>OX235273.1:29609203-30904662 GCA_944472155.2 Trichobilharzia szidati
AGGTTTTTGTATTTCCCAATGACTGAAAATCAAAACGATATTGTTTTTACTGACGTTTCGCTATTTATTGCTAATAGCTTTATCAAAGTATTATTAAACCGGAATTTACAAAATCTCAGCATATATATAACAAACAGTTAGGGGTGAGAAAATAGACATAGGTCAAGTTAAAGGGACATATTGAAAGTAAAAATAGCGATGAAGATAACTAAACCAATTAACGAAGGTAATAGTATATCTGTTATGATATCAAAATAAAGTTTACTAACTTGATCATCGTTCGTCTGTCTGCGGGCATTTTTAGTTGTCAAGCTGGTGAATTGGTAAATTCCGTTTTAATAATACTTTGATAAAGCTATTAGCATTAAAAAGCGAAACGTCAGTAAAAACAATATCGTTTTGTTTTTCATTCACTGGGAAATACAAAAACCTTCATTATAATGAATATCATATCCCCAATGCCCAAATTTTTTCAAACCGTTAAAAGTGAACTTGGTTTGGACATATATAACAAATAATAATAATATTAATAATAATAATTATTATTATAATTATAATAATAATGTGGTAAATGTTTTGAACGTAGTTAATAACGATGATTATAGCGATAACAAGATATTGATAATAAGGTTTATGCAGGTGGCGATAAGGATAACAAAGGTAGTAATATGTGTGTATGTAGACAATTCAATAAATAAATTAGGTCAAATCTCAAAAGTTACGTAATACCAAAGGTGAAGTATACAGATAATCAGAGTTTAAATGAATATCATAAAAATACGAAGGAGATGGAAAATAAGAAAGGGTGGGAGGGTTTTGTATAGAATTCACCTAGGCCAAGGGAGAGACAAAGGTAGAACAAACTTCTTTTGTGTGCAAAGACTAGGATTGTTCTCTCGAATTCCCATAACTTCGGCTATGTGTAAAAGACGGATTCGAATTCCGTTCGAAAGGCTCGATGGAATGCGATAGATAACTTTGAAGGCACTATTTTGTCCACTTGGTGACCGTTATCAATCAAATGAGCCAAAATAGAACTTAATATAGATTTTATTTGACCTTTTCCAAACCATGAAGGAAGATGCTCATTCATGCGTTTGTTAAGCTGTCTAGTTGTCTATTTGATCCACAAAATCACCGTCATTGGTTAAAAATTTTTATATATAAATCTATGTAAATTAGAGTAAAGCCTGAATAAGATCTAACTGAAAAAATATTGTTCGCTTATATGTCTTGTTCAAATATTTTAAATACGCATAAGATAGACACATGGACTCGTCCGCCCGCCCACATGCACGCATGCACGCACCACTTGAAGACAGCCAGCTAGCTATGGAAAAGGACGTCAGATTTAATCCACTATGCTCTCCTCTGCTCAGCTCAGCTCTACACCACCCAAGCGATACAAAAAACGTCTCTCCTTCTCACAAATGCTCATATGCATACAACGAAGCATAGAGGACGCGTGAAATCGCCACAAACACTCAATCATGAATCGCTTCGATCACCTCACCTCAAAACTATCTAGCAACATACCTCCCTCCCTCCCTCCTTCCACCACCCCTCTATCCCTCTCTCACACACACAGACATTCTAATCTCTGTCATGTCAACCTCACCTAGGCCGGCTGGCTGGTTACACAGCATTTTTTCCTTCTCCCAATCTAAATCTTCTCGAAAAGATGCACACCACTGCACTGCACTGCACTGTCATCAGCATCATCTCACTACTCACAGTGACCACTAGCACTGTCACCATGCCGTCACTGCAGACTGAGTAGACCAATCAGTCAACCAACTGTTGAGGATTACAAGCAACAAGCAAGATGTAATTAATAATAATAAGATTACTAAGCAAGAGTGTAATAATAACAATAATAATAGTAATAGTAATAATAATGACAGTAATAACGATAATTTTAATACTACTAATAAGTGTAACTATAAAAATAGGAATCGCAGTGTTAATTTTCATATTTCTTTCAACGTAATGCGGTAATGATGACAAGGTTGAGCATGTCAATCACATAATATTAATAAATCACTACCACTACAACTACAACTACCACTTGCACTGGAACAGCAGAAGGCGAGACACGGAAGTCAAGGTATATTTTCTTCAAGTGATCAAACAGCTATTTATATCTATCTATACAGTTTATATTCTTTAACCAATCAATCACCGAGCGTGTGATTTTCGTTTACTAAACTAAACGACACGAAACAGAATGTTCAAATTCACATATAGTTTTCTGTTGCTAATGCACTCACTATTGAATTATGGGAGCATTATTCATACCTTATGCCTTCAAATAGAATTTAGTGTGTTTTATTGCATGTTCTTATGCAATGACGGTTTCTTTCAGAATTTGTTTGAACTTGGTTATTATTATATGTATTTTGCACGTCGATAATATCAGTGAAATGGTTATTTTGGTTTATGAAATTCACTCGATTATGCTATGTGATGTTTCACCCTTCACATATTTTTGTCTCGCATATATATATTTATTTAATTTTGTGATAACATGCTTTATCTCCTGAGAAGACTCGGTAAATATTCCTGTTGATAAACACTGCTGATGAATAATTTAGCACACGAGATAGAAGTTAGCAAATGTATACTCTTTACTTATATGTGAGACACTGATTCATATGATGAATGATCATTTTCGAATTGTGATTTTTAAATTATGGTTACGTTTCCCTTAAAATGAAGGTTCATATAAATTTAGTTTTGGAAGAAGTAATGTTTCGTTCCTCTGGGCTTCGATATTATTTTCAGTGAATATTGACAGGTATGCACTATGGATGAAATTTTCTTTCAAGAGATCTAGTTCTTCTTCTGTGGCGTTGTGATTACAAATGTATTAGACCCCAGTGACAGGAGATTCAATTAAATTTCTTTTTTGTACAACAGGCCACCAACTGTACAAACTCCATTGATGTCCGTTCCCAGTGGGTTTCCTGTAGGCTGACCTTATTATGCTTCTGTCAGATTTTCTTGTTACTTGCACATGAAGAAAGAGAACTTCGCGTTCGTTTTCCATTTCCAGAGTGAATTTCATTACCGGAAGGCAAGTGTTATACATTTGTTGTAACTGATTATAGTCATAACTATTGTCGTGAATGCTGAAAATGAAGTCTACTTGCCTTGTATACAGTTGTTAACTGTCAAGCAAATATTCATGCAAGAAAATGGGGTATGAATACCATGTTGCGTTCATTCATAAATAGCATTAACGTCAGTTTTCACCTTGTCTCGTTGTTACTTAATAGCAGTCTGTCAAAAATTTGTACAAGTGAATGATTACTCTGTAGATTTACATAGGTCAATACCTATCATGACATTAAGTTCTCTTTCTTTAGCGTTAAAATTTATGCTACTTGTCATTAGTGAGTAGTCTGCCGTTGTGTAGTGATATTTTCATAACCATGAGTGTTGTTTTCTTTTGAAGTTATACTCACATAATATATTAATGCTTTATTGAATATATATGGTAACTGCCTTCTAACAGTTAAACGGTATCTGTTGTACGTGCTTTATTTATATACTCTTCTCTGTTGAACACTGTTTGTTCAAATTCCTTTCATTTTTGTCTGGCAGTCAAACGCTGTTAATTCTTAACCTGGATCACCTTTGACGATGCTTTACTGTGTTTTCTATTGACGTTTACTGACTGTGTATTCAACAAACACTCAGGCACAGATATCTCACAATTTAAGTTTTCTATGCTATATTCCATCAATTTATGCATAACACGTTATTTATTAGCAGACAAATCCTGTGTTTTTTGGATTTTACGCGTAAATCAATGTGTGGTTCAATTCATCAATTGGCATTATCGCTCTGGATTAGTTGGACGACATCTACACGATAATTGTCTCGTTATCTGGACTTATTGCACTTACGAAATTTACACTGTGGCAAGGAAAGATAAATGACACTTTCCCTTTGATTAGTAAATATCGGAACAGATGAATCTAACAAATTTCGCCTTCTCATTATATCCTACAAATAATGGTTTGATTGTTTTTGAAAATGAATCTTATATTCATTGCTTGCAGAAGTCAAATGTTTCATTAATAATTTATCATAATCTGTTTCGCTACAACATAGATAAGGCATGAGATACTGTCGCCCGTGCATGGGGTAATACAGGTTGTATTTCATAGGAAAGCAATTTTGAACGCTACAAACAATTATCAATAAAGATTATCAGAACGAAAATCTCTTCAATTTTTGTCTATACTTCTAACTTGGACGGAAGTACGATGATTACTAAAATCGGTGACGACGTCCGACTCCAGCTGATAGGTGATAAGGAATAATGCATTATCTATTTACCTACTGGAAGTCACTGGTGGGATGAATAGCTGAGTGGTAATATCCCTGATGCCCGGCCGACGCACTCCTTCACCTTGCTAAACCAGTAATAAGATTGGTGAAGAGGGAAGGCTGGGCGTGGAGCTAGAAACCTCATCCTATAAAAAACAGACACCACTGCTCTCGAAACTTCAAGTCCCTAGCTTTAAGCCCTATGTTCCACTGGAACGTGAAGGAATGCAAAAATTATAATATCTCTGATCGCATCACTTCTTGACGCGTGTTTGGGTTTGCTAGAGGTTGTCATTTTCCCTTAGGTTGCAGATATGTCTGGATCATGAATTTTATTATGTGAGGTACATAAATCCAGGACGTTGTACCAACTGTCTTCAACCATCCGATCCATTGTAATGTTTAAGTTTATTTATTGAAATAGAATTAAGGTGTGTTAATTTATATTTTCCATAATGTAGAGATAAATAATCATGTTCAAATTAGAATGGCATGAAATAATGTTTGTACTTCAATATAGGAATTATTATAAATAGTGTACACTGACTGTTCCCGAACAAAGCTTCACTGTGGTATGAACTCTAAATAAATGCAAAATGAAATCATATACTTGGTGCGTGAAGGAAAGCATTTCCAACAGCTTGCTGCAGACTATCATCAATAGCTGGCTTCACTGATTTGACATCAAGGTTCAAATGAGCAGAAATGATAAGAAACACGGAACTCTCACTACAGAAGTGACTAACAAATACATATGTAGAAGTGAATGAAGATGGATTGGAACTTAAACTCTGAGGTTATCGTTGAGAAAAATCGCTGGCCGGTCTGTTGAGTCGATATTGAATGTGAAAAGCTTACGTTAGCGTTTGTTATAGAGATATGTGGGGGAGATCATTTTGAGAGGAACTTAAATCGTGTGTGTATCCTTGCCGGCAGAAATAGAGGACTGGGAACAAAGATAAATGTTAGGGGTGGGTGTGTACTGATGAAGAGTCCCAAACTAGGATGAAACAGCTGTCCAGTACTCCCAGGTTTTCCAATGGTTCTCTAACTGATGTCAGCTCATGATGAAATCCTGTAACCAATCAAATCCCTACAAACCAACACTTAGTGGTGTTTTGTTGGAAAACTATGAGCCGCTCAGTACGATGGGAAATCAAAATACTAATATTGATACTGACAATACTAATAATAGTAATGATAATAATTCAAAAGTCTGTATGTTCACTGAAATAGTCTAGGAACCGCAGACGCCATGGAGCAGACATATGATATTGCCCAATCCCTAATCACTATTTAATATATCCGTTACAGTTTTGCACGAAGCTAATCGTGATCTAAAACATCTTGGCAGTAATAATACTGAACAAGGCATATGTTAACGTGAGTCCTAGTCACAAATGGGATATCAGTTCCCTCATTTTAGCGAATTTGCTTCAGAGATGAGTACCAGAAAGCACGAAACATAGATCCTAATACGTCCTAATAGGTCGAATAACACACAGTTAATATTTATGGTCGCAGAATTAAGAAAATGTTTTAGTGTTCCAGTGATAATCGCTCAACCAAAGGTATCCTACAATCACCGGAATCGTAAGACATTAGGCACACGAAAACGATGACGAAGAATGAGAGCGAACAAATGTACTCGTGAAAACGACATATGGAGGAAAAAATTTACATATGTAATTTCCTAAGGAAGATTTACCTACTTATGAATAGTTCAAAACATCGATAACATTTTATCTTTAAGGAAACCGCAAATATATCTAATTTTTCTCAAAGTTGAATAAATAAGAACGATAAGATTTTTAACATCGATAATATTGAGAAGAAAAACCAAGTAGTTCACCAGAGTTGTTCTTTTCGTTGAATTGAATTTACTTAGCTGTACAATCGCATTTACATAGAATTTTCCACGAAAGAGAATCGTAACGAAATTGAAGTCACACTCACAGCCAGTGGCAACAACAACAACACCCAGCACCAATCACAATCAACTGGCGAAATGTGACAGAGATTACTTTCTTCACTTACCTAGGGAGCATCGCTTCAACCACAGGTAGTTGCCATGGTCAAAAATACCATAGCCAGAATTGGAATGTCAAAGTACACCTTCAAAACTCTGATATCCGTGTAGAACTCTTCTGCACTCAGACAGCTCAGAGAACAATATTCAGATTTTCAAAGCAAATATTGAATCAATCGTTCTGTCCATATTGGTTTGATGTGTGGCCATTTACTGCTATTCTCCTTAATTTTAATATCGAAACAACAAGGAAATGGAACATACCTCTTTCTAACTCCTCCCTTCCACCTCCCAAGAGCATATCATCCTGGCATGTAAAGTCCAGTTCGGTCGTTAAATCAATATAAAGATTTGCTTATTTCCTGCTTGAGATGTTGCGTTTCCATTAGATAGATGCGGCTTATTAGTAGGAAGCTTTCAACCTAGATTCGTGCTTATTGTCACTCGTCAGTAAGACGTACCTATAATATTCAAGGAAAACAAGTGCCTTCGTTGATTTCAATCCATATCTCTCAGTTCCGCGTTCAGCGACGTTATCTTTGGGCTATACTGACCAACAGCGTTTCGTGTATATTTGAGGAATTTCAGTTAGTAACAGGAAGAATAAAGATAACAGGATAATCTGACCTCATCCCTTTTATTTCGTGGATTTTTTTTAATTGGCTGCGACCAGAACTATACAAAACAACCAATTCCCAAGACGTCTCAGACATACTCCTCTTGCATTAACAGAGTAACTATAAGTAATACAGATCTGAAATAGTGTGAATTATTATTTTACTAAGAGTTGAATGCGTGTACCATGATGGCGAGCAGCCTAACAATGTGGCCACATTGTTGAAGTGACTGATGAAATTCGGTTTGCGCAAACAGGAAGGACTAGATGCATGTGATTACTTATTTAATCAAAGCATACTAAATATATCCACCACTACTACCACTAATACGGGTTTTTGATATAAGTATAAAACTTGGGCACTGTGGTAGAGTATAACTCCATTATGGATAAGATTTTATTTTGATAAATCACACAGTGCTGTACAGTTATATTAACTGATGATGTTTCGAGCACAAACTATTGCTCATAATCATATCAAGTTGATTTTTGACTTGTCACTTTGTCACTAAGTAGTAAACTTTCAAGGATTGGATAACTATTCACTAACTTTCTCTCTGTTAAGTCTTTTATTTTTTATATTTTTATTGCGTCTTTCTCTAGTTTGTTTGTTATTTTAAATTAATTTAAATAAGGCGTTAGGGAAGATGAATGTCATGAGATGATATCACTTCTGTACAGTCGCTTTACAACTAGCATGATTCACAGTAATAACAACTACTCAGTTATATGAAACCAAAGTTTATGCTGGCAGTCAATCATATTTAAGTGGATCAAGCTGTCCACACTAAGCGACTATTAGAGTTTATTGTTAGTTTGGACACAGTGATCTCAAGACTACCTGCCTGTCATGCTTGAATGATCTCGGTTGAGAAAGTGAATATTTATTGGTAGCAATTTTCGGGTAGGATACAGAAATCTTTCTTCTTTTTCCTTTCGGGTTACACTGAAAGGTCTGGCAGGTGATGTTGTTGGACATTGTCATCAGTGTCTATCCGGTCCACCTCCACCAAATACAGTCTACTTTGTGAAGGTAATCATCATTATTTGCTTGTCTATATTTATCGGAACTTCCTCTTTATTTTTCTTATTATTACTGTATTAATCCTCAATTGTTGTTCGTTGAACTCTAGCTGCGAACAGTTCTTTTTTATGTCAATATAACTAGAAAGCCGAGTTGATGACTTTTTCGAAAGGAAATACTTCCCTTCACTTCAATTATCTTTTTGTATTCATGTGAAATCAGCCTAAGAGTTTGTTTTACGAACTATAGTTTCAGACAGCCTAACTGTTATTATTGTGATTCCATTTGATCAGAATGTAACATGGCTCTTCAAGTACACACCCTTACGCTATCCTGTACCCTGCAGTCTTGTGTTGATTAAAGTCTACAGCCTGTTGGATAATCCCTTGGTGAAGCGTGCATCGATTTTATGATCTAACAGTAATATTGTCGGTTAAGTATCTTCATCACCCCTGTCTTTTTCATGCTGAAGTTAAATATACATAATTCTTATGAAATATTTTACGAACAACTGTTACCTAATATTTTGGTCAGTGCCGTTTTATCTTATTTCGGATTGTCAACTAGATGACTCCCATCCTCTTCAGTGAGTGATGGTGTTCCCACTGTGACCGGCAGCCGTCAGTTCACTCTTCACTTATTACCCACTTATGACAATTATCAGCCATCCAGATGTTTATATCAATTTCAGTCATCACAGTGTAATCATTGTCTATCTGTTTATGTATCTGTCCACGTGTAGGAGAAACAACCAACCCGAATTCTTAAACAACTCGACCATTATTGCTGCATAATCAGCATACATGGTAATACTCGAATGTTATCTGAACATGTAACCCATAAATAAATCGTTACAAGCAATCCCTCGTTTTCATTGCTGCAAAAATGAGTAAAGCACATATTGACCTGAAAGCATGTGTACAACTGTATTCGCAATACATAGTTAATCTGATCAGTACCCGTCTTTCAGTGATAAAGTGAGATTGAAAATTCCTTCATATACTTCGTGAATACTTCGTACGTCAACTGTTTCCTTAGTCAGTAGAAGTTTATGAACACGTAATTTATGTCATCGCATTGAACACTGCTAATTTCTCCATCATAATGTTGAGAGATTTGAAAGTCAGTTACCAGCCGGCATAGTTCCAGTAGATGTGGCATAAGCAGGAATATTACAGCTGCAACGATCAGCTTATAGAATAGCCAAAGTAAACGGTTCTGAGCAAAATGAATAGTCACTGACGCTTAATCCCTATTACGAATTTATCAATGGACAATATTACGCTGATATAATCTGGGAGTCTTGACTTTTATTGTCGGTCATATGGTTTCAATACATGCGTCGTAACGTTCCTTCATCAGGGTTGACATATTCTGAACTTGATCACTTGTGGAATAATAATGATAGTTACCATGATTATACACCTTTGATTTCACACTAATATTAATGTGACAAATAAGGTTTCGATATGTCGTGCAACTATTAAGCTACTATTAAAGGATGAATCATTATAGGTTTACTGTGACAACTCATTCCCAAGCACCATTACATCTGTGACCATTTTACAAGTAAGGTGGGTATTACTAGCAAGAACATGTAAGTAGTATGTATTGCGTGATGTCTTCGGTGGATAAAGGCGGCACTACTTCAATGGATGTAGAGAAATGAAAGATCCTTGTGAAACAAAGGAAAATCTGAAAGCATTACAATGGAAGTACAATATGTGGAGCATATTGAAATAGAGATTTTCACATAAAGTGTATGCATTCTCCCATATCTGTTCATAAATTCACCAATACACAATTCCCCCATTGAAAACTGTTGTATTTAACTGTTACATAACTATCCTACCCAGATGTTTACTTCATCCTTATATCACGCAGGAGGTACATATTATGAGTTAGTCACAGTAATGTTGCATCAGAAATATAATTTTTCAATAAGGCACAATTCTTAAAAAACATGGGTGACACGATAATTTCCCTCTGCTCTCCTAAATTCAATACCCAAACTACGCTCAAGTGGAGTATAATTCTATTTCAACTCCTTCCCTCCATCTTCCCTAGCATAGCATCTTAGTAGCCACTGTTCACTACAGTTGTCAAAGATAACGAAATATTTTTGATGAACTTGCATATAAACTTTTAGGTTCATATTAGTTTCTTGAGGGCTATAAACCGTAAGCCTTGGACCTAGAATTCGAGATCGTTGAAATAAGAATAAACCTAACAGGATTAAATCAGCTCATCATTATTATTTCATGGTTGCAACCAGAACAATACGAAAGTACCGGTTGCAGAAACGTTTCGAGAATATTTTCTTCGGTTGACAAGAAGTAATTGATAGGAACTATAAGTAACGCATTTCTAGGATGGCGTAAACTGTTAAATTGTTAGGAGTTGGAAGCGTGCGCAGTGGTGACCGGCCACCTACAACTGTGAACTCACTGCAAACTTGAATGAAAGAATTCAGCCTACCGCAACACCAAGGACTAGACAGGTGATATTAGTTACTACCTAATATCCAAATGATGTATATTACATTCATTCAACAGAATTAACGTCAATTTTCTCATTCTTGCTTTGTTGCAGAATGGAAATCTGTCGAAAATAAAGTGAATGATTGGTCAGTGGCCTTCTGTAATTGTCTCATACTCTGTACCTCTTCTAATTGCAAAACATACACTATTGTTACGGTGTATATATTTGTTAAGTGTTGGTTGTCATCATATAGATGAGGTAGATGGCACTTACCACTTGATTAGTTCCTATTGGAGCAGAGGTTTCTTATAAATAATTATCTTGCCGGTACATTCCTCGAATAATAATGTGACTGTTCCTGAAATTGAATCCTTTATTCCTTCATAGTTGAGCTGAAATATTCCAATATTGATACTTCATAACCTCGTTTGCTTCAACCAAAATAAGACAGGCGATAATATCATATACATTTCGTGTTGCATCAGTTGTTTTTCACTACAGAGTAAATTAGAACATCACAAATAATGATAGTTAAAATACTATCAGAACAAAAATCTTCTATTATTTCGCTTATTTCCCACGAACACGTGCTAAACAGTCATGTTGACAAGGTTAGCACTAACTGATTTGAATCTGAGGGAATTCTTCTAATAAACGAGACATCAACGTAGAATGAGACGAATACAGTGGAGGAAATCGATGTTTACTTCATGTATAGTGGTCAAACATTGAAGTGATAACAGACACCAGTCCCTCGAATGGAATCCAAAAGAAAAAAAAGCGACGAGTTTTGTTTCTCAAGTTGACGTGGAGATCAAATGTAAAGGAAATGCAAGCTTGTGGGTAGTCGTGAGGAAAGTTGAATATGATGATCGGAGAGTAGCAGGGAATGTAATCACACCTGCATTTCCAATTCACATTATCTGTCTTCAGAGAAGTAAACACTAATCACAGTAGAACGAAATGAGATAATCAAGATGAGGAACAAATTGGTGCTTTCATAATCATCTTATTTTGGCGAAACACTTGGATGTTTTTGTTTAAGTGTGGAGAAATAAGTGGTGACATAAGTAGACAATGTCATTGACAACATGATTCCCACGTCGATCAGGATTATGAAACTGATAGAAAGTGTTCGCAGATATGCATGTGGAGGTGACCACTTCCCATTCATGCTTCCAACACGGACGAATATGCAAAATTTACAAAAATATTTTGGCAAATTCCAGTGCACTGGGATGAAGAATGAAATCAAGGCAGCAATATGCTCCCGCAGCAAATGACTGGCCAAACGAATACTTCGGCGGTAGTATTTTTCACCACGTCTATGCGTTTACTATGGTAGGTCAGTTTCTCAGATATTTCTCAGAGTTCTCAGATATTCTCTAATGAAGAGGAGTAATATATGTGTTACCAAGAGGCAGGACATTTAGTCATCTGGCTTCATTCACCCAGCTCTTTGTTATCTTGAAGGCATCTTGATGAGATGAAATTCATCCCTATCAATTAATTTTTTCTGTACTGAAAAGGTGGATAATCACGTTCAAACTAGAATAGCATAAAATGATGTTTTTAATTTTGTTTAGGAATTACGAAGGAAGTTTTGATTTATTATTCGTGAAAGTAGTTCCACTTTGCTATTGTACTCCGAATAATTACAAAGCAAATCAAAGACTTGATGTGTGACAAAAGGCATTTGGAACAGTCTGCTGAAGATTCTCAACAACACCCACTGAAATGGACTGCAGATAACAATAAGAAATGAAGATGTGCTGTTGAATCCCAGTGTTTCACTCGGTTCTCAAGAGAATTATTGATAACAAAAATAATAATTGTGAATTTCTGTCTCCTGCCATCTCTTTTTCTGTTTCCAAATCATCAGTTACATTCTACAGCTCTTATCGTCTTGAGCTATAAGTTGCTATTCAGTGGTCTTTTGGGTCATAACATCCATCTATTGTGAAATGAAGAGTATCTATCGTTCCTTGGAGAATAATTTAAACTAAGTGACTGGATTTTGAATCTCAAATAAGTTAAAACTAGTAGATTTCATCAGTCAGAGAATGACTGTAAACCACTAGTGTACTAGACAACTGTTTCAACACACTTATGAGTAAGTGTGTAAATGTTGTCGTTACTAAGGAGCGAGTGTTACTTACTACTGAACTGACGCCATAAAATACTTAACAAAGTCCGACTTCTTCCCACTGGTGATTTAAAAAAATACTAAAAATAAACTGACGACTAATCATAATTACTTTTCTTGACATTCAAATGTTTAATTTTTGTTTGATGAACAAAAATGTCTGCAAAGATAAAATATTTGGTGAAAAACTGCGTAGTTTGAAGTTTCTTATCACTGTACTTTGTAGTGAGTAAATTCAGTGAGTAAAATATTAAAATATTCAATTTATTCCTCATTCTTACTTATTTCAATGAATTTCTGTTTTTATTTATCTGGCAATCTAAAATAACTGAGAAAAATTACGCAAGTGTTATTTTCTTTGTCTAAAGAATGTCAACAAAATATTGACGTAGAATGACTAATTTGGTTTAAAATACCTTCAGTTAAACAGTCTAAAGTCCAATGTGGATAAACTAGATGATAGAAATGATTAACGAATTATTCTTGATGAAAAAACACACTTTGATTAGCCTGAGTATATAAACGAACTCGTTTTATGAGAACAGTGAATAATTTTTGTAAAAGCTTCATTCTGGAAAGTTCGCTTTAAACACAGTACAGAATTTTCAGCTTGTTTCACTGCCAGGTATTTACTCCATGCGCATGATTTTCAAATGACACAGCGATAATTAAAAATTCATAATGCACTAATCCAGTCAATATTTTCTAATCGAAAACATGCCCTATTACTCCACGAAGTTTTCCCTCCATTTATTTGAAAACTTTCTGGAAGTTGGCTGAAACGTTTCTAAAAACGTATGTGAGAGTTGGTTATGGTTCATGAAAGCAGTTGGATGGTTGAAACCATGTCAAATGAGCTAAATATGGTGCATTTTGTCAGACATTAAGACGATTTTGATATCTCAGTGATTTGAGCAGGCCACAAAAACTGTATCATAAGTTTCGAGGGAAACGCAGGGCTTCACTAGCATGTTGCTATTTCATTCAATCTATTACAGTCCTTTGTACTCGACTGTACAACTGGACAGAAGTTTCTGACCCTTTCTCACACGACTTCCCACATGTCATTTTCAGACGAAAGTTCAACTCGACATTTCATTTTCAGGTCCCACTCGCAATCTCACTAAATGGTCTCCTTGGCGTTTCTGTAATTCTTTTTTTTTCTTTCGAGATGTTTGATGGACAATAGTTTGCAACAGGTTCTTGTTCGCTTAACTCCACAAACAGAGTTCCATGTTCCTCATCCTTCCTGGTCAATCGACCTGTCCTCAGTATTCGGTGAAGTCAGCTGCTGATAATCGCCGGCAATGAGCTTTTGGCATGTTTTGTTTACACACCAATGAAGTCTCTGGAGCTTACGGAAACACTATTTGACTTGAAATTAGTGTTGAATATCCGAATCACTTTCCTTATGCTGAGTGTTGTGAATTAACACAATGATTTCAGTTTGCTGAATGTCTAAAGCACGTTTGTCAAACCATAAACACGCATATATATACATTTATTTATGCGTATATATATATATTTTAACGACGTACATGAACAATATGTTTTCAGTCGAGTTTTGATTGGGTCTAATATTAAATCATGCTGATTTTAAATCTCAACATAATAATCACCTGCTCAACAATACGGTCGTGTAGTTTGGCAGTCACTAATCCGAATTGTGCCACAGCTCAGATTTTCATTGAACCTTCTATCACCACCCGTGGCATCAATGACTAAAATGCTAAGCGTCTTTCTAAAATTATGACTTATTAATTAAGGCTACCGGAAGACTAACCTTCCAGGTGAGTTTCAAATAATTAAATTACCGAAGCTATATGTGACTGAAAGGTCCCGAGTTCCATCTGTCTGTGGTGAGCTAATGCGTGAATTACAAACTGACTAAAACAAATAGGAGATAGATACGCAGGCTGATTGAAGAGAAAGGAAAATTAAGTAGGTTCAGTGTAGAAATGGCATCTACAATACTTTAACTTAGATGGAATAAGACCATGAAAGTGGTTGTAATTGAGAACTCTGACTTCTTAGCTTCAGCAGGACACATTATGATTTCGACAGATTATCTTTTCGTTATATTGACAAATATAATTATTTTATTTTTTTATTTTGATTACAGCTTGATGCTACACCATATTTTCAGTACAAGTATGCAATTTTCAGCATGGATATCGGTAGCCCAAATTTTGCAGGCCGACCATAGGTATCGGGTGTGCGTCGGCAGGCGATAGAACCCCGGACCATGTGCATGGTCGGCGAGAGTCCTAACCACTGTGCCACCGACGCACAGAGATTGTGGAGATAAGAGAGTCAGTTTCGATCAGATGTTAAATTATTGTTTTCTCCACCTGCTTGTAACCATACAGTATGTGGTCTCGCACGCTTTTGGATAAGAAGCACGTCGAATGACCGATATCATTAGCTGCACAACACCGGGTGAACTGGTAAACTCTTTGAACTCTCCATAAACAGTGTAAAGCATCTGCACTCATTAACTTTCATTGCTTCTCTAAATAACGGTTTGTGACAAAATCCACCTTGAATTTGGAAGTGAGGCTCACTGTCTGGAGTACTTAACTTGCAGCCAATTATTATCATTATTCCTATGGTTCCAAGTAGAACATTAGGCTTTAACAGCACGTCTCCATTTTACCTCGTTCTGTGTAGGTCTTCCTAGTTATCTCAACGATTACTCATAAGCTGGTGCATCCTCCCTCCTAAAAGTCATCCTCAGACACATGCCTTACTCGTTTCCCGTTCAGATTCCTGGCGTGTGATGTCCTTGAATGGTCTCATTGCCTTGTGCCCGATCGACTGCCGCTTTCTTTGGCAGATTTGTTGAGCGACAGGTTCTTTCTGTTTTCCTTGTCTGCCAGAGCTCCTTGTTGCTAATACTTTCTGGTCATCTTATCTTCAGTATGGAGGCAGCAAATTCAGATGTCAATGATGGTCTGGAGAAGCCTATTGAAATGCTTTCTGAGATGCAAGCACCAAGTCTCTAAGCCACGTAGAAGCACTGACTTGACGTTAGTGCTGAAGATCCAGGGGTTGCTTTTTATGCTGGATGTAGCAGATTTCCTCACTGATTTCAGAGAAACGAATATCCAGTTGCTTTTTTGAGCCTTCATGACTTTCACCCTCTTGCGCTTACTCTTAGCAGATATCTTTATTTTGCAGTTTGAGAAAGAAATGAAAGGCATTCTGGGAAACGTTGCACCTTATAAACATTATGTGGATAATATGCTTATAATTGGTGACATTTATCAGTCAACTGAGAACTCCACTACTCTATTTAATCTCAATAATCCAAATATTCGAATGAATTTAGAATTCGAAATGCATAACTAATTGGGTTTCCTGGATATTTTGGTGACTGTGCGGGAGGATGGAATACACAGGTAGATAGGTAGTGAATAATCTCCATTTCAGCAGTTTTGTTCCCATCATATGCAGAAATAATGGTTAGTTTCGAGAAGTGGAATATCAGTGAAGCAATATTTTGTGTTGACTTTGCACGCAACCTTCATCCTAATGTCTGAGTATGTTAGAAATATCGAGTGGTCTTTTGTTGGAAGATTTTAACAAGTCATCTATCATGTGTGTGTGGATGAAAAACTTCAACCGGAACAGGCTGGATTCATAAGAAACAAGTCATGCACCGAGAATATGGCAACACTACGTATTATCATTGAACAGAGCCTGAAATGGCAGTCAGCTGTCTATCTGAATTTCATCGACTTTGAAAAGGCCTTCGATGACGTCGATCGAGAGGTGATTTGGAAACTACTGCGCTACCACGGTGTGCTGCCAGCAATTATACATTTCATCCAATGCTTGCCAAGTAATCCATGACGGGAAACTCACGGAATCCTTCGAAGTGGAGACAGCAGAAAGACAAGCTGGTTGCCTACTATTTCCAGTGATTTTCCTGATTGCGGTAGACTGGATATTGTGACAGAGAGCGGGCAGTGAGTAAACAGGCATAGAATGGACCCACACAAAATACTTGGAGGATGTGGACTTCGGCGATGATATATGTCTGATTTCCCACAAACTGAAAGATATGCAAGTGAAAAGCAACAAGTCGGCAGAAGAAGCATCATAGATAGGAAGGACTTTAGATGAACACAAAGAAAACAGATGTGGTGATGGATATTCCTGGCCGACAGAGGCAGCAACAGCAACAACAACAACAAAAACAACCAACATTGGTGGAAGAAATCTGAAAGAAGCAACCTCCTTTACCTACCGACCTGAGAAGCATAGTTTCAACTACAAGTGGAACCGGTGAGGATATCAAAGCGAGAATCTGGAAAGCAAGGCAAGCTTTCATTACTCTCAAGTCTGTGTGGAGATCAACAGCACTCAGCACTCAATTACTACACACAACTTTAGCTCAAGGTATTCAAAGATGATGGAAGCATTGAATCACGTGCACCCCAAACTATGAATACAGAAGTCAGTAGATTTCCACCTTTGCCTACTATAGATTACTTGACCTACTAAAAACACTTGGTCATAAACATGTACTTTCACATTTTATGTAACTAATTAATTACTTAAGATTGTATCGCAATATTTTGGATGATTCTGTTTGTAAAGTGGACGTAAAGAGATTATGAAGTTATATTATCTCAGAATATATCTTCTAATTTAACAGTTATATAATTCAAGAGATTGGAAAACGGAATGACGAAATTAGAGACTTTAAGAAACAGTAATTTCGTGATATACTTGAATGTGTCATGATTGTTCACCAATGTTCTGCTGATGCGCATAGTAGATTATATGAATAATGAGCAATTAATTCACTTTCTCAGTTTCGTACTGTTAATTCTCCTCTGCTAAATGCTTAGTTTATCCCGCGACATTTATTTATTCAGAAGAAACAACCAGCGAATAACTCTGCAGTGTTCACGATCCCCTAAGTGCTCTTAAGACTGAAAGTCATGGGAGATATTAAAGATGAAATTGTATCGCATCTAAGTAGAGCCTTCGAAATGACTATTAACGCAGGCATGTCGTGCTGTTCATTCGCTACTCAAACTAGGCTTACTTATATCGTAATATGAAGACATACTGCATAATTTCATCCATTCCATGTGTAGCTATCCGTTTAAGTACTGTTGTAGGAGTAGTTATATTGTGGGTACGATTAGACAAGCTCATCAGCGTATTACTGTACAATACTCATCTTGATTATACAACTTCACGTAGCTCAATATTATCTCATATCTTCAATATATTTTTCGTACTCCATACATGTGTTCAAAATCTGTTCCCTGTATACAGTAGAGGCGTTTGGGATTCGTCTTAGTAAGCTAAATCTGTTTGTTCAGAGGAACTTATTACAGTTGTCGTTTTTATTCTGTCCGCCAACATAATATATATAGATGCTCGTAAGCAATTTCCTCCAGTCCTTGGGAATATCATTTGACATTTTTATTTTGTATTTCTGTTATTTTATTATGACTATTATTTTATCTGATTCAGTGGACCTAATCTGACGTATCTCACCTATTCATTGTTCACAGTTGTCATTGTCTTACACGTTGTGTAATGACCTGTTGTTCAAATCTATAGACGAAATGATCTTCCGTCCCTCAGTTATCTTAATTCCTAATAAATCTCAAAACTAATAACACTTATTGACTAACACATCACTGAAAGATTGGCATTATTTTGATGTACGACTCAAACTGTACACATGTGGAGCTTTTGATGAGGAACTAATTGAAGAGGAATTTGTTTTTTCGCTCATTTTGTTATTGTTTTCAAATGTGTCGACGGGAACGGATCATTACTGGAATCTTCATTAACTGTAGTAGCGTGTCAATTCGACTTGATTACATTCCGCTAGTTTAAATCGCAGCAATAAATTATCCCTAATTATTCAAAACGACATATTAAAACTGCAGTGTTTATTTGTAAGGTGAAGGTCTGTGCTACTGACAGTAATAGTAGCGATTGTAGTATGTCTGAGACTATAGTGACTGAAAAAAAATTAGTTCAGAAATTTTCACCTTCTAATTTTGATCAGTAATGGATGTACAGAAACCTCGCTTAGTTTAATAGCCTACTGATTTTCCAGCCAGCCCCAAACCCTGAGAAAGAGGAAAATTAATGCGCGAAATTACCAATCTTACCCTAAAAAAGCAATCCAATCCTTCCTGAAATTTCTAAGCACAAGAAAAATATAAAAAAACAAAATTGGTCTTTGCTGGAATCAGAGAGACGAAATGATGTGGAGAGATGAAAGACTTCGGAAAGTCAGTCAGCCGGTGTGTCTTCTCTAGATTGTAGCAAAGATAATAACTAGGACATAGAATGTTCGTACAACGTACGAAGCTGGGAAATGAAAAGATACACCATGGAAGTGCCAGGAATCTGTGAGTACAAGTGAAATGATATGGACCAGCCAAGCTGTCTACTGGGCAGTCAGTAATTTAATTTGGTCATCCAGATGACAACCAAAAACACACTGAGGGAGTGCCTATCATGATGTTACTAATAGCAGAAAAAGCTCTAACGGAGTAAGAACCAATTTGATTTAGGATAATGACAGTATGATTCAACTCAAAAGTGAGAAAGGTTACAATTATCCAATGCTATTTGCATAAAATCCGCTCGGAAGAAGAGAAGAAGGAGGATTTTTAAAGACAACTGCAAACAGCAATGGATCACATCCGAAATGGCAACATCAAAGTCCTGATGGGCGATATGAACACTAAGCTGGGGGCACACAGTACAACGAAGGAATTCATCATGTATCGACAGGCTCTCAGGGAAAAGAATGAGAGTAAAGAACTCTTCGCAGACTGTATCTAAGCATCTTTTGATCAGAGGTAACATGTACAAGCACAAGGACATGCAGGTGTCTAGTTCAACATCTGTAAATTAAGGAATCCAACAATAAAGAACACCATCAATGCAGCCATTAGGACAAGGCAAGATACGTTACGTAGCATCAATGAGGAAACCAGTTTTGTAGAATATCAGAACTCTGACGTTGATGTTCAAGGAAATGTGTACAACCATTTTAGGAAGAAAAGAGAGTAAAGACAAGTAATGGATCTCAACGGACACCTACCTGGAAGCTGATCGAGGAGAGGAGGATGGTGAAACAGAAGATTAGTCATAACAGAAATTGACTACAGAAGTTGACGCTGAGTTCCATGCACACCAATGGTGAATGACGAAGTGAAGAAGAGTGCCAGGAGAGACAAAATGCAATTCTACGACACAGTGGTATTTGTAGAAGAATAGGATGCAGGTAAATGAGACCTCAGGACATTATATCAGACAACAAAGTCTCTATCCAGAAAGTGATTAACACAGAAGAAGCAAATAACATATGGTCATAGGAACCTAATATTTCTGATACAAGTATGGAAATTTCAGCATGTGATATCGGTAGCCCAAATTTTGCAGGCCGACCACTGATATCTGGTGTTCGTCGGCCGAGGATCGAACCCTGGACAATGTGCATGGTCGGCGAGCGTCCTAACCGCTGTGCCACCGACTAACATTAACTGAAGAATGATCACATAAGATTTGTTGTAAAGCGGAATCTATTGGAGCCATGAGACAATGTTGTTCACCAACGTAATAAGTTTTTGGGGTTGATTTGTAGCAAAGTTACTCCTTGGACATTTCTGATGGTTTGTGGATCTTAAGGATTTCATCGGAATGTAATCATTTTATCTGGTTTAAATATGAATTTTATCTTGAATCAATGTTCATTCAATCTGCTAGTGTTGTCATTTCTTTATTCGCCTTAAACAGTTTCTTCGATTGTCTCATCTCTTCCTATTTTGAACTGACTTATCCAAATTCAGAGTTTGTCAGATGATGCTTCATTTATCTATTAGTCCTGTCAGTTTTACACCTCCTTCTAAGATTTATTCTTTTCATGAATGATTTCGTATATTTCATAACCTGTTTTACTGTTTGAAATTACCTCCAGTGTATCAAAGTTGAGAATATTTGCATTCATTTATTTCTCCATGATCAAAATATAATCAGTTCAAGATGTCTATTTAATATTAAATTATTATACGAATAGTACAATCTAGAGTATTGGAGTACTGTGTTACTACATTTTTGGAAAACACTTACATTTTGTCAAAAATTCTGTGGACTTTGAGTTTTAAAATCACATTCACATAACCATTTCTACTGTTATTTTTCATATAAATAGACAGTGAATAATGAACTAGGCGGCTATCTGATCTGAATTATTTCACAATAATTTTCTTTTGAAGTACGGTATGTATTGATTGTTACACTGAACCATGGACTGACTGCGTTTTTTCACCACGTTTAGAATGCACAGATCAACACGTTGGTCACTGGATTGATGTTAGTTGTTCCAATAAGTTAGGCAATGAGTCCTGCAGTGTAGGCATTGTATAAACGTTTGTGAATGCATTATCTGATCGTTCAATATCGAATATCAGTGGAGTTGCAGATACAAAGATATCGTTTTATATGTGATTACAAGGAAGTGAGAATTCTTTTCCAAATTATGCGTAAACAGTTAGCGTGTTGAAACATCAGAAATCAGTTGGATTCAGTCAAAAAATCTGTCAGTTCCATTGAGTAAAATTGAATGACGCCTATTGAATGAGTTATATTCAAAATAAAATGACGTTTAAAAGTATGCAGGAATTTTTCAAATAGCTTAAATCATATATACTCACTTCCTCACCTAGTGATAATGAAATTTTCCAGATGCTCACGTACCGTTTGAGAGCCGATGTTACTGCACACTGAATTTAGCGAGCTGAAATACAATCTCAACAGCAATTGGCTGAATGTTGAGTGCTCAGCCATCCCTATATCACATACATATCAAAAACAGAACACAAATCAGACCTATTTATATCACATTATTCAAATGCTTTCGAATCATTCTACACACCGAACAGCAGTAATCATCCTATTTTCTATTTAAATTTCAAATCAGGTTCATCTTTCTTTCAGGATGGTACTAACTGACAACGACTCAAACAAATCATCTTTCCGTAAATCTGAGGAGACTTTATATGCAACAAATGAAGAGTCATTTGTGATAAACTGTGATCAGAAAATACAGAAAAATTTCGTCAACATTTCGAAATATGACAAACGTGTAGGTCGTCTCATGTCATTGTTGGTTGATTGTGTAACCCTCATAGGTGATTGTGTTCTCTATCATACTCATTATAATTGCAATAATCATCGTTATAGCCCCACACTTCTTGTAAGTATTCATCATTCTCTTGTGTATGTTAGATGAAAGTGGGTCGTACGACTTGAATCCTGTTGTTCACTTTATAATGACTATGGTATTTTGGTAAGTTCAATTTAGCTTCAGTATTCTGTTCATTGTGGATGCATTTTTCATTTGTAAAAAATTGTTTATTCATACTAGTCATTGTTACTATTTAGTTAAAAGGGCAATACTATTACCTCAAATTAACAATGAAGCCACCTTATATTCTTGTGTATTTCGAGTGATTATTTCCGTAGGAGAATTGCTGACAGCTACAGAGATGCGTAACAACATCAGGTTCCGTCTGCGGTTTCAGATAATAAATAACTGATTTTATGCCTCATTATTCGGTTGAATGTGTTGCATTTAATATCAATACTAATACTTCTTAAACTTTAACCCCACCTTAAAAACTTTGAAGACCCCAAACAATTTGCCTATAGACAGGGTAGGAGCACTTTAGACGCTGCAGCCGTCTTACACAACAACATCGTCTCATCATTAGATAAAGGTGCCAAATACGTCCGCTGCACGTTTCTCGACTTCACTTCTGCTTTCGACTCTGTACCTAGATGTCTCCTGCTAAATAAGCTCTCTTTGACAAAAACTGAGTCCTGGGTCACTAACTGGCTGCATTCCTACTTCTCTAACAGAAAGCAGTACACCGTATACAAAGGCAAATCATCCTCTGCTGTACTCACTGAAGCTGGTGTCCCCCAAGGTGCTGTACTCTCCCCACTTCTCTTTTCTTTCTTTCTACATGACTTACCATCTTCAAATGATATTAATTTTGTCAAATATTCTGACGACCTGACAGTATCTTTGCCTGTCAAATGTCAAAGCGACTGCTCTAAACTTAATGGCTTTCTGTCAGAAATCAGCCAGTGGTCCAAGGAAAACGGTCTTACCCTAAACCCCTCCAAATGCCAAACAGTCAATTTCACCTTTAGGCATAAATCCGACCTAAACAAACTGGTTGGCTCTCACGAGGTATGCAACATAGACGGCACTGAAATAGAAACCAAATCGGAAATTAAATACCTAGGCGTCATTCTATCTGCTGATCTCTCCTGGTCGTCTCATATCTTAGCGATTTCTAAGAAAATATTCCGTCTTACCTTCTACATCAAGAAGTTAAAACATTCTGGTATAACCCAACCCTTACTCCTACAATTCGTTAATTCTCGCATTCTGCCTATTATTCTCTATTGTTCCCCCTTAGTTTTTCCCGGGCTACTGAAGAAAGACTATAACATATTACGCAGGATGTTAAAGGTTGTCAGCAGGGTAAGCAACGTGCCACTTAACCAGCTTGTTAATACTCTGGTTGACAGGCACATGGACTCATGTGAAAAATGGGCCAAATCCATTTTATCTAACTCACACCACCCTCTTCACTCACAACTCTCCCCTTGCATCTCATCAGGTAAAACCAGAAGCCTATATAGAAAATTAAATGCTCGCACCAGCAAGTACAAAAACTCAACCATACCCTACTTAGCTCGTGTTCTGTGTGATAAAGAAAGCATTAGGCGTGACACCTATAATTCATTAAATAGTCAGTAGTACAACTGGATCTCGTCTTTCCAACTCATATCATTTATAGGTACAACATTTTCTTTCTCTCTTTTCCTTTTCCCTTTCTCTTTTTTTCCCGTTATGTGCTGCTTTGTTTCTTTCTCTCGCTTACGCCAGTAAATATGACAGCTCCTACTTTTCTAACACCTTCAAACACTGTTCAGCTTTACCTTTGCTACCGACATGCCAATATGTTGTTGTCATAATGAACTGAGATTTCCTTAATCTATGTAGAATTCTATTTATTGATAATGTACTAACTGGATGCAATACTGTAGTAAAAATGCTGAGAATTCCATTCTGTATCACATGTACTGTTTTGGAATAAAGCAAATTATTATTATCAATCGAAAATCTGTAGCAGCCTCAGTAAAACGTTCTGATGTCTAGGCTTGGAAGGAGTTTGTTCAAAAAATTGTTACCTGAGAAGCACTACAGAGCTGTAAAATACCGAGTGCGGTTTAATTCTTCACCAAGTAATGTTGTTCTGAAATCAAACCGTTCTAAAACACTCTGCTACAGAGGAGGAGATAATTATAGTTTATTCGAAGTGTGGGAAATAAATAAGCATACTAGGGAAATATGTTTAGCCAAGTAACATGTGGACAAGTAGATAGTGAAAGGCTGGAAATGAAACTTTTGATTTTCAATGTATCAATAAAGTTTCATTAAAAAATTATTTCTGTTCAGCGTGTTAGCCATAGCCAGTGGATATCTTATCGTAATTTCTACATATTTCAGAGAAAAACTGATTACTGCTTTAATTACTCTTCTCATTTATGTGAGTCAATCGGTATTTTCGATACATAACTTCTTCATGTTTATTCCCTTAAGCAAATGTAAACGATACTCAGTTACTAATAAAATGAGACGTTTGATGGGCACCATTCATGAGACTGAAATTGTAAGTTCAAATCTGTCAGAGTCTAACATCTTTCACAACAATTAATATGCAATTTATGCAGATAAAATTTATAGAAGGACTACAATGAATCTGTTTGACCGGGGATTTCTCAGATACTGAAGAACTGAACTAGTGTTTGACATGCAGTGTTCTTTGATAGACATACTGGATAGTATTGTGAGATGTGTTTCGAAAGTGTATGGATCTTACTGCCAGGAAGTATCTGGGTGTAAGGGGTAAATAGTTTTGCAAACACTTATTAAGGTGCATCAGAGTCAGAGGGGCAATTTTATTTCGACATATCCATGAAATGTCTTCTGACTGAAGAAGGTGAATTATAGGTCAGAATAAAATTGGTAAGTGAACGAAGATGATATTTCAAAGATGAATGATTAAAACCAGAAAGTTACTAAATACCCAGTAAAGTAGCAGGACTAGATAGAATGCCCAAAGAAGCACTCAAAACGGAAGCAGATGGCTCAGCAGGTATGTTCACAACACTACTGAAAAAAGTGTGGAAGATGTGGAAGGTGAAGAAGTTGCATCATCCTGATGGGACTAGAAAACCACTTTGTTTGGAACAGGACATTGGCTGACAGTTGCACCATATGTCGCAAACTGCCAGAGGTTTCAATTCATCGTCCATTGCATTTGACTCCAATGATGACAGCATCATATTTAATCAATTAGTGGTTACGTCCATCAAAATATAAGGTCCTACAACCATGTAGTAGATAGCATCTGCAGACTATTAACGAAGTTACACTTTGAAGACATGAATGGCAAACGCCTTTAACAAATACACTTCAGGTGTTATTTAGCTGTTTTTTGAAGCGAACATGAAATCAAAATTTGCTATAAATAAATTGACTCTGTGTCTAATTTGTTTTCTTTTACTTTTCAACTCCAGGGAATATGTTGCTCTATTTGTCTGTCCATTTTCTTTACCAGTGCTACACTTGTGGATGTTATTCTGGGTTGGGTTGCAGCTGTTGTCATATGTGCATGTGGAGTATTTTTAGGGGCAATGATAAAGAAAGATTTGATTAAGAAATTCGACGCCTTCCTGTTAGTGTGTGTTGTGATTTTTGTTCTGACAGGCATTGCCATGGGAGTACTAATTGCTTTCAAAAAAGTCATGGTATGTTAACATATTGTCAGTTTATATGTATCCTGTAATTTTAGGTTTAATCATGGATTAATAACAGTTAGCCAACCACTGTAAACCACTAGGGAGTACTGGAGTACTAAATAATTAATGAATGAAATTTATGTTTACTATTTCTGGTGTAACTTCAATGTTACTGGGATTGTGGACTCGTTCTACAGCTACTTCAACACAACAATAATACACGTGCCTAAAGTGTTGTGACTGCGACTTCAGCACTGGAAAGCAATATGCTACCGATCAAACGGACTACCATTCCTCACAATGAGAAGAAACAGATGATTGACAGAGAAGACAAGATTTATTTTTCCATACAAATAAGAATAACATTAAGAATTACAGTCAACTATTTAGTCATTTTATATAAGCAATAAATTACTAGCTTAGGAAACAAAGTTAGACGTATTATTACAATTATTGGTTCCTTGAGATCCGAGTGAAACATATGACTTCACAAGCTCATCTCCTCTCCACTCAGTTCTCTGTTATCACTTTCAGCGGAATCCAGGACTATACACAAGCGATCATAATGGCTTCTCATGATCTTCTCCGGTTCACTGTCAGACCTATACCTAACTTGGTTTTTTAAATCATTCGGATAACATTGGACAGATTTTAGCAGAATACAATTTGAACGTCTCTTCAGCGAATATCCAATCCATCTACGTATACGTCTGCATATTTTCAAGTTTTGGCTCGCAGGCATTTGATTGATCACAGGTTTCATCACAAGCTGACTTTGGTTTTAACAACAATGGAAACTTAGGGAGTACTGTATGATTGTTTTATCTTAGTTTTAGACTCTACATCAGTACGCACCTACCAGAATTCACACCCATGAACTTTCGGTTGCAGAGCAGGCTCTCAGATCATTTGGCCACTGGGGTCAAATCTGATGACTCATAAATTCCAACGTCTCTCTAGAATTAGTGACCAGAGAGGTCCATCAAGTCAGGAGTGACAATAGCTACTAACCGATAAAAGTGGCTGCTGGTTGCACCGTATATATCACGAACTGACAGAAAGTGGAATTAATGTTCCATTGTATTTCTTATCAGTGACTTAATGGTATACGAGGCTGTTTTGTAACAGGAAAATCCTGAGTTAGGATACTGATGGGCCTGTGCTGCTGAGGAAACCGAAACTGCCGTCCAGTGCAACCTGGTTCTGCACTTTTGGTGGACAGTAGGCTATTAGATATTTTGTTGCCAATGTGTATTTGCCTATCATGTACTTGGATTCCTTGTCGAGGCATTATCCCTCGCATAGTTTAACAGCCATCACTTAGTCCAGAAGTGAGGGAGAGTTGAGTGTTACAGCCAAACGCATCGCTAATGAAACTCGTAAGCACATAAAAAAGATGATTGAAATATACTGCTGAATACTTTCACGACTAAATGCATCGTAGAGTGTCACTTTCCATCCAGAAAATGAGTTCAACTTTCATTTCATTCAATTATTATTCAAGTTTGTCCTGTTCACACTGTCCTTACTTCGACTGTTCATTTCAATTTTAGGTTGCTGTTATCATCGCTGGAATAGGAATGTTTATAGAAGCGTTTCTGGTGAGTAAATTATTCTAAAAGTCAAAACAATGACTGATATGGTTTACCATTTAAATCAAAGCTCCTCTTTCTTCAATCCATTTCGTTTCGAATGTTTGAATTATAAGATTATAATTCGTATTTTCACGTCGAAAATCTCCACATCAGCCAAACCACTTATCTTTTAAGGTCGTCCTACCAAGATTTTCATTTCTCCAAATCAAGCATCGCTCACTCTTGCAATTGACAGCTTATCGCAAAACTGAAGACTCCTTACTTTTCAACAAAGCAATAGAGTGCACAGCCTATTATTATATCAATACTATTCTTCCTTTCGGTTTCGAGTGTAACGTAGGAATTCAATAGTTCATCTCCACTTTGTCCTATTTTCTGCTGTCGTCTTTAGCTGGCCTTTGGATTGCCTATAGTTTCTCATCTCCTCCTCCACTATCTCCTTTCTGTCATTCTCGAATTCATGACCCACTCATCGTCCCTCATCCGGATTTCATCCTAGTGTGTGATGTGCGATTTCATTCGAAAGTCTTCTCAGCGTGAGACTTATCCCTCTCCATTTTCTTCTGCATGGTTGTTGAACAATAGGCGTATGTTTGTTCTCATAGTTTCTTGTCACTAATTCTTTCTGGTCATTTGGTCTTAGTATGGAGTGAAGGAAGCTGTTGATGGAAGTCTACAGCTGGTCAGAAGTGCTTCCTGTGATGCGCGCACCAAGTTTTTGACCCACAGAGAAGAAAAACCAAAGATTTTGTTTTGTTTGTGTTGAATTCAGAAGATTTATACACTGATTTTAGCTTGATTAAGGTCTGTGTCGCCTTTCCGATTCTGGTTTTAACATCGTCCTCCAAGTCACCGCTCGTAGTTGAAACCATACTACCTAAATAAGCGAAGGATATGTATGGTGCTTACTGTCGTTGCCTGCATTATCTTTTCTTTGTCAAATGAAGTCCTATCTTCGCTGCTTCCAATTCTGACTTTCACGTGAAAGTCTTCGAGTTTATGTAACATTAGACGTAAGTCGTCCACGAAATCAAGATCTTCCAGAGTCTGCTTATCGGTCGATGTGTGACCGTCTTCTCGCTCTGCACAGTCTGCCGCATATCCTCTGCGATCTCAACATCGGCTTTTCAATGCTTCTGAAGATAAGAAAAAGGCGTAAACAGAGAAGAAAATTTTGTTTTCGACGATTCATTTTCATGAGCTGTACAATCGTAATTATAATTAACAAAGAAATCTTTAGACCAATCAGATACTATTAAACTGTGTCCTCGAAAAATGTACTACATAATTTAAGGTGTAAGAAGGGTTGACTAATTGTAAGTTAGAAAAGAGGCAGAAGTTGGCATGAAGTGATAAGTGTGAGATAATGACCAATCAGTAAAATAGTGTAGAATAGACAGGAACTAGTGGAAAGGCGATAAAGTGTTTTTACATGAAATCTGTATGAAAAAGCAATGTTATTAATAAACAGTAATAGAGTGGTAATAAAATATGGGTGAAGGGAATAATAATGACAATAAAATAATATCATTCATAACAATAATAATACTAAACGTACGTAATAAAAAGATAAGAAGTGAAATTGTAGTAAGAAATTTACTCTGGCCACGGTAGGGTGAGTGAATGTATTTATCGCCTTTGAATACAGAGGTCCGCTTTCAGATCTCGAATAGCTAATGCTTCAGCTATGTACAGATGGCCTATTCGAAATCCCTTTGTACGATATGGAGGGACTCTGTGTAACACTGTGAAGCATTCATGCGGCGGTGCTCGACATCCAGAGATGACAAGCTGTTTGAGGGTAGAGCTGCTGCTATTCGTCTTTTCTTCTCTGTCTAACCAAGCTGAAAAGTGTTCCAGATTACGTTTGTGGACTTGATGTTGCGTACGGCCGATATACTTTGCAATTTGATAAATACACACTGAAATGTCCAAAAGCGGAATCTTATCCTTAACTTCCTCAACAATCGTATGTCAATACCTTGAGATACGTAGATAAGAAACCTTTGTATCTTAAGTTAAACTGCAAAGTGGAAATTGCAGCTGATATTCTAAAATGTCGACTTAACAGAGCGGTAGATAGAACATTTCCTGCAGTTAAACTGGTACTCAACTTCTCAACTAAACCAGTACCCACACAACGAGTCAAGGGTAAATTACCAAAGATAGCCCCATCAATGTGTATCTGTGAATTCAACTGCTCATGTGGAGCTAGTTAGATTGACTGTACGCAGAGGGTTTTATCCATGAGCGCGCGTGAACATGTACTTGTATGGTTGAGTAAAGGGGTAACCAAATGCGCAAATAGTACAGTCTTAGGCCATTTGGTAGATATTGGACACTCGATAAAACTTGACTATGCGTTCTCAGTTATTTACCGCGTTCCTGTTAATCTGTCTAGAGGACCTCGACTACGTCTTCTATCAGTAGCTGAAGTGGTTGAAATCAATACCAGAAGACCGACTCTTTGTATATAGAAGAAGTATGTTCAACCGCTATGTTTACCTTGGCTTACAATAAGGCCAACAAATTCTCCATAAACATTAGCACTGTGAATTCCTATCACAATTTTCTTTTCTTCTTCTATTCCTTTTTTTCATTGACAAACGTTCATTTTTTGACTTTTTATGATTTCATTATCTTTTTTATGATTTTATTACTTTAGGTTTAAGTAGTGCTTTTCTAACTTGTTATCGTATTTACAAAATCCTGTTCATTTCACTTCACTAAAGTCATTATTATTATTATTTGACAATCATTCACCAATAGTACTTTTTAGTTTACACCACATCATCGTTATTATTTGACAATCATCATTATTGTCGTTATTTTCAACCTTGAGCTTATGTCTAGTCTGCCCCATTCGTTGGTTTATTTTCTGAAGTATTCATATTGTCTTATACACCAGGATTATACCTGTATTTTTGTTGACTATGTTTAAAATTATATTTGTAATATCTCAGCGAAATTGAAACGAGTAATTCCAACGTTTTGTTCAACAAGCTGGTCTCAACTTCTTCAGGGAAATTAATCAAAATTAACATAACAGAGGGTTATATATTAAAAGTTCAAATCGTGTTTTTTAAAAACTTTGTCCAAGCATATGAGTCATCAAAACAAGCATCAACATGTATAATAACTGATGTCAGCTCATGATGAACTCCAAATAATCAAAGTTGTATGAGTTGTGATCAAAATTTGACCTCAGACTTATAAATTTTAGTCTACATTCGTTAAACAGTTTAAACTGAGTATACTTTTCACCAGAATACGTTCGACTAGCAGTTCGTGGTCGTAGATAACTGAATATGAAAATATGTGCATATGCAGTATACAATGGTGTGTGTATGTGTGTATGGGTAAACAGTTGTACAAAATTTCTTAGCCTCGAGGAGATATAGACAAGTATGATTAATTAGTGATACACATCCATCTTTTATTTATTGATCAGGATTTACCATGCATCAGCTAACATCACACCTTCACGTCTGTTCAAACTGTTGGGACCTACCCATATATGTAGGGCTTCGACAGAAACATACATGAGTGCATGCGATCAGCTAATGCATCACCACAATTCTGTTGGTTATTTCTATCCATGTAACAATGACTTGTTCAAACTTCGTCAATGCTTTTTGTCCGTTTATATGAAGTTTTTGACTTGTGGATATTAGACACTAACTGACTGACTGACTCGTTATCTGCCTGAATTCCATTTATCATCATCAGACCAAAATTAAAACTACATGCTGTAGCCAAAACTAATTAGTGAAACTAATTCTCAATTTGTATTTAGAGTTGATAGATATCTAACAATCTATTCATATTTGCTACTTATTTATTCTTTCGTCACTTTCTTATTTATTTCCTGCCTACACAGGTGTCAGTTATGGTTGGACAATTGATCTTCAAATCTGGTCACTTGCATATTCGTGATGATTGGTCTATGGGTGTACTGGGCATGTTTTCACTAGTTATCACAGTGTTTGTAATAGCAGAGGTGGCCATCTACTGTTTCAGAATCATGATGTAATTTACGTAACGGAAGAATTCTTTAAGCAATTGTGTTTATTACAGTTAACCAGTGAATAGATAAATCATCTATGGAATTCATAACAGCTTGTGTTCTTCATTTTCTTATTCTTTATCAATAACATACATTGCAGTGTGGATTCCTTCTATGCCCCAACTTAAACAGCCTTCATAATCTTCAGGAATGATTCGATCACTGGGGTTATTTATATTTTGATGTATGTTGACGATAGCCTTGTAATATGTAACCACGATAAAGACGTTTGACCAGTTTATGAAGAAAAATTACTCTGTACACTAATACATCAGAGTAACAACTTGGAAGAATTAATTACAGTGAAAGCAGTTTACTCTATTTTCTCTCAAGTCAGCAAGGAATAATTTTCTATTTTGTTTGCCTTCCGAGTGGAACATTAGGCACCAAGCTTAGAAGTTTCAGTAGCAGTGGTGTTTTTCTTTATGTTTTACGGGTTGAGGCTGCTAGTCTCACACCCATCCATCATTCTCGGCTTGTTAGCTAGGAGAGATTTAGGATTGCGTCAGTCAAAGATAAAACCTCAGACAACGTGAGGTGTGACTGACAAGCATCCTACCACCAAACTACTAACTCACCAACCAGGAAACAGGTTAAATAAAAGGAATAATTGACAGAGAGTCTACTTGGTCAGGATAGGACTGAATTTCTCACATTTTCTCCTTTTTCGATTCAACACAGGTTTAAGTAGATTTTTAAATGGGTCTTGAGTATATGTATGACTGCCTGATATTATTATTAATAATAACGATAATAATAATGATAGTGAAGTACTGAGTGATACACTTGTAGAAAATATATATGCTTTCAATTATTTGGCGAATAACCAACATTAAAGCTTAAATGTCACTGTCACGAAAATAAACCTGTCAACTGAGAAGTCACCATGCAGAGTAAACAAGTAGTATGCTAATGAGACAGAGAAAGCAATGTCTTGTCGATCAGTGAAAAAGTATTTGTAGGTCCTTTGTAGTAAGTTTATAGAAGGATAGAGATTTTCTCCCTGTATTCAATTTTCAAGTGAATGTAATTTCAATATGTAAATAGTTTTGTTTTGCAATCCATTCATCACTGAATTAGTTAGAAATTAGGCTACAAATTCAAGGTACTGATTATTTTCACAGAGTGTACATACTTGGCTTTTTCAGTAGTAGTGAAATTAGTATTCCCCACATTTCTTTGGTGAAACTAGTCAGAATATCTTCAGAAAAGTGATCAAGATCAAGAGACAAATATCGGTAAGATGTTTGCAAATATAACTTGTATTTAAAGGACTTTCATTCAGCTGAGTCTGCAGTTTTTGTGAAATAACTGGGTTGGATACTAATTAAGACTGATACATTTTATACGGAGTGGTCTATTTTCCCATCAAGCTCATCAATAATGTTCTAAATAAATGAAGATATACAGAGCTAATGCAGATAGAAAAACGTGAGAAGTAGTGGAGATTGTGCGATGCGATAGATACTACTGGTTCATATGGGTAGTTGAAGACTAATGGAGACCACAAATGTGCTTGTTACCCAGATTTAGGTGACGTGAACACCACCTAGGTACATAGCACATTCATATTCATAGTAAAACTGTCTTCAGTAGTCTACAGCCAGCTAAAATCTCCTAAGTAATGTGGCGTATGCTGCTAACAAGATCCTGTCTTTGTTTTATGGTGTGGAATGTATTCTCCAAGAATGCTGATGAGAGGGGCTGTGGATCGTTTTGCGAAGGGAGGAAATAAGAGATCCCTGTGACACATTACATAACACATGTAAGGAAGACAGAAGTAACACAAAACGAAATGACATGTGAGAATGTTAACTAGAAACATTACAAAGTAAATATTTTCTGTTTGAACTGTGAGACTATCAAACTTAGTGAAAATTCTGAAAGTCAAAGCAAACGTAACGTTTACTGACATTAATATTCTAGATTTATGCACACGTTTCTCTTTCATCAACTCTGAATTATTATGCAAAGAGTATCTTTGTACTAACACTTGATTTAAGTAGTATATATCGTCGCACTAAATTAATTGGTTCATGGTGCGTGAATGACAAGGAAACCTCTACTTATATTACTGCTATTTTCTGTGCAATGCAGCACAACACTTGGTTGAATCGTCATGTCAGACACCAACATAAATTGTAACATTGGTACCTCTTGTTGATTTAGCCCAAATAAAAGAAAAAGATCCTGTTACTTCTTGCAACTAACCAAACGTGAGAAGACAATTGACCAGTCTTCGAATAATTGAGACCCTTGTGTAAAGCTGGGGGATTTATTTTGCTGATGCTGTATTGAACTGTAGAAATATGTGAGAAGCATAATCTGTTGGCACACACTGTCTGTATCACACCACCACAACACCACTTACCATGAAATATGCAGATTCTGAAGGCCTACCTTACTGAACATTTCTGTCAATTATCTTTCGATTTGTCTGCTAACACAAGTGTAAGTTACTGATCGCTCTAATAGTCACAAACACAAATTTACGTCACCCTGTTGCCTATCACATAAATACAACTTGTGCAGCAGTCTCCATTTGTAATAGAGAAGAGTATGGTCTTCGTTTACACCGAACACTTGCAATTTCCTACATTATTCCATCCACAGATAAGGGATATCTGAGCAGAAGGATTGGAATTATCAACAGTTTGATGATGGGAAAAAACAGAGACACATTCTTCTCACCAAAGGTCTAATGCTGTCATTTTGGGTTATGAGGAATTACTTTCTAGTCTCACACAAAATGATGACTTGACTCTGAGTCAAACAAGTCCCGTTATCACTTCGGTGTCGGATTATTTTACAAGTGTATATGGTTTCTCGAATTCCTTTTAAGGTGAACTAAAATTGTACTTAGATGAAATTAAGTTGGGTGTTGCTATCTTTTTAGAGATCCCAATCGATAATTGTGAGAGATTAATTAACTAATCGTTTGAATTTCAAGTAAAATCGAAACCACAGCATTTATCTGAAGTACGGTTCTACACTATACCTAAAATTATGAAATATAATGAACCAGCTGCAAATTTTGAGGGGTATGTGAATGAATGCCTTGAAATGTACAGTCAATATTTGTCAATAGGTAAGAGAGGCAAACCTCTGCCAAAGGCGGTCAGATTTATGTCGCACGAAGGCCAGTTAGAGAATAAACGGATCTAAATAAACCATGTCGAAGAGAGACGAGAATTAAGGTGAACCATATGCAGCAGATACCGTTTGAAATAAGGGGATAACTGCTATATAGAAAGCAGAATATTAATACTTAGAGAAAAATTTTGAAAAGTTTAGCACTACTTAGTAGTCTTAAGTAGTACAAAGTCGAACTAAACAAAATCGACAAGGAATAAATTTGAAAGCAATAAACACTAGGAAAGGCTCTCTGAGCTAAGATCATTGTGTGTCGGTGGCACAGTGGTTATAACTCTCGCCGACCATGCACATGGTCCGGGGTTTGATCCCCTGATGACGAACACCTGATATCAATGGTCGGACTGCAGAATTTGGGCTACCGATATCACATACTGAAAATTCCATACCTGTACCAAAAATTTACGGTGTGGAATCAAGCTGTAGTCAAAAAATATATGCCCATGCTATTCTGAGTTAGTGTTAGATGAGGATATTATAAAGAGAATGAATCCTGTTGTATTAGCGAACGTATAGTTTTGACATTGTCTTGGTACCTACCCTAATTAGTCCTGAAAAAAGATGCCCGACATAATCTGTGGCAATGCACATCTTAGGTTAATTTGTGTAATGGCTTAAACATATCTCTGAAACAAGTTTGTGTCACACACGTATATTCATTCAAACCTTAGCTACAAAAGGGCTTAAATCTATTTTGTGTTAAAAGAATCATTAGTCATTTGAGACAAGCAACAAAGGTTAACAAAGGAGGATTTAATTAATTCATCAAATTTTCGCAGAACTCTTCAGCTTAACACTCCAGATACAGTGATATATGCACTATTGGAAATACACTCAGATATATAAGGTTGATAAACAAATAAACTACTACTGGTCATTCCTCTGAACATGCTTTGGTAATCCAACTGTAGAACGAGGGCTGAATTTACTTAGAAACATTGTCACCCTTTTTCTTCTTCTTCTTATCCAATGTTTTTACGTGATTTTCCTACCTCTTATGTATTACCTTGAACTTTTGACAATTGAACTTATATTGTATTATTTTATGCTCTGTGGTGATCTGTGTAAAAGTAAATGACAAGTTTGTGCACTGTGGTAGATTATAATTCCATTATAGATAAATTAATTTTGATAAAGTCTCACAGTGTTATACTGTAATATTTAATGATGACGTTTCGTGCACCATTTATTGCTCATGATCATATCAATCGAACACATATTACTGAAATATTACTTTATTGCACTGTGAGACTTAGTGAAAATAAATTTTACCCATAGTGGTAAGTGACAAGTTCGTGTGTGATCAGTTTGTATGAAATGCGTTACGGAAATACACTACACGTTTCGGATAAATTACGCCTTCTCATTTTCTTAGTTTGTGTGATATTTCATTGGTCGAAATATGTTCGCAATAAATAATTCTGTATGTACGGAATAGGACGAAATTCTATCTTGATTTCTGAGTGCAAAGGAATTAATACATACCATTTTCTTCTGAATAAATCGAAAAAATGAACTCACTTCATTGTTTTTTCAGACGGATTTCTAATGGAAACATTGATAATGAAACAGGACTGACAGAACATTCAAAAGTGATAGCCAGCCTTGAATATCACCAAGGTTAGAGGAGTTGCTCTGGGCATTTATGACATACTTTACTGAGCCATTTGAAGTAACACGGGAAATAAGCTTAAAATTACTGGTGGAAAGTCTAAACGAGTCTCCTATTTGTAACTCAATATTTTACAGGAATAGAATCAAAGTATACAAATGTTAAGCATGACGAGCATTTTTGTCTGAGCTTGTTCTTTTTCCCTTGTACATTAAAAACTACTTTCATGTAAGGGAAAGAGTCATGAAGGGATTTGATGTCAGTTAACGCACTCCGTGTTAAGGCAATTGCGTGTTCCAGTAACACTTTGAAAAAACGTTTCGAGCAGAATGCGTCATTAATATTTTATTCACATGATCAGAATCAATTCGTGAATTAGCTGTTGTGAGACAAAAGGAGTGTTGTGTGGTTCATTTGTAAAACTTGGTTAAAGTCGTTCGACAAGTAACTAGTTATTTTAATCAATTCTGATTCTTACTACTGATTGAGAAATGAGTAGTTGCATGTCACTCACATCACCCAGTAGTGCTCGATAGCCAGAGCGACGTGGTAGGTAAAACAGACGGTTCAAGCTGTTCCGCCTATTTAAAGTCCTTTAATTTTGTAGAGAAAGCTTTGGTTAGTGTCAGAGACATATTCCCGTCAATGACGCAAACAACTCTCCCTGTACGAAAGTATTTTCAAAATTTGATGCTTTCTATGTATGGTGAAGGAGTAGATAGTTGAAGGGCAGCACAAATGAGCAAAGAATATGTACTCGACGTCCACGCAGAAAGGAAGTAAAGTTAAAAGCCTCGAAAAAACATCAGCTGTAGAAATGCATGCTAAGGAAGGTGTGCGCAACATCTATTTAAACACTGTTGAAATTCTGTGAAAAGCACCTACATTCACATAGAGAAAGACTGACCTCTGAAAGTCTAGCATATTATAACCACATCGAGTAAAATAAATAGGAGAGACTTAACACCTATATGGCAGATTCTATGAAGGGAGACCGACGAGAAAAAGAAAAACTTACTTAGTTCTTTGTTGTGACCCCTGTAAATTATCGTCATGTTCTTCACATGTGAACTGATGTATTTTCCACAAAGGAAACATCATACATATACTCATTCAAACAAACATGAACCAATGACAATTTTATATAACACGTTTGAACACGAGTTGACATCAGTTAGAGAACCGTTGGAAAGCTTCGGATAACTGGATGGCTGTTTCGTCCCAGTTTGAGACTTTCTAGCGGTACGCATCCACATGGGTTCGAAGCCACGAATTTCTGGTTATGAAGCGAGCTTGTTGAGGACTCAGTCTTTGTGACGCCATCCGATGCCCATGAATTTCAAATTTTGGCTACTCTATATATATATATGCATATACAAGAAACTGATGTATACCTAAGATATGTTGATGGCGTTTTTATTCTCTGTGGAAGCAGGTCAAGAGATGAAGACATGTTGGTAAAATTCAATTCATGCCACTTGAATCACATTCTCACATTATAACATGAGGAAAACGATACCATTAAACTCCTAAACGTTTTTCTAGCGAAAATGTTTGATGACACAATCGAAAGGTCTATATTCAGAAAGTCTTCATGGACAAGACAGTACATTCATTTCAACAGCTTTGTTCCAGTCTAGTTTAAAAATAAATTAGTGAGAACACTGTTAAATAGAGCACGGAAAATCTGCCATGGCAGTACAAATGAGCATGAAATAAAAGCTCTAAAGGATGCTCAATGTATGAATGGATGCCCTGAAAGTTCATTAACCAATACTCTAAAGAAACGAGTCCCTGCAAAACTATGTAAACAGTTTCGAAGAAGTCTGTCTACATCAATTTGTCATTCGGAAGAGATGAAGTACATGAGGTGGTCAAACGAAGACCCAATAAAGCTATGAAGATAGCTTGTAATGCTGCAAAACCTGTTTGTTTTAATACCAACGAGCGAGTACTTCAGCAATTTGTTAAGTGCAAATCAACAATCCTCAACACTTCAAACTGTGTTTGTCAATTTGAGTGTGTTTGTGGAATCGAATACACTGGTTGTACAGAAAGGCGAAGGTTTATTCGCATAATGGAGGGTTTGTCAAAGTGATTGGAAACCGCTTAATTCAAAGTAAAAATAAGCTCAATAACATCTTGTGTACTATGGACATGATATCGATGCTGTCAAGTCCTTCATTATTGACAGCAAGTAAAAGAAACAGAACCAAGCTTGTAATTGCAGACACTTGCGCATCACGAGTTCATAATCCAGGTCTCTGTGTACGAAAAGAGATAGTCTTCACTCTGAATCTACCAAAGTACTAAGTTTTACTTATTATTCTACCTATTGTTATTATTATCATTCTTGATTCATTTAAAACTCTCATTTATCAGTAGCATCATCTTAACTCACTTATTATTATTATAACTATTACTATTGATATTACTCTGTTTGCGATTCTTGATATATTCCCTAATGAGTGACTGTTTATCTAAGTGATGTAATTGAAGTGTAATGCATTTCATCTTAATTTTAATTAATCAAACTCCCTCTCCTCTTATCTATTCGAAGATGACCTAGAAACGTTCACACCTATCTTTCTGAAGACTAATTCAGTGACGTTTATTTGTTTATCATTCTTATATCTCCCAATGTAGTTTCAAAAGTATAAATATCCATGTATGTATTCAGTTGATGAGTTCCACCGAAATTTGATGAATTCATTATATGCTGCTTTATTAAAGTTTGTTGCATTTTTTTAAAAATTCGTATCGGGAAATAAATGTTTCCGATATATATGTGGCGCATGCTCTATTCAGGAAGTTACCTGAAGTTCTTGTAAGACGTCGTTACCAGCAGGGTCTACCAAATACGGAAAAATATCAGTTACTCACAAACAGGCACTTTATAGTTTGATATTTGTCATTACAAATATGTGATAACTGCTTACATTTTTGTATTGGTACAAGACTCTACCAACGAGTGACCTTCAAGTGAGTTCACTTCAAGGTAGCTCTTAACTATGTATTTTGGTAGATTGGTGGACGGTGACTACTAATTAACCTCTAATTACATACCCAGACAACGTTTAAGCATCTGCACAAGAAGTCGACATGTCAACCTGAGACCTAGCACTTTGCTTCAGTCAATGGACAGGAAAATCTAAGATTCAATTAAATATATATTTTGGTAGTTAATAAAATCCCAGTAATTATGCTGAAGAGGCTGTAACCTACACAACGGAACGTTCGGAATAAGTTTCTTTTGATTTTTTTTCTCAAAACGCCGTTATTATTTTAATACAATTTATGTTAATCGGTATGCTTATTTTCAAGGCAATTGCTGTTGTGTATGACAATGAAGCAAAATAACTTGAAGTACTAAAATTAGATTATTTGAAACCCACTTGCAATTGTACCTAGAAAACAAAATTATTTTGAAAATAATTCTATGAATTGATGAGTTAGTTTCGACGCCTTAAATGTGAGGAAAATTCCAAATGCATTCAGATTACTGTTAGTTACAGTTAGAACTACTCTCATTCGAAATTCTGAAATATGCCTTTATATGAACGTTTCGTAGGCCAGCTGATTCCGTTTGGATTGTTTTACTTTCACATTCGATTGAACGCGAATTTTATGAAAGGCTTAGCCGACTGAGTATCATAAATCAATCTGTTTCAGGATGCAATTCATGTAGGAGAATCTGATTTAGAGTTTATCAATTTATTTTATGGTGCTATTTACTACTAATTAATTGAAATTCAGCGTTAGACATAAACCAAATCAGCCAGTAGTTCCAAATAGCCAAATCTAAACACTGTAAGTTGCTTAGACAATTTTGGACTGTGCTCTTCAGTGTTGTGACGTGTTTCACTCAGCTCAGAAAGTCTCACGCTAATTCTGGTTAGCTACTTGGACGATTTATTATTAAATTTTAAAAAAATCCACTGCTGAAATGCCAGTGGATATTGAGATATCAATGATCTAATCACCTTCAAAAATATTAGTTTGTGCCTTCTCACCACTCGTAGAATCATCCAGTGTTTCAGCACCAATAACACAAGCTTTATAATTATTTTAGCTTACTCTAAATTGAGCAGCAAGAGATACTAATATTATCTCATTTTTTCATGTGATCATCAGAGTCACAGAAATAAGTTTCAGAACGGTTGTGCGTTTATTTCTGTGTTGCTGAACTTAGAATTCTATTGAATAACATTTGAATATGAAGTGAATCATTTGCTTTAAATATATTATCAGGAATGTGTTTCAGACAGTTTAATCTCGCCCATCAACTCTTTAGAAGCTTGTGCTGTTACAGGACGCAGAGATTTCAGTAACACGTTACAGTCTACAAATTGCCGTACATCCCATTTTCACGCCACATTTCAAACACTTTCTCTACGTTAACCAGTTTAAATGATGTATTTCTCACCAGCCAATTTTCGTATTCACATCCGATTTCAACCTACATAGTCCTATAATCGATGTGATGTGACTGCAGTCATCTATGGCTTTTTTCTGCTTTCCACAAGAGTGTTTAAGAAACAATCTGAATATCCTGTACTGTTTCGATCTGATGATCAAATCAGGAATCAGTCGGGAATTCTACAGTGTTTATGGGACTGCTCATAAAAAGAACAATAGAAGGATAATTCGATGAAATTACCTGATAGAGAAATAGAATGAGCATAAAAGTGAAAGACCGATTCCTCTCAACATCAAAATACGTCTCACTTCTTATGACAGTTTGCTATGAGAAAAACGGAATTTCAGCTATGTTCATTTTTTGGAGAGTAATAAGCCAAATGTTTAGTGAGTAATGTAAGGTGATGATTGACGAACCTCAGCACAGTATACACTGCTACATCTACTTTTGATCTACACAAACCTGACCCACTCAGATATTTCTACATAGTTCTAATATTCAGATAGCCGACCGGTGATTACATTTGGGGGTGATAAATTGACTTCGCGACCACGTGAACCTAAAGCTATTGTTCTTATGGTAGCGTGATCTAGTAATCAACAAAGTAAATGAATCCTTCGATAAAAATCACCTCATGTTTTGTACGTATTTCAACCTTCTTCTCATGTTTACAATGCAGTCAGTATGGAAGTATGGCAAGTGCATTACATTGTGACTTATATGTGGATTGGTTTGTCCAGTCTTCTTCACAGTGTAGCCACAGGAAGTGATGCTTTGAAATTCATCTGACATTGTCTTTGGTATCTTTCTTTTCGTTGTGGCTATCAAGAGTGAGAATGGGGTGTCTTTATTTTATTTTTAGATGACACATGATAAGTGTAAACTGATGAGTACAGGAAAACGTTGTGTGCTGAGCTACTGATTCAGTTATCTAGAATACGCCTTCATCACAGCCCCGTAAATGTCTGAACACTGAAGTTTAACACGTTTTATACAAGTTTCTGCAACAAACCTTGGTAGTTGAAGGGCGTTTTCATGAACGAATCAGTCATTCAGACAGAAAATTTCACGTTTTTAAATAGCCATTATAATGATAGACTAATCTCCTCGTGATATTGATTTATAACTGGGTGGACATCTGAAACATCATTGTGTGATTAAACCGGTAATTCATTATTGACTTACTGAAATGAGGTGGGTGTAAACATAAAATTCTGTTTATCACATAATGCGTATTTAATTCCATGAAAATAAATATTTCATTTCAACAATGTTGGATTTTGTAGCATTACCGAGATTGGCTCAACCTGCTATCATAAACGTACGCTGAAATGATACATATTCGTGGAGGTTATTTATAACGGCGGTGACAGTACATTGTGTTTCATGAAAACACTACTCATTCATCTGTGTAAGTCTGTAATATTTGTATGGTTAAGTATAAATAATTCACTTGCACTTCAAATATTTTCTGTAATCAGTTTGCATTTAGAGCAATAATACGCGTAGTCAAATGAAATTCTGATTTAGTTGACTTCATTTACGATTCACTGTTTCTTGGAAATATGACAGACTGAAACGCAATCATAAGTTATATCATTTGAAATATGTTGCCTATCGTAATTACAAGAGAGTCTCATGTTTCCTTAGACTTCCCTTAAACAGAGTGACTTTGGAAATGCAGAGAAATATATATACAAATGTTGGTAAGAAAGGCATAATACCTAACTGACATCAGATAGGCGACCATACAGAATTAGTGGGTATTGCCCAGAAAAATGTCTTTCATTAAGATTCTTCAGAATCATTCAGCTGAAAGGGTTCCTTAAATCAAAACCTAGAAACAGTAGTGGTATTCACTATTCATTCCAAAAACACAGTTTCTAGGTATCAAACCTGGTTTCGTTTTTGAAGAAATGGCGTAAATATAAGGTTGCTGTTAAGGTAGCAATATTGTTGCACCTGATTTGGTGCACTGCTTCTTTTAGCTTTATGTGACGGAATTAGTCTGGATATTACAACCGCTGAGGATGCTTTCTCATTCATAGTTATTCACATGAATTTATTCACTTTTTAACTCATCTTTTGAATCATCGTTTTTCGATTTTGATTACTGATCGAAACTGAATGCTGAAGATTATATGTACTTGATTGCGACACTTATTACCACCATCTTCTTTTGAAAACAGCTTGATACGATGATGTTGAAATTCGTCTTCACTTCAAGAGAATAGTTTAGAAAGCTTATCAAGTATTGCCACGACCTAATTCACAGCTTCATCTGAAAACCATGACTCCAAGATTTTTCTTTTAAACAGCTCCTTCTAAAATTTTGATTCTCATTTGATGAAAAATTTGACCATTAACAACTCTGACTATATCCAGCCTCCTCAATCTCCTTGGCGAAGCCTATTCCAGAAACAGCATATCAAAATAGAATATTGTATTCTTTAGGCTATTAGTGAATGTGTGTTGCAAATTGACACGGTCATGAGATGCTTGTGCGATGTTCTGAAAATCATGATGCACAATGATTGATGTTGTGTCTGCTGTTTGTGAATGCAGAATTCATGACGCCTTCCAAATATTTTTCAGATGTGCACATAATGAACAACTGGCATTTCATTAGTTTTCCATATTTAATCATGATGTGGTGTTTTCTATCTATTTCAAAGGACTTTTCAACACATCTTTAGCAGGTATTTTTGAAGGTCTTTGTTTAAACATGTCATTCAAGCCGTGTAGTTTATCTTTGTGTACACCGGATGCAATCACAATGTCTAAAAATCTACATGAATTGCTCGTTTTTTCTATTGAATCTTCAGTTATGTTGTGACTCTAATTATCATACAGTTGCAACTATAATTTACATTGTTAAGGAAAACCTATCATTAAGACGACAGCCTGAAGTAGTTTATCTGTGTGAAGTTTCCAAAACCCAACATTCATATCCCAGCCAATAAAAATTTTGGCTTATGTAGTAGCAGCGAAAGCAAAAAAATATTCGAGGTGAAGCAAAGGAACTGAATAGTTGCAGATTCAGAAACTTCCCAAGCATGGATTCACAATGAGGTCGCCTTTCGATGAATGTTCAACAGATTCAAGCATTAAATTGTATGAATTATAAAGAAGGAGCATTGTTCACCATCATCTTCACCAGTACTTCCTTTTGATGGCAACTATTCCAAAGCGCTCCCTGGTGAACGTGCAAGGCGAAATCATATAAAGTATTCATCTGAGTCAAAATATTTTCTGCTTTGACCACAAGGGTGAGTAAGTGGAAAATAATACAGAGTAAAATCGCCAATCCTGTAAAACAGACACACGATAATGTGGGCATTAGGTATTTGTAAAATCATACATTTCAAACCGATTTTATAAGAATATAAATTTCAGATATTTGTACAGTTACAGAAATCTTAAGTTTCAGCTTCAACGCATTTCTATTGAGAATATAAAACATCGATTTGAGAATAGAGTTTAGACATTATGTGCTTCTGTAAAAACTACTTTTAATTTTTATAAAATTGTTCGATGTATCCCTCACTGTGTTGTATCAAGTAAAATGCTCTGTATTGAAATCAAAACAAGATTTTGAGCAAACAAGTGTTTTCATTGGAGGAAGTAATGCCGTCTAAGCTGTCAACTCCTCTAACTACCGGAGTGGCATTCATGATTGAATCAAACAAGGTCAAATCTTCCTGACAGCTTCTTCTCAACTGACTCAAAACCTATAACAGCCACTTTGCGAATGAGTAATATTGTAACAACAGAAGACAATGGCCAGACAACAGATCGTTTATTAAGCAAATCAACATATATTTATAGATTTTTACATACATTATTATAGATTATTGTTAGCAGACAACACAGTCTTCTGATTAGTTGTTTCTCACTGAACGTTAATCTTTCATCTCTTTGTGGCTGTTTCTTGAAGTTCAGATTATCTATCTGCAAATTGTATCTGCCTACGCGAAGTCTGCTGTGATTAGTTGCTGAGTCAGTCTTTGTTCTTATTTTTCTCACGACCAACGTAAACATTGACGTAAATTACTGTCTACCAATTTTGGCTAACAGCCAGCTCTCACCACAATATGAAGAGTTTATCATTTTTGGTTATGGATGGAGTATAAGACCTAGTTTGTGCACCACAGATGAGCCGTAAATGTATGGAATTTAAAACCAAATAGCTGAATTTTTTACTATATGTGTGTTGATGAGTGATTCACCGTTCATTTCGTTTAACATTTTTGTAAATTGTACCTGAATCTATTCAGCTGGATCTATCTGAAATGTGTGGTCTAGAAATTAATTGTTAATTATTTGAATTAGTAAATGTTTGTCAACATAATCTAATTGGCCTAGTGATGTTATTCAAAAAACCCCACCCAGCTGTATTATGATCCATTCTTCGTTTATCTTCGATCCATCCAAATGAATTCAATTAGGAATTACAAAGGCTGGATTTCCACTTATTTTATCAAGACGATAATTTAAAACGTTTGGCATGAAATGGTCTGCGTCACTGCACTGAAATGGAACTAGATAGTTAGTCACATTACTTAAAATCTAACCAAATTCTTGTCTGTGATTCGTGTTATAATTGGCATTGTAATTAGCGACATATTCGTTGGAATAATTAAAAAGATCACTAATACTGCAAGGTGGAAGCCCACTACCCTTGGTTGTATGCTCTGAATGTTTTTATGTCAAATCATAATGCGCTAGCCAGTTCTTATCTTGTTAACAGTAGCTCCGTAGTTCCACAGTAGTGTTCTTTATTCGTAGACAATTCGAGAGGCATTTTGTCTAGGATCTAACAAAAGGAGAACAGCATTCATCAATGTGATTAGAAGTGCTTAATTCCATTTCACTTTAGTTGGAAAGGAGGTGTCTTCAGTTATGAATATTCCGAAATCAACATAGGATATTGATAATTTCTCAAGATGTTTCCCCAAAAGAGCTTTCTGCATTCGTCTCATAGATCAAAGCGTGAAATCGCAGATTAAAATAGAAACAAAAGTATAGAAGGCAGAGAAATTGTAGATCAATATTCAGCAGATTATCCATTTCATGCATTAAATCCAAGAAAACATCTTGATCTAATGACTAAAACGGCAATTGCAAACAAGTACTCAAAATAATTGCATCAAGAAAAATTTATTGCATACAAAAACTTGAAAAATAATCAAATTCACATTCATTTTTATCGTAATTTGAAGAAAATCGTAAGTAAAAAGCATATCTGATAATTGTGATATTCGTATGAATTAAAAATTAGAAAACGATAACTACCGAAAAAAGCGAGAGGAAAGTGAATATCTTGAACAAAATTAATTTTCATCAAGGTTGACTGTATATTCAGAGAATATCATCCAAACTGTAATAAATACATCTAAATAATTTCAGCCACAGGTAAACAACAAAAAATCATAACTACGTAGGGAAAATAATATTCCAAGAATAAATAAAAAAGCGAACCAGCAACTGCTCAAATAAAACGGATAATGCTAAACCAAATGATCAAACAAAAACAATATCTAAAAAGAACAAATGAAAAATCAAAAAACAAGACCAACTATCAGAAGAAAAAATTGCCAGCTATAAACAAAACATCATGATGATTAGCTTAAACGACTGCTGAGGATAGTGGAGATCACAGTTGTGAGAGTGCAGTTGATTCTGCACGAACGAGGTATGGTCAAGGTGAAATGTCTCGTTGGTGCTCTTAGCTTCAATTGATGTAGTTTCTAGTGTGGGTTGTGATGATTCTGGTTGTCGAAGGAGTGTGATTTCTCTCCATGGAACTGTCACATCTTCTGTGAGTGAAGCGTAGAGCCAACATCCTCTCGGAAATGAATGGCCCTTCTCATGTGGTAAGTGATTATCAGGAATTCGCACTTTCCATGCATTCTGAGAAGCTTTCCTGTGTCATTTGATGGCACTTTGTATAACTCAAACAAGTGACATATATAAACAATATTCAATTCCTCACTCGAAATTGATTCAACTGGCTGTATAATCGGAGTGGATTTTGAACGTGATGTTTTGTTTAGAATATCATTCAGATGTGTGAAACAATGAAGTGATTGATAAAGAGGTCGTCGTAGAATAGACGATCGAAATCGCTGTGAACATATTTATGCCATCATAAACAAAATACTTATTTGCATAAAACTATAAGCAATAGTAAATTCTAATCTCTATTATTAAAGCTGAAATATGGAGTAAGTGAATACAGACATAAATAACGAATTCATTCGCATGCTGAAATCAGCTCTAACAAATAATGAAAGGATTTTCTTAAATATAGAAAAAGAAAAGAAAAAGTTAAAGAAACTAAATATCATGCATCGAAACAGAAAACGCATATTTTGAAGAAACTGGAGAAAAAGTATTTGCATTTTCGGACAGTGAAAATATTTCCAAAAACAATTTCAGTTTCACTTGCATCAAAAGTATCTGCATTTACATCAAATCGCCTTTACAAGCCAATGAAGTCCCTCAGAATATGCGTCTTCACCTTATGATTATACTATATTCACATCAATCTAGAACACGGAATTTACCTTAGTTGCTGGCAAGTGGTTTATTTTTGATTCAATATAATCGACAGTAGTGATAGATTACAGATAGCTAATCTCGTATGCTACGGTTAATGAAGCGAAATCTGCATTCGTTTTCATGTGCCCTGTTGAAGCTGGAGGTAAGTTAACATTAAGCTGTTCAAACAAGAACTGCTAATAAATCTGGTAAACACATGATTGAATCAACTTGTTTTCAGTATGAGACCATTACTGATATGGAGGCGAAGTAAGAATACGTCTCATCGCCATGCCACACTATACGTTTCACACGCAAATAATGTATTCATTACAAGCGAACCATTGACGAACCAAATCAGAGGGTACACAGTTATGTCTTGAGATAACCTGTCAATTTTTATGAATCTTGGTCGGTAACAGAGTTTTTCAATTTTCTTGCCTATAGAAAACATTGAATGTAGGCCAAACAGCTGAAACAGAGATAATGTATTTATAAAATAAAATATTCTTCACTCATTAAAGGCATCCAAACTATATTACACCTGAATGAACCTATAAATCTTGAGAAAAGGAATAGTGATAGGATCTCAAAACATTTATCTGTTTCCACATAAACAGCGTATTAGGCATTATGCGATGTTACAGAAAATGCATTTTCCGCATAACAGCAAAACCCTGTAGAACCAGTAATTACTTCGAATTAACACTGAAGGATCTCCATCTTCACCAAATCGCCTTTACAAGCTAATGAAGTCCCTCAGAATATGTGTCTTCACTTTGTCATTATACTATATTCACATCAATCTAGAACACGGAATTTACCTTAGTTGCTGGCAAGTGGTTTATTTTTGATTCAATATAATCGACAGTAGTGATAGAGCACAGATAGCTAATCTCGTATGCTACGGTTAATGAAGCGAAATCTGCATTCGTTTTCATGTGCCCAGTTGAAGCTGGAGGTAAGTTAACATTAAGCTGTTCAAACAAGAACTGCTAATAAATCTGGTAAACACGTGATTGAATCAAATTGTTTCCAGTTTGAAACATCTCGTCGCCATGCCACACTGTACGTTTCACACATTTCACACATCATTTCACTATCCATGAATACTTGATATATATCTTCGCCTCTTAATTTTGCATTATTTCAGCGAAAACATATGGTAAGGCCATTCCCTGCATCAGAATGTTTCATGGGTATATGTGAATATATTTTCGAGTGATCTTGATAATGTCAACGCAGTTCTTCATGAATGTATCCTATAAATTCAGAGAAAAGAAACCATACTCGTTTTTAAGCACTATGTATTATATTGAATAAGAAGAACGTTCTCAATATGATGCAACCGAGAGAAGACGCATTTTCGAACTGACAGCTAAACGTCTTTGAACACTTATTTAATCTGAATCGTCACTGAAAGATATCCATCTACACGATCTTGCTTTCTTGATACGACAAACTCTCTCTATCTCGATGCGTGTCTTCAAATCATGATTATTCTGACTGCACATCATACTAGTTAGCGAATGAATATATAGTTGTTTTTCGATGTTTGTATTCCGTTTAGTCTGATTCAGACGATCAGAATAAAGTTTTCTTTATTTTCAATGTTGGCTTTGCAATTGTATAGTATATTTCTGCGTGTATTATTCCTAGTTGTATCTCGTGTTGCTGATATTCGATATCAAATTTTAAGAGTCTGTATATTTTCTGAATGAATAATTTTCAACGGGTAATTTTTCATAGTTCTTTTACAATCATGCTCATCCGTTTCATCGAAGTTTGGAGAGAACATATGAGAAATCTATTTGAAAAAAGTGCGTGACTATAGACTAAATAACACTCTGTGAATTATTTCATTGAAACCACAATGACATGGCGTTAATAAGCTGATATATAAAGGAAATCATTTTTATGAAAAATACAGTTAACTGGAGGTCAGCTGAATGAAGCAAACAGAAGGATAAACAAAACTGATACAGAATATAGAAAACATGAAAGAAAAGACAATGAAAATAGAAAAAGTCGAAGGATGCAATCGAATTGGATGGTCAAAAATCAAAAAAGCAAGGAAATAAATCACATGAATATATCAATAAATAAAAATAACTTCCGATTGAGGACGGAAATGAAATGAAACCGAAGTGAGAATTCGTCTTGTCGCCATACCACGCTTTACGTTTCACACGCAAATAATGCATCAATTGCAAGCAAACATCATGATGAGTAGTTAAAACGACTGCTGAGGATAGTGGAGATCACAGTTGTGAGAGTGCAGTTGATTCTGCACGAACGAGGTATGGTCAAGGTGAAATGTCTCGTTGGTGCTCTTAGCTTCAATTGATGTAGTTTCTAGTGTGGGTTGTGATGATTCTGGTTGTCGAAGGAGTGTGATTTCTCTCCATGGAACTGTCACATCTTCTGTGAGTGAAGCGTAGAGCCAACATCCTCTCAGAAATGAATGGCCTTTCTCATGTGGTAAGTGATTATCAGGAATTCGCACTTTCCATGCATTCTGAGAAGCTTTCCTGTGTCATTTGATGGCACTTTGTATAACTCAACCAAGTGACATATATAAACAATATTCGACTCCTCACTCGAAATCGATTCAACTGGCTGTATAATCGGAGTGGATGTTGACCGTGATGTTTTGTTTAGAATATCATTCAGATGTGTGAAACAATGAAGAGATTGATGGAGAGGTTGTCCATCATTTGGCAGACAAATTCTCATGGTATATATATTTGAGATATCCTCTCAATGTTTTTGGAACTTCTTTCATAAGTTCTTTGAATTTTCGTTTTTGCAGGTGACGAATGGGGTAGGTTCAACAGCTCCACCAGAGATAATACCAGATAATTTTCAAAGTACTTTTCATGAATTTTGTCAATGTTAGCTCATTTCTCTCTTAAAGACTGTATGAATTCTGAATTAAGGAATCCTCATGTCTTTTGAGTGGAATATGATTTGTTTCACAAAAACAACGCACTATATACGATGTAAGCGAAGGAAGATGCATTTTCTGATTGAGAGAAAAGTAAGTTGAACCCTTGAATACTTCGAATTATCACTGAAAAACAACCGTCTATATCCAATAGCTTTTGCAACCCGATGAAGTCTCTCAGAATGTGGAACTTCCCTTTATGATTTTATTGTCTTCACAACAATCTGGAATACCTCAATAATCTTAGTAGTTTGCAAATGCTTTCTTTATGATGTACGATGATAGGCTATTGTGAAACCGAGCTAATAATAACGTCTTCAAACTACTTTGAATATAACGAAATCCAAATTCGTTTTCATGTTTCACGTTAAAGCTCAAGGTGAGTGAAACTTTAATCAAAGTAATGAAAAATTCTCATAAATCCAGTGAACACAGTAATGAATCAAAATGTCTGCATTATCACAGCACGATTCATATGGAAGCGAAGTGAGAATTCGTCTTGTCGCCATACCACGCTTTACGTTTCACACGCAAATAATGCATTAACTGCAAGCAAACATCATGATCAGTAGTTAAAACGACTGCTGAGGATAGTGGAGATCACAGTTGTGAGAGTGCAGTTGATTCTGCACGAACGAGGTATGGTCAAGGTGAAATGTCTCGTTGGTGCTCTTAGCTTCAATTGATGTAGTTTCTAGTGTGGGTTGTGATGATTCTGGTTGTCGAAGGAGTGTGATTTCTCTCCATGGAACTGTCACATCTTCTGTGAGTGAAGCGTAGAGCCAACATCCTCTCAGAAATGAATGGCCTGTCTCATGTGGTAAGTGATTATCAGGAATTCGCACTTTCCATGCATTCTGAGAAGCTTTCCTGTGTCATTTGATGGCACTTTGTATAACTCAACCAAGTGACATATATAAACAATATTCGACTCCTCACTCAAAATCGATTCAACTGGTTGTATAATCGTAGGCGACGTTGACTGTTTTATTTTTTATTGTTGAATTGTGTGTCTTTCATCATTATTGAGGTGTTTACTTTTATTTTGTTGATTGTTTTCTAACTTAATTTTGAATTTTTAGAAATTTTTCTTTTCTTTTTTATCTTTCTCAGTCTAATATTAGTGAATTTATTTTGTTTTTCTTTTTAGAGGCAAAAATTTGTACGAAATTCAAATAATTTTTTATTGTAACATTCCTTATTTGCTTTTTTTCTCTGTGTTCTGTGAAATGTTTGCTGTTGATTTTCAACTTCAAATGTTTCGGCAATCTTCGTTTGCGACGATTGTGTTCTTCACAGAATCTCATTTTCTGTTGACTTCGGTTTGAGAAACATTGTACGACATTTTAGTACTGTGCATGTTTTTCGTGGTTATTTTAGCCTTTTCGTAAGACGCCCTCGCTGTGTTTAATTTTTAGTAGGTTCAGGACACAAGGCAATATAGTACACAATCAAATCTCTGTGACCCTATCCATGGTCCATGATGTCTTACTTAAGTCAATTCATGAGAAAGCGCGAAGTCTGGCTACTATCGCACGCGATATTGGCTAATACTAACAAACTTCTGTACCTCACTGTTCATCAATTACCACAACAACCTAATCGTCTTATAAACAATGACAGCATAAGATGATATTCTGTACGAAAACAAACCGAGGAAAAAAACACATTAATATTATTCTGGCACCCATAATGGATTTGCCGTATCCAGGTAGGCAGTTACACGTGTCCAAGTTGGTAGTGTTCAAAGTGCTGTGGAGAAGTTCCGGTGCCAGTTGAATACACGCCGAAGATATCGGCTAGTCCTCGTGCATTATCGTCAACTGACGTAAAAAAAATTCGTGTGAAATTAATTCAGGCAAAAGTATATCAATCGCATTTCAACAACGGCATGAAATATAAAAATTCTGCGTCCCAACAATAGAAGACGAGCAGAATTGAAGCCACTAGATACAAAATGAAGGGGAGAAAACACATGTTAAAATTGCCTAGCCAAAGCAAGTCATTTAACCGAAAATATTTTTAGGTATAAAAACGTCAAAACGAATAGAAGAAAAAGACCCAATTATCATTAGGCAATACACTGTTCGAAATACAGCAAAAAATAGTTGAACCGAAAATACTCAGAGTTATAAGTGGAAAACAACCATCTACATCAGAACGCTTTTGCAAGCCGAAGACGCCTCTCAGAATATGGAAATTATTCTTATAATTATCCTGGCTTCACATCGATCTGGAATACCCCAATAATCTAAGTAATTTGCAAATGCTTTCTGTATGATGCACAATGATCGGTAATAAAAAACAGTGCTAATAAAAAATCCGCACACTAATCTGAAAAAAAACGAAATCCGAATTCGTTTTCATGTTTCACGTTAAAGCTGGAAGTGAGTGAACCTTTAATCAAAGTAATGAAAAATTCTCATAAATCCAGTGAACACAGTAATGAATCAAAATGTCTGCATTATCACAGCACGATTCATATGGAAGCGAAGTGAGAATTCGTCTTGTCGCCATACCACGCTTTACGTTTCACACGCAAATAATGCATTAACTGCAAGCAAACATCATGATCAGTAGTTAAAACGACTGCTGAGGATAGTGGAGATCACAGTTGTGAGAGTGCAGTTGATTCTGCACGAACGAGGTATGGTCAAGGTGAAATGTCTCGTTGGTGCTCTTAGCTTCAATTGATGTAGTTTCTAGTGTGGGTTGTGATGATTCTGGTTGTCGAAGGAGTGTGATTTCTCTCCATGGAACTGTCACATCTTCTGTGAGTGAAGCGTAGAGCCAACATCCTCTCAGAAATGAATGGCCTGTCTCATGTGGCAAGTGATTATCAGGAATTCGCACTTTCCATGCATTCTGAGAAGCTTTCCTGTGTCATTTGATGGCACTTTGTATAACTCAACCAAGTGACATATATAAACAATATTCGACTCCTCACTCGAAATCGATTCAACTGGCAATATTATCTTTATAGAATTAAACCATAACATTTTGTTGAGAATAATTGTCATGCTTTTCAAGGATTGAGATTATTTATTACGGTGTCTTTGTCTCGTACGTATGCTCAATCTTCCTATATATGTTTGTGTCGTCATTATATATTCGTTTGTTTCATTCCAAAAACGAGTTAATTTAATTTTATTTATATTCTCCTAGCGATAGCGGCGTGTAAGTTCTCGCTCCTAAAGTTTGTTTCATTTCGTCAGGTATTTTTGTTATTTGAGTCACAATGTCGAAAAGGTTATTTTTCCCTATTCGCGAATATACTGAAAATTTGAAATATATACATATGATGGCATCTGAAGACAAATTTTTTCATTCACAAGTGTAGGGTGTTATTTATCATGATAAAATACGGAAAATGCAATATCGGTCTGACAGCAAAACTTTATTGAAATTTTATTCAATTCGTATTATCACTGAAGGATCTCTATCTACTGCAACTCACATTTACGAGCCAATGAATTCTTTCCGAATCTTTGCATTCACCATATGGTTATACTATCTTCACATGAATCTACAATAGCGCCTTTTGCTAAGTAGGTTGTAAACGGTTTCTTCTGTGGCAAACCATTGTCTGCAATAGTTATGCCATGATAATGACTAAATTAATACACCCGGGTTAATGGAGTGTATTAGAGATTGATAAAGTTTTGTAGTACAAAATAAACGAATACCTATATCAGAAAGCAGCAGATATTCGTCAGTGAAATCAATATTGATAATTCGAGTGAAACTTTCTGTCAAAATTAAAAGAGCAAGAAAATAACGAGGAAAACCGAGAAAATGTCTGGTCGACATGCCACGCTATAGGTTTCACACGCAAATAATGCATCAATTGCAAGCAAACATCATGATCAGTAGTTAAAACGACTGCTGAGGATAGTGGAGATCACAGTTGTGAGAGTGCAGTTGATTCTGCACGAACGAGGTATGGTCAAGGTGAAATGTCTCGTTGGTGCTCTTAGCTTCAATTGATGTAGTTTCTAGTGTGGGTTGTGATGATTCTGGTTGTCGAAGGAGTGTGATTTCTCTCCATGGAACTGTCACATCTTCTGTGAGTGAAGCGTAGAGCCAACATCCTCTCGGAAATGAATGGCCCTTCTCATGTGGTAAGTGATTATCAGGAATTCGCACTTTCCATGCATTCTGAGAAGCTTTCCTGTGTCATTTGATGGCACTTTGTATAACTCAACCAAGTGACATATATAAACAATATTCGACTCCTCACTCGAAATCGATTCAACTGGCTGTATAATCGGAGTGGATTTTGACCGTGATATTTTGTTTAGAATATCATTCAGATGTGTGAAACAATGAAGTGATTGATAAAGAGGTCGTCGTAGAACAGACGATCGAAATCGCTGTGAACATATTTATGACATCATTTTCGAAATACCTTTTGGAATAAAACCATAAGTTATAAAAAATTGTAATCTCTATTATTGAAGCCGGAGGGTTTCGTAAGTGAATACGGACATAATTAACGAATTCATTCGTATGCTCAAATCAGCAGTAACAAATAATCAAGTGTTTTTCTCAAAAATAGAAAAAGGAAAGAAAAATTAAAGAAAATCAAGATCATACATCGAAACTGAAAATCGCAGGGTTTATTGAAAATAGAAAACAAAGTATTTGCTATTAATATATGTGTTAAACTTGGGCTCTGTGGTAGTAAGTAATTCCATATTAGTTTGTTTATTAGATATATCACACAGTGAAACATTATTATTTACTGGATGACGTTTCGAACAAAATTTATTGTTCATATCATATCAATTGCCAGTAAATAATACTGTTTCACTGTGTGATATATCTAATAAACAAACTAATATGGAAAGTATTTGCTATTTCGGTCACTGAAAATATTTCAAAAAAATTTTAGTTTTAATTGCATTGGAAGTATCTGCATTTACCTCAAATCGCCCTTACACGCCAATGAAGTCCCTCAGAATATGTATCTTCACCTTATGATTATACTATATTCACATCAATCTAGAATACGGAATTTACCTTAGTTGCTGGCAAGTGATTTATTTTTGATTCAATATAATCGACAGTAGTGATAGATTACAGATAGCTAATCTCGTATGCTACGGTTAATGAAGCGAAATCTGCATTCGTTTTCATGTGCCCTGTTGAAGCTGAAAGTTAGTTAACATTCAGCCAGTCAAACAAGAACTGCTAAAACATCTGGTAAACACATGATTGAATCAACTTGTTTCCAGTATCAGACCATGACTGATATGGAGGCGAAGTAAGAATACATCTCGTCACCATGCCTCACTTTACGTTTCACACATTTCACACATCATTTAACTGTCCATTTATCCTTTTGATATTCACTTCTCTCAATGTGCATTATATCAGAATTTACATATTGTAAGCTCATTTACTGCATCAGCATTTTTCATGGATATATGTGAAAATATTCTCGAGTGATTTTGATAATGTCAACTCAGTTCTACACGAATGTGTCCTATGGTTTCAGAGAAAAGAAATTTGTTGGATTTTGAACAGTATATATTATATTGGATAAGAAGAACGTTCTCAATATGATGCAACCGAGAGAAGACGCATTTTCGAACTGACAGCTAAACGTCTTTGAACAGATATTTAGTCTGAATTGTCACTGAAAGATATCCATCTACACGATCTTGCTTTCTTGATACGATAAACTCTCTCTATCTGGATGCGTGTCTTCAAATAATGAGTATTCTGACTGCACATCATACTAGTTAGCGAATGAATATATAGTTGTTTTTCGATGTTTGTATTCCGCTTAGTCTGATTCAGATGATCAGAAAAACGTTTTATTCTTATTTTCAATGTTGGTTTTGCGATTGTATATTATATTTCTGTGTGTATTATTCCTAGTTGTATCTCGTGTTGCTGATATTCGATATCGAATTTTAAGAGTCAGTATATTTTCTGAATGAATAATTTTCGACGGGTAATTTTTCATAGTTCTTTTACAATCATGCTCATCCATTTCATCGAAGTTTGGAGAGAACATATGAGAAGTCTATTTGAAAAAAGTGCGTGACTATAGACTAAATAACACTCTGTGAATTATTTCATTGAAACAACAATGACATGGCGTTAATAAGCTGATATATAAAGGAAAGCATTTTATGAAACATAAATTGAATTAGCGGTCCGTTGAATGGAGCTAACAAAAATATAGAGAAAACTGATACAGAATACATAAAACATAAACGAAAAGGCGATCAAAATGGAATAAGTCGCAGAATTCAAGCGAATTGTATCGACAAAAATTAACAAAAATAAAGGAAATAAAACATATGAATACATTAATAAATAGAATATCTTCCCTATGAGGGCATAAATGAAATGAAATCGAAGTGAAATGGAGTGTATAACTCAACCAACTGTCATATATAAACAATATTCGACTCCCCACTCGAAATCGATTCAACTGGCTATATAATCGTAGCGGATTTTGACCGTGATATTTTGGTTAGAATATCATTCAGATATGTGAAACAATGAAGTGATTGATGGAGAGGTCGTTGATCGTTTGATAAACCAATTCACAGCGTACATTTTAATGTCTAGTAATATCCTTTCACTGTTTTAGAAACTTTTTTTGTTCCTCCTCCTTGGAATTTTTCTGCTTTTAGCAAATACTTATGGTATGCTCATCTACTGAATCAGAGAAAACCGTATTTATAATTAGACGAAATCTCTATTCTTATTGCGCATTTTTCCTTAATTCAACCTGAAACACCCTTTTATTCTTAAGAAAGGAATGATGATGTTATCTGAAAATATGTGTTTTAATGGAAAAGAACAGCCTATTACGTATCATGCTGTTATGAAATGTGAAATTTCAGTCTGACAGCAAAACTTTGTTGAACCGATAATCAGTTTGAATGATCACTGACGGATCTCCATCTACACCAAATCGTTTAATCAAGCCGATGAATCCTCCCCGAATTCTCATCCTCGCCTAAACGTTATGCTGTCTTCACCTCAATCTGGAATACCTCAATAATCTTAGCAGTTTGCAAATGCTTTCTTTATGATGTACGCTCATAGGCTATTGTGAAACCGAGATAATAATAACGTCTTTAAACTACTTTGAATATAACGAAATTCAAATTCGTTTTCATGTTTCACGTTAAAGCTCAAGGTGAGTGAAACTTTAATCAAAATAATGAAAAATTCTCATAAATCCAGTGAACACAGTAATGAATCAAAATGTCTGCATTATCACAGCACGATTCATATGGAAGCGAAGTGAGAATTCGTCTTGTCGCCATACCACGCTTTACGTTTCACACGCAAATAATGCATTAATTGCAAGCAAACATCATGATCAGTAGTTAAAACGACTGCTGAGGATAGTGGAGATCACAGTTGTGAGAGTGCAGTTGATTCTGCACGAACGAGGTATGGTCAAGGTGAAATGTCTCGTTGGTGCTCTTAGCTTCAATTGATGTAGTTTCTAGTGTGGGTTGTGATGATTCTGGTTGTCGAAGGAGTGTGATTTCTCTCCATGGAACTGTCACATCTTCTGTGAGTGAAGCGTAGAGCCAAAATCCTCCCAGAAATAAATAGCTTGTCTCATGTGGCAATTGATTATCAGGAATTCGCACTTTCCATGCATTGTGAGAAGCTTTCCTGTGTCATTTGATGGCACTTTGTATAACTCAACCAAGTGACATATGTAAAGAATTTTCGACTGCTCACTGGAAAGCGATTCAACTAGCTGTATAATCTGAGTGGAATTCGACTGTGCTTTTATGTAGTTATTTGTATTCAGTTGTCTTAGAGAATAAGGTTTTTTCTTTTTCTTTGCTATGCGAATTTTTCTGTTGATTTTTGTTTATATGTTTATCCGTTATATTAAACTATTTACGTTTATATTTTTAGACGTTTTGTGGAGTATGTTCTCAGGCTGAAATTTGGACATTATCAGTTGTTGTTTTTTTCATTTGATTTACTTTGTGAATGAATGTTTCTCTTTGTTTGGAATGTGGTGAATTCTTAGAATTTAAATTATAATTACTTGTGAACAATATATATTTTGTTTCAGAAGTGCAGCCTATTAAGCAGCATGCTGTGTTAGGGAAAATGCATTTTCGGTCTGACAGTTTAACTTTGTTGCATTTATAATTACTTCGAATTATCACTGGAAGATCTCCATCTTCACCAACTTGCCTTTATGACCCAGTGAATTCCCTCCACATATTTGTCGTTACTTCATTGTTTCACATTCATCACATCGATCTCTGTACCATATAATTTATTGTAGTTCTTATAAATATATATATTTTCTTTTGGAAGTTTATGGATATATATATATACATCCATATATATATATATGGATGTATTATTTTCATTTTTTTTGAATTTCCTTGCGTGTTATTTTTTATATATTCTGATTTCTGTTTTCTTTCGTGCTTAGTTCCGCGTAAATGAACTTCTTTTATTTGTGAATTTCTTTTTCTCCATACGTTTCTTCCTTTTTAATGTAGTATCATTTGGATTGAGCATACGTTATTGTGTTATATTGTTGTCTTAGATATACGGAAATTCGTATATCAGCATTCATGTTAGTGAAATCATTGATCGATGCATGCATTTGTTTAATTGGAATAGGCTAATTGACTTTAGTGATATATTACTTGAATTTACATCATACAGTATATTAGTGTTGTAAATATTACAACAAATCTCTAGACACCTCGATGAAATTGAGTCCACGTTCTAAAATATGTGATGTAGAATCTTAATGAGTTTCACTATGATTTTTCTATTTTTATGATGTGAGTTTTACGTTTGCAGACATCTTAGTTATTTTAATAGCAAACAAACCCAGCGATGACATATACCACAGGATATTAAGTGATACATGTCAAAGACTGAACTTCACTGTATTCGGTTTATTTTAAATAGCGGAAGGTGACTTCGAGCCATTGTTTTTTTGACCAACTGCGCAATTCGATAGTGGTTGATTCTATATCATATGGACCAAAGTTTACACTTGACTCGTGAAAAAATCTTTAACTATCCATTGGCAAAACGCTAATTCAATGAATACAAATAAACTTTTCTGTCGATATCAGCAGATGTTTGATAATTTCAATTCGAAATAATTGAAACATACAGATGAAAGTCAACAGAGTCTCACTCCTAATTTAGGTGACAACAGACATATTATTTGACGAGATAGAGCTAATAATGACTCTTCACTCTATGATAGAAATACAAGAAAGAATTAAGCACACATGCAGTTAACTAAATCGCAAATTCATTGGAAAGTCGTTATTATCATTGTTAATGCAAACTAATCACAGAAATAATATTTAGAATACATGTGAAATATTTTTGCGTTACTATAAATTCCTATTCCGTTCCGATCAGTGAACTTTGACGGGAAACATTTCACGGAATGAAATGTCCAGGAATCCATGCGACGAACATGCACATATTTGAGATTTCCAGCTAAATGATTGAGGGACCAGAGAGTGATGGTTTTAACAGGAAGAGATGCATTATGAATGACTGACTTGGTGACATGTTCACCAGATATACGATTGTAATGTAAGCTTAGGGTCAAATCGGTGAAATCTTTTTGGTACATGGTAACCATAAGAAACACATATGTACATATTACCAAGTGCCAGTATTCAGTGACTTGACGCATGACGAGTTGACATCAGTTATATAACCACTAAAAAGGTGAGAGTACCGGGCAGCTATTTCATCCTAATTTGGGACTCTCACGTACATAAACGGTGGTAATGTGTGACACATTTTCTTCTGCATACAGAATATTCGCATTCTCAACTAGTCTCCTAAGTTTTCTCAGTGTGAAAATAAAAGCCGAAAGATCAGTCATAGATTGCGAAGTATTGGCGTAATGGGCTTCAGTGATTCAGCGATAGAACGCTAACCAATCAACCACCTGATCTTAGTTTCAACCCTCAGGTTACGGACTTCCCAAGCGTTGCCAAGCCAGTAGTAAGCAAGGGAATGTTGTACGAGAAATCTCATCCCGTAAAAATAGTGCTGCCGCTACTAAAAATCCATAGTTCTATATGAAAGCCGTTTGTTCCACTAGAAACGTAAAATAAAAGGAAGATAAGATTGGTGTAACGGTTGAAAAGAACGTGAATCGACTGTTATCACCGTTATGACAATACTGATGAACAATATCAGTAATAATTTAATAAACTCAAGTCTACGTTGGTACTCTTTTCATTCCAGTGTGTAAAAGTGAGTGAAACATATAGTATTAAGTTGGAACCTTGATCATATATTGATTTTTGAATTGTCGATAATGCCATAAGTTTATATTCATGAATAATTGCCAGCAAGACATTAATGAAAACAAAACACGTTCTTCAACGAATGGGCTACTTTCGGTCAATTTATTTTCTTGGGCTGTGCAATCGCATTTATGTACAACCGTTTTCATGAAAGAGGAGATTAACAAAGTGATGAGTTGTTACTAACACACTTCTTAAAGTTAATCAATGCATAAAAGAAGTTAAACAAGTGTATTGTAGTAACATAATATTGCGAATGATTTCATGAGTGAGTTGTTACCGAGATGCATATAGAAACGAAGGGAAACGTGGAGATATGCAAGAGTTCTACAGAAATACAAGAGTCATAAGGAGTTAGAAAAACAAACAGAAATGAAACCAGTTGAAATCCACAAGGTTGGTACCATGATGGTAGAAGTGGATGGATAATCTTCATTTGTCTGTACAACTCTGGTTATTCTAACTGTATGCATAAGGCCTCAGCATTGCAAGGGAGGTGAAAGAGTATTGACTTTGAAAGGTTACTTTTCGCTTCGTTTGTTGGAACCAATGTGTTTGTCAATCACCCTCGCTATATAAACACTTCTACGTCTCTGCAGCCACGACGAATATTGTTCTTTAACACTTTTAAATAAGATGCACGTCGAACGACCAACGCACCTACCTCCACAGTGACGGGTGATTTTATATGTGCGCATGTAAGTGGTCAGGTGTAAGATCTTACCATTAATGCCTCTGCATATCAGAAGACGACTGGAGGACATCACTCTGAGCGTAGGTGAGAAGACTGTTCCTCTCAAATATAATGAAATTATTCTCTTAATGATGTAGCAGGCTAAATTTCCCTTGAAATCCAATTTCATGCAGAGTTTATTTTTTTGCGGTTTGGTATTCTTGTCGGTCGATATACTATGTAGATCAATCCGAAATTTGAACGCACGTTTATGAATAAGCAGTAATGAACCTGGCTAAATAATGCGTTCATGTAAATACCTTTTGTTTGGTAGGATACGCTGGAACGCTTCATAAGACAACATCTTAAATACACATATCATATTTCCGTATTACTTGAATCGTAGAATTAGTGGGTTAGTTGAAATAAATGGCATATTAATAATATCAATATTTTCAATCACTTTGTTGGTCACGATAACAATAACATGGCAAGAACAGCATCAGAATATGATAACAATGATCTTGGTGTATGTTTTCTATTAAAATCGCCGACTCACCACCCAAATCTCACAAATATGTGGTTATTTCTGATTGAGTCAAGTTTGTTGACCACACCTAGTTAACTAGTTCGCCGGTCGAAGTGCACTTGATGAAATGAGTGATAACGGAGAACTCTTCATAAACTCCTGTGCATTCAATGACAGAGTGCTGGGGGGCAACTAGTACAAACACGAGAATATACACAATGTGAGACGGGTTCCACAAGTTGGACACTTTAGAAATCAGACAAACCTGATCTCAGTCACAAAAAATTATGATGTAGCCTGCAAAACACAAATGGAGAACCAGGGTCAGATGTGATCTCAGACCATTATCTATGGCAAGGAACACATAAAGTCAGGTTGAAAGGCTTCAAAAGTGTTAGAGAAAAACTACAATTGAAGCCTAATACTCAGAAAATGAAGGATGGAACTACGAGGGACATCTTCACTGCAGCAATCAGAGAAAATTTGGAGACATTACATGGCATTACTGAGGAAATCTTTGCGAAAAAACCGAGAACCATCTGAGAGTGATGTTTAGAGAAACGTGTACAGCTGTTTTAGGGCGAAAGAAGAGGCAAGGCAAAATATGTCTTTCATCGGATACGGGGAAGCTAATAAAAGTTGTGGATGGTAAAACAGAAGATGAACTAATGCAGCGATAGACAAAAGAGGGTGAAGTTTAATTCAATGTGCATCTCACTGAATAAAAAGATGAAGAATTGTGCTGTGAGAGAGCAAAAGACAATTCTATTATATACTAGTGACAGAAGAGATCTCACAAAATAATATTACATAAACAGTTTGTTCTTGGTCAGTGAGAGACATTTACAGAGATAACACCAATGACAGATAGCGAAATAAATGCAATCACATAAGAGGGTGAGATATAAAACAATGGGCTGATCAATTCAATAGGCTCTCTAACCAAAAGGAAACTGAAACCTATCCAGAAATACTAGGTAGAGAAACGACAGCCCTCCGACAGCAGACAAATTCGCTGATTCCATGGAGATATTCAAAGCCAGTTTCACAACTGCAGAGTGCACTAAACCTGTATTGACCTCAATCAACAGCCAAATCATGACGCTACATGATCCCTGTTTTAGAATTGAAGACAGGAATAAAACAAGATTTCCCACTATAATGACGAGATTCCATATTATGGTCGACTGGAACATGCACCAGACAGTGGTGAGGGAGCGAAAAGACAATATAGACAAAAAAGCGACGCGCTTTCCTACAAAATGCTTAATTTCATCTGGATTTATCGTTGTTTCAATCGGGCAGTTATATCAAATGACTTATACATGAACTTTCGCTCTGATTTAACTTGCCTCCAAGTAAACCCTCTGTAATTATTTAACGCAATAACAACATACTTCAAATTATTACTTTACCTGTGAGATCGTTAAGTAGAAAAAATATTTTGGAACTGATTACGCTGAACATTTTTTGTGCCATCTTAACTCATATTGTCTGAAATAAAGCTTTATTACTGATAAAGACTTCAAAAGATTTGGACTTCACGGACTATTTATGTTTTTTGTCAAACGAACTCAAAGACTTGCAGGCAGAACTCAGCGAGTTGGCAGAGGTGGCAGAGGAGAGATAACTTCAAATGAACACAGAGAACGAAGATGTAATGAAGATACCTAACTAACCAAAACAGTCACCATTGTTCATCAACGGTAGGAATCTGAACTAGTTAGCTTCTTTCAAATGTCTAGACAGAATCGCTACAACTGCAAGTGACGCACATAAGGATGTGAGATGCAGGATCGGGTGAGCAAGACAGGCCCTCATTATACTGAAATCGGTGTGGAAATCTCCTGTAATCAGCACATGATTTACAACACTAATGAGAAGTGAGTTTCAAGCTCCAACCTTCAGAAGCTTGGAGCACGCCTCAAATAAAGCATTTCCATAAGACTGCATATTGAAAACTAGATGTATAGGGGGGATTATTAACATGGGACTGTAGTAGACAGTGAACAAACCTAGAACCTATTGCTCAACAAACATGCTGAGGGAAATGGAGATGGGTCTGACACACACTGAAGAGAAGGTTCAGTGATATCGTATGGCAAGCAGGTCCTCAAGTGGTACTCGAAAGGGTGACGAAGAGCCAGGTGTTTGTTTGAGGGTGCCAAAGAAAACATCAAGTAAAGGAATTCCAACTGCTGAACATCTAGAGAGCATGGGAACGTATAGGGCATTTCCTTATGGAGGCTGATATGTCTTTAAATATCATGTTATTCCAGACAGTATAGGAGATAGTGTGATCAACTCATTTTCTTACTGACCTCCCAACGAAACGTTCTGCAAACACTGTTGAATTTCTCACTAACTACTGCTTTCGACATTATACCATAGTAATCTGGAATTCTGTTATTATACTATTCAGTCGCCGGAGGAAATGGACGAATTGGCGGAATAGATTTAACTGACTACAGTCACATCAAGCCAAAATAAGGGATGTTTAGGCTGATTTCGGAGTTTTATAAGTGCTGCAACTGTTGTGAGAAATCGCTGTACAAATTGCATAATGTATCGAAGAGACGGAAGTACGTTGTGTGAGAGTGAATTGTATGCGAATTCAGAAATTATAAGGCACTAACCGATTCCAGCTTAAATTTTGAATCTTCATCTCTTATTGTTCTTTCCAATTTCGGTTAAAATAATTGTTAAAGTTGTTACTATGAATGTGGAACAGTGAATGCATTTTGGATCATCAAGCACGTGTGAGCTTATATTTTTTCTAAATAATTAGTCTATCGATATGTGGTTGTCCATTTTCATTATTTAACGGGGGGCAATTATAGCATAATGGCATCAAAGATACATATGCGAACTGTATGTGATGTATAATTGTTTGCAATTATGAAGGCGCCATAATAACTAACTTCACTCTATGTAACAAAATCTGCATCCATTTATACGTTTCACGCTTTAGAAAGATGTGAGTTAACAGCTTCCTAACTGGATATACATTTGTAATAACTCTGGTGAAGACATGAATAGAACAACATGTATCCAAGGTAATAGCACGGATGACATGAAAGCGCACTGGGAATAGGTTTCGTCGCTATGTCACATTATAAGTTGCACACACACATAATCCATTGATTGCAAGCAATCGTCATGATGATTAACTTGAACGACTGCTAAGGATAGTGGAGACCACAGTTTGGAAAGTGCAGTTGATTCTGTACAAACGGTCAACCGTCTAAGTAAAATATCTGACTGGTGTTTTTACCTTCAATTATTGTTAATTGGAGTGTTTATCGTGAAGATTTTGAATACAAAGTAGGTTCTTCTTTTGCATATTTGTGTTGAGTTATTAAAATGTGACATTTGGTATCAAGTGTTGATTTAGGCACTTTGGATGCTTTTCTTACTGGGATGATGAATTTTCGCGGCGTTTTCATGAAGATAGAAACGTCCTTTTACTCATATCTTCCAAGGTCATGTGATTACTTTTCATATTCCATTCAGAGAAATTTGATGAATTCGTTATTCTGCAAGATAACTGTCGTCATGTGAATTCATGCAGAAAAATGTGATTTATGTTGATGAGGTGACTTTTCGTTCTGTATGATTCACTTTTACTTAAACTTATAAGGGAGGATATTGCAGCTTCATTCATAAATTTGTGAATGCATGGAATAGGATGCTCACTGATTACTTGATAGAATCAGCTTTTAAATATTGACCTGCTTAAGTGAATGAAAGTGAGTTTCGAATACTCTCATTTTCGTGGTGTTAATTATGTTTTTCTCAAGTTTATCCATGAAGGTTACTCACTGTATTCAAATTCGCAATTGGCAAATTTCACAGACCAATGTGAAATTAAGAAGCCTCCATTATTTGAGTGGTTTAAACTGATTGTGTTGAATTATTTGTTAATGTCGAACATGGTAAACCACTTAAGAGCTTGTCAGTAAATACGCAAAACTTCCGTCCACTGTTTCTATCACCTTGATCTGACTAACAAACACTACTTGTTGGCGTGAATAGTATCCAGCTGCTTACACCTATCAATGAGTAGTATCCACCATCTATAACTAAAGCCAATAGTTACTTCTGAAATGAGCTTAGTTAATTTTGACATCAGAAACACACATCTTCCATTTGTCTCACAACAGCTTATTCAATACTTCATTCAGATTACTTGACCAATAATCTTTCGGAAGCATTTCATTTCAACTATTTATTGGAAATATGTCCGAAAAGCAAAAGTTCTCACTTATTTCGTTAAAATATCAGAAAGCAGACTGTCAACACGTAATTTGGAAGAAACACTGGAAAACAAGCAAGCCAAAACAAAAATGATCGTCTTGTTTATTTTTCGCAAAGTGTAACAATTAACAGACGGAAAGCGGAGTCAAATGACATGGACGCCATGGGGGCATCAGGTGGTTGCAGGCTGAAACTCATCAAAGAGATATTTGTGGATCTTTAGTAAAACATTTTTTCGGTTATTTCAGTTACATGAGTGGGGAAATTTAATATTAGTTTCTGCAGGAAGTTGCAATATGTCTTGTAGATTTCATACTGAACAGAAATCTCGGTTTTATTCACCCAGTGATACAGTTTTCATTCTACTTTAGACAGTTATGTATAAGTACAACTTTAGTATCACGAACATGTTGCATTTGTCTGAAATTTGAAAGTGAGTAACACTATGATAAGGCCTTGTACTTTCATAAGAAGATTTTTGTTTCTAGGCCAATTGTCATTTCCCGCTGAATGATTTTGCCAGACCGAATCGCTTGGTAGCTTTCACATGGCACCACCTAGTACGGACAATTCGAAGATATCGAAGGATTAACGTAATCATATTTAGATTCATGATGATTAGTGGTGAAAGTATCCACCGTCAATGAGTATCTAGTTGATATTGGTTCGGGTATAGAGCGGTCTCAAATAGGCCGAAATTAGAATCTTAGACTTCACCACTAGTCATCCTCAACCAAAACTGCCTCCCGAATGATTCACTTTCAATGACTGTACTAGAAATATACCTTAGTTTTCAAATGTGTTCATTTGCTTTGGTTTATTCAGGTGAAAAAAGTATGCATAAATTCATAGCTCATATTTATACGGTCAAAATTTGTCGCTATTCTGAGTGATCACACTTAAAAGTGAGATTGTATTTATAAGAGTGAAATGTCACTCACAATTAAATAGCCCAAAATGAAAGCTTTTTCTACTACAGGCGTTTACTCGAGATTACAAAGTAAAGTTTTTGGTGCGGTCGAAGAAATGAAAGCAACTTATGGATCTCAAGGTGACGGGCAAAGCAAAATAAACATGTAATTGAATATTCGTATAGCAGTAATTATTCAACCAATCATTAGCTTTACATCCATAGTTGTGTTTTGTTTCTCCTGGAAAACGGCTACTGTCCTGCAGAATTTCACTCGAGATTATTGAATCAAGCGTTTGATGCAGCCGAAGAAATCAGTATGATGCTCTATTACTGACCTAATGATTGTTATACGATACTCAGGTAGCCGGCATATTTATTCACCATAAATTAGAGTAATGTGGAAGCTAACCGAACTTACACGGAGACGATGATGCACTGCTGGCATGTGGAAATTAGATCACTGTCTCGTCAAACAAACTGTATCGAATGTTTGAAAAACATGTTTCGGTTTTGCATTGGAAGACTGATAGCAATGATAAAACTCTGGAAATTGGGGTAGATTTCTTACGTTGCAGGCGATGAGTTACACTTACTCTACGAGGGCCGATGCCATTACTCAGATTAGCAGACCGACGTATGTGGGAGCGGAGTGGAACCAGAAAATAACTGGTTTAAGGTCCACTGTTAACCTATTAACTATAATGACAGCAGCTGACTACTTCCGATCACCTGTGTAGCCGATCAATCAAAGCTTCTCACTTCCTCCGTCAGAATCTCACCGCATAAATGGCTGACAAGGTGAAAGTCATGTAGTGTTGACTAATTAGAAAATTTTTCAACTTCGGTTTCAAGCTGGCAAAATGAGCGCTAGTTCGTTTGAATATCGTGTTCACTTAGTTCCTGATACCGGTCGACCAACGAAAAACATTTGTAACGCATTCAATCACAACGCGTGATTTCAAGTAGCTGGGGAAATTATTAATAGAATTGAATCGAAACCTGTAGTTATCAAGCCAGTGTTTAACTCACAATCCTCTGTCATTTTCTAGTTAAATCACGAAAATCATCTTAGCCTCAGTTGTATAGAAGTGGCATATGATTTTCACCATGATCTTTTGTGCACAAACGCCATTAGCTGTAAAACTCAGTTAATAGTCACGCGCTGTTGTGATCATTAAAATATGTTTATTCTCATGTGTCTCTGAATTTATTTTCACTTTGAATCTTTGTTTATAAATCACCTTGATTCTCTTATCTCTTTAGGCCAATTGTGTATGTCCCGTGGTTGAATACGTTGTAGTTTGAAACTGATGATGCAATCACTACTGGTTCCTTAACATTTCTCAGTTGGTTTTGATCACAATTACATTAGATCCAATACACCCTGACAATAATATCGGTAGTGACGAAATGTTCTGATGTACTATTGGTCGTACTAAAGAAAAGGTCAAATCTGTTTCCTTTTTTTAGTATGTGCCAGGCTGTGGAATCGATCAAGTTAAATTCGAATTGGTGTTTTGGAACTGATTTCATTACAAATATCAGCTAACAAACTGTGAATAAATCTATGAATAACTGCTCATAGCTGGCCACATTGACACTGCGTTGTTCCGTTTATGAGAAATCTAATACAGAAAATTCACAGTGCACCGTGACGGCGAGCCACCTATCATGGTGGACACACTGCAAGCTTGACTGATAGAATTCAGTCTGTACCCAAGATAAGACTATACACATTACACCAGTAACTGACTAGTGTTCAATCAAAAGCATAATTTTTTGTCAGAATTTTTCGCAAACTTATATTGACCGTCCGTATTAAACGGAAGGTTGAAGAACATCAAAGCAAGGGCAACATGTTGGACATTTCCCATTTGTCCCTCTGAATTTTATCGTCTGCACGAAGAAAACTTGTTACCTCTGATGATCCATCCCCAGCTATAGATTATGTCATGATTCTAAACAAAACTGCTAGCAAAGCCATCGACTGCTACTTGAGATTTCCCCATATAAATTTATTCAAACGTTCAGGTTATTTGAACACTTTATACTCGTGAATTTCGCACAAATGCCATGAGTTACCTTGGATTTCTGTCTGACGTTTTTATGTTTGTGTTTTAGTAGATGCAGGTAAACAGAAAAGCAGCATGAAAACAGTGAAAGCTTTATTTTAAATTATATTCCTAAACAGAGGAAAATATATATAATTATGAAATCACGTTTCAGATTTATTCGTACACCACGTGTCATTGTAAAATGAATACGTTGTGTGAACCATTCTCCGAATAACTGAGAAAGAATTGAAATCATTCTGCGAATTTTTAAATGGTCTTTAAACGTTCTTATCACTGTTAAGAAACTATTTCTTCGAAGTATCTTTTAGTTGACATTAGGGAAGAAATGTGGAGAGAACCTAGATTCATGTACTCGAGGTGACGCAATCTCAGTCTATACATATTCGCCTTCATATGGCTTTACTTCCTCCTCAAAAACCAGAGTGTTTCGTGAATCTAGGTGGAATAAGAAAACACAGACTGGGGGTTTATCTGATCTCACGCAATTGAAAAGACAAATTATGTTGAAAAGTAAAATAATGATTTGGAAATTAGCAGACAGCACTTTAATGAAAGTCACGCAGTTAGCTGAGTGTAGTTGCAAACAGATAATAGTTTAGACAACACATGAGGTATGATAACACTATTACCAGAAAGCTTGTAAACCCTATACGGTTTACATAATCCAACACGTGTTTTCTGTTCGCTTTGAACTGAATCCCAGTAACATGAAGACGTTTGAATCGCTAAATTTTACCTGATTCAGCATTTTATTTTCCATTTAATACATTATGAACTTTCCTAATGTCGAATGTGTTGATCTTTTAATTTTATAGTGAAAATCCAAATAATAATAGTAGTAATAGTAATGATTCTGTTAATAGTAATATAATAGTTTAATAAGTGTTGTTAACCGTTACTTTTGATATTTCTTATCATCGCAGTGGAGAATCGTTAGTCATACTCACTTTACAGTTGACTTTTATCTCATTAATTCATAAGTTCTCATTCTACAACAACAGATATTCAAGCAGACTTATTTTCCAGCATCTCTTCTGTAATGAATCCTAATGACACTTTTACACAGTCATCTACTCACAGATGCTTTAAAAGTCAATTTTAGCCCTATAAGTTTGACTTCTTACTACTACTGTGTACTACACATATCTTTGTGAGTACAGTAGAATCCTATTTTGTTGATCACATTTATCACTGAAAGGTTTTCATAAACTAATCGGTTGGAAGAGTGATAATAAGGGATGGTAAGGGCAAAAACCTTTTTTGTTAATCTGACAGTGCAAGTTCCGAATAGTCTCATATCATTTCGCATAACAGATTTGAAGATAAAATCCACTGTCTCTAATGAAGTTATTTTAGTGTATACGGAATTGACGTTCAGTGAAGTCATTCTCTCACTGATGATGTTTTATCTCAGCGTCTCTACGAACTCGTGTATATCATTCAAGTCATCTTGAAACGTTTTCAGTTTCCATTAACTTCGGTATATCCGTTAATCAGCTTGCTTCTTCGTGAAATGCTGTACTGCTTATGTCTAATACCGCATCTACTGGAATGTTTCGCTGATGAGATTCCAGTAGCCCATACACTAGGGGAATATGCTCAAGCACGCTGATGATATCCAAATATTTCAGAAAATAGTATGTGTTTTTCCAGTGTGCTAAATAACTCTTTTTCTATTTTCTTTGCGCCATCTTCTTCTCTTTGCGATTTTTGGAGTTTTGATTATCCCATGGAATGCTGTTCAATTTTTTGATGCAGTTATTTGTATTTAATAATGGGAACCAAGCTGACAATCTGGTCTCTTTATAAGTAAGCTTTGATTGGAAAGGATCCCCTTGCACGCATTATTATATGGCTTCCCGATTATAATTTTCTCAGCGCAACTTTATTCTTGACTTTGACCATTGATTTTCAGTATATGGAATTATGTAGTAAAATATTATTGGTTTATTTTATGTCTGTTTGATGACACTGTGATCGCCTAACGTCCCGTCAACTACCTATGCATATGTATGCAGCTACACATGAGATCAAACAGTGTAAAGGCTGATTCATAATTCATCATAACTTCTTATTTATTTTTACTTCGTCTGTAAATATTCCCTTCCTGGTAGAACTGAGTGAGTTTTCGGTTTCCATGAAATCAAAATAATAATATGACAATTTTTTCTGAAAAAAATAGTGAAGTTGACAATCATTTAAAGTCAGGTTACAAGTAGATTCAAAATGTAGTAGCTCATTAGATGCATCGAGACAGGGAAGTATAACTTAATTGTTTAAATTAAATCTTAAATATTCAAAAAATGGTCATTTTGTATATGACACATTTTACCGCCATATTAAGACAAAATTTAAGAAAAGAGATAAGAATGTATACGGTGCAATGTTTGCTGAACAGAAGCTGTTTGTGCTTATGGCTGAATAAAATAATCACTACCTACTGAATAGAGCACGGATATTTAGTCAGTGAATATGCTGGAAATCTGTAAACAGCTTGTAGAAATAGATTAGGGTGACCATCTTCACTTCATTTGTAAAATATGACGTTGAATAAGCAGAAAAGTACCCGTTTAATTACAATTTACCATAGTTAAGGGACTAATCGGAGAATTTGCAGTCAATTCAGGATATAGTTTTACCAAAAACACTTCAAGGAAATGATTCCAACACCTTTATTCAGGAGCTTTCAGCAAAACATCTTGCGACAGCTCTCAGTTTATGATGATTCAACGAAAACGCATACAATAAGTGACATGTGATCCAAATGAAATGTCTGACGACATGTTTTCCTCATAGATGTTTTCTGTGGTCACTGTTGTGTATTACATTGAAACTGATGAAATGAAAACTGAAGAATAACCAAGTGAAGCTTGTTGACCATTTTAGTATCAAACCTCTTCAGACTGTGATTAACAGGCAATGGAATAGACTTGCTTATTTTATGTAAAGAGGAGGCTTGAAGTTTTTTTAATTTTTCCATTGTTATGTGACCCCTGCATAAACATTTCTTCAAGTAGATGTAATAATAAAAGAATGATAACCACTGTAAAAGGCAAAAATCAATCTAAATACCTGAAGTTCTAAATCTCTCACAAAGACACAATATTTGAAACTTTCATCGTAATGCTTTCATCCTAATTTAAAAACATAAATGTGACAGATGACGCAGCGTACATATTCATCTCCTCCAGCAGATATCAATCATGGGTTTTGATTCTGAACAATACATATGTAAAGTGATATACGTATATTTAAGTAAGGCGATTTGCAGACAGATTAGCTTGCATACTCAACAATCCATTTTGTGCATTGAAGCATTTTCCACAATTATATTTTGTTCAATACATCACAGTGAATCAGTATTAATTGCTAGATGATGTTTTAGAAACAATTTATTAATCCAAATCACGTTTATAGTCATGATTTTAGTGCACTAGTGAAGTACATTTACTTGCATACGAAACGTATTACCTGTGATTCAATTTTATTTTTTTTGTAACATTTTCGGACTCTGGATTTTATGCCCGCCTGAGATTGCTTTGAATTTTCGACATGTTTTGAAAAAATAAACCGACAATATTCCGTTTTATTCCATATTAACTGACAAATATTTAGTGTCTCAGTGATTTCTGCAGAATTGATTCAACATGGTTGTCACAACAGTCAAAAATCAATGAAGAGTTAACCGATAGCGCCTATGAGGCAGTGGATTATCACTTAGTATATTTTGCATTTATTCAGGTGACTTTTGTAAGTGAGAATTTTGAAACTTAATGCACACAGAGACTCATCAAGCAAATAGAAGAAGATTAGGGATTGTTACAATGAGGGAAAATATTCTCAGTTAGATTTAAGATCAGAAGAGTCACAGTAGTACAAACAGCCTTTATACTTCCAAAATGTGTTTAAAAATGGAATGATTGTGCTTACATCGATGTGCTTCTACTTCGATTATTTGAATATTTAAGATATATAAAATATCGTGGATTAAGAATGGCTAAGAATTCATGCAAGACTGCTCAGCGTAGGTAAATTTTCCGCTGTCACTTCTCTGACAAAATATACACAATAAAACCTGAATAATGCTCAAAATTTCACTGACGGCCATCTGTGAGGATTCCACAAGATTATTCAGATCAAGAGATATTTGATTCCGTATATTAAATGTTCTAGTTACCATTACCACAGATGATACACTGGAAACGACTAAGTGGTAGAATGTGCAGTGTCAAAATGCAGTCACCAATGTTCTGTTCAGTGGGTTCATAATTTCTGCCTTTTGAACAAGTGAATGGAGCGCGATGTCATCAAAGGTCACGTGTGAGTGTGTCTACTCGTAAATTTAAATATTGGATTGACAAAGTATCAAAAAAAGTAAATGGCCATCGGGAAAATGCAGATAACATTCTGAGAAAAACAACTCCGTAAGAGTTATTTGACCTTAGTGAGAACAGTGATTCAAAAGAATATAAATGTTTGCACATTTTAAGTTGTATTAATCACACAAATAGTATTAAATTCTCAACAGGCAAAAATCTATAAATCTGCAATAATCGAATTTAGTTTCATTTAAAGTTCATTTTTTAATGAGTCTCAATATGACAGTACCTCGTTTTTCCTGGAAAACGAGGAAGTGATGTCTACTTTCCTTTAGGGATAGAATATAATTACAACTTTGATTGTTTTCATTTTTGATATATCCTGTCGATTCAGCAACACTATGTGAGTTGCTTACGTTATTGCCAGCACACAACCAGAAAAAATGTTAGGTATGGTCTTGATAACCAACTGCTCAGTGTTTCAAAGTGAATGTACATTTTAGTCTCAAGTTAATACAACTTGATATAGGATGTTTGGAAATATAACCTATTTGCATGAATGAAAAGAGAATTCCAAGTAGTATTTCCTAAATAGGAAACCTACTGTGTCTTCCATCAAATAAATAAATTCTGAACAGGTATCTCCTGAACAAGAAATATCTACGATATGATGAGTAGCTTTCCTAGTTTAAGTAAAACCCATTCAAGCTAACTGAGTTGAATGCATCATGTTATATAAGGGATACAAACAGCTGAGACTAAATTACTGGCAGTGTTTCACCTGTGAATATCGGCATATGAGTAATCACACTGGGTAACATTACACAGTGGGAGGTTCACCATAATGGCACACTAGTGGAATAAGGAAAAGTGAGAACTTAAAACTTATTAGATGAACACAAACAACAAATGCTAAGCTTTTAATTGACAAGTATCTTCGTGAAACATAGAGAAATGTTCGGAAAATGGTGTGAAATGAACCGGAAAAGATTAAATGTCAGATCTAATCGTCCTTGTGACAGCTGCAGCATTTTAACGAAAACTAAGCTACAAAGGAACCTTATAGTTTCCACATAACTCTTCATTTGCCGTTAATATATATTTCGATAGTGAACTAATTGGCGGAACTGAGACGTGTCCATATTGTGACATGGTCCACTAACTCTGAATGATAATCTAATTACTTATTGTTAAAAAAACTTGTTTTACGAATTTTGTTCGATGTCGTTCTTCCAGTTTCTAAGTGTAAGTGGAATCTGAAGTATTTTCTCTTATTTCTATACTAAATAGAAAGAGTATTTCCTGTTCATTTGTTATGAAATAATGGTTAGAATACCACTAAAAATATGCATTAGTGTGTGATGTACAAAGAGAGACCCCATATTATTTATCCCAAGGTATAAATTAGTGTCATCTGACATGTGATCAAAGCAGTGTGTGCGTCGGTGGCACAGTGGTTAGGACTCTCGCCGACCATGCACATGGTCCGGGGTTCGATCCCCTGCCGGCGCACACCCGATATCTATGGTCGGCCTAAATTTGGGCAACCGATATCCATGCTGAAAATTGCACACTTGTACTGAAAATACGGTGTGGAATCAAGCTGTAAATCAAAATAAAAAAAATAAAATAAAATCACATTTTGCAGATGTTATTGTATAAGTGGTTTGCTTCACTTTATTGAATTTTATCAAGAGATCGTCATAGGTATAAATTTTTGCTTTCCAAATCAATCAGCCAATGTAATGTACACTGATGAAAATATCAAAATGAGGTTGAAGTGCGGCACACCATTTCAGTTTCCGATATACCGCAATTGTTACGAATTCGTGAGAGTACCAATAAATCGAATTCTCTAAATTCAAAGCTGAGAATAACAGCTACATTTTAACCACTGAGCTGAACTGCTTAAAAATATTTTATCATAAAATATGATTGAGAAGCTTACAAATTACAGATCTAATTTTTCAGCCTAAAATTTGCCTTTGCAAAAAGCTGAAATACTTGAAAGTGAAATAGATCAACAAAAGTAAATTCGTGCATTAAGACAAAGTGAATGTTATCACAAAAACTGTGATAATCGATCTATCCCTTCTATTTCCACTTGAAATCAAATGGCCTATTTAAACTGACCGTTTATTCTTAATACAAACACGTCACAGTGACAGGAGTCGAATTCATTTGTACATATATGTGGCAAAGTTAAACTTACAACACCAAAAACAACCAATCAGCAAACGACCTTGAACTGACCAATCACATTAAGGAGCCGTTTATGATAAGTGGAAGCGTATATTTATACAAAAATGCGTAGAAAAAAGTATAAAACCGTTACAATGGGTATCTTTCTCGAACATGAGACAAAACATCTCCCAATTCAACATGGGACTGTCAATAGAAAAATCGCACCACATTCTGTACATATATTCGTCCAAATGACTAAAAATGACATCCTTTTGCGATCCATTTATAGCCCGGATCCTATTTTTCAATCTCCCCCAAAAACCTTCACTTGAATTTGTGTGACTTCCAGTAAGAGGATCGACGAAATCATTCGAGTGGTTCACTCTATGGTGAATGTAACCCAGAGATGACAAGGAATCATAGCCTTTCCACTCGTCCGTATGCACAATTGATCCCCTTTTCACAAGTCGAGTTATAATAGGGATCAAAGTGCTTGCCTTCCTGTCTCCTATCCTTTCAACAAACCCTTTTCGAAGGGACGTGTCGTATAAACCTATGACCCAAATGTTGTTTGCTCTCTGACGACCCCGATTGTATTTCTTCTTTATCAACACTGTCTCGTCTACATGGACTACTACGTCCTCCCCGCCTAACAGCGAAGTAATTCTGTCCATTTTCCATGATGCGATATCTCTACAATGCTGATACCATTGGACTGTTGAGACGAGGCTATTCTCCGTCTCCGCAGCTGCCGCTCTCACTGGCTGCTTCAGTACCCAATAGTTGCAGATATACAAAATTTGGTTTGGAGAGAGATGTGACCTAGCAAAAAAGTCCCTACGAAATATTAAAATTAGCAGCTTACCCTCTCTAATACTAACTCTTTTCCAACATATACCACAACGATGGACAAATCCATCAGTTGACCTCGAATAGCTTTTCAGACTCATAACATCACCACAGGAACACTTTCTCTTCTTTCTTAGCAAGCCTAAGTCTAGGCAATACTGAACTACACTATCCTCCTCGAACTGCAAACGTAACCTTGTAAGGGCACGCATTGAAATGAATCAAGCGCTATACAACATTGAACTACGTTCGTGAATCTGATTGGATAATACGGCGTCATCGCTGATTGGTAGTTATTGGTGTCTAAAGTTTAACTTGGCCATATATATATATATATATAACCATTTATGTATATGTTAACAAAACAGAGGCGCATGAATAGACAGTGCATACTAATGAATAAAATACAGTAAATGCTTTACTGATTACTGCGAAAAATTGAAGGCTGCACAAGCATAAGTGTGTATGAATGAGAGATGAATTGGAAAACAATATAACCGCATTAAGAAATCGGTAAAATGAAACTCAAATAAATCACTTAACTCATTGATTAATATACAAGTGTTTTCCACAATACAGTTGCTGGAGGTGAGTTGGCGAATTTCTGTGAAAATATTTTAGCCAGTTTTTTCGACAGTTTTTGTAGCTTATGCAATTCAACCAAGGCATGCTGCGTGGCAGAGTTATCAAATTTGTTAAAAGGTTATATAAATTTTACCCAAATGAACTAGTTAGGTTAGGTAGCTATTCAGCTCCTGACTTTTCCTACAGCAGAGTAGATTTCATCTATCAACTCTTAAAAAATATGAACACAGTGAACATCAGATACTCTCATTTAGTCCTTTCAAACAGGACCAATGAAGATTGTTATCGAATCCTTTCCACAGTAGTCCTTTCAAATTTACCACTATTCAAGTAATAGAACACCACTTTTAGCATTTCGAAAGTGATAAGCCATACAATAACACTTGACGCACTGCCATCATGACGGGTGTTAGATGAAGAAGATAGGTTGATGGAAATTGGCATATTATACTCGTAATGGATATTGGTGAGATTTTTGTTATTCATACAACTCAGCATATCACTAAAGCAAATGTTTTCTCTTTAAAATTCTGGAGATAAGGAGTCTCACTTAATAGCTTCAAACACAGGACTACTCAGGCGAACTGTTAACTTGGAAAAGCTTTACATCTGGCTAATATAATTCACAGCAATTCGAGTGAATTGTTCTGTGTCTGAACCTCAAGTTAGTGAGCAATCGTATTCAGTGTACTTCCCTCATCAAGCTCGCTGTTTCTAGGTCTATCTTCTTTATGAATCACTTCGTCATTTACATATCACGCAGGAAATTAAAAGTAAAACTTGAGCCCTCATTCATTAGAAAGCATATAAATATGTGGCCACAGCTAAGTAGTCTATGGAGTTCAACAGTCGCACAATCTTCATCACAAACAACACAAGTACCATCCATATATTTTCAGTACAAAATAAAAATGAAGACAACATTATTCAGTCATTTGTCTTAAACGACATGAATTCTCGTGTCTTTTTGATCAATATGTTCACTTTTGAAGGTTAATTCTCCTCGAATATTATGAAAGGTAGCCACACTTCAATCTCCTGCTTGTTATTTATTGAATGAAATAAACTTGGTTATTCACCCAATATGTAGGATTAATTTGTGTACGAGGTATATCCCAAAGTGAAAGAGTATTATTTACTCAATCACACTTCGAACATAAATAAGTGATCATAATTATGTCAACTGACGTGATTTGAACCTAATGTAGAATAACATGCTGCCACTGCGTCTAAGTTCAATGCACATATCTGTCGAAATATGTTTATACGATATATATAACCTATTAATTATAGATAATACTTGATTGGATTAATTTTAAAAAATCATAGACTAATGTTACACATATTGTCCATAGAACTATTTATTACACCAAAAACATCAGGTGAGTACCAATTCGAATTTTTTTCATTTTCTTACCGAAAACGGGACAGTAGTCTCCAACTTTATATTGTGAAATTATTGTTGGGAAAGTTCAATGAATTTACATTCGTGCAAGGTGTACAAAGCAAGGTTCATATATTTTAAGTAAATGAGTCTTATATTCTAGTGACTTTATTGTTAGATGTTTAAATTAGTATCTTGTCGTCCAATATCATCTGTTCGAATGATTGTTACACAATCACGTTCTTTTAATAACACCGAAAATATAGTTTCCTTCGATATATGAAATATTAACATGTGACCAGTAATTACGAATTTTGTTATGATTCATCTAGGAGGTTGTAAATACATTGATGACTGTATAAACAAATTTGATAATTTTATGTAATATGATATCCTTAGTCAGAAATCAAAATATATTGAGGAAGAATGTTATGGAAGGACACAGAGACAAGTATTCAAAGTGACGGCAAAATGGTGTGGTGACACAATAACCACTTTATCGAAGTCATAATTTGCACAGTATATGGTGTTCGCAAATGGTTTCCTCACACACTGTTTGTACTGAAATTTCATAAGCTGTACAGAAAGAGGAACTGCGCATTCACCTACCTTCCCATGTTAGGTTCGCTTTTGTTTGATTGTTATTCGTTTTGCATTCTATCCATTTTCCTAATGTAATCTAAGGAAGTGAATGTAGAACTTCAGTTATCTTTGATCACAAAGAGTATTAGATGGGTAGTCACATTTGAAGTGTCTGCAGAGTTCAGCAGTCTACCAGTTCATATCATGAACAATAAAATCATCAACTACTTATCTTTAGTATGAGGGAAGACTGAAGATCATCTTTTTCAGTCAGTAACACTCCATGATTATTTCGAAGACTTTTACGAAAGGAGACTCTAAGCAATTTCCCACCTTATGGCTATGAATCACATTGCTAGATCTTAGTCGCTCAATAAGCGTACATCTCAACATCGTTTCCTTTAATCGGCCTATTTACAAAGCAGTTTCCATGTTACTTGATTCAACATGAACTCATCAATAACAGATATTCTTTACTTAAAGAAGGAACATCCGGTGATATCACATGTCTACTGGCAACATTTATTTCATCAATGCAAGTTAAATCTTCGCTTACCGGATACATTAGAACCTTTAATTCCTGTACATAACAGGAAATGACATTCAGCCACTGACTGTATCTAGGCTATTTATATCACATATTTCAATTTTAGCCAGCTTAGGAGTAATCCTTTTTATGTTCAATAATCTTGTTGCTTGAAATATATTTTCAGTTGACAAAGAGGATGATTTCACGTTGCTCATGTAATCATGGGAAACCGTCTCTTAGATAAATGAGAAACTTGCAGAAATAGCCAACAGAAGTTCCTAATATCCGTTGAATATCCAAGAAAGACATTTCACGTGTCCCAAATTCCCAGGAGATTAACCAAACTGACTTCGGAATTCTTAGAAATTAGAAACAGTTACAGGTTGGGTTTTGAAGAAAAACCATTAGGCTTTTTTACTGAAGTATTGGAATTGTATTATTTTTTTATTTTTTTCTTTGGTTCCTAAAGGAACATAGGGCTTCAGCCGCACATCTTCATTGCGTCCGCTTCTCCGCCAACTTTTTCAACTGGCTTCACGTCTCCCGACATGATTTCATCTCCTCTTCTCATGACATCCTGCATGTCACCCTCAAAATGACGACCAACTCGCCGCCTCCACTCGAGCAAAGGCCTTGCGTGTGATATCAATTGATGATTTGTTTTCTCAGAGTTTAGTCAATCCACCTCCATTTCTTCCTGCAGATTTGTTGCACATTAGGTTCCTGGTTGATTCTCTCATTGCCTCGGATCCCTGTTGCTGATCATTCTGGCCGTCTGATCTTGAATGGTATTGGGCGAAGACAGATGTTGATGAAGGACTGTAGTTTGTTCGAAATGCCATTCGTGACGCATCAATTCTCTGATCATTATTGTATTGAATTCACATTGGAGTTGAAAATCCGCATCTTATTTTCCATGCTGAGTGCTGTTGACCTCCACACAGACTTATGAGTAATGGAAGCTTGCCTTGTTTTCCTGATTCTCACTTTGATTTGCTCATCAGTTTCGCTTGTAGTTGAAATGATGCTTCCCAGGTATATTGAGGAGGTCGCTTCTTTCAGATTTTCCCCATTTATGCTGTTTTTTGTCTGTTGTTCTTGCTGTTGGTGTTGGCCAGGAATCTTCATCAACTCTGTTTTCCCTATTTTCCCTTGAGGTCCTATCTTTGATGGTTTTCATAATGAAATGTTGCTTTTTACTTGCATATCTTCCAGTTTGTGAGAAATTAGACATATAGTACCATGGGCGAAATCCAGATGGTGTAGGTTTTTGTGTGGGTCCATTGTATGCCTATTTCCTCGTTGCATGCTGCCTGTCGCACTATCCAGTCCACCGCAATCAGGAAAATCAATGGAGATAGTAGACAGCCAGCTTGTCTTACTCCCGTCTCTACTTCGAAAATTCCGTAAGTTTCCCGTTGTGGATTACTTGGCATTCAGCGTTGTCATACAACTGTTGAATGCAGTGTATAATTGTTGACAGCACCCTATAGTAGCGGAGTAGTTTCCAAATCACCTCTCGATCGACGCTGTTGATGAAGCTGATGCAGAGAGCTGACTGCCATTCCAAGCTCTGTTCAATGATGATCCGTAGTGTTGCGACTTGATCGATGCGTGACTTGTTCCTCCTGAATCCAGCCTGTTCCAGTTGAAGTTTTCATCCAGGATGGCGTGTTTGATTCTCTCTCCAGGATGATGCAGCTTAGTATTTTGCTTGGGATGGACAGGGGCATAATGCTGCGCCAGTTCTTTCATTAACTTGAGCCTCATTTTTTGGCAGTTCGAATGAGAAACCTTTCATCCAATCCTCAGATACCTTGCTCTCTTTCCACACCTTCTCCATTAGTGGTGTCATCAAGTCCCCTGATGTCTCTGGATCCATTGTCAATGCCTCTGCTGAGATTTCGTCTGGTCCTGCTGCTTTTCCAGTCATTATCATCTTTAATGCCTTCAGGATTTCTGCTCTTGTCGGAGAGTTGATGTTCACTGGTAGTTCTGTTTCCGCTGTTGGCATTATTGGGCGCGTTGTAGGTGGCAGTTGATTTAGAAGTCTTTCAAAGTGTTCAGCTCAGTGTTCCATTTGCTCCACTTCTTTGGTGATTCGCTTTTGATTGTCGTCCTTCCCTCGCTTAATTTGTGTTGATCTTTTCTCCAATAGGAAACTAGTTGTTTGGTAGGGTGTACCGAGGTCTCATTTGCTTGAAGCTTTCTATACTTCACTTGCGATAGCTTCATAATATTTTCTTCCCTGGCGCTCTTCTTGACTCCTTTGTTCAGTGTATTGTAGCTTGCATTCAACTCCTGTTTTTGTCGCTCGTCGACGCACTGGATAATCTTTTGTTTCACCATTCTTCTCTCTTCTATTAGTCTCCAAGTGTCCGTAGTGAGCCACTGTTTATCCTGTCTCTTCTTTCCGCCTAGAACCTTCATGCAGGTTCGACTCCACACCACTTTCAGGCTGTTCCAGTCCTTTTTGATGCTGGTCTCTTCGTTAGTGTTGATTTGTCTCTCCACCTATTTCATTATTTTTGCAGTGAAGATGTCCTTTGTATCCTGGTCCTTCAGTTTTTGAGTATTGAACTTGGCTTGTGGTCTATCTGCAGCTCCTGTTTCTTTGAAAGCTTTTAATTTGATTTGGAGTGTTCCTTGCACGAGATAGTAGCCTGAGCCCAGATCTCCTCCTCTTCTTACTATTATGTCCAGTGAGTTGAGCCTCCACCTCTTTGAACAGCACTGAGATGAAGTCAATTCGGTTCGCCGGTCTGGTGACACCCATGAAGCTTTGTGGATATCCCTGTGCTTGTATACGCTACCTTCAGACACTAGTTCATTGCAGGCACAGAAGTAAGCAGAGAGTTCTCCGTTTACATTCATCTCTCCAGCTAATTAACTTGCTGATGAAGTGTGGACACACATTATTGCTTTTTGTCAATTTGTGTCAAATAAATCACCAGTTCCCTCAATGAGCCTTTTCAGTTGTTTACTTGTTAGTTTGTGACCATGGGTATTTGAAGAATATTAACTACGATTGCAATTACTCCACAAGATAACTGTCCAATAATAAAAACGGATACACGCTGTAATACGCCGTTTATGAAGTAAATGATTTGAACAGTATGATTCATCACAAAATAACAACAACTTGACAGACACTGAAAGTAGCAGACAACCAAATAATCGCTTTCTCCTATCTACACACGATTCACCACCAATCAACTCACCGTGTTTCGAATCCATCACCTTCATGTTTTGAGGCAAACTTACCTACGATCATACTGAAACAACCTGAGATTTCGACTAGAAAAATCAAAATTATTTGCCTTAGGCTTATTCTCATATAGGATAATTGTTATGGAGTATGAAGTAATCCGTTTATGCTTAAAGGTGCATTTGATTTCACAACTCAGTTGCAAGTCATTTGTCTGGGTATATTTCATAGTGTTTACTGCGTCTATGCTTATTGTTTTTGTCGTCTTTCGTTCTCCTTGAAAAGCATTTTCCTTCAATTTTTCATTTTCAATATTTCGGATTCACATTTTGTCGTGAATTGATGATTTCCACTCAACTCCCGACATTTTCGGATATTTTTTTAATTTCTCAGATGATGCAGGTATGAGAAATATTTGAATATTATATCAGTGACATTTAACTTCATCTCTCCGTGAATATCATTAATAATATCGCTATTTTTCAAAAGATGGAACTATGATAGACGAAAATAGTGAATTTCTATCGTTCGCTGTTCCATTTATGAGAAAACAAAACATATTGTACACTGATTTCCCTGTGAGTGTGGATATCTCAATCTACCGGTTTCACTGGTGCACTATATTATTGTAGCCGTGGAAAGTAAGCCGAAATTAATTCTGTTGACTGCGGTTTGCTCAGCGGTGTTCTCTCCAAGTATCTTATTTAAATACTTCATATAATAAAATGCGTTGAAGTGAATTTTAAAGGAATTCACTAGATTATTTAAATGCAGTTTAAAATTACTGTACGTGTATTGAAGTCAGCTTGTAGAATGTATAATAGTTCGTATTTGCACATTTTCCGTGACATTTTTCGAACTGATCAGATTTCCAGTAGATCATTCATACAGACACGTAGTGTGCCTTTATTCTGAGGGGATTTGTAGACTACTGTCATTTTTCTGAGTATGTTTCACAGTGTTTACTGCGTCTATGCTTATTGTTTTTGTCGTCTTTCGTTCTTAAGTCATGCATAATTCCCATTCGGACATTAGTAGACAAAAGAAAAGTAGTTCAGCAAAGAGTCTCTTTTCGGCGAATTCATTTTCAAAGCTGTACAATCGCAAATATATATGGTTATTTTGTGTGTGTGTATACATTAAATTTGTCAAACAAAATACGGTTAGTAAGTTCAAATGAATCGGATGTTGATAAGAGGATAGCAACAAAAGTGATGAGTTGGATGTTCATATAAGAGGTAGAACAAAAGTGATGAGTTGTCATAAATGATTGTTAAATAAGAGTTACGCAATGGTATGAATAGTTTGATGAATGAGTTGTACTCAAAGGTTGTGCATGGAAACAAAATAATATATAGAATTACACAAGGGTTTTAAGTTAGAAAAATAAGCATACAAACAGAAGTAAGGTCAAATCAAACAAACAAAGAAGAGTTGGGTCAAATCAACGGAGTTGTTACCATGCGAGTAGAAGTGGTTGGATAATTTTCTTTTGTATGCATAGTTCTGGTTCCACCAACTGGATGGCTAGGGCTTCTGCGATGCAAAGAAGACGAAATCGTACTGTCTTTGGGAGGTTGTTCTTCACTTTGTAGATCACTTTGAAGGAGGCGTTCGTTGAGATGGAATGACCAGTGTTGACTAGATGTTCGATTATTGCGCTCCTTATATGGCCATTATTTCCTTTCTGTAGCCAGGCTGGGTAGTGTTCTTTGACCCTTTTTGACAGGATGCGTGTTGAACGACCGATGTACCTGGCTCCACAGCAACAGGTGAACTGATATATACACATAGAAGTGGTCATGTGCGGAATCTTGTCCTTCGGGTTTCTGCAGATCAGCGGGCGACTGGAGAACACTATTCTTAGTGTTGCCGCAGGGAAAGTTCTTCCTAAAGAGGTGGAAATTCTCCTTCTGAGGACGTCACTAAGTAGGTCTCCTTTGAAGTCTAGGTTCATATAAAGTATCTTTTTTGGCACGGATGGTGTCTCTTGCTTTTGGTTTTTCTGTTTGATGTTTTTGTCTACAAATCTTGGTGGGTAGCCATTTTGTATGAAGATTTCCCTCAGGAAGTTTAGTTCTTCTTCCATGGTGTCGGAGCTGCAGATGCGTCTGACGCGAGTGGCAAGGGATTTAATTAGGTTTCTTTTCCGACTGATTGGTATCCAGCTGTAGAAACTTGTTAATTGTCCGTTCCAAGTCGGTTTCCTATGGATTGACCTTCTTAAAGTTCCGTCATCTCTCCTTGTAAGCTCAACGTCAAGAAAAGGGATTTTTGATTCGTTTTCAGTTTCAGTCACTGAAAAACGAGCACAATCTACTATTTCCCGACTCACCAAAAGCCTCAAATCCATCAAAGCACACAAACAATTTCCTGACGACCCTTCGAAATTCGTATTCAACTACTCTTCAGTAGCTTTATCCAACCTACAGTTAGAAGCCCTATCCATGGGCCCAAAATTCTGCGACGTCAACTTAAACGCCAACAGACTCCATACACAAGTACAATTCGAAAACCTAATGACCCAAACAAATGATTTAACCCCAACCTCCGGACAAGAATTGCAGCGTTTCAAATCAACAATAATCGATAGCTGTTATCAGTATCTTAATACAAAGCCAAAAGTATACAACCACCTGACGATGCAACATAGAGAAGAATTAAATCAACTAAAACAAAATGAAGAACTCCTTATAACTCGTCCAGACAAAGGAACTGGTATAGTCCTTATGGACAAGAAAGACTATATTGAGAAAATGAACAACATCTTGTCAGATAAAACAAAATTTTCGCAACCACCCAACGAAAGAAACAAAACAGAACTGATTGAAAAGCAACTCACCGATGTCCTGAAAAGAATGCAAACCCAAAAGTTAATCACTCATGAAGTGTATGATCAGATCCGACCGACAGGGTCAACAATACCAAGACTATATGGCTTACCGAAGATACATAAAGCCAACCTCCCACTTCGTCCAATTCTGGATATGTCAGGTTCCTCGTACCATTCAATAGCGAAATGGCTCACTGACGTTTTAGAACCTGTACGAAAACGAATGTGCCACTATTCACTTCGTGACACTTTCCAATTCGTCGATTACATTAAAGATATCAATACAAAGAACAAAACTATGCTCTCCCTCGACGTTGAATCACTATTTACCAACGTTCCACTCACAGAAACTGTCTCTTATATTTGTCACTATATCGACGAAAATCAGCTGGACATCGGATTACCGACGACCTGTTTAAAAGAACTACTACTGAGATGTACACTCAATGTGCAATTCACACTCAACGACATTATTTACAGACAACAAGGTGGGATCGCAATGGGATCTCCACTGGGCCCATTACTATCAGACTGCTTCATGGCAAGCCTCCAGAACGGCCCACTCAAATCTACCATCGACAATTTCCAGTTGTACGTTAGATATGTTGACGAGATCTTTATCATCTGTGATGACGATCACAATCTCAATGAACTACTACAAATATTCAACAAATGCCATCCAGCCACAAAGTTCACTTTGGAAACTGAAAACGAATCAAAAATCCCTTTTCTTGACGTTGAGCTTACAAGGAGAGATGACGGAACTTTAAGAAGGTCAATCCATAGGAAACCGACTTGGAACGGACAATTAACAAGTTTCTACAGCTGGATACCAATCAGTCGGAAAAGAAACCTAATTAAATCCCTTGCCACTCGCGTCAGACGCATCTGCAGCTCCGACACCATGGAAGAAGAACTAAACTTCCTGAGGGAAATCTTCATACAAAATGGCTACCCACCAAGATTTGTAGACAAAAACATCAAACAGAAAAACCAAAAGCAAGAGACACCATCCGTGCCAAAAAAGATACTTTATATGAACCTAGACTTCAAAGGAGACCTACTTAGTGACGTCCTCAGAAGGAGAATTTCCACCTCTTTAGGAAGAACTTTCCCTGCGGCAACACTAAGAATAGTGTTCTCCAGTCGCCCGCTGATCTGCAGAAACCCGAAGGACAAGATTCCGCACATGACCACTTCTATGTGTATATATCAGTTCACCTGTTGCTGTGGAGCCAGGTACATCGGTCGTTCAACACGCATCCTGTCAAAAAGGGTCAAAGAACACTACCCAGCCTGGCTACAGAAAGGAAATAATGGCCATATAAGGAGCGCAATAATCGAACATCTAGTCAACACTGGTCATTCCATCTCAACGAACGCCTCCTTCAAAGTGATCTACAAAGTGAAGAACAACCTCCCAAAGACAGTACGATTTCGTCTTCTTTGCATCGCAGAAGCCCTAGCCATCCAGTTGGTGGAACCAGAACTATGCATACAAAAGAAAATTATCCAACCACTTCTACTCGCATGGTAACAACTCCGTTGATTTGACCCAACTCTTCTTTGTTTGTTTGATTTGACCTTACTTCTGTTTGTATGCTTATTTTTCTAACTTAAAACCCTTGTGTAATTCTATATATTATTTTGTTTCTATGCACAACCTTTGAGTACAACTCATTCATCAAACTATTCATACCATTGCGTAACTCTTATTTAACAATCATTTATGACAACTCATCACTTTTGTTCTACCTCTTATATGAACATCCAATTCAGCTATCCTCTTATCAACATCCGATTCATTTGAACTTACTAACCGTATTTTGTTTGACAAATTTAATGTATACACACACACAAAATAACCATATATATTTGCGATTGTACAGCTTTGAAAATGAATTCGCCGAAAAGAGACTCTTTGCTGAACTACATGTCTTTTGTCTTTCTTTCTCCTTGAAAAGCATTTTCCTTCAATTTTTTAAACTTCAATATTTCGGATTCACATTTTGTCGTGAATTGATGATTTCCACTCAACTCCCGACATTTTCGGATATTTTTTTAATTTCTCAGATGATGCAGGTATGAGAAATAATTGAATACTATATCAGTGACATTTAACTTCATCTCTCCGTGAATATCATTAATAATATCGCTATTTTTCAAAAGATGGAACTATGATAGACGAAAATAGTGAATTTCTATCGTTCGCTGTTCCATTTATGAGAAAACAAAACATATTGTACACTGATTTCCCTGTGAGTGTGGATATCTCAATCTACCGGTTTCACTGGTGCACTATATTATTGTAGCCGTGGAAAGTAAGCCGAAATTAATTCTGTTGACTGCGGTTTGTTCAGCGGTGTTCTCTCCAAGTATCTTATTTAAATACTTCATATAATAAAATGCGTTGAAGTGAATTTTAAAGGAATTCACTAGATTATTTAAATGCAGTTTAAAATTACTGTACGTGTATTGAAGTCAGCTTGCAGAATGTATAATAGTTCGTATTTGCACATTTTCCGTGACATTTTTCGATTTGATCAGATTTCCAGTAGATCATTCATACAGACACGTAGTGTGCCTTTATTCTGAGGGGATTTGTAGACTACTGTCATTTTTCTGAGTATGTTTCACAGTGTTTACTGCGTCTATGCTTATTGTTTTTGTCGTCTTTCGTTCTCCTTGAAAAGCATTTTCCTTCAATTTTTCATTTTCAATATTTCGGATTCGTATAGCACTCTTAGGTATGTTTCTATTTTTAAATCTAAATTCGCGTTTAAATATACTCTAATTAGAACAGACCACATCAACACAGTATATTTAAAATAGCCGAATGACTTCAAACTGATTTTCAATTCTAAGTAAAAATGATTATCTTTACAAAAATGAGTGACATCAACAAGTTCAATTCCTTCTTTTGTGCAATAAGTACTCTTGCTTCTTTGCTTGATGATATATATATATTATTGAACAACAAAACTGTCTACTAGAAATTTGACTGAACTAAGTAAGGGACGGAAATAAACCAACTTACTCGTGGTCATAACTATCCAATAAAATGAGTTATTTCTTTTTTTAATGTCGAGTTATATACACATATATATGCATAGAAATAATTAAAAATCTTCATGTGTTCTCTGACCTTCTTTCATCTTCTTCAATAACCTGTCATTGTATCTTAATATTCTGAAAGCTTGTTCATACATTTTGTCGTGAAGTGATGAATTCCACTCAACTTCCAACACTTTCGGAAATTTTGAATTTCTCAGATAATTTAGGTATGACATTTAATTTAATGCTATATCAGTAACAATTAACTTCATGTCTACTTGAATGCCATTCATGATATCAGTATTTTTCAAAAGACGGAATTATGATGAAAGAAAATAGTCAATTCCCATCTTTTTTATTCAGATAATAAGAAAACAAAACATACTCAATAGTACTTTCCCCACAATTGTGGATATGCTCGTCTAACGGTTTCATTGGTGCGCTATGTCATTGTAGCGGCGGAAAGTAAGTCAATGTCACTTCAGTTGACTGGGATTGGACTGAGTTGAAAATGGTATAAATGAATGTGTTCAGCGGTGTTTTCTTCAAGTACCTTATTGAAACACTTCATGTGATACCGTATATTTGGGTGAACTTGAGAGGAATTCACTAGTTTATTCACCAGTTTAAAATTACTATACGTGTAGTGAAGTCAGTTTGCAGAATGTATAATAGTTCGTATTTGTACACTTTGGGTGACATTTTTCGAACTGATCAGATTTCCAGTAGATCATTCATACAGTCACGTAGTGTGCCTTTATTCTGAGGGAATTTGTAGACTACTGTCAACAGTTTTTGACATTTAATTGCTATTTGCTTATTGATGGGGAGCACGCCATTAGAATCCGCCGTTCAGTTACGTCAGAAAATGCTTTTCAACCACTGAAAACCTTTGTTGCTTCCTCAAGTTCTCTGCCGCCTGTTTATCTTCCTCCAAACTTTCTAAAAATGTGTGATTTTCTGTTGGAAATATGCTAAGATTTTCCAAAAATTTGCTTGAGGCCATTACCTTTCTGTCAAAACTTAGACGATTCGTCGATTGTAACCCGACTTTTCATGTTTCCCATAAATTAAAACTCTCTCATCAAAAAATAGTGAGGCCGCTGACTTTGACGAGTGAGTGAAGTATTTCATCGTTTTCTTCACACTTCAAGGTTTTAACTATAAATTTGTCTTATCCAGAGAAGCCCGACATCGCAATATACTCCAATGCATTCTATCGTCAACTACGAATAATTTTTTGTTGCAGTAAAATAGAAGTGATAGTAAAAAAATCAAAATCAGACGAAATCATGAGACTCACACAAGAAGTTTGCTGTCAGATTGATCCTTGTAGCCATACCACAGTTACCGCTGAAAGATAATCCAGTATAACAGTTTGCGTTACGCTATTCAAACTATTAAGTAGTGGAGTAATCCACTAAATATTAGACCCATTTGAACAATGATTGAATGATAGGTATCATATACTTGACGGAAACTCTCCCTAAACGCATTGTCGCAGAAAATGCTTTAAGTCATGCTCCAAACACAGAATTGATGAGTCTCAACAATGATGGAGCACATTTCCCAAGATGAGCCTCTGCTTACTATTCCTATACACAATCAAAAAAGTTATATTTCGAATATGAAATATGAGCGAATTCACCAATCTAGCATAGATAAAAATGTTTCATTTATTTTATGAACATTACCAAAGGTGTGATAAATACCTGAGCCTAAACACTAAATGGCCTTGTGGAGAGACTAATATTACCAACGATTGTTTTAATCCTTTTTTCATTGTGGAACATGGGATTTCAGTGTGACATTTCCATTACACTCAATACTCTGCATCCACATTCAGTTGGTTCAATAACAAACCAAGATTATGCGTTCCTTCTTCACATGGTTGTCTCCATAATACTCTCGGGTCCTCAACTAGTCTAATCTCATTCATGAAACACACTCAACAGTGTATAAGTAGTGAGAAGACTGCCATCTGTCAAAATTTACTTCAAAGAATAACAAAGTGTTCACAACTTAACTGCTTCAATGGAGTTAGAAAACACACTTAATTCCGTTGATTTCGCGCAGGAAGTAACTCATATTCTCAAAGAAAATCATCAAAAACTATAGCCTAAAACCTCTACGGATAGATAAATAACTCGTGCAGTTAAATTTTTCTTATAACACAACCATATACCAGACGTTTTCTTAGATGTTTTCGACTTTGTAAATTTCTTATGTATTTCACCTTGTGACACTACACTAGGTATCAGAATTGAAACAATTTATTATATGGGTAGCTTACACCTAGCTCACTCCTCACAAATTAATTTCACCTAATACAAGCATCAGATACGAAATCAAAAACTCGAAATCTGGTCGTGGCTTTATCAGGTCACTAATAATACCTGTGTGTTTTCTGGCCTCATACATTTGGAAACAGATATCAGAACCTTTTGTCTGACTGTATGAAAACTTCAGAATTATACCTATGGCAGTTCAAATTCTCATAGTATGACTGTAGACTGTATTGTGCATCGCTTCCAGTGAACGTCATGTTTTCAGTTGTCAAAACATTCAGAAGGTTACAAAGAACTGATCCTTGGGCTGCTATGAATATTAACATTACGGTTTTCTTCACTCAATTAGTCATTTAAGAACTAAGACCATTATATGATTCTAGGTTACTCTATAAAATGATTTCTCTTTCTTTATGATTCAAAATTTGTTTCGAATTGTAGGAAAAATTCAACTTCCCAACGGGAAGCGTAAGTTCCATCTAGAAATACCTTTTTTCTTCTTCATCTGTTCATTTCGACACGTACATCCTAATTATTAATGTGTATGCAAAACTTTCACACCATGATAGTTTGTAATTCTTTATTAATCTGTAAATCATACTGTGAGAAAAGGCCATTCCTCATCAAACATTTGACGAAGGAAAATGAATGATCAAAAGTATGAATGAACAGAAGTAAGCTCAAGTAGATTTTAACGGAGGATTTCGACTTAAGAGTCAATAATATAAAATCAGAATGTTATAACTGGAAGAAAATTAACAACCAGTCAATTTGAAAAGGCTGGTGCTGATGAAGTTGAAATACACATGGTGCATCGAGTTTACGAGAAGTGGAAAACATAACGCTAATTAGCTGAAACCGGCAAAATTCTATCCAAAATCTTAAGAAGCATACCAGTGTGCTCTGACCTGAAGCTTATAATTCTATGCAACGCAGAAGACATGGAAATGCCATTCCATGCAGGTGAAGCTAACAAACTCACATAGACAATTAAAGCCTAGATGATTTGTCATGAATGATAAGCCATGAGCGAAAATTCTGAATCTCCCGTCTCGTCCATAATGTATGAGTATGAGCAGTGCTGTAATGCTTATTTGAATTTGAACAAAGCAAGAATAAATATATATTCAGGATATAGTCAGTTTCTTTTAAATTTTAGTACTAACAACCTTAAGGGGATATAAGTTATAATAAATGGAAATACATAGTATAATTCAGAAATTATTTCAACTCAGTAGGTATAACAGCAGAATAAGAGACATGGATGCGAAATAGTTAACGACCTAACAACCAGAATTGATTTATGCACAATATGATGAGAAGGTCGAAAGGAGACAGTAAGAGTGGAATGATGTGGCAGCTTACAACAAAAATATTACAAAAAGACAATTAATTGAATTGAGAGATTACTAATGCATCCAGCTCAGACTTCAATGAAAGTCAAGAAACAGTTGTGTCGAAACACGAAACAGAGAAACAGCAATAGGTGCCTAACTAACAGAGTAGTGGGAGATTATTCACCCCACTTATCTGAATACAGTGATTACACTGAAATGGTTTAATAAAAGTGACTTTTGCAAAGCGAAATCAACGAACTGTCAAACATTCAAATTATTCCTTATGCGAGAAAGAACTCGTTATTTCGCTATCAAACGAATCAAAATGTTCGTATCGAACTCAGTCCCTGTAGTGAAACTAGATGTATATATATATACATATATATGTTTGCAAACAAAATGACTGAGGTTCACTGCGGTATATCCCTAGTAGTATCTCACTATTATGAAAAGTAACATATGGGAAAACCGGAACTTATATGAGTGATTTGTTGTAAGTTCCTATTTAGTGCTTGGAAGATCTTTACCAAGTACATGTTCACGAGTCGTCAAATTTTGTTTGATATGATTTTACTCTAAACAGTGATCGTTTCTTCATTTTCAGATATAACTTGTCGCAATGATTAGAAGGTCTAATATGGTAGGTGGATTATAAATTCGATAAATTTACAAATTGTTTACAAATAAGGTTTTTAATATGTAGTATTATAATTAGATGTCAAGCAGTTATCACAATATCTTGGCATTTCTTTGAGGATGTGAATAAATTCGTGTGCTCATCACTTGACCAGAAATATCTCAGCCATAATGGTGATAATGCAAGACATGTATCAGATTGACCATTAGTTTTTTACTCCTTCCATCTGAAACATGATGCTAAACAAACCTGAAATACATAAAAATATAATCTATTACAAGTTTACCGACAAAAGTAGAATCAAAGGAAATTTTGTCGTTACTTCTGCTTTCAGTAAGACTTTCAGTTCAGATGAAATACGAAAGTGCATTGTGTGCTGATATAACCACGGATTCACTTCTACATCTCTGAAAGCATCACCATGTTCCAAGAATAATCCCAGATATACTATATTTAGCATCTGATATGAATATGTCACATTGAATTATGAATTGACAACGGATACTGGAGTTGACCAAACCGTTTGTGTATGTATAATCATGAATTAATTCATCGTCTGTTGTGCTTCATACATACACTCCAAAGGAATGAATTGAGCAGTTGAGCTATTTCTGCTAACCATATATGAATTAGAAAGAAAAGGGCAAGTTAAAATAAGTAAGTGGTGATTAGGCGAAGTAATGGGGAAAGTGGCACTTCATGGAAGAACCATTTAAGCCGTCGTACTACATTGCTAATAGCCAAAATATCAAACTTAGAGTGAGTTTTACTCAGCATGCAAAATGCAATATTGATTTGTGTATTTTTGTTGTAGTAAAAGCGTGCACGGAATCCTTCACTGAAGATTTCAAAATATTCTGTTGTATTTTTAGATTTCTGAAGAGAAGTGGTCTGAAACTTCAACCACTTTTGCCAGTTATTTTGTCAGCTGAACTGATAATTAATCCAAATTGACATATTTTCATTTAATTGAGACATTAAATTTGTACTCTCTTTCTGAGTAACAGTTGTTCACCTAACTTCCTGCTATGTCATTACTTTTTGTTTTGAACACATCACTAAATTTCATTGTCATTGCATGTTTAAATTATCCAGTGAATAATTAAATGTTTTTTGAAGTTTACTGTCATATGATCTTGTTCAACTTAATATAATTTCAACCATTAATTTGTCTGTCTTAATGATATTATTCGCTATGTGAATTTCGAGTCAGTGATTTGTACTCGCAAACATGCATCTTTGCTTCGTTGATTTCAGTGTATCAGTGTTCAACCTGTTCTCTTTGTCACACTCATTGTAGTCTAACCTTTAATCATGGGGTTATATCGTCAGCTTAAACGGAATGACACACGCTGAACTGACCAATGACTATTGTTCAAACGAAACACATTAAACGTATTAACGGAACAGAAATTTTCATTCGATGGAAAGAGATGAAATAAACATTTTTAGATTTGATGATATCTACAAAAACGATTGTCATTGCAAGTTGTTTTCTCTGAGAACATTGATGAAAGTGAGAATTTCTGTTTCTCACCATTTAGGATTAATTAAATGAATGTCTTTCCAACCAATTGGGTGAAGAGATTTCTAATGGGACTCAAAAACATTGTTTCAGTTGCAAAGCCTCAAGTTTCATCCGAACATTCTTGATGTGTCATTCTGCTAAAACTAGCAAACTTTAGATGGAATTCATACATTGAAAAGTGTTCGTGAATAATAGGCCTTCTAAACATTTCAGCTGTGGACCCAGATTTTTGAACTAACCGTCTTTAAATCTGGTTACCCATTATGCAATTAATTCAGTGCACACTCATCTTAATTTTACACAATCAAAGCCAATCATCATATTTGAGTTATCAGTCATGCTGACACATGACATATAAACCACATGAAGGCTTGCAGACATACCTGAGTGAAAAGATGTCTTCGCAAGTAATATTAGTTTTGTACTGAAAAGAAGTGATCAGTAATAATCGCAAGTTAATTAGGAAAATAGGTGTTTTCGCTTGTGGAAACTTATCTATTATTATTCCCTTTGGAGCTGAGTGGAATATAGGGCTTCAACAGAACATCTCCATTTCGTGCTGTTCTGTGCAGTCCTCTTCTACATGCTGCTTCAGTCCATTTAAGATCTCATGTCATTCTCAAAAGATCTCCTCTCTGTCAACCTCGGACCCACGCCCAACTCGTTGTTTCCCACTCGGAATTAAGTCGACAGCTGGCATGACACGCAATATTATGCGACGGTCTCCTCAGCGTCTGTTCGATCCACTGACCACTGCTTTCTTTATATTTTTCGAGCAGTAGGTTCTTGACTGGTTATTTCCCAGAGATTCTTGTTGTTTATACTTTCTGTCCGACCATCTGATCTTCACTATGGAGCCAGAGAAGGCAGCCGTTCATTAAAGTTTGCAGCAACCTGTTGGAAATGCTTTTCATAAAGCGCAGAGTTTTGTTTGTGATTGTTTCTGATGGAAGAAACAGCAAAGGTGGTTGGACAGACGAGAGAAATAATTGATAGGTCAAATTAGTTTGAAACTATGCCGAAATCATGTAATATACCTAAGATATACGGCAAAATAAATCTAGATAAAGAAGGGTATCCGCTAAGACCGACATATGTGCTGTCAAGATTTCTCTCACCAACATTATGACTAACAGGGGACTATTCAGAAGTTGGTGGTACGATTAACAAAACAATGAGGTGAATGAAGAGAAAATCCTAGTCAGCTTTCAAGTAAAGAGTCTGTGAATCTCTTCTAAGGAAATTAGGGACTATAATCGAACGATTATTAAAATAACACGTCGATTGACGAGGAAAATCCGAAAACACAGGATTTGTCTAAAATACTGTACTATTTTAAGCATATTTCATATTTTAATGAAATATAATATACAAGCCTCAATTGTTAGGTGTCTATGACTGAATGCCGTCATAAAGCACAGTCGATGATGGTCAGTAGTTAAAAACATCAGAGCTGTGTGAAAGGCGATCCATGTGTTATTTAAACAGAGCGCGAATGCCAGACACAGAATAAAGGTACACGAATTAACAGTGTTCAACACTTGCGGGTACATGAGTAAAGCACTTTCAGCAAATAACGTTCGACTATAAGAAAATAATTGTTATACATCAAGTAGATCGAAAACACAATATGTGAGTTAAATCTCAATAGCAAAAGAAGTCATATTTAAGAATTATAATATAGTTCATACTACTGACTAATGGAAAGTAGCATAAAAGTGAACACAAATGAAAGAATAGTGAAGAACAGCTAATAAAGGAATTAACACAGTCTCTATAGTGATATACTCATTCAGATGAACATGCCTGCACTGAAAACGTGAATAAACGAAGATGATTTCATAAAAAGACAGGACTCAATTGTCAAGAGAAGAGATGATAAAAGAGGGTGAATTATGTAAAGCAACAAAATATTTTACATGTGAGGCAAAAGTATACCAACAAAATGAAGTAGTAGCCATGGGATCGCCGAATTCACCAATATTAGCTGACATACTCATGGAATTTCGGGAAGAGAATGCACTCAAACCATCCAGGTCATCAATAAAATGTTGGCGGAGATAATGTAGATGACAATTAAGTAATAATGAAGAATAATGATACTGAGAAATTCTTCTCACACATAAACAGTCATGTAGACTCAATAAAATTCACTATGGAAATAGAGAATGAAATCGGGGAACCACCTAAGTTAAACTGCAAAGTATAAAGAGTAACAGATGGCGGCATAAAAACGACGCTATATATAAAAACTACACATTCTGGGAGATTCCTTGATTATCACTCAGCTCATCCACTCACGGTGAAACGAGGGTTTATACAAGGTCTTGCAGATAGAATAAATAGATTCACAACAACACCAGATGACCAACGAAAAGAGATAAATGTTACTTCATAACGATTACTCAAACGAATTTGTCAGAGATAATATAAAAAGAGGAGATGTGGTAAAGACAGAGAATGACAAGAAAGATAATGGCAAAAAGTGGTCACAATACCATAGAAAAAGTACATCAAAGTCAATTAGAAGAAACCTCAAAAATATCTGGATTCGTACCACGTTCAAACCAATGAATCTAATTAGAAATAAAATAAATCAACTGAAACATCTAATAAAAATGATGGATAGAAATAATGTAATTTTCAAAACACCTTGTGCTGAGTAACCCACTAAATATGTGGGTCAAACGTCTAGATCACTGAAAATCAGAGTGAATGAACATAAACGCTTAACTTAGGGTCATCCAACAGGAACAAAAGCTGATAACAATTTGGAAAAATTTCATCTGTACCTGCACATGCATGAGATAAAAACCACAAGATTGATTGGGACAAATGGAAAGAGGTACTAATAACAGAATCTAAATTCATTAAGGTCACACAGGATACCTTCCATTATGGGTAAAATTTACTTTGATAAAGTCTCACACTGTTATCATATCACCTTGATACGATTATGAGCAATAAACTTTTCTCAAAACGTCATCATTAAATATTACTGCATAACACTGTGAGACTTTATCAGAATAAATTTTATCCATAATGGAATTATACTCTACCACAGTGCACACGTTTTATTCTTATATCAATCACACAGGATGCATGTAACAACGGCACTAATGTCAACAACATGGAATATAATTGTGGATCTATAGAAGTGAATGAAAAAAGTGAAGTAAATATATGAGTACAAATCATAAAAGTGTGAATTAAAAACAAAACAGTTCCAACAATTGGTGCGATCAAGGGCAGTAATTTTCCTAGAAATATTACCAAAATAGAAAAATTATCATTGTGTGTAAACTACGAGGCGAGGCGAGATTTTAGACCATTCATGCAAGAATTAAAGGCGCACTGGACCGTGAATTCCAAGCTCCGCCTGTTTGTGATTATGAGATTTCATCAATTGTGTTACTATCCTCTTTTGTTGAAAATACGACATAAATTCGACGGTACAGCTAAAGAAAATAATTTCTTTGAAAATAGCTTCACTGAACTATATTTGAGGTCATTTCATGATTATTATTATGGTTATACTTTGAGTAGAATGATATTTGGTTTTCCCTTATAGATAAAATGTCTACTTTCTAGATCAACCACTCTTGAGTAAACCCATTGCAAAAATTACAGGAATATATATTTTCTCACAACACACACAGTCTCCACGTTCTGATAAAATCTACAGCCACTTTGAGGTTGAAAAAAATTCTTCCCGAGTAGTTTATTCTCTTTCGGTCGTCGTCATAAAGTTGTATGATTCGGGATGATGATAAGATCAATTTTTTATAGATAGTTAACGCTTAAACACATACTCATACATTTTCGTACTTAAACTTAAATATTCGAGTTGCTAAAAGAAGCCCGTAAACACTGTTTGGTACTTCTTAGAAATCATCATCAAGGCATACCTGCAACGATAAAAGAAACTAATGTCCCTTCAGGAATTCGAACTAACGACATGAAATGCTGCGTTCAGAAACATTGTCGAGTTTCATACTTTGAAGTATCAGTGACCGATATGGTTTCATTTCCTTCCACACGATCTCCTTCATGTCAATTTCGAACGAACATTCCACAAGTCGTTTGTTATTCGAGTTCCACTCGAAGGCCTGTTGCACAATATCGCGTAACGTTCCCAGAATCGTACATTCAGTCCATGTCCATTTGATTCTCAGTATTTGTTGGACAACCGCTTCTTTGTTCTCATGTATTCAGAATTCCGTGTTACTTATCCGTTCAGCCCATGTGAATTTCAGTATCGAGCCAGAAGAAAGCGGTTGTTGATGATAGTCTGCAGCAGACTGTTTCAAATGCCTTTTGTTACTCAACAAGTCTATGAATTACTTTGAATTTATTCAGAGTAAATAACAAAGTGGAACCACTTTCAAGAACAGTCAGTGTAAAAGTTCCTTCATAATTCCTATATAGAATTCAAAACATTATGTTATGCTATTCTTATTTGAACGTGATTATCCATCTATTCAGTGTAGAAAAAATTATTAATTCCAGGTGAATTGCATCTCATCAGCATGACTTCACGATAACAATGACTGAGAAGATTTAAGGCAGTTGACTAAATGTGCAGCCTGTTGGTGACGAACATATTACTCCTCTTCATTAGAGAAACTGATCTGCCCTAGTAAATGCATAGACGCGGTGAGAGCTACTACCGCTGAAGTATTCGTTTGGCAAGTTATTTGCTGCAGGAGCATACTGATGCCTTGATTTCATTGTCCATCAAAATGCATTTGAAGTTGCCAGGAATGTTTCGTAAACTTTGCATTTTCATCCATGTTGGAAGCATGAATGGAAAGTGTTAACCTCCATATGTACGTCTGTGAACCCTTTCTACTAGCTTCAGAATCCTGACCAACGTGGGAATCATGTTGTCAATGAAGTATGTGTCAATGACCTTGTCTACTAATGTCACCACTTATTTGTACACACTAAAACAAAAATATCCAAATGTTTCGCCAGAACATAAAAACATTTTACAGTCTAAATCATACATTACCAGTTCTAAGTTAGCCGTATTTCTTGATTAGTTTTGTTGAAGCACGACGAATTCGCCGGCATCATATGATGCTAAATTCATTTGTTGATAGAAGGTATTCATGCGAAACTGATGTATTCAATTCATCCATACTCAATCTTCACAGCTGAAGTAGTCATAATGGAGAAGTGAATTCAATGCATACTGTCTTTCGGTAATGGTGCATATCACATCTTTACCAATCTGATGAGAAAGGGTAAAATTGCGAACATTTTACTCACATAAGTATGAATAATTGGAATTCTCTCCAGCTATACAGTGGCCAATACTAGTAATCAGTTCAACAATAACATATTGCTGTTAAAATTATCAATAAGCAAGATTCAACATAATATAAATAACTGATGACGATATAAACTTCACTTCAAAATAGACAGATTAGCCTGTTCACCTTTGCGAACGATTTCGTGGTCGGTTTGGTGATAATTAAATGGAGAATGATTCACTGGCGCTCCACAGAAGAAAAAACTGAAGATAAATTCATCGTGAAATAGTGCAATTCCGATGAACGAAATGAAAAGAAAATCTCAGTGGACAAATGAACAGAGTTAAAGTCATCAGGAAAATCGGATTTCTACAGTGATGGTGAATTCCACAAGCTCACTTCATATCGAAAGTAACTCTGAAGATGTTGTTTGAAGGGAGAATTTCCGTTTCAGTGTTGAACCATTCAGCACTGAAACCAAATGAAAACAAAGACGTAGCTTATGTGATCAACATACATGTTTTCAAGAAGTAAATGTTCCAGTGACAGATAGAGAAGAGGGTATCACTGAATATTTCTGAAGTGAGAGCATACAGGCAGCTTGAAATAATCCTCAGGAGAATTCCAATCTATCCATGATAAAACATAAAATTCCGTCATATTCCTCGTTTAGTCTGAAAAAAGTGAAAACTTCATGCAAAACAAGGAATAATGGTAGATTATTTGTATAGTCATTTGCTTAGTCAGTGCGTCGTTTCATGACGGATTTGGATATATTAGATTTACACTGAAATTCATCACTATATTGGCTTATCAGTTTATATTTTGAACTTGGTTATCAGGAATAGAAGGTTCACCATGTGAACTCTTTTGATTACGGTGAGTTGGTTGGTCTGAAATGGCTTGAACGACAAAAAACGGAAATCTTTAACCCTCAGGTGGAGAATCGAAGCTTAAGGTCTATGGGCCACATCCCCACAGCTTAGTTTAATGAAAATTCATTGAGGCTAAACGGACTGTTTCAAAATAAACGGTGAGATACACTTGTCGTTTGAGCGCTAATCATCTGACAAGATTCACAGAACCTATCAGGTCTAAATCTGTTTCATCCCACTTTACAACTCTCGACAGTTCTCACATATCACCTCACCGGAGATAGAATCCGAGTGCACGATCCCACAGGGTAAATACATGTCCTACAGTCACTGAGATAAATTCAGATGGTCTAGAACTTTCAACTTCTACCTTCACAACCAATCAGTGCTATTCGTCAACATTCATTTTCACACCTGACTTGTTTGACATTCACATATACTTCACTTCTTTCATTCACTTCTATAGATCCACAATTATATTCCATTTTGTTGACATTTATGCCGTTGTTACATGCATTCTGTGTGATTGATATGAGAATAAAACATGTGCACTGTGGTAGAGTAAAAGTCCATTATGGATAAAATTTATTTTGATAAAGTGTCACATTGTTATGCAGTAATATTTACTGATGACGTTTTGAGAAAAGTTTATTGCTCATAATCGTATCAAGGTGATATGATAACAGTGTGAGACTTTATCAAAGTAAATTTTACCCATAATGGAAGGTATCCTGTGTGACCTTAATGAATTTAGATTCTGTTATTAGTACCTCCTTCCATTTGTCCCAATCAATCTTGTGGTTTTTATCTCATGCATGTGCAGGTACAGATGAAATTTTTCCAAATTGTCATCAACTTTTTTCCTGTTGGATGACCCTAAGTTAAGCGTTTATGTACATTCATTCTGATTTTCAGTGATCTAGACGTTTGACCCACATATTTAGTGGGTTACTCAGCACAAGGTGTTTTGTAAATTACATTATTTCTATCCATCATTTTTATTAGATGTTTCAGTTGATTTATTTTATTTCTAATTAGATTCATTGGTTTGAACGTGGTACGAATCCAGATATTTTTGAGGTTTCTTCTAATTGACTTTGATGTACTTTTTTCTATGGTATTGTGACCATCTTTTTGCCATTATCTTTCTTGTCATTCTCTGTCTTTACCACATCTCCTCTTTTTATATTATCTCTGACAAATTCGTTTGAGTAATCGTTATAATGTAACATTTATCTCTTTTCGTTGGTCACCTGGTGTTGTTGTGAGTCTATTTATTCTATCTGCAAGACCTTGTATAAACCCTCGTTTCACCGTGAGTGGATGAGCTGAGTGATAATCAAGGAATCTCCCAGAATGTGTAGTTTTTATATATAGCGTCGTTTTTATGCCACCATCTGTCACTCTTTATACTTTGCAGTTTAACTTAGGTGGTTCCCCGATTTCATTCTCTATTCCCATAGTGAATTTTATTGAGTCTACATGACTGTTTATGTGTGAGAAGAATTTCTCAGTATCATTATTCTTCATTATTACTTAATTGTCATCTACATTATCTCGGCAAACATTTTATTGATGACCTGGATGGTTTGAGTGCATTCTATTCCCGAAATTCCATGAGTATGTCAGCTAATATTGGTGAATTCGGCGATCCCATGGCTACTACTTCATTTTGTTGGTATACTTTTGCCTCACATGTAAGATATTTTGTTGCTTTACATAATTCACCCTCTTTTATCATCTCTTCTCTTGACAACTTTGTCCTATCTTTTTATGAAATCATCTTCGTTTATTCACGTTTTCAGTGCAGACATGTTCATCTGAATGGGTATATCACTATAGAGACTGTGTTAATTCCTTTATTAGCTGTTCTTCACTATTCTTTCATTTGTGTTCACTTTTATGCTACTTCCCATTAGTCAGTAGTATGAACTACATTATAATTCTTAAATATGACTTCTTTTGCTATTGAGATTTAACTCACATATTGTGCTTTCGATCTACTTGATGTATAACAATTATTTTCTTATAGTCGAGCATTATTTGCTGAAAGTGTTTTACTTATGTACCCGCAACTGTTGAACACTGTTAATTCGTGTACCTTTATTCTGTGTCTGGCATTCGCGCTATGTTTAAATAACACATGGATCGCCTTTCACGCAGCTCTGATGTTTTTAACTATTGACCATCATCGACTGTGCTTTATGACGGCATTCAGTCATAGACACCTAACAATTGAGGCTTGTATATTATATTTCATTAAAATATGAAATATGCTTAAAATAGTACAGTATTTTAGACAAATCCTGTGTTTTCGGATTTTCCTCGTCAATCGACGTGTTATTTTAATAATCGTTCGATTATAGTCCCTAATTTCCTTAGAAGAGATTCACAGACTCTTTACTTGAAAGCTGACTAGGATTTTCTCTTCATTCACCTCATTGTTTTGTTAATCGTACCACCAACTTCTGAATAGTCCCCTGTTAGTCATGATGTTGGTGAGAGAAATCTTGACAGCACATATGTCGGTCTTAGCGGATACCCTTCTTTATCTAGATTTATTTTGCCGTATATCTTAGGTATATTACATGATTTCGGCATAGTTTCAAACTAATTTGACCTATCAATTATTTCTCTCGTTTGTCCAACCACCTTTGCTGTTTCTTCTATCAGAAACAATTACAAACAAAACTCTGCGCTTTATGAAAAGCATTTCCAACAGGTTGCTGCAAACTTTAATGAACGGCTGCCTTCTCTGGCTCCATAGTGAAGATCAGATAGTCAGACAGAAAGTACGACAGAACGACAAGAATCTCTGGGAAATAACCAGTCAAGCATCTACTGCTCGAAAAATATAAAGAAAGCAGTGGTCAGTGGATCGAACAGACGCTGAGGAGACCGTCGCATAATATTGCGTGTCATGCCAGCTGTCGACTTAATTCCGAGTGGGAAACAACGAGTTGGGCGTGGGTCCGAGGTTGACAGAGAGGAGATCTTTTGAGAATGACATGAGATCTTAAATGGACTGAAGCAGCATGTAGAAGAGGACTGCACAGAACAGCACGAAATGGAGATGTTCTGTTGAAGCCCTTTATTCCACTCAGCTCCAAAGGGAACAATAATAGATAAGTTTCCACAAGCGAAAACACCTATTTTCCTAATTAACTTGCGATTATTACTGATCACTTCTTTTCAGTACAAAACTAATATTACTTGCGAAGACATCTTTTCACTCAGGTATGTCTGCAAGCCTTCATGTAGTTTATATGTCATGTGTCAGCATGACTGATAACTCAAATATGATGATTGGCTTTGATTGTGTAAAATTAAGATGAGTGTGCACTGAATTAATTGCATAATGGGTAACCAGATTTAAAGACGGTTAGTTCAAAAATCTGGGTCCACAGCTGAAATGTTTAGAAGGCCTATTATTCACGAACACTTTTCAATGTATGAATTCCATCTAAAGTTTGCTAGTTTTAGCAGAATGACACATCAAGAATGTTCGGATGAAACTTGAGGCTTTGCAACTGAAACAATGTTTTTGAGTCCCATTAGAAATCTGTTCACCCAATTGGTTGGAAAGACATTCATTTAATTAATCCTAAATGGTGAGAAACAGAAATTCTCACTTTCATCAATGTTCTCAGAGAAAACAACTTGCAATGACAATCGTTTTTGTAGATATCATCAAATCTAAAAATGTTTATTTCATCTCTTTCCATCGAATGAAAATTTCTGTTCCGTTAATACGTTTAATGTGTTTCGTTTGAACAATAGTCATTGGTCAGTTCAGCGTGTGTCATTCCGTTTAAGCTGACGATATAACCCCATGATTAAAGGTTAGACTACAATGAGTGTGACAAAGAGAACAGGTTGAACACTGATACACTGAAATTAAACGAAGCAAAGATGCATGTTTGCGAGTACAAATCACTGACTCGAAATTCACATAAGACAGAAAAATTAATGGTTGAAATTATATTATGTTGAACAAGCTTATATGACAGTAAACTTCAAAAAACATTTAATTATTCACTGGATAATTTAAACATGCAATGACAATGAAATTTAGTGATGTGTTCAAAACAGAAAGTCATGACTTAGCAGGAAGTTAGGTGAAAAACTGTTACTCAGAAAGAGAGGACAAATTTAATGTCTCAATTAAATGAAAATATGTCAATTTGGATTAATTATCAGTTCAGCTGACAAAATAACTGGCAAAAGTGGTTGAAGTTTCAGACCACTTCTCTTCAGAAATCTTAAAAACACAACAGAATATTTTGAAATCTTCAGTGAAGGATTCCGTGCACGCTGTTACTACAACAAAAATACACAAATCAATATTGCATTTTGCATGCTGAGTAAAACTCACTCTAAGTTTGATATTTTGGCTATTAGCAATGTAGTACGACGGCTTAAATGGTTCTTCCATGAAGTGCCACTTTCCACGTTATTTCGCCAATTCACCACTTACTTATTTTAACTTGCCCTTTTCTTTCTAATTCATATATGGTTAGCAGAAATAGCTCAACTGCTCAATTCATTCCTTTGGAGTGTATGTATGAAGCACAACAGACGATGAATTGATTCATGAGTAAACATACACAAATGGTTTGGTCAACTCCAGTATCCGCTGTCAATTCATAATTCAATGTGACATATTCATATCAGATGCTAAATATAGTATATCTGGAACTGGGATTATTCTTGGAACATGGTGATGCTTTCAGAGATGTAGAAGTGAATCCGTGGTTATATCAGCATACAAAGTATTTTCGTATTTCATCTGAATTGAAAGTCTTACTGAAAGCAAAAGTAACGACAAAATTTCCTTCGATTCTACTTTTGTTGGTAAACTTGTAATAGATTTTTTTGATGAATTTCAGGTTTGTATAACATAATGTTTTAGATTGAAGGAGTAAAAAAACTAATAGTCAATCTGATACATGTCTTGCATTATCACCATTATGGCTGAGATATTTCTGGTCAAGTGATGAGCACACGAATTTATTCACATCCTTAAAGAAATGCCAAGATATTGGGATAACTGCTTGACATCTAATTATAATACTACATATTAAAAACCTTATTTGTGAACAGTGCAGCTAAATTTATTGAATTTATAATCCACCTACCATATTAGACCTTCTAATCATTGCGACAAGTTATATCTGAAAATGAAGAAACGATCACAGTTTAGAGTAAAATCATATCAAACAAAATTTGACGACTCGTGAACATGTACTTGGTAAAGATCTTCCAAGCACTAAATAGGAACTTACAACAAATCACTCATATAAGTTCCGGTTTTCCCATATGTTACTTTTCATAATAGTGAGATACTACTAGGGATATACCGCAGTGAACCTCAGTCATTTTGTTTGCAAACATATATATATATATATATACATCTAGTTTCACTACAGGGACTGAGTTCGATACGAACATTTGGATTCGTTTGATAGCGAAATAACGAGTTCTTTCTCGCATAAGGAATAATTTGAATGTTTGACAGTTCGTTGATTTCGCTTTGCAATATTTATCAAACCATTCAGTGTAATCACTGTATTCAGATAAGTGGGGTGAATAATCTCCCACTACTCTGTTAGTTAGGCACCTATTGCTGTTTCTCCGTTTCGTGTTTAGACACAACTGTTTCTTGACTTTCATTGAAGTCTGAGCTGCATGCATTAGTAATCTCTCAATTCAATTAATTGTCTTTTTGTAATATTTTTGTTGTAAGCTGCCACATCATTCCACTCTTACTGCCTCCTTTCGACCTTCTCATCATATTGTGCATAAATCATTTCTGGTTGTTAGATTGTTAACTATTTCGCATCCATGTCTCTTATTCTGCTGTTATACCTACTGAGTTGAAATAGTTTCTGAATTATACTACGTATTTCCATTTATTATAACTTATATCCCCTTAAGGTTGTTAGTAATAAAATTTAAAAGAAACTGACTATATCCTGCATATATATTTATTCTTGCTTTGTTCAAATTCAAATAAGCATTACAGCACTGCTCATGCTCCTACATTGTGAACGCGTTTTTTTATTACCATGTGTATTTCAACTTCATCAGCACCAGCCTTTTCAAAATGACTGGTTGTTAATTTTCTTCCATTTATAACATTCTGATTTTATATTATTGACTCTTAAGTCGAAATCCTCCGTTAAAATCTACTTGAGCTTACTTCTGTTCATTCATACTTTTGATCATTCATTTTCCTTCGTCAAATGTTTGATGAGGAATGGCTTTTTCTCACAGTATGATTTACAGATTAATAAAGAATTACAAACTATCATGGTGTGAAAGTTTTGCATACACATTAATAATTAGGATGTATGTGTCGAAATGAACAGATGAAGAAGAAAAAAGGTATTTCTAGATGGAACTTACGCTTCCCGTTGGGAAGTCGAATTTTTCCTACAATTCGAAACAAATTTTGAATCATCAAGAAAGAGAAATCATTTTATAGAGTAACCTAGAATCATATAATGGTCTTAGTTCTTAAATGACTTACTGAGTGAAGAAAACCGTAATGTTAATATTCATAGCAGCCCAAGGATCAGTTCTTTGTAACCTTCTGAATGTTTTGACAACTGAAAACATGACGTTCACTGGAAGCGATGCACAATACAGTCTACAGTCATACTATGAGAATTTGAACTGCCATAGGTATAATTCTGAAGTTTTCATACAGTCAGACAAAAGGTTCTGATATCTGTTTCCAAATGTATGAGGCCAGAAAACACACAGGTATTATTAGTGACCTGATAAAGCCACGACCAGATTTCGAGTTTTTGATTTCGCATCTGATGCCTGTATTAGCTGAAATTAATTTGTGAGGAGTGAGCTAGGTGTGAGCTACCCATATAATAAATTGTTTCAATTCTGATACCTAGTGAAGTGGCACAAGTGAAATACATAAGAAATTTACAAAGTCGAAAACATCTAAGAAAACGTCTGGTAAATGGTTGTGTTATAAGAAAAATTTAACTGCACGAGTTATTTATCTATCCACAGAGCTTTTAGGCTATAGTTTTTGATGATTTTCTTTGAGAATATGAGTTACTTCCTGCGCGAAATCAACGGAATTAAGTGTGTTTTCTAACTCCATTGAAGCAGTTAAGTTGTGAACACTTTGTTATTCTTTGAAGTAAATTTTGACAGATGGCAGTCTTCTCACTACTTATACACTGTTGAGTGTGTTTCATGAATGAGATTAGACTAGTTGAGGACCCGAGAGTATTATGGAGACAACCATGTGAAGAAGGAACGCATAATCTTGGTTTGTTATTGAACCAACTGAATGTGGATGCAGAGTATTGAGTGTAATGGAAATGTCACACTGAAATCCCATGTTCCACAATGAAAAAAGGATTAAAACAATCGTGGTAATAGGATTTCATCATGAGCTGACATCAGTTAGAGAACCATTGGAAAACCTGGGTGTACTGGACAGCTGTTTCGTCCTAGTTTGGGACTCTTCAGCAGTACGCACCCCGGGATTCGAACCCAGGACCTTCTGGTTACAAGACGAGCTCGTATACCTTAAGCCACTGGGACCCGATCCTATGGTCCATGAATTCTAACTTCTGCCAATTCACGACATAGTGCGACCCCTAGCCAATGTCTTCGGCGAGTATTTGTCTCCCAGTGCACCCTACTGGTCACGACTTCCACTGAACCCCAGGTGACTACCACCGAATAGGGCAAGTCGCTAGTGATCATCTCATTGATTTTCAAGTGTTGGAAAACCTGGGAGTACTCCCAGGTAATATTAGTCTCTCCACAAGGCCATTTAATGTTTAGGCTCAGGTATTTATCACACCTTTGGTAATGTTCATAAAATAAATGAAACATTTTTATCTATGCTAGATTGGTGAATTCGCTCATATTTCATATTCGAAATATAACTTTTTTGATTGTGTATAGGAATAGTAAGCAGAGGCTCATCTTGGGAAATGTGCTCCATCATTGTTGAGACTCATCAATTCTGTGTTTGGAGCATGACTTAAAGCATTTTCTGCGACAATGCGTTTAGGGAGAGTTTCCGTCAAGTATATGATACCTATCATTCAATCATTGTTCAACTGGGTCTAATATTTAGTGGATTACTCCACTACTTAATAGTTTGAATAGCGTAACGCAAACTGTTATACTGGATTATCTTTCAGCGGTAACTGTGGTATGGCTACAAGGATCAATCTGACAGCAAACTTCTTGTGTGAGTCTCATGATTTCGTCTGATTTTGATTTTTTTACTATCACTTCTATTTTACTGCAACAAAAAATTATTCGTAGTTGACGATAGAATGCATTGGAGTATATTGCGACATCGGGCTTCTCTGGATAAGACAAATTTATAGTTAAAACCTTGAAGTGTGAAGAAAACGATGAAATACTTCACTCACTCGTCAAAATCAGCGGCCTCACTATTTTTTGATGAGAGAGTTTTAATTTATGGGAAACATGAAAAGTTGGGTTACAATCGACGAATCGTCTAAGTTTTGACAGAAAGGTAATGGCCTCAAGCAAATTTTGGAAAATCTTAGCATATTTCCAACAGAAAATCACACATTTTTAGAAAGTTTGAAGGAAGATAAACAGGCGGCAGAGAACTTGAGGAAGCAACAAAGGTTTTCAGTGGTTGAAAAGCATTTTCTGACGTAACTGAACGGCGGATTCTAATGGCGTGCTCCCCATCAATAAGCAAATAGCAATTAAATGTCAAAAACTGTTGACAGTAGTCTACAAATTCCCTCAGAATAAAGGCACACTACGTGACTGTATGAATGATCTACTGGAAATCTGATCAGTTCGAAAAATGTCACGCAAAGTGTACAAATACGAACTATTATACATTCTGCAAACTGACTTCACTACACGTATAGTAATTTTAAACTGGTGAATAAACTAGTGAATTCCTCTCAAGTTCACCCGAATGTACAGTATCACATGAAGTGTTTCAATAAGGTACTTGAAGAAAACACCACTGAACACATTCATTTATACCATTTTCAACTCAGTCCAATCCCAGTCAACTGAAATGACATTGACTTACTTTCCGTCGCTACAATGACATAGCGCACCAATGAAACCGTTAGACAAGCATATCCACACTTGTGGGGAAAGTACAATTGAGTATGTTTTGTTTTCTTATTATCGGAATAAAAAGAGATGGAAATTGACTATTTTCTTCCATCATACTTCCGTCTTATGAAAAATACTGATATCATGAATCGCATTCACGTAGACATGAAGTTAATTGTTACTGATATAGCATTAAATTAAATGTCATACCTAAATTATCTGAGAAATTCAAAATTTCCGAAAATGTCGGGAGTTGAGTGGAATTCATCATTTCACGACAAAACGTAAGAACAGGCTTTCAGAATATTAAGATACAATGACAGCTAAGTGAAAATGGTGAAAGCAGGTCAGTCAGAACTCGTGAAGATTTTTAATTATTTCTATGCATATATATGTGTATATAACTTGATATTAAGAAGAAATAACTCATTTTATTGGATAGTTATGACCATTTGTAAGTTGGTTTATTTCCGTCCCTAACTTAGTTCAGTCAAATTCCCAGCAGACACATTTGCTGTTAATAAATATATATATATATATATCATCAAGCAAAAGAGGAGGAGTACACACTTCACACAAAGAGGGAAAAAATTTTTGATGCCACTCATTTTTCTAAAGATGTTCATTTTTATAATAAAGGTTTTTGTATTTCCCAATGAATAAAAAAACAAAACGATATTGTTTTTACTGACGTTTCGCTATTTAATGCTAATAGCTTTATCAAAGTATTATTAAACCGGAATTTACAAAATCTCAGCATATATACATAACAAAGAGTTAAGGGGTGAGAAAATAGACTTGGGTCAAGTTAAAGGGACATATTGAAAGTAAAAATAGCAATGAAGATCACTAAACCAAACAACAAAGGTAAAAGTACCCCTGTTATGGTATCAAAACAAAGTTTACTAACTTGATCATCGTTCGTTAGTCTGGGATCATTTTTCGTTGTCAAGTTGGCCAATTGGTAAAGATGACAAAACCAAGTGTAGATTGTTGGATTTGATGGGTGTTTAAAATTATAAAGGCAGTATGTGTTTACATAGTGAACGTGCATATCACATTCGTGTTGATTTTGTCACTTCATGGGGGAGGGAGTTGTTGTAATCAGGTCAGATAATGTTTTAGTCCATCATTCCTATTCAGGCAATGGGGATTCCTCTTGATATGAAGTGCTTCTGATATTAGACGTTCTTTGTGATTTCTGAAGTTTTCTGGATTATTTCAGTATTGTCAAAATCAATTTTGTGACCTGATTCTATAGCATGCAGACCTATGGCTGATGATTTATTCAAGTTTTTTCAGTTCAGTTGGATTTCTCGGTGGTTTAACAGATGCTCTACGGTGTTCATTTCTTCTGATTTTGATTTCTCGAGATGTTTGTCCGATGTATATATCATCACATTCCAAGCATTTTATTTTATAGACACAATTAACTTTCAATATGTCCTTTTAACTTGACCTAAGTCTATTTTCTCACCCCTTAACTCTTTGTTATATATATGCTGAGAGTTTGTAAATTCCGGTTTAATAATACTTTGATAAAGCTATTAGCATTAAATAGCGAAACGTCAGTAAAAACAATATCGTTTTGTTTTTTTATTCATTGGGAAATACAAAAACCTTTATTATAATGAATATCATATACCCAATGCCCAAATTTTTTCAAAGTGAACTTGCTTTGGACATTTATAAATTTTCATTTTAACTTAGAAATGAAAATCAGTTTGAAGTCCTCCAGGTATTTTTAATATACTGTGTTCATGTGGTCTATTTTAATTGCAGTATACTAAAACGCGAATTAAGATTTAAAAATACAAACATACCTAAGAGTCCTACATGAATCCGAAATATTGAAGTTGAAATAAATTAAGGAAAATGCTTTTCAGGGAGAACGAAAGACGACAAAAGCAATAGGCATAGACTCAGTAAACACTGTGAAATATACTCAGACAAGTGACCTACAACTGAGTTGTGAAATCAAATGCACCTTTAGGTATACACGGTTTACTTCATAAGTCCAAGGGAAATAATTTTGATTTTTCTAGTCGAAATCTCAGGTTGTTTCAGTCTGATCGTTGATAAGTTTGCCTCAAAACATGAAGGTGATGGATTCGAATTCCGGTGAGTTGATTGGTGGTGAATAGTGTGTATATAGGAGAAAGAGATTATTTGGTTGTCTGCTACTTTCAGTGTCTGTCAAGTTGTTGTTATTTTGTGATGAATCATACTGTTCAAATCATTTACTTCATAAACGGTATATAACAATGTCTTATTGTAAACAGTATTTGATAAAACCTGTGGACAAAACCTTTTTCTGAGAAGAAAGAATCATCTCGAAGTCATTCCAGTGGTTACTTGAGATGTGATGGAATAACTTCAATAAATTGGAAATTAGAGCTATTTAAATTGTGATTACATGATAGAAACCCCACACAAATGTCCACCATGTAGACGGAGAAAGCAGCTTCACTCGCTAAGAAGGATTGCGGCAGTATTCATCTATATTAAAAATCAATACACCTGGGCAACATGAAAATAAAAAAATTGCTGTGTTCAGAAACCAAGGTCAGCTTCACCAAATGCAAGTAAGCCAGAAAAAGGCTCTCGAGCAAACCAGAAAAGTTGCCAAGATTATATCAAGTTTCACCATAAATATTTTTGTAAATGAATATTGTTATCAACAGTTATGTGCGTCATGTATAACTGGCCCACGCATAATTTTTTTATTTTTTATTTTATTTTATTATAGCTTGATTCCACACAGTATTTTGGTACAAGTATGAAATTTTCAGCATGTGATATCGGTAGCCCAAATTTAGCAGGCCGACCATAGATATCAGGTATGTATTTATTAAGAATAATTCCTAATACTCATTTCATCTTTTTGAAGTCATCCATCATGTATGTGAACCTTATAGTTTTTTATGTATCACAGTAGATTAGAAAATCTGAACATACCATCGTCTTCCAAACGGATTCGAAGTATGACAACGAACAATAAGCATAGACTCAATAAACACTGTGAAATATACTCAGACAAATGACTTGCAACTGAGTTGTGAAATCAGACGCATCTTTAGGCATAAACGGATTACTTCATACACCATAACAGTTATCCTATATGAGAATAAGCCTTAGGGAAATAAGGTTGATTTTTCTAGTAGAAATATCAGGTTGTTTCAGTCTGATCGTAGATTAGTTTGCCTCAAAATATGAAGGTGATGATTCGAATCCCGGTGAAATGATTGGTGGTGAATAGTGTGTATATAGGAGAAAGAGATTATTTAGTTGTCTGCTACTTTCAGTGTCTGTCAAGTTGTTGTTATTTTGTGAAGAATCATACTGTTCAAATCACTTACTTCATAAACGGCGTATCACAGCGTGTATCCATTCTTATTACTGAACAGATATGTTGTGGAGTAATTGCAGTTATAACTAATATTCCCCGAATATCCATGGTCACAAACCAACAAGTAAACAACTGAAAAGGCTCACTAAGGGAACTGGTGATTTATTTGAGGAAAATTGACAAAGAGCAATAATGTGTGTCCACACTTCATCAGTAGGTTTATTAGTTGGAGAGATGAATGTAAACGGAGAACTCTCTGCCTACTTCTCTGCCTGCAATGAACTAGTGTGTGAAGGTAGCGTATACAAGCACAGTAATATCCACAAAGCTACATGGGTGTCACCATACCGGCAAACCAAATTAAGCGAGTGAAGGACGACAATCGAAAGCCAATCATCAAAGAAGTGGGCAAATGGAATACTGAGCTAAACACTTTGAAAGACTTCTAAATCGACTGCCACCTTCAACGCGTCCAATATTACCAACAGCGGAAGCAGAACTACCAGTGAACATCAACACTCTGACAAGAGCAGAAATTCTGTCATTACATTAATTACACACTGCATCCAACAGTTGTATGACAACGCTGAATGCCAAGTAATCCACAACGGGAAACTTACGGAATTTTCGAAGTAGAGACGGGAGTAAGACAAGCTGGCTGTCTACTATCTCCAATGATTTTCATGATTGCGGTGGACTGGATAGTGCGACAGACAGCAAGCAACGAGGAAACAGGCATACAATGGACCCACACAAAAACTTGCACCATCTGGATTTCGCCCATGATACTATATGTCTGATTTCTCACAAACTTGAAGATATGCAAGTAAAAAGCAACAATTCATCACAAGAAGCATCAAAGATAGGACCTCAAGGGAAAATAGGGAAAACAGAGGTGATGAAGATTCCTGGCTAACACCAACAGCAAGAACAACAGAAAAAACAGCATAAATGGGGAAAATCTGAAAGAAGCGACCTCCTCAATATACCTGGGAAGCATCGTTTCAACTACAGGCGAAACTGATGAGCAAATCAAAGTGAGAATCGGGAAAACAAGGCAAGTTTCCATTACTCTCAAGTCTGTGTGGAGGTCAACAGCACTCAGCATGGAAAATAAGATGCGGATTTTCAACTCCAATGTGAATTCAATGCCACAATACGGATCAGAGAATTGACGCGTCACGAATGGCATTTCGAACAAACTACAGTCCTTCATCAACATCTGTCTTCGCCCAATACCATTCAAGATCAGACGGCCAGAAAGATCAGCAACAGGGATCCGAGGCAATGAGCGAATCAACCAGGAACCTAATGTGCAACAAATCTGCAGGAAGAAATGGAGGTGGATTGACCAAACTCTGAGAAAACAAATCATCAATTGATATCACACGCAAGGCCTTTGCTCGAGTGGAGGCGGCGAGTTGGTCGTCATTTTGAGGGTGACATGTAGGATGTCATGAGAAGAGGAGATGAAATCCTGTGGGGAGACGTGGAGCCAGGTGAAAAAGTTGGCGGAGAAGCGAACGCAATGAAGATGTGCGGCTGAAGCCCTATGTTCCTCTAGGAACCAAAGAAAAAAATAAAATAATACAATTCCAATACTTCAGTAAAAAACCTTATGGTTTTTTTTCAAAACCCCACCTGTAACTGTTTCTAATTTCTAAGAATTCCAAAGTCAGTTTGGTTAATCTCCTGGGAATTTGGGACACGTGAAATGTCTTTCTTGGATATTCAACGGATATTAGGAACTTCTGTTGGCTATTTCTGCAAGTTTCTCATTTATCTGAGAGACGGTTTCCCATGATTACATGAGCAACGTGAAATCATCCTCTTTGTCAACTGAAAATATACTTCAAGCAACAAGAGTATTGAACATAGAAAGGATTGCTCCTAAGCTGGCTAAAATTGAAATATGTGATATAAATAGCCTAGATACAGTCAGTGGCTGAATGTCATTTCCTGTTATGTACAGGAATTAAAGGTTCTAATGTATCCGGTAAGCGAAGATTTAACTTGCATTGATGAAATAAATGTTGCCAGTAGACATGTGATATCACCGGATGTTCCTTCTTTAAGTAAAGAATATCTGTTATTCATGAGTTCGTGTTGAATCAAGTAACATGGAAACTGCTTTGTAAATAGGCCGATTAAAGGAAACGATGTTGAGATGTACGCTTATTGAGCGACTAAGATCTAGCGATGTGATTCATAGCCATGAGGTGGGAAATTGCATAGAGTCTCCTTTCGTAAAAGTCTTCGAAATAATCATGGAGTGTTACTGACTGAAAAAGATGATCTTCAGTCTTCCCTCATACTAAAGATAAGTGGTTGATGATTTTATTGTTCATGATATGAACTGGTAGACTGCTGAACTCTGCAGACACTTCAAATGTGACCACCCATCTAATACTCTTTGTGATCAAAGATAACTGAAGTTCTACATTCACTTCCTTAGATTTCATTAGGAAAATGGATAGAATGCAAAACGAATAACAATCAAACAAAAGCGAACCTAACATGGGAAGGTAGGTGAATGAGAAGTTCCTCTTTCTGTACAGCTTATGAAATTTCAGTACAAACAGTGTGTGAGGAAACCATTTGCGAACACCATATACTGTGCAAATTATGACTTCGATAAAGTGGTTATTGTGTCACCACACCATTTTGCCGTCACTTTGAATACTTGTCTCTGTGTCCTTCCATAACATTCTTCCTCAATATATTTTGATTTCTGACTAAGGATATCATATTACATAAAATTATCAACTTTTGTTTATATAGTCATCAATGTACTTACAACCTCCAAGATGAAACAAAACAAAATTCGTAATTACTGGTCACATGTTAATATTTCATATATCATAGCAAACTATATTTTCGGTGTTATTAAAAGAACGTGATTGTGTAACAATCATTCGAACAGATGATATTGGACGACAAGATACTAATTTAAACATCTAACAATAAAGTCACTAGAATATAAGACTCATTTACTTAAAATATATGAACCTTGCTTTGTACACCTTGCACGAATGTAAATTCATTGAACTTTCCCAACAATAATTTCACAATATAAAGTTGGAGACTACTGTCCCGTGTTTGGTAAGAAAATGAAAAAATTCGAATTGGTACTCACCTGATGTTTTTGGTGTAAGAAATAGTTCTATGGACAATATGTGTAACATTAGTCTTTGATTTTTATTTGAATTAATCCAATCAACTACTATCTATAATTAATAGGTTATATATATTGTATAAACACATTTCGACAAATATGTGCTTCGAACTTAAACACAGTGGTAGTATGTAATTCCATATCTGTTCTACGTCTTATCAGATGACATAATTATGATCACTTATTTATGTTCGAAGTGTGATCGAGTAAATAATACTCTTTCACTTTGGGATATACCTCGTACGCAAATTAATCCTACATACTGAGTGAATAACCAAGTTTATTTCATTCAATAAATAACAAGCAGGAGATTGAAGTGTGGCTACCTTTCATAATATTCGAGGAGAATTAACCTTCAAAAGTGAACATATTGATCAGAAAGACACGAGAATTCATGTCGTTTAAGACAAATGACTGAATAATGTTGTCTTCATTTTTATTTTGTACTGAAAATATATGGATGGTACTTGTGTTGTTTGTGATGAAGATTGTGCGACTGTTGAACTCCACAGACTACTTAGCTGTGGCCACATATTTATATGCTTTCCAGTGAATGAGGGCTCAAGTTTTACTTTTAATTTCCTGCGTGATATGTAAATGACGAAGTGATTCATAAAGAAGCTAGACCTAAAAACAGTGAGCTTGATGAGGGAAGTACAGTGAGTAAGATAGCCCACTGTCTTCAGGTACAGACACAGAACAAATCCACTCGAAGTGCTGTAAATTATATTAGCCATATGCAAAGCTTTTCTAAGTTAACAGTTCGCCTGAGTAGTTCTGTGTTTGAAGCTATTAGGTAAGACTCCTTATCTCCAGAATTTTAAAGAGAAAACATTTGCTTTAGTGATATGTTGAGTTGTATGAATAACAAAAATCTCACCAATATCCATTACGAGTATAATATGCCAATTTCCATCAACCTATCTTCTTCATCTAACACCCGTCATGATGGCAGTTCGTCAAGTGTTATTGTATGGCTTATCACTTTCGAAATGCTGAAAGTAGTGTTCTATTACTTGAATGGTGGTAAATTTGAAAGGGCTACTGTGGAAAGGATTCGATAACAATCTTCATAGGTCCTGTTTGAAAGGACTAAATGCGAGTACCTGATGTTCACTGTGTTCATATTTTTTAAGAGTTGATAGATGAAATCCACTCTGCTGGAGGAAAATTCAGGAGCTGAACCGCTACCTAACCTAACTAGTTCATTTGGGTGAAATTTATATAACCTTTTAACAAATTTGATAACTTTGCCACGCAGTACGCCTTGGTTGAATTGCATAAGCTACAAAAAATGTCGAAAAAACTGGCTAAAATATTTTCACAGAAATTCACCAACTCACCTCCGGCAACTATATTGTGGAAAACACTTGTATATTAATCAATGAGTTAAGTGATTTATTTGAGTTTCATTTTACCGATTTCTGAATGCGGTTATAATGTTTTCCAATTCATCTCTCATTCATACACACTTATGCTTGTGCAGCCTTCGATTTTTCGCAGTAATCAGTAAAGCATTTACTGTATTTTATTCATTAGTATGCACTGTCTATTCATGGACCTCTGATTTGTTAACATATACATAAATGGTTATATATATATATATATTAATATGTACAAATGAATTCGAGGCCTGGCACTGTGACGTGTATGTTTTAAGAATAAACGGTCAGTTTAAATAGACCATTTGATTTCAAGTGGAAATAGAAGGGATAGATCGATTATCACAGTTTTTGTGATAACTTTCACTTTGTCTTAATGCACGAATCTACTTTTGTTGATCTATTTCACTTTCAAGTATTTCAGCTTTTTGCAAAGGCAAATTTCAGGCTGAAAAATTAGATCTGTAATTTGTAAGCTTCTCAATCATATTTTATGATAAAATATTTTTAGGCAGTTCAGCTCAGTGGTTAAAATGTAGCTTTTATTCTCAGCTTTGAATTTAGGGAATTCAATTTATTGGTACTCTCACGAATTCGTAACAATTGCGGTATATCGGAGACTGAAATGGTGTGCCGCACTTCAACCTCATTTTGATATTTTCACCAGTGTACATTACATTGGCTGATTGATTTGGAAAGCAAAAATTTATACCTATGACGATCTCTTGATAAAATTCCATAAAGTGAAGCAAACCACTTATACAATAACATCTGCAAAATGTGATTGTGTCACACTGCTTTGATCACATGTCAGATGACACTAATTTATACCTTGGGATAAATAATATGGGGTCTCTCTTTGTACATCACACACTAATGTATATTTTTAGTGGTATTCTAACCATTATTTCATAACAAATGAACAGGAAATACTCTTTCTATTTAGTATAGAAATAAGAGAAAATACTTCAGATTCCACTTACACTTAGAAACTGGAAGAACGACATCGAACAAAATTCGTAAAACAAGTTTTTTTAACAATAAGTAATTAGATTATCATTCAGAGTTAGTGGACCATGTCACAATATGGACACGTCTCAGTTCCGCCAATTAGTTCACTATCGAAATATATATTAACAGCAAATGAAGAGTTATGTGGAAACTATAAGGTTCCTTTGTAGCTTAGTTTTCGTTAAAATGCTGCAGCTGTCACAAGGACGATTAGATCTGACATTTAATCTTTTCTGGTTCATTTCACACCATTTTCCGAACATTTCTCTATGTTTCACGAAGATACTTGTCAATTAAAAGCTTAGCATTTGTTGTTTGTGTTCATCTAATAAGTTTTAAGTTCTCACTTTTCCTTATTCCACTAGTGTGCCATTATGGTGAACCTCCCACTGTGTAATGCTACTCAGTGTGATTACTCATATGCCGATATTCACAGGTGAAACACTGCCAGTAATTTAGTCTCAGATGTTTGTATCCCTTATATAACATGATGCATTCAACTCAGTTAGCTTGAATGGGTTTTACTTAAACTGGGAAAGCTACTCATCATATCGTAGATATTTCTTGTTCAGGAGATACCTGTTCAGAATTTATTTATTTGATGGAAGACACAGTAGGTTTCCTATTTAGGAAATACTACTTGGAATTCTCTTTTCATTCATGCAAATAGGTTATATTTCCAAACATCCTATATCAAGTTGTATTAACTTGAGATTAAAATGTACATTCACTTTGAAACACTGAGCAGTTAGTTATCAAGACCATACCTAACATTTTTTCTGGTTGTGTGCTGGCAATAACGTAAGCAACTCACATAGTGTTGCTGAATCGACAGGATATATCAAAAATGAAAACAATCAAAGTTGTAATTATATTCTATCCCTAAAGGAAAGTAGACATCACTTCCTCGTTTTCCAGGAAAAACGAGGTACTGTCATATTGAGACTCATTAAAAAATGAACTTTAAATGAAACTAAATTCGATTATTGCAGATTTATAGATTTTTGCCTGTTGAGAATTTAATACTATTTGTGTGATTAATACAACTTAAAATGTGCAAACATTTATATTCTTTTGAATCACTGTTCTCACTTAGGTTAAATAACTCTTACAGAGTTGTTTTTCTCAGAATGTTATCTGCATGTTCCCGATAGCCATTTACTTTTCCTGATACTTTGTCAATCCAATATTTAAATTTACGAGTAGACACACTCACACGTGACCTTTGATGACATCGCACTCCATTCACTTGTTCAAAAGGCAGAAGTTATGAACCCACTGAACAGAATATCGGTGACTGCATTTTGACATTGCACATTCTACCACTTAATCGTTTCCAGTGTATCATCTGTGGTAATGGTAACTAGAACATTTAATATGCGGAATCAAATATCGCTTGATCTGAATAATCTTGTGGGATCCTCACAGGTGGCCGTCAGCGAGATTTTGAGCATTATTCAGGTTTTATTGTGCATATTTTGTCAGAGAAGTGACAGCGGAAAATTTACCTACGCTGAGCAGTCTTGCATGAATTCTTAGCCATTCTTAATCCACGATATTTATTATATATTTTAAATATTCAAATAAAAGAAGTAGAAGCACATCGATGTAAGCACAATCATTCCATTTTTAAACACATTTTGGAAGTATAAAGGCTGTTTGTACTACTGTGACTCTTCTGATCTCAAATCTAACTGAGAATTTTTTCCCTCATTGTAACAATCCCTAATCTTCTTCTATTTGCTTGATGAGTCTCTATGTGCATTAAGTTTCAAAATTCTCACTTACTAAAGTCACCTGAATAAATGCAAAATTTACTAAGCGATAATCCACTGCCTCATAGGCGCTATCGGTTAACTCTTCATTGATTTTTGACTGTTGTGACAACCACGTTGCAACAATTCTGCAGAAATCACTGAGACACTAAATATTTGTCAGTTAATATGGAATAAAACGGAATATTGTCGGTTTATTTTTTCAAAACATGTCGAAAATTCAAAGCAATCTCAGGCGGGCATAAAATCCAGAGTCCGAAAATGTTACAAAAAAAATAAAATTGAATCACAGGTAATACGTTTCGTATGCAAGTAAATGTACTTCACTAGTGCACTAAAATCATGACTATAAACGTGATTTGGATTAATAAATTGTTTCTAAAACATCATCTAGCAATTAATACTGATTCACTGTGATGTATTGAACAAAATATAATTGTGGAAAATGCTTCAATTCACAAAATGTGTTGTTGAGTATGCAAGCCAATCTGTCTGCAAATCGCCTTACTTAAATATACGTATATCACTTTACATATGTATTGTTCAGAATCAAAACCCATGATTGATATCTGCTGGAGGAGATGAATATGTACGCTGCGTCATCTGTCACATTTATGTTTTTTAATTAGGATGAAACCATTACGGTGAAAGTTTCAAATATTGTGTCTTTCTGAGAGATTTAGAACTTCAGGTATTTAGATTGATTTTTGCCTTTTACAGTGGTTATCATTCTTTTATTATTACATCTACGTGAAGAAATGTTTATGCAGGGGTCACATAACAATGGAAAAATTAAAAAAAACTTCAAGCCTCCTCTTTACATAAAATAAGCAAGTCTATTCCATTGCCTGTTAATCACAGTCTGAAGAGGTTAGATACTAAAATGGTCAACAAGCTTCACTTGGTTATTCTTCAGTTTTCATTTCATCAGTTTCAATATAATACACAACAGTGACCACAGAAAACATCTATGAGGAAAACATGTCGTCAGACATTTCATTTGGATCACATGTCACTTATTGTATGCGTTTTCGTTGAATCATCATAAACTGAGAGCTGTCGCAAGATGTTTTGCTGAAAGCTCCTGAATAAAGGTGTTGGAATCATTTCCTTGAAGTGTTTTTGGTAAAACTATATCCTGAATTGACTGCAAATTCTCCGATTAGTCCCTTAACTATGGTAAATTGTAATTAAACGGGTACTTTTCTGCTTATTCAACGTCATATTTTACAAATGAAGTGAAGATGGTCACCCTAATCTATTTCTACAAGCTGTTTACAGATTTCCAGCAGATTCACTGACTAAATATCCGTGCTCTATTCAGTAGGTAGTGATTATTTTATTCAGCCATAAGCACAAACAGCTTCTGTTCAGCAAACATTGCACCGTATATATTCTTATCCCCTTTCTTAAATTTTGTCTTAATATGGCGGTAAAATGTGTCATATACAAAATGACCATTTTTTGAATATTTAAGATTTAATTTAAACAATTAAGTTATGTTTCCCTGTCTCGATGCATCTAATGAGCTACTACATTTTGAATCTACTTGTAACCTGACTTTAAATGATTGTCAACTTCACTATTTTTTTCAGAAAAAATTGTCATATTATTATTTTGATTTCATGGAAACCGAAAACTCACTCAGTTCTACCAGGAAGGGAATATTTACAGACGAAGTAAAAATAAATAAGAAGTTATGATGAATTATGAATCTGTGGTATATCAACCTTTACACTGTTTGATCTCATGTGTAGCTGCATATATATGCATAGGTAGTTGACGGGACGTTAGGCGATCACAGTGTCATCAAACAGACATAAAATAAACCAATAATATTTTACTACATAATTCCATATACTGAAAATCAGTGGTCAAAGTCAAGAATAAAGTTGCGCTGAGAAAATTATAATCGGGAAGCCATATAATAATGCGTGCAAGGGGATCCCTTCCAATCAAAGCTTACTTATAAAGAGACCAGATTGTCAGCTTGGTTCCCATTATTAAATACAAATAACTGCATCAAAAAATTGAACAGCATTCCATGGGATAATCAAAACTCCAAAAATCGCAAAGAGAAGAAGATGGCGCAAAGAAAATAGAAAAAGAGTTATTTAGCACACTGAAAAAACACATACTATTTTCTGAAATATTTGGATATCATCAGCGTGCTTGAGCATATTCCCCTAGTGTATTGGCTACTGAAATCTCATCAGCGAAACATTCCAGTAGATGCGTTATTAGACATAAGCAGTACAGCATTTCACGAAGAAGCAAGCTGATTAGCGGATATACCGAAGTTAATGGAAACTGAAAACGTTTCAAGATGACTTGAATGATATACACGAGTTCGTGGAGACGTTGAGATAAAATATCATCAGTGAGAGAATGACTTCACTGAACGTCAATTCCGTAAACACTAAAATAACTTCATTAGAGACAATGGATTTTTTAAATCATGGAAAATTCCCATTGTAACATTTAGAAAATCAAAACAAATGATTCAGCGAAGAGACTCTTTTCAACGAATTTATCATCAAGCTGTACAATCGTATATATATGGTTTTTAAGAAGTTATATCCGGTGAGGGAATTGAAACATAGGTGTGAATGCATAAAATAATAATAATACTATAAAATGCAATTAAAACTAAAATGTTTGTGATTATAATCGTAGTTAAATGTCAAGTGGCAAAGCAAATTAATGTCATATATAGAATAATTCATAAGATGGATAGAACTTGAAAAAGGTGTGCAATTATAAGATTAATAGACAAATCGAATAAAATAAAAGCGTTACGTAATATTGTGTGAAATTTAATAGCATAGAATTTAATGTTGCATAAAGGAATTGATTTAGAATGACAAGTGAAACAAGTGAAATAATACCGGGGACAATTAAAAGTGAGAGTAGTAATAGTAACAATTGACTTAACAATGAAGAGTATACGAATTGAATAAACAAAAATGAAAAAATGAAAAATTGGTAGAGCCTAAATATGATTGGGGATTACCATACTTTAGCATAGAGGGATTAAGACCATGAAAGTTTGAGGGATTGAACGAACTTTTCTGTACACAGAGATCCGGCTTTTCTGTTTCGATAGCCAAAGCTTCAGCAATACAGATGAGTCGGGTACGTAAGGATTTGGGTAAATTACTCTTTGCCTTGTAGATGACTTTGAAGGCGGAGGCTATAGAGATAGGGTGATCATTATCGACCAGATGTTCAATGATCGCGCTTCTTATTGCTCCACTTCCACCTTTTCGTAACCATGCAGGATAGTGTTCTTACTTGATGATAAATTCGTTGAAAAGAGTCTCTACGCTGAATCATTTGTTTTGATTTTCTATATGTTACAATGGATTTTATCTTCAAATCTGTTATGCGAAATGATATGAGACTATTCGGAACTTGCACTGTCAGATTAACAAAAAAGGTTTTTGCCCTTACTATCCCTTATTATCACTCTTCCAACCGATTAGTTTATGAAAACCTTTCAGTGATAAATGTGATCAACTAAGTAGGATTCTACTGTACCCACAAAGATATGTGTAGTACACAGTAGTAGTAAGAAGTCAAACTTATAGGGCTAAAATTGACTTTTAAAGCAGCTGTGAGTAGATGAGTGTGTAAAAGTGTCATTAGGATTCATTACTGAAGAGATGCTGGAAAATAAGTCTGCTTGAATATCTGCTGTTGTAGAATGAGAACTTATGAATTAATGAGATAAAAGTCAACTGTAAAGTGAGTATGACTAACGATTCTCCACTGCGATGATAAGAAATATCAAAAGTAACGGTTAACAACACTTATTAAACTAATATATTACTATTAACAGAACCATTACTATTACTACTATTATTATTTGGATTTTCACTATAAACTAAAAGATCAACAAATTCCACATTAGGAAAATTCATAATGTATTAAATGGAAAATAAAATGCTGAATCAGGTAAAATTTAGCAATTTAAAACGTCTTCATGTTACTGGGATTCAGTTCAAAGCGAACAGAAAACACGTGTTGGATTATGTAAACCGTATAGGGTTTACAAGCTTTCTGGTAATAGTGTTTTCATTCCTCATGCGTTGTCTAAACTATTATCTGTTTGCAACTACACTCAGCTAACTGCGTGACTTTCATTAAAGTGCTGTCTGTTAATTTCCATATCGTTATTTTACTTTTCAACATAATTTGTCTTTTCAATTGCGTGAGATAAGATAAACCCCCAGTCTGTGTTTTCTTATTCCACCTAGATTCACGAAACACTCTGGTTTTTGAGGAGGAAGTAAAGCTATATGAAGGCGAATATGTATAGACTGAGATTGCGTCTCCTCGAGTACATGAATCTAGGTTCTCTCCACATTTCTTCCCTACTGTCAACTAAAAGATACTTCGAAGAAATAGTTTCCTAACAGTGATAAGAACGTTTAAAGACCATTTCAAAATTCTCTGAATAATTTTAATTCTGTCTCAGTTATTCGGAGAATGGTTCACACAACTTATTCACTTTACAATCACACGTGGTGTACGAATAAATCTGAAACGTGATTTCATAATTATATATATTTTCCTCTGTTTAAGAATATAATTTAAAAAAAGCTTTCACTGTTTTCATGCTGCTTTTCTGTTTACCTGCATCTACTAAAACACAAACATAAAAACGTCAGACAGAAATCCAAGGTAACTCATGGCATTTGTGCGAAATTCACGAGTATAAGGTGTTCAAATAACCTGAACGTTTGAATAAATTTATATGGGGAAATCTCAAGTAGCAGTCAATGGCTTTGCTAGCAGTATTGTGTAGAATCATGACATAATCTATAGCTGGGGATGGATCATCAGAGGTAACAAGTGTTCTTCGTGCAGACGATAAAATTCAGATGGACAAATAGGAAATGTCCAACATGTTGCCCTTGCTTTGATGTTCTTCAACCTTCCGTTTAATACGGACGGTCAATATAAGTTTGCGAAGAATTCTGACAAAAAATTATGTTTTCGATTGAACACTAGTCAGTTACTGGTGTAATGTGTCTAGTCCTATCTTCGGTACAGACTGAATTCTATCAGTCAAGCTTGCGATGTGTCCACCATGATAGGTGGCTCGCCATCACGGTGCACTGTGAATTGTTGGTATTAGATGTTTCATAAACGGAGCAACGCAGTGTCAATGTGGCCAGCTATGAGCAGTTCTTCATAGATTTATTCACAGTTTGTTAGCTGATATTTGTAATGAAATCAGTTCCAAAACACCAATTCGAATTTAACTTGATCGATTCCACAGCCTGGTACATATTAAAAAAAGGAAACAGATTTGACCTTTTCTTTAGTACGACCAATAGTACATTAGAACATTTCGTCACTACCGATATTATTGTCAGGGTGTATTGGATCTAATGTAATTGTGATCAAAACCAACTGAGAAATGTTAAGGAACCAGTAGTGATTGCATCATCAGTTTCAAACTACAACGTATTCAACCACGGGACATACACAATTGGCCTAAAGAGATAAGAGAATCAAGGTGATTTATAAACAAAGATTCAAAGTGAAAATAAATTCGGAGATACATGAGAATAAACATATTTTACTGATCACAACAACGCGTGACTATTAACTGAGTTTTACAGCTAATGGCGTTTGTGCACAAAAGGTCATGGTGAAAATCATATGCTACTTCTATACAACTGAGGCTAAGATGATTTTCGTGATTTAACTAGAAAATGACAGAGGATTGTGAGTTAAACACTGGCTTGATAACTACAGGTTTCGATTCAATTCTATTAATAATTTCCCCAGCTACTTGAAATCACGCGTTGTGGTTGAATGCGTTACAAATGTTTTTCGTTGGTCGACCGGTATCAGGAACTAAGTGAACACGATATTCAAACGAACTAGCGCTCATTTTACCAGCTTGAAACCGAAGTTGAAAAATTTTCTAATTAGTCAACACTACATGACTTTCACCTTGTCAGCCATTTATGCGGTGAGATTCTGACGGAGGAAGTGAGAAGCTTTGATTGATCAGCTACACAGGTGATCGGAAGTAGTCAGCTGCTGTCATTATAGTTAATAGGTTAACAGTGGACCTTAAACCAGTTATTTTCTGGTTCCACTCCGCTCCCACATACGTTGATCTGCTAATCTGAGTAATGTCATCAGCCCTCGTAGAGTAAGTGTAACTTATGGCCTGCAACGTAAGAAATCTACCCCAATTTCCTGAGTTTTATCATTGCTATCAGTCTTCCAATGCAAAACCGAAACATGTTCTTCAAACATTCGATACAGTTTGTTTGACGAGACAATGATCTGATTTTCACATTTCAGCAGTGCATCATCGTCTCCGTGTAAGTTTGGTTAGCTTTCACATTACTCTAATTTCTTTGAATATCTAAGAATTTTCAAGTGATTTATGGTGAATAAATATGCCGGCTGCCTGAGTATCGTATAACAATCATTAGGTCAGTAATAGAACATCATACTGGTTTCTTCGGCTGCATCAAACGCTTTATTCAATAATCTCGAGTGAACTTCTGCAGGACAGCAGCCGTTTTCCAGGAGAAACAAAACACAACTATGGATGTAAAGCTAATGATTGGTTGAATAATTACTGCTATACGAATATTCAATTTCTTGTTTATTTTGCTTTGCCCGTCACCTTGAGATCCATAAGTTGCTTTCATTTCTTCGACCGCACCAAAAACTTTACTTTGTAATCTCGAGTAAACGCCTGTAGTAGAAAAAGCTATCATTTTGGGCTATTTAATTGTGAGTGACATTTCACTCTTATAAATACACTCTCACTTTTAAGTGTGATCACTCAGAATAGCGACAAATTTTGACCGTATAAATATGAGCTATGAATTTGGGCATACTTTTTTCCTCTAAATAAACCAAAGCAAATGAACACATTTGAAAACTGAGGTATATTTCTAGTACAGTCATTGAAAATGAATCATTCGGGAGGCAGTTTTGGCTGAGGATGACTAGTGGTGAAGTCTAAGATTCTAATTTCGGCCTATTTGAGACCGCTCTATACCCGAAGCAATATCAACTAGATACTCATTGGTGGTGGATACTTTCACCACTAATCATCATGAATCTAAATATGATTACGTTAATCCTTCGATATCTTCGAATTGTCCGTACTAGGTGGCGCCATGTGAAAGCTACCAAGAGAGTCGGTCTGGCAAAATCATTCAGCGGGAAATGACAATTGGCCTAGAAACAAAAAAACTTCTTATGAAAGTACAAGTCCTTAGCATAATGTTACTTTCAAATTTCAGACAAATACAACATGTTCGTGATACCAAAGTTGTACTTATACATAACTGTCTAAAGTAGAATGAAAACTGTATCACTGGGTGAATAAAACCGAGATTTCTGTTCAGTATGAAATCTACAAGACATATTGCAACTTCCTGCAGATACTGATATTAAATTTTCCCACTCATGTAATTCAAATAACCGAAAAAATGTTTTACTAGAGATCTCTTTGATGAGTTTCAGCCTGCAAGTACCTGATGCCCCTAAGGCGTCCATGTCATTTGACTCCGCTTTCCGTCTGTTAATTGTTACAATTTGCGAAAAATAAACAAGACGATCATTTTTGTTTTGGCTTGCTTGTTTTCCAGTGTTTCTTCCAAATTACGTGTTGACAGTCTGCTTTCTAATATTTTAAAGAAATAAGTGAGAACTTTTGCTTTTCGAACACATTTCCAATAAACAGCTGAAATGAAATGCTTCCGAAAGATTATTGGTCAAGTAATCTGAATGAAGTATTGAATAAGCTGTTGTGAGACAAATAGAAGACGTGTGTTTCTGATGTCAAAATTAACTAAGCTCATTTCAGAAGTAACTATTAGCTTTAGTTATACATGGTGGATACTACTCATTGATAGGTGTAAGCAGCTGGATACTATTCACGCCAACAAGTAGTGTTTGTTAGTTAGATCAAGGTGATAGAAACAGTGGACGGAAGTTTTGCGTATTTACTGACAAGCTCTTAAGTGGTTTACCATGTTCGACATTAACAAATAATTCAACACAATCAGTTTAAACCACTCAAATAATGGAGGCTTCTTAATTTCACATTGGTCTGTGAAATTTGCCAACTGCGAATTTGAATACAGTGAGTAACCTTCATGGATAAACTTGAGAAAAACATAATTAACACCATGAAAATGAGAGTATTCGAAACTCACTTTCATTCACTTAAGCAGGTCAATATTTAAAAGCTGATTCTATCAAGTAATCAGTGAGCATCCTATTCCATGCATTCAAAAATTTATGAATGAAGTTGTAATATCCTCCCTTATAAGTTTAAGTTCAGGTCACCTCATCAACATAAATCACCTTTTTCTGCATGAATTCACATGACGACAGTTATCTTGCAGAATAACGAATTCATCAAATTTCTCTGAATGGAATATGAAAAGTAATTACATGACCTCGGAAGAAATGAGTAAAAGGACATTTTCATCTCCATGAAAACGCCGCGAAAATTCATCATCCCCGTAAGAAAAGCGTCCACAGTGCCTAAATCAACACTTGATACAAAATGTCACATTTTAATAACTCAACACAAATATGCAAAAGAAGAACCTACTTTGCATTCAAAATCTTCACGATAAACACTCCAATTAACAATAATTGAAGGTAAAAACACCAGTCAGATATTTTACTTAGACGGTTGACCGTTTGTACAGAATCAACTGCACTTTCACAACTGTGGTCTCCACTATCCTCAGCAGTCGTTCAAGTTAATCATCATGACGATTGCTTGCAATCAATGGATTATGTGTGTGTGCAACTTATAATGTGACATGGCGACGAAACCTATTCCCAGTGCGCTTTCATGTCATCCGTGCTATTACCTTGGATACATGTTGTTCTATTCATGTCTTCGCCAGAGTTATTACAAATGTATATCCAGTTAGGAAGCTGTTAACTCACATTTTGCTAAAGCGTGAAACATATAAATGGATACAGATTTTGTTACATAGAGTGAAGTTAGTTATTATGGTGCCTTCATAATTGCAAACAATTATACATCACATACAGTTCGCATATGTATCTTTGATGCCATTATGCTATAATTGCCCCCGTTAAATAATGAAAATGGACAACCACATATCGATAGACTAATTATTTAGAAAAATATAAGCTCACACGTGCTTGATGTTCCAAAATGCATTCACTGTTCCACATTCATAGTAACAACTTTAACAATTATTTTAACCGAAATTGGAAAGAACAATAAGAGATGAAGATTCAAAATTTAAGGTGGAATCGGTTAGTACCTTATAATTTCTGAATTCGCATACAATTCACTCTCACACAACGTACTTCCGTCTCTTCGATACATTATGCAATTTGTACAGTGATTTCTTTCAACAGTTGCAGTACTTATAAAACTCCGAAATCTGCCTAAACATCCCTTATTTTGGCTTGATGTGACTGTAGTCAGTTAAATCTATTCCGCCAATTCGTCCATTTCCTCCGGCGAGTGAATAGTATAATAACAGGATTCCAGATTACTCTGGTATAATGTCGAAAGCAGTAGTTAGTGAGAAATTCAACAGTGTTTGCAGAACGTTTCGTTGGGAGGTCAGTAAGAAAATGAGTTGATCACACTATCTCCTATACTGTTTGGAATAACATGATATTTAAAGACATATCAGCCTCCATAAGGAAATGCCCTATACGTTCCCATGCTCTCTAGATGTTCAGCAGTTGGAATTCTATGCGTTTGCATTCCTTCACTCGATGTTTTCTTTGGCACCCTCAAACAAACACCCGGCTCTTCGTCACCCATTCGAGTACCACTTGAGGACCTGCTTGCCATACGATATCACTGAACCTTCTCTTCAGTGTGTGTCAGACCCATCTCCATTTCCCTCAGCATGTTTGTTGAGCAATAGGTTCTAGGTTTGTTCACTGTCTACTACAGTCCCATGTTAATAATCCCCCCTATACATCTAGTTTTCAATATGCAGTCTTATGGAAATGCTTTATTTGAGGCGTGCTCCAAGCTTCTGAAGGTTGGAGCTTGAAACTCACTTCTCATTAGTGTTGTAAATCATATGCTGATTACAGGAGATTTCCACACCGATTTCAGTATAATGAAGGCCTGTCTTGCTCACCCGATGCTGCATCTCACATCCTTATGTGCGTCCCTTGCAGTTGTATTGATTCTGTCTAGACATTTGAAAGAAGCTAACTAGTTCAGATTCCTACCGTTGATGAACACTGGTGACTGTTTTGGTTAGTTAGGTATCTTCATTACATCTTCGTTCTCTGTGTTCATTTGAAGTTATCTCTCCTCTGCCACCTCTGCCAACTCGCTGAGTTTTGCCTGCAAATCTTTGAGTTCACTTGACAAAAAACATAAATAGTCCGTGAAGTCCAAATCTTTTGAAGTCTTTAATAGTAATAAAGCTTTATTTCAGACAATATGAGTTAAGATGGCACAAAAAATGTTCAGCGTAATCAGTTCCAAAATATTTTTTCTACTTAACGATCTCACAGGTAAAGTAATAATTTGAAGTATGTTGTTATTGCGTTAAATAATTACAGAGGGTTTACTTGGAGGCAAGTTAAATCAGAGCGAAAGTTCATGTATAAGTCATTTGATATAACTGCCCGATTGAAACAACGATAAATCCAGATGAAATTAAGCATTTTGTAGGAAAGCGCGTCGCTTTTTTGTCTATATTGTCTTTTCGCTCCCTCACTACTGTCTGGTGCATGTTCCAGTCGACCATAATATGGAATCTCGTCATTATAGTGGGAAATCTTGTTTTATTCCTGTCTTCAATTCTAAAACAGGGGTCATGTAGCGTCATGATTTGGCTGTTGATTGAGGTCAATACAGGTTTAGTGCACTCTGCTCTGTGAAACTGGCTTTGAATATCTCCATGGAATCAGCGAATTTGTCTGCTGTCGGAGGGCTGTCGTTTCTCTGCCTAGTATTTCTGGATAGGTTTCAGTTACCTTTTGGTTAGAGAGCCTATTGAATTGATCAGCCCATTGTTTTATATCTCACCCTCTTATGTGATTGCATTTATTTCGCTATCTGTCATTGGTGTTATCTCTGTAAATGTCTCTCACTGACCAAGAACAAACTGTTTATGTAATATTATTTTGTGAGATCTCTTCTGTCACTAGTATATAATAGAATTGTCTTTTGCCCTCTCACAGCGCAATTCTTCATCTTTTTATTCAGTGAGATGTACATTGAATTAAACTTCACCCTCTTTTGTCTATCTCTGCATTAGTTCATCTTCTGTTTTACCATCCACATCTTTTATTAGTTTCCCCGTATCCGATGAAAGACATATTTTGTCTTGCCTCTTCTTTCGCCCTAAAACAGCTGTACACGTTTCCCTCAACATCACTCTCAGATGGTTCTCGGTTTTTTCGCAAAGATTTCCTCAGTAATGCCATGTAATGTCTCCAAATTTTCTCTGATTGCTGCAGTGAAGATGTCCCTCGTAGTTCCATCCTTCATTTTCTGAGTATTAGGCTTCAATTGTAGTTTTTCTCTAACACTTTTGAAGCCTTTCAACCTGACTTTATGTGTTCCTTGCCATAGATAATGGTCTGAGATCACATCTGACCCTGATTCTCCATTTGTGTTTTGCAGGCTACATCATAATTTTTTGTGACTGAGATCAGGTTTGTCTGATTTCTAAAGTGTCCATCTTGTGGAACCCGTCTCACATTGTGTATATTCTCGTGTTTGTACTAGTTGCCTCCCAGCACTGTATCATTGAATGCACAGGAGTTTATGAAGAGTTCTCCGTTATCACTCATTTCACCAAGTGCACTTCGACCGGAGAACTAGTTAACTAGGTGTGGTCCACAAAGTTGACTCAATCAGAAATAACCACATATTTGTGAGATTTGGGTGGTGAGTCAGCGATTTTAATAGAAAACATACACCAAGATCATTGTTATCATATTCTGATGCTGTTCTTGCCATGTTATTGTTATCGTGACCAACAAAGTGATTGAAAATATTGATATTATTAATATGCCATTTATTTCAACTAACCCACTAATTCTACGATTCAAGTAATACGGAAATATGATATGTGTATTTAAGATGTTGTCTTATGAAGCGTTCCAGCGTATCCTACCAAACAAAAGGTATTTACATGAACGCATTATTTAGCCAGGTTCATTACTGCTTATTCATAAACGTGCGTTCAAATTTCGGATTGATCTACATAGTATATCGACCGACAAGAATACCAAACCGAAATTTCAGAGACTCCATCTTACTTGTTGCAAAAAAATAAACTCTGCATGAAATTGGATTTCAAGGGAAATTTAGCCTGCTACATCATTAAGAGAATAATTTCATTATATTTGAGAGGAACAGTCTTCTCACCTACGCTCAGAGTGATGTCCTCCGGTCGTCTTCTGATCTGCAGAGGCATTAATGGTAAGATCTTACACCTGACCACTTACATGCGCACATATCAAATCACCCGTCACTGTGGAGGTAGGTGCGTTGGTCGTTCGACGCGCATCTTATTTAAAGTGTTAAAGAACAATATTCGTCGTGGCTGCAGAGACTTAGAAGTGTTTATATAGCGAGGGTGATTGACAAACACATTGGTTCCAACAAACGAAGCGAAAAGTAACCTTTCAAAGTCAATACTCTTTCACCTCCTTTGCAATGCTGAGGCCTTAGGCATACAGTTAGAATAACCAGAGTTGTACAGACAAATGAAGATTATCCATCCACTTCTACCATCATGGTACCAACCTTGTGGATTTCTACTGGTTTCATTTCTGTTTGTTTTTCTAACTCCTTATGACTCTTGTATTTCTGTAGAACTCTTGCATATCTCCACGTTCCCCTTCGTTTCTATATGCATCTCGGTAAAAACTCACTCATGAAATCATTCGCAATATTATGTTACTACAATACACTTGTTTAACTTCTTTTATGCATTGATTAACTTTAAGAAGTGTGTTAGTAACAACTCATTACTTTGTTAATCCCTTCTTTCATGAAAACGGTTGTACATAAATGCGATTGCACAGCTCAAGAAAATAAATTGACCGAAAGTAGCCCCTTCGTTGAACTAAGTAATTTGTTTTCATTAATGTCTTGCTGGCGATTATTCATGAATATAAACTTAAGGCATTATCGACAATTCAAAAATCAATATATGATCAAGGTTCCAACTTAATACTATATGTTTCACTCACTTTTACACACTGGAATGAAGAGAGTACCAACGTAGACTTGTGTTTATTAAATTATTACTAATATTGTTCATCAGTATTGTCATAACGGTGATAACAGTCGATTCACGTTCTTTTCAACTGTTACACCAATCTTATCTTCCTTTTATTTTACGTTGCAAGTGGAACAAACGGCTTTCATATAGAACTATGGATTTTTAGTAGCAGCAGCACTATTTTTACGGGATGAGATTTCTCGTACAACATTCCCTTCCTTACTACTGGCTTGGCGACGCTTGGGAAGTCCGTAACCTGAGAGTTGAAACTAAGATCAGGTGGGTGGTTGGTTAGCGTTCTATCGCTGAACCACTGAAGCACATTACGCCAATACTACACAATCTATGACTGATCTGTCGGCTGTTATTTTCACACTGAGAAAACTTAGCAGACTAGTTGAGAATGCGAATATTCTGTATGCAGAAGAAAATGTGTCACACATTACCACCTTTTTGTGTACGTGAGAGTCCCAGATTAGGATGAAATAGCTGCTCAGTACTCTCAGCTTTTTCAGTGGTTATATAACTGATGTCAACTCGTCACGCGTCAAGTCTCTGAATACTGGCACTTGGTAATATGTACATATGTGTTTCTTATGGTTACCATGTACCAAAAAGATTTCACCGATTTGACCCTAAGCTTACACTACAATCAAATATCTGGTGAACATGTCACCAAGTCAGTCATTCATAATGCATCTCTTCCTGTTAAAACCACCACTCTCTGGTCTCTCAATCATTTGGCTGAGAATCTCAAATATGTGCATGTTCGTCTCACAATATCAATGATACGACATCGTCGCATGGATTCCCGGACATTTCATTTCGTGAAAATGTTTCCCGTCAAAGTTCACTGATCGGAACGGAATAGGAATTTATAGTAACGCAAAAATATTTCACATGTATTCTAAATATTATTTCTGTGATTAGTTTGCATTAACAGTGATAATAACGACTTTCCAATGAAATTGCGATTTAGTTCACTGCATGTGTGCTTAATTCTTTCTTGTATTGCTATCACAGAGTGAAGAGTCATTATTAGCTTTATCTCTTCAAATAATATGTCTGTTGTCACTTAAATTAAGAGTGAGACTCTGTTGACTTTCATCTGTATGTTTCAATTATTTCGAGTAGAAATTATCAAACATCTGCTAATATCGACAGGGAAGTTTATTCGTATTCATAGAATTAGCATTACGCCAACGGATAGTTAAAGATTTTGTCACAAGTCAAGTGTATACTTTGGTCCATATGATATAGAATCAATCACTATCGAATTGCGCAGTTGGTCAAACAAACAATGGCTCGAAGACACCTTCCGCTATTTAAAATAAACAAAATAAAGTGAAGTTCAGTCTTTGAAATGTTTCATTTATTCTCCTGTGATATATGTCATCGCTGGGTTTGTTTGCTATTAAAATAACTAGGATGTCTGCAAACGTAAAACTCACATCATAAAAATAGAAAAATCGTAGTGAAACTCATTAACATTCTACATCACATATTTTAGAACGTGGACTCAATTTCATCGAGGTATCTAGAGATCAGTTGTAATATTTACAACACTAATATACTGTATGCTGTAAATTCAAGTAATATATCACTAAAGTCAATTAGCCTATTCCAATTAAACAAATGCATGCATCGACCAATGGTTTCACTAACACGAATGCTGATATACGAATTTCCGTATATCTAAGAAAACAATATAACACAATAACGTATGCTCAATCCAAATGATACTACATTAAAAAGGAAGAAACATATGGAGAAAAAAAATTCACAAATAAAAGAAGTTCATTTACGCGGAACTAAGCACGAAAGAAAACACAAATCAAAATATTTAAAAAATAACACGCAAGGAAATTCAAAAAATTAAAAATAATACATCCATATATATATGTATATATATCCATAAACTTACAAAAAAAATATATAAATATATAAGAACTACAATAAATTATATGGTACAGAGATTGATGTGATGAATGTAAAACAATGAAGTGAAGACAAATATGCGGAGGGAATTCACTGGGTCATAAAGGCAAGTTGTTGAAGATGGAGATCATCCAGTGATAATTCGGAGTAATTATAGGTGCAACAAAGTTAAACTGTCAGACCGAAAATGCATTTTCCCTAACACAGCATGATACTTAATAGGCTGAACTTCTGAAACAAAATATACATTCCTCAAAAGTAAATATAATTTATATTCTAGTAACTAACAACAATTGAAACAAAGAGAAACATTCATTCAAAAAGCAAATCAAATATATTAAAAACAACAGAAAATTGCCGAATTTCAGCCTAAGAACATACGCCACAAAACTTCTTTAAAAAACGAAAAACAGAGGAAATATTTATTGACTCAAATTATTCTCCAACACAAATGAATTCAAATTTCACGGAAAGAGCACAGTGCAATTCCCCTTTAGATTGCATACTCAGGTCAACCATCTTAGAGTGAGGAGTCGAATATTGTTTATATATGTCACTTGGTTGAGTTATACAAAGTGCCATCAAATGACACAGTAAAGCTTCTCAGAATACATGGAAAGTGCGAATTCCTGATAATCACTTGCCACATGAGACAGGCCATTCATTTCCGAGAGGATGTTGGCTCTACGCTTCACTCACAGAAGATGTGACAGTTCCATGGAGAGAAATCACACTCCTTCGACAACCAGAATCATCACAACTCGCACTCGAAACTACATCAATTGAAGCTGAGAGCACCAACGAGACATTTCACCTTGACCATACCTCGTTCGTGCAGAATCAACTGCACTCTCACAACTGTGATCTCCACTATCCTCAGCAGTCGTTTAAGCTAATCATCATGATGTTTGCTTGCAGTGAATGCATTATTTGCGTGTGAAACGTAAAGCGTGGTATGGCGACAAGACGAATTCTCACTTCGCTTCCATATGAATCGTGCTGTGATAATGCAGACATTTTGATTCATTACTGTGTTCACTGTATTTATGAGAATTTTTCATTACTTTGATTAAAGTTTCACTCACCTTGAGCTTTAACGTGAAACATGAAAACGAATTTGGATTTCGTTATATTCAAAGTAGTTTGGAGACGTTATTATTAGCTCGGTTTCACAATAGCCTATCATCGTACATCATAAAGAAAGCATTTGCAAACTACTAAGATTATTGAGGTATTCCAGATTGAGGTGAAGACAGCATAACCCTCAGGCGAGGATAAGAATTCGGGGAGAATTCATCGGCTCGATTAAGCGATTTGGTGTAGATGGAGATCCGTCAGTGATAATTCGAACTGATTATCGGTTCAACAAAGTTTTGCTGTCAGACTGAAATTTCACATTTCATAACAGCATGATACGTAATAGGCTGTTCTTTTCCATTAAAATATATATATTCAGATACCATCGTCATTCCTTTCTTAAGAATTAAAGGTTGTTTCAGGTTGAATTGAGGAAAAATGCGCAATAAGAATAGAGATTATGTCTTATTATGAATGCGGATATCTCTGATTCAACAGATGAGCATACCATAAGATTTTGCTGTAAGCAGAAAAAGTTTAAGGAGAAGAAACAAAAAATGTTTCTAAAACAGTGAAAGGATATTACTAGACATTAAAATGTACGCTGTGAATTGGTTTATCAAAATATCAACGACCTCTCCATCAATCACTTCATTGTCTCACATATCTGAATGATATTCTAACCAAAATATCACGGTTAAAATCCGCTACGATTATAGAGCCATTTGACTCGATTTCGAGTGAGGAGTCGAATATTGCTTCTATATGTCAGTTGGTTCCGAAATACACTCCATTTCACTTCGATTTCATTAGATTTCTGTTCTCATAAGGAAGATATTTTATTTATTGACATACTCATGTGTTTTATTTCCTTTTTTTTGTTGATTTCTGACCATCTGATTCGATGGAATTCTTCGACTAATTCCATTTTGATTGTCTTTTCTTTCATGATTTATGTATTATTTATCAGTTTTCTCTACCTTTTTGTTTGCTTCATTCAACGGACCGCTAATTAAATTTATTTTTCATAAAAATGATTTCCTTTATATATCCGCTTATTAACGCCATGTCATTGTTGTTTCAATGAAATAATTCACAGAGTGTTATTTAGTCTAGAGTCACGCACTTTTTTCAAATAGACTTCTCATATGTTCTCTCCAAACTTCGATGAAATGGATGAGCATGATTGTAAAAGAACTATGAAAAATTGCCCGTCGAAAATTATTCATTCAGAAAATATACAGACTCTTTAAATTTGATATCAAAAATCAGCAACACGAGATACAACTAGGAATAATACACGCAGAAATATACTGTACAATCGCAAAACCAACATTGAAAATAAAGAAAACTTTATTCTGATCATCTGAATCAGACTAAACGGAATACAAACATCGAAAAACAACTATATATTCATTCGCTAACTAGTATGATGTGCAGTCAGCACAATCATGATTTGAAGACACGCATCGAGATGGAGAGAGTTTATCGTATCAAGAAAGCAAGATCGTGTAAATGGATATCTTTCAGTGACGATTTAGATTAAATTTCTGTTCACAGAAGTTTAGCTGTCAGTCCGAAATTTCGTCTTCTCTCGGTTGCATCATATTTAAAACGTTTTTCTTATCCAATATAATACATAGTGCTTGAAAACGAGCACGGTTTCTTTTCTCCGAATTCATAGGATACATTCATGAAGAACTGAGTTGACATTATCAAAATCAATCAAAAATATATTTACATATACCCATGAAACATTCTGATGCAGGGAATGGGCTTACCATATGTTTTCGCTGAAATAATGCAAAATTAAGCGGCGAAGATATATTAAGTATTCATGGATATTGAAAGGATGTGTGAAAGGTGTTAAACGTATAGTGTGGCATGGCGACGGTATGTCTGATACTGGAAACAAGTTGATTCAATCATGTGTTCAACAGATTTATTAACAGTTCTTGTTTGACTGGCTAGTTGTTAACTTACCTCCAGCTTCAACTGGGCACATGAAAACGAATGCAGATTTCACTTCGTTAACCGTAGCATACGAGATTAGCTATCTGTAATCTATCACCACTGTCGATTATATTGAATCAAAAATAAACCACTTGCCAGGAACTAAGGTAAATTCCGTGTTCTAGATTGATGTGAATATAGTATAATGACAAAGAGAAGACACATATTCTGAAGGACTTCATTGGCTTGTAAAGGCGATTTGGTGTAGATGGAGATCATTTAGTGTCAATTCGAAATAATTACGGGTTCTACAGGGTTTTGCTGTCATGCCGAAAATGCATTTGCTCAAACATCGCATGATGCCTAATACGCTGTTCATGTGGAAACAAATAAATGTTTTGAGATCCCATCACTATTCCTTTTTTCAAGATTTATAGGTTCATTCAGGTGTAACTTAGTTTTTATGCCTGAAATGAGTAGAGATAACTTTACTTTATAAATACGGTTATCTCTGCTTCAACAGTTTGACTTACCTTGAGTGTTTTCTATAGGCATAAAATTCATAGACGCTGTTACCGACCAATATTCATGAACATTGACAGGATATCTCAAGATATAACGGTGTACCCTATGATTTCGTTCGTCAATGGTTCGCTTGTAATGAATGCACTATTTGCGTGTGAAACGTATATTGTGGCATGGCGACGAGATGCATTCTTACTTCGCTTCCATATCAGTCATGGTCTGATACGGAAAACAAGTTGATTCAATCATGTGTTCAACAGATTTTTTAACAGTTCTTGTATGACTGGCTAGTTGTTAACTTACCTCCAGCTTCAACTGGGCACATGAAAACGAATGCAGATTTCGCTTCATTAACCGTAGCATACAAGATTAGCTATCTGTAATCTATCACTACTGTCGATTATATTGAATCAAAAATAAATCACTTGCCAGCAACTAAGGTATTTGTGTACAACTTGGGCACTGTGGTAGTAAGTGATTCAATATTAGTTTGTTTATTAGGTATATCACACAGTGAAACAGTATTATTTACTGGATGACGTTTCCAACAAAATTTATTGTCCATAATCCTTTCAATTGTGATCATACGACTTTGACACTTGAGTTTTATAACTTTCTTTTTTTCTCCAATTTGTCGTAGGGGGAGTAGAATTTTCCAAATATCCGGGACAGGTGATAAATCATTCCTATTACATATATTTGCAGTTGGTTCGATAAACAAAGCTTCTGTCATCAATCTCTCCCTCCACTCTGTGACATTAGATTTTAAAACTGTCATCCCATCCCATCCTATTGTGTGTAATTGCATGTAGCGAGTGCTATAGCTGAACTATTCTCTAGAAATCTTATCTTATTAGGGTCAAATAATCTAGATTTTGATAGGTTTTTATGTTCGGCTAGTCTGACTGCCCCTGTTCTACTAGTTTGACCTATGTATTTGACCTGACAATCATTGCAGGGTATTAGATAAACTAAATTGTTTTGTTTTAAAGGCTCTACAGGATCCTCTAACCGACAAAGCTTGTTTCGAATTGAGTTTGTGGGTTTGAATGCCGTTTTTATTCCTGCCTTGTTAAGAATTCTGCGTAAGGCTTCCGAGGTTCCTTCCTGGTAGGGAATTACTACTGATGATTTAGATTCTTTATGGTTGGTGTCGTCATTAATATTATTATTATCACTATTATCATTATCATTATTATTGTTATTATCACTATCACTACTATCATTATTTATTTTATTTTTACATTTCCTTACATATTTCCTGACTAATTTATCCGGGTAATTATTAAGTTTCAAGGCTTCTTTTATATGTATCAGTTCCTGTTTTAGATTTTCTTTGGTACTACTTAATTTTTGTGCTCTGTCATTTAAACATTTCACCAATCCTATTTTCACTGACATAGGATGGGATGATTGGAAGTCCAAATATCTGTTTGAGTGTGTGGGTTTCCTGTAAACACTAGTGTTTAACTTCCCATCTTCTTTCCTCTTTACGTTGCAATCTAACATTGGGAGCTCCCCTTCCTGATTTTCTAATTCATAAGTGAATTGAATTGCTTCAAACTTCGAGTTTATGTGTTCGAAAAACCTGTCTATATCTTGTGTTCTAAGTACAGTGAATGTGTCATCTACGTACCTCCACCATACTTTTGGGGTGGGGGTGAACGTTTCAATCGCTATGCTTTCCCACTTATCCATGAATATATCTGCTACCACTGGGAATATTGGTGAATTCTGTATTCCAGATTGATGTGAATATAGTATAATCATAAGATGAAGATACACATTCTGAGGGACTTCATTGGCTTGTAAAGGCGATTTGAGGTAAATGCAGATACTTCCGTTGCAAATAAAACTGAAATTCATTTTGGAAATATTTTCACTTTCCGAAATTGCAGATACTGTTTTGCTCATTTTCTTTAAAATCTGCGATTTTCAGTTTCGATGTATGATCTTCACTTTCTTTAATTTTTTCACTCCTTTTCTATTCTTCAGAGAAATACTTGAGTAATAGTTACAGCTGATTTGAGCATGCGAATGAATTTGTTATTTATGTCCGTATTCACTTACCCCATATTTCAGCTTTAATAATAGAGATTAGAATTTACTATTGCTTATAGTTTTATTCAAATAAGTATTTTGTTTATGATGTCATAAATATGTTCACAGTGATTTCGATCGTCTATTCATCCAGGACCTCTTTATCAATCTCTTCATTGTTTCACACATCTGAATGATATTCTAAACAAAACATCACGGTCAACATCCACTCCGATTACACAGCCAGTTGAATCGATTTCGAGTGAGGAGTCGAATATTGTTTATATATGTCACTTGGTTGAGTTATACAAAGTGCCATCAAATGACACAATGAAGCTTCTCAGAATACATGGAAAGTGCGAATTCCTGATAATCACTTGCCACATGAGACAGGCCATTCATTTCCGAGAGGATGTTGGCTCTACGCTTCACTCACAGAAGATGTGACAGTTCCATGGAGAGAAATCACACTCCTTCGACAACCAGAATCATCACAACTCGCACTCGAAACTACATCAATTGAAGCTGAGAGCACCAACGAGACATTTCACCTTGACCATACCTCGTTCGTGCAGAATCAACTGCACTCTCACAACTGTGATCTCCACTATCCTCAGCAGTCGTTTTAACTACTCATCATGTTATTTTGTTTAAAGCTGTCAATTTTTTCTTCTGCTGCTTTGTCTCATTGTTCGATTTTTCATCGATTCTTATTAGGTATTTTTATTTGATCAACTTGTATCAGCATTATCCATTTTCTTGAGCTGTTGTGGGTTCGTTTCTTTATTTATTCGTGTAATATTTTTTTTCTCGACGCGACTGAAATTATTTGGATGTATTTATTATAGTTCGAATGATATTCTTTGAATATACAGTCAACCTTGATGAAGTATTCATCTTTTTCTAATTTTTAATTCATACGAATATTGCAATTGTCAGATATGCATTTTACTTACGATTTTCTTCAAATTATGATAAAGATAAATGCGAATTTGATTATTTTTCAAGTTTTTGTATTCAGTAAATTTTTCTTGATGCAATTATTTGAGTATTTGTTTGCAGTTGCCGTTATACTCGTGACATCTAGATGGTTTTTTTGATTTTACACATGAAATGGATAATCCGTTGAATCGTGATCCACAATTTCTCTTCTTTTCATACTTTTGTTTTTATTTTAATCTGCGGTTTCACGCTTTGATCTATGAGACGAATGCAGAAAGCCCTTTCGGGGAAACATCTTGGGAAATTATAAATATCCTAGGTTGATTTCGGAATATTCATAACTGAAGACACCTCCTTTGCAACTAAAGTGAAATGAAATTAAACACTTCTAATCACATTGATGTACGCTGTTATCCTTTTGTTAGATCTTAGACAAAATGCCTCTCGAAACTCCCAGGTGTAAATGAATTGTCTACGAATAAAGAACACCAGTGTGGAACTACGGAGCTACTGTTAACAAGATAAGAACTGGCTAGCGCACTATGATTTGACATAAAAACATTCATAGCATACAACCGAAGGTAGTGGGCTTCCGCTTTGCAGTATAAGTGATCTTTTTAATTATCCCAACGAATTTGTCGCTAATTACAATGCCAATCATAACACGAATCGCAGATTGGTGACAGGAATTCTGTAAGATTTAAAGCAATTTGACTGACTGTCTAGTTCCATTTCAGTGCAATGACGCAGACTATTTCATGCCAAACGTTTTAAATTATCGTCTTGATAAAATAGGTAGAAATCCAGCCTTTGTAATTCCTAATTGAATTCATTTGGATGGATCGAAGATAAACGAAGAATGGATCATAATACACATGGGTGGGGTCTATTGAATAACACCACTAAGCTAATCACATTATGTTAACAAACGTTTTCTAATTCAAATAATTAACAATTTATTTCTAGACCACACATTTCAGATAGATCCAGGTGAACAGATTCAGGTACAATTTACAAAAATGTTAAACGAAATGAACTGTGAATCACTCATCAGCACACAAATACAGTAAAAAAATTCAGCTATTCGATTTTAAATCCAGTACATTTACGTCGATTTCATTTGTTTATCTTGGACAATTGTCCAAGTTTGCCTAAAAAGCCGAATTTCCTACCACAGACTAGCAGTGACTCTGTAGAATTCCAAACAAAAACGTCGTATAAATTTGACTATTCCTAATTTAGTATCAAAAATCGAGGAAATTTATCACTAATTTTATTACGTGAATGTGCCCACGAACTATAGCACTTCAATACGTATCACTGTCAGGACTATTTGCAAACACACCCTAAACTTCACTTAGTAGGATATTCCTTACACTCGTGAAATTCGGGTGGTGGTCCAGTGATCACACTTTTCTATGATTTAATTCAAATTTCGACTCACCTAGAATAACTGAAATTTAAAAATTGCGGAAATAAATTATTTTCATCAAAGCTTCTTTTTGATATCTCGTATTCTCACAATTTTATTACGGAATTCAGCCCCTTGAAGTGATGCTTCAAAATCCTTCTTCAAACTATTGGTTCACTGATGGATTCCTTCGGTTTACATGGTGCAATCAAGAGGATGTACCGAGAAAACTATTCTCAGCACGTCACATGTTGAGGCTTTAAAGACTATCAGTCCAAAACAGTGTTCTTATATCGAGACCGGATTGTCGTCTTGGGTCTTATTAAACAGTAGAGTCAGCTATTTCCATTAGATAAACACATAATCTCTCTTTAAGTTTTCCAAAGTCTACAGCTGTAGGAACAAACGCACACCTTGAATGTATGGCCTACTTAAAATTCACTAGTCAAAGTGGCCAACGCGTTCAAAATTAGACATGTGTAATATACAACATTACGAGGTAGCCGAATGTTTGGCAGATACACTGAAGCCACTACAGATGAAGCAGGCTAAATATAATATGGTAGGTATCGCCAAGAAAGTCAATAATGAGACAAAGATTGTTTTGGAATTGACTTTGCGATTCACTAACGTTCACCCTTCACAAAAGACCATTGGTGTTTTCTGTGAAGCTGTGTTACAGAATGGCATGAGGTTATAGAGAGACTATGATGGATGTGCAGGTTCAGATTAACAACAACATTTTCACTCAGGTTTAAGGAGTGGAAATGGGCTCTCTTATTGACACTCGTCTAACCAATATGTTTATCAAAACGTTTTACTGATAAATGCAATCAATGAAATACAGTTCTACTGTAGCTACAGAGATATGCGGGATACACACTACTAATGAGAAGTCGAATTTATTGAGTTAAAGTTGACTTTTAAAGTAGATGTGAGTACATGACTGTAAAAGTGTCTTTATGATTCACTAGTGTATAAGAAAGGGATGATGGAATATAAGTTGGTTTAAATATTTCTTGTTATAAAATGAACACTTCTAAATTACTGAAACAGTTTAAAACAGTAGAGTAAAATGTGACTCACGTTTTTGTACTAAAGCGAGAAGAAATACCAGAGGTACATGGTAAACAAGATTTACTAACTCATTATATTATTATTACGAATGCTATTATTATTATTTTGATCTTCTCTGGAAAGTTAGTAGATTGGCATATTCCACATTGGAGAAGTTTCTAACTAATTTGGTGGAAAATCTAAGGATTCAAATATTTTCATGTGACTGGGATTCAGTTTAAAGAGAACGGTACGCATATGTATTGGATTATTCTAGCCATTTAAGGTTTGCAATCTTTCTGATGTTACTGTTACCATAACTCATTCTTCATCTAAACTATTATTTGTTTGCAACTGGATTCACATCATTGAGAAACTTCCATTGGGTGCTGTGTTGAAATATACAGATCAGTGATCGACTTTTCAACATAATTTAACTCCACATAGATTTACGAAACACTCTAGTTCGAACGAAAAGGAGAAGCCTATGGCAGGCGAATATGTGTAGACTGAGAACGCATCTTTAACGGAATAGTTCACATGACTGGTAACATTTAAAACATATGCAGTGAACGAATAAATCTCAAAAAAGAATCCCATTGATAATAGACGTTATAAACTGAGAATGTGATTTGGAATAAATTTTTATTTAGTTTGCATGTTACAATTCTCCTCAATTCTTCCTTCTGAAGTTAGAAGTATTTACACAGCAGTGTCAAAGAGAAGTCCAAATTAACTCATGTCATTTTTGCGGCATTCACACGTATAAAGCATCCAAATAGCCTGAATACCTTTCATAAATTTATACTGAGAAGAATTCAAAGCAACTTTTGACTACTGAGTCATGTAGTATGTGACAAGAATGACATGGAAACATGACAGAAAGTATGGCTGGTGTGTGAACATTTAAATTTAGAGGGAGATAAAGGAAATGTCAAATATGTTGGGTTTCCTTTGGAGCGGTTAGAATATGTATACAACGGATTTTTGCGAAAAATGACGTTGCAATGTTTCGACTCATTCAAACAATATAGTATTGGCTTGGCCAGTTGTGGGCGGTATCCACTAAAACTATATGATGTCTGTCAAATGATTTTTGCCAATAAATCCGTTCGCAAGACAAATGGTTTGGATGAAACTCGTTGACTTCGACAAGCTGGCATATACCAGAACCAGTAGGTCCTTATTCACAGTAAAAGTTAGCGAAGGGTGAACATTAATAAATTTCATCAATAATTCGTCACATCAATGTTAGTTGTGGCTTATTTTGTTAGACAGTAAGTATTCAGCCACTTGGTTCTGCGTTCGTCTCGTTCCATCTGCGAAACTGAATTACATCATCAGGTGTCATATAGGTACGGTGACTTATCTTTTTATTCTACGGTGGTGTGGGTGATATTTTGCCTGTGGAAAAACAAACTCATATATTAAATGCATTTATTCCTGACTGCTGAATATCATTTGAAATGTAACACATACCGTTTACTTTAAAATGATTCGAAAAATACATATTTTTCAATTTCTGTCGGTAACATTCAAATCGTTTTAGTTGAGTAAATATTTTGCAGTGATTTTCGTCAAATTACCGCTTCAATGATCTAGTTTTAATATGATATTTGTCAGGGATATGATAAAGTAAGATGCACGTGCTGCATGTTACTATCCAAAAACACGGCACAAATGATAACTAGATGAATGAAGTTGTGAATTGTGATGGTGCATATACGTGATATGGATATGGTAAGGCTGGAATGTGACTTAATATATGACAGTCCATTTTTCTGAATAACTGCTTTCTTTGCATTTAATTGCTTGCTTTCTGAAGACAAAACCACCTTATTATGCAAATGATTTATTGTAGGTTATTTGTGGAAGTTTCCCGATAAATAGGAAGGTTTCCCGTGTGAAGAAACAGGAATTGCGACTCACAAATATGCATCTACATACCTATTTCTTTTGAATCGTCACACTGAGATTCATATGTTGCCTTCACTTCTTCAGGTGCACCTAACACTACAATAATAACTTCGATTGAACTTTGTAGGAATAAAGACAATTCTGTTTATGTTATTGAAGCGTGTTTATATTTCACTGGGTGAAATATGCTGTCATATAATAAATGTGAATAGGCAGAACAAGGCGACATTTTACTTTAAATTTTGACTGTTAAATATCTGTTGCAAATTTATACATACCGTCTCCTTGTGAATAAATCGAAAGCATTGAGTCACTTCACCATAACTTTAGGTTGTATATTGGAATGAATTAATAATAGAAACATTGACAATGAATCAAAACTTGCAAGAAACGAATATGCTGGTCTTCAGCATAGTGTTGCGCAGCCTCTGACGTGCTATACTTTAGTGGTAGATGTTCAAGCATTTATGATAGCTGGCTTAGTTGCTCTTAATAGCATGAATTACGTGAGCCACTGTATTGAGGGAAAATGTATCTTCTCTTTTCGTTTTCTTCTTATTCCTGAAACTCTACTTGTTTTTTAAGCATTATAGATGCGTTCCTAGTGTGAGTATTGGAGTGTGTGATCTAATGGCTTTATGATCACCATTCATTTTGACTCCTCTTGCAAGCCCTAATTTCATATTAAAATTCAATAGTTAAATAATCTTTTTTGTTAAAGGGTTAACATGATGTGTAGGAACCTACTTCTTGTTATTACAAAGGATTAAGAGAGAACCTTCATATTGCAATAATACTTTGAATAAACTTGATGAAATATTTGCTGCTTATAAAATATTACTCAATTTATTTTAATCAAATATTGAATAGTTGTGCATGAAATAAATTCATAGTGTACGAACTCGGGTGATAAACAGTTAGTATTTCTGTAGTAACGCTCAAGTGAAAATTACTTCGAGTACCGATTTAAGTAACTCACCTGATTTATTGACTGGATAAAACAATTTTGAAATATTCCTAGAAATTAAGCTGTCACTTTCCAGTTCTTAAATGTACGCGAACACACATAAATTCTTCTTCTGAGTTACTGCTAAAATTATGTTCATTTAAAATTACACAATACGGTTTTCATGAATTTGATAAAGACTAGTTGATTTTGCTTATAATTTTCTCTCTTTAAGAATAAAATGAACATAGGAGTCGTACTCGAATCACTAACATATATCAACAAACTTCCCACCAACTCCACGTGTAAATATTAGCCGTTAGCCCAAAATTTACTTATGTGGTGTGTTTAACTTCTATTTGACTGAGATATCACTCAGTGTGTTTGCTAGTCAGACTGAAGTGTCGAACACAACAACGTTGCTTAGCTCGTTTGGAGGCAGGCTCATGAATTGTGTGCCACATCTGACTCGGCTCAGAAAGTAGGAGTAGTTCAAACCATCCAAAATCTGGATAGCTATATGGACAAACTGGTGGGACATTGAAATCGATTCTGTGATGAAATTCTATCGCGACATATGTGACTTTTAAATCGTGAGTTAGGTTGGAAATTATTCTGTTGTAGCTTGTAAACACAAAACATTCTGTGCAAGCAGCCACGATCCAACTTAATAATCATTTGTGCCTGATAGATAGGATTCTTCGAGATTCCACTTCTCGAATATCTAATACATAATCTCTTCAGGAATGAAAATTAATTAAACCAGGTGTATACAAAGCCATAATCCATCTGTGATGCTTCTTTAGGCTTTTGAATAACTTAACAAAATTGAAAAATTAAAGCCTCTCTTAAGCATTCAAAGAATCATAGTAGACACACGACAAAACAATAACAGAAGCCACATACATCTGTTGGAAGCCTCGCTTCTATCTATGCTGGTTGGTGCAATATCAGATGCACTTCCACAATTCCGATATTCACTGTCTTCAGTAGCCATAAAAATAAACCATGATCATTATTTTCAACAAATAAATGCATTGTTTTTGTGTGCACATTGTATGGTGACATACCGATTAAGCATTTCCCGAGTTGGCTTTTCTATCATGTGTACCATTATGAAAGTCGCTCTGGTGTTTTATGCTGGTCCATACGGAAATGCCACACACCTGTCTGACATTTCAAAAGTCAGTCAGCGTTTATCCATTACTAACACGGGTTTTGTAATTATTTCAGCTCTGTTTGTATAGGAAAACGTGAGGTAAGTATTCCAAATTTAAGGATATCACAATTACTCAGTAACTAAAAATTTCCCTTCCCTGAGTGCGAAAATTATTATTACCATGTCAGTCAATTCGTGTGATTCTCTGGGTCATCAGAAGGGCGTATTTGGGTGACTAACTGTTAACTTACGCAATGCTTGAATGTAGCACATAAAAAATTAATGTAGAGTTTATTCTAATAAAATTTGAAAATTAAGGAGGTCATTTGCATTAGTTATAACTATGAATATTTCAACAATATTTCCTTTTTCTGTATCATCTATCCAGATATTTCAGTTTATTTCAATAAGCAAAGATACAGTTAACAGCTTATTATTATAAAATATGCGCATATTCCATTTTCACAACACGCATTTTCTAAACTTCCTCTTCGTTTTGAAATCTGTACCAAGTATTCTCTCACCAGCCATTGTACGAATTCATATCTGAATGCAGCCTATACACCCCATCAATCAGCCCGATATGATTGTTGTTGCTTCCGGGTATCTTCATCACTCACTTACAAGTGGATAGTTTTAGGGGTATCAATGAAAACTCAAATTGTTTTGATCCAGTGATAAATTCAGGAGTTACTTAGAGATTGTAAACTGTTTAGGAAATTTTCATCTTGAGAACGTTGTGAGGGTGAATCGGTCACAATAACTGCTGACAGTCGTGTGTTCATCATTATATTGGGAGACTGATTACCCTCCAGATCGAAATACCCTCAATCCTCTATGCCACCTTGATGTGCAACGAACAGAGTTTCTGCTATATTCGTTTCGTAAAGAGTTTTGAGGGAAAACGACTAATATCCCAGTCGGTGAAGAAGCTTTAGTACAGTATTGATTCCTAAATCTACCTTAGTTTACATTTACTTCACTTAATCAGATACTTCCATTTACTCATTTATGAATTTCAGGTGTTGAGCAGGTGATCACAAATAATGATCCTAATGCTGTCATCGGTGGGTTAGCGACCTTGTATTCATCAGAGTCAGTGAAGAATCCACTATGAATTATTCGCCGTTCTCTGCATGTTTAAACTCACCTGTCAAATCTACAATTCAAGCAATGTGGAAATTTAGTAAACGGACTCTTGCAGTGTTTCTACTCAGACCGATGCTTCGAGATATCATATACTTTCAATGCTTTATTTTCCCCTTAATAGTGACTATGTGTAATTCATATGATGCCTTTCCCCCTTTGTATATGGTGTATGATCAACCTGAAATGCTGAATACAGCAAAGTTTGTAGGCAGACCTCTTATGTACACGATCCTGATTGATAATTCTTGAAGATGCCTTCATCAGAAATCTGTAAGTGTCTGAACTTCGAAACCGTACACGTAATTCGAAAAAAACGTCGTAAGATACCTTTTAGATTGAAGTGCACTTTCGTAAATGCATCAGTCGTTCAGCATAACATTTAACATTTTTAATTATAGACTGATCGCCTGATGACATCAATTTATGACGAGATCAACATTTGAAAAATCAATGATTGATAAAGTCGCAGATTAAATATGATTTGCTTTACTAACTTTTACACACTAGAACGAAGTGAGTGTGAAAATAAAATTATGTATATAAAATTATGAGTATTTAATTTTCTAGAAATGTTTCCGTTCTAATATTTTTATATATAATATCAGCACAGAGAATAGAAATCCCACCAACCACAAACATATATACACATTTATACATATATAAAAGGGATTAGTGCTTGAATGATAACACTTGATGCTGTATCGCTATTGAAACGAAGAGACTGTATATATGACTTCCACATACATTTTAGGACAGACTTCATTGGTTTATTAAGATAAACATTCACAGGTGGAGAACATCCAGTGAAATTTCATAATCACTCTCAAACTACGAATGATAAATCAGTAGCGCTCTCTCAAATATAAAACAGGCGTTTCAACGAAGAAAATGTTCCCTGAAACGATTTCATTTTCCTAGCTGTACGGTGACACTTATATATAGGTAACAGTCTAAATATCATATACATTTCGTTATGTGTGTTACAATTTTACAGTGAGTGGAAATATCCATGTGGGACAACATTAGTGTATATCATTACGAATCACAAGTATATTAGGAACATGCATGGATAAATAGATGTCAGCAATGTGTACAACACCCATTAGGTTAATAGTCGATAGGAACTTTAAGTACTTCTTGAAGTGTCAGTGTGTGACTTTGTCCAGTTGACTGTTATAGAACAGTAACATAAGTAGCATAGATTGAAATATGTTTAAAGGAAAGTAAATAACAGGGAATAAAGATGAGTGAGGAATTTTCTTGGATCATGTGGTAAAACTAGTACCAAAGAAATGAAAAACAGCGTTCAGATTGTCAGCAGCCAATGGTTTTTCTTGATGTTATACAGTGTCACATTTTCCACTACATGAAGAAAGTGAACTACTTATAAGTAGCAAGTAGTATGAAGTTATACGAAAGAAAATCTAGTAAGCATAGTAAAGAAAAAGTTCACACTGCTGCTTTAATACGAGCCTAGTTTTCCTTAATCTATCTTCTGAAAAGACACCGAAAAGGCACGATTAAATCTGGCGACGTCGTCAACAAACCTCTTGTAGTTTGTTGGTTCGCCGTTCCGTGTAGAATACAGCTACAGGAAGTTACTTATCGACTCCCATTCCTATTGCACATGGGAATGTGGCGTGTGGTGTCACATGAAGGTCTCCTCAGAGTTTGTTCACGATACTACTGAAACAATATACCGGATGGAGAATAATGATCATAAATGTGATTGCCTTATCTCATAAAATCGATTGAGGGAAAAGAGAAGTTGACATTTCAAGAATGAATCAAACGGAATAAACTATATGTCTATACATTCGTTAATATTTTTATACATGAACTTACTGTAGAAATTGCCTATGAGATTATCATTTTCAGTATTTTCAGTATGCTACCATTTTACGGCAAAATGAAACAAATAATTAAGTTAGCCTTAGCCCATCTTTACGCAGGCTGACTCATTACTTTTAAACATCTCATTTCGTTGCACTAGAAGACACTAAGCATTAAAATGTTTTTGACTGGTTGGTCAATAATTGTTGAAAATTGAAAAATTGAGGAAGTATTCACCCACTTTGTTATTGTCATTTAGTATAATTACACAAAGTGACATCAAAAGACGCAGGAAAATGCTTGCAATGTCTGGAAATCTGAATTCATAATAGTCACTCGCTGGATTCGGCAGGTTGTTCTTCTTTTCAAACAATTGTGTGAACTATACAATTTTCCCACTGAAAATGTGAGAATTTCACACAATGAAGAAGTTGATGCTTGATGTAAGGCGAAGGGATATATGTAAACGCATCGACTCCACCCTCCCGTGGGAGAAAATGATTTGAAATCAGTTACACTTAGTGATAAGAAAAACGAAGAATGATTGACTAAAATGATTCAATCGTGTGACAGGATGCAACTGGTACGCTTTTATAAAAAGGTATTTTTTACACGGGTTTTCTAACTGCAAATACATTCATTATTAATTTTTTATCAAGGTGCTGAATCTATCATAGCATCATTCAGTCTCCTTGTGATGATCTGGACTAATAATTTTCTTGGGGTCTAAGGGGGCATAATTTCGGGGTACTTCTTGCATTTACAAATATCATCTTACTTTGTCACTTTCCCAAGGTAGCATTTATTTGACAATCTGCGCCTCTTCTCATCCCCCACACCTTCTATATTAGTGTCCTTATACTTTGGAGTGACAGGTAAAGGGGTGATCAAAGTGTCAAAATGTGATTCTTGATTACGCTGCATTTTTCAGATAACACTCATTCTTTCGTGACGTCAACCAAATTACTAATTTATTCCAAGTACCATCCCAGTTTTAGCGATTGTGATATCCTGTGACTGCGACATTATTGGTACTTCACATACAACTGAGAGAAATTCAACCATTTACAGCATGAAAACGCCACATATGATGGTAGAAAACTTGATGGCATACTGACTGAAAGATAATTATTTTCAAACTCTCATCGCCGCTTCACATTTCTGTTATACACTGTGATAAACTGAATGCGAAAAATGTATAACTTCAGATGGTAGATGCCTCATACTACAAAATTAGTGGATTTCAATCGACTTTAGTGTTCAGGCAGGCAGAATGTGTCAAAGAATTCGTCATCAGTAAATATGGTATTAACTTGGTACAGTGGATACTAGAAACTGTTGAACATATTTTCTGGCTCAGAAATGGAAACCAATGGAAGTGAAAACGCTGGGTAAGTTTAGGAAGTGCGAACCTAAATGATTATTACTCGTAGATATTTAACTTCATTTTCCGAGGATCTGACTTGCAGGTTTTGCCCATCAAAGTGAAACATATTAATATATCAAAAAGCTTCTCCTAACTCAAAATCTAGAAAGAAAAATGGTATTCACACTCCAGTTCAAAACCTCAGTTTCTAGATAATCGGGTGAAGAGAAAAGCTGCGAATTGCGTTGACAGACGAAGATGTTCCGGTACAGTGCACATATTGGAATTCATATAACTAATTATTTACAAAATAACACTCATTACAGATTCTTTTCATTAAGAAATGATTTACAGGGATAAAAAATTGGCAGGGTATAGTTCTTAATTATAAATTCAACACGTCAGTTCCAATTTCCATTCATTGGATTTCCAGTGGCAGATTTTAAAACAGATGCCATAAACCAGCCTGCTGCAGAGCTCAACATAGAAGATAACAATCATTATTCATGGAACAAGCTCTTGGCTCCAAAAGTTTTTGCAAATCTCAGTTAATAAAGACTTAGATGCCCTAATCAGGAGACATAAATTCTTGGAATGAATAAATAATCTGAACTAGTAAACTGCGACAAAATATAATAAGAGATACGTGGAATTGGTGATTTGTATCAGAAACATTGGAATTCCTATACGACATCCACATTACAGTTTCTTTCAACAGACGGTATAATATCGTCTGGTGTGACAATTTCTTGGGTCTACAAATCCTAAGAAATGATCGCCTAGTTTGCCTGAATTTGTTACTAATGGGATACTGACTAATCGGAGTGGAATTTTATGAAGGGATATTGCTGTGAATTCCACAGCTCTTAGCTGACACTGAGAGCTTAAACGAAGATTAGTTGAGTTGATCCTAAGCTAGAAAACATTGACATCTCAAACACTCAGTTAACAACCTCAAAAGTTTTAGAAATGATAAGAAACTGATTCAGAATGCAGGCTTTATTTAATACAATATAAGTCACATCCGAACAGCATCGATAATCAATAGATTGTGTTCCTCCAAATGGCATTCAGCACACGAAGATTAGGATTATTTCCCTGATTCGACATGATCATGTTTCCTGTATAGACGGTCGGGCAGAAAATATTCATGTCATTCAGACTGTCTATTTTATCATCACAATATGCTAATTTGGATCGCAATATAATATTTACCAGCCAGTGTTTTTTATTCCCAAAAGTGACTGAAAGTGGTTGAATTATCGTTGACAGAGAATAAAGTGATCAGACGACCTATATTCGTAACAGCCTTCACATTTAGCAAATCACTGTCGAAAATGCTTGAAGGTTGTGCATCTAAGGTGCAGAGACAGTCATTTGGCAATTATTAACTCAATCCTAGGTGACTTCAATAACCAACAGCTTATATTGCATTAATTTTCAATCGTATTTACGGCAGATGTCCTCCAACAACTAACCGATTTCATTTGTCGATGAAGAATGAATTCAATCTAATTGTGACAATCCACTCAATGGATTCTTAAAAACGGTGTCGAAAAAAGAGACTGATTTTCTGTTCCCATATTCGATAAGTATAAAGTGATACCTTCTCGTACACATAGACTACAATTCATCGGAAATAAATTCAAGTGTTTTCTGTGGAGTCAATGAAAAGACAATGATAGGGCTGCAGGTTCTCGTACTAGATTCAGTCAAATGAATTACATCAGGAGAGCATTGGCAATAATTCTATGTGTGAAAATGCATTCAGGCTATTCATGCAGCCGAATTTAACATAATAACCTGTCAACATAGCTCCTCATACGAAAACCAGGACTTTGTGGCCGGTGTTCACAAATGAAGGGAAGTGGTGTGAAATAACATTGACAATCAGTGGTGAGAACTGAAAACATATCAATCAGCTAAGTAACAGTCTGTGTTTAGCCTCCTCACCATGCAAAAGCATGCTGAAAATATATGCTCCGAATGCGTATATACAAAAATGTTACTGATTATAAAGAGAACATTAATGAATTTCCTAATCACTAGGAGATTTGATCATTTCGGATGTGGCAAGCAGCGGAAACTTTGACAGGCGTTCTGTCACATTCACTTCATACATGCACCCTACTGAAACTCAAATGGGAAATCAAACAGCCACTTAACTAAAACTGATATATCCAATACACATAAACCAACGAGAATCAAAACAATCAATGGAAAATTGCATCGTTAGTCTACGATATCCTACAGCACAAAACTCTAACGATTCAACCTTAAATTCACTTGTTGATAAGCAAGGAACAACACACCGAAATTGTTACACATTCACTCTGTGAATTCAGGAGGGTAATGGTGAACATACAGACTGATTTCCTGTTGATATACTCCACTGATGCGAATCATATGTCACAACATATTCATCAAATTTATTGCCTTGTTACTTCATATTTCATACCTTTCATAAAAATGAAATATTGTTAGGACTTATGGCATAGTTACCACTGGAAGGAAGACATTTCAGAAGGCACTGAATCTCTAAAAATTATATCAACGTATTCTGTAAGCTTACGTCCCCATCAATCATAAAACTTTAGTGCCTCATGACATGAATATTAAAACTAAAACAAACATGTATGTGAAAATCTCTGGCATAGTATTTCTTCAGGATTTAAAGATAACATTTTGTAATTACAACCAGATTTAAGCTTATATTTTACAATTTCAAATAGATATTCAATTGAAAGTTATCTCGAAAAGCATCAAAACTTACTTGGGTTACTTGCGGTGTTGACCACAAAGGCGAATAAGCAGAGAATAAGCCACAGTAACATTGCTAGTTCTGTAAAACCGAGGCAAAATAATGTGAGCATTATGTAGTTCTTTGACTATTTATACTAAGTCTGAAACGATCTATTGCGTGTTGATATATAAAAAATAATCAGTTTAAACGATTCATACAACTGAATGTAGAAAAAATATTTACTGCATCTAGATATGCCTTTAATCATAAAAAAATCAGTTATAAAGCGTAAATAGCACAAACTATGAATAAAAACTTTTAGACATTTGTACAGTTTCAGACATTCGAAGTTTCAACTTAAACGATGATATTGAAAAAGTATATGATATAGACAGAAGATTTAACTAATCTGTCATGATCACATAGAAAAAAAATCTTCATTCTTATATCTCAAAAAAATCATCAGTTTTTAGAAGTTACTTTTTTGAGAGATTTACGCATTTCTATTGAGAATATAAAACATCGATTTGAGAATAGAATTTAGACATTATGTACTTCTGTAAAAACTACATTTATTCTTTATGAAATTGTTCGATGTATCCCTCACTGTATTGAAACAAGTAAAAATACTCTATATTGAAATTAAAACAAGATTTTGAGCGAACAATTGTTTTCGATAACTTCTTCTTCAGGCTCTACATTTATAAATAAATCGGTGATATAGTAATGTTTTATAGTCAAAACAAAACAAAACTCTATCATCCAACTGTTCATTCACACTTCATCACATTTTTTCTGACTATACACCCCATACACATTTGATTGACTATGTTAACTAATGGACTATCATCTCAACTTACACATGCACCCCAATACAGTTTCTGATATTATTTTCATTTGCCTTTATTGGCTATATGTACTCTATTATTCATGGATTTATAATTGTAGAGCCTGAAGAAGAAGTTATCGAAAACAATTGTTCGCTCAAAATCTTGTTTTGATTTCAATATAGAGTATTTTACTTGATACAACACAGTGAGGGATACATCGAACAATTTTATAAAAAATAAAAGTAGTTTTTACAGAAGCACATAATGTCTAAACTCTATTCTCAAATCGATGTTTTATATTCTCAATAGAAATGCGTTGAAGCTGAAACTTAAGATATCTGTAACTGTACAAATGTCTGAAATTTATATTCTTATAAAATCGGTTTGAAATGTATGATTTTACAAATACCTAATGCCCACATTATCGTGTGTCTGTTTTACAGGATTGGCGATTTTACTCTGTATTATTTTCCACTTACTCACCCTTGTGGTCAAAGCAGAAAATATTTTGACTCAGATGAATACTTTATATGATTTCGCCTTGCACGTTCACCAGGGAGCGCTTTGGAATAGTTGCCATCAAAAGGAAGTACTGGTGAAGATGATGGTGAACAATGCTCCTTCTTTATAATTCATACAATTTAATGCTTGAATCTGTTGAACATTCATCGAAAGGCGACCTCATCGTGAATCCGTGCTTGGGAAGTTTCTGAATCTGCAACTATTCAGTTCCTTTGCTTCACCTCGAATATTTTTTTTACTTTCCTGCTACTACATAAGCCAAAATTTTTATTGGCTGGGATATGAATGTTGGGTTTTGGAAACTTCACACAGATGAACTAATTCAGGCTGTCGTCTTAATGATAGGTTTTCCTTAACAATGTAAATTATAGTTAAAGTGCAACTGTATGATAATTAGAGTCACAACATAACTGAAGATTCAATAGAAAAAACGAGCAATTCATGTAGATTTTTAGACATTGTGATTGCATCCGGTGTACACAAAGATAAACTACACGACTTGAATGACATGTTTAAACAGACACCTTCAAAAATACCTGCTAAAGATGTGTTAAAAAGTCCTTTGAAATAGTTAGAAAACACCACATCATGATTAAATATGGAAAACTAATGAAATGCCAGTTGTTCATTCTGTGCACATCTGAAAAATATTTGGAAGGCGTCATGAATTCTGCATTCACAAATAGCAGACACAACATCAATCATTGTGCATCATGATTTTCAGAACATCGCACAAGCATCTCATGACCGTGTCAATTTGCAACACACATTCACTAATAGCCTAAAGAATACAATATTCTATTTTGATATGCTGTTTCTGGAATAGGCTTCACCAAGGAGATTGAGGAGGCTGGATATAGTCAGAGTTGTTAATGGTCAAATTTTTCATCAAATGAGAATCAAAATTTTAGAAAGAGCTATTTCAAAGAAAAATCTTGGAGTCATGGTTTTCAGATGAAGCTGTGAATTAGGTCGTGGCAATACTTGATAAGCTTTCTAAACTATTCTCTTGAAGTGAAGACGAATTTCAGCATCATCTCATCAAGCTGTTTTCAAAAGAAGATGGTGGTAATAAGTGTCGCAATCAAGTACATATAATCTTCAGCATTCAGTTTCGATCAGTAATCAAAATGGAAAAACGATGATTCATAAGATGAGTTAAAAAGTGAATAAATTCATGTGAATAATTATGAATGAGAAAGCATCCTCAGCGTTTGTAATATCCAGACTAATTCCGTCACAGAAAGCTAAAAGAAGCAGTGCACCAAATCAGGTGCAACAATATTGCTACCTTAACAGCAACCTTATATTTACGCCATTTCTTCAAAAACGAAACCAGGTTTGATACCTAGAAACTGTGTTTTTGGAATGAATAGTGAATATCACTATTGTTTCTAGTTTTTGATTTGGGGAACCCTTTCAGCTGAATGATTCTGAAGAATCTTGATGAAGGACATTTTTCTGGGCAATACCCACTAATTCTGTATGGTCGCCTATCTGATGTCAGTTAGGTATTATGCCTTTCTTACCGACATTTGAATATATATTTCTCTGCATTTCCAAAGTCACTCTGTTTAATGGAAGTCTAAGGAAACATGAGACTCTCTTGTAATTACGATAGGCAACATATTTCAAATGATATAACTTATGATTGCGTTTCACTCTGTCATATTTCCAAGAAACAGTGAATCGTAAATGAAGTCAACTAAATCAGAATTTCATTTGACTACGCGTATTATCGCTCTAAATACAAACTGATTACAGAAAATATTTGAATTGCAAGTGAATTATTTATACTTAAGCATACAAATATTACAGACTTACGCAGATGAATGAGTAGTGTTTTCATGAAGCACAATGTACTGTCACCGGCGTTATAAATAACCTCCACGAATATGTATCATTTCAGCGTACGTTCATGATAGCAGGTTGAGCCAATCTCAGTAATGCTACAAAATCCAACATTGTTGAAATGAAATTTTTATTTTCATGGAATTAAATACGCATTATGTGATATACAGAATTTTATGTTTACACCCACCTCACTTCAGTAAGTCAATAATGAATTACCGGTTTAATCACACAATGATGTTTCAGATGTCCACCCAGTTATAAATCAATATCACGAGGAGATTAGTCTATCATTATAATGGCTATTTAAAAACGTGAAATTTTCTGTCTGAATGACTGATTCATTCATGAAAACGCCCTTCAACTACCAAGGTTTGTTGCAATAACTTGTATAAAACGTGTTCAACTTCAGTGTTCAGACAATTTGGGGGTTGTGATGAAGGCGTATTCTAGATAACTGAATCAGTAGCTCAGCACACAACGTTTTCCTGTACTCATCAGTTTACACCCATCGTGTGTCATCCAAAATGAAAAGAAAGACACATTATTCTTACCCTTGATAACCACCATGAAATATAGATACCAAAGACAATGTCAAATGACTTTCAAAGCTTCACTTCGTGCAGCTACATTGTAAAGAATACTGGACGAACCATCTCACATATAAGTCATAATTTAATGCATTTACTATACTTCCATACTGACTGCATTGTAGACTTGATAAGAAAGTTGAAATACGTACAAGACGCGAAGTGATTTTTATCGAAGGATTCATTTGCTTTGTTGATTACTAGATTACGCTACCCTAAGAACAATAGCTTTAGGTTCAAGAGGTCGCGAAGTCAATTTATCGCCTCCAAATGTAATCACCGGTCGGCCATCTGAATTTTAGAACTATGTAGAAATATCTGAGTGGGTCAGGTTTGTGTAGATCAAAAGTAGATTTAGCAGTGTATACTGTGCTGAGGTTTGTCAATCGAGTGGGATGTCAATCACCTTACAGTACTCACTAAACAGTTGGCTTATTACTCTCCAAAAAATGAACATAGCTGAAATTCCGTTTTTCTCATAGCAAACTGTTATAAGAAGTGAGAGGTATTTTGATGTTGAGAGGAATCGGTCTTTCAATTTTATGCTCATTCCTTTTCTTTATCAGATAATTTCATCGAATTATCCTTCTATTGTTCTTCTTATGAGCAGTCCCATAAACACTGTAGAATTCCCGACTGATTCGTGAATTCATCATTAGATCAAAACAGTACAGGATGTCTAGATTATTTCTTAAACACTCCAGTGGTAAGCAGGAGGAAAGAAAAGCCATGGGTGACTGCAGTCACATCACATCGATTAAAGGACTATGTAGGTTGAAATCGGATGTGAATACGAAAATTGGCTGGTGAAAAATACATCATTTAAACTGGTTAACGTAGAGAGTGTTTAAAATGTGGCGTGCAAATGGAATGTATGCCAATTTGTAGAGAATAAAATGTTACTGAAATGTCTGCGTTCTGTAACAGCACAAGCTTCTAAAGAGTTGATGGGTGAGATAAAACTGTTTGAAAAACATTCCAATCACTTTGACAAACGCTCCATTATGCGAATAGACAATCGCCTTTCTGTACAACCTGTGTTTTCGATTCCACAAACACACTAAAATTGACAAACACAGTTTGAAGTGTCGAGGATTGTTGATTTGCACTTAACAAATTGTTGAAGTATTCGCTCGTTCGTGTTAAGACAAATAGGTTTTGCACAAGCTATCTTGACAGCTTTACTAGGTCTTCGTTTGACCACCTCTTGTACTTCATCTCTTTCGAATGACAAATTGATGTAGACAGATTTCTTCGGTACTGTTTAGATAGTTTTGCAGGGGCTCGTTTATTTAGAGTATTGGTTAATGACCTTTCACGGCATCCATTCATAAATAAAACATCCTTTAGAGCCTTTATTTCATGCTCAGTTGTACTGCCATAACAAATTTTCCGTGCTCTATTCAGCAGTGTTCTCACTAAGTTATTTTTAAACTGGACTGTAACAAAGCTGTTGAAATGCATGTACTGTCTTGTCCAAGAAGACTTTCTAAATATAGATCTTTTGATTGTGCCATCAGACATTTTCGCTAGAAAAACGTTTAGGAGTTTAATGGTATCGTTTTCCTCGTGTTATAATGAGAGAATGAGATTCGAGTGGCATGAGTTGAATTTTACCAACATGTCTTCATCTCTTGATCTGCTTCCACAGACAATAAAAATGCCATCAACATATCTAAGGTATACATCCGTTTCTTGGATATGCATATATATATATATACATAGGGTAGCCAAAATTTGAAATTCATGGGCATCGGATGGCGTCACAAAGGCTGAGTCCTCAACAAGCTCGCTTTATAACCAGAAAGTCGTGGCTTCGAACCCAAGTGGATGCGTACCGCTAGAAAGTCTCAAACTGGGACGAAACAGCTATCCAGTATTGAGGCTTTCCAACGGTTCTCTAACTGATGTCAACTGGTGTTCAAACCTGTAATATCAAATTGCCATTGGTTCATGCTTGTTTGAATGAGTATATGTATGATGTTTCCTTTGTGGAAAACACATAAGTTCATATGTGAAAAACACGACAATAATTTACAGGGGTCACAACATAGGACTGAGTAAGTTTTTCTTTTTCTCGTCGGTCTCCCTTCATAGAATCTACCATATAGATGATAAGTCTATCCGTTCTCTCCCATTTATTTTACTCGATGTGGTTAAAATATGCAAGACTTTCAGAGGTCAGTCTTTCTTTATGTGAATGAAGGTGTTTTTCACAGAATTTCAACAGTGTTTAAATAGATGTCGCGCACACCTTCCATAGCATGCATTTCTACAGCTGATGTTTTTTCGAGACTTTGAACTTTACTTCATTTCTGCGTGGACGTCAAGTACACATTCTTTGCTCATTTGTGCTGCCCTTCAACTATCTACTCCTTTACCATACATAGAAAGCCTCAAATTTTGAAAATATTTTCGTACAGGCAGAGTTGCTTTGTGTCATTCACAGATATATGTCTCTGACACTAACCAAAGCTTTCTTTACAAAGTTAAAGGACTTTAAATAGGCGGAACAGCTTGAACCGTCTGTTTTACGTACCACGTCGCTCTGGCTATCGAGCACAACTGGTTGATGTGGGTGACATCCAACTACTCAGAATTGATTAAAATAACTAGTTACTTGTCAAACGACTTTAACTAAGTTTTACAAATGAACCACACAACACTACTTTTGTCTCATAACAGCTCATTCACGAATTGATTCTGATCATGTGGATAAAAATATTAATGATGCATTCTGCTTGAAACGTTTTTTCAAAGTGTTACTAGAATACAGAATTCCCTAAACACGGATTCCCTAAATAATAAGAAATGGATTGATGGTATATAATTGCGTTAACTGACATCAAATCCCTCCATGACTCTTTCCCTCACATGAAAGTGGTTTTTAATGTACATGGGAAAATGAACAACTAAGACTAAAATGGTCGTCATGCTTAACATTTGCATACTTTGATTCTATTCCTGCAAAATATTGAGTTACAAATAGGAGTCTCGTTTAGACTTTCCACCAATAATTTTAAGCTTATTTCTCGTGTTACTTCAAATGGTTAAGTAGAGTATATCATAAATGCCCAGAGCAACTCGTCTAACCTTGGTGATATTCAAGGCTGCCTATCACTTTAAATTTTCTGTCAGTCCTGTTTCATTATCAATATTCCCATTAAAAATCCATCTGAAAATACAATGAAGTGAGTTCATTTCTTCGATTTATTCAAAAGAAAAAGGTGTGTATTAATTCCTTTGCACTCAGAAATCAAGATAGAATTTCGTCCTATTCCGTACATACACAATTATTTATAGCGAACATATTTCGACTAATGAAATACTACGTAAACTAAGAAAATGAGAAGGCGTAATTTATCCGAAATGTGTAGTGTATTTCATACAAACTGATCACACACGAACTTGTCATTTACCATTATGGGTAAAATTTATTTTGATCAAGTCTCACAGTGCAATACAGTAATATTTCAGTAATATATATTGGATTGATATGATTATGAGCAATAAATGGTGCTCGAAATGTCATCAGTAAATATTACTGTATAACACTGTGAGACTTTATCAAAATAAATATTACCCATAATGGAATTATAATCTACCACAGTGCACAAACTTGTCATTTACTTTTACACAGATCAACACAGAGCATCAATAAATACAATATAAGTTCAATTGTCAAAAGTTCAGGGTAATACATAAGAGGTAGGAAAATCACTTAAAAACACTGGATAAGAAGAATAAAAAAAGGGTGACAATGTTTCTAAGTAAATTTAGCCCTCGTTATACAGAGGAATGACCAGAGGTAGTTTATTTGTTTATCAACCTTATATAGCTGAGTGTATTTCCAATAGTCCATATATCCCTGTATGTGGAGTATTCAGATGAAGGGTTCTGCGAAAGATTTTATGAATTAATTAAATCCTGCTTTGTTAACCTTTGTTGTTTGTCTTAAATGACTAGTGATTCTTTTAACACAAAATAGATTTGAGCCCTTTTGTAGCTAAGGTTTCAATGAATTTGCGTGTGTGATTCAAACTTGTTTCAGAGATATGTTTAAGCCGTTACAGAAATTAACCAAGGATGTGCATTGCCACAGATTATGTTGGGCAACTTTTTTTAGGATTAATTACGGTAGGTATCAAGGCAATGTCAAACTTAAGACTATTGTACAGTTAAGTGAACGAATTTGCCGAAAAGAGACTCTTTGCTTAACTGTTTATTCTTATGTTTTCTATCGTAGTCGCCAACATGAAGCAGCAGTGGCAGGAAAATATCAATTATTTTTACGACCTCAATTCACGTGGAATACTTCTACAGAGATTCTATCCCTATATCTAACCAAAGCGACGGGTACTTGTACCCACCCCTCAGTAGCCACCGAACGTATTAACCAGAAAATGCAAAATCTGCTGATTAATCGTAGGTCTTCCTCATACTTATACTGTTTCATCTGTTCCAGTGGTTCAAGTTGTTTTGGGCATGCAATTAAGCGGCTTCATCTGTAGGTTCGAGAACGTTTACCACTTTGATGCGGTTATGGTGTAATGAAATGCATTAAACGTTTATTACCGTCACACTTAGTGGATACATGATATCGAACTAACCCTAACAAAGTCTTGAGAGTTATGAACCCAGTTGTGAATTAGTTGTCCTCATGTCATGCTTAACGGTAATTTAATAGACGATACTGCAAAACAGAAAAACGGAATCGGAGACATATAAATAACCATATTTTCACGATCAACTTGGTCTTCACCATTGTTCCTTCTATGGAAAAAGTAAGTTATATGTGTAATGAACTGATAAATGAGTGTGTACAGATTGGTATTCCGGTGTCTTCTTGAAAGGACTTATTCTAACACACACCATGAACGTACTCGCTTTTCCACAATAAGATGTATTGGCATAACGTCCGCGGTGGGTGTAATCCTATCAAAACTCTTCCCAGCGTCATTTTAGCAGCAGATTGTTCTTGTATGAACCGTAGGTAGGTTTCCACAGGATTCTAGATTCATATGAACTGCCCCGAAAAGCTGATATTTAGTCAGGCTTTTTATTAAGAATTACGCAAATATCTCAGGCTTTTCCAACAACACTATGCAATCAGATATTTTCACTGCGAGTTGAAATTACAGATTCAGCAGCACATTTCCATTGGATTCGATTCTCTGCCATCACTTTCATTTGTGTCAACGACTCCCTGCAGTTTTTAATTCCCTTTCTCCATGACCCCCTCCATGATACTCTCAGTCATGCGATGACACGACTCTCATTCGGAACCCTTAGAGTGCTAAAATGAGCAAAACACAAATCGTTGCAGGAAAGCTTGAGATAGAAAATTGTTTGTTGCTTGTGACTGCTTTCATTCATCATCAATTTGAATATCATTCAGCCATGTTATCTAAAAATGTCCCACAGCTTTACACAAGGGTCTCAATTATTCGAAGACTGGTCACTTGTCTTCTCAGGTTTGGTAAGTTGCAAGAAGTAACAGGATCTTTTTCTTCTATTTGGGCTAAATCAACAAGAGGTACCAATATCTCAATTTATGTTGGTGTCTAAAATGAAGATTGAACCGCGTGTCGTGCTGCATTGCACAGACAACAGCAGTAATAAAAGTAGAGGCATCAAAGAGGTCTCCTTGTCATTCAGCACCATGACCAATTATTCAGTGCGACAAAATATACTACTCAAATCAAGTGTTAGTACGAAGATTCTCTTTGGATAATAATTCAGAGTTGATGAAAGAGAAACGTGTGCATAAATCTAGAATATTAATGTCAGTAAACGTTACGTTTGCTTTGACTTTCAGAATTTTCACTAAGTTTGATAGTCTCATAGTTCAAACAGAAAATATTTACTTTGTAATGTTTCTAGTTACCATTCTCACATGTCATTTCGTTTTGTGCTTTTTCTGTCTTCCTTACACGTGTTATGTATTGTGTCACAAGGATCTCTTATTTCCTCCCTTCGCAAAACGATCCACAGCCCCTCTCATCAGCATTCTTGGAGAATACATTCCACACCATAAAACAAAGACAGGATCTTGTCAGTATCATACGCCACATTACTTTAGAGATTTTAGCGAACTGTAGACTATTGAAGACAATTTCGCTATGAATATGAATGTGCTATGTACCTACTTGGTGTTCACATCACCTAAATCTGGGTAACAAGCACATTTGTGGTCTCCATTAGTCTTCAACTACCCATATGAACCAGTAGTATCTATCGCATCGCACAATCTCCACTACTTCTCACGTTTTTATCTGCATTAGCTGTGTATATCTTCATTTATTTAGAACACTATTGATGAACTTGATGGGAAAATAAACCACTCCGTATAAAATGTATCAGTCTTAATTAGTATCCAACCCAGTAATTTCACAAAAACTGCAGACTTATTGGAATAAAAGTCCTTTAAATACGAGTTATATTTGCAAAAATCTTACCGATATTTGTCTCTTGATCTTGATCACTTTTCTGAAGATATTCTGACTAGTTTCACCAAAGAAATGTGGGGAATACTTACTTCACTACTGCTGAAAAAGCCAAGTATGTAAACTCTGTAAAACTAATCAGTACCTTGAATTTGTAGCTGATTTCTAATTAATTTAGTGATGATGCCAAATTGGATTGCAAAACAAAACTATTTACATATTGAAATTACATCCAGTTGACAATTGAATTCAGGCAGAAAATCTCTATGCTTCTATAAACTTACTACAAAGAACTTCAAGTACGTTTTACTGATCGACAAGACATTGCTTTCTTTGTCTCAATAGCATGCTACTTGTTTACTCTGCATTCTGACTTTTCCATGTACACATTCATTCTCGTGACAGTGGCATTTAAATTTTATTGTTGGTTATTCTCCAAATAGTTTAGAGCATATCTATTTTCTACAAGTGTATTACTCAGTACTTTACTATCATTATTATTGTCCTTATTATTAATATTAGTGTCAGACAGCTATACACATACTCAAGACCCCTTTAAAAATCTACTTAAACCTGTGTTGAATCGAAAGAGGCAAAAATGTGAGAATTTCCGTCCTATCCTGACCAAGTAAACTCTCTGTCAATTATTCTTTTTAATTAACCTGTTTCCTGTTTGACGAGTCAGTGCTTCGGTGGCAAGATGCTTGTCACTCATGGCTCACGTTGTATGAGGTTCGATCCTTCGCTGACCCACTCCTAAACGTCGCTTAGTCGCCAGGTGGATGGGTGTGAGACTAGCAGCCTTAACCTGTATATCGTGAAGAATAACAGCACTGCTAAGGAAACCTCTAAGCTTAATGCCCAATGTTACACTCGGAAAGCAAACAAATGGAAAAAATTATTCCTTGCCGACTTGGGAAAAATAGAGTAAACTACTTTCATTGTAATTCATTCTTCCAAGTTGTTACCTGGATGTAGTGGTGTACAGAATAAGTTTTCTTCATAAATTGGTTATACGTCTTTATCGCGGTTACACATTACAACACTATCGTCAACATACATCAAAATATAAATAACCGCAGTGGTCGAATCATTCCTGAAGATTATGAAGGCTGTTTAAGTTGGAGCATAGAAGGAATCCATACTGCAATGTATGTTATTGATAAAGAATAAGAAAATGAAGAAAACAAGCTGTTATGAATTCCATAGATGACTTATCCATTCACTGTTTAACCGCGAAAAACACAATTGCTTAAGGAATTCTCGCATTACATAAATTACCTCATGATCCTGAAACAGTAGATGGCCACCTCTGCTAATACAAACTCTGTGATAACTAGTGTGAACATGCCTAGCACACCCTTAGTCCAATCATCACGAATATGTAAGTGACCAGATTTGAAGACCATAAATGACACCTGTGTAGGCAGGAAATAAATAAGAAAATGACAAAAGAATAAATAAGTAGCAAATAAGAATAGATTGTTAGATATCTATCAACTCTAAATACAAATTGAGAATTAGTTTCACTAATTAGTTTTGGCCACAACATGTACTTTTAATTTTGGTCTGTTGATGATAAATGGAATTCAGGCAGATAACGAGTCAGTCAGTCAGCAGTCACTGTTTAATATCCACAATTCAAACACTTCATATAAACGTACACAAAGCATTGATGAAGTTCGAACAAGTCATTGTTACATGGATAGAAATAACCAACAGAACTGTGGTGATGCATTAGCTGATCGTATGCACTCATGTATGTTTCTATCGAAGCGCTATATATATGGGTAGGTCCCAACAGTTTGAACAGACGTGAAGGTGTGATGTTAGCTGATGCATGGTAAATCCTGATTAATAAATAAAAGATGGATTGTATCACTAATTAATCATATCTGTCTATATCTTCTTATGAAGAGGTTGGGAAATGCTGAACAACTGTTTACCCATACACACATACACACACCACTGCATACTGCATATACACATATACTTTCATATTCAGTTATCTACGACCACGAACTTCTAGTTGAACGTAATCTGACAAAAAGAACACTCTGTTTAAAGTGTTTAACGAAGGTAGACTAAAATTTGTAAGTCTGAGGTCAACTTTTGATAACAACTCATACAATTTTGATTAGTTGGAGTTCATCATGAGCTGACATCAGTTATTATACGTGTTGATATTTGTTTCATGACTCACATGATTGGAGAATTTTTAAAAACACCTAGATGTCCTTTTTATATATATAAACCTCTGTTATGTGAATTTTTATTAATTTTCTTGAAGAAGTTCAGAGCAGTGTGCCGAACAAAACGTTGGAATTACTCGTTCAGCAAAAATACAGGTTTCGAGAGGGAGTGTAATCATGGTGTATAAGACAATATGAATACTTCAGAAAATAAACCAACAAATAGGGTAGACTAGACAAAAGTTCAAGGTTGATATTGACGACAATAATAATGATTGTAAAATAATAACGATGATGTGGTGTAAACTAAAAAGTACTACTGGTGAATGATCGTCAAATAATAGGAATAATGATTTTAGTGAAGTGGAATAAACAGGATTTTGTAAATACGATAACAAGTTAGAAAAGCACCGCTTAAACCCACGGTAACAAAATCATAAAAAAGGTCATAAAATCATAAAAAGTCAAAAAATGAACGTTTGTCAATGAAACAAAGGAATGGAAGAAGAAGAAAAGAAAATTTTGATAAGAGTTTAAAGTGTTGTCCTTATTGTAGGCCAAGGTAAACAAAGTGGTTGAACATACGTCTTCTGTATACAAAGAGTCGGTCTTCTGGTATTGATTTCAACCACTTCAGCTACTGATAGAAGACGTAGTCGAGCTCCCCTAGATAGATTACCAGGAACGCGGTAAATAATTGAGAATGCCTGGTCAAGTGTTATCGAGTGTCCAATATCTACCAAATGGGCTAAGACTGCACTATTTGCGTATTTGGTTACCTATTTACTCAACCATACAGATATATGTTCACGTGCACGCATGGATAAAGCCCTCTGAGTACGGTCAATCTAACTAGCTGCACATGATCAGTTGAATTCATAGATACACATTGATGAGGCCATCTTTGGTAATTTATCCTTGACTCGTTGTGTTGTTACTGGATTATTTGAGAAGTTGAGTACCAGTTTAGCTGCAAGAAATGTTCTCTCTACTGCTCTGTTAAGTCGACATTTTAGAATATCAACTGCAATTTCTCCTTTGCAACTTAACTGAAGATACAAAGGTTTCTTATCTACGGTATCCATCTTTACCTTATCTCAAGGTATTGACATATACTTTTTAGGAAGTTTAGGATAAGATACTGCTTTTGGGAACGTCAGTGTGTATTTATCAATTTACTTGCTAGTGTGGAGCAAGGTATATCGGCCGTACGCAACATCAAGTCCACAAAAGTATTCTGGAACACTGTCTAGTTTGGTTAACCAGGGAAGAAAGGAGGAATAGCAGCAGCTCTATCGTCGAACACCTTGTCATCTCCTGGCATCGAGGACCCCCGCATGAATGCTTCTCAGGCTACCCTCAACTTCGTACAAAGAGACTTCGCATACGCCATCTTCACATAGCTGAAGCATAGCTATTCGAGATCTGAAACCGAACCTCTGCATTCAAAGGCGATACATACATTCACTCACCCCACCGTGGCCAGAGTAAATTTCTTACTATAATTTTGCTTCTTTTTATTGCTTTACTGCGTAAGTTCAATATTATTATTGTTATTACTACTATTATTTTATTATCATCATTATTGCCATCATCCATATTTTATTACCACTCTGTTACTCTTTATTAATAACATTGCTTTTTCATACAGATTTTATGTAAAAACACTTTATCGCCTTTCCGATAGTCAATGTCCATTCTACACGAGCTTTCTGATAAGTCTTTTTCTCAGACTTATTATGTCATGCCGACTTCTGCCTCTTTTCTAACTGACAATTAGTCATCCTTTATAACACCTTACATTGTGTAATACATTTTTCGAGGACAAAGTTTACCTGTATCTAATTGGTCTAAAGAGTTCTTTGTTAAATATAATTACGATTCTATAGCTCATAAAAATGAATCTTCGAAAAGAAAATTTTCTTCACTGTTTATGCCTCTTTCTCATCCTTCAGAAGCATTGAAAAGTTGATCTCGAGATCGCAAAGGATTTGGGGTAGACTGTGCAGAGCGAGAAGATGAGCATACATCGCTCGATAAGCAGACTCTGGAAGATCTTGATTTCGTGGACGACTTACGTCTAATGTTACATAAACTAGAAGACTTTCAGGAGAAAGTCAGAATTGGAAGCAGCAAGGATAGGACTTCAACTGACAAAGAAAAGTTAATGTAGGCAACTTCAGTAAGCACCAATCACATCCTTCGTTTATCTAGGTAGCATGGTTTCAACCTCGGGCGGTTACATGGATGACGATGTTAATACCAGAATCGGAAAGGCAACCTTCATCCAGCTAAAATCAGTGTATAAATCTTCCGAATTCATCACAAACAAAACAAAATATTTGGTTTTTCTTCTGTGTGGGTCAAAAATTTGGTGTGTGCATCACGGGAAGCACTTCTAACCGGCTGCAGACTTCCGTCAACAGCTTCCTTCACTCCATACTGAAGATCGAATGACCAGAAACAATTAGCAACAAGAAACTATGAGAACAAACATGTACCTAGTGTTCAACAGCATTGCAGAAGAAAATGGATATGGATAAGTCCCACGCGGAGAGGACTGTCAAATGAAATCGCACATCAGACCCTAGGGTGAAATCCGAATGAGGAACGATGAGTGGGTCATGAGTTTGAGAATGACAGAAGGGAGATAGTGCAGAGAGGAGATGAGAGACTGTAGGCCAGCTAAAGAGGACCGCAGAAAATAAGGCAAAGTGGAGGTGAAATATTGAATTCCTACATTACATTCGAAACCGAAAGGAAGAATAGTAATGATATAATAATAAGCTGTGCATCTTATTGCTTGTTGAAAAGCAAAGAATCTTCGGTTTCGCGATAAGCTGTCGATTGCAAGAGTCAGTGGCGCTCGATTTGGAGAAATGAAAATCTCGTTCGGAGAATGGTATAAGATTAGTGGTTTTACTGATATGGAGATTTTCAAGGTGAAAATATGAATACCGACCTTATAATTCAAACAGTCGAAACGAAATGGATTGCAGAAAGAGGAGCTTTCATTAAAATGGTTAACCATACCAGTCAGTGTGTTGACACTGAAAATAATTTACTCACCAGAAAGACTTCCATAGACATTCCTATTCCAGCCAAGATGAAAGCGACCTAAAATTGAAATGAACCGTCAAAGTAAGGACAGTGTGAACAGGACAAATTCGAATAATAATCGAATGAAATGAAAGTTGTACTCATTTTCTGGATGGAAAGTGACACTCTACATTTAGTTGTGAAAATAATCAGCAGTATGTTTCAATCATCTTTTTCTGTGCTTACGAGTTTCATTAGCGATGAGATTGGCTGTAATACCCAACTTTCCCTCTGTTATGGACTAAATGATGGCTATTAAACTATGTGAGGGATAATGCCTCGACGAGGAATACAAATAAATGAGAGGCAGACACATTGGCAACAAAATAGCTAGTAACCTACTGTTCAACGAAAATGCAGAATCAGGTTGCGCTGACGGCAGTTTCGGTTTCCTCAGCAGAACAGGCCCATCAGCATTCGAACTCAGGATTTTCATTTTATGAAACAGGCTCGTATACCACTGTCACTGGTATAGGATAAAACGGAACATCAATTCTCTTTTCTGCGGGTTGATGATATATGCAGTGCAACCGCCAGCCAAGGTTATCGGTTGGCAACTATTGTTACTCTCGGCTTGGTGAACCTAACTGGAATCTAATTCTAGAGAGACGCTGGAATTCATGAGCCATCATATCCGAACCCATTGGTCGAATGATATGCGATCCCGCTTTGCAACCACAAGTTCCTGGATTCGAATCCTGGTAGGTTCGCAATGATGTAGAGCCAATAACTGAGGTAAAACAACCATACAGTACTACCTGAGTTTCCAGTGTTGTTAAGAACAACGTCAGATTTTGATGAAGCCTGACACCAGTCCAATCCCTGCGACCTAAACCTTGAAAATATGCAGACGTATAAGTAGATGGATCGGATATTCGATAAAAAACTTTCAAGTCATATTCCAATTAATTCTCTCCAATGATATCCGAAACAGAAACACCGATTCAGGTGTCAATTTGACATTTGAAAAGAGAAGATCATGAAAAGTCAATTTGATCGATTGTGAATAGTCCTAGATTCCACTGAAAGTGATTAGAGATAAAGGAGTGGACAAGAGAAGAGCCTGTGTAGCATCAAACATTAAAATCGTAATGCTGAGGAGTCACAAATTAGGGGGAAACAAATGTCATGTACTCACAGATTTCCAGAGGTTATCAAACTCATGTCAGATCATGCTGATAAAATCCTCCACACCTTAGATAGACATACGAACATGCACTTCGCTACGCACGCAACAGTTGAAAACAGCTAGATTTACCAGAAGATGTCAGATCTAATCCCATCTGTTCTGCCCGCCTCTGCTCTGCAATGCTCTGCTCATCTCTTCTTAGCTCAGCTCAGCTCCACACCAATCAAGCGATACAAACAAGTCTCCTATTCTCACGAAGTGTCACATATATACAAGGAAGCATGGACAACGCGTGAAATGCTGACAAACACCTAATCATGGATCACTTCGATCACCTTACTCCCAAACTACCTGCCTACTTGTTATATCTGCTGAGCTGCTAATTTGTATAACGGTAATGAACTCGACTGGTACGTTGATACGCCTATTTGTCCGTTGTACCTTCCGATTCACTGAGCCAGGCGAATATCAAAAGACAAGAGCTGGATTGTCAATGTAAAATACTGTACATTTATTACGAAAACTACACATCAAATATTTACAATTTTAACATAATAAAGTCGGCTCACAGTCGTGAGAAATGACTGATCACAAAAAAAGTCACAAAATGCGTGAGAAACGGTGACATAATATTTTAAGAGGGACCAAATCAATACCTAACTCATTCACTCACTCAAAATTGTATGAATTCATGATGGGCATTTTCATTTCAGCTCGTCTTAGTTGTACTCGTTGCATCACTGGGATTCGAAATGGGAGGTAAGTCTTCCTCCTGCGTCTCCTCCTCCTCCTCATCCTGCTCCTGCTCCTCTTCCTACTCCACGTCATCATCAACATCATCATGACCATGATCACTCGTTGACATAAGAGAAGAGATAGATAATGCAGACAGACAAATAACACATTCACTCAGTAGAAATGATGTCGTTACATGCTACCTTAGTTGATGAGACAATGAATGAAGGAGTGACTGAGTTGGTGAAAGAGCGAGTCAGTGGGTCAGTGAGTGAGTGAGTGAGTGGGTGGGTGAATGTATGAAGCGAGTAATGACTGAGTATTAAATTGTGGTGTTTTGTTGTTTTGTGATTTCAGTTATTGCAGGTCCAGTTCCAGAACCAGCAGCGGCAGCAGCAGCAAACAGTGGTTGTGCTGGCTGTCCTGGTGGATGCCCTAAATGCCGTGGAGGGTGTTGTGGATGCCGTGGATGCCGAGGTGGAAATTATCCAGGTGGCTGCTGTAAAGGCTGCCGAAGACATTAAACATTAACGCAGCAGACATCAATTGACTAATTAAACAGAACACATCATTATTCACACAAGCTTTCCTGCGTGAAGAAAATGCTGTCATCATTGATCTGAAGACGGTGGACAATGTGTACTTTTAGATATCTTCTGTACAACTTACTAATAATAAATACACTTGCATTATCCAAATCACACCTTTCAGACTTCTTCTTTTTCACTCAATTGTCTGTCAATCAGCGAAGCTCTGATTCTCCCCTCTCCTCCTCTCGTGCTCACCGAAATTAGCATCGAACCATCTTGTGTAAATTCCTCTGTGTTTCAACCAGATACTTCGTTGCTTCATCGGTTGGTCATTTAGTCAGTGAGACAGTTCGTCAGGCTGTCGACCAGTCGAGTAGGCGGGCAGTCAGCCAGTGTGAGAGAGAGAAATCCAGTAAGTGGCTAAGTAAGGGAGGGAGGGAGGGAGTGAGTAAGTAAATGAGTGAGTGAGTGAGTCATGCAGGGAGTTGGTCAGCTAGGCTGCGTGTTGGTTTCTGCCAGTTGAATTGAGGCATAAATCTCTGCTGAATGGAATTTAAAGTATACGAAAATATGATTGAGATATTCGGCCAAATAAACCAGCATCCATCCATCCAAAATGGTCAGTCAGCCATTCAGTAGTCAGGCAGTCAGGTGGGCAGTCAGTCAGTCAGCAAGCACGTAAGCACGTAATCAAGTCAGAAAGAAAGTAATTGAGTAAGCCAGCCAGCCAGCCAGCCAGCCAGCAAGCGAGCAAGCAAGTGATTATGCAAGTAACTACGTAATGAAATGTCCGGATTTTTAATAGAGCACTTATTTCACTGAGTAATGATTGCGTGAAAATTAGGCAGGTGCTTGTTTAGTTGAAGACGTCTTCTGTGAGTGATGCCCACGTTAACACACTACTCACTATTGCTTGTTCAGATGCTGACGTTATTGACGTTCACGAATAGTGCTTAGTATACTAACGCAAGATCTAATATCCACAACTTTTGTAGTATTCGTTCCGGGTAGACCAAAGACAAAGCAAAACACCACAATGGATCATTCAAATTACGAAATATATTTCGAGACCAAATCTGAGTGCGAGATAATTTCTTAGCTGGCTGGGGATTGTGCAGGAACGTGACACTACGGAGTACCAAATGGCATGGATGCTTGACTGGAAGCCTTCAGATAAACAAGTCGACTTAAACCCCAAGCTTACAACAATTCTGAACTTATTCTAACCTATGCGTCGATAATGCCTTTTTATGGTAAATGAATATTTTTTCTAACCCCTATGTTATGAAATAAAGCTGGTCGTGTTAAGAAAGAGAGCTGGGTGTTTAATTAATGCGACAAAATCTTAAAAAATGATCAACATCTGAAATAATGCCTTCAGTGCTGAAAATAAGCACTGCATGCGTTAACTGCTGCGTTAATACTGAAAAATAGCACTCTCTCTCTCTCGACATAGTATATTGAAACCAACCAATCAGAAAAGAGTAGGTTTCACACAGAGTATGTAGTGTGAAGGCTACATACTTTTCTGCGAATTACATATGACGTGATTGGTCTATTTGACCGGAGGTGTGACAATGAAAACATAATTCAACAGGGAGGTAGGGGAATGTGAATTTATCACATATGAAGATCGAAATGAATAATATATTTCGTTTGTGACAGTGTCCCTGAATTTGATTACAGTTCAGTTGAGACGAGGTCACCAATGAAAAAAATATTATAAGCAAGGTAGGTTGTTCATTATAATAAAGGTTTTTGTATTTCCCAATGAATGAAAAACAAAATGATATCGTTTTTTTACTGACGTTTCGCTATTTAATGCTAATAGCTTTATCAAAGTATTACTAAACCGGAATTTACAAAATCTCAGCATATATATAACAAACAGTTAGGGGGTGAGAAAATAGACATAGGTCAAGTTAAAGGGACATATTGAAAGTTAAAATAACAATGAAGATAACTAAACCAGATAACAAAGGTAATAGTATGTCTGTTATGGTTTACAAATTGGAATTATTCCTAAGTCACTACGAGTTAAACCTCTTGAATATTCGCACAAATCCATACTTGCTGCAAACCACACCTCCAAAGTATTTTTATGAGAAAGACTACATAACTGCAACATCAAACTTGAATCTTATCGAACGAGAATCAAAAATATAGACGACTGTTTAACATTACTTGTTACAAACCATATCTATCAATCCTTCCAAAAACTATTTAATGAAAGAGAATCTCATTTTCATAATGTCACTAAAAGAAGACAAATACAAAAATTCTTAAAACTCGAAGAAAAGAAACAACCAAAGAAAACCTTAAAAAATGATATGAAGAATATTAGAACCATACATAACATGTCAGACAAGATACTAACCGAAAATGAAATCTCATTACTACAGAAAGGTCTGAATTTCAATATCACCAGAAAGCCATTATCGGTCCAGGAAATAGCACCTATCATTGAACCTGCTCTACAACAATTCACCAATGAGGAATCACAATCTGTTCGTCAAAAGATATCACACATAATAATGACACAACGAAACATACCATCTAATCTCAACAAACAAGAATATGAAGCCTTAAGAAATTTGAAGAAAGACAAAAGCATCGTTATAACGAAAGCCGACAAGGGAAATGTCACCGTGATAATGAACAGAACGGATTATGAAAAGAAGGCGATCGAACACCTATCTGAAGGACCATACTTACTCATTGAAGAGAAGAAGAAATCCGCCGAATTCAACAAAATGAAACTAAATACAAACAGACTCCTTCAAGAAATGAAACCCAAAATTGGAAATCCTCTCTGGTTTAAACTAAAACCAAAGTCTTATGTACCTTCAAGATTCTACGGTCAACCAAAGATACATAAACCCACAGTTCCATTAAGACCAGTAATAGATTTCACCAACTCACCGACATACAACCTATCTAAATACTTACTCTCGATACTACAACCACTACAAAAGGACACTCAAAATATTGTAAGAAATTCATATGATTTCAAATCCCAAATAGAACACCGAGAAATTGATAAAGAAGACATTATGGTAAGCTATGATATTAACTCATTATATACTAGTATCCCTATTACCGAAAGTCTTGATATCATTTCCAGTCTACTAGAATCAGATACAACGCTATCACAAAGATGTCCACTGGACACCAGTGAAATAATTAAGAGCTTGAAATTCTGTCTAGAAAGTAATTATTTTACATTTAAAGGGAGTTTATATAGACAGACAAATGGTGTTGCTATGGGTTCACCAGTCTCCCCAATAGTCGCCGACCTTTTCATGAATAAATTCGAAAATAACATCTTTTCAAGCATACTCACTCCTAAAATATGGTTAAGATATGTAGATGATACTTTTGTAGTACTAAAACGAGATCTACACAATTCATTCCTGGAGAAAATAAACTGTGTATCTCCCAGAATCCAGTTCACTTCGGAAGCAGAATCAGACGTCGGTGAACTACCATTTCTAGACTGCCTAGTTAAGAGAAGGGAAAACGGACATTTTAGTATATCCATATTCAGGAAGAAAACCCACTCATAAATATTTAGACTTCAAGTCATCACACCCCATCAGCGCAAAGATTTCAGTTGTTTCAAGTCTTCTTAGACGAGCACACTCTCTGATAACGGATGAGAAAGAAAAAGAAGAAGAAATATCAAACATTACTGAAACTCTCAAGCAAAACAACTACCCAAGGAACTTCATCAACAAAATCAACACAGACATTAAGTATGGCCGAAAACGCATTCCGAAAACATGGACCTCAACAGTCGTCATTCCATATAGAGCAGAGACGTCAGACGATATCAGAAGAGTACTCAATCAGCTCGACACTGGAGTTTTCTTCTAAACATCAGACACACTTCAAAGCAACCTTGTCCATATAATAGACCAGATCCCTAAAGATTCTCTATCTAATTGTGTCTATAAAATAAAATGCTTGGAATGTGATGCGATATACATCGGACAAACATCTCGAGAAATCAAAATCAGAAGAAATGAACACCGTAGAGCATCTGTTCGACCACCGAGAAATCCCGTTGAACTAGAAAAACTTGAAAAATCATCAGCCATAGGTCTACACGCTATAGAATCAGGCCACAAAATTGATTTTGACAATATTGAAATAATCCAGAAAAACTTCAGAAATCACAAAGAACGTCTAATATCATCAGAAGCACTTCATATCAAGTGGAATCCAAATTGTCTGAATAGGAATGATGGACTAAAACAGAATCTGACCTGGTTACAACACCTCCCTCCCCCATCAAGTGACAAAATCAACACGAATGTGATAAGCAAGTTCACTATGTAAACACACACTACTTTTATAATTTTACACACTGATCAAATCCAACAATCTACACTTGGTTTTGTTATCTTTACCAATTGACCAACTTGACAACGAAAAATGACCCCAGACTGACGAACGATGATCAAGTTAGTAAACTTTATTTTGATATCATAACAGACGTACTATTACCTTTGTTATTTGGTTTAGTGATCTTCATTGTTATTTTGACTTTCAATATGTCCCTTTAACTTGACCTAAGTCTATTTTCTCACCCCTTAACTCTTTGTTATATATATGCTGAGATTTTGTAAATTCCGGTTTAATAATACTTTGATAAAGCTATTAGCATTAAATAGCGAAACGTCAGTAAAAACAACAATCGTTTTGTTTTTCATTCATTGGGAAATACAAAAACCTTTATTATAATGAATATCATATACCCAATGCCCAAATTTTTTCAAACCGTTAAAAGAGAAATTGGTTTGGACATATATAAAAAAATGGGTTAGCTACAGCAGATGAAAACATATACTTATCATGAATGAAATATAACGAAATATGAAACACAAAATTGAAAACGAAACAAAGGGGGAATGAAAACTGAAATCCCTTAGATGAAAAAGGATACTTGTCATAAGTGAAGTGTAAATTTTTTCGATTGTTGAGCACTCTTTACGAGGTCATATATTAAAACCTTGGGAATCCAAACGAAACAAGGTGGGGGTGATTGTGTTGATTCCCCGTCGAAAACAAACACTTGCTGTAAGGAAAATGTTAACAGTTGTGATTACAATACATCTGTCATCCCTTTTCATATTAAGAAAGCGGATGTTTGCCTAGAGGTATATAAGCAGTACTCCTTACATACAGAGACCATCCTTACAGGATTTATAAATCATGCAGGTGAGTTAGATTTTGATTGTCTATTTGTCCATTTCTGTTATAAGGAAAACAACTCAGATAATGTGTTAGATACGGGTATTCAGCATTCTGCAACAAGTCGTAAGAGAGGAATATCTTCTGGTAAACTGCATGAATACCTTGGATACAGCTACTCCACATTTTATCGCCTTCAAAAACGGTTACGTGATGCAGCATATAGTGACTGGGACTTCTGGAAACGTTACTGCTTATCTAGAGAAGAGGTGACAAGGGATAATAAAGTAACTTTGCCTTCAAGTTCATCTGTACAGGGGACAGTGGGTATACCTAGTACCAGGGAGACCGCCGCTGTTGTTTCACAAATTGAAGAGAACCGTAACATTTATTATTATGTAATAATTAATTTTAATAGAACTTCAGGTTATTCCTGAAAAGATGACCCAAAAAGAGCTGGTCAGAAAGTCAATTATGGAATTGTTCCTTAGGAACAATGTAACAGGGGCTGTTGCGCAAGATATCTTGAACTGTATGCGTAAATTTAATCCACATGTACCAACAACCATAAGAGGTTTGCTAGAAGACACCTGCATGTGTGTACCTAGATTTCTTGGACAAGGTGTTTACTATCACGTTGGACCGAAGGAAAATCTACAGCGTTATCAAGATAGTTGGATTGACTACGGTACTTTTCAACATATTGGGTTGCAAATCAACTATGACGGTTTATCTATATCGAACAGTTCTTAGCAGCAATTATGACCATTCCTAGGTCGTATCACAACTCCATACGTCGGTGACGTTTCCTTAATTGGCATACATGGCGGTTTGAGAAAATCGAACAACTTCAATGAGGTTTCTATGGACCTATTAGTTGAATTGAAAGATCTTTATAAAAACGGTCTATATGTTGAGAAGTCGGGTAGGAGTGTGACTGTAAGTGTTCTAGCATTTATATGTGACACGCCTGCTCGTTCTAAGGTAAAACAAACCGTCGGTCACAATGGAAAAACAGGTTGTGATAAATGTGAATGTTAGGAAGAGGCAAAACATGCAATTATCAGGTCATCAGTCAAGTTATTATCGCGTTATTAACAAGTCGTTGACATGCAATTGTTCCTGCTTCTGATTGAACGCTTGCACAATTCAAACTCTCAACCGGATTGGTTGATTTCCTGTCTACCTTATTTTCTGTATAAATACAGTCAATTTTGTCATAATAAATGAACCCGGTTTTACAGTTGATTCTCTTCGTGATCTGCTTTACCAGTTAAGTGGGCGCTGGTCAGTAGTTAAGCAGTGACAGCGTGACAAAGGATCCAGCATCATAACAGTGAATATATAGGTTGTCGTTTGTACGGTAGGATGACATGTCTGATTATTATCATGATTCTTATTATTAATATTTTTGAATGAATGAGTGAAAATTGTCTTTAAGATGTAGTTGAATGTCAAGAATTCCCGTTCTCTGGCGTTACTTTCACTCAGTAGTCTCCTACCGCACGACTAATTTCTCCCAAATACAATCTCTCTTCACTGACTGGCTAACAAAACACTGCCTTGATAATCTCACTCTCTTACTCATTCATTTACTTACTCACTCCCTCCCTCCCTCCCTTACTTAGCCACTTACTGGCTTTCTCTCTCTCACACTGGCTGACTGCCCGCCTACTCGACTGACCAACAGCCTGACGAACTGTCTCACTGACTAAATGACCAACCGATGAAGCAACGAAGTATCTGGTTGAAACACAGAGGAATTTACACAAGATGGTTCGATGCTAATTTCGGTGAGCACGAGAGGAGGAGAGGGGAGAATCAGAGCTTCGCTGATCGACAGACAATTGAGTGAAAAAGAAGAAGTCTGAAAGGTGTGATTTGGATAGTGCAAGTGTATTTATTATTAGTAAGTTGTATAGACGAGATCTAAAAGTACACATTGGTCACCGTCTTCAAATCAATGATGACAGCATTTTCTTCACGCAGGAAAGCTTGTATGAATAATGAGGTGTTCTATTTAATTAATTATTGTCTGCTGAGTTAATGTTTAATGTCTTCGACAGCCTTTACAGCAGCCTCCTGGACAATTTCCACCTCGGCATCCACGGCATCCACAACACCCTCCACGGCATTTAGGGCATCCACCAGGACAGCCAGGACAACCACTGTTTGCTGCTGCTGCCGCTGCTGGTTCTGGAACTGGACCTGCAATAACTGAAATCACAAAACAACAAAACACCACAATTAAGTACTCAGCCATTACTTGCTTCATACATTCACCCACCCACTCACTCACTCACTCACTGACCCACTGACTCACTCTGTCACCAACTCAGTCACTCCTTCATTCATTGTCTCATCAACTAAGGTAGCATGTAATGACATCATTTCTACTGAGTGAATGTGTTATTTGTCTGTCTGCATTATCTATCTCTTCTCTTATGTCAACGAGTGATCATGGTCATGATGATGTTGATGATGACGTGGAGTAGGAAGAGGAGCAGGAGCAGGATGAGGAGGAGGAGGAGACGCAGGAGGAAGACTTACCTCCCATTTCGAATCCCAGTGATGCAACGAGTACAACTAAGACGAGCTGAAATGGAAATGCCCATCAGGAAGGAAGGCATACAATATTATACAACCAGAGTATTCTAACATACAGTGAATATCTGCATTGTCGTTTACTGTCAACTTGAAGCTACCTACTCACATACACCGTGCCTTTATAATCCTCGAAGTTAACCTGTCGAGCGAACCCGTGGTCACACTCGAAGTCAGCTGATCAGTAATCAATCAGTAGAATCAATGAGTACGCGTAATGTGAAATGGTTAGATTGACATGCTCACTCGAACGATCGACCGCTCAATCGTTTGGAAGATCGATGACTTATTCGGCAGGTGGCTGAATCGCTCGCTCGCTCACTCGCCTGCCTGGCAATTAGTTTTCCCTTTCACCTATTCACCATGTGATGAATAAATAAGTCATCTTTGTATTTGCGACTCAGTCCGTCATTGCATCTGGTTGGTTGGTTGGTTGATTGGTTGGTTCGTACGTCCGTTGGTTGATTAGTTCTTCAGCTCGTTGGTTATTCATTTAGTTAGTGGGTCGATGCATGTGTCTTAATCCCCATTTTGGAATAGTTTCAATTGATTGATTGACTGGCTGACTGACGTGGATAAATTGGAAAGCACTTTGCATCCTGCAATTCCTAAATGCAAACTTTGCTTAGTCGCCGTCATTCGGCGGACAAAGTGAGATGGCTAGCTAGCTCGCTGTGTGAAAATTCTCAGCGAAATCAGGGAACAGACAGTCTTATTAATTCTAGTATAAATCGGATGCATTCCAGATCTGTGAATCAATCTCACATTCACACATACACAACACACACACGGATTGACTGCTCTATCGCTTCCTCTCTACACCTCACATTCATCCACAAGCTATTCACACACTCACCACATCCTTCCTATTCTCTGTCTCTGTTTCAAACTCTGTCTCCTCCTCTCTCCCTCCCTCTCTCTCTTGAATTCATCGTAGTTATGCGTCAACTTTAAGCAATGAATTACAAAGAAGAGTCACATCGATGTGGAGAAATATTTCAGAAGATAATGTATGAAGATGATGAGTGAGTAAAAGGAAGAACAGTTGAATTGATTGATTGACTGATTTATTTTATGATTGATGCAATGGGTGAAATGCTTCCTGGATGAATAAAATCGAAACATCATTCACACTGCTACTGCAGCTGCATTTATACAAGGATGGTTTCGTTCTGTCACGTTAATGTAGTAAAGTATTGCTGCTGGCTAATCAATGCCTGGCACCCTACAGTAAGTAAGCAAGTTAGTGAGTGAGTGATTCGAGGTCGTGGCATTCAGGATTCATTATACGAAACCTAGTCAATTCGTCGTAGATATATTTCAGTATTGAACTGTAGGGGGAAGGTATTGTCTCTAACATCAAATAGAATGTTCAAATAGGTACATCGTTTTCTGTAACTAATGTTGAATTTAACTGTGGTAATATTTGAAAATAACATTCCGTTTGCTCAGATTGTCTGTATCACACAACGACAGTATGAAGATGAAAGTGAATTGCATTTCTTTCGATGACATTTGATTTAGGCGAATAGAGGAATTGTTTCTCGCCAGACAGTCTAGGTGAGGTTGACATGACGGAAATTCGAGTGTCTGTGAGTGTGAAAGAGAGGAGGGGGCAGGGAGTGAGTGAGTTAGGTAGTGATATTATACCGCATTATATAGTATTTCATTCTTCCCCACGCATATTGTGACCTATTGTACGATCAATCATTTCTCACGACTGTGAGCCGACTTTATTGTGTTAAAAATGTATAAATATCACGTGTAGTTTTCCTAATAAATGTACAGTATTTTACATTGACAGGCCAGCTCTTGTCTTTTGATATTTGCGTGGCTCAGTGAATCGGAAGGTACAACGGACAAATAGGCGTATTAACGTACCAGTCGAGTTCATTACCGTTATACAAATTAGCAGCTCAGCAGATATAACAAGTAGGCAGGTAGTTTGTTAGTAAGGTGATCGAAGTGATTCATGATTACGTGTTTGTCAGCATTTCACGCGTCGTCCATGCTTCCTTGTATATATGTGAGACTTTGTGAGAATAGGAGACTTGTTTGTATCGCTTAATTGGTGTGGAGCTGAGCTAAGAAGAGTTGAGCAGAGCAGAGGTGAGCAGAGCAGATGGGATCACATCTGACGTCTTTTCGCATAGAAAGCTATATTCAACTGGTGCGTGCATGCCTGAGTGCGTGTTCATGTGTCTATCTAACGTGTGTTTACAATGTTTGTTGACGTGAAACGCAGCAGCAGCAGCAAGGAGGTTGATTAGCTGGTGTCAATGTGAGTGTCAGTCAGTGTGTATCTGAGCGACAGCGAGTGAGTGAGCGAGCGAACCAGCATGCCAGTGATGGACAGCTGGAGAGAAAGAGGGACGGAAGGAGATGTGGATCGTTTGAACCTCATTGAAAGTGTGAGTCTACAGAGAATTCAGTGTGTCAGTGAGTTCATCTTGTATGTGAATCTACGTATGTATAGGTGCACATATTCTTTTACGTCTATGTATTTGTAAGTGTATATATATGTTTATTTTTTCCTTGGGTTATGAGTGGAACATAAGGCTTGAACAACATATCACCATTTCACTCTTCGGAAAGAATGAAGAAGAGAGACGTCTGACAGGAATATCGATAGTAAAAGTAGTCAGGTTGTGTGAGTGGTGAATAAAATTTCCCCGCGTTTTTAGCTTGTATGTTTAAAATTTTATGATAGTATGTTTCGGTTTTTCACTCTCTCCTCATCTGAACTGGCTTCTTGCATTCATGACTTCTAAGTCAACGAATAGAAGAAGCGTAATCATAAATTGAGTAGCTGATGCACTGGTCTCTCGATCATGTCTACATATTCGACTGAGCATGACACTTCTGGGGGTATGTAGTCAATTTTATATATATATATATATATATATATTGAATGTGTACAGACTGGTATTTCCCCGACTTAATTGGAGGGAATTGTTCCAAGATTCATGATTAACGTACATTCTGTGTCAGGTAGTTTTGCTAAGACATCACCACTGGGTTTAATTCTATCAGATTTTGCTCTAAGCGAAAATACAACCTTATGAACCGTAGATAGGATTTTATAAGGTCCTATTGGCAGTCTTAGCATTAGTCTTATGTCTGTATAAGATTGGAAAACAACTTGTAAGTGTAACGCTTCCATTTTCATCATTTTCACTTCTAAGACTTCTGTTTATTTGTCCTTCTATCTCCTTATTTCACATAAATTGCACCGACAAGTAGATATGTGGTCAGGTTTTTCTAAGGGAATTCCGCAAATATATCCGGCTTTTCTGCTAACACCATTGAATCAGATAATTGCATTGCGAATGGAACTTCGAGTTTTAGTAGTACATTTACAGTGCACTGAATTCTCTGGGATCAATTTCAACTACCTCTACGACTTCCTACAATTTTGAATTTCCCTTTGTTCATGGTTTCCTCGTATCAATCTCAATTGTAGAGTTCGTTGCTTCACATTGGGAATGGATTCGACCGCCCTGTATCCGGTGTCACTTCGAGCACCAACTTCACATAGACACAAATTCTCGCAGAAAATCTTGGGAAACTTCATAAATTTCAATATTACTTGTTCATATTATTTTTAAAACGTCTGTCAGTTTCGGAGAATGACCCTTCTTGTTATAAATATGGACACCGATTTCCTTGGTTTGAGTCAGTTGAAAAAACCAGGAGGATCAATTATTTCTATTTTGGCTACATCAGTAAAAGGAAACCTAGACCCAAATGAGTAGTGGTGCCCAAAACTACACTAGCCCGGAGCGCTGTTTTGCCGTAAAACAGACAGTTGTGGTAATAAAAATAAAGGCATTACCGAGGTTTACTTGTTTGGCATTCAAATAATTTGAATCCATGTAATTCACTGCGACGAAATGTGCTACTCAAAATTATTTATAAGTATTAAAATATCATGTTGGTTAATAAGTGAGAGATGATAAAAGATTAAAAAAATGAGGAATTAATGTAGAAAATTGATGACAGCTACCATTATTGTTCTGCATTCATCATCAGCTTTCTAACTGAGGCTATAAAATTCTCGTCGTCTACTCTGATAATGTTAAATTTGTCGTCTTTCTGATTGCCACTTTCACATTTTTTGGTTTTGTTCTCCTTTTGCCTTCCTTTCACGCTTTCTGTATTGTTCCACATCGATGAAGAATCTCACACTGGGACGAAACAGCTGTATAGTACTCCCAGCTAGTTTTCCAATGGTTCTCTGACTAATGTCAGCTCATGATGAAATCATCCAACCAATCTAATAAAATCCCTACAAAAATCAATACTTGAAAAATTAAATTAATTTCTTTCATAGTCAATCTGATTAGTGACATTCTCCATGGCGGTTATCAAGTCCTAAATATGAAATAAATGAACACCCTGAAATAGGGAACACAGAAGTATAACATCTTTGTCATTTTTAATATTTCAGTGCAATCTTGTTCATCATGCATTTCACTATTTCAATCATTCATATTTTGCTATGCTGAAGTTGATTTGAGTTTTCACGTGTAATTCTCAACCACAAGATGATTAGTTATATGAAACAGAAAACAGAAAAGAAAGTCACTCACAAACTGTTGATGCATTATGAAAAAATTCCAACTAGAACTATTCCTGCGAAAAACACCATCAGAGAGAATCCAAAATAACCATCGGTATTTTTTGTCAGATCAGTCTTGATTTTGTATCCCAGAAGTAATCCCAGTGCACATACGAGAAGGCCAACACACCAAACAATCACGGTGACCATTCTTACCTCATACCTCGCGAGTACGAATAAAATAACAGCCAAAGTGATCGCCTATATGTAAGTAGTTCAAATGAAAATAGAAGTGAGAATATGAATAGGAAATGAATTTCGAAATTAAAAATTTGTTTTGTAGGCATACCAATTTCCATTCATCATGTCATTCACAAACCTAATTGAAGAAAATAAGTGTGCGATATACTTCTATCCATGAAGTAGGTAAAATGGGATGGTTGGAGGCAATCAGTGCGAAACCTGCCTGGGTCTATGTTTTGTGCATGGTGCTAGTCATTCAGAATGCTTATCTGCGATCCAGCCTCAGTTTTTCGAACCTACGATATCTGGTGCTGTAGTCATATGCCAGCCCACCGAGACATTTGGACTGACGATTCGCCGACTTTAGAACAGATTAAAACCTGAAGACAGTGGAATTCTAGATCATTCACCGTTACAGCCTCCTTCTGAAGTTATTCATTATGACCTCTGAGTGTTTCAGTATTGTTTTATCACTCACGGTAATTCTATTAATGTCATCACTATCACTCATCATGTCTCTGTATAACAAATTTTGAATTCTCTTTGTTGTATTTGTCACGTCTCTATATCTATACTTCATCGACTTTGAAAAGGCCTTCGACAGCGTCGATCGACTGGTGATTTGGCAACTACTTCGCTACTACAGGGTGCCATCGACAATTATACATCTCATCCAACAGCTGTACGACAATGCTGCATGCCAAGTAATCCACAACGGGAAACTTACAGAATCCTTCGAAGTGAAGACGGGAGTAAGACAAGGCTGCCTACTATCGCCAATGATTTTCTTGATTGCAGTAGACTGGATAATGCGACAAACAGTGGGCAATGAGGAAACAGGCATAAAATGGACACACACAAAAACTTGGAGGATCTGGACTTCGCCGATGATATATGTCTGATTTCCCACAAACTGGAAGATATGCAAGCGAAAAGCAACAAGTTGGCAGAAGAAGCATCAAAGATAGGACTTCAGGTGAACATAGATAAAACAGAGGTGATGAAAATTCCTGGGCAACACCACCAGCAGCAACAACAACAACTGACAACAATCAGCATAAATGGGAGGAACCTGAAAGAAACAACCTCCTTTACCTACCTGGGAAGCATCGTTTCAACTACAGGCGGAACTGACGAGGATATCAAAGCAAGAATCGGAAAAGCAAGACAAGCTTTCACTACTCTCAAGTCTGTGTGGAGGTCAACAACACTCAGCATCAAAAATAAGATCCGGATTTTCAACTCCAATGTGAAGTCAGTGCTACTATTCGGATCAGAGACTTGCACTGCGCGTCATAAAGAGCATCTCAAACAAACTACAGACCTTCATTAACAGTTGTCTTCGCTCAATACTCAAGATCAGATGGCCAGCCAGAAAAGATCAGCAACAGAGATCTCTGGGAGCGAACCAACCAGGAACCGATTGTGAAACAAATAGGCAGGAATAAATGGAGATGGATTGACCATATTCTGAGGAAGCCATCAAGTGACGTCACTAGACAAGCCATTGCTCAGTGGAACCCGAAAGGGAAGCGGCGAGTTGTTCGTCCAAGGGTGACTTGGAAGAGGTCATGTGAAGAGGAGATGAAAGCGTGTGCGCAGACATGGAGCCAGGTGAAGACTCTAGCAGAGTACAGAACGAAATGGAGGCGGACGGCTGAAGCCCTATGTTCCTCTAGGAATTAAAGGAAACAATAATAAATAAAAATAATTGTTGTATTTGTGCAAATAAATAGGTAAAAACATATGCACACCATTCATTGTAGGAATATATAGATAGAACTTACATACAAGCATAGGAAAATGAATCCAAAGAATGGTTTATCTTGTGTTGCACCAACAAATAGCAGGACGAAGACAACTATAATGGCCAACGTGCTGTATTCATAAAATGTTGAGAATGAAAATGAAACAATTTGAAGTAGTTATTTTGGAATTAGAATTTCTGTACTAGTTAAAATTTATGCATAAATGTCACCTCTGTGGACTTGAAAAAATATCGAATTTCATAATCTTTGGAAAGTTTTCCACGACATATAGTTATAATTAACATGAGTAGTAGTGAAGCATTCGGGTGAAATAGTAGTTCTTTCTAGCTGGTCGGCCTCACTGTAGGCCACATGGAATGTTCCGATCATGGTGACCTGGCTAGTGAAACTGCTGCTTTACTTGTGTAGTTTCCAGACTACTCGTATCAATCTGTGGTTAAGACCTAGTTAACTACAACCGACGGTGTTAAACACATAAATAATTATTTCTATATTCTTTGTTTTCCTAGCAGAACTGCTGTGAGCGGTGAGAAATACGGAAATCGTTTCGTTATTGTTAATCCTGATGTTTAACTGAAAGTTGAATATTCATATATATTTCGGGCAACCAAGTATCCATCTTGTGCTGCTGACGTCTATAAGAAATGAGTGTTATAACTGTTAGTCTTGGTATGCATAGGTGGGTCCTGAAAGTCGCCAAGTGGCACAAACTAGATGCATCAATAAACATTATAAATCATACTTATCATAATGCAATGACTGAATAAATAAAGATTCCTTATTCCTACCCGAAAATCGCCACCACCAGGGTGTTTATATTGCCTCCATTCTGAAAGATAAAAAACAGCTTTTATTTTGAAAGCAACTTGAGATACTTACAAGTAATTACCTGGTATCACGATGACCGTGGTAATTATGACCAGGATCATTGTGAATACAATCACCTAGTAGAGTTACATATTATACATTTCAAAAATTAAAATATAATGAATTTATCTATCCGTCAATTAGTTAGATAAACAACCAACCATGTACGACCAGCTTACATGATAATATTCGATTGTCAGCTGCATATTCATGTGTGTCTTGAATTTACTTTCGTTAATTACGCCATTGAAATGTGCTTAGCTCTAATATTATACCCCATTGGAAATCGCTCAAACTCTAGACTAACTAATTCATATGAGATGAAAAATAAACTCAATGACATTCAACTAGAGAATGATGAAACAATGGTTAGTTTTCATATAACTAGTCTTTATACCGATATACCAATTAATGTGGCTTTAGAGCCATTTAATAAAGAATTAACTGTGGATCCTGAAATCACTTGTAGAACGAAGCTGTCCATTGAGGAAATTATTTTAGGAATTCAGTTATATCTCACATCTTCTATCTTTAAATTCGAAGGCAAAATATATAGACAAACAGAAGGTGTAGCCATTGGATCACCAATATCTTTCAATCGTAGCAGATATCTTCATGGACAGCTGGTAAAGAATTGCTCTGAATACATTTAGTCGTGCTCAAAAAATATGGTGGAGATATGTAGATGACACTCTCACAGTGTTAAAAGCAGAACGCACCTCTAGCTTCTTGACACATATAAACTCACTAGTAAGGAGAATAAAATTCACATTTGAATCGGAAAATGAACAAGGAGAATTAGCTTTGTCAGATTGTAAAATCAAACGGACAGAAGGAGGTAAAATGCACACTTGCGTTTATAAAAAGATAGCTAATTCCAATAGATATTTAGACATTATTTCATCTCATCCGTTAACTGTTAAGGCAGGCTTAGTCAAGTGTCTAACAAACCGAGCAAAGACAACAAACAGTACAAGAAAGGACCTGAATGTCGAAATAAAACAGATAAAAGAAGCGTTCGTATCAAATAACTATCCTATACAATTCATTAAAAATATCAAAAGGGTCAAAAGCAAAACAAAAATAATTGTGAAACTAATAATGGTAACATAAATAAGAGAGAATATAAGGCATCTACACTTTTACCGTACAAGGAGGGGACATCTGAGACCTTACGTAGGATTCTTAATAAAGCAGGAATTAAAGTGGCATTTAAACCTACAAACTCACTTAGGCAGGGACAAGCTCTGTAGGTTAAAGGACACTACTGACCCAATTAGACAAAATAATATAATTTACAAAATACCCTACAACGACTGTGAGGTGAACTACATAGGTCAAACTAGTAGGTCGCGGGTAGTCAGATTGTCGGAACATAAGAATTTAGTTGACGTAAGAATGGTTAACCCCGAGAAGATATGTAATGTAGAAGAAACTTCATCGATTGCACTGAATGCATTAGCACACAATCACACAATAGGGTGGGAGAGGGTTCAAATTCTAAGAAGTAATGTAGGTAGGTGGAGAGAGAGAGAGGTTGATTACTGAATCCTTGTTCATCGAGTCTACACCAAACACGTGCAATAGGAATGACGCATCACTCATACAGGAATTACGGAAAATACTACTACCAATCAAATCAAGAGATGAATTGAAATAATGGAATTACATAAACGAAGTTACAAAGTTGTGTGAGTACCTTGATATGATTATGAGCAATAAATTGTGCTCAAAACGTCATCAGTAAATAATACTGTATAACACTGTGAAACTTTATCAAAATAAAACTAACGCATAATGGGATTATACTCTACCAGCGTGTAGAAGTTTTATTCTTACATCATTGAAATGTGCGCCTGAAAGACTATGTGGCAGAATGCTGATCTGCTGAAATCGAAAGAAATAAGTCGACTTCTTTACTTACAAATTATGAACTGCAGTGAAGGAAAATAAATCTGTTTAACATTAGTTGTTATCATATAGCTGAAGTAGATGGTACTTACCACTTGATTAGTTACCATCGAATTAGGAGAATCCTGGAAATGCTTACCTCGCCAGTCCATTCTACAAGTACCAATGTGATTATTTTTGAAAATTATACCTTTATTCCTAAATAAGAGTAGCATGAAGAGATGTCTGCACTTCTATATAATAATTATCAAGGAAGTTGTACACTGACTGTTACTGAATAGAGTTCCACACAGCTATGTACTCTGAATAAATGCAAAAAAATTCATAGACTTGGAGCGTTAAGAAAAGAATTTGGAATGGCCCGTAGCCTTTGCTGCCTCGACAATGAGGTTAAGCTGAGAAGAGATGAAACGCAACAAGGAACATGATCCCCAACGAATACTATGAAAAAATGGAGAGAGGCTCAACTAAATCTGATAGGAACATGATGTGGCTCTGTGCATCAGGACTTCGAGTGGAACCAAAGTGCGAAATGACAAATTGAGTTTGAGTTCAAAGAAGAAATGGAGGAGATGGTGTGAGGAGGAAGTGAAACTTCATCTGTTACTGATAATTAAAAGTATGAAGCTTGGTGAGGTTTCAGAATGCACCATTTGGTGATGTGCGTTGTAGTCTCTAACGAGGTATTAGACACTTGTTGCAAGTATACATCGATGATGAGCGTCGAGTAACACGAAACATTGTTTATTGGTTTCCTAATGTATACCTATATCTTTCTTCCAATGACGCCAATAACTCAGTGTTAGTATCCCTGATCGTAGAGTTGAGAAAATGTGTGATTATGAGCTTGACTAGGAATCTTCTCCGTGATTCAAGAGACATAAGGTATACAAATTTTTGGCAAAGACCGAAAGGAAACGAAAGTACTCGTGAAGATTTATATTCTTCCTCAAATTACCTGTAGATTTTATTTGAAATCCAAAATGTCTATGGCTCTGAGATGCGAGTATTGTGGATAATTATTTTTGTAATTCTCTTACCTTTGTTCAACAGTAGTTGAACTAGAAAGCGAAAATCTTATGAAGAGAAAAATTCCAAAGAATTATTCTCAAAGTGGAACAATAAGAAGAATGAAAGGAACAAAACAAATAATTCAGGGAAGGGTCTATTTTTGGCGAGTTCATCTTCTTAGGTTATACAATCGCATTTATATAGAATTTTCTAAGAAAGAGGATATTGCGAAAACTGAAGACTTGTCATAATCATGCATATATCAAAATGACAGAGGTTGAAATTCATTAGCCATTGGTTATGTTCACGGTAACTGAATGGTCTACGTGGTCGTCTTCTAATCTGAAGGTCCTGGGTTCCAACAGAAGATGGTTAAAAGTGCCAAAAAGTCCTAAACTAGAATAAACAGCTGTCCAGTTGAGAAATGGTTAGGTGACGTTCTGAAAACTGCGGGGAAATATGTAAGCATGTACTGGCTTCGTGAAATTTTTTCAATTGATTGATTGCATATAAGGACTGAATGTTGTTAACAAAAGTATTCTCTCATTTTACACAGAATCACTTTTCACCACAATTCCACGTACAGCAAATGTCCATTTAATGTGAGAGTGTGTGAATGAAAACTTGCTAAGCGCTGGAATGACAAAGCGTACTTGAAAGAAATGCTGCTTAATTGTACTCTTAGATTACAACTCACTTTCTATCACACCACTTTAGGCGAAAACGACGGGACTGTAATAGCATCTCCTTTTGATCAGACTGTTTCAAGGCTAGTCTCGAAAACGCTCCATAAAATTCGACTGTTGATAATTTTACACCGCATACAAGTTACGTGGATGGCACTTATTTCAGTCAGAGCAATGATTGTGGTCTCAGTCATTTGTCAAGGGTAGTTGACGGCTTTCAACTGACGAGTTTCTACATTTGATTGCCTGTTGAACAAAAGGAAATTTACTTTAGTTTCTTCCCATTCGAACAGGGCACATCTTTATTCCTGGTGCTCCAGGTGAAGAAGGATACGCTGTGAAATAAATCTTCAATCAAAATGGGTGGCCACATGGAATAATTGACAAGAACGTAAACGAATGTCCCAGAGAAGGGAAACACTACTTGTATCAAGAAAGAAACTCTACAATAACCTTGATTACAAAGGACACGTTAACATCAAATTCCTTAGGGAAAGTATTTCATAATCTTTGATGAAAACATTTTTCGTATAAACACTATCAGTATTCATCTACTTCTACTTCCAATTCAATACTATTGTTATTATTAATGCTATGATGTTAAAACTGTTCCTATAGGAGCGCAGTGCTATTTGGGGGTATGTTGAGGACAAAAGTGTGCATCATATCTCAACTAGTTACAAGTAAGTAAGGCAGTATGGACCTCTGGCAACTCACCTGCTAACAAATTATTATCACATGAATATGCCGCAGGAATTGGAGGTGGAATTGACACACACTGAACTGACCACTGAATGTAATCCACCGTCGAACTAACCCACCAGTCGATGGAAGGCTGTGGGCAATCGTGGACCTAGCTGACATGGGCCGTAGATGAAACGGAGTAATGGCGATGTGCTGCTGTAGCCCAAAGGACCAGAAAGGAATATTAATAACGTGTTAGGTAGAATCATAATTACAACCTCGTTGTGTCCTCTCCGTTTGTTTCTTTCTTTTCATTATTGTTGTTGTTCCTTTTCAGAAGTGTAGTATTTGCCATTCCTTTGTAAATAAAACGTCTGCTTTCTATCTCAACTACTCATGAGTAAAACAAGGCAAATTTCAAAATTTACAGGCATGTACCTTGTCATATAACTGGGCCTTTTAGAATCATTAGGATTTCGATGTTCTAATAAAATCTACAGCCACTATGAGGAATAGTCTAAAATCTTCACGATTGCCTGTGTTCCCCTTTTGTCCCCGTCAGTTATTTTTGCACTAAATATTGTTTGAACCAGGAAGACTATGGGATCGCTTCTATTTAGAAGATTAACAATCAAATTCAAACCCGCACAATTTCTCAACTCTGTGCTCATGGATGCTAACACTAGGTTATTCGAATTGTTGCTAGAAGGGTGTAGCCATTTATTGTGGGTGGCCAAGATCTATGCTGGTGCTTTATGGAACTGGTCATCAAGGCATATTTGCAATGACGAAGGAACTAATGTCCCATTAGGGACTTGAACGCACATCAAAGTGTACTTAATGCAGTGAATAACCACTTACGTATTTGGACTTACCATTGATTTCATGCAGGTCCGTAAGAAATACATTTGTTGATGATTACAGTGGGATCAATGTTGTGTGTCCTGTCTTTGCTTCTGCGGCCTGATGAATTCCACCAGTCAATGAAGCTGTCTTCTTTCCAGTATTACTTGAATAATATTCATCATCAACATACAGTGACACTTTCATCTCTGGAACAAACAAAAGAAAACTTTATTGGACCATCTCTATATTTTGAGGTTTTTATTTTTATCCTTTGAAGGTGTCAAGCTTCAGGCTTTTATGTTTGAGTCATCAATTGTCTTAAACTTCCAACACACTCGATGGGTTTCCTATCAACCTCTGACCAACACTGACCACATTTCCCGTTCAGCTTCCACTCGAAATTCCAGCTCACTATGTTAGTCAGGCACCTCTTCAGAGCATATTCATTCCATCTTGAATATCTTCTGACTTCTTAGTCAGTATATTATTTTAGTATGAAAGTCATCACCCTTTAATGTGCAAAGAACATGAAATAATAAATCTGAAATAAATTCCTTGAAGCGTAAAACGTACTAGGTGAATGTTACGATGTGTGTAGTGTATCTAGCAGATCATATGAGTGCAGTTTTGTCTGGCATCCATATTCAAACTCTTCATAGTGACTAATCATCAGTCACTATTCATTTTGTTGTTTACAATGTTTACTATATTATAGTTGAGCCGCTCCCTCTGGAGGTCATCGACGAAGCTCTGATGTTGCTTGTTATTATGCACCTATTGGAAATGTGTTGGTTGGGTGCTGATTTTGAGATTTCTGCAGATTTATGAACCAGAAACAACAACATTCGGTGTGACATCATGAACCATGTGTTCATGAATTTCTACTGACTGGCGACGTTGTTAGATTGAGAAGTTTTACATGAAAGATGTGAGGAAAGTTTCAGTCTCAGTATATCGCTGAAACGTGCGCATTGATAAGATTAACTGTGTATTTTAAGTACTGATATACACATAATTTGTTGTAAATATATACATAACTCATTTCCTTACAATATCAGATAGGTGGGATTCCTACCCACAGTCTGTTTATCTGTCACACATTCAGGCGCACATTTCAATGATGTAAGAATAAAACTTCTACACGCTGGTAGAGTATAATCCCATTATGCGTTAGTTTTATTTTGATAAAGTTTCACAGTGTTATACAGTATCATTTACTGATGACGTTTCGAGCACAATTTATTGCTCATAATCATATCAAGGTACTCACACAACTTTGTAACTTCGTTTATGTAATTCCATTATTTCAATTCATCTCTTGATTTGATTGGTAGTAGTATTTTCCGTAATTCCTGTATGAGTGATGCGTCATTCCTATTGCACGTGTTTGGTGTAGACTCGATGAACAAGGATTCAGTAATCAACCTCTCTCTCTCTCCACCTACCTACATTACTTCTTAGAATTTGAACCCTCTCCCACCCTATTGTGTGATTGTGTGCTAATGCATTCAGTGCAATCGATGAACTTTCTTCTACATTACATATCTTCTCGGGGTCAACCATTCTTACATCAACTAAATTCTTATGTCATCCGACAATCTAACTGCGACCTACTAGTTTGACCTATGTAGTTCACCTCACAGTCGTTGCAGGGTATTTTGTAAATTATATTATTTTGTCTAATTGGGTCAGTAGTGTCCTTTAACCTACAGAGCTTGTCCCTGCCTAAGTGAGTTTGTAGGTTTAAATGCCACTTTAATTCCTGCTTTATTAAGAATCCTACGTAAGGTCTCAGATGTCCCCTCCTTGTACGGTAAAAGTGTAGATGCCTTATATTCTCTCTTATTTATGTTACCATTATTAGTTTCACAATTATTTTTGTTTTGCTTTTGACCCTTTTGATATTTTTAATTAATTGTATAGGATAGTTATTTGATACGAACGCTTCTTTTATCTGTTTTATTTCGACATTCAGGTCCTTTCTTGTACTGTTTGTTGTCTTTGCTCGGTTTGTTAGACACTTGACTAAGCCTGCCTTAACAGTTAACGGATGAGATGAAATAATGTCTAAATATCTATTGGAATTAGTTATCTTTTTATAAACGCAAGTGTGCAGTTTACCTCCTTCTGTCCGTTTGATTTTACAATCTGACATAGCTAATTCTCCTTGTTCATTTTCCGATTCAAATGTGAATTTTATTCTCCTTACTAGTGAGTTTATATGTGTCAAGAAGCTAGAGGTGCGTTCTGCTTTTAACACTGTGAAAGTGTCATCTACATATCTCCACCATATTTTTTGAGCACGACTAAATGTATTCAGAGCAATTCTTTACCAGCTGTCCATGAAGATATCTGCTACTCTTGAGAGATATTGGTGATCCAATTGCTACACCTTCTGTTTGTCTATATATTTTGCCTTCGAATTTAAAAATAGAAGATGTGAGATATAACTGAATTCCTAAAATAATTTCCTCAATGGACAGCTTCGTTCTACAAGTGATTTCAGGATCCACAGTTAATTCTTTATTAAATGGCTCTAAAGCCACATTAATTGGTATATCGGTATAAAGACTAGTTATATCAAAACTAACCATTGTTTCATCATTCTCTAGTTGAATGTCATTGAGTTTATTTTTCATCTCATATGAATTAGTTAGTCTAGAGTTTGAGCGATTTCCAATGGGGTATAATATTAGAGCTAAGCACATTTCAATGGCGTAATTAAAGAAAGTAAATTCAAGACACACATGAATATGCAGCTGACAATCGAATATTGTCATGATAATATGCATATATATATTAGTTGAGAAGTGAAATTCATGATATTTTAATTTTCAAACAGTATAATATCCTTTCAGCGATGATGATGATGAGGATTGTGATTATGATATTGACGTTTTTGTGCTGCAATTATTTGAGGACAGATTTTCATTCGTACAAATGCAAAGCCATTTCATATCATGGACACAACGAACAATTAACGAAAGTTGAGGGACGAAGGGATCAGTCAAAAGTGATCAGTGACTCTAAATACTACCAACGCGTGGGTGGAATTTATGTTGAAGATAATTGTATTAGGTGATTGTATTCACAATGATACTGGTTATAATTGCCATGGTCATCGTGATACCGGGTAATTACTTGCAAATATCTCAAGTTGCGTTCAAAGTAAAGACTGTTTTTTATCTTCAGTGCTACTTTCAGATTGGAGACAATATATGCACTCCTGGTGGTGGCCATTTTCCGGTAGGAATAAGGAATCTTTATTTATTCGGTCATTGCATTCTGAAAAGTATGATTTATGATGTTTATTGATGCATCTAGTTTGTGCCACTTGACGTCTTTCAGGATGGCAGATAAGCATTCTGGATGACTAGTAAAATGCACAGAACATAGACACAGGCAGGTGTCGCACTGATTGCCTCCAACCATCCCATTTTACCTACTTCATGGATAAAAGTATATCGCACACTTATTTTCTTCAATTAGGTTTGTGAATGACATGATGAATGGAAATTGGTATGCCTACAAAACAAATTTATAATTTCGAAATTCATTTCCTATTCATATTCTCACTTCTATTTTCATTTGAACTACTTACATATAGGCGATCACTTTGGCTGTTATTTTATTCGTACTCGCGAGGTATGAGGTAAGAATGGTCACCGTGATTGTTTGGTGTGTTGGCCTTCTCGTATGTGCACTGGGATTACTTCTGGGATACAAAATCAAGACTGATCTGACAAAAAATACCGATGGTTATTTTGGATTCTCTCTGATGGTGTTTTTCGCAGGAATAGTTCTAGTTGGAATTTTTTCATAATGCATCAACAGTTTGTGAGTGACTTTCTTTTCTGTTTGCTGTTTCATATAACTAATCATCTTGTGGTTGAGAATTACACGTGAAAACTCAAATCAACTTCAGCATAGCAAAATATGAATGATTGAAATAGTGAAATGCATGATGAACAAGATTGCACTGAAATATTAAAAATGACAAAGATGTTATACATCTGTGTTCCCTATTTCAGGGTGTTCATTTATTTCATAATTAGGACTTGATAACCGCCATGGAGAATGTCACTAATCAGATTGGTTATGAAATAAATAAATTCTATTTTGTTGAAATCAAATGTGAGGAATTTAGGAAACTGTCGTTGAGGATGATCATGAAATGTGGCTCCATCCTTTACACAAGGAAATGCACAGATAGACGTGGTAATAGTAGTGTAACAGCAGAAGGCAAAACATGGAGGCATTGATGATTTTTCACACCGCTGTTTATATAGAAATTGTTTTATATTCTCTAACCAATCACTGAACGTGTGATTTAAGGTCTGTCATTAAACGACATGAAATAGAATGTTCAAATACATATTATTCTGTCGCTAACATAGTAATGAACTGTGATAGTATTATTCTGACACTAGCAATAAACAGAATGTTCAAAAAGCTATATTGTATTCTTTCGCTGATGTCAAATTTAACTCTGAGAATATGTGAGAATAATATTCCATCGGAACACAGCGTCTGTACTGCACTTGTCCTTCACTAGAAAAATACCTGTCAACTGATGTAGTTCTTCCAGGGATTATCCAACATATCTCCATTTGTGATGAGATCTACATAGTTACATTTTTATCGGTGAAAAGTTATGTATACTTTACCAGCATATATCAGAGTTCCATGAAGTGAATCAAAAATTACCAGTTGTCGGACAGTTGGATATTTCGAATAGTTTTGTTAAAATAGAATGAATTTTTTAACATCATACTATGAAGATTTCGTTTGTTAATATAAATCATTCATTGTAATTGATGTATTCAATTCATTCATACTATATTTTCATTGTTAAAGTAATCGTATTGGAGAAGAGTATTCGGTGCATACTGACTTTCTGTAATAATGTACTTTGCGTCTTTACATGGCGTCATCAGTCGGAGCATTAGTAAGAAGTTATGTCTCAGTTTGGTAGATTCTTGAATTCTTTATTCATACCACTAAGGTAAATAAGTTCAACATCAATGAATAGAGTGTTAAGAAAATCTCAGTGCACAAATAACCAGAGTTAAGGTCATCAGGGAAGCCTGAATATACAGTGATGCAGAATTCATCCGGAAAATAACACTGAAGATGTTATCTGCAGGCGGAATTTCGGTTTCAGAACTCAGCCATTAAATACACATATTATTTCATGAAATATGTGGTCCTATAACAGATAGAAAAGAATGTGTCTTTGAATAATTCTGATGTGAATGTTTACAAATAACACCTAATTTTTCTCAGAAAATATCCCTTCACTCCATCATTAGATATTAAATTCTGTCATATTCCCCATTAGTGAGTGAAATAAAGTGAAAAGTCCATCTAGAATTCAGATTTAGGCGTGAATTATTCAAGCGATAAGAAATTATGCAGATTATGTGTTAAGTTCAGATAGTAATTCATGCTACATTCGGATATAAAATTTACTGTGAAATCCGTCTATATTCCTTGATCGTATATTCTTATAAGAAAAATAAAAAATGATTTTTATTTGAGTTTCTAGTTTGAAGTTAATTACCCGGAAAAGATGATTCATACTCACTGTGTGAAGACTGATGACACTAGTGAGTTGGTGAGAATAAAATAGGTGTTACGACAAGTGAAGAAAACCTGTGACTCCCCGGAAGAGAATCGACGGCTTAGTTCAATTAGCCACATCTCCACAGTTTAGCTTGATCAAAATTCATTTGGACCAAACAGATTTTTTATGGTATACGACGAGATGTACTCAGCGTTTAAGAGTTAATGAAATGATGGCAGTTGCACAGCACCTGAATTCTACTACTGTTTCATCTCACTTTACCATTCTCAACAGGTTGCATACTTCAACTCACCAGAAGTTTAATCCTTGACCTTTATCTTATGGCATGAATGCGTCACCCATCAGTCACCAAGTTAAATTTAAATGGTCCATGACTCTCGGCTTCTGTTGGTTTGTGATCTACTTGCACCACCAGTCAATGTTGTACGAGGGTTTTTATATATTCAAGCTCAAATTATTTGACATTCACGGACAACACTTCTTTTTAGAACTATTCGAAGACACTCATTGGTCAAGGCTTGATGATAATCATAATTTACAAATGAGCATTCACAAATTGAATCATTGTTACATATGTCAGTAAAGAGTACACTTCTGATGACTACTCTTCAGTGCTCTACATCCATTGATGAACAGTGTTTATGAGCAGTGTTATTTCCCGATGTATTTTAGGAGTTGCTATCTATTATTAGGAAGTTCAATGTGTGTATATACTAAAGAGCAGTGTGTGAATAATGACGGATAAAATTTTATAATGATTTTTATTATTTAAGCGAATCATTGATATTTTCTTCTAAATGATACAAATGAATTTATTTTACTGAAGCAGTGAAGAGAATAAAATTGGCTTTAATACCAAGCCTTTATGAAATGTCTATTTCATCTTTATAGGTGATAAATGATTTAGTCGCCCCAAGTGAATGTGAGTAACATCATTTCATTGTCTTCAACTTATTTAAGATAGGCTTTCAAATGAAGTCTCTGATGAAACCGCGTGACTAGACCTAATAATGTGCTGAATGGTTTTAGTTAACCTCTTCAATTTTTCTAGCCGGTTCAAAGCTCGCAAAAGAGGGTCGGCCTGACCCTGGAAAATGAGTCAGACGGCTACAGAAACTTGAAAACAAAAGCAGAATAATAAAAGCATGAAAAACAAACCAGGTTTCCCCTGGAATAGGAGAGACAAAATGACACTGTGAGCTGGGGAAGTCATTCGGTAAGCCAGTCTGCCTACTTGTCTATATTCGATGAAAGCAAAATAGGGTGAGGCAGTGGAATGTTCGTATGATGAATGAAGCTGGAAAAATTGCCGGGGTAGCCAATGAAAATAGAAAATATGGCGTAGAAGTCCTAGCAATCTGTGAGAGCACGTTGAATAGATATGGACCATCCAAAATGTGATCATTCTAAAATCAGTTCGGAAATCTCCTGCACTCAGTGTAAAAAATAATATTCCGGTTTTCAACACAATTGTTAAATCATTCACTTTTTCTTTATGGGTCAGAAATGTGGCGCTTTACAAAAGGCACTTCCGACGGTCTGTTGCAGACTTTTATCACCAACTGCCTTCACTGGCTCCATATTAGAAATAGAATGGCCAGAAAGAAATGAGCAACAAGAAACTGGGGGATTGAACCAAATACGAACCTATTGTTCAAGAAATATGCAGAAGAAAATGTAGATGGATTTGGCACACTCTGAAGAGGAAGTCGAATAACATCATGCGTCAGGCCATGTGTGTTCATGATTTTACATATATGCTTTAGACATTTAGACTAATCTGAAGTTACGATGGAAGTCCACTGCACTCAGCATAAGGAAAGAGATGCACCAAAGCCCATCAGTGCTTGAGGCACGAATGGCGTATCACCGATTGCATTTCTAGCAATTTGCTGCAGCAAATCACTAATGCCTGACCTTACAGAGCAGTCGAGATCAGATGTCTGGTCAGCACGAATATGCAACAGGTAACTCTGGCAGCGCAGCAAATAGACTAAGAACAACTGGACTAACAAATATACTTAAGGAAGCGAAGATGGATCGGAGAGACGCTTATGAGACCGTTGAGTGACATCATACGCCTGGTTAGCCATTGAGTTGAACCTTAAAAGGAAACGATGAGTTTGGCATTTGTCTGAGAATGACGTGTAATAAGTCATTTAAAGGGAGGTTAGAAGCTTTTCAGCAGTCACGAAGTCACATAAAGAGGACTGTAGTAAATGAATGAAATAGAGACATGCTTTCGAAGCCTTATATCCCCCTAGGGATTCATGGGTACAAAAGAAATAATACGGTTTATGTTGTTCCAAAACCGGTGGCCTGCTAATATCATTAGGCTATCAAAATGGTTTCGCCACCCATCAGAATGTATTATATTTACTGCCTTTCTTATCGGTTCAACCATCCAGCTACTTTCCTGAATCATAACCTACTCTAACACACATTTTCAAGTGGGTTTCAAACAAGTGCCAGGAATTTTTTCAAGGAAATGAAAGAAAAATTTCGTGAAGTAATAAGGCACTCTTTGGATAGCACACTATCTAGTATTGTTATATGACTTGAAGATCTTGAGCATGGAATAAATACCTGGCAGTAAAATAAGCTGAAAATGCCCTACTGCGTTTAAAGTGAAGTTTTCATTATGAAACTGCTAATATTAAAATATATTAAAAACATTGAAAAAAATACTCACTGTTCTCATAAAATGAATTCGTCTATACAACACTCAAGTTAATCATGGTGTGTTTTTCAATAAAAGATAATTACTTAGCCATTTTTATAATCTAGTTTGTTCACAATGGACTTTGGATTGTTCAAGTGAAGATATTTAAAATTATGGTAATTATTCTACATGAATATTTTGATGAAACAAAATTTGGAAATTCATTGAAGTCAGTAGGAATCAGACATTTATCGTATGTTTATTTATTTTATTTTACTCAATGAATTTACTCACTCCAAAGTTCAACGATGAAAAACTTTGAACTATGCAGTTTCACAGTGAATACTTCCTTTTTTCAGATATTTTCGTTTATCAAACAACAGAGAATAATCATTTCCACGTATAAATGAATAATTATGATTAAGTATTATTTTAATTTAATTATTTTTTTATCACCAATTGTTAGAAGTTAGAATTTGTGAAGTATTTTATCGCATTACTTCAGTAATATATAACGCTCTGTCCTTCGTAACGTAAACATTTTGCACACTTGTAGAATATTATGTCAAAACAGCTATCTAGTACACTAGGAGTTCTCAGTAGTTACCCGACTGATGAAAATTGTTATTTTCAGCTTATCAGATTTTCAAAATCCAGACACTTAGGTTAGGTGAGCTTCATCATAAATGGCTATTATGACTCCACAGAATACTGTATAGCAACTTAGAATTCAGGACAATATACTCTGGAAAATGTAACTGACGAGTGAGAAACATAGAGATACTAGAGGTGAAGGGGGGAGAAATGGACATTCTGGATTTCAATTAAAACTACTACTTCTCTGTAGTTCCATTCAGCTCACTCCACAGTTGTCCAGTATCCATGAGCTCCCATAGCCTCTTCATACTATCCTTTCCATGTCATCAAAACGTGTTGCTTAGATTTCCACTTGATGCCTTGTCTGGTTCGTTTTTTCACTGAATGGTCTCCTCAGAATGTGTCTGATTCAGTCCTATTAATTTACACTTATTTGTTGCCCGATATACTCTAGTATGCTTTGTATTTTTCCCTGTCCCTTATTCCTCATGACCAGCCATCTGATTGCAGAGAAGTCAATGTTTGTCTTGCTTGTCTAATCCTGCCTGGAATTTACTTTTCTACCCACACTACCTGTAATTGAAATAAGGTCTCCCAAATAAGTGAAAGAAATGACGATGTTTAAATTTCTCCTTCTGATAGTAAATTCTGCTTATTCTTAGCAATTGGGCGTCTTCATGACCCATGTCTTCTCTGTATTCTCTTATATCCTCTGCTACCTGCTTCTGCAGCTAATTTGTTGGTTGCGATTTTGGACATATCCCACCAAACATGATCGTTTCATAACGACAGCACTATCATGAATTCGAAACTAGTAGTCCCATCGTAATTTCTAATAAAGAACCTTCCGCTTACAAAGTGAGCTTTTAGGCCGTTCAGCTGCTGGAACTCTAACTAATCACTCATGAATAACAGCTCCTGGCAAATCTAAATAGAGCTATAAGAAGGTACACATTTCGAGATGATGTTACTTCGTCGTCTCCTTACGATCTCTTTATAACTAGAATCATTCACAATAACAAAATAAAATCTTTAATAATTAATCCATCACATGACAAATAAAAAGTGCATGTTTGTAATCAATCGTATCTCAGTAGGTCAAGTAGTTTATGATAGGAAAATGTTGAAATCTATTGAATTCAGTGCTCATACTCTGTGATGCATGTGGTTAATCCGAACGGCTTTCACCACCTTTAGTAGCGCTGAAATAAAGTTATGTGAAGTAAGTGGTAAGTAGCCATTAATCGTGATTTTGTAATGAGACATTAAGAAATATTTGGTGATTGACAGTCTTCAGAAGTGGAATATCGATGAACAAAGATTCTATGTCGACTACGCTTATGACCTTTATCATATTATCCATGTTTCCGGTTCTGTTAGCAATATCGAATGAACTTTTGTTGGATGGTTTCGATAAGGAATCTCTTATGGTTGAAAGGACCCCTGTAACTCAAATATTTATTCTGAGTAGAAATTGTCCAAAACACTTATTAATATATGCTTACAGAATCAATAATAATGGCTGCCACTCAATTATTTCACATAACTTTTATTCAAAGCTGTTAAAGATTATGTCAAAGACGATTTCGTTGATAAAGAAAATGTTTCTTCGCTGAAATGTCTTCTATTTTTCAAAACAACATATTTATTTAGTAATAATAATAATAAACTCCTTGTCTTGAAAATGTGTTTATATGGAATATGGAGTTTTCAGCGTGTTTTACCTACTCCTGGTGCAGAACTTTGGGTAAAGTAGTACGGTGGTCTACAGTGTATCACCCGACAGATTACTGTTAGTTCTATTGTCCTTTCAGAATATACCTAATGGTATATTGAAGGCATTTTGATAATGCATTTTAGTGCAGATAACTCTTCAAAGAATTAGTTAGGTGCTAAGACCAAAGCGAAATTGAGTAAATTTTACGCACTCTGCTCTACAGAACTATAGATAGCCCAATGATTTAACCACTGGGACGTTGATTGCAGTGAATTAGATCGTTGACACACTAAAACAAGGTTTACTAAAACTCACCTATATGCCATCCTATCCATGAATGAATGAAGTATTGCTGAATCACAACTCGTCCTGTCCATTTACCTGCCAAATTTCATTCCGGTTATTTGCACCAAATGCAAGATGCTTAGCGCGAAGAGTATGCAATTGCGCAGATAACACGCATCCCTTTTACGGTTGTTCAGTATTCTTGTACGATGTCCACTACTACACCTCTTCATGTTGATGAGTGGCATAAACACAGATTTTAATATTTCTTTGATGATGTTTAGGGATAACTGTTTAAGAAGATGCACTCTTTGTGTAATTTCTAATTAGGCACAGGCATATAGTACTTTTGTAGATGGTAGAGTTATCACTCCAAAATATGAATTAGTGAGTAATAATCAGAATGTTCATAACAGCAATGATAAAAACAAGCAAAGACTTACATTATCTAAGTAGACAGTAATTTTAAAATGGGGATTCACACAAAGTTTATCGGGTTGCTTGATTTCCTATGGCCCTCAACCACAAGTCAGACAAATCATACTATAAACTGAATCCAGGTTCCCGAAATGTCTTATTATCCTTCTTTTACTTATTTCCAATTCATTGCTCGCTTACTTACCTTGCTTAAACATTCATGATCATGCCTTTTTTCCTTACACCTGATGGTGACATGTTTTCTCCCTGATCAGATTCACTTTGTCACACCACTTACCAGAAAACATATGGACTATCAAAGAACACGTAACTGAACGTTTCTATCATTTATCGTTTAATGTGATTGCTAATACATAAAACCAAGTCACTGATCACTGTAGTAGTCAGACACATAAATTTATGTAGACTGGTTGCCTATTAGATAAAGACAATTAGCGCCGCAGTCTACATTTGTAATAGAAAACAGCATGGTCTTTGTTTACACCAGACAGGTGGAAGTTCCTACAGTATTCCACCCATAGATATGGATTTCAAAACAGAAGAATGGGAATTATCAGCAGATAGATGATGGTAAATAACAGATACACTTCTCTCTCACTCATGTTATTCATGTTGTCATTTTTGGTTGTAAGAAATTTATCTCTAGACACCCATATGTCGATAATTTGACTCTGAGTTAAATAAGTTCTGTTTTCTCTTCAGTGTCAAATTATTTTACCAGTGTATGTGGTTTGACTGAATTCTTTTAAAGTGAACTAAATTGTACACAGATGAACTACAGTTAAGTGTAGCTTTCTTTTAAGAAATCCGTATAGATAACTATTATTATTTATTAATTTATTGGATTCTGAGTGGAACATAGGGCTTCAACAACACATCTCCACTTTGTTCTGTTTTCTGCCGTCCACTTAAGCTGGATCTACGATTGACAAAACTCTCTGATCTCTTCCTCACACGATCTCCTCCATGTCACCTTAGGACGACCAACTGGTCGCTTCTCATTTGCATTCCACTAGAGCGATGGCCCTGCGTTAGATGTCATTGGACGGCCTCCTATATGTATGCCCGATCCACCTCCAAATTCTCCAACATATTTGTTGCTCGACCGTCTCTTGGTAGGTTTGTTCACATAGTTTCTTGTTGCTAACTCTTTCTGGCCATTTGATCTTCATTATGGATCCAGTGAAGGCAGCTGTTGATGAAAGTCTGAAGTAGCCTGTTGGAAGTGCTTTTCGTGACACTCCGTTTCTGACCCATATAGAAGAACCGATTTCACATTGGTGTTGAAAATGTGAATCTTGTTCCTTATGCTGAGTGACAACAGAAGATTTCCAAACTGGTTTCAGGTTGATGATTTTTTGTCCGTTCCACCTGTAGTTGAGACGATGCTTCCCAGATAAGTGAAGGAGGCAATCTGTATTAAATCTCTCCCATTGATAGTATTTGATGCTGATTGTTGCTGCTGTTTGTTCGTTGGTTATCTTCATCACCTCCATCTTCTCTGTGTTCATCCACAGTCTTGTTTTCGCTGCCAACCTCTTCAGCCAGTTTGTTGGTTTTCGCTTGCAAGTCTTCAAGTTTGTGTGACATTAGACATATATCATTTGCGAAATGCAGATCTTCTCGAGTCTTTTGTCGCTGGTCAGCTTATTCCTGTCTTCTCACTCCCATGCACAGTCTGTCGCATAATCCAATAAACCACAATTAGGAATATCATGGGCGATAATTGGCATGTAGGCTTGCCTTACTCCTGTATGCACTTCGAACGCCTTGCTGAGTTTTCCGTTGTGGATCACTTGACACGTGGCATTGTCATATAGCCAGCTGTTAAATGAGGTTGACGAAGACTTGAGCACTGTACGCAGTAGTGTAAAATTAGTTTCCAAATTACTTCTTGGTCAACGCTGCTTGTCGAAGGCCTTTTCGAATTAGATGAAGGAAGTTGTTGTAGAGGTTTGACTGCCATTCAATGTTTTGTTCTGCGATGATGATGATGCGTAGAGTTACAATTTGATCAGCGCATTATTTGCCTTTCCTGAATCCAGCTTGTTCAGGCGGGCGGAGTTCTGTATCCAGTGCATCCTTTATTCTCTCCAGGATAATACGACTTAGTATTTAACTTGGCGTGGACAAGAGTATTATTTCACGCCTGTCAGTTCTTGCACAGGCCTAAGTGGCCCTTCTTTGGCAGTTTGATTAGTTAGCCGGCCATTCTTCCAATCTGTAGGTAGCTTTCCTTCTTTCCAAACTTTTCGCAGTAATGGAGTGAGAATATCTTCCGCAGTCTCTGAAGCCGTCTTCAGTGTTTCGGGAGGGATGCCGTCTGGTCCTGATGCCTTCCTGGACTTCAGTAGCTTGGTCGAAGTCAGGATTTATTCCTTCGTTAAGGATTGGTGTCCATTGGCATTTCCAACTGTGCTGTTGGTGGTATTTCCGGGCGAGTTGCCTCTGGTGGTCGATTCAAGAGTCCTATTAAGTGATCTGCCCATTGTTTGATTTGTTTCTCCTCCTTGGTGATCAGGTTTCCTTGAGCATCTTTCATTGGTTTCATCATCTGGGTTGATCTCTTCCCGGATAGAGACTTGGTTAGCTGATATAGTGTCCTGATGTCTCTTTTGCCTGTGGCGTGTTCTGCTTCAGCTATCGGCCAGTGTGTCTTAGAATTGTCGTTTGTCTCTTCTAGCACTCTTCTTCACTCCCTCATTCAGTGCAGTGTACATTAAACTAAGCTTCTTCTCTGCATTGAGGCATCTTCTCTTTCACCATCCTCCTCTCCTCGATTAGCTTCCAGGTAGGTGTCCATTGACAGCCATTCCTTGTCTTGTCTCTTCTTCCTTCCTGGAAGAATTGTACATGTTTCCTCAAATATCGCTTTCAGAGATTGCCAATGTTCTTTCACACAGGTGCCCTCAGTGATCCCACATAGTGTGTCCGACTTTGCTCTGATACCAGTAGAGAGCACACCTTTGACGTTTTTCCTTCAGTTTTTGAATGCTGAACTGGAATCACGGCCTGTTTGCATTTGTTTTCATGGATTTCAGCTTCACCTTGAAGGTTCCATGAACTAGATGATGCTCTGGCCCACACCTGCTCCCCTTCTCGACTTTGTATCCAGCAGGCTGCGTCTCCACTTCCTTGAGATTGAGATGAAATCCTTTTGGTTTGTGGTATATCCCTCAGGAGAAATCCATATCGCTGGCCTTGTGTATATCCTTGTATTTGAACACGCTCCCTTTGACCACCAAATCGTTTAGAGAGCATAAGTCTGCGAAGAGTTCTCCGTTTTCATTCATTTCTCCGAGCCAGAGAATGTCGATCAAAGATGGGTTCTCTTCCCGTATTATCTGCGCCCAGTTCGCTTGGCATTCATATCGCTCATGAGGATTTTGATGTTGCCATTCCGGATGTTGTCCATTACTGTTTGTAGTTGTCTGTGAAAATTCTCCTTCTTTTCTTGTTCTGCGCTGTTTGTAGAACTGTGCGTTGTATTGGATAATTGTTACTTTCCTTCCTTTGGAGTTCAATCTCGCTGGTGGATGAAATTGGTTTCCACTGCACTGCATTGGGGCTTTGGTTGCACTGGTGACATCATTATAACCACTGTCTCAGTGTGTTCGTGGTTGTCGTCTGGGTGACGAGACCGGAGTAGATTGTTGACTATCCTGTTGACAATGTTGTCATTTCTCATCTATTCCATCTGTGTTCGCAGACACCCAGCACTTCTAGGCCATAACTTCGCGTCTCTTTGTCTACTTGGCCAGCTTTCCTAGTCTCGTACATTATTTGGACATTCCACGTACCCACTGGTACAATCTTCAAATTATGAGGGATCTGTGGATGAATGCCGTCAAATGCACAGTCAGTTTGCGTCAGGAGGAAGAGTAGCAAAGCTCTACCAAAGGTGGTTAGATTTAAATCTCGCGAATGCCAGATGAGGAGTAAGTGGATCTGAATAAACAGTGTCCAAGAGAGAGGGAAATTTTAATAAAACATATGCAGCATATACCGTTTAACATAAGGCGATAACTACTATATAGCAAGCAGAATATTAATACTTTGAGAAAAATTTCGACAGAGAACTACAGTTATGGGTATGAAGTAGAAAATATAAATTCACACTACTTAGTAGTGCTAAGTAGTAGTATGTCGAACAAAAAAGAAAAAGTGACAAAGGATAAATTTGGATTATATAAACACTAGGAAAGGCGAAATATGTCGATGCTATTATGAGTTAGTGTTAGAATGTGATATTATAGAGTGAATATATTATGAGGTGCCAGTCATCACTAGTGGTGTGGCGGCGTGGCATAGGATTTTGACAGTGTCCCTGTACCTACCCTAATAGACATCCAACATCGTCTACGGCAACGCACGCCATAGTCTGATTTCAGTAATGGCTTTAAACCTATCTGCGAAACACGTTTTGGTCACATTCTTTGAAGCATTAGCTACAAAAGGGCTTAGACCTGTTTTGTGTTTTAAATGAGTTTTCATATAAAACAAGCAACAAAGTCCTATAAAACAGGGTTAAATAAATTCATCACGTTTCAGTTGAACTCTTCAGCTAAATACTCCATATACAGGGATATATGCACTATTGGAAATTTATCGAGTTATATGAGGCTGATAAGCAAATAAATTACTAGTAGTCATTTCTGTGAACCTGCTTTGGTAATCCAACTGTAGAAAGAAGGTTCAGATTACTTAATAACAATTTTATCACCTCTTTATTTTATTCGTCCTATCCTATGTATATTTACATCATTTTCCTACCTCTTATGTATGACCTTATACTGTGAAAAACTTGACTTATATTATAATCATTGTAACTCTGTTGTATCCAATAAAAATGTGTAATCAGTTCGTCGGAAATGTGTTGCGCAAATACATTGCGCGTTTCCGGTAAGTTATGTCTCCTCATTATCTAAGTATGTCTAACATTTCATTGGGCGAAATACATCCACGTTAATTAAATGTGTATGTGTGGAATAGCTCCAAACACTTTTTTCAATTCTGAATGTATGAGAATTTATACATACACTTTGCTTCTGAATAAACCGAAAAACTGAATTCATTGTATTTTCAGATAGACTTCTAATGGAAACATTGATAAAGAAACAGGACTGACAGAAGATTTCAAGTGGTAGGCAGCCTTGAATGTCGTCAAGGTAAGACGAGTTGCTGTGGGCATTTATGATACACTTTACTTAGCCGTTTTATGTAACACGAGAAAGAAGCTTAAAATTATTGGTGGTAGTCTGCTAACTGAGACTCAATATTTTACAGGAATAGAATGTAAGTATGCAAAAGGTAAGCATGATGAGCACTTTTGCCTTCCCAAGTGCATTCACAACCACTTTCATGTGAATGAACGAAAGTCATTGGGAGATTCTATGCCAGTTAACACAATTATAAACTAGAAATGGATTCCTTATTACTTTAGCGATTTTTTTTTTCCTTCACGTTCCCCAGTGGAATATAGGGCTCCAAGCTAGAAGCTTGAAGTTTCTGTAGCAGTGTTTATTTTACAGGATAAGGTTGCTAGTCCCATGCCCAACCTTTCCTCTTCACCAACATTATTTCTGGCTTAGCGAGGTAAAGGAGTGCGTCGGCCGAGGGTCGAACCCCGGACCAAGTGCATGGTCGGCGAGCGTCCTAACCACTATGCCACCGACGCACTTTAGCGATCCTGAAGTGAAAAGTTTCATGTCTGTCTATATGATAACATAATAATAATAATAGCTTTATTTCAAGCAGTATTTGTGGTACAGGTATGGAATTTTCAGCGTGCATTACAATATTGCATCTAATTACCTCATAAATTTTATAAGATTTAAAAAACAAAAAGCAACGACAACAAAAAGAAATAAAGATAAATAACAGAAATAAAATAGAACAGCATTGCATTCACATATTTAAACAATGCACCACACGATATGAAATATAAAATTAGTGTGTAATAGAATATGTGAGCAACAATATAATAGTAACAAAGAAAGGAGAACAAAAGCTAATGGGAACTATTTGTTAGAGTGCCGCAGTAAGTTGATCGTGTCATACTTAACGGATTTCTCATCACATAACAGCTGTGCCATATAAGATATTGTGGAGTTTTGTACTTGGTAGTCCTGGCATACACCCTCCTATAGTTGCTTCTAGTTCTACCAGATGAAATGCAAGGAGAGAGCTGCGCATAGAGAGAGTGTTCGGGGTCTGACAATATAGAATTCGCTAGTTTCTTACATGACATTATATGTCTATCCACTATGGTGTTAACCAGTTGGTTTAACGAAGTCACACTTCCCCTACTAACAGCTTTTAGTGCCCTACGCAGCAAAGCAAAGTCGTTCTTAAGTAGTCCAGGAAAGATTAATGGGGAGCAGTAAAGAGGGATGGTTAGAATACAATAATTGACAAACTGAGAAAGCGAAGACTGCTTTATACCAGACTGCCTTAACTTCCTAACGTGGAACTTTAAGCGAAACATCTTTCTAGTAACTAGCAAGATGTGAGAGGACCAGGAAAGATCGGAGGAAATACTAAGTTCAAGGTACTTGACAAATTCATCAGGAAACATTTGACTGACAAAGTTGAAAAGGACTTCTCACTATTCGTAAATAAGTAGCCTTTATACATACGACTGCAACTAAAGGCCGATATACCTAGCGAAATAATTACGAAGAAATTAAGAAAACCAGTTCAAGGAACTTTTAACACTGGCAAACTACGAGTCTAATTTTTACACGACCGATGTTGGTTCCTCGATTGAGAGATGAAGTACCTAGACTAGCCACTTGTAGTTGTATTTGCCAATTCAACTGCGCCTGTGGAGCGAGTTATATTGGCCGTTGCTCTAGGCACTTGAATTTTCGTGATCGGGAACATCTACCTGTGTGGCTAAATACAGGTGTACTTAGAAATATCAATAGCTCCGTATTAGAACACCTGGTTCAAACTGACCACAAAGCCAATATTGGAGAGTGTTTCTCCGTCATCTATCGGGTGCCAAACTAATTGCCCAAATCATCCAAATAGCAGAGGCTATCGCGATTCGACTGAGACAACCAGTGTTCTATGTACAGAAGAAACAGGTCAAATCACTGTTACTGCTCTGGCCTGCTTTGGAGTTTACAAATTCATAAATATCTTATTACACCACCCTTTAGTTATGGCCATCCATCCTGTACATATAAATTCCCCTACCGCTTGTCATTACACTTGGATTAACTAACCTTTTGTTTTCTTATTTAAACGTAGTTGTTAACCTAAACACTGACACACACACAACGCACATGAATTTCAATCCCAAATAACCTTTTTTCTCTACCCCTGTCCTTGACAAGGTCACTCATCCATCTGAAGTTTATGATCAATGTGAACATTACTCCTGAGAATTTAGAAAACGGGAAGAAATACTCACTTTTCGATTAGATCCTCATCTCTGGTTCTACTCTAATGTATATAGCATTTTTATTACAATACACAATAATTTACCAATCAAGTGGCGATGTGTTTGTTAACAATAATTATTCAGTGCCAAAATGTCAGTGGGGTGATAATTAACGAAGAAAATGAATGGAAACAATTAAAAGGTAGAAATGGTTACAGCACGTGGATTGCATAATGCATAAAATTGGAAAAACGAAGAGTAAGGAATAAGTGTGTGCACAGGTTGAATACGTAACAGATTGTTAAAGAAAATAAAACGATTCAGACAATGATAACTCGTAACTAAGGATGAAGTGGTCATAAGAATAAAATAATTTTACAAAGATAACGTGTAATTAAAGATAAAGTAGTTAGAAAAAATAATAAAATAATATGGACAATCATAATTTTTAAAGGTTTAGAGGGGAGAGGGGCGAAGTAGTCCGGTTTATACATTCATGTAACGATGGCCAGCCAAGGTAAGGAAAGTGGCTATACAAATTTCTTCTGAACACACAAGTTTGGCTTCTTCAGGTGGATTCCTATTGCTTCAGCTGTATGTAGAAGACGAACTCGAAGATAATTTATTACTGTACATTCGTTGTCACTCATAACCATTTACTTTGTAATATTGGTGTTCACTTTAGCATTACAATTTTACATATTACTACATACATACATTTTGGACTAACATCTATTAGCAGTCTATTTGGAAATAATTTTTTGAAGTATGATCCAAGTGATTCGATGTTGCTATTTTAAAAACCACTAATGTTGTCAATAATAATCATTCTTCATTAAAATGGATATATAACAGTAGAACCTGATGATGAAGTTATAGAAAAGGATATTGCTTGTTCAATAATCAATCTTTTGCAATTGCCTAATGCGATTTCATCTCAGAGATGAGAACTAAATGTACCAGTGATAGACATCTCAATGGATGCGTTTTCCGTGAGTTAAAATGTATGCGATAACATGTCAGTAAACAAAAGCAGTTAGTGATATCCAAACACTCTCGAGAACAAAACTTCATACAGATAACAACTCAGGCATCTAATTGATATGTCAGTCTGTATTTATGATTAAGGTAATCAATTACATATAATGGTTAAATAAGTGATTTTCATTCGCACACTTTATGATCAATGCTCAGAATAAATCCAGTGTCATTATTATTACTATCCAAATAATTAGCGTGAATCAAAGCGTTCATATTTTTGATTGGTTGTTCCTTTTTTCTTCTTCTTTTCTCGCCCAATACGCTGCATTGCTTCGGCTAAAAAGAAAAAGACAGTGTAAAAATTAAAATAGAGACTTACAAACTTTAACTATAAATCTGTTACGTGAACCGACTTTCATATTCATTAGTTAAATATAACTGATTGAATGAACACCATATTATTCAGTGATCATTTGTTCACATTCTCAATGAAATACGGCGAATGTTGTTGTCATTTGGACAGGAATGAAAATGAAAACGTCAACTTTAATGACAATCGAAGTGTTTTACTTTTATAGGTTTTACTGAACGCCTCCAATATGCTGCATAGATATTCTCAGAGTTTTAAGTAGTGCTTGAATAAAATGTTGATTCTGAGAGTTATATATAAGTGATAAGATCATCAAAGATTGGCTAAATCTTCAAGTTAATTTTCTTCAAACTGTAACAAAACCTGAATGACTTCAGCTAAGTAATATCTTCCAAACATCTTATCATGACAGCCTCCGACAGATAAGTGTGATTCTCCAAAGGGCAATGCTGTTTTTATGCAGCTGCATGCAATAGTCACTTTTTCAAAGATAAATGAAGAGAATCTGTCAAGGAAATGCTTATTGGTATTCCTGAATGGTCAGTTGCAGCATATCGATGATTGAATATAAAAGATCGTCCTGAATTTAATTCTCTCACTACAGAAATAAATTCGTATTCAGAGCCGTATATCAGAAAAAAGATAGTTGTGTTTATTAATCATTCTAAAAATCAGGTGATTTGGTAAGTGTAAGACGTAGGATTAGGCAATCTTCCCATTCGTTTATTTGAGTAGTAAAGAAAGATGTACACAGTCAGAAGCCAGAAATACCATTTTCATGAATTGATCACTAAAATTCAACATTGATGTGAAAGTTTGGAATAGGTGATGTCACTGATGGATAATAAAAGATTCATTGATAATTTATACTGATTAGAAATTTCGTAAAACTAAATACAAGACCAAAAATATTCCTTCTGATCACTTCTTCATCAGGTTTTACACTTTTATGACAATAATATTTTAAGAATTACTGCCACTGACAACATCTATGTTTTATAAAACCTAATCGAATCACTAACATCAAAATTACAAAAGTTATATGCGAACAGATTGTTAATAGGTTATAATTCAAAACCTATTCATGTTGTTATATGCAAAAATGTAACAGAAAGAGTTAAACTTTAAGCACCACTACCTCGAGTAGATCAATGAGGTTCATGCATTTGAGTTGAAGGTTGTATAGCGCTTGCTTCGTAACAAATGAGTGCTCTAACGAACTAACGCTTGCAGTTCGAGGAGGAAAAGTTTTGGTTGCTTAGCAAAGAGGAGATTTGTTCATGTAGTGGTGTCATGAGTTTAGAAAGCTTTACCAGGTAGATTGATGGATACATTCATCGTTGTGCAATTTGCATAAGACGAGTTAGTATTAAGGAAGTGAAGCTGATAATTTTAGTATTTGGTAGGAACATTTTTGGCTGCGTCGCAGGTCTCCATAACGCAGATTTTGTATATTTGTAACTACTGGGTTTTAAAACAGCCTGTGAGAGGCGAAGCTGTTGAAACTGTAAATAGCCCCGTGTCAACAGTACAGTGTCAACAGCACTGCAGAGACATCGCCTCATGGAAAATTGAGAGAATCACTTCTTTGTTAGGTGGGGAAAGCATCATTGTACATGGGAACGAAACTGTGTTACTGAAGAAAAAATAAAACCGTGGTCGTGAGCAAGCCAACAATGTTTGAGCGATAGGTTTATATGACACCTCCTTACTGAAAGGATTCGTGGAGAGAATACCAGGCAGAAAGTCTAATGCCTTAGTGCATATTGTCACTCTACTGGTGAAATAGGAATCCATAGTACATACTGTCATCTCTTAGATATATTCATCACAGTGTGAACCATTCTAGTGATCTTATAGATCCGATTACAGGGACACACACGAATTCAATCGAAGGATTTTGGGGATAATTCAAAAATAGGATAAGGGCCATAGAAGGATCTCGAAGGGATCTCATTTATAGTCATTTGGATGAATACATCTGCAGAATGTGGTGTGACTTCTCTATTGACACTCCAATGCTAAACTGAGAGATTCTTCTGTCAAATGATAGCGAGAGATCCTCCATGTAACAGTTTTAATGCGGTTTTTTATGCTTCTTTCATAAATTTACGTTTTCTCTAATCAAAAATCCCTCTTCCATGTGATTGGTCCGCTGCAGGTCGTTAGCTGATTGGTAATTGGTGGTGCTTAAAGTTTAACTTTGCCATGTTACACTAGATTGAACCCCATTATTCCTATGTAAATGATCAAGGTTAATAACTAATATATGTTGATGAATGCTGGTGACTACTACTCATATTCATTCTTATTATAAGTTTCATATGGATGAGTGATAGTGCCAAAACCGTCGAGGGAACATAGTGTGAGTAACTATGTGTTACTGCGGAAGTAGATGGCTTAATGTATGTGCCATATGCCATACCTACCGGTCCCGCGAAATTCCGCACCTTGGACTCCAAGTAGCTAGCTTACAGGCGCACGCCACCACGCCCAGCCGTGTGAAACAGATTTTTTTAGATATCCCATAACAAGGGGTAAAGAAATGTTCAAATACAGCAAGCCAGGTCATGGTTAAAGGGAGTCAGGATAGCAGCAGTGGCTCAACATGTTTCATGTGCACACAAGGCGACGGCTACTTTAAGCTAGTTGTAGCAGCCTCCTGTGTTTGGAGTATTCTACATCTTCGGCCTTCACCAGTTTATCTGATAGTCGATAGATGATGGAAAAGGACTCTTCAGTGAAAGTGTCATGGTCTGTTTTGATCAGGTGATATTGGATCAAACTGCTGATTGCTTTCACTACACCTTCATTTAGCCAAACTGGCAGGTGTTTCCCGAGCACGAAAAATTACGTTCCTGGAGAAACGGACAATATAACTGGCTCCACAAGAGTAGTTAAAATGACCGATACGAAAACAGGCGAATGGTCTAGTGACCTCATCTGTGAGCGAGTAGTCACAACCAGTCGTGTGAAAATACAACCAGCAGTTTACCAGCAATTCAATGATTCAATAACACATTTTAAAACATCAGTGCTGTCAATAAAAATAATTCTTCAGTTATTACGAATGTATAAATGTAGAAGAGAATCCGATAACGTTATCGGAAGGAATTTTCTTTCTGCAGTGATGGTTCTTTTGATGATAAAGATTACTTAAACATACCAATGTACTTATTCTATACATTGTCTTATGATGTTTGCGTGGGTAAAAATACGATTTTAAGTATTTTGCTGACATGATTGCCCACTGACCAATAATACTGAGGTGAAACTGACGATGCTGTGACATTAGTGTGCGGTGTACCTCTTGATTTTGAAAACCTGAGTGGTGAAGGTGTACAATATTTAGACTGGTGTTTATATTCGAAACCGGGAATTTGCACTGTATCTGCCAATCAGGTATTCAGACGTGCATCAAGTCAATAAATGTAGTTTTTCGTATTAATCCGATGAAAATTCTTGGCTAAAAGGGTATTAGGTTTTCAATGAGGAGAACCAATGGTCGGTTGTTACATCTATACCAGGCCGTCTTAAGTAAAAGATTTCATATTTTTCTGATAAAAAATTCTTTTAATTGCAATAGGTATCGCAAAACATTTCTGGATGACCATATTGTTTCTTTTAGTAATTAAGTAATGATTAACATACGCTATCTCCTCCTTAGAGCAGTTGAAGTCACCTGAAATTCAATATACAATATCATTAATGAGAATGCTATAAAATAATATACTTCATACGCATCTGAGATTATTTTTGTTATAGTGATGCTTCTTATGTTTAATTAAAATTCTGTAGGCATGTTGCATTTCAGAAGAGTTTTCTCAAAATTCTAAACTTAATGCATTTAATATCAATACGCGAGGACACCTTTTTTGTAATTAACTTTAATTCACATTCAATGCATTCATTCGAACACTCTTCAGTTTGATATTATTAGATTTGAAAAGTTCTTCACTAATGTGAGACCTAGATGCGAGAATCGAAGCATGCTGAAAGCGGAGATGAACTATCGTGTTAATGTGGTCTGAATTTATTCTCCATGCGAGTAAATACATGAATTTGAAAAGGTCATACTATTACTTTGAGGTGAGAATTAGAAAACTATTTTGCAGGATTCCTAAATAGTAAATCTTTTAATTTTATATAATCCGAAACGGACTAATACATTCCGAAAGTTGCTTTGGCTCTACAGCGATCAAATTTAATACGATCTACGTAAACTTCGGTATCTATACACCATTCGTTTCCCGAAATTGCATCGCTTATTGACACGATATTATACTCTTCACCGGCTTTCTCGTAGAAAGAGCAACGAACTAGTTGCGTGTTTTTTATTCTCATGCAACGAACCCATTATTTACTCCAATTAAGAACTTCTTATTTGAAATCTGATGTAGTGAATTATACATTAACATTTCACAGTTATGTACTAATGAAGAGGATATATAAAAGCTGTTTGATAATTTCAAGCGTTTTCCAGTAGCTTTTCTGTCTTCTGAAAATTGTGTGACTGATCTTTCATTCTTTAGGCAGTTCAACCAGTTTCTTATTTTGAAATACCCTTTGATTTCAGTAGGTAGTATCAAAATTTGTTATGTGGTCATTGTACCTGATTCGATTAAATCTTAATAATGGCATAAATACAAAGTATTCTCACATTCTACATATTCCCTGTTTTCTGAAAGTTAAAAAAGCATATGCAAAGTTTATATTTTCACTGACAAATATGAGAAATCGTATTCAGAACTTCCAGATTACGTTCTCTTGTGCAGCCTAGATATGATAGTCTAGCCTAAGTTTGATCATATTGAGAAGGAAAGAATTTCTTCTTTCTTTTTATAAGACAAGGACAAGACCTCGAATTTTCAGCATTATTTTTAATTCTTTGATTATATTTGGTCCGAAGAGTACGCGCTAGCGTGACTAAGAGCACTGACAACAAGCTTTGCATATCCCTCAAAACCTGCTCCCTTTGCTGGCTACCTAAGACCAAATGGCCGGCAAGACACGAACTCTCAGAGTACCAGCCAATACCTCCTGCCTAACGTATTAGCAGAAGGAAGCATGGGTGGTTTACAAATACACACTAAAGTTGCCACTGAGCAATGTTATGTGCCAGGATTTCTTATGCAGTCAAATTAAAGTGTTGGAAAGTGACACGGCGGAGATCATGCTAAGAGGGAATATGTGCTTGTGGGAAATCTTAAGGTCAGCTGATAGTGATGACAGACAGCCGAGTCCAGTGATCCCATATCGATGAAATTCTAAATTCTACTTGAAATGCAAATAACGAATAATTATAAGTCTAGTATTGATTCTCTTTCATACGGCTGCTTTTATCTGTTTTTCTTTTAATAGCCCCACGATAAATGCTGCCAAGAGAAAAGGTGTAACACTGAGAATACCTTTTCAGTGATTTATTTCCCTTGAGTTGTACAGTCGCAATCTACATATATAAGCTACCGTAGTTAGAATTATTCTTAATTCGATATGATGACATGAAAGAAATTCGATGCAGAAGTCGCTGTTTTGTGCATCATGAAACCAGAGCTTAGTGTTCAAAAGAATCTGGTTCAACTTGTTCATAGATAAGCGGTCTACAACTGTTAAGCTCATTTTGCCTTTGGAATTTTCTATCATCTTCATTTATAAAACAATATTTCAATGTTTCCATGTACAACCTCATCACCTCACTCTTCGGTATGCAATTAACTATTTTACACTGCAGGCAACTAATCGCCTAATCCAACCTCTCACAGTCTCTATGCCTCCTGCGATTTATACTCGTCTCTCATCACACTCATCAATTTTCTCGTCAATTTTAAAATTTTTATCTCCTTTATTCTCGACTGAAATTCGATATTGGACTAGCTGATTATTTTAATAAGGTCAAATTACGTGTGTGTGTGTTGATTTCACTTGTACAGCTTTTGAAATTGAAATCACCGAAAAGGTGCCTCTGTTAAACTTCTTGGTTTTCTCTACAAACATGTATCAGATAGGTCAACTTTCAGTCAAGGCAAATTAAACAATTCAATAACCTCTCCTTTTGTCTTATATTTCATGACAAGAAATATCAAGCCAGTTGGAATAGCGATTGCAAAGTCATTGATCTAAAACGGACACCGAGTACTCATTGCACATTTGAGCATATCTTTTTCCCAGAGTCTCAGATTTCATTCATAGTTTCAATGATAATGAATTCAATCCACCGAGGAATAATTCTCAGATAAAACAAAAGCAAACTAGTCTGGTTTACAGTCCCTTTTTGCTGCATTAATTTTATCAATTTTGGAAAAGTTACTGAGTCTGTACAGATATTATTCTTTCGAAATCTGTACATGTTTCTACTTCTAAATTGTTTGTTTCATTCCTTTGTGTTCCTATGAGAACATGGGGCTCACAGCTGGTTTCACGCCTAACCTTCCCTCTGTCCTTGCTCCACTGCCAGCTAAGAGAGGTTTGGGAATGCGTCCTGCACCACCTGTGTAACTGGCAAGCATACTACCACCTCGGCATCGAATTCTGCTATATTGCTTAGTAAATATTATTAATAACAGAAATTTAAAGAAAATTTTTGACAGATATATGGTTAGTAAACAGTCAGTATCTGGCTGCAAACAAATTTTATGGAAATCTCTCCCTTGTTTTGTGTCCATGAAAATCTCAAGAGCTTCTCTTGAATTAGAAAATAACACTTTAGAATCGCTTACATAATATTTATGTTGTTAGCCATGTCCATGAATTTTTGACCTCTTTCCTAACGCTCATTAGGGTAGTGGGAGTCAAAATAGCATATGTTGATGTGATGTTTTAATTCAAATATATGACTTACCACAATCATCATTGACCGGTTTAAATCCAATCACTAAACATTTTTCGGTAAATATTCAAAACATTTAATTTTTTGTCTATACTGATGTAATTTCTATCAAAAATGATGATAAGATTATATGAAATTAGCGAAGATACTTGAAAAGTATATTTGACAAAGGTTCTGAGACTTTTCCAGCCAAATTTGGCTAGATTAGGAACAATGCCATTTTGAGCATTATATCACTACAGAATTTCAAACAGAATATGCATTCACTCAAACCTGTAGTTAAAATGTATTACTTACAACATGTTGGACTGGGATTATCTGAAATTATATGAAAAATTGTCAAAAGTTTTGTAGTCTCTTGTTCACAGAGACAATATCTATGACATTTATTGATCAGTGTACATGAGATAAACCAAGTAGAAATGTAAAACGTGTAGCTGGACACTACCTGGTTTGGTTGAGAAAAGGTGAGCACAGAACGACAAAGTCTTCTATTTGTGAACACATTCTGGAGTCACTTCATTCAGCCCCACGTGACTTGTCCTTCAATGTTATCTGCAAGACGAAATCCAATCACTCCAAAAGCTTACGTTTCCTCCAGTTATGCATAAGCGAAACTCTAGCTATACATGAACAGCAACCTAAATTATGTGTTCAAAAACCTTTTGTTAAGCCCCTCTCTTTACCTTGGTCATAGTTATGTTCTTTTATTTTATTTTTATTTCACCACTTGAATTCATTCCACCTTCGCTGTCTTTACTGTTACAATCAACACACTGTTAATTTTTTAGACAACATTTGACCTGCAATTTTGAAATCTTTATACCAGTTCATTTATTTAATAATCTTTAAAAATTCTGTAATTCATTCCCTGCAACTCTACCCACTTGATACGTCATTGTAATTATCTTTATTCTTATCATATGCAAATCGACTGAGCAATTTCTAGTGCTACTTAATGCCTTTTTCCGTAATATAAATGCGACTATAAAGCTTGAAAAATGCAGTTGTTGAAAAGAGATATTTCTTCGCTGAACATGAAAAATGTGTTTCTCCCTTATGAACTGACTGGTATATTTCGCGAAATATGAAGAAGTGTTATGAATCAAATCCGGTTAGGATATTAGAAACAGGATACTGCGTTAGTTAACTTCAGTATTTGTCAGTTTGGAATAACAGTGCTATCATTCACAAGTAATATTAGTGGTATTAATGAGATGTTCAAACAATAAAATGCATAGATTGTCAGATATCATGTGAAAATTATTCAGTGCTAAGTACATTTTTTCCTTACATTTCTCGATGCATGCAATGAAACCTGGAAATAAAATGTAGCAAGACGGAATCAGGGTTACTGACTGTGTACACTCATATTGGTGATTTAAAATGAAATTGCAGTCAGAGATGTTAAGAGTAAAATGGGCGAAATCGCATCAGTCACACTGACTATTTATCAAAGAATGATTCAGGATAATTGTGAAACTGGAAACAAACTAAGAAAATTCCGAAAGGCTGTTTCCACAAACTTGAATCGATATATTGTAAGTAGACTGAAACTGATTCTGATTAATTGTGTGTGTTTCAATATGTTGAATTTATAAAAGTCTAATATTGTGATAACCGGTTTTATTCTGAGCACAGTGTTTACACAATGTGCAAATTTTTCGGTGCAATAGAATGAACAATATATCTTGCGGTAAAACAAGAATCTGTTGTGCATCACGTGACACGATGCTCTTAGATCGGCAGAAAAAACCATTACCTTGTAATATTTTTCTTTCGTATAACACAAATGCCCAACAGTTAGTTGGAAGTCAAATGAAAATGTGTGTGAATACATTTCGCTATCCAAAAGCATCATTCAGGGAATAAATCAATAAAAAAATAAGATAAAAACTGATGCACTAATTTGGTTAAAAATTCAGGTAGTTCGGTGATTCAATCCGGCCACTCAAGAGCCTACTCATTCACTTCAGTACACGTTAACTTGATCGGATGTTCGTATAATGTGGAAGGGATAAGATGCAATACGCTGCTTATCTAACCTACTGAGAATTCACTGATATTTCATCAAAATAAAGATTATCAATTAAGAATTTTAAAAAATTTAAAGCAATTAGTTCCCTTTATGAATTTCTACAACACAATAAGAAGACGTAGTTTATCTGAAACATGTGATGTATTAGCCCGAAACATTTCGGACATTCTGATCACACACGTCCTTGTCATACACAGTTTTTATAGAAGGCAAGAAGGCAGAATAATTACAATACAGGTCAGATTGTGTCTGGCGATTTCATTTGTTGTTGCAGCCTCTTGGGAATGTGTTCCGTGGTGCTAACCTGCAGAGATCAATGGGTCCTATCCATGTACGTGTCTCCAAACATACATGTAAATTGATAAACACAGTGGGATGTGACACTATCGTTCGGATAATTTGAGGGTTTACAGGACAGCATAGTTCTCGTTTTCTCTATGAAGATAGGTTTAGCTGCATAATAGGTTCTATTAATTGCGGCCTTGAGTCTTTGTCGAGTGGCTAGACTTTGTTGATCGCCTCTGAACGGCAAGTATATGTGAACATCCCTTTTGGGAGCTGACTGGATTTGTAAAGCTCTATGGTTAACGCTTCCGTAACGTCTTATAAATCTAAGTGGGTAATTGTTATCTAACAATATTTCAGTGAGGTGTTGTCTTTCTTCTTCAATTGTATTGGCAGTACATATACGGTGAATGCGCTTGAACAAACATTTAACCAACGCCATTTTATACTGTAGTGGACAGAAACTATGATAATTTGGGTACTGTCCCGTCCATGTGGACTTTCGGTAGACAGATCGTTTTACTGACTCATCTTCTTGGCGGGTTATTAGTACATCTAAAAATGGCAGGCATCTATTATTCTCTTTAGCGTATGTTAGTGATATAATGTTTTGTGCTGTGTTGATCCGGTTCAGGATTTCTATGGCGTCTGTCGGTTTGTCACAAATGACTATTATGTCATCTACATATGTTTTATAAAAACAAACTTTTCCAATTTCTTTCTCCACTAGGTTCTTGACATGCGACATATATATATATCAGCTAACAATGGACCTAGGAGGCTTCCCATAGCAACACCATTGATCTGGCTTAAATTCCTATACTTAAATTCATTGAAGCCTTAGCCATAAAAAGACTTAAACCTATCTTATGTGTCCAATAGTTATTTGTTATCACCTTAAACCTGCCTTGGTAATCCAATTTAGAACCAAGGACCAATTTACTTCATAATACTTTCAACCCCTTCTTTGCCTTGTTTTTCTCCTTTTATCTTTCTTACCCACACCTTTTGCGTCTCCCTACCCATTATTTGTGACCTTGGCCTGTGTACAATCTGACCTGTATTGTAATTATTCATGCCTTCTTGCCTTCTATAAAAACTGTGTATGACAAGTACATGTGTGATCAGAATGTCCGAAATGTTTCGCGCTAATACATTACACGTTTTAGAATTTTCAGTTTCAAGGGAAAAATGAAATGAAGGTTTTCTGGTGTATTCAGCATGTGTTCCTAGTTGTACTTTACGCTAAATATCCAATCAAATATGATGATATGAAAATTAAATTTGCAAATACAACCATGATGAATTTCTACCTTAATATGAATCATTTACACACGATGTATTTGAATCTAATAGATTCCTGAAACAAAGCAAACTTTAGTTTTGCTGAAATGTTCTTCAGAAGTGAACGTAAATATCTTTTCCTTCTCAACATCTATAAATTTTTCGAGAAATAAATTTTGAAACAAGACTATGTTCTATAACCAGGTACCTAAATGACCGAAAATTCATACGTGTCTATGGGGGAAAAGAAATAAGGGTTAAGAAGAAGCACTTCTAAATGTATGTAATAAGTCCATGAAAATTCGCTATAAATTGACTTTATACTAAGTTGATTGCGTATACTTTACCGAACCAATACACTGTTTTAATAAATTTTAGCAAACCAGTCACTCGTATAGCCTCTTTTTATGCATACGTAATTAGTTAAACTTAAAATATTTACTTTCCTTGATAAAAGCTGACACTTAGGCGGAAGCCACTCATGTGAACTGAAAATAACCGGAATCAAGGATGAAAAATGAGTGCATAATAACTCACAGTCCCATAGCAATCTTCCATTATCTAAATGTAATTATAATTCTTCATTACCTATCAACACATGCATTCATGCTACAAAAAATAGAATGATGAAAGCTGATACCTAGCTGGAAGCCACTCATGTGAATTGAAAATACACTGAATCACGGATAAATATTGAATTCATAATAGCTCACAAATACCTTTTTCTCCTTCTTCATCTAAATGCACTGATTATACAAATAATAGAATGAAATATAGAGAGAAGTAAATGACTGTAGTCTTCAGCGTATAGACAGATACAGAAAAATGCTAAATACTTATGATGAGATCAAATGCAAGTTTTGCATACAATCACTTGAATTCTGTGTGTTGAATGTCGGTGATCAAACTGTCCTCAAGCAGTATTTTGTAATGACGGAGATTAGCTGGATGAGGAACACGGTTACCATACACAACGCACTGTTATTGTTTCCTTAGCTTCCGAGTTGTGCACAAAGCTTCAACTGCACATCTGCATTTCATCCTGTTTTCTGCTGTCCTCCATAGCCAGGTGCACCACTGTCAACCTCCCAGTCACATAATCTACTGCACTTCAATCACAGAGGCCCTAGAGAGCGTGGAACGAGACGTGACTGAAAAGTTTCCTCGACGTGTGTCCAATCTGTCCTTGCTTACTTCTGCATGTTTGTTGGATCATATGTTCCTGATCATTTTTGTTTCCGCAACTCCTTGTTGCCAATTCTTGCCAGCAATCTCATCTTCACTATGGAGCCTGCTAAGGTTGATATTGGCGAAAGTGTGCAGTAGCCTGTTGCAATCACGTTTGCATATCTTTTTATCTAGTTTATGTTGGAGTTAACAACCATCTTACGTCGACTGGAAAACTCTGCAGAATAATAAATTAGCGCCCTAAATTACACTGTCAGCCATTATCAATCGAAATAACATCTTTATATTCAAAATTACCAGAAAATATGAATTTCAATTTGGAGAGATTTTGAAAATATAAATCAGAAATGAAACTTCTCAAATTTGTGAAAACAGAAGACGCTTTAATTACCACAGGCTTGTGAAACCAGAATGATGATCAGCCAGTTGAATAACATCAGCATTCGTTCTTTAAACGCTTGGATGAAGATAGCGAAAACAATTTCAACTGTCTGTTTTTAAGCCCAACTTTATATATGCACAGGATGAAAGTGATGCCGTCATGTCTCGTTTTTTGTGAGACAGAAGAAAACGAGTTAATTGACAGCTACCTTGATAAACACGCTATTGTCATTCCATAGTTTCACTAATATTCTTCTTAAAGCGTCGATATTCTTTTATTGTTAATCATTACTAATTATGGAAAGTACCTAACCCATTAATCAAATCATTGCATGATATGGAATCAAATTAGTTGAGACCCAACATAATTCCGACTTTGTTTTTAAGAAAATATGTTGAATACAGAACGCCAACAAATGAAACATGATGGATTACTTATGTACCCACTCAGTGTTCATTCATTTTGATTTTGTACAATTTAATGAGAAATATCAAATATTGGAATGCTTAGGTTATTGAAAAATAGAGGCATTACCAACAATATTCAACGTGCAGATGTATGATGAATAGTCATATCTAAATGATGAATGCATGGTTTGAGTCTTCATTGGAACATCATCCAACACTCACTGGGAGAATGCGATACATCCCCTGGCTGACCACTCTTCGAACAAGACAGAATGCCCACAGGCTGAATTCAACTGTTAGTCACCGTTACCCAAATAATGCTTTCATTAGTTTCGAGATGGTTTAAATTCGCAGAAGTTGAACGTTCCGTCTGTTCATTCGTCTGTTCAGAAAACTCAATTGGATTATCCGCCTGTAAGAAGAAAGGTGTGAATGATGCCGTTGGCAGTTAACATGTGGTCTGAATAGGCAAAGTTGATCCAGTGATCTAAGTGAAATACGCAATGGCGAGTTTCAGATTCACTGGGAGTGGCATTCACTTTCGCGAAACAAGTACATCTGCCTCATAGGTTCCAAATAGAATCAATTGTGGGTTATGGGTCCCAATCTAACCCGTTACCAAATGAATAAAATTGTGGTGAGAGCTGTCTACTAGCCAATTGGTTGACAGTAATTGAGGTCAATGTTTATGTATCAAATATTAGTCATGTTGTGGTGAGAGATGGTTGCTAGACAAATTGGTTGACAGTAATTGAGGTCAAGGTCAAGATGGACAGGCGGATACAGTTAATATATATATGAACTGACGGAGACACAAGAGATACAAGGTTAACTTTGTGTGAGAAACAACCAATCAACAGACTGTAATTTCTACTAACATTAACCTACAAAAATGTATATCAAAATCTATAAATACGTGTTGATTTTCCGTAATAAACGTTCTGTTGCCTGGCCCTTGTCTTCTTTTGTTACAAGATAACTTACTGTACGCATATTTCATCACAAACTGAACAGCAATTTATTCGTGCTGATTTGTATTTCTGAAGGGTTAATACACGAAGATCGAATTGATCTGAGAAATGTTTTCTGAAGTATTTGCGTAGTACATTCTGAGCAATCCAATCACACATTTACTTGTCAAGTCAATTCACACGAAAAATATGAAACCGATTAAAATAAAAGAAATGATAAGGCATTTAAGCATAATAATAAAAAGAATAACTGACATTATTTCCAGTAGTCTTGTCAGATGGGAATTCATGCCATAGGTCAACGATAACAATATATTCTCTTAACATATCCAAATTTTCCAGTTACGCTGGATAGCGTCAAAGAGAATTGACATGAACTAAAGTGATGCTTGCATTTTTCAGTCAATCCCTTCAATATACTTCACTAATAAATTATTTAAGATACATTTGTAGGAAAAGATAACGTGAAATATGTAAGCTAGTTGTATTGCCTTTTCATTTTTTTACATTCCAAGCGGGATACAAGGTCCCCGGATTTCGAGAGTTGCATTAGGGATGGCGCTGATTTTTACGTAGAAAGGTCTCTAGAAACCCATAGTGTCAACTGATGAACTGGATGTGATTTCAGATTGTGTAAGGCGGAAATAGAACCTCAACAAGTTAGGTAGTTTCTAGTTGTGAACTATTACATACTCATATATGTGCAGAATAACAGTATGTCATCCTTCATTTCCCACTACTATTTCTTTAGCAAACTGGATCATATTTAGTAGTGGTCTTCATTTGCGACAATGGTCAGGATGAAATGTAAGTAAGATTGAGGAAACAGTCTTGTTCAGCAGAAGAAAATTGAGAGCCAATCTGCCTATTTTTCAAATCAGTTCCTTTAGTATGTGTATCCTCTGGAAATCCTCAACAAAGTCTAACCACAGATTTGAAATCCTACACTGTGCATTCAGAAATTCCAACATAAAACTATTTATCTCGGAAACAATATATTCTTTTGGACTCGTTGTCATATAAGCTTTAATAATAGGTGTAAATGATCTTACAACAAATTTTCAATAAATTCCTAACAAGTATGATTCACAGAAGCGTGATCTTTACTCAGTTTCGCCGACTACACTGCACATCTAATTTTTGTGGACTTCAATCTACACTTAGATCCGAATTGTCTCATTAGTCACTTATTATTGTGAATTATGTGAAAAATGGTGGGAGGTAAATGTGAATTCATAATAACTGAAAAACTGTCGAAGATTTGTCTGGCAATGTGAAGGAAAATTGGTTGATAACTGACATGATATATAGCGTAGATAGACCCCGTTAATTTCATTTATGCTTAGAATAAAATACACCGAAATTGCCTATTCACCCTATAGTTAGTTATAAATATAAGACTTTACTCTAAAAAGCAGCAGTCAAATACTTGACAGACAGGCTGAATTTACGTTAATTAAAATATTATTTTCCATTCTATATCCAAGCCATGATTACACATGAAAAATTAACTCAGACAAGCCAGACAATAATATTTTCAAAACTCATCCATCAAGATGATACTAATTTGTGATCATCCAAAACAGAGTACAGATATCAAAAGCACAGTAATATGAGTTTATTATTATTGATACTAATCAAACTTTCTATCTTCATGCAAAGCCAACACAACTGTATCTGTCTGTGATACCTACTAAAAATATTTAAGGATGAGTCATAGGCATGTTTTTGACAGTTTAATATATGAGTCTGTTTGTTAACTGTGGTCTGCACTTCTAATAACGTAAACTAATAAAATGTCAAATCAAATGATGTATTAGTTATTTTCATAAGTAAAGTTAAAAGCGGTCATCAATCAGGAGATCAGCAGATTTTCTGGAACAGAGGGAAGTAAATTATTCACGCACATTGTAAATAGATACTAGTGAATTCCATATTAGTGGAGAGCTGTCAGAAAACCGCCATGCAGTGTGAGCGAATATCATCTGATAACTCGCACGATGTGTGGATTGAAAAAAACGTAAATTCCAATTATATTCTGAAACACACGTAGAAAAATTAGCAATTCAAGATATAAATAGCAGTATTTATGGGGGCCAAATGACAACTCACTTTTCACTAACACAGAATTTCAGTAGTTTCTATTCTTAAGGAATGTATAGTCATTAAGTTTCAGTAACATGAAAATGATATCATTGAATGCTAACATATCTATATGTGCATATATAAAAATTTATATTCGTACATATGATATAGCCTGTCATTAGATCAAGCAGACAGGAAGCGAAACGAATCTAATACATGCAGCAGTTACTGCCTCAACCAAGTCAAGACATTTGAGAGCCATGCTGCATATATATATATATATATATATATATATTCAACCGTCTTGACAAGCTGTGAGTACTCCAGTCATCCGTAGTAGAATAAGTGATCTAGAAATCCCTGCTAAACAATCTATCTGCAGTACTGGTAGCCACTTGTATATTCCCTGGAGTTTTATGATCGATTTATCTTTTCTCCTGGGCTCTGTATTATAGCTCTAACATTTGCAATCCATGTGAAGTTTAAAAGAAGTTTAGTCATTTGAAGTTGTATAAATAAGCTTATCTCTAGCAGGTGTTAACACTGAAACATTGAAGTTTGGAATGGTCGCTTGACATGGTGCCTCACATATGCTCCAGAAATTATAAGAGCATAATGTTCGACATTTTCACCTTTATGTCAAGGATTCTTTATAGCATAGCAGTGAGTGTGTGAAGGATTATGGATTGATGTTAGTATCTGCCCTGTCTCACTCCTGCTCTCCCCATCATAATACCAATTTATTAGTGAATGTAGACCTTCTCCCAGAAATAAAGTGATGCAGATGTGAATATGTCAACATTGTAGTCTTCATGGTTGAGATAATTTTCGAAAATCACCTGAGCATGCTAGCTGACTTACCCACATACTCCAGCTGCTAATAATAGTAATAACTGTTGCAGGTTGCTGACAATATATTGAATTGTGTCTTCACAAACATTTGCCTAAAAAAATCTGTTAGACGGACAACTGAGTGTTCATAGGATGACTATGTTCACATGCTGTAGGAGACGCTTTTTCAATTACACCTCAATTTCATACTTTTTGTGTGGCGTCGCAAAATTTAGCCAGGATATTTACTACTTATTTAGTGATGGCTTGAAAACTAACGGAAATAGGCGTTTCAAATGAGGCTGTTAGTTATTGAATTTGCTCTTCAGAAACCTGTATTTGCTTACACAGACAGTTTGTCATCGGTATTCTAAACATGAGTAATGTTGTTAAATCTTTAAAGTACTCTGAAAATACATCTTCGTCTGTCAGCAGTGTCCAACCAACCATAGCTATTGATCCAACTAGAGAACAGAAACAAAAACTACATAACTCAATTCCAGTGGATTAAGAACTTTGCTTTCTTTTCCAAAGTGACGAAGGGAATCTTTTCAATGGTTTGGGTGGGACGTATAATAACTTCTTATGAATCAGTGAATCGCAATCAAACGGGAGGGCAGTTTAATAGCAAAATTGGAAATTTAAGTCAGGCATCATTATCATCGTCAGAATCTCAAAGGATAAATAGGAATTGTGCCTGAAAACACTGAGTTTTACACACACATACCTCCACTTTTATACTGCCTGAAGCACCAGTCTGTGATTACAATGAGTGCAGAAATAATGTCTGAAATAATGCCTGCATGAGGTCACCACAAGGAGAAAATCAGTTTTATTTGAAACATTTTACCGCATGCTTCATACTCATTGGAATGATGAACTGATTGGAATCGGAAAGGGGGCGACTGGTTGCGTGGGTGCACGATGGTGACATGGAAGGTATCGTGCGAGAAGCAGATGAGAGTCCATCTAAAGGTGAGTGCACTCAGAGGACAAATTGGAGATCTCCACTGGTCAAAGCCTTATGTTTCACCCAGAACTCAAGGGAACAATAATAATAATAGTACTATGGAGGCTTTGAATTCCTTATTATCGTTATTACTATTTTCATTATTTGCACTACTGCTTTTATTTGTGAGTAAGAGGATGAACAACTTCACCAGAGACATAGTTGTTACGGAAACTATGACGGAATAGCTGTCCTGTGCTCATTGGTGGTTTCAATGTTTCTCCGACTAATGTGAATCTGTGACAAAACTTGAAACAAATTAAATCCCGAAAACAAACCAACTTTTGGAAATTAATACAAAGCTTGTTACTGACTCACTACAGATGGATGAATTTGCGTGGAGTGTTCTAGTGAAAAGTCGTGACCATTAGGGTCGGCCAACCTAAAGAACAGCTAGTGATCATGGAGTGAAAATGCACTGGTGACCTTGAATGCCTACAAGTATTTTTCCTTCGTTCTTATTATCAGCTGAAAAATGGCAAAAGTATTGCTAGTTAGGTACTGTGTGTTTAATAAGCATGATCACCTGACTTTATGATCACATCTGACTCTGAATGACTAAGTGGAGTGAATCGTATTTATGTAGTGCTAATATGTACTTTCTCTTATTGCAATGTGAATAAAGAATATTCAGCCCCGACCAACATGGGTGTGGCGCTAATGACACAGACGTTGGCCTACATATATGGTCGCAACTTCCTGGTGCAATAGCTACCACCAGGAATGCTTGACACATACATACTTGCCAAGATTTTCGAAGTACATTGCTCCAAATCGGTTAAATATATTCAGTGATATTGGCACAAACCCAAATATTAACTCAGCCACCATTATCATTATTCATCCATCCACCTCATTCGCAATGCGGCTTCAGGCAAATCATTAACAATATGACAATAGGATGATTACTGTATTCCAAATTAAAATTCACCTATTTTTACCTTCAAACCTGCACTGCCATTCCTTCAAAAAGACCAGAGAAGTTCTCGTGATGCTGCTTGTGAATATTTCAACTGCCGACTGGGTGATGAATTGCAAGGAATGCTTCCATTTTATTCACTGTATATCTCATATTACTTACTACTATTCAGTAATGTGGAAGTAGTTGGCAGAATAAGTGTAAATACACAGCAAATAAACAGCAATCTCTTATAACTGCTGTATTTCGCAGAATGATTTCCAAACTCAATCCACCATTGCCATTTTACACATCTACGTGAGCGTAAGATATCTGATTGTATTAGAATTATATTTACAATGCATGGAGTCAATAACAACACTGTTCACTATCATGACCAATTCGTAATTATGTGGAATCAAGTAAAAAAAATTGTAACTATGTAAAATTAGGTATTTGAATGCAATTGTACAGCTTTCGAAAATGAAATCGCCGAAAAGATATCTCTGCTGAACTTCGCGTTCTCTTCTTTCTAAAGTTCTCATATTCACAATGTGAGTTTCAGTTTCATACTGAGTATTATGAATAAGGATGCAAGATGTCGTGTATGAGGTACACCGACGATATACAACATATGCACATTAAACATTGAATGTGCCAGACACATTTTGGCAGTAGATTAGTGAATAAGATGAATGTTTTAAGCAAAGCTCACCCTCTCGCCATTACTAAAAGTAGGTTATTCATTTCAAACGTTATCGATATGCATGCAACACTCATTTCGAAGTCAAACAACTTTCCGAATGCATTGAATGGTGTTATATTCTGTGAAGTTTCGAGCTACGTAAAAAGAATCTCATCTGGCGACCTCGGTTTAATCCTATAATCTACAATTCATTGACATTTATTCATACTGGTTAGTTTCTTCCTGACTTCATGATCAATTAGCTTGTAATCAGTGTGGAGAGAGTTTGTATTGCTTACTTCAAACTATTTTTCACATGCTGTCTAATCTTAGCCAGGATCAAATGTGTGCTAAGAACCCAGAACTCGTCATCTATTTTGCAGGTTCCAATTTCTTCATGTTTACCATGTCACTAGTTTTAATGTACTGAGTAAGGATAAAATAAATATCATGTTTTATTCGTAGTTACATCACATTTGTTTGTCAGCTTATTGTTGGCCTAAATATACGCCAAATAATGCACATTTGCACTCAGTATACTACTGATGAAATAATTAAATGCTTATAAGTAGAGTGCTAACGTATGGAAGGTTTTCTACTTGACATAGGTGAATTCCCAGGCAAGCATCAGTTATCTTACCAGTTAAGAATTAATGAGAACCCTAGATGCTTTGTATCTTCATTTACATCCAATTTCCTTTAAGTGACTTAATTTGGAAAGGATCTCTGTGGGTGCTGAAACGACGTCATGACTGGTCTTGCTAACCGAATTGGATATACTCATACCGATCTGATTGGACGGCATTGGAACAACGAGGTAGTGGGTGGTGGTACCTACCTAGATAGTTTTGTCGCACTTCACATAAATACCGCATTGCTTTTATACAATCCAAATAGGTTTTAGGGACCAAAGAATCTGTATACCTTTCAGTTGTTATGGAACATACTACTCATTAATGTTGGCAGACTGAATAGCATAAATTAAGTACTGCTGAGGATGCTGATGAGTTAGCCTTCACAACATATCAGACACAATCACTAAGCCTAAGAAATTCATGCACACGTAGATAAACGTAAATTTTATCTGGATGGATCTCATCAGTCACAGCATTTTCCTTCCTTCCGCCTGTGTCTGTAAGAAGAAGAAATCGTTATTGCATTTCATTACATGAATATGTCGCTCCTCATTTCAAAGTTATACTAAAACAGGCTGTGTCAAATCAAGTCTTCTACGACTATCTAGTCATTTCCTATCCTATTGAATGAAATTCTATAATTTACATTGTCCAGTAGGATAATGCATTCTGTTAGTATGTTGAATACATTCACAACGGCTCTGATGAAAACCAACCAAAACACACTAAGAGAGTACTCTCTATTAAAAGAGTCAAGTAGTGAGAGTGTTTTAGTAAACTGTCACTGCATAGACAAATGTCGATTCCTTTCTGTCCCTCTGTTTCTTCCTCTCATCTGTTGACTTTTCATTCGTCTTTACCATTTCATTTTCAGAACGGAATTACAATCATCATATTTCATTTTTTGAACTATAGTTGTACTGTAATGGCAGAAGACAAGGGCCAGGCAACAGATCGTTTATTGAGAAAATCAAGATATATTTATAGATATTTTATGCGGAGGGGCAGCTTCTTCTGATTAGTTGTTTTCTCGCCGGTTGTGACCGTTTCCCAGAAACTTAAGCCATATAAATACGAATCCTATTTGCACACGTTAAGTCTGCGGTGAGCTTCACAAGGTTAAGCTTTGCTATTGTTTTTCTCATGGCCCCGATTCGCGAAGTAACATTGACGTAAATTGCTGTCTGCAATTTTGGCTCACAGCCAGCTCTCACCACAGTACTACCTTTCCTCATTTGTTGATTTGTATGCATCAATACATACCTTGAATCTTCTACAAGATAAGTAATTACCTCATCGTAGAAACAAATTATCAATTAGGTTGAACAGTTTGTCATAGCAGTTGGATAGGAGAAACCAGTTGACTTCTGAATTCATCTTCTCTCCGGTAGGTAGTTAATATCTAACCGTGATGAAATTTAATCCCTTCAGTAACTTTACTGACATACTCCACAAGGCTCTACATTGTTAGAATACGTGGTAGGGAAATTTCAGAGACGGACGACAGCTGGTGCTTGCATGGATTAAACTCAAAAAGCAGGAGGATGTAACATTTATACTTGATCGGTTTGAAGGTTTTATTGGGTCGATATAACTAACAGAATCGAACGACACTGATTGTGACAAGTCACAGAGATGTTTCGCTGTAATCACTCATCCATCCGCCAACATTTTACATTCCACATCTTTCATCTCATATACAGTGGGAATTTCATGAAATTATCAATAATATTGTTAAGTATGAAACCCACTCGTAGAGAAATATCTCCACGAAATGATGCGTGAGGGGTATCTCTCGAGTTACTGCCTGGAAATTTTCATAAATTATTTCACAGGTTTTACTGATACATTTGAAATATTTTCACTGTGGATGAACTCCTATTGAGTACGTCACCCGCTTTCAATAGCATTACAATGTGTCAATGAGATAACACTAACAACTGAACAGAAAGTTCATACAGGCAACTTAGGCGAAGTTTGTGCATGCATAGAAAACATACATTTGCAATAGAAGGAAACATCAACGAACCAGAGCCGTAGACCTTCGCATAAGCACAGTATAAATGTGTGTATGAAAGTATGCTTACAACGCCTGATCAACAGACTGAATTCTATCATGTCATGAATAATTTTATTGGACATCAGGCATATTGTGTATCAAGTCAAAGAATCTTTGTAGAATACTTTAATAACTATAAAGTCAACATGACTCCAGATTCGTGTACTGTGGATTATTCAGTGCATCTACTAATCGATGAACGGAATGTCTGGCAGCTATTTAGTGAAGATTGTTGATTTATGGAACAAGAATAGCTGGGCTGAAATATACTTCATGATAAGTAGTATGAATCCCCAATTGGAATACACATCCTTAAAAGTGCAGACACCGACTTATACGATTTTAGACTGGTGATCATTGTTAGGTGACTATTTGAGATACTTGAAATTGTCGAAATTATAACATTGCAGTGGGCGAAATCTCAGACATTCGTATTTTCTCTTCCCCTTAGCATATGTGATTTATCGGAAAGTTAGATAGAGAGGGAAATAGAAATAAAATTCTCATAACATAATTTATGAAAGGAAACACCTACCAGATATACACGGAGTTACCACTGCACTGATCTCTCTTAATTTTCCCCTGACTATGAGTCAGATTCTTTTTATACCTACTTCAAAGAGTTTATTTGACGTCTTGATGCTGGGTCTCTGGTGATATCCCTTCTCCCATCGCTGAAGCCTCCTCCATGTTTGAAGATAAACACCACGTTATATATCTGATAATTAATAACTTTTAACCTGTCGAACAAATTATGTCACTCGCCGTTTGAAACGATGGGTTCCAGTCTCAATGGGAATAGCATGTCTCACTAAAGAGACAGGCAAGTACACCAGACCAGTGTCAAATAAGACTAGATAAGTATCCTGGTATCCACTCCTAGTCAACATCAACTAAACCAACACACTGATTTATTATTGAATGGTTTTATACAATGAACTCAATAGGCTTCATCCTGTGTGTGGTGAAATGGCGCGTGACATGCGAATTCCAATTTCATATTAGGCATGAACAGCTGGATTTCAAAAGACTGTCTGTGACGGACACAAGTCACATAGAACTAAGGAAATTGAGAAATCTACACTGGACCACTGGATGATGTTTTGAGTGTAATCTATGACTCATAGTCGTATGAAAGCACTCATGCGTCTCTGAGCTTCTGGAAAAACAAAAACTGTCTTCTCCTTTCACTATGAATTAATCACACAGTAATTTTGATAGTCCAAACCGGTGATAACTCCTTTCGAATATGGTAATCATCCCTTGTTCAAATTACTCACGTTTTTCTCCTTGAAATTGGGTGCGTTCCGAGAAGTTTCTGTGGTGTGAGACATTCCAGGTCAAGTGGATACGTGAATTGGGGATAAAGTTGGCGTGTGTGTTTGTGACTAAATACCGTCTTTCACTAATGTCTGTTTGTTGCTGAATACTGTTCGAGTTGTCACAGTGATTAGATCTCGTGTCTGCGATGCTCATTCTCGGGAAGAAAGTATTAATCTTTAGATATTCCCATTATTATTATTGTTATTATTATTATTAGATCAGGACATAAGCGAACAATACTGTTTCCAATTAGATTATCTTGCGACCATACTCTAATTTACATAGCTTTATATGTAAAACAGGTTAACCAACAGCAGACAGTGCACGTCGTCTTGGGTCCATTTCCTGGCTGACGCACCCCAGATATCAATGATCGGCCTGCTCAGTTTTGGATGCCAATGTCTCATGCTAAACACTGCATAGTTGTAAGAAAAGACTGTGTAGAATCAAGATATAATTTTGAAAAATTATTAAGTCCCTACCTGAATTTATCAGTGTTATGATGATCGCTTTGCTTGTTATCCACTCAATCATATTTTTGAGTGATAAGTTTATCGATCACATCTGTATCATGTGTCCGTGACATATGTGAAATTACGAAAATAAGGTATGCACTCTAAATGTCATCAAGGAAGCATTTAAGTCTGTGTTTATGACTCTCACCTCCGCAAAGAGGGATAGCATTGAGTAGTAAGGTATAACATTCACCAGCCAGTTGTCTAGGTAACAACCCTCACGTTTATGAGTCATAGATTACCCTCAAAACATCATCCAGTGATCCGGTGTAGATTTTTCAATTTCCTTAGTTCTATGTGACTTGTGTCCGTCACAGACAGTCTTTTGAAATCCAGCTGTTCATGCCTAATATGAAATTGGAATTCGCATGTCACGCGCCATTTCACCACACACAGGATGAAGCCTATTGAGTTCATTGTATAAAACCATTCAATAATAAATCAGTGTGTTGGTTTAGTTGATGTTGACTAGGTGTCACTTACACATCGTTTATGAAAATCGAATTGAACCACTATAATATTCATGCATAAGGAAATAAAACTGCTTTAATGTGGACACCAGTACTGTGTGTATTTGGTGTTCAAGGTTTAATACATGAATGTATTTTAGCCAGGAAACATTAGCGACTATTCTATTTGATCTAATGTGATGACAAATCGTTGGTATTTCCTTCTTGCTTGCTATAACTGCTTCTCATACTCTACGAATAATGATGTTGAGTAAATCCATGATTTCTTAATTCGTATGCAATTAGTTGGCCTTAGGATTCCAGCAGTAAATTTGTGAATGTTTAGATTTAAATTGCTAATGAAGTGGTTACCACTGGGAATAATTGAATCCTGAGTCCAAATATATGCATATTTAAACATTCGTTAACGAACAGGGAAATATATAGTGAGTATTCCGCCTGAAATCTGACTGGAAGTGACTACCGTGTACACACAATAGGATTCAGGTCAGTGTAGTGAGGAGGTCTACCTGGTACTACATAAAGTTCATCGACCTGAGAAAACCGAAAGTGCTCATAACGAAGACATCTTACTACTTGGTGAAACAAAACGTAGATGCCGTGATTTTATTAACCTAACTATAACAATGCTCAGAATGATACACAACCAAGATTCAAAATATGCACATGATTCCAGTGTGATGGATCCCATGGATACACAGAGTGTGTCCTCTCCATTACTTCATCCCAACACAAAATTTGTCACACAGTGTACTTTTAATAACAGCCAGATGGTAATGTGATTCTTTATTGACAATCCTTCGAGTCGTTGACTAAATAACCACCACCTATGTCATAGTCTCTCTTGATGCAGCATTAACATGCGAGTGTGTAAGTTATTCTCCATCACACTTTGACATTGTTCTAAGTGATTTTTCACTGACGACAATAAATAAATGTGTGACAGAATCGCAAACAACAGTTGAAAACAGAGGAAAATGTTAACCTTCGTTAGACGTACAAGAGGAATAGTTTAGTAATCACTCCATTAGCTAATATCATTAAGTTTAATGAAATATTCGACTGTGAATGAAAGCATTCGAACACAGTGAATGACTCTATCAATGTAAATGAGACAAGCGCAGTAACAACATGAATACACACGAAATAAACCATGTCTTCCGAGTGTCAATTGAGTCGACAGGTGTACTGTATTATAGCGTACTTGGTAATAAAAACAGTCTGTCATCATCATCTCATGGACTGAATTAATCAGCGTCAATCAAAACAATCAAAATTCGGTGGGGATGTATTCTATGTGACAGACCAACAGAGAGTAATCTCACAGAGTATTAAACCCACTTGTAACTACCTAAGCTCAGTGATTAGACAGTGGTGACAGTTACAGACACACATAAATAAGCACAAAGAGATTGCTTTTCTCCACAGATTCGCATGTGGTAGTATGAATAACTAGATTGATGACGTTCAAGAGGTAAATTTTTCCATTGGTATCATGTCAATTCATGTCATTCAACTGTATTCCTCCATTAATCTGTGTCGTTTTCTGAGGTATGGACAATGTGGAATATCATTTGTTGAATGCAGTGTCCAACTTCAAGCCATCATCACATTATTCACTGTTATTGTGTAGAATGAAGCATTCTATGGTGAATATGAGCATTCATCAACGAGAATCGCTGTGTCAATATGTGAGATAATCTCAGTAACAATATGAATACATTCATGATGATTAACGGCCATTGAGGGTATTAAAATTAATCGCTGTTTATTTACGTGGGTAAATAACAAAGACACGTATGTTTTCTTCATTCTTATCATCAGCTAATGAATGGTGATAGTTAGTTACTGTGTGCTTAATAAGCATGACCATCTGACTTTAGGATTAAATCTGATTAGGAGTGACTGATTGGTGTGAATCCGTGTTATGTAGTGCGGCAATATATTTCATCTTATTTCTGTGTAAATAAAGAATATTCGGATCACCTACACAGCGGGTGTGGCATAGGCATTGTACTAGTTCAAAGTATGCACCTACTTTGCTGTTGACATCTTCCTGGTGTGACTCGTCGTTACCCATATTGGATGTCACATACCCATTTCCCGACATTTCCGAAATTCACTGCTTTGATTCGGTTAAAAGTATTCAGTGACACTGGTACAAAGCCTAAACATTATCTCAGTAATCATTAACACTATTTATCCATCCACCTCATCCGTAAAGCATAACACTGTGGCGATTTGATCACACAATGTGTTCCAACGGAATATGATACCCACATATGCCCACAGTTCAATTCGCCATTAGCAACAGAAAACAATATATCTATTTGAACATGCTATTTTTGGCCGTTTGATGTAAACAAAAATCACACACTCCGTGATTGATTAATGAATATAAACTGTATATATATAAACATTCATGTTCATAAGAGCACCCTGGCGACAAATTCTCCCTACTTCAAAATTCATTGCAAAAGTTTTCTCTTGTAGACTGCTATGTCAATGTAATTTTGGCTGATATTAGTGTGTAAAATCAGGATAAGATTTGGATAATTATTTTTCGTCCACTCGTAGGATGCTTGTGTTTCTCACGCATTATAAAACAGGAAACCAAATAAAGATTTCACCAATCAAAACTCATAATGACAACAGTGATTTCAATTCGGTTTGAATTAGGGAAACCAATACATGAAGTAAACTGTGTAGCATGTCAAACAAATACAAGTCACCTAAAGATAAAAATTATAATAAAGTTATATAGACACAAGATTTATCTCCACTAATTACATACTAAAATTACTAATGAATTGATTACGTGCTTACGTGCTTACTGACTGACTGACTGCCCGCCTGCCTGACTAGCGAATGGCTGAATGACCATTTTTGGTGGATGCTGGTTTATTTGACCGAATATCTGAATCATATTTTCGTATGCTTTAAATTCCATTCAGCAGAGATTTATGCCTCAATTCAACTGGCAGAAATCAACACGCCACATCATTCACTGCCTAGCTGACCAACTCCCTCCATGACTCACTCACTCATTTACTTACTCACTCCCCCTCCCTTACTTAGCCACTTACTGGCTTTCTCACTCTCTCTCTCACACTGGCTGACTGCACGCCTACTCGACTGGCCAACAGCCTGACGAACTGTCTCACTGACTAAATGACCAACCGATGAAGCAACGAAGTATCTGGTTGAAACACAGAGGAATTTACACAAGATGGTTCGATGGTAATTTCGGTGAGCGGGAGGAGAGGGGAGAATCAGAGCTTCGCTGATTGACAGACAATTGAGTGAAAAAGAAGAAGTCTGAAAGGTGTGATTTGGATAATGCAAGTGTATTTATTATTAGTAAGTTGTACAGAGGATATCTATCTAAAAGTACACATTGTCCACCGTCTTCAGATCAATGATGACAGGATTTTCTTCACGCAGGAAAGCTTGTATGAATAATGAGGTGTTCTGTTTAATTATATTGATGTCTGCTGCGTTAATGTTTAATGTCTTCGGCAGCCTTTACAGCAGCCTCCTGGACAATTTCCACCTCGGCATCCACGGCATCCACAACACCCTCCACGGCATTTGGGGCATCCACCAGGACAGCCAGGACAACCACTGTTTGCTGCTGCTGCTGCCGCTGCTGGTTCTGGAACTGGACCTGCAATAACTGAAATCACAAAACAACAAAACACCACAATTAAATACTCAGTCATTACTTGCTTCATACATTCACCCACCCACTCACTCACTCACTCACTGACCCACTGACTCACTCACTCACTCACTGACCCACTGACTCACTCACTCTATCACCAACTCAGTCACTCCTTCATTCATTGTCTCATCAACTAAGGTAGCATGTAATGACATCATTTCTACTGAGTGAATGTGTTATTTGTCTGTCTGCATTGTCTATCTCTTCTCTTATTTCAACGAGTGATCATGGTCATGACGAGGTTGATGATGACGTGGAGTAGGAAGAGGAGCAGGAGGAAGACTTACCTCCCATTTCGAATCCCAGTGATGCAACGAGTACAACTAAGACGAGCTGAAATGAAAATGCCCATCAGGAAGGAAGGCATACAATATTATACAACCAGAGTATTCTAACATACAGTGAACATCTGCATTGTCGTTTACTGTGAAGAACTGTTTACTGTCAACTTGAAGCTGACTACTCACATACACCGTGCTTTTTATACTCCTCGAAGTTAACCTGTCGAGCGAACCCGTGGTCACACTCGAAGTCAGCTGATCAGTAATCAATCAGCAGAATCAATGAGTACGCGTAATGTGAAATGGTTTGATTGATATGCTCACTCGAACGATCGACCGATCACTCGTTTGGAAGATCGATGACTTGTTCACCAGGTGGCTGAATCGCTCGCTCGCTTGCTCGCGTACTCGCCTGCCTGGCAGTTCGTTTTTCCCTTTCACCTATTCACTATGTGATGAATAAATAAGTCATCCTTGTATTTGCGACTCAGTCCGTCATCACATCTGGTTTGTTGATTGGTTGGTTGGTTCGTCCGTCCCTCCGTCCGTTGGTTGATTAGTTCGTCAGCTCGTTGGTTATTCATTTAGTTGGTGGGTCGATGCATGTGTCTTGATCCCCACTTTGGAATAGCTTCAATTGATTGATTGACTGGTTGACTGACATGCATAAATTGGAAAGCACTCTGCATTCTGCAATTCTTAAATGCAAACTCTGCTTAGTCGGCGTTATTCGGCGGACAAAGCGAGATAGCTGGCTAGCTCGCTGTGCGAAAATTCTCAGCGAAATCTGGGAACAGACAGTCTTATTAATTCTAGTATAAATCAGATGCATTCCTGAACTGTGAATCAAACTCACATTCACACACATACACACACATTGACTGCTCTGTCGCTTCCTCTCTACATCTCACATTCATCGACAAGCTATTCACACACTCACCACATCCTTCCTATTCTCTGTCTCTGTTTCAAACCCCGTCTCCCCTCTCTATGTCTCTTGAATTCATCGTAGTTATGCATCAACTTGTAGGCACTGAAGATGCACAATGAAGATTCACATTGATGTGGAGAAATATTTGACAAGATAATGTGTGAAGATGATGAGTGAGTAGAAGTAAGAACAGTTGAATTGATTGGTTGATTGATTGATTGATGTAATGGGTGAAATGCTTCCTGGATGAATAAAATCGAAACATCATTCACGCTGCTGCAGCTGCATTTATACAATGATGGTTTCGTTCTGTCATGTGTGTATAGTATAGTATTGCTGCTGGCTAATCAATGCCTGGCACACCACAGAAAGTAGACAAGTGAGTGAGTGAGTGAGTGAGAGAATGAACGAGCGAGCGATTCGAGGTCCTGCCATTCGGGATTCATTCTACGAATCCTAGTCAATTCGTCGTAGATAGATTGGCTCAGTCAATGGTACATGAGGAAAATGAGTGTGATGGGTGATATTCGCAATGCAAATATCGCACACCACCACCACGCCTCCACTATACTTACAAAAATTGCAGTAATTATAAAATTAATATTAATAGTCATTACAACGATCTTCAATGATGATCGTTTTCTAACAGCAGGAGGTAAGACACTGAAGCCAAGATATATTTTCATTGATCAGACCGCTGTTTATATATGTTCAGTTTATATTCGTTGACCAATCACTGAGCGTGTCATTTCGGTTTACATCAAACGGCAAAAATAGCATGTTCAAATAGATACATCGCATTCTGTTGCTAATGTCGAATTGAACTGTGGGAACATGTGAGAATAACATTCCGTAGGCACAGATTGCGTATTTTTTTAAACAGACATGGAGTAGACAATATCTGCATTTGACCAGTTTTTTCCTTTCTAGTATAAACGTTCCCTAGTGAAATATTTGTTGTCAAGGTCCCGAATAATATGCACGAGTGACACAGTGATGGATGAGTTTCGACATATACATTCAGTTTTATTAGCTAATGGTTATCCGGAAAACTTTATCACTTGTCACGGTAAAGAAAGACCACATCTCGAAAAGACAGCTTCTGTACCAAAGAAAGCTATCTTCATTAACCTACCATTCAAGGGTGACCAGATTATGCAGCTGACAGCTCAAAGACTTCGGTCAGCCATCAAACGCACATTCTACGACGCATCTCTTTTTCTCACTTGCCGAACATTTTCGATCCCTGTACCTTCGATTAAAGGACGAAATTCTGTGGACTCTACTTCAAACTGTATCTACAAGTTCACCTGCAGCTGCGGTGACACCTATATATGTAGAACCAACAGAATGTTCCAATGTCGTCGGAAAGAACATGTTCCAAAATGGCTACTAAATCATATAGAAAATCCCTATGCGAGTAATCTGAATAGAAATCCAGCATTATCCATTGCAAAACACTTATTAATGTCAGGTCACAAAATCAATATTAATGACTGTTTCACAATTATTTCACATAACTCTAATTCAAGGTTATTGAAGGTGATGGAAGCACGTTGGATTAATCACATACAGCCTAAACTGTGTGCACAAAAAACAATAGACTTCAATCTCCGCCTACCATGGACTACATGACCTATTAAATATGATTGGTCATTCATATATACTTTTGTTTTATTTAACTGAGTAATTGTCATGAACTTAATTTTATTATTGTTAACAATGTGAGTTGTGAAGTGGTTAAAAAGAAACTACGAAATGATGTCATCTCGAGAGATTTGTCTTCGTAATGCCTTATACAAATTTATCCAACGGAAAAATTGTTTGAATTAATTAATTAATTAATAAATATGTTAATTAATTAATTGACGCATTACTACCAGGCCCGCTGTCTGATTATTACCGTTATTGTTATTATTAATGATATTTTTGAATGAATGAATGGAAATTGTATTTAAAGGGTAGTTGTATTTCGATCTTCGCGAATTCCCGTTCTCTGGTGTGAATTTCGCTCACTATTCTCCTACCACACGACTAATTTCTACTACATAGAATCTCTCTTCTTCCTCGTGTCTTGTCATCCTGCCTATGAAACCGAATGTGACTAGTACACACTTCGGACCGATTCTACTGAAGATCTACTAACTACAAAAGAGTAAGAAATATCCTGTTTATTTAAATACCCTACGCTTATGCATATGTATAGAAAGATAGATATATAATAAATGTACATACAAACACACATACACATTCATATAAGGATATGTGCACCTATGCATACGTTGATTCCGAATGGCAGGACCTCGAATCGCTCGCTCGTTCATTCTCTCACTCACTCACTCACTCACTTGTCTACTTTCTGTGGTGTGCCAGGCATTGATTAGCCAGCAGCAATACTATACTATACACACATGACAGAACGAAACCATCATTGTATAAATGCAGCTGCAGCAGCGTGAATGATGTTTCGATTTTATTCATCCAGGAAGCATTTCACCCATTACATCAATCAATCAATCAACCAATCAATTCAACTGTTCTTACTTCTACTCACTCATCATCTTCACACATTATCTTGTCAAATATTTCTCCACATCAATGTGAATCTTCATTGTGCATCTTCAGTGCCTACAAGTTGATGCATAACTACGATGAATTCAAGAGACATAGAGAGGGGAGACGGGGTTTGAAACAGAGACAGAGAATAGGAAGGATGTGGTGAGTGTGTGAATAGCTTGTCGATGAATGTGAGATGTAGAGAGGAAGCGACAGAGCAGTCAATGTGTGTGTATGTGTGTGAATGTGAGTTTGATTCACAGTTCAGGAATGCATCTGATTTATACTAGAATTAATAAGACTGTCTGTTCCCAGATTTCGCTGAGAATTTTCGCACAGCGAGCTAGCCAGCTACCTCGCTTTGTCCGCCGAATAACGCCGACTAAGCAGAGTTTGCATTTAAGAATTGCAGAATGCAGAGTGCTTTCCAATTTATGCATGTCAGTCAACCAGTCAATCAATCAATTGAAGCTATTCCAAAGTGGGGATCAAGACACATGCATCGACCCACCAACTAAATGAATAACCAACGAGCTGACGAACTAATCAACCAACGGACGGAGGGACGGACGAACCAACCAACCAATCAACAAACCAGATGTGATGACGGACTGAGTCGCAAATACAAGGATGACTTATTTATTCATCACATAGTGAATAGGTGAAAGGGAAAAACGAACTGCCAGGCAGGCGAGTACGCGAGCAAGCGAGCGAGCGATTCAGCCACCTGGTGAACAAGTCATCGATCTTCCAAACGAGTGATCGGTCGATCGTTCGAGTGAGCATGTCAATCAAACCATTTCACATTACGCGTACTCATTGATTCTGCTGATTGATTACTGATCAGCTGACTTCGAGTGTGACCACGGGTTCGCTCGACAGGTTAACTTCGAGGAGTATAAAAAGCACGGTGTATGTGAGTAGTCAGCTTCAAGTTGACAGTAAACAGTTCTTCACAGTAAACGACAATGCAGATGTTCACTGTATGTTAGAATACTCTGGTTGTATAATATTGTATGCCTTCCTTCCTGATGGGCATTTTCATTTCAGCTCGTCTTAGTTGTACTCGTTGCATCACTGGGATTCGAAATGGGAGGTAAGTCTTCCTCCTGCTCCTCTTCCTACTCCACGTCATCATCAACCTCGTCATGACCATGATCACTCGTTGAAATAAGAGAAGAGATAGACAATGCAGACAGACAAATAACACATTCACTCAGTAGAAATGATGTCATTACATGCTACCTTAGTTGATGAGACAATGAATGAAGGAGTGACTGAGTTGGTGATAGAGTGAGTCAGTGGGTCAGTGAGTGAGTGAGTGAGTCAGTGGGTCAGTGAGTGAGTGAGTGAGTGGGTGAGTGAATGTATGAAGCGAGTAATGACTGAGTATTAAATTGTGGTGTTTTGTTGTTTTGTGATTTCAGTTATTGCAGGTCCAGTTCCAGAACCAGCAGCGGCAGCAGCAGCAGCAAACAGTGGTTGTCCTGGCTGTCCTGGTGGATGCCCTAAATGCCGTGGAGGGTGTTGTGGATGCCGTGGATGCCGAGGTGGAAATTGTCCAGGTGGCTGCTGTAAAGGCTGCCGAAGACATTAAACATTAACGCAGCAGACATCAATTGACTAATTAAACAGAACACCTCATTATTCATACAAGCTTTCCTGCGTGAAGAAAATCCTGTCATCATTGATCTGAAGACGGTGGACAATGTGTACTTTTAGATAGATATCCTCTGTACAACTTACTAATAATAAATACACTTGCATTATCCAAATCACACCTTTCAGACTTCTTCTTTTTCACTCAATTGTCTGTCAATCAGCGAAGCTCTGAATCTCCCCTCCCCTCTCCTCCCCTCGCGCTCACCGAAATTAGCATCGAACCATCTTGTGTAAATTCCTCTGTGTTTCAACCAGATACTTCGTTGCTTCATCGGTTGGTCATTTAGTCAGTGAGACAGTTCGTCAGGCTGTTGGCCAGTCGAGTAGGCGTGCAGTCAGCCAGTGTGAGAGAGAGAGTGAGAAAGCCAGTAAGTGGCTAAGTAAGGGAGGGGGAGTGAGTAAGTAAATGAGTGAGTGAGTCATGGAGGGAGTTGGTCAGCTAGGCAGTGAATGATGTGGCGTGTTGATTTCTGCCAGTTGAATTGAGGCATAAATCTCTGCTGAATGGAATTTAAAGCATACGAAAATATGATTCAGATATTCGGTCAAATAAACCAGCATCCATCAAAAATGGTCATTCAGCCATTCGCTAGTCAGGCAGGTGGGCATTTATTCAGTAAGGCCGTGAGCTCGTAATCAATTCAGTAATAATGTGAGTGTGTATTTAGTGCAAATAAATCTTGTGTCTATATAACTGGATTAGAGTTTTTGTCTTTGGGTGACTTTTAGTTGTTTGACATGCTACACAGTTTACTTCATGTATTGGTTTCCCTAATTCAAACCGAATTGAAATCACTGTTGTCATTATGAGTTTTAATTGGTGAAATCTATATTTCGTTTCCTGTTTTATAATGCGTGAGAAACACAAGCATCCTACGAGTGGACGAAAAATAGTTATCCGAATCTTATCCTGATTTTACACACTAATATCAGCCAAAATTACATTGACATAGCAGTCTACAAGAGAAAACTTTTGCAATGAATTTCGAAGTAGGGAGAATTTGTCTCAAGGGTGCTCTTATGTAAATATATATATATATATATAATATATATAGTTTATATTCATTAATCAATCACGGAGTGTGTGATTTTTGTTTACATCAAACGGCCAAAAATAGCATGTTCAAATAGATATATTGTTTTCTGTTGCTAATGGCGAATTGAACTGTGGGCATATGTGGGTATCATATTCCGTTGGAACACATTGTGTGATCAAATCGCCACAGTGTTATGCTTTACGGATGAGGTGGATGGATAAATAGTGTTAATGATTGCTGAGATAATGTTTAGGCTTTGTACCAGTGTCACTGAATACTTTTAACCGAATCAAAGCAGTGAATTTCGGAAATGTCGGGAAATGCGTATGTGACATCCAATATGGGTAACGATGTGTTACACCAGGAAGATGTCAACAGCAAAGTAGGTGCATACTCTGAACTAGTACAATGCCTATGCCACACCCGCTGTGTAGGTGATCCGAATATTCTTTATTTACACAGAAATAAGATGAAATATATTGCCGCACTACATAACGCGGATTCACACCAATCAGTCACTCCTAGTCAGATGTAATCCTAAAGTCAGATGGTCATGCTTATTAAGTACACAGTAACTAACTATCACCATTCATTAGCTGATGATAAGAATGAAGAAAACATACGTGTCTTTGTTATTTACCCACGTAAATAAACACCGATTAATTTTAATACCGTCAATAGCCGTTAATCATCATGTATGTATTCATACTGTTACTGAGGTTATCTCACATATTGACACAGCGATTCTCGTTGAGGAATGCTCATATTCACCATAGAATGCTTCATTCTACACAATAACAGTGAATAATGTGATGATGGCTTGAGGTTGGACACTGCATTCAACAAATGATATTCCACATTGTCCATACCTCAGAACACGACACAGATTAATGGACGCGTACAGTTGAATGACATTAATTGACATGAGACCAATGGAAAAATTTACCTCTTGAACGTCATCAATCGAGTTATCCATACTACCACATGCGAATCTGTGGACAAAAGCAATCTCTTTGTGCTTATTTATGTGTGTCTGTAACTGTCACCACTGTCTAATCACTGAGCTTAGGTAGTTACAAGTGGGTTTAATACTCTGTGAGATTACTCTCAGTTGGTCTGTCACATAGAATACATCCCCACCGAATTTTGATTGTTTTGATTGACGCTGATTAATTCAGTCCATGAGATGATGATGACAGACTGTTTTTATCACCAAGTACACTATAATACAGTACACCTGTCGACTCAATTGACACTCGGAAGACATGGTTTATTTCTTGTGTATTCATGTTGTTACTGCGCTTGTCTCATTTACATTGATAGAGTCATTCACTGTGTTCGAATGCTTTCATTCACAGTCGAATATTTCATTAAACTCAATGATATTAGCTAATGGAGTGATTACTAAACTATTCCTCTTGTACGTCTAACGAAGGTTAACATTTTCCTCTGTTTTCAACTGTTGTTTGCGATTCTGTCACACATTTATTTATTGTCGTCAGTGAAAAATCACCTAGAACAATGTCAAAGTGTGATGGAGAATAACTTACACACTCGCATGTTAATGCTGCATCAAGAGAGACTATGACATAGGTGGTGGTTATTTAGTCAACGACTCGAATGATTGTCAATAAAGAATCACATTACCATCTGGCTGTTATTAAAAGTACACTGTGTGACAAATTTTGTGTTGGGATGAAGCAATGGAGAGGACACACTCTGTGTATCCATGGGATCCATCACACTGGAATCATGTGCATATTTTGAATCTTGGTTGTGTATCATTCTGAGCATTGTTACAGTTAGGTTAATAAAATCACGGCATCTACGTTTTGTTTCACCAAGTAGTAAGATGTCTTCGTTATGAGCACTTTCGGTTTTCTCAGGTCGATGAACTTTATGTAGTACCAGGTAGACCTCCTCACTACACTGACCTGAATCCTATTGTGTGTACACGGTAGTCACTTCCAGTCAGATTTCAGGCGGAATACTCACTATATATTTCCCTGTTCGTTAACGAATGTTTAAATATGCATATATTTGGACTCAGGATTCAATTATTCCCAGTGGTAACCACTTCATTAGCAATTTAAATCTAAACATTCACAAATTTACTGCTGGAATCCTAAGGCCAACTAATTGCATACGAATTAAGAAATCATGGATTTACTCAACATCATTATTCGTTGAGTATGAGAAGCAGTTATAGCAAGCAAGAAGGAAATACCAACGATTTGTCATCACATTAGATCAAATAGAATAGTCGCTAATGTTTCCTGGCTAAAATACATTCATGTATTAAACCTTGAACACCAAATACACACAGTACTGGTGTCCACATTAAAGCAGTTTTATTTCCTTATGCATGAATATTATAGTGGTTCAATTCGATTTTCATAAGCGATGTGTAAGTGACACCTTCATCAAACCTAGGGATGAAATTAATTTAGTTCACCGTAGTTGGGTGAGGTCATGTGGCATAGGCAAAGACCATACACCAAATGAATACTGAGACTTTTCTGAAACATGTCACAGAAACCAGTTCCTCAAGCAAGAATTCCAGTGTCTTGTCACGATAACATCTCGGGTCGAATGAAATTATTGAGGTGCACAGTACTAACCCAAGACGGTCATTTGACCATAATAAATTTTTCCACCTAATATCCAGTGCTTGATATCATTAGAAATGCACAAATTGAATGAGATTTCAAGAGAGGCCATGGATACTGTGACCACATGACGATTACGACATTCTAAATGAAGCTATTATCTCTTCATATCATGTGCTACTATGTGAAGAATTCTGGTGTAAAGGTGAAGGAAAGAAAGACGTCATGTGTGCAAAATAGTTTTTGTCCTGGTGACAACTTCAACACTAAAATGAAAAAGTCAATGTTTTCGTATCTTCCATTTCATGTGTAAAATATCGTATACTACCTGCTAAAAATCAGTAGTATGAAGGCTTCCAGGAAATTAAGAATCGACGGTGACACCATCTGAGATAATGTTTCGTTTACAGATTATTGGTATTTGTAGCTGCCTTTCTGAATAAAGATTCTCATTTCATCTTCTATTATCCTCCACTCCATTACTTAAGGATCACCTACATAAAAATAAAGCCAAACAGATATGATGTGAATGGTTTTATGTGAGGAAGAATCATTTACACTTCATGTTTTATTTGTATTCTAGGTTATAGTTATGAAATGAGATGGAATATTTTTGATTGTAATTATTGTAGTGGATGTTTTAATAGAAAAGTAAACTGGTACTGGAAAGTTACTCATACTTGACGTACGGAGTCGGATTTGATCCAGTAAGCAACTTGTCCATGGTGCGTGCTGCGTCTAAAGTAGTGGTCGGCTGATTAAATCAAATTCGCCGTTAATCAAACCGAATCTCTTCACACATATATATCTGAAGTAGAGAGAAATGCTTCTCAAAGACTTTACGCCGTTGATGAACTTCCTCAGAACTTGAAGGATTTATTTATTGGCTACGTTAATGAAGTTATGGAAACTCGAGAAAGCGAGAAATTGATATTATTAACCAAAGGACTAGATACTGAAACGACTGAAACTAATTTTCCAGTTGACTAAAACCGGAAGGTTTTCAGTGTTTCCTCTGTATGCTTAGATAAAACACAACTTGAAGCTTCATCTCTCGGTTTAAAATTCTGTGACAGACGTAATCAGGATGATCATTTAGAGACTGATGTTCAATTTGAAAACCTATGTGCCCAGACAATCGACCTAACTCCTTCGTCCAAGTATGAGCATTACGTGACCTGATGAAGAACGAAAGTCTGATAACAACTAGACCTGATAAAGGATCTGGTACAGTTATCATGAATAAGAGTGATTATGTAGACAAGATGAAGCTCTTTCTAAGCGACCATACGAAATTTCAAAAAGTGAGTAGCTGTAAAGACACAACTGAGGCAACCGATCGCCAAATAGCTAAGACACTAAAATCATGAGTTGAGAGTAATCTGATTCCTAAGGATACACTCGACGAATTGAAACCCTCGAGTACGCACACACCAAGACTTTATGGTTCACAGAAAGTCCACAAGCCCGGAGTACCACTACATCCCATCATAGATATGTGTCAATCTCCCCATCATTCTACAGCAAAGTGGTTGGTAAAGGCATTGGAACCGTTACATCATGAATTAGTAAAATTCAGTGTAAAAGACTTAAGTGGCTTTGTAGAAACTACCTAGAGCCTGAATGTAAAGGGAAAGAAAATAATGTCACTGGATGTAGCATCATTATTCATCAATTTCCCACTGCTCGAAACAGTCAACTACTTATGTGAACAACTGAAAAAACGGAAGATAGATGTAGAAATCCCATCGGAAAAAGTCAAGGAATTATTATTGAAATGCACTATGAATGTTCATTTATGTTCGACAATGATTTCTATAGACAAGTTGATGGTTTTATCATGGGATCACCTATAGACTTTATGCTAGCGGTTATTTTCCTGGCAAAGCTTGAAAATGGTCCACTCATAGACACGGTTAAAGAGATTGACTATTATTGTCAATACGTAGATGATTCCTTCATCGTTTGGGATAGAAATCCTAATAAACAAGAGCTTCTGAATGCTGTTAATAGTGTTCATCCAGCTTTTCAGTTTACATGTGAGGCAATAGACAATAACAGTATGCCTTTCCTAGACGTCCTCCTTACCATGAAGACAGACGGATATCTACGAAGGAGCTTATTTAGAAAGAAAACTTGGATGGGTCAGTGTACCCATTTTCATAGCTTCACACCGATTCAATACAGAAGAAACTTAGTTAAGTGTCTTAGCTATAGAATAAAACGCTCAGAGGAATGCATTAAGGAAGAAATGCATAAACTGAAACTTTCACTGCAAGAAAGTGGATATCTTGAGAACTTCCTAAAACGTACATGTCAATACCTAGAGATAGGGTAAGGGTGGATACCGTAGATAAGAAACTTATGTATCATAAGTTAAGTTACAAAGGGGAAATTGCAGCTGACATTCTAAACTGTCAACATTCTAAACTGGTACTCAACTTTTCATTTTAACCAATACTCACACAACGAGTCAAGGATAAATTACCGAAGATCGCCTCATCAGTGTGTATCTATGAATTCAACTACTCATGTAGAGCTATTTACGTTGGCCGTGCTCAGAGGGCTTTATTCATGAGTGTGCGTGAACATGTTGAGTAAAGGAGTTACCAAATGCGTAAATAGTGCAGTCTTAACCCACTTGGTAGGTACTGGACATTCGATAAAACTTGACCAGACGTTCTCAATCATTTACCGACATCCTGGTAATCTATCTAAAGGAGCTCGACTACGTCTTCTATCAGTAGCTGAAGAGGCTACAATCAAGACCAGAAGACCAACTCTTTGTATACAGAAGAAGTATGTTCAACCTATATGTTTACCTTGGCCTACAATAAGGCCAACAAATCTTCCATATACATCAGCACTTTCAATTCTTATCACAATTTTCTTTTCTTCTTCTTCTATTCCTTTGTTTCATGAAGACACGTTCATTTTCGACTTTTTGTTATTTCATGACAATTCCAATGATTTTAGTATCAAGTTAGTAAACTTTGTTTTGATACAATAACAGATGTACCATCGTGGTGAGAGCTGGCTGCTAGCCAAAGTTGGTTGACAGTAATTGACGTCAGTGTTTATGTCCTAGATATTGGTGGTGAGAAAATGAGAACAGAGGCTTTGCGTAGGCGGATACATTTAGCATATGGATGATCTGACACAGCCACAAAGAGATGCAAGGTTAACTTTCTGTGAGAAACAACCAATCAAAAGACTGTACTCTCTACTAACAATAATCTACAATAATGTACATTAAAATCTATAAATATGTGTTGATTTTCCTCAATAAACGATCTGTTACCTGTCCCTTGTCTCCTGTTGTTACACTATTACCTTTGTTATTTGATTTAGTGATCTTCATTGAAATTTTAACTTCCAATATGTCCTTTTAACTTGACCTAAGTCTGTTGTCTCACCCCCTAACTGTTTGTTATATATTCATATGAAATGTGATCAAGGTTTGACCGGATAGTTGCAAAATAATTGAGCGCTGAGTGAGAAGTTCGGACCATATTGCCGAACGAAACGTTGGAATTAATCATTTCAATTTCGCTGAGATTTTACAATATAATTTTATAAATGTTTGTTAAATATATGCTGAGATTTTGTAAATTCCGGTTTAATAATACTTTGATAAAGCTATTAGCATTAAATAGCGAAACGTCAGTGAAAGCAGCAATATCGTTTTGTTTTCCATTCATTGGGAAATACAAAAACCTTAATTATAATGAATACCATATACCCAATGTCCACATTTTTTCAAACTGTTAAAAATGAACTTGGTTTGGACATATATAACTTAGGTTTAACTGGTGCTTTTCTAAGTGGTTTACAAAATCGTGTTCATTCCACTTCCCTAAATTCATTATTATTATTTGAAAATCACTCACCAATAGTCCTTTTAGGTTTACACCACACCACAGTTATTATTTTACAATTTTTATTATTTGGATAACGTTATTAGAAGACATAGATTATTTGGAAAAATGTGATGCAGTTGCTCTATACATCTCGAACAGTCTGATCACACATTTACTTGTCAGGTCGATATATATGAAAAGTCAATTAGTCTTTAAACCTACAATCTATACCACCCCTAAGAAAAATGTTTTCATCAAATTACCATATAACGGGGAAATAAACAGTAGGATTTTGAGACAAAGGTTGAATTCGATCATCCGTAGAACCTACTATGCAGCCCAGCTTGTAATTGTCGAAAAAGCTAAAAATATGCTCCACTGCAAACCTCAAAAGTGCACAAGTGATTATGTCACATCCCACACTATTTACCAATTTTCGTGTGTGTGTGTGTGGTCACACATACATAGGGAGGAGTAATTGTGCTTTGCATGTGAGGGTGGGAGAGCATATCCCGAAATGGTTAGAAAAACAAATGAATTGTGGAAAACCAATAGATGCAGGTGTCAGACTACCAACTTCGTCTACACCTAGACATCTAATCTAGATGAACCATAAGATTGATGTTAACTCAGCCTTTAAGGTCATCTATAAAAACGGTCAAGAGAGCTTATTGAAATACGCTGAGGTTATAGCTATTCATAAAATTAAGCCCCCCTGTGTATTCAAAAACAGTTTATTATTACTCTTAACCTACCTTGATAATCCTTATTTGATTGGATTACCAAACGCTGAGTTATTCATTCTTAAATCCGCTTTTGTCACTGTTTAATTTAATTGCGCTTAATTCCTTCATATATATCGACTTGACAAGTAAATGTGTGATCAGGTTGTTCGAAATGTACAGCGCAAATACATCACATTTTTCAGATAATCTCCGTCTTCTAATAACGCTGTCCAAATTTATAAAAGGACTAATTTTTTTAAATTATTAATATTGTCGTTATTTTCAATCTTGAACTTATGTGTAGTCCACCAGATTCATTGGTTTATTTTCTGCAGTATTCATATTTTCTCACACTCCCTCTCGAAACCGGTATTTTGTTGATTCCATTTAAATGTATACACACGTGACATTAAATTAAATTATTTCATCTGATTTTATCTCATGTTCTCATTGACCATGCATTATAAAAAAATAACTGACTTTTATTCCATCCCGTCTTATACTTGTTCTACGATGCACATTCTGATATGATTCTAATTTGCCTTTACTGGCTGACTGGCAATTGTATGCTTAAATTAATCGATTTATAATTGTAGAGCCTGAAGAAGAATTTATTGAAAGCACAATTGTTCGCTCTAACTAATTGGTTATGAACAAATTATGGGAATATTCAAGTTACTGAAATTTATAATAAACAAGTTGGTTAGCAGTTCGCAATCTGCACAGTCTGACTGGTGAAATGTCACCATAGTAGTTTCCTTTTGAAACCAAGTTATTCAGACCACAATGAGTGATCTGCTTGATACCATAAATAATAATGAAGAAGGCTGACAAATAAGTGGTATGTGACTGCTCATCTCAGTCAATCAGTAGTATACAGTTTTATGCAACTAGGCTTATTAGGATATGCTGATGTCAATAAAGTCAAGTGACTTAACTAGACACTCTCAAATGTTGTTATCCTCAAATGAAAACATTTTGTGTAAGCTTGATCACGAATAGGACATGTATGACAAAGTGATTTAATAAAAACACAGTAATTAAGCCACATTTCCTTTGATGTCTTCATAATTCATGCCTTGTCTCCAGATTCCCTTCAGTTTGTAATTTGCACGTTGATGGATACAGGACTGGAGGTATTAATGGCTGTATGGCTGAAATCAGAGTCTCTGTTCAGTACGTATAGGTTAGTGAATGGTATTGTTTCGGTTGCAAAGTGAGAAGCATAGCATGCGTATCCGCTATATTCATTCATGGTGGAACTGACAAACACTAGGATAACAGCACCATCGACGTGGATGAACGGTGACGCCACATGGTCACACTCACGAGGGAGCGAATCTCTTCATATATTATTTAGCTTATATTTACCATGAACAAAGATAAACCGAATGTAATATGCATCCATTAAGTTGTCAAGTCATCCCATCACCTGCGTGCAACGTAAGCCTGTTCTTTCAAAAATCAGTCACTTCATGTGTATACACTTACAGACGGAAGTGAAAATAAAGCTTATGTGGTTCAGGGTCAGGTCACCAATTTGCATTACAATAGCGCTAGTTTGTGTGACTGGCAATACATTTTCTCATAACAGATGATAGCAGCACGAATAACGTGAATGAGAGTGTAATCCGTAGGTATGCAACTGAGACAGCGGTTGTTCCTACAACTTTTTCCATCTGGTATTGTTTGCTACTTACCTAGTTGTACATGTCATCGCTCTGTTCTAATCATCCTCATGTATAGATGCCATATTGCAGAGAAGTTTACTCCTCACTCAGTTTATTGTGATATTTCGAATTAAGATTATTTTGGCCTACAATAAAAGTTAATTAGAAAGAAGCATTTTCGACTACTGGAAATAAAAGCATTTTGCTTAGGATCTAAATATTGAATAAATAATACTTAAACCGAATTTTCTATCAAAATAGATATGGCGACAAGACGTGAAAGTGAGTTATCCATGGAGATATTATACTGGAATGGAATGGTATGTTGCGTTTTTCCATACGTCTTGAGAAGAGCCTTGTGATCTAAGTTATTCTTAGTTTTGAAATGTTTTCAGATGGAGTGATGATGAATAGAAACAAACTAATTTTTTATGACTACGTTGTGATTACGTGGGAAAATTTAATCTTTTGTTTATTAAAACTGTAGTTTTATGGATACTGATTCTTTGACATAGAAGGGGTTAGAAACTACAATAAACTAAGTGAGCTCAGTGACATTAGATAATTGACACGATTGAGCAGAGATCAACTTTACTCGAAAACTCCGGTAATTTTATTTGACCTCTTCTCAATCCTATTTATGTTGTCCCTCTAATTAAATGTACTCTGAGTTCAAAAGTATCAATATGCCAGATTTGGCAAAAGACACTACATTCACGTAAGGCGTGTCTGAGTACTTCAGCAGCTAATATCGTATAGGGAAATCAGAATCACTATGAATATATTATTATTTTTGTGGTGAATGAAAAATAATAAAATAAAGTGAAGTGTTGTTAACAATTGGTAGTAAACATCACATAACAGTCATCTAAGAGGCAGTTCATACCCAACAGATACTACACATATTAATGTTATGTATCATCAGTTTATATATATCCAAACGAAGTTCACTTCTAACAGTTTGAAAAAATTTGGGGATTGGTATATAATATTCATTATAATAAAAGGTTTTCTTGTATTTCCCAATGAATGAAAAAACAAAACGATATTGTTGTTACTGACGCTTCGCTATTTAATGCTAATAGCTTTATCAAAGTATCATTAAACCAGAATGTACAAAATCTCAACATATATATAACAAAGAGTTAGGAGGTGAGAAAATAGACTTAGGTCAAGTTAAAAGGACATATTGGATGTCAAAAGAACAATGAAAATCACTAAACCAAATAACAGAGGTAATAGTACATCTGCTATGGTATCAAAACAAAGTTTACCAACTTGATCATCGTTCCTCAGTATGGGGTCATTTTTCGTTGTCGAATTGGCCAATTGGTAAAGATAACAAAACCAGGTGTAGATTGTTGGATTTCATAAGTGTGTACAATTATAACAGCAGCGTGTGTTTACATAGTGAACTTGCATATCACATTCGTGTTGGTTTTGTCACTTCATGGGGGAGGGAGGTGTTGTAACCATGTTAAATTCTGTTTTAGTCCATCATTCCTATTCAGGCAATTTGGATTCCACTTGATATGAAGTGCTTCTGATATTAGACGTTCTTTGTGATTTCTGAAGTGCTTTCTTTTGGCTTATTTCAATATTGTCGAAATCAATTTTGTGGCCTGATTCTATAGCTTGTAGACCTATGGCTGATGATTTTTCAAGGTTTTCTAGTTCAACCGGATTTCTCGATGGTCGACCAGATGCTCTAAGGTGTTCATTTCCTCTGATTTTGATTTCTCGAGATGTTTGTCCGAAGTATGTCGCATCACATTCCAAGCATTTTATTTTATAGATGCAATTAGATAGAGAATCTTTAGTGATATGGTCTTTTATATGGACAAGGTTTTTTCACAGTGTTTCTGATGTTTTGAAGAAAACTCTAATGTCGAGCTTATTGAGTAGCCTTCTGATATCGTCTGACATCTCTGCTCTGTATGGAATGACAACTGTTGAGGGCCATGTTTTCAGAATAAGTTTTCGACCATACTTGATGTCAGTGTTGATTTTGTTGGTGAAGTTCGTGGGGTAGTTGTTTTGGTAATTTCTTCCAAGTTACGTGAAAAAGTTTAAATGTAAACATTTTTTATCATCACATTTCCTTACAGACTGGATACGATACAAGGAATCATGTGCAGAGGTCCTCTCATTTAAGGTGCAATTCATGTGTAGTTTAATCAGGCTGACCAGCTGAAAGGCATGACCATTTCACCTGACTCTTTCACAACTTCTCTTACCAGTTATGAACATGTTTCGTTAAAGGTTTTCCCAATTATATTTAATTTGATGTTGTTTTCATAATGAAAGAAGGAATGATAACTGAAAGATAAATACTTCAAAATGGTCCTCTATTATTTCTGATTTTTACTGGATCCAAAACACTGGCCATTGTATTTATCTTTATCCTTCTATCCGCCGGTGCAACACATGATAAACCATTTATTGGATATACTTTCCTATGCTTATATGTAAGTTATATTTTACTTGCACACAGTGAGTGATATTATTCATGCTTCGTTTTTGTATTTATTTGCTTATATGTACAATTACAAAAAATTGAGGTAACATTCTGTCATAAAACGACATTTTCATTGATGTGATTGAGCGCTGATATAGAATCTTTTTGGGTGTATATCCTTGAAAAGTAGAAACAAAAGTAATGGATCTTTACTCACCATTCCGAGCTCACATTCATGACTAGCATAACCCACGTAGGCTTTGATAAACTCTTCTGGATATCTATTTCTGCTTTGAATATCCTGAAGGATGCGGTGTTTTTCCTCTACAGAGTCTTCGAAGAAAAACTGATATTGCTTTAATTGTCAATTTCTTAGTCACATCAATTTTGTATTTCATTGATAGGAAGCTGAGGAAGTGTATATGCTCAGTTTTGGATCCATCCCCTCTTCACGTGGGTGAGTCGTCGAGGAAGTGTAAAAAGTGATTCTATTGTCTTTCGTTAATTAAATGCACCCCTGTGCGAGCATTATTGTGTTCGTAATATATTTTACATTAAATAATGTAACACAGTATGGAAACCTCAAACTGTGAAGACTCTGTTGCTGAATGTCCTCTACGACATGGTCTCTTTTTGTCAATACGTAAAACAGCAAAACTGTATCAAAGATGATTCACGTTTAGATTCACCAGCGTTTGAAGGCCAAACTTGAATGTATTCGAATAAACACTGTTCGGTAGTGAAGAGCATATAAGAAAAGCGTATACAGCAGAAAATATTTATATGTAAGAAATTAATTAACATACATGAGACAGACTATTAATAAACTAGATTGGTTGAAATAGCAGTCAGAAGTTATGGTTCTGATGTGACAAATATAATCATACTATCAGCTAGTAGTAAGTAGTATGATTTGGATAGAGAAGATAGAGGATAGAGGAGAGATAGGAAGAGTATTAACACCTATGTAATGATACTATACTTGCATTTTCATATTTCAACTTCCAAAGGATCATTTCACATTTTTGCTGAAAACGTTTCGGCAAATATAGAAACTGGTGGAGATTTCATGGCCACTGCATAAACCTTGCTGTATATTTCACTTTTAGACACGGACTGGATATTCGCCATACATTGGAGCAGTTACGGCTTCAGATAAATTTTAAGCTTTGCATGTGTACAAGCTTCTTTCTATGATCTGTTCATAGATACAGCTAAGAGTTTCCAAATGAAGTACCTGAGTGAAGCAAACTCAAAAGATGCAACACGCCTCATAACTACAACCGGATTGTGAAAATAGCCAATAATCCCGAAAGTATACAAGACACCGTTATAAACAAAGTAGAAAATATTCATATATCTCCTCACCAAATACCCACAGAAGAGTCAGACTCGGTTAAATATGTACGCACAAGTACGTAGATAGCCAGCTAGCAAGCTATCTCACTTTGTCCGCCGAATAACGCCGACTAAGCAAAGTTTGCATCTAAGAATTGCAGAATGCAAAGTGCTTTCCAATTTATGCATGTCAGTCAACCAGTCAATCAATCAATTGAAGCTATTCCAAAGTGGGGATCAAGAAACATGCATCGACCCACAAACTAAATGAATAACCAACGAGCTGACGAACTAATCAACCAACGGACGGACGGACGGACGGACGAACCAAACAATCAACAAACCAGATGCAATGACGGACTGAATCGCAAATACAAGGATGACATATTTATTCATCACATAGTGAATAGGTGAAAAGGAAAAAAGAACTGCCAGGCAGGCGAGTAAGCGAGCAAGCGAGCGAGCGATTCAGCCACCTGGTGAACAAGTCATCGATCTTCCAAACGAGTGATCGGTCGATCGTTCGAGTGAGCATGGCAATCGAACCATTTCACATTACGCCTACTCATTGATTCTGCTGATTGATTAATGATCAGCTGACTTCGAGTGTGACCACGGGTTCGCTCGACAGGTTAACTTCGAGGAGTATAAAAAGCACGGTGTATGTGAGTAGTCAGCTTCAAGTTGACAGTAAACAGTTGTTCACAGTAAACGACAATGCAGATGTTCACTGTATGTTAGAATACTCTGGTTGTATAATATTTTATGCCTTCCTTCCTGGTGGGCATTTTCATTTCAGCTAGTCTTAGTTGTACTCGTTGCATCACTGGGATTCGAAATGGGAGGTAAGTCTTCCTCCTGCTCCTCTTCCTACTCCACGTCATCATCAACCTCGTCATGACCATGATCAATCGTTGAAATAAGAGAAGAGATGGACAATGCAGACAGACAAATAACACATTCACTCAGTAGAAATGGTGTCATTACATGCTACCTTAGTTGATGAGACAATGAATGAAGGAGTGACTGAGTTGGTGATAGAGTGAGTGAGTCAGTGGGTCAGTGAGTGAGTGAGTGAGTCAGTGGGTCAGTGAGTGAGTGAGTGAGTGGGTGGGTGAATGTATGAAGCAAGTAATGACTGAGTATTTAATTGTGGTGTTTTGTTGTTTTGTGATTTCAGTTATTGCAGGTCCAGTTCCAGAACCAGCAGCGGCAGCAGCAGCAGCAAACAGTGGTTGCCCTGGCTGTCCTGGTGGATGCCCCAAATGCCGTGGAGGGTGTTGTGGATGCCGTGGATGCCGAGGTGGAAATTGTCCAGGAGGCTGCTGTAAAGGCTGCCGAAGACACTAAACATTAACGCAGCAGACATCAATTAATTAAACAGAACACCTCATTATTCATACAAGCTTTCCTGCGTGAAGAAAATCCTGTCATCATTGATCTGAAGACGGTGGACAATGTGTACTTTTAGATAGATATCCTCTGTACAACTTACTAATAATAAATACACTTGCATTATCCAAATCACACCTTTCAGACTTCTTCTTTTTCACTCAATTGTCTGTCAATCAGCGAAGCTCTGAATCTCCCCTTCCCTCTCCTCCACTCGCGCTCACCGAAATTAGCATCGAACCATCTTGTGTAAATTCCTCTGTGTTTCGACCAGATACTTCGTTGCTTCATCGGTTGGTCATTTAGACAGTGAGACAGTTTGTCAGGCTGTTGGCCAGTCGAGTAGGCGTGTAGTCAGCCAGTGTGAGAGAGAGAGTGAGAAAGCCAGTAAGTGGCTAAGTAAGGAAGGGAGGGAGTGAGTGAGTAATTAAATGAGTGAGTGAGTGAATCATGGAGGGAGTTGGTCAGCTAGGGAGTGAATGATGTGGCGTGTTGATTTCTGCGAGTTGAATTGAGGCGTAAATCTCTGCTGAATGGAATTTAAAGCATACGACATTGACTACTCTTGTAACTGTCAGTACATCTTTCATTTATTTCATTTTCATATGCTATGCAAGATCGATTTGATGCATTTGTTTCCCACAGTACAATTTAGTTACAAAGATTAACTAATTGCGTCCTCCTCACAGCAAACTATTGAAAGCCTAATCATTACTGAGGGTCGTTGTGGATATTCCACCCAGGTTTAGGATGATTCATTTGTTTATAGGGGAAAAATAACTTGTTCCTACAAGATTACACAGCGTCAGAGGTGAGTTTAACGTCATGTGCATGAACAGCTTGTATGCCACCTATCACCTCGCTGAACTATGCAGTTACATGGGATTAAGAGCAATTTTCGATTCGGACAATACTATCCTACTGCTTATGAAGAGGCTAGCATTATTTCAATGCATTCCAATCCGCAGAGAATTCGCCTAGGGGCGAACATATGTGAGTATAGTATAGTATATGTGAGTATGAGTATATAGATTCAAATTCATCTCCACACAGAAAGCCTGACCACCTTTCCGGTACTTCTGTGCCAGCTTACAAAGATGTGATTCTCCTTAACACCTCCTGCTTTTCTATTTAAATATCCCTCAAGGTAAGTACAAACAAAAATATTTCATCACATCTCATTTCATTAGTATTCCCTGGAATTAAAATAAGGCATAAAGTGTAATTTGTTCTTGTTTGCCAAAGGCCTAGAAGGGGTAAGCATCCTTCTCACTATAATATCAGTGGCTATAAACTAAGTGATCGTCAGTTTTAGTCGCATACATAACTGAATTGATTATGTGTAACATTGTATTATACAGTAAAAAAAAGGAAATAATCCCTAGTTCAAATGTTCTAGTACAATAATACTTGAGTGAATCAAATGAACAGGACTTTGTTGATAAGGTCAATTTTTTCTCTGAATTCTCTTGTATAATCTTCAGAACTCAATACATAACGATATCGGTGTATGCATATTCCAGACGGAAGATATGTCAACATATTTTTGGTGTTGTGTAAAAGTCAGTAAACTACTTATAAGCGTAATAGTTTCGAGTAGTAAATAGGTGCTTGCAAAAAATACGCTGAAGTTTGATTTTTTTCGTTTATATTTTAAAATAATTGAAACCAGTCAGCTTTAACCAAAAATCCAGGAATATTTACCATCTGATCTCTAGTTTGAATCCAGAGAAGACAACTGTTGATAGTAGTCTGACTTCAGCCTGTGTAAAATGCTTTTCGTGATGTGCTGGCCATGTCTCTGACCCATACAAAGTGATTGTCTGAAAACTAATGCTGAACATCCGAATTTTGTGTTTCATGCTGCGGAGCGGGGGAGATTTTCAAACTGATTTCGTAGTGGTCATTGTTTTTGAAAGATACACGAATTCGGTCTCCCACTGCGCCTAATTTCTCATATCTCGAGTCATTCTTATTATTCAGTTGGAAAATGGTTGGTTGATGCTCATCAACCTGTATGGAAAGATGTATGCGTGCATTGACTTCGTGACATTTTTCATTTCATTGATAGCACACAAGATTTGAACGCTGTTAACTAAACTATGAAGTCACTCTACACTGCATCACGCTGCACTAACGTTCAAAGTATGGGAAATATATGTTTCATATGGGAGTGTGTAAATGGAAACCAGTTAAACTTTGGAATACCAAAGCGTATTTGAAAGAACTATTGAACAGATGTACTCATCAAGTACAATTCAATTTCAATGACACCAAAAGAAACCTCGGTATTGGTCCATTAAAGTCCGATATTCATAGTTTTCAACTGCATACAAGTTACACGGACGACACATTGTCATTTGGAAAAATGAATGTGGCCTACGTCAGTTGTTACGGGTGGTTAATAGACTTGGTCTGACAACTTTCAAGTAGATAGCAGCTGTATACAACAGTTGAGTTTCTGCTGAACAAAAGGAAATTTAGTCTGATTCCTTCCCACCCAATCTGAAGCATCTTTTGCCCTGACACTATAGATGAGGAAGTATACCGTCTGCAATAAATCTCCATTCAGGCTGGATACCCACTGAGGTTCACTGACAAGAAAGTCAAACGACAGTCCCGGAGATATGAGACATTACTTCTTCCAATAAAGAAACTTTAAGTGGGCCTTGATTTCAAGTGAGACTTAATCTGGTCTATTCTGGGCAGGAGTATTTCATCATCTTTGATGAAAACATACTTCATGGAAACAATATGAGGTTTCAGACGTTTTTACTATTATTCAGCAGTAAACCTCTCGTTTCCTATCAAGTAGACTTTTCGTTGTCTCCTTGATTTCAAACTCTTTACCAGTCTGTTTATTCTTTCCAACTCTTACTTAATATCACACTTGTTTGTATTTATAAGTGCATCCTGATTATAACTTATGCATTGAACTACGCATCTTATGCAAGTGTGAAACTCTTATTCAACTCCACCTAAGCGTTTAATAATTCCTGCAACTATGAGTACGATGACTTATGAATTTTGTTACTTTCCTCTTTCGTGGAAGCTTCTACATAAATGTGAATGCACCACTAAAGAAACTAGATTCGCCACAAAGGGCCTCTCCAATGATTTCTTGTTGTCATTATCATTATTCATATTACCTATACTGTGTGTATTTATTGAACTTCATGGACAATGCTATTTGAGGTTTTCCTATTAGTAAGACGCCTGTCATCTCCTGAACTACTCATGAGTAAGTAAACGACATCCCAGAAAATTTCATATATATTATATTTCCTATATCTCATGTCACCGTAATGAAGTGTATTGTTCTGGTCGCAGACAGTTGAAAAGGATCAACGAAGTGATACAGTTGACATATTATTTACACACTTTTGCTAGCAGTATTCGCCTCAATAATGGAAAGATCACCGGTATTATGCAAATCTGAAACAAATTGTCACAATTAACTTATTACGATTCATTACTTGCGAATCACTAAGTAATTACGCGACATATTTATAACCCATTTCCTTGCATGAATATTAGTTTTAAATAAAAAGGACTTTGGAAATAACCAATAAGCGTGCTTATTCTCTTTATTGTCAAGTTCCTAAAGTGTTAACATTACAGAATAAACATCACTATCTGTGCAGTGTACCTGAGTAACCTACAGCAAGAGTCAAGATAGCCAGATTCTAAGGATAAATCACTGGCTAACCTCCAGTGTAAAACCTTTCATAGTGGTTTTACTTCAATGACTATTGATCTTGTTCAACACCGTTTACAAAAACACAAATTTTCAGTTGTCCTTAAAGCTCATGCATGAAGCAGTGATGTTACCTGTCGGTATGCACCTACTGAATGGGTGTCGACTGCTTACTGCTTTTCAAATATCTGCACCTTTATGATCCTACACTGAAAATGTTCAATTCTGTACTGTGAATTGTGTGTTTGTGAATTTCTAGTGATTGAGGAAACAGTGAAATCACGAAGTATTCACAAAATATGGAAAGGAAGTTTCAATCTCGATCCATCACTGAAATCAGGAAAATCATTGGAGATAGTAGACAGACAGCCAGCCCTGACATACTCCCGTTTTCACTTCTAAGGATTCTGTGAGTTTCTCGTTGTGAATTACTTGGCATGAAGCGTTGTTGCACAACTGTCGGATGAGGTGTATACTTGTTAGCAGCACCCTCTAGTAGCGAAGTAGTTTCTAAATCACCTCTCGATAGACGCTGTCGGTGACTTTTTCAAAGTCAATGAAGTTGAGATAGTTAGGTGACGGTTATTCCAAGCTCTGTTCAATGATGATCCGTAGTGTTGCGACTTAATCGATGCATGACCTGAGCGTGTTTGATTCTCTCGAGGATGATGTCTGTGTACGCCAATGAATGTCAACGCTGGTGAACACTCAGTTGTTTCCTTATTCAAAATAGTCTCCATTGGCGGGAGACTGGAAGGCTGTCATTGTCTAATCGTATACTGTTTGGCAGAACATGGAAGAAACGCGATCAGAAGTATTGTGGTAAATTATATTAACGTTCATTTACAGACTTTGGCTTTGATTGACCATTGTAAATCTGTTTCGTTATCGCTTGTAGAATGAATGATCGTATTGACAAACTGTTTTCTGATGTCCTGCGTTGGTTACATTGTATAATTCTCTGCGTATTAGGCGTAGACTTCTGAAATTATCGACAGGTCCAGGATTTCTGCGATCTGGACATTTTATACCAAAAGTAAAACGAAACAGCTGTCCAACAACAATCCGTAGTTTCCAGCGGTTTCTTAACTTATGTCACCCCTTCATTTCACATCAAACAATTCAAATTCTACTTGGTCAGTTGACAGGAAACTCCAAACTTAATAAATGATGTTCAGGAATATCAGTTAGATAGCTTCTAGTCAGTGAATTTAAGTTTTAACAAAAATCACTGTATGCATATCCTGGCAAGGCACTGAGTGATAAAAACAGAAAACTGATGAGGATACGGAGTAACTTACTGAATGAGTAAAAACGTGATGAGTTTACCTCGAATCACAGAAATAGGAGACTACGGTGGTGAGGTTAAAGTTAAAGATTGCGTAACCAGACGACAGAGTTAGTAATGACATCCAGTAACCAGGGCGAAGAAAAACTGAGAACTTCTTCTTCCTGAACACATAGACCGGGTTTTACGCATTTGTAGCAGTTGCTTCAGCTAACATTAGGAGAACTAATTAGGCAACTGATAATTTTGAAGGTAATCGTGATTTCCACTTCATGTCCCGTATCAATAAAATGCCTAGTGATGATAATATGTTAAGTGTTTCTTCCCCTGGGACGTAGGATTTGTGGAGCATGTTTAGAAAATCGAAGGTGTGCCCTTTTTTCTGTTCTCCTAATTTAACTGTTACTACAGAAACATCCAAATTTATATACGTGGTTAGAATCGCAGTGAGAAGCTAACTTTGACTGCACCAATAAGGAGCATGCCTTACAAATGAAAGTGTGCCTACCTAAATGAAAGGCTTCGGCTAGATAGGTATGCATTCTGGCTTTGACTATACCAGCAATATAATCACCTTTGAAATGCTATTAAGCAGTTTGTTTAGCGTTTGATTCCAAACATCTTCATTGACGGCTGATGTATTTTTAAGGATAATCGTTGTCTCTCAGCATACTTATGAAATTCTTTTTCTACAGACACATGGATATGAATCACTTTGACAGCAGACAATCAGCATCCAGCGGAATCTAAACTTGTGCTACGTATTATTAGTAAAGCAGGATGAAAATCAAGATGAACAAACATACATAACAATTTTATATCATTTTGTTGACGAAAGAATTCAGAGGGATATCAGGGTCCGTTTCTCATGAAATCCGTGTATAAATGAGATAATGCTGAGTTGAAATAACATCGACAACAAATCAGCAGAGTGGTGTTAACTGTAAAGCTTAAATGAATAGATGGTCAGGTCATCTTTCCGATCAATAATACTGTACTATCTTAATTTCACAAGAGATGAATACAGTTATTTATTCATACCAGATAAGTTTGATTAAGATGGAAATTAATAAATGTCATCGTATTTCAACGTCAAAATTCTAGTGACCAAGGCATTGGAGTTGACTATATCTAGTTTATGGTATCTAGCTGTTTCAAGCAGCATAGCTAGTTTCCATGTATAAACGTGATTGCTTGATTTGTATTGTCAATTATAAAGTTATTTGCGATCACTATTTATGTTTTGTCAGACGAATATGGACTGAAATAGATTGCTCAGTTTTAGTATAGCCTGGAAACTTGCGAATCTATTCAGAAACAATAACCGTGAATAAGTTGATTTGAAACGACCTTCTATAAATAAGTCCTCAGATTAAGTGAATGCAAAAGTCTATTTCACGTTCAAGACTATTAAACATATTATTATGTTCCACTAAAGCAATCAATATATAAACTTGTCGTCCAAATAAATAAATATGAGAAGTGTCATCAGTGAAGCATGTGATATTACTATTTTGTCAAAAAAACTAAAACACTATTCGTTTCCAGACGGTAGAAGTCACGAAATTCCTGGAATAACTTGAGCGCCGAGTGAGATTGATTCATTATAAAATATTTAAATTAAACCCAGGACGTTTAAGAAAAATGAAAACAATATTTTTTTGAACGTTTCGATGTGTTAGCCACAGCTTTGTTGTGCAACTTTAACCTTTGAATTTTTGTTTTAACGCATGCACCCACTTTTGACGCCACACCATCTTTTGCTTCTCTACGTGACTGTACACACGTGGATCGTCTTCTTGTTGTGCTATCATTCAGCGCTCTGTTCGAGCTAACTTCCCAGTCGAGCCGTTAGATAAGTTGTATAACATCTTGATTTATAAAAATTGATATTTTATTTGTGCAAAATACAACTCCCTTTAATGCACACTTCCAGTCCCAAGCCTTTTTACTTCGATTTAGTTAGTCGATACTTAGACGCTAGGTAGAGTACTGATAAGGTTATTAAGCAAAGAAGTATTTAGTAAGTGCGGTTATTTGAGGTCTATCCTAAGTATAAACCAACATTGACAGCTTCTTCGGCAGAATTATTCGGATTTTCTTAATCATCAAATTACATAATCAAAAGTGTTTACACAAACTGAAGTCAGTCTATTTGAAGCTCACTTGTCCACAAACATATAATAATAATAATAACTTTATTCCACAACAATAACAACTTGCAGCATGGAATTTTCAGCGTTTCATTTTACATTTTACATTGGTTTAGCTCTTTTTATAATTATATAAATGTATGAAATGTTAAAAATATTGATAATTAATAGGAAAAAATAAAATCCCCAACAAAATCACACCATTTCTAGGTCATAGTGAGATAATTAATAAATAATACAACAAATCACACATGCAATAATATGCATCATTGCATTTTATAGTTTAGTTAATGATTTAAAAGTTGTAAAAGTTCTTTTCTGATATTCGTCTCTTCACACAATACTCGTGCCAAATATGGTACGGTCGAATTTTTATATTTTGTAGTACGAGCATAAATGTTTATGAAATTTCTTCTGGTCTTACCCGAAGAGATACAAGGAAACAAATGTGAATAAAGGTTATCAGACAAAATAACTTTAGCTAAGTGTTTACAAGAATTCATGTGCCTATTGACAACAGTGTCGGTTAGTTGAGTCAAAGGGATAGCACTGACTCTACTTACAGCCTTCAATGTTCTTCGTAGTATTATATGGTCTTTCTTGAGTGGCCCAGGGAAGAATAATGGAGAACAATAAATAATGATGGGCAAAACACATGAATCAATAAATTGTATGAGAAGAGATTGGGTTATACCTGAGTGCCTCAACTTCTTTATGTAATAAGTCAGACATAAAATCTTTTTAGAAACTATAAAAATATGAGACGACCAGCAAAGGTTTGAAGAGAAACTAATGCCAAGATAAGAAACACTTGACTTACTCTCTATCATGTTACCATCAATATTACAACAATCATGAGATTGGATCAATCCATGCATGTCTTTTTCACTTCTCAAGCTGAAATCAACAGTATTACATTTAGTTGGATTTAGTTTAAGACCATTTGAGCCTGACCAATCCTTAACTTCAGCTAAGAAGCCATTCATATGGGAACAATCCGATGTGGAAACTACAGGGACAGAAACGGTCAGATCATCAGCACACTTAATGAAGTTAACTTTGGGTGAGTTCGGAACGTCATGCAAAAAGAGAGAGAAAAGAAATGGAGAAAGTACTGCTCCTTGAGGCACACCACTTTCAGTTAGCTGAGAAGTGGAGCGCTTTCCAGCCAAAACAGTATGCTGTTTCCTATCCTTAAAATAAGAAGACAGCCATCTAGTTGCCCAGGTCTTTGTCTGTGCTGAAATCATCCTTCCTAATAAAAGTGTCCTAGGAACAGAGTCGAAAGCTGCAGTATAGTCTAAAAAAGCTGTTCGAACGAACTTAGCAACCTTATCAAAGAAGGAAACAATATTGTGGTGTAGTACAACGGCTGCATCTAATGTACTTCTTCCACACTTATAAGCAAACTGCTTAGGGTCACTAAAAGCTTTCAAAGAAGGTTTAAGAATGTTCAAAAGAAGTTTCTCCATAGTTTTCAAAAAAGGAGATGTTATAGCGACTGGTCTAAACTTTATACCTGTTCCAGAAGATGATTTCTGTACAGATACAACCTAGATTTCTTTCCAGTCAGCAGGTACCGTTTCCTTGTTGAAAGATGCATTAAAGATTTGAGTGAGAGGATGACACAAGATGTCTGCGCACTTTTGAAGAAGAATGCTTGGTACACCATCTGGACCAAGGCTGTGTGTTGGATTTAAAGATTTCAAACATAATAGTACATCCTCTTCTTTAAAACCCGGAAAATGACCATTATCTTGACTAGGTACATCAGGTACAACCATATTAATTTGTTTCATGATAAATGATTTGTTTAAAGCATTAACATCAGAATAAGCATCAACAGACATTTGTTTTTTACTTGTAAGTTTATTGAAAAGTTTCCAAATGTTTGAAGGATTTTTACATGATAAAAATTTTTCATTATATAGTCTGTTCAACCTTTCTATTTCAATTTTTATAAGGGTGTTTATTTTACGGACACCAGTATTATCACAATTCTTATACAACTTCTCTTTTTGTCTTCTAAGTTTTTTCAGCTGCAAAGAAGAGATTCTGTCAAATCTCGAAAACAGTGTTTCATATGGACAGCAAATATCCAAACAAAACTTCAGATAATCGGTTATATTAGAGACAGTAGCATCCAACTTATCGTCAGTAAATAGTTCCCAGTTGGTATCATACAACATGCTTCTTAGTGCTAGAATGTTGTCATGGGAATATGAACGTTCATGTATCTTCTTTGTTAAATGACTAAACAATTTTTGTTGTAACTTGCCGTACACTTTCGGTAAAATACGAATAATGCAGTGGTCAGAGTTTAGCAAAGGAGCTCTCCTTCGGGTTTCATATACATCACGGTCGTTTATGAAAACCAGGTCTAGTGATTTGTCCAGACGTGTATTAAACTTGACTAGATTCTCATGACCAAGTGAAGTAAGAAAGCTGTGATCACATGAATTAAAATCACCACAGACTATAGACAACGAGTTTCCGAATGCAGGAGCAGCGAATTCAGTAAATTCATCTGCAAACGTAACTATATTTGAAAGGCTACAATTGGGTGTTATGTAAATATTTGTTATGTATATATAAGAATATTTACTTAAGTGTTTTGGGCGACACCTGACGGTTATGCAGTCTATATTGTCATTAGAATAATTGAAGCAAACGTGATTTGATGTAGACCAACTTGTGTTTATAAAAGTGGCTACCCCTCCTCCACATTTTTTCTTAGAACTTTTTCTATCTTGGCGAAAAACTTTATATCCATTTATTGAAACTAGATTATCATCATAATGCTGGTGCAGCCAAGTCTCTTGTATTGCTAAAACGCCAGCATTTCGATAAACATTAGAATACATTAGGGATTGAAGATAATCCATTTTGTTGGACAGGGATCTACAATTAGTGCTAACGAGTTCAGGAACAGTCATTTGATTAATTTGTGTACGTTTCAGTGCACGCTGCCATCCACAGTGATGCTTTTTTCTCAATTTTTGTGGATGACACAACGCAGTAGGTTGTAATGATTTTAAAAATGCGCGATTATAAATAATACGATTAGGACACATTATTGATAAATTAAAACAAAATTAAAAGAGCAAACCAAAGCAATTTTGCAAAATGTTGTAAGGTGGAATTTTTGGTAGCCCTATGTTCAAGCAGGCCGCCAGATCGAATGGAAGCAGCCATCATATATATTTGTAATGACTAATTTCAAATTCCTAATGTGAATATTTTTTGTATAAGTGTATCTTATTTGTCATTTGGAAAACACGTCATTTCACATGTGATAAACATGATAATGCATGTTTCAAAGGTAATGGAGGTTCACAGAGGTTTTGCTGCTTTCTCATCTGTCTTGCTTTATTAGAGTTTGCCATATAGGTGATAAGTCTATCATTTTTTTCCTATTCACTGAATTTGATGTGGTTAAAATGTGCAAGGCTTCAGAGGTCAACCTTTATTTATATGAATGAAATTCTCTTTGAAAAATTTCGACATTGTGGAAATCAATCTTATGTCCACTGTCTATTGCATGCATTGTTCTGGCAGATCTCCCCTCTGTACTTTTTAATTTTATTTCACTTCTAGGTGAACGTTTCGTGCATAGTCTGTTTTCATTCGCTGTGACCTCCACCTGTCTGCTGCTCTCCTATACATAGCAAGCTTAACATTCTGAACACTTTATCTTATAGACACAATTACTTTGTGGAATTTTTGGAACCATATCCTTGACATTCACCAAAGCTTTCTCTAGAAAATTAGAGTTCTTGAAACAGACTTTAACATTATATGAAGCAAATAGTCTTTGAAGTTGTTCAGCTGTGTCTTTTCGATATGAAATGGCTATCGTCGATAGCCAAGATTTTTCAATTTTTTGTTTTCCCTTATGCTCCTTTTTATTGATGATATTATCTAGTAGCTTTTCGGGATAACCAAAATTTGTTTTATATTGGATATCTCGTTCTCCATATCATCATTATCTGTGATAATGTTTATAGCTCTGATAACAAGATTTAAAGCTACTGAAACTTTCATTCCTAATGGATGATCTCATTGGAAATTGAAATACTTCTTGGAATGCATTGGTATTCTGTTGATTGTAAACTTTAGTTTCTCGTCAGTTTGTCTTTTTACAAGACAGTCAAGAAAGTTTAGAGTTCCCTCAGCCAATACTTCTTCATTAGTAAGCTCTATTTATTCTCAGATAAAGTTAATCTCTGTTCGAATTTTTTCTTTCTAAGCTTTCTTTATGTTGATAAATGTGTCATCTACATATTTGTACCATATTCTAGGATGAAAACTAAAACTTGTTACTGCTTTTCTTTCTAGAGCTTTCATAAACATATTTGCTATAATTGGAGATTCTGGTGAACTCATTCTAACTCCATTTGTCTGACAGTATAGTTTGTCTTTAAAAGTGAAATATGTACATTCTATAAAAAATTTAAGGCATTTTATCAGTTATTCTAATGACAATGAAGATAATAATAATAAGAATATAAAGAGAATGTACGGTTTGCAATAATACGAATGACGGAGGAGAGAAATCAGTTTAATGGACTCGGAGCTTTTAACTGGAAGAACCAATATCCGTCAGTGATCCAATGGCAAATTGAAATAGAATATTATTTAATTGAAATGTCGACTTTCTCGTCGATTGATTGGGCCGAAGTGCTTGGTCACAGGTAGACATGTCGGCTTCTTGTGCAAATGCATCGGCGATGTCTGGGCATTTGATAAGAATTGAATTGGTGCTTTGAGACAAGCATTGGAATCCAGGATGCGCATTTCGACATATTTGAAACTTATCCGCTGGATGATCGGTTAGGGAAAAGATTATCTATTATGGTCATCTTCCCAGTAGAATTCATCTCCGCTGTCTGTAAAATTCAGGCTAATATTCTGAAATGTTTGAGGAAGCATTTGACACACGTGGTTTGGTAGACGATTAAATATGGAAAAGGATGTCAGAATTCGTAATGGAAAGCAACTTCATTTTCGCTTCTATTATCTGCTTGTTTATTTCGCAGTTTATTAAATCAAACGATTCTACTAGGGATTATTCCCTCAAATTTCTCCGGAATGCAGTGAGACATCCTCCCTTCAGTGAAAAAAGTGACCAGCGTTTCACATTTGATCACTCATGTTACATCATATGACACGTTAACTGTGTGCTGATGTCACTAACTCTGGTAATGCGGTATTCACGAGTATCAGAGGATATTAAGCGAATTTATCTCCATAATGAGCTACTGACTTTTGTCATTAGAAAATGAACTTCTTGAAGCCTAAGGCATATACTGTTGATAAGTGACAACAAGTGTGAAACCTACAAACCACAGTTCACATGCAAAATAAATATAATTGCATTTAAAATTTATGCAATGCTATTTAACTGTGAAAAACGCGGTCACCATTGGACAACCTGTTAATCGATGCTGGTAAGAACTTTTCGAAGGTACTTAAGCTGGATAGTACATAAACCTGACTATATTCAGGCCTCGGCATATTTGAAGAAAGACGGATGACGATTCAAGGATGAGAGTGAATAAATGATCAAACAAGTGCATAGGCAATCCACACTTGAATACGTTGTGACCGAGTTATTCATTGAGATTATCAAAAACCTAATTAACTGACGTTATTCACATACACTTCCATTGCAATTTCACATATCTTGTTTATTTGGATCACACATAGTCCTACAGGAAGCCGATTGCGAGCTCGGGTAGATCAATTGAAACGTCTCTGACTGCAACAAAGGAAGACGCGAGTTCGAATTGCAGAAGAGGTACGAGTTCCTTCAGTGTTGCAGGTACGCCTTGCTGATCAGCGCCAACTAGCACGAAACCTAGATTGAAGGCTTCGTGATGACTGGATTGAACCATCTGGTATTTAGTTTCAACCACAAATATTTCGAATTATTATTTGGTGTGGTATTTTTCGGCAGATGGACGGACAAAACAGCAGGTGATCTAAGAAGATTCACGTAGTTTATTCGACAAGTGTTACCACCTTCTGTGTGGTTAAATGTCAATTACTTAAAATTATTCGCATCCTCCTATAGGTTTCAAAGCAAAAGATCATGGCGTACTACTTTACTCTCTAGTCATAGAGAATAAAACCAATGTGAGAAAATGATACTAATGTTACTAAATTGACGATCAACCTACCATATCAGTATTCCTTGAAATCAACGCGACAGCCTATATCTGGAATTGAAGGAGACTATGGATCAGTACGTGAAAACGATATGCAGGAATATATGACTTGATGAAACTGACACTGATTCAACACTGCAAAAAAAGACATTTGAAGCACTCTGAAGTAGCTTTCCATTACGAATTCTGACATCCTTTTTTATATTCAATCATCTACCAAACCGCGTGTGTCAAATGCTTCCTCAAACATTATCTTAATTACCACAGTTTCTGCCCTGTTCCGTACAAAAGAGCCTCAGTAAGGTGCCTCTTCAGTAGAATCCAACGAATATGCACTGAGGACACACTTGATGCGGTAGAAAGAAAGTTGACACAAACTCTGGTTGATAACAATTATCCAGACAAGTTCATTAGGAGATACAAAGTAGTCAGAACACGAAGACCCACTCTCCAACTCGCCCCTAAGAAAGACGTGTACATCAAGCTACCCTATATGGGGCATCAAAGCAGCTTGATAACTAGACAAAAACTGAACGCTGCTGTCAAAAAGACTTTTATGCAGTCAATATCATAATAATAGAGAATGTAAAGCCAATATATCTATCTAAGCCCTAAGAACGTGCGAAAAATGACGTTACATCCCACTGTATTTACCAATTTGAATGTACGTGTGGACACACATACATAGGGAGGACTCATCGATCTCTGCAAGTAAGGGCTTCAGAGCATATTCCTAAATGGCTCCAGAAACAAATGGAATCTTCAGAACCTATTAACGGTGAGAACAGGAGACCTAGCTCTTCCATTGCGAAACATATTATGGAGACAGGACATAAAATTGACGTTAGCAGATCTTTTAAACCTATCTATAAAATGTGTTTAAGGCGTATCCTAAAGTTTGTGGAATCCCTAGCAATTAGAAAGTTTCAGCCACCTTTATGCGTTCAAAAACAATTCGTCATCACATTAAACCTTCCTTGGTAAATTTTGTTTTGATACCATAGCAGATGTGCAATTACATCTGTTATTTGGTTCAGTGGTCTTCATTGTTACTTTGACCATGAATATGTCCTTTTAACTTGATATAAGTCTATTTTCTCACCTCTTACTTCTTTATTAATTTCATATATATCCCTGTGATAAGTCCGTGTGTGATCAGATTGTTCGGAATGTGTTGAGCAAATACATTACACGATTCAGAAAAATTACGTCTTCTTATTGCTTTATCTAAATTCATAAAGGGAATTAATTGTTTTAAAATATTTAGAGACATGTTATTCAAGTGAACATGCTCCACGAAAAAGGCATGAAATCAAACGACAAAATTTCAGAATGTTGAATAAGAGTTCAAACATTCTTTTCAATTTCAGTTGGTCAATTTCCGGAGCCTAAAGAGAGTCTAAAAATCATCGGTCTGACATTTTCTCAAGTGAAAAGATCCCTTCTGAGAACTGTCGTGTAATTAAAACAAGAGGGGAAAGGTGACCAACTCACTGGAAGACCTTTAGCCGGGAAAAATCAATACTTGTTAGATGAAGCTGCAAAGATAGGACCTCAGGTGAACACAGAGAAGATTAACCCGAAGGAGAAACCTGACAAGTGGACATAACAAACAGTCACTAACAAAAAGGATACTTAAATCATTCGCAACACACAAAACACTAGATGAAATAAATCATCAAACGTTTCATTCGAAAGAGATTTGGGATGAGAAATATCAGTGAAACAAAATAAAATCAAAACTGAGCCCAAATCAGTGAAAACCGTTTCTGTACAACAACCTAAAGAATGGAGACTACAGACCTCAAATTATATCCACGTTTCACTCCATCACTCATTTTCTCAATGAATATGTTGGTAATAATGGAATAATTTCAAATCCACGCAGCTTAGCAATTGACTTTACATCGTTGTGAGTTCTGATTTATTTGTTTTTGTTTTCTCAACAGTTGATGTTGTTTACTTCAGCTTATGTTTTGTAGTGTTGTTTATCGTAGGAAGCATTTTGTTTGGAGTTGTCAAAACATGTTTGCATTAGACGTGCGTATCTCAGATGTTTTTCTGTTTTCATTTACCAGAAACTTTGAATGATTTTTTTGCTTTAGATTTTTTTATCTTTATATTCTTTAGTGTGCGCATTTCGTGCTACGTACTCTCTAAATTTTCGTTTTTTATCTCGGTGTTCTCTCGCTTGTGAATCTTCTTTCGTTAAAGCGGCTATCATTCTTTTCTTTCGATATCTGACTTTGTGAATTATTCGAGTTTGTTGATGAAAATTGGTTGTAGAAGTCACAGCTACTTGTGATATTGTAAAATAAGCTTCCTGCAGTCTACAGTTTGTTTCTTCAGGAATGTTTCAGTCCCATTATATTCATTGTAAATGACCCGCATGAAGGTGAAATTCACTTGCTTTTACTCGCCAGTTAATGTATTCAGTTCGGAATGTGTGATTCGCTCGATACGACCGATATAATAATACTCAAGTTAACTGCCTCTAGTATTGGGAAATTCAAGTATGCTAGGTAGAACGCAATGAACCAGCAGATGCTATTAAAACACCCTCCTGCGACTCGCAGTCCCAAGTTGTCTCAATGAGAGCAAAGAGACAGTTATATGCGATTCGATGTGTGATATAATTAAATAGTAATAATAATAGTGGCATTTCGAAGTCACCTCAACAGTGCCGTTAGGCAGCCGCACCATACAAGGCGGTCTCACCTACAGAATGAGTACTGTGAAACCAAATTAGCTAAATAAACAATAACCGTTAGCATTTTCTCTCGTGAATAAAAAGGAATATTCCAAACATGGGTGGCATTGAATTACTGCAGATAAGAATCCAACACTTTCTGCTGATAGTTGAATGTGGAAGAGTCTGAGGATATTTCGATCTAATGACATGTTACCGATTTCATTCAAAAGAGTATTTCTGGAAATGTTATTCTTTGCCTCACGTGTTAGAGTTATTCTTTATCGTTTCTGCAATGCTAGTCAGTAAGAATGACTAATTTCGTCCATTCACCTCCCACCATCTCTGATATTAACGTAAAGTTGTATGAATAGTATGAATATCATTTTAAGTAATTGCGATTTTGTTTTGCATCTTTTCATTTTCAGGTTTCTATGACTGCTCCAAAACCAGTAAGAAAAAATATATTTATTATTGAACAACTGTTACATTGTATCTGACACTCAGTGTATATTAGTGTTTAAAAATAGTGCTTCTATGTGCTAATAGAGGCACTTCAATTCAAACTGACGGACACTTTAATTAACTAGCACTTTGTGAATGCCCAACTTTCCTGGCCTCCTGGATTCCGTATAAGTCTTTATATTTGCATGATGCGATTGCAGTACTAGTTTCGAGTAATGCATGCCAAAATAAATACATTTGCTTTAAATAAGTGATGTTTAAGCTCTTAGTATTTCGGTGTTTGTGGTGAATTTAAGAGCCACTTCATTTCATGATCATGATGGAGAACACCGCAATATTCATCACTCTCTACAATAGAGTCTCGCTAATCTGTGCCAATGTATATTGTTTGATAGTCATACCTATCCATCAGGCTTCAGAGTTGAACATATGGAATTGCATCGTCACGGTAGTACGCTGGCATATATACCCCGTCACATGACATAGGCTTCACTTTCACCTGTGCCCTAGTGGTTGTCACTCACATCTGTACTTGTCGGGTCTGCTCTTGCATCACTGTCTTCCCGACCGCCACATTTGACAGGCAAGTAGACTGAAATATACTTCTGTCGAGTTAGAGAAACTAGAGCTAATAAATCAAGCTTTCCTCTCAACAGTGATTTTGAAATGACGATTTTCTTGTTTGGGTTAATTCATGACACGCCATGACTTTTTATGCAGATCTCCATTTCTTCTGTGATATTTTGATTGCACTCTCTCTTGAATTGTTTTATTTGCTCTATTCACTGTCAATAGTCCTGTTGTTTTATGTCACAGTGTGTGTCACAGTCCATCACAAACCAATTTTAAATGAGCTTGCTGAGTTATTGACAGGAGTGAAAATTGGTAAATTGCACCTGACTTTCTTTTAATTTCAATTGAGCTCTACCGGATCGTGTGTATTATGTCACGTTTTTCAAATTCACCATCATTACTTTATGCTCTTTTAAGACGATCGTTTTCATACATCTTTGACGTATATATGTGTCTGAATCCATCACATATATGGGTGTACGTAATGCCTGACTTTTGAAAGGCAAATACTATGTGTAAAATACTGTATGAAATACTATTTATATAATGAAGGATTAGGTTGTTCAGTTGTCATCAATTGATGTTACTTGAGCTTCACACCGTATGATTTTAAAATGGGTTCCAGTCTCCACCTTAAAAGCAAAATAAATTCGGTCAATTGGAATTTCATTTCCTTTTAATGAGGAACATGAATTATAGATGCATCTGTGTATTCACTCTTTAATGTTTATTCACAGTGATGACGCAAGTATAACATTGACTATTTATTGGTGTGATTCTGCTTATTAGTATCGCATATGGTTGCATTGAATCGACCATAAGGAATCGAACTTACGTAAATCGCAAACAGTGTTCCATTTGGAACATCTTAATAGACAGCTCAACTTGAAGGAATAAATAACACATAAGGTGATTACGTATTAGCAAATGGCGTCTCAGTTCACGAAGGAAGACAAATTCACAAATTTATGTAGCTATATGAGGTTCTATCACTTAATCGCGATTGCCAATAAGTACATCTCAGATGAATGTCGTTGAATCACTGACTGTAGTTCTGAGCATATCTTCTAATACCTTTGTTGTTGTGCGTGATATTTTTTAGGATTAAATCAATTTGCATCTCAATAGAGTGATTTCTTCATCTTCCTCTCTCTCACATTACAACAATTTATTGATTTTACAATGTAGCGACTTCCACAGTTTGAAGCATCGTAAGTAACCTTAATCAATTACAAATTTGAATAAATCAGTATATAAAAAACTGCTTATTCCTGCTTGTGAGTATGAGAGTGAACAAGATGAACTGACTTGTGGTCAAAATTTTGCAAGTCGCAATTTAGATTTTTTTCCCCAATTTTTTGTTTTTAGCTGGATAAATACAAAGATGCGAGATAAATCTGGAAATTGAATCGTCGTCCACAGAAAACTTTAATCGCTTTAATTCACATTTGCTAACTATTTTAAAAATCATCATGATTTTGTTGTAGACAGTGTTTGTACAATTCATGAGTAAATGTAATTCATTTAACCCAAATGTATAGGTGAGTAACTTACCAATAAACAAATACTGACTGCGTAATCAACTACCTGAAGTCTTTTGTTTGACGCTTCGGTACCAAGAGCGCTTGGATATCAGCCGCCGCCTTTGTCCACTGACATATTGTCGCACATAATTCGATACTAGGAAAATGGATCCATTAGGAGATCGTTAAGTGCCAAATTCTCTTGTCATTTCTGAGATGAAATAGCATTAGGTTAACCAGGCATTTGCAGACAACTGAGACAACATGTGTTTGATGAATTACTACCTAAATTCTCTATATTGTTTTACTTCGAATACGAAGTGACCATCGTGGGGGAATGTCGTCACCGTTTAGTCGGTTTCACTGTGTCTGGGGGTTTCCACCACTTAAGGGTAAATATGAAGTTCACCGTGTCTAAAATAATGCTGTGCTGCTGATATTGACTGTTGACAAGTGTGTAGTATTTCATTGTGTTAGCTGTCTTAAACTTTAAACGAGCGTTTTCGGCACAACGTTTATGATAAGCAGCCAAAAGTTTCTGCTGGATTTTGCAGCACTGAAAAGTAAGGTGGAGCCAGGGGAAGTCAGTTTACAGTGAAGCGTATAGTGAATTGAACCTGACAAAATATTTGAACGAAATTATTGCGTTTTCATTGGTGTCTCAATGCTATTAGGAAACCTGCTTATATCTAGAAATTAGGGGTCACTGACCACCATATTCTTGCAATTGGTCATGAGTGTTATCAACATTACACTGGTATTCTTACTGCCTGAACCTACTGTACCAAGACATAAGTATTTTCGTAGCCTTTTACTGACAATTTTCTCCACTGTATTTGATCTCAGTAAGTGATATTTCAACCTGAATGTCACCGATAAACAGTATACCAGTTGATTTTCACTTCAGTGATAACAATGTCTTACAAGTACGAACCTTTTCATCATGTACTGAAAACGTTTACCAAGTGCCATCCGAATATCTTTAGCAATGAGATGCAATAAAACTCAGATTATTTGTTCGTGGATCGTTTGATTTTTATGCAGTGCCATCTTGATATCTATATTTTCATCCGATTTCGGAAGCTGTCAGAGGGCAAGAAGCATGCAATTCAGCTTCTCGGTTATGTTACAACACTTGTGGGTCGTATAATTTGACAAGCAATTACTTCAAATTAAAACGGAAACACATTCACTCAAATTTTTATGTCTAGCAGGAAGGCTCTTCTCCTAACCTTATTCTTGTAGCCCCCTATGCTTCACTGCATCCAAAGAGACTGTGAATGAAACTCAAACTTGTCAGCTGTCATAGAGTTAAATAATCCTTCTTATCAAAATAAGAGCAATTGTTGCAACTCTGTTATGGAAGAAAGGTCTTATTTTATCTCAGGTAATCATGGTTCCCAGTCAAGGTTTAATCTTGATTTCTGTATTCTGGAACTAATCACATTTCACACAACTTGATACCAGCCAGTTTCAGTGAGACTTATTGAAAGTGAATTTTCTGATATAGAATTACTATGCATTTCTTTATAGTTCTAATGAAATAGACTTGCAGAACCGATAGTGGTTTCAAAGTTTCAGGAATATAAGAGGCTTATTCGTAATTTTCCAAAACAATCTTCATATCATTAAATTAAATTACATATAAAAGATTCAGCAAAGAAAAACTCTCTTTATTGACAAAATCATCTTCACTGGCTGTAGAGTCGGATTTATATTGACCAGAAATGGATAGTAGTCCATTTTTGAGTGATAGGTGATGACATGATTGATATAATTACTCGGAAGTGACTTTAAAAGTAAAAATTAAATGTTGTAAATGACGTAGTACTCAACGGCACAAAGGAAGAATTTGTTAGAAATTTGATAAGTTTAATATTTCGAGTGAGTGTGAATAAAGGTAGTTGAGTGTTAATTTAACAAGTGTGAAGAGAATGTGAAAATGTACAAAAGGAACATATGAGAGTGATTATAGTGAATATTTATTTTTTACTTCTGAAGCCATTTTTGAGTAATTAAATCAATCATGTCATCCCCTATTACTCAATAATAGACTACTGTACATTTTAGTAAATATAAATACGACTGTACAGACTTTGAAGATGATTTCGTTGATAAGGTAAATCTTCCTCGTTAAAGTTGCCCTTTATTTTCTGCATGACTCAATGGGTATTTTCGGTGAGTTACATATACCACGCTTACAACGATTGAACTTTCAAGTAATGGGAAACTGATGAAACATGTTTTATTTATTTCGGCGAGAATCCATTTCAGAGTAGATGCATTACTCTTGAGCCTTTAAGTACCTTCTTGTTGAAACCATGCGTACAGAATTCATGTGTTTTCAGGTTTCCACATCTACTCAGTTTTACAGAAAATAAGGGACAACACTGTAGTGTCACTTTGAACAAACTCAGTGTAATTCTCACTTTTAACATACATAACACAGTGATATGATTAAACTGTCACATCATTTGAAATTATTCTATTTCAGTTGGAATTACTGCTAATCACAGTGCCTAGATTCTCTTCTCATCCCACGTCTTCATGTACTCACTAGAAAGGTGTCAGTCCGACAAGAGCGTAGTTAGAGACACAATCCTCATGTACTTTATTTGTTAAAAGAAGGAGACATTCAATAAAACAGTATGTCTTACCCACGATCGCTTTAAATATCCTTCTTCCAATTGAAACTGTACTTGCATGATAACGTCAGTCTTTTTTGCAGATTTCAACCAGAGTACGTGTCTAGCACAAAAAGAGTCTTTACTTCTATAACATGAATGGCCAATTCAAATGCCTCAACAAAATATTTGAGACAGTATAAATAGTCGTAAAATAGCTTGTCCTCACATTTATTCATTTGAATTATTCAACTATGAATACGTCTTTACTCATTCTTACCTTCTTGTTTGCACTGACGATTTACACTGCAAGCGAATTAAGTAAGTGTTGATGCTTTTAAAGTTGCCCCCTGATTGAATACATATTTTATTTAAGAAAAAGTAACCTTAAAAGTGGCATTAATTTCAGTGAGAATAACTTTATCACTGATTTTTGCATACAAGATTTTGTCATTCTAAATGTTCATGGCACAATTCAAAAACGAAACAAGTAGGAATGCAAATGTAAATGAAGTTCCTAATGTCACATGTTAAAGGGATGAAAAGAAAATCAATCTCTGTCTTCTTCAAAATTTTTCAGGGGTCAACTGAGAGACACAGTCACTATTTAACTGGAATTTCTTCGCTATAACCGATAAAACGAGGTAGATGCGAAATATGGTGTGCTTTGCATATGACGAAAAAATTAATCGTCTATTCAGTACTGTTTTTGAAGATCCGTGGAGACAGTTATTATCAGTCAGATGATACTAATAGCGCGATTTAACCAAGCTCTTTGGACGTGTTTCAGCTAGCCAGTTACTGTCATCAACACCTAATGAGGACCAGAGTGAAATGTGCTTCTTCTGTGTGATGCCCGGATTGTGAATCTGTTCAAATTTCATTGAGAGCAGATATCATTTTGAATGGATATTTGCGTCGCTTCTAAATCTACAGCTGTTTTTATCTGTCATTGATATAAAAATTAAACTTGTGCACTGTGTTCGAGTGTAATTCCATTATGGGTAAATTTTGTTTTAATAAAGTCTCACAGTGTTATACAGTAATGTTTACTGATGACATTTCGAGCACAATTTATTGCTCACAATCATATCAAGGTGATATGATTATGAGAATTAAATAAAGCTCGAGACGATATCAGTAAACATTACTGTTTTTATCTAACCTGATATTCTCAATTTCATGTTATCTTGGCATGCCACCTTGATAACCACTTAAGCTTCCTTGCAGTTTCCTCCAGAAACAGAAACGGATCTCATTACTTCAAGATATGAGCATCTCGCTAAGACTGTTTCACGATCATCTTTTCTGGTGATTATTCGTAAACTATTCTGCTAAAATATGAAATTTACAATTGCTGAATTCAAAACTTGGATTCTTGGTAGAAGCTTTTCTTAGGCGATATTTCACACCTGCCGCCACGTTTCTTTGCTGAAATTTCAAGAGTGTGCTTTCCACGACGGACTGACTCTTCTCAAACTCGTAGCTGAATGATATTTAAATGTCTCTTCTTAAATACATCTCCCATAAAATTTCCCGTTTTGTCAAAAGTGTCATATCTTCCTTTGGAATAGGAATAGTCAAAGTGTTTTTCAAACGAAAGCGTGGTCAGATCCTAAGGAAAAGGAAAAGCCTGCCGAGAAAAAAATATTTTTATTTGAATATAAAAATTCCTGGCTAAAATATTTGAAAACATTTATCTATAGCTCCCAAAGAGGGTGAGAATATTTTTATCAATTTCCAATCTCTTCCATATTTTGCCTTTTTTAAAATATCATATTTATTTTTACCTTGAAGTACTTTCCGAAACCATCAATCGGAATCAGGTCTTTTAATAGACAGGCGATTTACCTCCACACGTATATCGAAAAGTGTTAGGTAGAGTTTCGTGCGAAAAAAATAATTTCTTGTTTCCATCGAATTCACAATTCTAGTGCGTTTTCCATAAGTAGCAGAGTCCTTAGTTATGCATTCACTGAAACAAAATTACGTGTCACCTCCGATAATTTTGCATCTTCCAAAACCGACAACCCATATCACAGTAAACTGCCCATTATTCCATCTGTTCTTGATTAAAATCATTTCAAACCGATAAAAACAGCGTCGATATAAACAAATGATAGAATCAAGAGTCAAGAGTGTGAAGACATAGCCAAGGGCACCATCTTCGATGAAACATTTGTTTCAAGTCTCAATGTGGATTTTCAATTCAGCCTTGTGAATTTGAGAAACAGCTCGAGGTTTAACTTTAGCCTATCTGACTACACGTACTCATCTCAATGACCCGATGAAATCTGTCTTAAAATAAATGCATACCTATGTAGAAATATCGACTGGTGCACAGAGTTAAATGTCAGTATTCGAATACATACCGCTTGTTCTGCGTACGTGTCTGCATCAGTGAGGGCGATTTGTGTAAGCATTTTCGGCACAGGTAAAGCTAACAGACAATGAACACTGTGAATGTAGTCTCTGTTCAATGATCAGTGATGACCATGTGATTGCTTCCTGTATGCGAATGGAAATCTTGTTCACAGTGTCTTATCAGGTGTCCAATGGTGTCATATTTGAAATATTCAGTTTTCACACCCACATATTCTTTTCCCATCATGCTGAGTCAACTCGAAGATTGTTTTCCATCTTATGCGAACAGTCGTGACTATAGGCAAGGCAGAGTAAGGAATTAAAGATGAGAGCTGTTGAACTTCACTTCGCTTTTCTTATTCCATATATCACAGAGTGATTGAGTGTCGCTGTATAACAAATCAAACGAATCAAATAATGTGGAATGATTCCCTATCTACCTATCTATCTATCCATCAAACTACTGACTGTCATGGTGACAAAATGTGTTAGTTTCAATTGATGATGAAATTACTGAAGTGAAAATAAATAAGTTAGTGAATATTCTCCTGTGTTGATACCAGTAAACGTTTGATGATTTCAATGTGGAGGGAGTAAAGGTATAATTGACTGTCCATCACGTCTCACCATTCTAGAATTCCCATTTGACATAAGAATAGACAATATATTTTAAATGAAATAGCTTATAGTTCTCATTCGTTTTGGGATATATGCATACATAGATATGTTGGAGAAATTGTTAACATCTCATGTAGAACGGTGTTTTTGAGCATGCGTTCAGGTGGATTACAGAAAATGAGATTAAACAGTATGTGAAATATTCAGGCGTTATTTCTAATCCTAATTCACGTTGTTATGTGAACATTAACGTGTATATTTTCCATGGAATCGTATGTTGAACAGTTCATGTCATCATTCTTGATTATTGATCATACCAGTTATATTAAGATAAATTCAAGGGATTATTTTAGTTTCCTTCGAGAACAAATGACGGTTTTAATCTACAACCGCGTGCATATCATTTCAATGTATGTTTTTTATAAGGATATTTTGTTATTTCTATGGGTGCTGTTTAGTAGTGAAATATTTAAATAAAAAGCATTTATTATGAAACAGAGTCCTAATTATTCATTGAAATGTGCATCATTCCAGCGCAAGAAAGTGAGTTTCGAAAATCGAATTCAGTAGATGAATTAAAGATTATTGAAATATTCGGATAATGAATATACCATAAATCGATGAAGTATAGAAGATCGTTGATGATTCTGTATAAAACCATTGAAAAAATGTTTAGAGTTAAGCATTATCAACTCGATTTCTCATAAAATCACCGACTTATTTATGCATTTGGTGGCAAACTTTTGAAATGAAATGTACTAGCATGAATGGATAATTGGTATTACAGCTGCATGATCACACTCGACTCAGGAAAATATTCGCAAGTAGAAAGGTTGCAGGTGTTACACGTTTACAGTAAACTTTACAGATAAACCTAATAATCAGAAATTATCTAATACTGGAATGCCTTTTTCTTAAAAAATTATCATAATTTTGAAATAACTGGAGTTGGTTTTACAGTCACTAGGTGTTTTCTTATGTTTCTATCTAGACAGCAGAATAGTGATTATTGTCATTCGTGTAACCAAGATACTTCGTGTTACGTGTATTTTAAGACGTCTTGCGATTTTAACTGCTGCTGATATTTGCTTAATTACCTCAATAGACTGTGTACTTTTGTTGACAAAATAAAATTAGCAGAAATTTTCACGTATACACAATTATGCAATCATAATTGTCTTATTTCAGTATGCAAACGTGAGTACCTAGATGAATTATATTGCCAATTATATCAGATAATGCCTTTGCTATTAGTTCATGTTATAATTAGATGACAGCTGCACAAACAAAAGACACATTTTCTGGCCAGATTACTTAGGTTTATATAGGATTTAGAATTACAGCTTGAGAGTAAATCGTAGTGATTAATTGAGCAACGGTTATCGTGGATGTAATCCATTTGCTGCATACTTTCGGTTTTGTGTCAAAGTAGATATTTTCAACCGGGTGAATAACTTACTGTGAATTCTTCAAATATGCAGTTTACGAGGGTAAGCTGAAATACGTTGTGTGATTCACATAAAAGTAATTCATTATTTTACATTAACATAATGGAATTTCAAATTTCATAAGCAATGTAATAATAAAATTAATTAAATGCATCTGATGAGAACACTGCCACCCCCACCATTCTTTGATATTACTGATAGTAATAGTTAGATACATATAAGAACATAGGCCTTCAAAAGTAAATCTCCTTTCCATTCTGCCCACCCACTCCAATCTATTCTTTACATGATATCCTTCATGTCACCATTCGACGATCAACGCATCCTCTCACATTCAAGTTACACTCGAAAGTCAGCCGTGTGGTGTCACTTAATGCTCTCACTCTGCACTCTGAGCAATGCACTCGACTTCATGAGTATATACAGATGTCTGATTGAGTCAAGTTTTCGGTGGTCATGATACGCTCAGAATCGATGTCATTCTGATGTTTGTCAGTCTAATATAATGTCAGATGTTTTGCAACGTTCACAAAAGCGGTGATTCGTCATCATTTGAGAAATGAAGGCAACTGAAATCCCGTTTGTTGCACATCGGGAAGGCACAGTGAAATGGTGATATTTCGAAATCAACGATAATAAGCTGTGAAGTGTTATATTGAATCCACTTATTCTGGTCGATAATGTGATGAGTTTGTCCTAACACGTTTATTGAAATGACACGTTCTGCAAATGATCCCCATTTCTCTGACTCATTCCTGCATTTGTCAGTAAATGAAAAAAATTTAGAATCACTTTCATGTTTCTGGAATGCTCCGGACAAGAGCAGATGATAAGAAAAGCCAAAATCATGTGTAGTCGTATCACACTGAGTGTGGGGATGTATTGGCTGTAATCTGATATGAATAAATGCAGTAGGTATTGAGAACAACCCCAGTGTAAACTGATGCATGTGGATGAATCGGTGTGAATATGGAATATGAGGCTATTCGACAGTTAAATGATGTTCATTAGGTTCCCTCTTACTCTAATTGCCACTGAGGAAATACGAAAATGACTTCATTGGAAAAAATTCTCTTTCCGTTTTTGATGTTTTCGTCAACTCGAGAGGCGTGGAAGCTGTGGAACCCTTCACTGCCACAGATGCGAATATGCCTGAAAGACATATGACGTTAGACAATCGAATTTAGGATGAAATGGAAGAATGTGCAGTGAATGGGGATAAAGAAGATTATTGAATGACTTTGGTGTTTAGAAACATTTTCCTACTTGGTTTACATGGCACTGACAGCATCAAGCAAATTTGTTTTTGTGAAATTATTGTGGCTATTCTTATTTGATCCCGTCAATTTCAAATTTGTTTTACGAGTTCTGGTGTTGGATTTATTGGAACATCTTGTTTGTTGGTTTCATGTCAGCTGTACATTATGTTGTTTGCAAAACTAGATAGACGAGTGCATGGATGTAATTTTTTTGGATGGAATGACTAGACGTACATTTGTTTAATGTTATTTGTCAAGTATAGTTCAGTTTGTCTATGTGGATCTTTGTTAGATATCTTTTCCTGGATTTCATCTTATTGGATCGAATCATTGCATGATCTTCAACTTAGCCTTATTTATTCACAAGTACCATTCCAGAATCCTAATCTGGACACACCATGATCTAATTTTCGTTATTCTCTGATTCACTGAGTTCATCTCTATGTCCTTTGGTTAATAGAATACCAAATCTACTTTTGTTATTCATCCAATGAAGATATTAATTTAAAATGGTTTATTTAAAACAGTCTACATCATAGCAGGATATAGGATTAGTCTGAATAATAAGAGGTTCTAATTAGAGTTTCATTTACAAGCTAATTAACAATAGGTATTACCCAATCGAAACATATTCCAGTTGTTGTAGTTTGCATTTACAATAGTGATAGTGATACTCTGGAACAATTACACGTGCCTTTTTTCCCATATCAAGAAGGAAAGAATGTTTCTTTGGCTATAGGTGATAACCTTATACTAAACTGTGAAGTGGTTTTATCTGGGAGTCTTCTGAGTCATAGCCAGTTATTTATGCTTCTTTACGGAATGCTTACACAGCTAAATTTGTGCACTCTGCTCAGCAGTTATGACATTTAGCAGCAGAACAATGTTCAACTACCATGTCGTCATACAGTCCCCGCTTCTCTGTCAAAAGTGGAGAAACAGTCTTGTTGTTCTTTCTTAACCAGGGTGCTTACATGCAAAACATAACTGTCAGTACCATACACAAATATACTTCATTCTATCAATTCCTATAACAGAATATAAACTCACCATTATATTTGACTTCAAAGAAAACTGTAACTTATATACTAATAAGCATTTAATGAATTTATGAATATCTGATGATCAGATAAAATCATTGATGTGATGCCAATTCTTGATGTTTTCTAGGACAGAGATTCTGATTTGTTTTTTATTCTTTAACGTTCCTAGTAGAACTTAGGGCTTCAAGGTAGACGCTTGAAATTTAGGTAGCAGTTGTGTTCATTTTTACCGGATGGAGTTGCCAGCCTCATTTCCGACCTTCTGTCTCTAGCAGTCTTATTGCCGAATTAGCTAGGTGAAGGATTGCGCCGGCCAAGGATACAACTCCGCACGACTTACGTTATTAACTTAAGTTATGTCACGGTGTAAGCAAAAGTCATTTCAAGTCATCACATTCTAAAATATCACTTGTTTTTTGAGGCTAGTTCACCCGTCTCATTACTTCTCACCTGACAAGTTCGCCTTTTCATATTTTCAAATGTTAATTTGATAAACAACTCGAGCTTTGCAAATCTCTTGAAGAGAAGCCAACTACAGATGTTTACCGTAATGTGCACATGAAATCTGTCCTAAATGTTAAACATCAGTTTTCGAACAGTAACTATTTGCCCTGTGTATGTTTCTGTATAAGTGAAGGCGATTTGTGTGAGCATGACGGTCACAGGTAAGGCCTAGCGATACTGAACACAGGAAATTCAGTCTCTGTTTGACGATGAGTTAATACCGTGTGATTGTGTCCTGTATAGAAGCATGAAGAAATAAAGCAGTTCAATTGTTGAACTTCATTTCACTTTTCCTTTTTGTTAAACCAAATTAATCCACTATCATGGAATGTTTCCCAGGCTATCAGAGTTCTGACTCTCTCAGTGATAGAATGTCAAACTATCCATGGATGACTAGATTACTGAAGTGAAAATAAATATGTAAATTATTAGGCTTCCATGTTGATGTCAGTAAATGTTTGGTAATTTCAATATGAAATGGATGGAAATCATGGTTGATTGTACATCAAGTCTCACTATTCTGTGATTTCCATATGAAATGATTATATACATTATTTTTCAAAGTGATATAGTTTATAAGTTATATTGATGCACACTTAAACCGAAGATTTAGAAGTTTTCGTTAGTGTTTTCGAATGAGCACTATTCATAGGTAGTTATTTTTCCCTACGATATCGAATACTAACACATTTGTATTCATGCTTTGACACGGATACATATGTCGATTCAGATAAATTTAGTAAGTTTAATTAACCCACTTCATTTGGAGATAAATAGTGGATTGCAATTCGGCGAAAATTAACTTGTCACAGATCGACACGCCGTAAACAGGAGGAGTAAACGAAGAAATACTTGCATTCCAACTGGAGTGCACTCTAATATAAATGGCATTTCTACTTCAACACAAAAATAACCACTACCGTTATGATAGGCATTCCTGCAATTTCGGTTTCAAAGACATGTCTAATTAGGCATGTTTCTTTCCCCTCCACTTACCAGCATACTGATTCACATAGTCCAGAAAGTATTTCCTTGAATCCGTCCACAGCATAGAGACTTTTATCAACACTCTTTGATAACTCAGTAATAAATGATTTCTTTGAATCGATCTGACCCAATGAGTGGCGTTTCAGTCTTCTATTATTCGGTTGAACACTACTACAACATCGAGATTCTGTAAAGGACTTAGAACACCGGTCGGTTTCAATGCACCAGGGAACAAATTCCTGGGAAGTTTTCGCTTCACTAGACCTTACTCTGTAATTCACATACTTAGTAGGAATATTTATTGCAAATCGTTGCCCAAAATATTGAGAAATGGAACAAACGCCTTTTAGACATTTGAGAAACTTAAGGAATTATTCTGACAGCTTCATCACTAACATCTTGATATATAATCAACTTGCCGACTCATTTATTTCATAGTTATAGCCTATTTTTCTAAAAGCGTTCAGTACATTTCATGTGCGTAATTAGGACTTGAGATTATCCATCATTATTTTGTAATTAAGGATGCTATTGACATGTATTGATGGCATTGTGGTTTCAAACTCGTAATCTACCACCCATAATGAAAGTAGAACTCATCTTGCACATGAATGAGATGAAATGACCTTAATTTGTTACATTTACAAGATTTCTAAGCAAAAGTGAATGTTTTGAGAATGTAAATCAATCTTGAATTTGAAGTCGTATAATGCATTTCACTATTGTGTGACCTGCAGATCATAGTGGTATGTTCCCTATCTAACTTTCCATCTATCTATTTCTCTACGTATCTACCACACGGCTCATGTTTTCGGTGAAAAAATTCTTATTATTTATTGCACATGTGTTTGACGAGTATAATAATTATTCAGGCACTATTTTAATATTCTTTATACAAGCTGATTTGTCAACTTTCTGTAATAATATTTTCGGTAATAGAAGCTTTGGAATATTCATCCCCCATTGTCTCATCACCTGGAGGGCTTTTCGCCTTTCTCTCTTGTGTTTTTCAATACTTTAGTACTTAAGTGAAAAGAGTAGCTTTTAGTTATATGAGTGTGAATTATTTGGCGTATGTTGTCTGTGGTTATACTCACCTCATTTCAGTGTGTAAAGGTGAGTGTTCAGCTTTCGCGTTGAAGTTTGAGATATTTTTCGAGTGCTTTACTTTTGACAAAACGATGCCATCGGCTGATCATCTCATGATTGGCGCCGGTATTTGTTAGCGTCCAATATGACGTATGAATGCCAAATACACAGATGAAATCGCCATTTCTCTCCATGACATAGGCAGCAGTGATATAAATAACAAAAAAATAAACACTTTTGAATAGCTTTGTGATCTTTAATGAAAGCAACGTCGAAGCTTATCTATCAGGATTCTTTAATTAGTAGTTCTGTGTAGAAATTTGCTTGAGTTCATGTTTTTGAATATAAAAATTGAGATACACTACTGATTCATAACTTGAGAAAAATAGCACAAAGTTGTAATCAAGTAAATATCACAGCCTGAATTGCAGAAGATAGACCGTACAGTCCATTTGGAAGATGAATCATTCATTTCAAAACTATTTCATAAAATACAAATCATAGAATTGATGCGTAAGTTGAGCTAAGATTTCCTATATAAGTGGTCACTGAATTTGAACTTCCATACATTCATTAAATACCGGCAATAACGTTTAGATAAGAAAACTCTGTCATAAAATAGTTTCCTTGAATGTTAACCCCGTTCACAAGATTTATGACATATCATTGGTATTATCAAAATTATTGATGCTTCGGATTCCAAAGGCAATATTAGGCTTCAACTCTGCATACCCACTACAATTTATTCTTTACATGATATCCTTCATGTCACCATTCGACGATCAACGCATCCTCTCACATTCAAGTTACACTCGAAAGTCAGCCGTGTGGTGTCACTTAATGCTCTCACTCTGCACTCTGAGCAATGCACTCGACTTCATGAGTATATACAGATGTCTGATTGAGTCAAGTTTTCGGTGGTCATGATACGCTCAGAATCGATATCATTCTGATGTTTGTCAGTCTAATATAATGTCAGATGTTTTGCAACGTTCACAAAAACGGTGATTCGTCATCATTTGAGAAATGAAGGCAACTGAAATCCCGTTTGTTGCACATCGGGAATTCACAGTGAAATGGTGATATTTCGAAATCAACGATAATAAGCTGTGAAGTGTTATATTGAATCCACTTATTCTGATAGATCATGTCATCAATTTATCTCAGTACTTCAAGATAATATTTGGAATCAACTTGATCAGTTTTCACTGTTATGATGCCAAAATTCTGGGTTATTTACTAGAAGAATCGGTAGTGTGGGAACATGCTCACGCTTTATTAAAAATTTAATTTTTACACACTTCATTATTATTTTTGAACTGTTTTGTTACTTGGAAGTTTTCTGTAAGTTAACAGCTAATTCACTGAGCGTTCATTTCTGATGATCTTTGTGATCACATGAGATAATTGATAAAACATAATTTTTATCATCCACATAAATGAAGTTTTGAGTTATTGTGGTTTTTCATGTGGAATGCACAACTCCTGTTTTACTATTCAAACACATCAAACCGCTGTACCACCTGTTTGCCTGATAGTGAATATGTCAGTGTCAATGACTTCCATTTGGTGACTCATGATTTTGTGGATAATTAGTTAATTGATACCGATGTACTAGTGTACACTAGAGCAAAAGTGATGGATCAGTTGTCATAACTGAATGTAATCAAAGCGGACTCTTCATATATTTCAACACCAGACAACATCTAAGACTGTACGCGGAGAATCCATATTTACTGCAAGTAATCGTTATCTCAGTGTCATATTGCCAATAGTGAAGAAAGGTAGGATCGAATTTGTGAAAATGATGTTGTTGCTGCCTGAACAAACACACATGGAAGTGAGATTTATGACTGATGTTTGCAATGTCAATGGTTTATCCCACCTCGTCAGTTGTAGTGGCTCTACGTTGACAGTTGATTTTCATGTTTCACGACTGTTGTATCAAATAATTGTTGGGGTTTTCATATATATGATTCTCATCTCATAAAAGGCTTTATTACTGCTATCTACTGAGTGTTTGATAAGTATTATCAGTGTTTCTTAGAAGGAAGACTATAAGCTTTAGGGCAATGTAAAACAGGAAAACGTAACTGATTATGTATCACTTGCTGACTTTAGATAACCACAGCCAGATCCCCTGAATGAAGTTGATAAAATTTTGATGAAATAAGTTTAAACTATGACTTGGAAAATAAATATGGATGGGGATTTTTGCGTAATTATTCAGTCGAAATTAACTTAATACCAATAACACCTTGAACTTGCACAGTATTTACAAAATGTACAGAATTTTCAGAGGAAAAGTTCACATAATATTTTCCTTTCTTTAACATCTTCATGTAAAATAATAATTGACAGTATATCCTGTGAACTGAAGCACAAACCATTCCATTAAGATGTACCTGGTTTGTCTGCTTCAGGAAATCCACGATATATAGTTGAAAGCCAGTTGCAAGATATTCGGAAGACCCAGGAACATAGTCGAACAACAGTTATCTCAAATATTGGAACACCTAGCCACACACATTCAGGCCTTTCCACAGGTTCAGTAGGAAGTTGCGAATCAGAAGCTTGGACACGCTTTAAATACACACAAGAGTAGATAAGACCCGAAAGACGTCATATCCTATTCGATTAAAACAAACATTACTATAGAAAATATATACAATAGAGGGATAGAGGTTTTTGTTAACCCACGTTTTAAACAGGCCGCAAGTAGACTTCTTAATTGCTAACTTTTTCTCTTCTGCAGTCAAGGATGAAGGTCAGTTCCAAGCATTGTTCTATTGATATTACAAATCATCCTATATTCAAAGTTTTCATAGAACTTATTCATTCTGTAATCAGACCAATCAGTTTATTCACTAGAACCATCCACTCTGGATTTCTTGATCGCTTCAGATGACTTGATTCAGATTACCTGAGTCATATTTGCGCTATATATATATATATATATATTAATCACTAGGTCTTTTGCCAACCCTCCAAGTTCCTTGTCATCTTCGAGCAGTTATCTGGAGGGATGCTTCCGAATGTGCTACCACAAAGTCGCTAATCAATATGGGAAAACCATCTTGACACTCATAGTGCCACTTCCTGCTAATCTTTAGACTGATAGATGCTTTTTTTGAACTGTATTTCTTTACTTGGCATTTTTATCGGTGACACAAGACACCATCCAGGCAAGCGAGGAAGACGTAAAATTGTTGGTTTTTACTTGCAGATCATCGACTTTGGGATACATCACACATAAATTAACTGGAAATTTTCGATCTTCTATGGTCCTTACGTCAAAACAGCTGTTGTCCGTCTTCCCGCCTTCAATGACTGTTGCATGATCTAGTCCACCAATGCAAGGAAAATCATTAGTGATATAAGGCAGCTTCTTGCTACACTTTCCCTCACTTCGAACGCTTCACTAAACTTCCTGTTGTGAGTAAATGGGTATCGGCTTCATTAAGATTCTCGTGCTCTGCAATGTTCAAAAAGCTACCAAATCACAGCGCCATCGAAGCTATTGGAAGCCTTTGAAAGCTGATAAAGTTGTGTTGAGGCGTTCATTATCCTTCTGTAATATGTTCAATGATAATGCAAAGCAATGCGGTTTCATAGGTTATTAGTTGATGCTTTTCGAATGAAGCTTGTTTTTGGCTTAACACCGTGTTTAGAGCTTCTTTTGGTCATGATTTATAAGACTGATTAGAGAACAAAAGAATTCCTTCAAATTAATTCTTCATCAGTTTCTGCAGTTATATTTTACTTATGCAGCGAAGTTGTTGTTCCTGCCTTTGTGCTTCAGTATTGTCGTCTGTTTACAGCTGTAACACAAGAGTACTCAGTAACGGGGCTGTTTGCTGGCAACTTAATGTATTTATATAGCTAAATTACATCTACTTTATGTTGACTTCGCTTCGCAATTTGATCTCTACCTTCGCTTTTCTATTTTGCTGCATATGATATATATATCTTTCTATATATATATATATATATATATTATTTATTAGTTGTAAGTCTTATCAGTAACACACGTAACACATCTGATACGCAGTGTTTCTAATTCATCACCATCAAGAGTGTTTATGCTGACATTGTAGTGGACTCTTGTCCACAACTGTTTGCCGTCATTTGCAGAAATGTGCCATCTTCTTCACTGTGTCTCTATCCCTTAATTTCCACAGCGCTGCATAACTGAAACGTTACTTCATCATAAGTTGAATGTTATCGTCGATATCCTAGAGGAGAGTGATTCCCACTGCATGAGTACCATCGATTGTGTTGTTGATATCATGAAAGCCCCTTCGTCATTGTATTCGAGGTTATTGGTTGTAAGATCAGAATTGAATAGTGACTTAGCATTTATTCGTTCTGGTAGTCAACTTCCATTCCATCTACTGTCATAAGTCCTGCCACTTATATACATTTTCTATGCTTCCTTTATTTTTCATTTTGAGCACCTGTCTCAACATCAGACAAAATGTGGACATTCCGTATCCCTATGCTATTTCCTACTTTATTCAGAAGACGTTATTCCAATTATCAAATTCCACCACAGAATAGGATTTTTCTCATAATTCTTCTAGGCTTTCAAGTTTCTTTAGCTATTCTGTTCATAAGTCATAGTAAGTTCCCGAGTCGCAAGTCCAAAAATCCATTCATCTTCAGGTTTGGCACCAGTGAACTGGTAAAAGTCAACTTTCACCAACCTTTGAATATCATTCAGTTAACTGAACTGTTCGTCCTTGGATCAGTCGGTTTAACCGTTGAGATTTTAGGATGGGTAACACTGTACTGAAGATTAACAAAAAATAATGTCGGTTGAGTTTTATTTCAATAACTCTATTGTAAATCTCAGTGTGTATTCCACAAAAGTGAGTTATCCTTTTACTTGATCAGGAGATAGAGGTAAGTTTACATACTCAGAAGAATGGGATAAGTATCATATAAACCCAAATAACCGAATAAAAGGAGCTTTCGTACAGCTTTATCTATTCCTGTATCACACTAGTTTATTAATCAGAATTTTGAGTGCATCTGAAGAAATGGACAGAGTAAGACTAGTAAGTCTCAAGGCGATGGGCCCTGCTAATCAACGATCGAACTGCAATGAAAATGTCCACACAGATAAAACACCCAAATCAAAATCATCTATCTAAGCCAAAAATCTTCTTTATTACGCTCATATCACAATGATTGTTCGATCGAACATCAGCTTTCGAATCGGTCTTTTGATAGCTTGAAATTGAATTTTTTGTACTCATCGTTGAAATATTCCACCTAACTTTTACGTATGCATTTCTGTAGTTACAAAATTTGTTTCTTTAGAAACTGAGGAATCAATTGTAGAAAAAGCTATGACTCCGAAATTTGGATGTGGAGACGTTCCTTTGAATTCCAATTTTACCATTTTCCATGTAAATTAAATACATCTTATGTTCATCAGCTAGGAAATGGGGCACAACTTTACTCAACTTATTGTTTCTTGCACAAAAGTTCTTGAAAATTTAAAATAATGCATCAAAACATCCTGTAGAGTTAATGAAAACGGTTCAAAAAGATATCCAATACATCCTGTTGATAGGTATGCAGCAAGCTCCAGTCCAGGACTGCTGAATGGCACACGGATGAGTTATTCGTCTGAAGTGTGTAATGTGATGCAAAGGTCTTGGTTAGATTTATGCGAGAAATATAGATTCATAGTTTTGTCCTTTGACAGAACAATACGATGACCGAATTTGTCTTAAAGCTGTAGTGTATTTGAGCACTAAATGTTGGAAATCTCGATAACACACGTACTTATAATGCATACTTATTTAAAAAGGAAACAGAGCATAAAGATACCGCTTTGTTTCACAGCTTGAAGTAGCTTGTAAATATTCAACGCCGTGATCAACTGGCTGAACATCTACCGCACAAGTCAATGAGCCGTTCTGTTGTCTGAGTGACATGACGTATTTACTGACTGAGTGGCAACTTCAGTGGGATTATCATAGGATTACTTGCTACTCCAACGTCAATAGATTGTACTTGGTTAATTGTTTTTAGCACTGCATTATCTAGTCAATTAGCTTTCTCAGAATTTCGCATTACAGAAACTCGAAGGGGGCGAGAGATGTCTGAGAATTCAAGTTAGGTTGGTAGCTAATGAACCCGATGTTTGGTAGCTCTTTCGGTGCATGGGATCAATGTTTTCATTTTGATCACTTAATGAATCAATAAAAATCTTTGGTATTTCCCTTCGAAACTGGCGAAATGTGCCCTGCTAAAATTAAAGATCGCCTTAACTTGGTTATCATAGTGTGAAATCGAAGTTTGAACTTAATGGTGAATTAAACCACCATAAATACTAATTAATTGCTTGAGAAATTCGGTAATCTATTTGAATTGAAATCTGTATTTACTTAGTCCATGGTAAAGTCAGAAATGCGTCATGATTTTCTCTGCAATCAGGTAATTATTTGTAACCTACTGTTTTCCATTTATATAAAAGTCTCGTGGAAATATCGTTATGACCCATTCTGCTGTGATGTAATTGACAGCCACATTACAGCCTTGAATACGGATGTCACTGAAGTTCTTTTCAGTATTCTGTTACAAATCATAAATCAAACGGAACGTCAAATAATTTTAATTTCCACATAATTTACATTTTATTCTAACTTTATATCAGCTTTCATAAAAATGCCGTGATTTTTACTTTTTCAGAAGATTTACGTATGTCTCGATATTAAAAACGTTTAAATCTGAAATTCTTTGGTACTGAGAAAAATTCCATCAATATCTATAACCACTTACTATGAATTCCCACCTTGTTTAAATTATTTTTGCATTAAACGTAGATCTATTTTGAGAATGATAATGACAGGGATGAAAATTTATGTATATTCTACAATTGGGATTGGAGAAATGATCGAAAATCGTCTGATTATTCTAACATATGTCCTTTACCTCGCCAAGCCAGAAATAATACTGGTGAAGAGGAAAGGTTGGGCATGAGGCTAGCAACCCCATCCTGTAAAATAAACACTGCTACAGAAACTTCAGGCCACTAGCTTGAAGCCCTATGTTCCACTGGGGAACGTGAAAGGATAAAAAAAATGTCAGCCAGTTGAAGAGGATATATCACCTCTGAAATGAGTGTTTTGTCAGTGGAAATCACCTATCTGGACAATAGAAAGGAAACAACACTGAGTTCAGCAAACATATCCCTTGGGCTGTACAATGTCAAACTGAACTAGATCCAGAATGCATTTAGAGGTTGGACTAGTTTCTTTTAAACAAATAGCTCCATCTTTTTGGCATAGATGGCAAGGGCTTCTGCAGGACAACAAAATCGGTGATATACTGCATTTAGAAGATTTCTGTTTACCGGTGTGTAGACATAATGTTTGTGGAATGCTACATTACAGTGTTGTTTCCTCTCCTTTCTCCAACTAATGACCTTGGAATAGCATTTGTTGTTGACAGTTTTATCTTAATAATGTAACTAGTGTCTCTAAAGGCCATTTAAAGTATAGATAAAAAATATTTTGCGTCAACCCATTCCACTGTTGACTCAAGACAGTTAAAGTCCTCTGCGTCAAAGGTCTCTCTTTTCTTGACTCGGTGGTATGGTGGCGTGTCGTTGTTGTTGCTAAGAGTGATTAGAACAGTAGGCTCGCAAATCGACTAGGCAGGAAGTTAGTTGGCACAAACTAACAAGTGTACTAACAGTCATATCAGAATTGCAGATAGGTACAAAGAAGAGACGGACTCTTCACGCTTAGAGAGTAGCAACTAAAAATGATGTAGCTGCTGGCTGGTCTACGGAAGTCACTGCTTGATGATACATCTTCATCTAGTGACAATACTAATAGCATCACTTCTGAATTTATTTGTGACACAGATGAAAGTACTGCGTTCACCAATTAGTAACACAGATACGCAGACCGATTTAAAATGCATTTTGCAAGGAAAGACGATGCATAGAAAGTTTGACAACTACTGAGGGAGTCAAACAAATTCTGCAGCCTGATTCTCACAAAGAATCTCAGTGATAGAACATTCGATGAGACTGTCTAAACACGGCGTCTATAATTTGGTGATCACACATCATTGTTCAAAAATTCGTAACCACGTCATGAGATGTGTACTGAATCAAAACGACGACATTCACACTCACCTAGGCATTGTATACCAACAATGTGAGCGATTTAACTCAAAGTCGCTTACAGAAAAGTAGTTCGAGGTCCTTATCTTCATTTGTAGTCTGTAATCATCCACCTTATTCATCATAAGAATTCGAATATTGAGCAGACTTGAACAGGACGAACAAATGACGCTGAAAGACACAGGTGAAGATAATCAGCAATTTACCGACCTTATCAAAGATACCACCATGACCCAGTCTGGTGGCTACGGTGCAGCCTAGATAAATGTAGTGCACCCAGTACCGCTGACTTCCAACTCACTGCACCATCCAAAGCAGACTCCGCCATCAACACGCTGACTTTAAAAATTTTGGCAGTGAGTCAGATAATGCCATAAAAACACAATAAATGTAATCTGTGCAAGGCTACTGGCTACAAACAAGGGTATTGTAGGCAGACTCGTCGATCAAAGTCCATAAGCGTTCACTTTTGCGAATTCTTCTGATAAGTTGGACCAGTTAGATGATGAGTACGTTTCTTTGAATGATAGGTTTCCAAATACAGAGGTCTGCTAGATGTCTATTCCATGATGGCTTTCTGTGGACATATCTTTTCAGAGTTCAATCGTCTCTTCTTGTCAGCTTGTCGTCCAGATATATAATCTTTGGCTCATTTTCCAGTTTTATTGTGAATTCAACTGAAGGATTGAAATTATTACACTCCTGTAAGATACAACTTATCAGTCATCATGACAGACTATAAAAGTGTCGCTGATATATCTCTCATCCAGCATAAGTTTGTCTAATGTTGGTTTTAGGATCCTGTTTTTAAACTGGCTATAAAGCAGTCTGCCAAAAGTGGGTCAAGTTGGGGAGACTGAAGTGTACCATCTTACTATTTAAATGAATTAGATTGTACATTAAATGTGCATCTTAGTAACAACTTTTTCAGATATGTTGTATTCCGACACTCAAATCCATGTTGTCCGTATATTTGCACAGGATAATAATTCGATTATGTTAGCGGCACGTTGGTTAACAGATATTCCACATCCAGGGATAGCACACTTTTGCCATTTACATTAAGTCAGGTCACTAAATTGGTTTTGGCAATATTGAAATAAGCCAGAAGAATTTCAGAAATCTCAAAGTATGTCTGATATCAGAAGCACTTCATATCAAATGGAATTCAAATTGTCTGAGTGAGAATGATTGAGTATAACAGAATTTGACCTGCTTACGGCAATAACCTTCACTATGAAATGACAGAATTAACACGAATGTGAAAGGCAATTCCATTATGTTAATGCATAGTGCTTTTATAACTTTATATACTTATCAAATCTAACATTCTACACTTGGTTTTCTAATGATTACCGTCATCATTGTCCAACTTGACAACATAAAGATTGTCGCATGCTGATGAACGATGAGTTGTTGTTAGGTATTAGCTGAGATTTTGTAAACTCTGGTTAATTAATTTTCTAATAAATCTATCAGCATAAATAGCGAAACATAAGTATAAGCAACAATATCGTTTCGTGTTTCACTCACTCAGAAATACACAAAATTTTATTATAATGAACACCACCTATCCAATGCTCAAATATTTTGAAACTGTTGAAAGTGAACTTGTTTTGGACATATTTAAATATTGTACACGTTCAGTAGATTCAATAGTATCTCAGAGAGAGTAACAACACATTTGTTGTCCCACAGGCCCTAACATTTCCGACGACCATTTGACAATCGGATGGTATGGTGACGCCGACATATCTAAAATTCGTCGATAACGTAGGTCAGGTGTGTTCACCCTTGGTAGAACATAGAGGCGAGGGACAACTGTCCGTGTTTGCCTCCGGTGTTCAAGAAGGTCTTCAATTGATGTAGTAAAACCAAATATCGTCAATTACACCAGATGACAGGTCGTAACTGCAGACGGCGGTATTTGACTGTTTTAGTTAGATAGGTGGATTGAACACCATATGTGCCGCAAAAATTTCTTAACCACCCGAATTCAATTGCAGGCTGAAGCATAACGAGGGAAAGGCGATACTAATTTTTGCTATTTGCCACTATGAGTTTAATTTGCAGCAAAGGGAACCTGACGCTGCATCAGCAGATACGTGGATTGCTTTGATTCAACAAAACTCGCGTCAGGCCTCAATTGACTGTGCACCATACAATTGAAATTTTTAGGAGCTCTGAATGATTCACACTCATGATTTCTGTACCAAATTTATAAATTACCGAGCATATTTCTTCGTATAATTGTTCTGTTTTCAATGTATGTCTTCTTCTTTTCTAGAAAAAATTAGTAAGAAGGATTATGCCTTGATAATTTGGTACAGATTCGCTTAAGATAATGATCAGAATCAGTAAAATATATTTGATTTGTGAAATACTTTCTCAGATTTATTCATGCCATACACGTCACATGAGTCATTCGTGTGAACCTTTTGGTTGGAGCCCAATGACTCTTAGAACTATTCACCATATCCTCGAGAAGCTCGAGGAATTTTAGCCACTAAAAATAAAAACCACACAATTCTTCTAATTGGCAATTTTATTTGTAATGCAAAGGAATCTCACACAGGGAGAACAGTGTTTCAAATGTTCTGGACGATGCAAACTCAGACTGTATATATTGACCTTCAACTGACTTCTGTCTATCATTCAAACTTGATTTCTTTGTGAGTTAGGCAGTGAAGTGTGACTAAAAAATTCGATTTACTTGATCGTATGAGATGTAAAAATTAAATTGCATTGAGAAGCTTGAAACGAATATGGGAATAAACAAGCACCACCTAGTAGAATTGGACATCAAACTACATCTCGTTACAAAGCAGTAATGATGTGGAAGAAAAATGAGGAACACCAACATTGTTAATGAAAATATTTTAACCTTCATTCTGATGAAATACTTGTAAGTGGACCTCATTCACATGGCAGCGTCTAAAAGCGTCTACTGAGGTATTTTTATTCCTATTAAAGTAAATTAATACCGTTGTGTTGAGAAATCATTTGAATTATCGCCTTGACGTGTACATTTGACCGTTTCGACGGTTTTAGTGAAACATTGTAAGTTGTATTTTGCTTTGGTGTTTGTTTTCATTTCAGTAACTGAAGGATTCTTATCTTTGAATAAGTGATATTTATTCAAGCTATTTTTCCAAGAACATCCTATTTTGTGTAGTGATGCTCCCTGAGATGGCTTTAAATGGATGCATTAGTGGATAATAATCAACGTGATCATAATAATAAGGGTAAACTCAAGAAGTCGGAAGAAAGTGAGTAGCATGTGCATATTTGTAGGGACACAGGTGAACAATAAATACTTTGTCGTAGCAATTATCATAATGATGTTTGATTCTCTAATAAAGTATTCTAAGTTAGAAGTGAACGTCATGGAGATCGGAGTGACCAGACGAACATTTACGAACACATAGAACAGGTTATATAATTCTGATGTCAACTTCCTCAGCTCTGATGGACAACAAAAGGCGTACAAATCTTGAGGATTGACATGGCATCTTATTATTCACGCAAATGATACACTAGGTGTGCCATTATAAAAATCCTGATCGATCCTAAGAAACTTCTACCTGCCACACTGAACAAAGATCAAGAAGGAGACAGTGCTCTTACGCAGTCATTTTAATGAAGTAACTGTCTGTATCAAAGCCGTTAAATTTAGTGACCAGACTGTATGCAATAGTTGCATATATTTCTTTGTTAATATCGCGATCCCTCAGTATTCGAAGAAGCATTGATGCATGGTTGTGCAAGTAGGAAACGGAAAACATAGTTTGGAACTGGTTATTTACCACAAATTTTCAATCTATAATAGTAATTTATCTGTGGTTCGTCGTGTATGAATATTTCCTCTTTAAAAGTTCCAAGTGAGTTCACAGTTTAGACGAAATCGCCTGACTCTGGAAGAATCAATGCCGATTTCAAGATGATTCGTAAATAGTTCTTTGAGTCGTCGACCAGCTGAAATAACGGAGAGTTAGTAGTAAGCTGAGTCTGCTCAGTGAAGGCCGAAGATTCTACTTGGAGTTTTATAAATCACTAGTTCCATCGGAGTGTGGAATTATAGTATAATGATTTGAATAGTACCACTTGAAATCGCTATTGATGATTGATGTTCAAACAAACATGTATATGTTTAATAGTATAATATTAAACACTGGTGAATGGTGTAGTTTCTCACTCGAAAATCAATTGTGCTTAATCCATGGTTATTCACTGATGAAATCGATGAAAGTCGTCATTGGTGAATGACGAAATGGAAATAGGAAACTGGGTAAACCTCGTTAATAATTACTTAATCAAGTACGATAAGACTCTATTTGCCAAGCTATGAAATGGCCTCGCATCCATTTTGTTGACTGGAATGATCGCTGGTTGCACTCATGTGTAATAATGAAAATGTGTACTAAATTTCTTACAATTTTTTGTCTTTAACATTAAACGTACTGATTTCATATTGAATTCTGAAAAACGATGATCATAAAGAAACGTCCACAATGCAAAGTAGCTTCCCTGAAGGCTTACCAAGTATTTTTTTTATCACTATCACAACAAAGTGGAAACTTGACTTTGATACTCGCCTACTTCATTAGATTTCCAGCAAACATGTTAATTTTGAACATCATGAATTTTAATGTGGATGATGCAAATACATTGAGATTAAGCATGAGTTGAGTTGAAACAAATATACCAAACACTATTTGGTGAATTATTCGAAGGATTCGTTATGAGATATTTTATAAGTGCTTTCAGCAATTCACTTTTTATTTTGGAGTATTTTCCATACTGATTTGTTTGTTGGACACATAACACTATGTAATAGATGTAATTCTTGTTTTTTTTGTATATGTGATCATATGGAAATGATCATGAACGATAAATCCGATTCGACAAGTCATCTGAAGAATAAAACCGGTTCTCATTCTAACAGACATAACTTTAGATTGAATGCTTCTGTTTTTGAAACATTAGTGCACACTTCTTCGCACGTTTTCTTGAACACTACTCACCAAACAAGATTCACTCTAATTTTTGGAGGATCTATCTTTTCTAATTCACCAGTCCTGAAAGATGTTCATAATACAATTCTTCCTCTTATTTTACTTAAGAACTAAGTGATGATTTGTAGACTTAAAGTAGAATTTGTGCTCTCTGGTAGAACATATTTCTAACAAAAATTTGCTCCTGTGACTTCATGTGATTAGGATCACGCTGGCTCAACACTGCATGCTAAACAACCTTAGATAATTTCGAGTGGTTTTCTGTTTTCATAGATGCTGCAACATACCACTCTCAAATAGATTTATGTGATTATTTGTCATACAACTCATAAAAGAGGACAATTTCATTGTTTATTTATTCAGAAAACCTCAGTGAGTCGGAAATTTTGTAATAAAATAAAGCCAAAAATCGACGAAAAATACTAGGAATAAATGAAAAGGGTCGTGATTAATTCTCAGTGGAATTTATAAGTGAAAACGTCATATCAGCTAAAATACCTACATATGTTTCCTCTGAATATTGAAAGAGGGAGCGCTTGTGTAGAAATGCAAGTTTTTTATTCTGGAAACTCGAATAACAAAGAAACATGATGTGTCAAACACGAAGGACTGCAAACTCTCTGCAGAATTTTTATCAAGGACAAGTATTCACACGATATGTCAGAAAGGAAGATGAAATTTAGACTGCCATCAGCAAAACAGAGACCTATATTCCTGTTAATGTTATCGCTAATGAACGAATAACTAACGATATTCATGTAAATCTCCACCATCTGTTGTCACTGAACGACATCGAACAAAACGGCAAAGGATAGTTGAAATCTACAGGTATATTTCTTTCAAGTTGTCAGTGTTCCAGTCAGCATTACAAAAAAGGACACTCAAAGTTGTTAGGTTAATCGAGTGAACAGCTAGAAGTTTACCTACAGTCTACTGGGTCCATGGTATCTGAATTTTTGATGACATGACTTTAACGCAATATCGCCTCACGTCACATGAGAACGTGTCCACTCGAAAGTTTAAATACTGAAATGGCAGTCACAAATGTCTTGGTTTCAACTCAAATAGTGAAAAATGCTTAAAACTTATTCCACCCTAAACATTACAGTTATTCCGAAGAGCATATATTTTCGTCGGTGTCAGGTTGAGATGATCATTACCACAACATTTATTCTCCATCAAGTACAAATATATCTTCTGAGACTACAGAGTAATATAGAATTCATGTGATTCCATCTTCCATTTCGTTGTGAATTTCCTTCTGTTAATACTGATTTAGTTACAGTTAACAAGTGTAAAGCTTGAAAATGAATTACCCTATTTGTTTGAAGTAATCATCTACTTCTGTGTTATAACATTCACTCAAATTTTATGCTTTTTATTCGTAATATAACTTGTCATTTCAGCCGACATGGGTAAGTCGTCTCTAAACCTGTGGCTCATTTATTTGACGGGTTTCAACTACATTGAAATAACATTTAATTGTTAATCGTTTCAAAGCTAATGTACAATATGCGGTCAAATCAGTATATCTTGCTCTACGGTTTTTGGGAATGTAACTGATGTTGAAGTGCTTTAGAATGGTCGCAAAATAAATTCTAGTCTCTTCACTGAGGAAATGATTTCCGAACAGATATCTCACAATTATGGATAAGATTTTATTTTGATAAATCACACAGTGTTACACAGTAATATTAACTGATGACGCTTCGAGCACAAATTATTGCTCATAATCATATCAAGCAATAATTTGTGCTCGAAGCGTCATCAGTTAATATTACTGTGTAACACTGTGTGATTTATCAAAATAAAATCTTATCCATAATAGAGTTACACTCTACCACAGTGCCCAAGTTTTATACTTATATCAAGATATCTCACGAGCACGAAATATCTACGACATGATGTTATTTGAAGGATCCAAAAGTCACAGACTGAAAACAAGCCCTTTCTAGTATAAATATTGACTCTGAGCAATATTTCACCGCAAAGATTAGCATGGAATGGAGGTCGAACGTAGTGATAAGGTGTTAGTGCTCTTTTGTAGGCAGAAGCCTATTGAACAAAGATATACACCAAATCCTAAACATGTAAATTAGACAGATCACCTTCAGAAACCAAAATGCAATCAAGTTCCTTCAAAAGCAGATATGTGAAAGCAATTATCAGACCTCTTCATTAGTCATGGAAAAGTCAGAATACAACAGTTTTATTCTGATTGAGAATAACTTGTAAGAGAATGGTGTCCTTTGAAATCGACCGTGCTGATGAATTTTCTCTGCTGTACATCACGTTGAGTATTTGTGAAACACGATGCAGAAGTATGAAAATGCATCGTCTAGCCATCTTATAGATACTGGTATCATCTTAATTAACTAATGTGGTCTCCAATATTATAATTATAATTATTGAAATTGGCTTTTCGTCACTACTTACACCAATTACAATCCCCTATATTGAATAATAGTAAACGACACGTCTCACAGAGTGAATGCTGAAAAAGCGCTTAGATCATTAAAGTGTCACAGGTGATACACCCAAAAATCAATTGCAGTACAGATGTCTTTTACAAAATCTGAATAATAGGAAAACTTTAGATTGAGATCAATCTGAAGTTGAAGAAAAAAACCTGGAAATCAAAATTCTGCTTGTTACTTATTTACCAAAATAAACTTGATTTTGATGAATTGCATACATTAACATATTCTGGTAATTATTGACGTGAAATAAAACACTGAGTGATAGATAATCACAGTGAATTTCAAGCCACTGATACGAATTCATTTACCTTATTACAAAATAACCATAACATGCGTGATAATAGAACCTCAACTTGGGTGTACTCCAATTTAGTTGAAAATAGTAAGCAGCATTTCAAATTTAATTAAGCGATTTTTTTACTCAAAATGACAAAGTCCATATAACTTAATAATCAAGAATGACGATTGAAATAGTGTTGAGTGAAATTTATCTCAGACGAACTAATGGTGGACAACATTCTATGAATAATTGTGATTCGTATTATGAAGTGAAATTACCAAATCCACAGTCACATACTTTGATATTTGACAAGAGATACTCCAGTGAACGAGACACATTTAGCAAATGTCACTAAATGTATGGTTTCTCTTGTATTGTGAAAATATTTCAAGCAGCCAACACGTACATAATATTTTGTTCTCCGATATAGTCTGTCAAAATGCTGTATATAAGAAATGCAGGCTAACGCAATCGCAGAACAGTTTACAATGAGACTTCAAAAATATAGTGAGCGACATTCATATTATAGGTAACAAAAATGAAAAATGGCAACATACGCTAAACATGAGAACACGACAAGTAAGCAAGGCAGTTTTCACTCAAAAGAACCAAATTCATGTTGCAAGAAAATAATAGTCGTCCGAGTATCTCAAAACTGCAATAAAATACAATATACCTCAATGTCCGAAGAATGTGTAAATGTCTGACCACTGCTGCCAGTACATTGACTGTACATTTTCACAGTGTAAAGCGGTTCTTCACAAAACCATGCGAAACAATCAAAATGTGACTAGCACATTAAATCTGCAGGAAAACTACTCGAGCTTAGAAAATAATAATGAATGTATCCATTAAGCGCATTTCATCACAAGTGTTCACGTTCAAATACTTTTGTTAACATCCTGTCAGTTGTCACTGGTGAGTTGCATTCAAATTAAAAATCAATCATTTCTATGAGGTGAGGACAACGTCTATGGTGGGACACTTTTTAGTTTCTCAGGTCTCATATTTAAAGATGTTGGCAAACGTTTTAGGTGACAAAGAGGCTCATTGTCTCCGCAAATAAATGTGCAGGAAAGGACAGGTATAGATTTCTTTTATTTCTGAGGTATGTATTTCACAATGGGCTGCATAATTCATTAGTCAAAACCGCAGTTGATATAATTACAGGTTATCTCCAGTCAGGCTTCAAAATACGGTGAGGAAGAGTATTGTGATAAGCAACATTGAAAATATGTGGAAGACAGGAAAAGACGAGAATGAAGCATTATCACCAAGTAATTGATGATTCTGACCGGAATGTTCACTACTTCTTGAGTTCAAAGCAAAATTATCTTCCAGTCAGATACACAGTGTAATTTGTATTCGAAGTAGTGTGATTCTCATACACTCTCTGTTAGACTTACAGTCTTTAAAGTTTCAGTGATATACTTAGACTTGGCATTAAGTCAACTTTTTATATTTGCCTTATATAACATCATTCACAATAGACGGATTGAATTTGTTAAGTGCATCGTAATCACTGTATAGAGACGATACACAGTGAGACAGAGATGCGTTCACAGATCTGTTAGGTTGTTCGGAATTGCAGTACAATAATACTAACGCGATTTTAAAAGATAGAACCAAACGAAAGAGAAGATATGGACCCCTTTATCAAGTCAGAAAAATGCTTTCGCCTACAGGATCACCCCAGCGAAGAGGAACTGATCGATTAAGCAAGTTTAGAAGTTGACGTCGAGCGAATGTGAGCACGAAGTTAACTCATTTAATCATTTTAAAAGAGATATCTAGGTGTTGACATCATAGTAATTCATTGTAATTCCTTAGGAAAACCGTAAATCCATTTGAAGAGCACTGACTTTCGAATATTCCCGATGATAAGGCCTACAGAGACAATGAATTCATTCTCATGATAAATAATGTACGGAAAATAGAAAGAGGCACATTAACTAGCAGGTGACATGTTCTACACGAATTCAATCTCCTTTATTCATGCAAACACTTAGATAACGAAATCATTATTATGAAATAATTATTTAACAAAGAGTCTAAATTGTGTACATGATAACTTGAATGTTTTCACATTATCACGTAATTCACCACGCCTAAATATCTTTTTACCATAATATGAGAAGTCATTTACTTGCCTAAAGAATATTTCTCATTCACAATTCGTTTCACATAGAAATTAAAAGTGAGTATAATTTAAAATGAAAAGGTGTCATTTATGGATATGCTAATTCCACAAATCAACAGTGACATGCAGAAATATGCGGTATGCTAATGAAAACAAGACTTACTGCTTCCAGTCAGCACGCAACCACATCTTTAGGCTTATGGATGGAGTGTCAATGACCAATCTTCAAGGATTCCTCTTGGCAGACTCCTTTATGGCTAGCCTCGAAAACAATTTATTATCTCCAAAATTAAACAAGCCACATCTCCACAGATGACGAGATGAATAACTTTGAATTACTAATTACCAAATTGTCTTAACGTAACACATGATAACTTGAATGTATTCACATTATCACGTGATTCATCACGATTAGATATCATTTTATTATAATATGAGAAGTCATTTCCTTGCTTTTTGCATTTTGTTTCTTATAGATTTGCAACGTGAGTGTCATTTGAAATGAAAGTGTCTCATTTATGTATACACTGACTGCACAACTCACTGAAAACGGATCTGACTTCTATTTATATACAGAGTTACCAGGTTAGTGTTTTTGATTTTCACTTAATCCCTCTATTCCATGAAACATCTCCAGCCATTACATTATTCTGGAGAGTGGAATGTGGAAACTGACACTTCTCGGAAAGGCTTATTTGACGATATTCAGCCACAATTGAATTTTCTATAGACTCTAGCAGATGAATGACTTATTTCATCAGTATCAACAGTGACATGCATAAATGTGAGTATTTCTAATGAAATCAAGACTTACTGCTTCCAGTCAGCACGCAACCACATCTTTAGGCTTATGGATGGAGTGTCAATGACCAATCTTCAAAGATTTCCTCTGGGTGGACTCCTTTATGGCTAGCCTCGAAAACAATTTATTATCTCCAAAATTAAACAAGCCACATCTCCACAGATGACGAGATGAAAAATTTGAATTACTAATTACCAAAATGTCTAAACGTAACACATGATAACTTGAATGTATTCACATTATCACGTGATTCATGACGCTTAGATAGATTTTTATCATAATATGAGAAGTCATTTACTTGCTTTTTGCATTTTGTTTCTTATAGTAGAGGAACGTGAGTGTCATTTGAAATGACAGTGTCTCATTAATGTATACACTGACTGCACAACTCACTGAAAACTGATCTTACTTCCATTTGTATACAGTGTTATCAACTTGTGGTTGTTGTTGATTTTCACTCCATCCCTCTATTCTATGAAACATCTCTAGCCATTATTTTATTCTGGAGAGTGGAATGTGGAAATTCACACTTCTCGGAAAGGCTCATTTGACGATATTCAGCCACAATTGAATTTTCTATAGACTCTAGCAGATGAATGACTTATTTCATCAGTATCAACAGTGACATGCAGAAATGTGAGTATTGCTAATGAAATCAAGACTTACTGCTTCCAGTCAGCACGCAACCACATCTTTAGGCTTACTGATGTTTAACGACAGAAGGCAAGAGTCAGGCAACAGATCATTTATTAAGGAAATCAACGCATATTTATATATTTTCATGTACATTATTATGGATAGTTATGCGAACAAACACAGTCATCCGATTGGTTGTTTCTCACTTAAAATTAATCTTTCATCTCTTCGTGACTGTTTCTTGAATGTCAAATCCTCCATATGTTAACTGCACCCGCTTACGCAAAGTCTGCTGTGGTCGGTTTTGAATCACTCTTTGTTCACATTTTCTCACGACAAATCTTGGGAACGTAAACATTGACGTAAATTACTGTCTACCAAATTGGCTAGTGGACAGCTCTCACCACACTCGTCCCCCCGTCAAATAGCTTCGCGCGCAGGCGTTTCGACCTTCTGGGTGATGCATCCTCTAGTTGATGATTGTTGCAGACCGTCTTGTCCCAATGCACCCATCGTTGTATCTGACTGGCGTTAACTCGTTTTTGTTTGTCACCTCTTCTGATGGTATATACTTGACCCCGTCCTTTTTTGACTGTGTATGGTCCTTCCCACTTTGGAAGGAGTTCGCGTGAACCTGGCCCGCATCCGACAGCATATCTTCTGTCTCTTCACTTCACTTGGTCCCCGACTGAGAAGGTTATGCACTGAGTCTTTTCTCTCAGCTGAGACTTCGCGACATCCCTCCGCTGCTTCTGCATTACATTCTTGACGGCTTCTTTCCGTTCTGCTTTTAATTTCGTCGTACTCCACTTTTTGTGAAGGGGCCAGGTTTCGTTGTGTATCGGTAATCGTGGTTTTCTACCATACATCAGTTGAAGGGGTGACTTTTTCGTTGTCTCCTGGGTGGTGGCACGATGTGTTAGTAGAATCAGTGGCAGCTCCGTTTCTCAGTTACCGCCCTTCGAGGCCAGCCACTCCTTCAGCGTACGGTTGTTTCTCTCCGTCAGGCCATTCGTTTGTGGATGGTATGGGGTCGTTCGGATCCACTTGATGCCAAGCTGTTGCAAACGGAAAGTAAATTCTTCACTTTCGAAACACGAATCTTGGTCTGTCAGTATTGTCTTTGGTACGCCATGGTCTGCAACGATGTGTCTAACTACTGCATCTGTCACGGTCCTCGCGCGTTGGTCTGGGATTGCTACGGCGTCTACCCATCGTGTCGCGTGTTCCGTCATCACCAAGAGGTACTGATTACCATTGAATGTCTGAGGAAATGGACCCATAACATCTACGGACCACAAGTCACCTATCGCCGTAACTGGAATCGACTGAAGTGTTGGTCGTATGCACCAGTCGCCTTTCATTAGCTGGCACCGTGGACATCCAGGTACATATCTTGCTACGTCTTCTCTCATACCTGGCCAGTACATACTTTGTCTCAAGAGGTCGGTTGTTCTGGCCACTCCAGTATGTGCTAGCTGGTGGCATTCTTCTATCATGTCGTGGCGCGACGATTGAGGTATGACAGCTAGCCAGCTTCCGTCGTCTTCTCGCCAGGTCAGAGTCCCGTAGACATTCACTCTTAGTCGATCTCTCTGTCTGAGTAGTGTGGTTACCTCCTTACTCGCTGTAGCTGGATCCACTTCTATTCCGTTAGTGATCACCTGTATTACTTTCTTCAGCGTATCGTCCAACCTTTGTCTGCGTGCCAGTCTTAGTGGGTCTTGTTCTACTGCATGCACTCCGTAAGCGACCTCGGGCAACTCAGACTCGTCTTCTGGTCTCGATAACAAATCTGCCAAGACATTTTCATTTCCAGGAACGTGTGAGATGGAAAATCGTACTCCTGAAGACGCAACATCCACCGTGACAATTTCCTTCGTGGGTCTCTCGCTGTCTTCAGAAACTGTAGCGGCTTATGATCCGTTTCGATGTGGAACCGCCGGCCGAGTAAATAAGGTCTCCATTTGTCGATTGCCCATACCATCGCTAAACATTCTTTCCCTATCGTTGAATACTTTCGCTCTGTGTGTGTCAAAACCCGACTGGCATACTCAACGATTCCCTCACCCTGTCTTAGGACCGCACCTATGGCGTAGTCACTGGCATCTTTGCACACTGTGAACTGTCTTCCAGATACAGGTAGCTTTAGTGTCATTTGTTGGTGGTCGAGCAGCTGTTTAATCCCATTGAATGTCTTCTGCGATTCCTCCGACCAACAAACTTCGGTTCACCTAGTAGCCTGTACGGAGGGGCTGCTATCTCATTGAAGTTCTTCACGAAGCGACTATAAGACGCTACTCTACCTAAGAATTGTCTCAATTTTCTCTTTGAATTCGGGGCCAGGATCGTCTTTATCGTCAAGATTTTCTCCGGTAGTGGTTTAATCTCACCATTTCCCACTTTATGTCCCAAAAGAGTTACATTCTTTTTGGCTATCTGAGACTTGGTTTTGTTGACGCGCAGTCCAAACTCTTCGATGCGCCGCAGCACGGCTTCCACATGGTTCGCATGATCGTTTTCTTTTTGACTATATATGACGAGATCATCATCGTACACCTCAACGTTTTTCAAGTTCTTAAGTAATAGCGTCATCAGTCGTCTGAACGTGAACGGTGCACCTGCTAGTCCAAATGGCATGCGTTTAAATCGATATTGTGTCTGACCCACGATGAATGCCGTCTTATCTCTATCACCTGGCTTTATCGGTATCTGCCAGTATCCTGAGCGAAGATCGAGAACTGAAAACAAATTTGCGCCTTGCAGGCAATCTAAAGTTTCTACTACTGTTGGCATGGCACACGGTCTTAATTCTGTCATACTGTTTAACTGTCGAAAATCAACGCAGAATCTATACTTCCCATTCGCCTTTTTTACTAACAGCACTGGAGAGTTGTACGGGCTATCAGCTTCTTTAATAATATCATCTTTTAACATCTCTCGCACCTGTCGCTCAACTTCGCCTTCTAAATGACATGGAACTCTTCGCGTGGTAAATGACGTTACTTTCGGGCCACTTAACGGAATTTCATGATTCACCTTATCGCAATAACCGTATGGGTCCCCATCTCCAGTAAACAGATGATCGTTTTTATTAATTAACTCTGTCACATTGTGTACCCTCAACAGGTTAACCGCTGCTATCTCACTGGTCTCATACATACTGATACGTCCGTATTTCGTGATCACAACCTTCGCTTGCGTGTCGATTATCGCACCAATCTCCCGCAGAAAATCCGCGCCAAGTATCGTACGTCGTAATTCGGGCATAACAATGAAGTGGAACGTCACCTCGCAGCTGCCAACCACGACCGTGCAGTTCGATCTACCCGTGATACGCAATACGTGCCCACCTACCGTTTGTACTGTCAATGAGCATGGACTAACACTCGCACATAAGTTCTTATCTATTAGAGACACAGCCGCCCCCGTATCTACTAAACATACTACTTCTTGATCATTCACTCGCAACTTCGAATACACAGCCCCTTTCTCGATAGGCCCCACTACATCTCGTTTTATACGAGAGAAAGAACACGTATTATACCGTCTAGAACTTTTTCTTTTACGCCTTTCTGGACAGTTTCTCCTCCGGTGTCCCTGCTTACCGCATTCAAAACAACGGTCTTTCCTGTCACCCAACTTTAACGCTGCCACTTCAAGCTGCAACGCTGTAATTTTTTGCTCGAATTCGTTTGGTTTTGGTTGCTCTATGGCAGCTACAGTTGTGCTCAGCAGCTGTCTGGTCACCTTCGCCAGCTCATTAATATCCATCGGCTGCGTAGCGTTAACCAGTTGTAATTGCTGAGAAATGTGGTCTGGGACACTCTCGATGAACTGGGAACTCAGCACCTGCGCCTCTGAATCTTCATCCAAAGCGGGAAGCGCACGTCGAAGTAGATTGGTCAATTTCACCGCCAACACTAACGGATCTCCATCAGGTCCGAGCTTCGTTGAACGGAACTGCTGCATTGCCAACTGTCTGTCTGTTGAACTGTCGAACTCCGACACCAATCGTTCAACCAATGTCTTCCAAGAGGCTGTGCCATCTGACCTCTCTACGCTGTCATATGCCGCCTTCGCTCGGCCTCTCAACAGCGTCCCCAGTACAACCGCATTCGCCGCCTGCTCTTTGACACTCACCAACTCAGCGACGGCCTCAAAGTCACGTAAGAAGCTCCGTATGTCTGCTTCTTCAAACGCAGTTGGCCATAAGATCTTCATTGTTCGGAGGCAGCGACACCAATTGTAACGACAGAAGGCAAGAGTCAGGCAACAGATCATTTATTAAGGAAATCAACGCATATTTATATATTTTCATGTACATTATTATGGATAGTTAAGCGAACAAACACAGTCATCCGATTGGTTGTTTCTCACTTAAAATTAATCTTTCATCTCTTCGTGACTGTTTCTTGAATGTCAAATCATCTATATGTTAACTGCACCCGCTTACGCAAAGTCTGCTGTGGTCGGTTTTGAATCACTCTTTGTTCACATTTTCTCACGACAAATCTTGGGAACGTAAACATTGACGTAAATTACTGTCTACCAAATTGGCTAGTAGACAGCTCTCACCACAGATGTAGTGGAAATGACCAATCTCCAAGGATTTTCCTTTGGTAGACTGCTTTATGGCTAGCCTCGAAGACAATTTATTATCTCCAAAAATAAACAAGCCCCATCTCCACAGATGACGAGATGAATAACTTTGAATTACTAATTACCAAATTGTCTAAACCTAACACATGATAACTTGAATGTATTCACATTATCACGTGATTCATCACGCTTAGATAGATTTTTATCATAATTTGAGAAGTCATTTACTTGCTTTTTGCATTATGTTTTCTATAGAAATAGAAAGTGAGTGTCATTTGAAATGACAGTGTCTCATTTATGTATACACTGACTGCACAACTCACTGAAAACGGATCTGACTTTCATTTATATACAGTGTTATCAAGTTGTTGTTGTTGTTGATTTTCACTCCATCCCTCTATTCTATGAAACATCTCTAGCCATTATTTTATTCTGGAGAGTGGAATGTGGAAATTCACACTTCTCGGAAAGGCTCATTTGACGATATTCAGCCACAATTGAATTTTCTATAGACTCTAGCAGATGAATGACTTATTTCATCAGTATCAACAGTGTCATGCATAAATGTGAGTATTTCTAATGAAATCAAGACTTACTGCTTCCAGTCAGCACGCAACCACATCTTTAGGCTTATGGATGGAGTGTCAATGACCAATCATCCAAGATATCCTCTGGGTGGTCTCCTTTATGGCTAGCCTCGAAAAAAATTTATTATCTCCAAAATTAAACAAGCCACATCTCCACAGATGACGAGATGAATAATTTGAATTACTAATTACCAAATTGTCTAAACGTAACACATGAGAACTTGAATGTATTCACATTATCACGTGATTCATGACGCTTAGATAGATTTTTATCATAATATGAGAAGTCATTTACTTGCTTTTTGCATTTTGTTTCTTATAGTAGTTGAACGTGAGTGTCATTTGAAATGAAAGTGTCTCATTTATGTATACACTGACTGCACAACTCACTGAAAACTGATCTTACTTCCATTTATATACAGTGTTATCAAGTTGTGGTTGTTGTTGATTTTCACTCCATCCCTCTATTCTATGAAACATCTCTAGCCATTATTTTATTCTGGAGAGTGGAATGTGGAAATTCACACTTCTCGGAAAGGCTCATTTGACGATATTCAGCCACAATTGAATTTTCTATAGACTCTAGCAGATGAATGACTTATTTCATCAGTATCAACAGTGACATGCAGAAATGTGAGTATTGCTAATGAAATCAAGACTTACTGCTTCCAGTCAGCACGCAACCACATCTTTAGGCTTACTGATGTTTAACGACAGAAGGCAAGAGTCAGGCAACAGATCATTTATTAAGGAAATCAACGCATATTTATATATTTTCATGTACATTATTATGGATAGTTATGCGAACAAACACAGTCATCCGATTGGTTGTTTCTCACTTAAAATTAATCTTTCATCTCTTCGTGACTGTTTCTTGAATGTCAAATCCTCCATATGTTAACTGCACCCGCTTACGCAAAGTCTGCTGTGGTCGGTTTTGAATCACTCTTTGTTCACATTTTCTCACGACAAATCTTGGGAACGTAAACATTGACGTAAATTACTGTCTACCAAATTGGCTAGTGGACAGCTATCACCACACTCGTTCCCCCGTCAAATAGCTTCGCGCGCAGGCGTTTCGACCTTCTGGGTGATGCATCCTCTAGTTGATGATTGTTGCAGACCGTCTTGTCTCAATGCACCCATCGTTGTATCTGACTGGCGTTAACTCGTTTTTGTTTGTCACCTCTTCTGATGGTATATACTTGACCCCGTCCTTTTTTGACTGTGTATGGTCCTTCCCACTTTGGAAGGAGTTCGCGTGAACCTGGCCCGCATCCGACAGCATATCTTCTGTCTCTTCACTTCACTTGGTCCCCGACTGAGAAGGTTATGCACTGAGTCTTTTCTCTCAGCTGAGACTTCGCGACATCCCTCCGCTGCTTCTGCATTACATTCTTGACGGCTTCTTTCCGTTCTGCTTTTAATTTCGTCGTACTCCACTTTTTGTGAAGGGGCCAGGTTTCGTTGTGTATCGGTAATCGTGGTTTTCTACCATACATCAGTTGAAGGGGTGACTTTTTCGTTGTCTCCTGGGTGGTGGCACGATGTGTTAGTAGAATCAGTGGCAGCTCCGTTTCTCAGTTACCGCCCTTCGAGGCCAGCCACTCCTTCAGCGTACGGTTGTTTTTCTCCGTCAGGCCATTCGTTTGTGGATTATATGGGGTCGTTCGGATCCACTTGATGCCGAGCTGTTGCAAACGGAAAGTAAATTCTTCACTTTCGAAACACGAATCTTGGTCTGTCAGTATTGTCTTTGGTACGCCATGGTCTGCAACGATGTGTCTAACTACTGCATCTGTCACGGTCCTCGCGCGTTGGTCTGGGATTGCTACGGCGTCTACCCATCGTGTCGCGTGTTCCGTCATCACCAAGAGGTACTGATTACCATTGAATGTCTGAGGAAATGGACCCATAACATCTACGGACCACAAGTCACCCATCGCCGTAACTGGAATCGACTGAAGTGTTGGTCGTATGCACCGCGCCTTTCATTAGCTGGCACCGTGGACATCCAGGTACATATCTTGCTACGTCTTCTCTCATACCTGGCCAGTACATACTTTGTCTCAAGAGGTCGGTTGTTCTGGCCACTCCAGTATGTGCTAGCTGGTGGCATTCTTCTATCATGTCGTGGCGCGACGATTGAGGTATGACAGCTAGCCAGCTTCCGTCGTCTTCTCGCCAGGTCAGAGTCCCGTAGACATTCACTCTTAGTCGATCTCTCTGTCTGAGTAGTGTGGTTACCTCCTTACTCGCTGTAGCTGGATCCACTTCTATTCCGTTAGTGATCACCTGTATTACTTTCTTCAGCGTATCGTCCAACCTTTGTCTGCGTGCCAGTCTTAGTGGGTCTTGTTCTACTGCATGAACTCCGTATGCGACCTCGGGCAACTCAGACTCGTCTTCTGGTCTCGATAACAAATCTGCCAAGACATTTTCATTTCCAGGAACGTGTGAGATGGAAAATCGTACTCCTGAAGACGCAACATCCACCGTGACAATTTCCTTCGTGGGTCTCTCGCTGTCTTCAGAAACTGTAGCGGCTTATGATCCGTTTCGATGTGGAACCGCCGGCCGAGTAAATAAGGTCTCCATTTGTCGATTGCCCATACCATCGCTAAACATTCTTTCCCTATCGTTGAATACTTTCGCTCTGTGTGTGTCAAAACCCGACTGGCATACTCAACGATTCCCTCACCCTGTCTTAGGACCGCACCTATGGCGTAGTCACTGGCATCTTTGCACACTGTGAACTGTCTTCCAGATACAGGTAGCTTTAGTGTCATTTGTTGGTGGTCGAGCAGCTGTTTAATCCCATTGAATGTCTTCTGCGATTCCTCCGACCAACAAACTTCGGTTCACCTAGTAGCCTGTACGGAGGGGCTGCTATCTCATTGAAGTTCTTCACGAAGCGACTATAAGACGCTACTCTACCTAAGAATTGTCTCAATTTTCTCTTCGAATTCGGGGCCAGGATCGTCTTTATCGTCAAGATTTTCTCCGGTAGTGGTTTAATCTCACCATTTCCCACTTTATGTCCCAAAAGAGTTACATTCTTTTTGGCTATCTGAGACTTGGTTTTGTTGACGCGCAGTCCAAACTCTTCGATGCGCCGCAGCACGGCTTCCACATGGTTCGCATGATCGTTTTCTTTTTGACTATATATGACGAGATCATCATCGTACACCTCAACGTTTTTCAAGTTCTTAAGTAATAGCGTCATCAGTCGTCTGAACGTGAACGGTGCACCTGCTAGTCCAAATGGCATGCGTTTAAATCGATATTGTGTCTGACCCACGATGAATGCCGTCTTATCTCTATCACCTGGCTTTATCGGTATCTGCCAGTATCCTGAGCGAAGATCGAGAACTGAAAACAAATTTGCGCCTTGCAGGCAATCTAAAGTTTCTACTACTGTTGGCATGGCACACGGTCTTAATTCTGTCATACTGTTTAACTGTCGAAAATCAACGCAGAATCTATACTTCCCATTCGCCTTTTTTACTAACAGCACTGGAGAGTTGTACGGGCTATCAGCTTCTTTAATAATATCATCTTTTAACATCTCTCGCACCTGTCGCTCAACTTCGCCTTCTAAATGACATGGAACTCTTCGCGTGGTAAATGACGTTACTTTCGGGCCACTTAACGGAATTTCATGATTCACCTTATCGCAATAACCGTATGGGTCCCCATCTCCAGTAAACAGATGATCGTTTTTATTAATTAACTCTGTCACATTGTGTACCCTCAACAGGTTAACCGCTGCTATCTCACTGGTCTCATACATACTGATACGTCCGTATTTCGTGATCACAACCTTCGCTTGCGTGTCGATTATCGCACCAATCTCCCGCAGAAAATCCGCGCCAAGTATCGTACGTCGTAATTCGGGCATAACAATGAAGTGGAACGTCACCTCGCAGCTGCCAACCACGACCGTGCAGTTCGATCTACCCGTGATACGCAATACGTGCCCACCTACCGTTTGTACTGTCAGTGAGCATGGACTAACACTCGCACATAAGTTCTTATCTATTAGAGACACAGCCGCCCCCGTATCTACTAAACATACTACTTCTTGATCATTCACTCGCAACTTCGAATACACAGCCCCTTTCTCGATAGGCCCCACTACATCTCGTTTTATACGAGAGAAAGAACACGTATTATACCGTCTAGAACTTTTTCTTTTACGCCTTTCTGGACAGTTTCTCCTCCGGTGTCCCTGCTTACCGCATTCAAAACAACGGTCTTTCCTGTCACCCAACTTTAACGCTGCCACTTCAAGCTGCAACGCTGTAATTTTTTGCTCGAATTCGTTTGGTTTTGGTTGCTCTATGGCAGCTACAGTTGTGCTCAGCAGCTTTCTGGTCACCTTCGCCAGCTCATTAATATCCATCGGCTGCGTAGCGTTAACCAGTTGTAATTGCTGAGAAATGTGGTCTGGGACACTCTCGATGAACTGGGAACTCAGCACCTGCGCCTCTGAATCTTCATCCCAAGCGGGAAGCGCACGTCGAAGTAGATTGGTCAATTTCACCGCCAACACTAACGGATCTCCATCAGGTCCGAGCTTCGTTGAACGGAACTGCTGCATTGCCAACTGTCTGTCTGTTGAACTGTCGAACTCCGACACCAATCGTTCAACCAATGTCTTCCAAGAGGCTGTGCCATCTGACCTCTCTACGCTGTCATATGCCGCCTTCGCTCGGCCTCTCAACAGCGTCCCCAGTACAACCGCATTCGCCGCCTGCTCTTTGACACTCACCAACTCAGCGACGGCCTCAAAGTCACGTAAGAAGCTCCGTATGTCTGCTTCTTCAAACGCAGTTGGCCATAAGATCTTCATTGTTTGGAGGCAGCGACACCAATTGTAACGACAGAAGGCAGGAGTCAGGCAACAGATCATTTATTAAGGAAATCAACGCATATTTATATATTTTCATGTACATTATTATGGATAGTTAAGCGAACAAACACAGTCATCCGATTGGTTGTTTCTCACTTAAAATTAATCTTTCATCTCTTCGTGACTGTTTCTTGAATGTCAAATCATCTATATGTTAACTGCACCCGCTTACGCAAAGTCTGCTGTGGTCGGTTTTGAATCACTCTTTGTTCACATTTTCTCACGACAAATCTTGGGAACGTAAACATTGACGTAAATTACTGTCTACCAAATTGGCTAGTAGACAGCTCTCACCACAGATGTAGTGGAAATGACCAATCTCCAAGGATTTTCCTTTGGTAGACTGCTTTATGGCTAGCCTCGGAGACAATATATTTTCTCCAAAAATAAACAAGCCCCATCTCCACAGATGACGAGATGAATAACTTTGAATTACTAATTACCAAATTGTCTAAACCTAACACATGATAACTTGAATGTATTCACATTATCACGAGATTCATCACGCTTAGATAGATTTTTATAATAGTTTGAGAAGGCATTTACTTGCTTATTGCATTATGTTTTCTATAGAAATAGAAAGTGAGTATCATTTGAAATGACAGTGTCTCATTTATGTATACACTGACTGCACAACTCACTGAAAACGGATCTGACTTTCATTTATATACAGTGTTATCAAGTTGTGGATGTCGTTGATTTTCACTCCATCCCTCTAATCTATGAAAGGTCTCTAGCCATTATTTTATTCTCGAGAGTGGAATGTGGAAATTCACACTTCTCGGAAAGGCTCATTTTACAATGTTTAGCCACAATTGAATTTCCTATAGACTCCAGCAGATGAATGACTTATTTCATCAGTATCAACAGTGACATGCAGAAATGTGAGTATTGCTAATGAAATCAAGACTTACTGCTTCCAGTTTGCACGAAACCACATCTTGATGCTTGTAAATGGATTGGCAATAACCAATCTTCATAGATTTCCTCTGGGTGGACTGCTTTATGGCTAGCCTCGAAAAGTAAACAAGCCCCATCTCCACAGATGACGAGATGAATAACTTTGAATTACTAATTACCAAATTGTCTAAACGTAACACATGATAACTTGAATGTATTCACATTATCACGTGATTCATCACGCTTAGTTAGCTTTTTATCATAATATGAGAAGTCATTTACTTGTGTTTTGCATTTTGTTTTCTATAGAAAGTGGACGTGAGTGTCATTTAAATTGAAAGTGTCTGATTTATGTATACACTAACTGCACAACTCACTGAAAACTTATCTGTTTTCTATTTATTTCTAGAGTTAGCAGGTTAGTGTTGTTGATTTTCAATCCATCCCCCTATTCTATGAAACATCTCTATCCATTATTTTATTCTGGAGAGTGGAATGTGGAAATTCACACTTCTCGGAAAGGCTCATTTGACGATATTCAGCCACAATTGAATTTTCTATAGACTCTAGCAGATGAATGACTTATTTCATCAGTATCAACAGTGACATGCAGAAATGTGAGTATTTCTAATGAAATGAAGACTTACTGCTTCCAGTCAGCACGAAACCATATCTTTATGCTCATGGATGTATTGACAATGACTAATCTTCAAGGATTCCTCTTGGCAGACTCCTTTATGGCTAGCCTCGAAAACAATTTATTATCTCCAAAATAAACAAGCCTCATCTCCACAGATTACGAGATGAATAACTTTGAATTACTACTTACCGAAGTGTCTAAACATTACACATGATAACGTGAATGTATTCACGTTATCACACGATTCATCACGCTTAGATAGATTTTTATTATAATATGAGGATTTATACACTTGTCTCAAGAATATGTCTTGTTTCTTTTTTTTCATGCAGGTGATATCTGTGAGTGTTTTTTAAAATGAAGATGGCTCATTTATATATATATATATATAAGAAGGCTGGATGCACAGCGAACTCAAATTTGATCTGATTTCGATTTTACACAGAGTTACTTTACTGTGATGGTTGCTCTACCCCTAATCCATCCATTCTATGAAACATCTCTGGCTATAATTTTATTCTGAAAATTTGAATGTGGAACTTCATACTTCTCGGAAAGGCGTCTCTGATTTCAATTCTTTTCGAAAATATTGCATTTGGCATACTCATGTTTGATGTTTCCAGTGAAACTACCAACAGATATTTGCATTGAAATTATGTAGAAAACAGTGAAATGGGTGAATGGAAGGCTATCATACTTTTGGAGCATTCCTGTGCAGTGATGTGTCTGTCCTTCACGATATCGATAACTATTTTTCACACGCATGCACAAACTGGCTTTCTGATAAAGTGGCCTTTATCCATGCTGAATTGTCATCACCCAATTTCTGTAATTAAGGATTATGGAAACATAATAAGGATAACGATTGATTTTCTCAAGCATTCTGATCGCCTTATTTCACCAATTGGCTGGTTAGATTGAATTGAAACCGAAATTTCACCTTTAAATCGTCAGAATTCAGCCACTGAAGTGGGGCATATATCGACACTACTTAGTTTGTTTGATTCAACACAGTGGTGCTGTGTTAGTGACTGGTTCATGTTTCAAGCGCACTTAATTGTTCACAATCATACCATATCAATCACAGCGGTTCATATTGATTCATACACGCACTGCGTTACTTTGGTGACCCGTATTCAGTACCCATTCGGTAAACAAAAATTCGGTGATCAACCCCTCCGTCCACTTAAATATGTTAATCTTTAATAGTTTCACAAACCAATTACGTGTATTCATACAAGTTAACGCCCTGCAACAGTTGAGATCTTTCTACGTGATCTTACACAGCATGATCAATCATTCTAGGTCTGGTCAGACATTTACGTTCAATAATCTAATTGATCCCGATTACATGTTTGACCTGTGAACTGAATGTGATTATATAATGACGGTGGATGCTCACCTATGCCTTACCTCCAATGCATTCAGGTTTAAAATGAAATATACAGACAAGGCAAACAGGATGCCGATGGGGTCACCATTCTCCTCAACAGTAGTGAACATATTTATGGATAGTTGAGAATACTTAGATCTTAGAACGTTAAACTCTGCTCCAACGATACCACGCAGATATGTTGATGATATATTTCCTGTGTTGAAATCCGGACATGTCCCTAAGTTTTCCGTACCAATAAACTCAGCAGCAGATGGAATCCAGTTCCATAATCCAGTTAGAAAATAAACAATGTGAGCTGACCATGATACACTGCAAATTAAATTGAGAATAAGGTGCTGGGTTAGGTACTAGCATCTATGAGGAATTGACGGATTCTGATTGCTTTTAGACTTTAGCTATCTCACTCTGAATTTCATCATTTAGGCATACGTCCATCCAACACTTTGTTTTTTCATAATTTTTATCGGTATTGAGAATGCTGACCAATTTTCTACACATACACACACAGCCTTCATGTTACAGTCATCTTTATCCATTCTGAATTGTCTTCACCTTATTTCTGTTAACAACTTGTGTTGAAAAAGATCACTTACTTTGTATTGAATACGCAGCCATGTTACCAGTCATTATTCATCTGGTGTGTACTGAGTTGGTTCCGTGAGTTAAAAGGAAACAAATGTGAAACGGGATTAGACAAATTGACGCTCTGTTACGTTGACGTTGATGTAATCACATATGAAACAGAGAGAAAAATTTAAATAAAGACGGATTCAAAGAATTCATCTAATTTTTGTGATACTCTGCAGCCACATACTTTGAAATTCACTGATGTAGGTATGAGTAATATATGCGGAGCAGTATGGCACATAAGCACATTAAGGTGGATCAACTATTCAAGATGACATAGACACATGTTTAATGGTTCAATTTTTGACACATAAGTAAGCAAGCTGCATGTATGACTGAAAATTAGGATTATAACCGTGTGTGCTTTTGCTGCATCTTCATGATGAACAATCACTTTTCAGATGAAAAACTTATAGGAGTCATATGTTTAGTTATAATGAAAATCAACACGATGAAAGTATTACAGGCGAATGTTCATATTATGTGGAATACATTTGAAAACTGTAAAAGTCTGTAGTGTGAAACTGAAATAAATCAACTAAAACTCTAATGTATTTACAAAAATTATAGGTTTCCAGACCGTAGGTGTTACGAACTTCCTGGAATAATTTGAGCGCTGAGTCAGATTGATTCATTACAAATATTTTGGAAATTTCAGATGTCAAGAGTGAGTAGTTGGTTATATCTTCGATATTATTTATCACACTAATTTTGAGAATGATTTAAGCCTGTTTCATTTCAGTGAAAATATTTTCATGACGAAAAGTGATATTATAGTAACAGAGCTGCAAGTCAGAGAGCTGGTTATGTGCATGATCGATACGCAAGGGACTGTTCATACAGCCAACTCAGTATAAGAAATAACTACGGTTTCCTTGAGTAATTGTGGTTAGGATACACATAGAAACTCAGGAAAATATGGAATTATGCAAGAGTTCAGTGATATTATGGAGACGAAAGAGTATTACCTTTGATAGGTTATGATTCACATTGCAGATCACTTTGAAGGAGGTGTTTTCTGAGATGGAATAATCAGTGTACATCAGTCCGTAAAAGCTTTAACAGCAAGATCTTTTCGTATCTGGCAACTTCTGTATGCGTATATCAGTTCACCTGCTGCTGAGTAGTGGGGAACATTGGTTGTTCGATGCGTATCCTGTCCACTAGGGTACAGAAACACTATAAAGACTGGCTAAAAAAGAGGTCATTCTGGCTGTATAAGCAGTTTGAAAATCAACCGACTGGTCATTCCATTTCTGCAAACACCTCCTTCAAAGTGATCTGCAAAGTTAATAATAAACTATCGAAGGCAACACGCTTTCGTCAGCATGGCATCACTGAAACCTTACACATCCAGCTGGAGTCAAGTTAACAAAAAGAAAATCATCCAACCACTTCTACTATCATGGTGACTAAGGTGTTGACTGGATGCTTGTGTGTTTGTTTGTTCTCACTCCTTATGACATTCATGATTTTTTGAAACCTCACATAATTCCATATTTTCCTGTGTTTCTTTATGCATCCTAGCCAAAACTAACTCATTAAGCTACTCTTCTTATTATGTAACCACATCACGCTTATAACCATCAATCATAATGTTTTTGGACAACGCAAGGATAAGAGTTGAGGACTGAGGTGGAGTATACCTTCATTGCGTGTAACATTTTACTTTTGATAAATTCATACAGTGTTGTGCTGCAATATTTACTGATTGATCACGTTTCGATCACAATATTTTATTCATAATAATAGCATGGTACTCACATAACCTTCGTGCTTCGTTTATTCACAGTAGATATTACCGTATAACACTGTGGCTTTATGAAAATAAAATTCCATCCACGATGCAATCTTGTCACTTTACCTGAATTGTATCCTTCAGATTTCGCAGCTTCTAAACTTTGTGGTTTTGTTTTCTTCGGTGTTTTTGTCTCATTTTACTTCCTCTCTAATATTGTCTACTCCACATATTTCGTATCAATTCAGATTTGCTCCGTAAGTCAATATTTTGAAATCTGGTATTTGAGTATGTTATGTGGAATTTCCAGCGTGTAATATCGCACTATATTTCTGTCAGAAATACTGTTTGGAATAAAGCATTATTATATAATTGATCTCATATCCAAGGTACCGAATGGTATTCGTTATATAACTAGTCTCATCCATATTTGGATTGATTATGCAAAAGACAGTCGTAACATTCTATCACAATGATGATAACGGAAAAACGTTTGATTTTCAACCAAAAAGGCAGTTTACTTCAACTGGCATTCCGGATTGTCACGTTTGACACACCATGCATCTGATACCACCTTTATTTAATGTTGAAATATTTCATTATTAGTGCGTATTAGTGTGCAGTTGATGTAACAGTCTCATTCAGCAACTTAGATCCTTCTCACAATCCACGTGATACACAATTCAGTAGGTGTTTAGCAAGGAGTCATGGATTATTAACACCTCGTCTTTGATTCATTCTCCTTTCAATATTTTGCCACTGGTTCATCCAAAAATGCAGTTGATAAATTACACGCTGTAATAAGCCGAAATTGAATATCAATCCCGTAATAATACGTTCCACCAAACAGATGAATTTTCTCTTCGTTTTTAGTGAACACTTGCTATTCGCAACAATTAGTTTCATATTATAAGTATAGGGAAAACAATAAGCAGACGTAGCTTATCTGAAACCTGTAATGTATTTGCGCTACACACTTTGAACATTCTGCCCATGCAAGTACTTGTCATACTCATTTATATAGAAGGCAAGAGAACAAGAATTATCACAATACAGGTTAACTTATGAACAGATCAAGGCCACACATAACAGATAGGAAGATGACACAAGGATGTGGGGTATGAAAAAAGATTGAGAAGGGTGAAAATATTATTAGGTAAATTGAAGCTTATTGTTTGACAAACAGTTCATCTCATAACTTCTTAGCTTCTCACCACCATCATCTCTATTAGAAGTTAAAAGTCACTATTTCTCACATTTTGTCGTGTGTTCATTACTTCCGACTGACTATAACCTGTGTCGAAAACAATTTTTATTTCTCAGGAAAAAGATGTATGTGTAATACTTTTTCCATTTTACAAATTTCAAATTCGAAGATGACTGTAATTTCCGGAAAGCACTATCAATGCACTAAATGGCTGTAATTTGGACAGCAGAGCACGCTCTATTCTGTTACATGTTTTCTGGAATTAGATCATGAAACACATTCAGTATAAAATAGTTCCAAACTACTCAACTGGAGGCTGCTGCACCAGTTACTACGATGACACTTGATATCACTTTGCCTTTCATCGACATGAAGAGGAATTCTAATGATCGTGGAAGGTAGATGCGTGACTAATCAATGAAAGAATTATACAGCTAGTATGCGCGACAAGTGACAATCATTTAGGAAGAGAACATACGCTGATGTAGATAAATTCTATGATACATATATGCCCTCAGAACAATATTGCATTCAAGATAAGGATAATTTTACTAGTTACACCGGATGATCCGCTGTTCAACTACCAGTGAGTCATATTTAAGAGATTCAGATATTCATCATGACAAGCGACTTAGATAGTTTTAGAGAGTGACTTATATCATTTTCATGTATTAATTCGTGCTTTATCTCCTATGAAATTTATGCATTGCTGTTTTCTGCGTCTGTATGAATGACTTTGTCTACCGGATTCATCAATGCACTGAATCATTTCAGTCGAGGAATGTAAGTCACTGTTAAAAACGTTTGCTTCTATACCGAGCATCCCTTAGACTTCAAATAACGGTCATTTAAAGTGCTTGACAATGTTAATACGTGTAATAAATTCGGTCGGCAGAATGTACAAAAATACGTGGTTGTGTAATGAGTGTGACATTATTCAATTTCATCAGTGTTTGGTTGCTATCTCTCTATAATCGTCATTTCGGAGGAATATTTAGAATATTACCACGGCATTCTCACATTTAACTGGTGTGAAATTCATGGCGACAAGCAGATTCATAGAATTCACTATTCACAAAGGTCACACATGTTATGTCATCACTAGAAGTTACTGTCACTTTGGTTTGGGTTCAGTCATCTATTCATCTTCTCCACCCATCCCTCTACGAATTTTTAGAAACTATGCTGAGATACAACAAATACTCATTTAAAGCTAGAATAAATAAATAAAGCTTGAAAATATAAATAAATTTGATAATGGAATTTTATTTTGCGTATTTCAAACACACTATTAATAATAAAACATCATATTGTAGTGAGGATAAGCCTTCCAAAAACTCGTGAGTGCTGTGTGAAGTAATTATTCCTTTTAAAGTGTTAACGTTTCATCTACACATTATTGTCACTCATCGAAGGTTGAAACAAGTGGCATCGTATTACCTTATCAGTACGAATTCTTCATGAAAAATATAAAAATAATGGTAATCACAAAAATAATGAACGTAATAAAATTTCATGCAGGAAAAACACAGGCATGTGACAGGCAGGCTGATATTCGTCGTTGTAACGTCTTAAACTTAGCTAGATAAGCCATCATGCCAACCGATTTAAATTGAAAGATTGAATATTTCAATAAATACTAGTGCTGTGACGGTGTGATACAGACAATGGGTTACAACGGAATATTATTCTCACAGTGAGAATCCTTGTATTTGTTGCTATTACCGTCGGAATACTTTTCCAACAGTTCAATAGTGCATTAGCAACAGAATAATATATGTGCATTTGAACATCATATTTCACGTCATTTAATGTACAACAAAATCACACGCTCAAACTTTGCCTAAAGAATACAAACTTTATATAAATAAATGGTTGTTTAATAACTAGAAAATATACCTTGGCTTCCATATCTTACCTTCTGCTGATACAGTAGCAGTTTAACCACAATTGACTGATGATGATCAGACACTTATAAGATACTGTTTGAAAACGGAATATATATTGAATATACGACAACGTAGAATAGTCGAATCTAATTATGATGAAGAATGAGTTTCAAACTCAATTTCTGGTTTAAATTGCATACATAATCAAAAATTATGCTTTAAATTGAAGGGATGAGGTAATCCATCTGTCTCAGAATAAGCGAAAGTGCTTCGTTTATTTGCTGACTTCACAAGCATTGCACCGGTTTCAAATCATGTCATGACACATACGTAGACCTGTTCAAAAAAGTATCGGTTGTATGTACTCTAGAAGAAATACTCAATCTTTATAAAAGGACCAAATGATTCAGCGGAGTAGTTGGAACACTCGCCTCACAGATTATACTCTTAGAAGAAGAGTCAGATATGCGAGTAAAACACTCTATTCTCTCTGAATTTTACTAACTTTTTATTTAAAATCTATCTGTTTAATAATCGCCAATAGGAGCAAAATCATGGGGATATACTTGTCTCAAGAGTAATAAAATTCATCACTTGGTTTCATCATTCCTACAGTAGATTGTCAGATGGTGTATCAGAATTCACCTCAGTCAACAGCACTAAAATACATGATGTTTTAATGATACTTCCTTCCTTCAGTAGCATAAGAATGTACTCAGATATTTTTTCATGCACACGGCAGTGTGGAGAAGGGGTGAAGATTTGTATATCCGTTAAGAGGTGGCTAAACTAACTATGATGTCATCAGCCTTGACAATTAAATATCAGTGAGTTATTGTTGAAACTCAGAAACATCGAATTATTATATTTAGCATTTCAAACAACATACTTAACCGGGATGAGAAATTCAAATATAAATGAGCTATTGTCAGCTTTGATTCAGCTGTTATTCCTAGTTTCTTTACAATGTGAACAATTCAGTGCAATGCGCCGAACAAAATATCTGAGGAATCTCCTGACTTCAACTTATGAAATACAGTGAGAGAGTTTGAGAAATGTATACTGACTCATTTGTTATACCTTAGTAAGAGAATTCATGAAACAATGTTACAAATTTGACTGCACATTAGAAAACAGCTTTGCAGTGAATATGTATTTATCTATACGTATATTAACACATAAATATCAGCAAATGAGTTAATATCCTAAATAATAATTATACGCGAAACCAACTCACAAGCTCATTCAAAGCATTCATCAATTTTCGAGACGTTCAGTAATGGGTTTTATAGATTTATACATTATTGAAATCCATTCAAAAAAGAAGTGTTCTCTTTATTCACACTCATGTATATATCGATGACTGAAATCTAAGGAATAATGCTAAGAATGCAATAAAGGTTTATGGAATATGTGAATAGTTTCTCCCACTAAATAATCTTGGAATACCTTAAATTATTATTAACATTCATCAATACTCGTTGTTTCTTGCGTGTATGCGTTCCAGTTACAACACCCAGCACCATTCTTCACCGACAAAATGTCAGCCAAGTCCTTGGTTCTGCTGGGAGTAATCATAATCCCCTATACATGTATTTCCATAATGTTTAAATGACAGATGACATCAGATGTGACGTATCAAATGAGAGTAATTAGTAACAACCAATCATGTTGTGATAGATGAAGCAGTCCACAATGGGCAGAGGTTGAAATCTTTTGTCTTTCGTACACATAATAATAATAATAAGGGGCTAATGTTATCGATTCAAGAGCTTCCATCAATCTTACTGTTGAGCTGTTAATGTTCCGATGTACATCGGACTAACTTATCACAATTTCCCTAGAAAATCCACTTTTCAAAAATAAAAATCAGCAAATACTCCTTATTTATTCGAAAAATCTCCTCCCTTTACAAATATATAGTTACCGTACGTGTTGCTGGCGATAAATGTAAGTTCTTTCTCAAAATATGTTTGTTTTCCATCTCTTATGAAGTGAAATAAATAAGCATTTCTCATGTGAACACGTCCCTTAATGTAAGCACATTTCAGTATTGCAGGCAGATGTGTCAATGTGGTTTTTAAATGTGTGATGCTTCAAAACTGCGTCAATGTCTGATGTCATAATAACTGGATTTTTTCTGAAAGTCCTAATGATTCTGAACTAACTTTTTAAATGTCTATTTTATTCATAGTAACAAATAAGACAAATAGGTACAGACAAGTCCTGATTCAAATCTAAAGAAAATAAGTCTAACTTTCACTGTAATCCGTTTGACACTCCAGGAGGTATTACTTATTCAACAGATATTCATGATCTCTTATGTTGGACTCCAGCTCAAATTGACTTTCTTTTGTGATGAACATCGCATTAAAATCAATCAGTTATCAAGTAACAACTCATCGAATTACTATCTTGAATTTCAAACAACATACTTGACAGGAATGAGAAAATCGAAGCGATACATTCTCTTGTCATATGAATAAACTTTAAGATTTACTCTAACATTTGATAGAGATGACACAAATCGTTGAGATTATCTGTTTCCTTCTTAACGTCAACAAAGTTATTTTGAGCATCTGGAAGGTGAAAAGACGTCTTCAAACAAATAGGATAAGGTGTCCTTCGAAATGTGATGCTGTTTACGTTGGTAGCATACTGTGATTACAGTGAACATCTGGGCTTTGTGTTTAGCTGTTATTCCCACTTTCATTAGAATGTGAACATCAGCAAATGCTCTTTATTTATTCGACAAATATTCTCCCTTTACAAATATATAGTTACCGTACGTGTTCCTGACAAGAAGGGTAAGTTCATGCTCAAAATATGTCTGTTTTCCATCTCTTATGAAGTGAAATAAATAAGAATTTCTCATGTGAACACGTCCCTTAATGTAAGCACATTTCAGTATTGCAGGCAGATGTGTTAATGTGGTTTTTAAATGTGTGATGCTTCAAAACTGCGTCAGTTTCTGATATCATAATAATACTGTTTATTGTGAATTTATCACACAATGAATATTACCGTCAATCTAGAATCAGGTGACACGTGTTATTGATAAAACCGAACACATGAGAAGAAACAATTTAAGCTAAGAGTATTTCTAGAAGAGAATTTAGCGAATATCCCCATATATTTTCCATGCGCACATGGTGCTGACCACATCAAATAAGCATTTCACATGGAAATTATACCAAAACACATGTGCTCATTCACCTCAGAATATAATAACAAGTTCATTTTGACGCTTTTCATTAAATTTTCTAAGATGTGCCTACCTTTTGTTTCGTCAAATGAAGTAACTGTATCTGAAATTCTATTACAATGAAATGATTCCTTCTGAATACTGATATCTAAGCTCCCTTGGGCTTATGTCAAATAGAATTAAACATTTATATTCTCGAAATTCTACATTAAATGTAAAAATTAAAATACATTTGCCTCAATGATACTGAACTAACTTGTGTTAAATGTCTATTTTGTTCATTGTTACATATAAGACAAATAGGTACAGATAGTTTCTGATTCCCATTTAAAGAAAATAAGTCGACTTTGGGGTTGATGATATCATCACTCAGTGTCTTGCATTTTATACTGAAACATCTTTTCTGTGTGACTCTCAATGGATTATTTTAGTGAGCAAACTCCAATCTCGCGGTTGTTGATTCGGTGAAATTAAGGTAGACAGATCGTGTTATCCTACAGAAATTCGACCTACAATAATAATTCAAGGAATGGATGAGCTCTTCAAATTGTCAGCATCATTATTAGTTCACTTACGAGTTAATTGACGACACAAAGGATACACCTCACTTTTATTTATGCATATCCCATAATAAAACTTTCAAGTTACAGAATAAGTCAAAATGTTTCTTCGAAAATCAGACATACATACATAGCTTTCTATGATGTCAGTTTCCATCTGAGTGATAATATCAAACAGGCACACCCAGAGTGACAGAGAAAGGTCCACCCAAATTCATGTAGTCATTAACAGTTTCATTTTGAACAGAGTGCTTCAAATGTCTTTGTTTCGCAGTGTTGAATCAGTGTCAGTTTCATCAAGTTATATATTCCTGCATATCGCATTCACGTACTGATCCATAGTCTCCTTCAATTCCAGATATAGGCTGTCGCGTTGATTTCAAATAATACTGATATGGTAGGTTGATCGTCAATTTAGTAACATTAGTATCATTTTCTCACATAGGTTTTATTCTCTATGACTAGAGAGTGAGGTAGTATGCCATGATCTTTTGCTTTGAAACATATAGGAGGATGCGAATAATTTTAAGTAATTGACATTTAACCACACAGAAGGTGGTAACACTTGTGGAATATACTATGTGAATCTTCTTAGATCACCTGCTGTTTTGTCCGTCCATCTGCCGAAAAATACCACACGAAATAATAATTCGAAATATTTCTGGTTGAAACTCAATACCAGATGGTCCATTTCAGTCATCACGAAGCCTGCAATCTAGGTTTCGTGCTAGTTGGCGCTGATCAGCAAGGCGTATCTCTAACACTGAAGGAACTCGTACCTCTTGTGCAAATTCTTACCAGCACTAATTAACAGGTTGTCCATGGTGACCGCGTTTTTCACAGTTAAATAGCATTGCATAACTTTTAAATACAATTATATTTATTTTGCATGTGAACTGTGGTTTATAGGTTTTCTCACTTGTTGTCACTTATCAACAGTATATGCCTTAGGCTTCAAGAAGTTCATTTTCTAATGAAAAAGGTCAGTAGCTCATTATGGAGATAAATTCGCTTGATATCCTCTGATACTCGTGAATACCGCATTACCAGAGTTAGTGACATCAGCACACAGTTAACATGTCATATGATAAAACATCAGTGATCAAATGTGAAATGCTGGTCACTTTTTCCACTGAAGGGAGGATGTCTCACTGAATTCCGGAGAAATTTGAGGGAATAATCCCTAGTAGAATCATTTGATTTCATATACTGAGAAATAAACAAGCAGATAATAGAAGCGAAAATGAAGTTGCTTTCCATTACGAATTATGAAATCCTTTTCCATATTTAATCATCTACCAAACCACGTGTGTCGAATGCTTCCTCAAACATTTCAGAAAATTAGCCTGCATTTTCCAGATAGCGGAGATGAATTCTTTTGAGAATATAACCACAGTAGTTAATCTTTTCTCTAAACGAACTCATATCTTCAGTACTAACTTCACTAATATTCTGGTGTATTGCGAATCACCAAATATCACACATCAGAGAATTTTCAGAAAAAAGGTCCTTTATTTCTCTGAGCAAATCTCACTCACTTCTAACGCTGCACTTATTCTGCTTGTATCAGTTAATCGACTTTTGGCCAGTGAAATGTGTTCGTTGATTTCAGAATACTGCCCGAGGGACACAAAAACAATAGATTAGATGTTCATACACGAAGAAAGTCACGAAAACACCTTCTTTAAGAATCCTTTTATTTAATTTACTGCAAATGACTATCTTAATAAGAGAAAACAGCAGGCTGATCGAAGAATTATTTTCCTTTGCAATTTGATCCACATCATCGTCTTGGAACGTATTTCTTTTCTCAATCTGTTGATTTCCCTAAATACGTAAATGACGATTTGAAGATTACTAAATGAGAAAAGTGAGAAGTCGTTAGGAATTCCAGATTGTGATATTCGTTTCTGTATTTCTATCCAAACAAAGTGCATTCAGTTCTCCCTATTAACTTTCAAAATATTCTCCTTTTTTTCAGCTGATAGAAGTGAATTCTATTCGGAACACAAACAAAATTATTAATCTTCTTCTTATCGAAACTGATTATCCAGTGTCATTGATTTTTTCCTGTTTATTTGTTGAACTAACTTTTAATGTTCCTGCTTAATAACAGTTGTTCATTTCACTTCTAATAATACTGTTTCGACTTTTGAATTTAAGATTAAATTTTGTTCGTTTTCATTATGCCTAAGTAAAATAAACGTGATTTACAACTCTTGATGGGATTTTTCATTGGTAATAGCTAAACAAGTGATATTGAGAATGTCCACTTGATTAATGACAGTTATTGAAAGGAAATGCATGAGAGTGATTGGATAAAGCGGAATCATACAACACACAAGTAGTCATTAATTTCGAGTTTATCATGAGGCATGAAATAACCGTTTTCTTACTCTTCTCCATGAGAAAATCCTCAATGACACTTTTCTTCGGTGGGATACCACTTCCTTCTGCTTACCCTGGATCAGACACATTGCTGCAAGAGTCTGACAGAGCAGAGTGTTTCACGCACACAGCTCAAGGCTAAGACATCACTACACCGAATAACCATGCCATCATTAAAACAAAATTGTAGTCGCTAGACAACTTATTATCAACACCGTCACAAAACAGCAAATGGAAGTTATAAAATAACAGAGAAAACAAAATTAAAGACAAATAATAAGGACTAAGTCAAGTGTTACAGCAATGATATGCAGTCCATGGGGAATAGGACTTTATTTGATACGACGGTTGTAATATCCAATTAATTGTGATTATCTTTAATAGATTATTTGTGTTTGAAAGACATGAGATCTTATTATTCTGAAAATAATTCTTTCTTCTCAACTCGTTCGATCTAATCATGACACCTGTTTGTATGAGAAATGCTAAGATTTATGATATTACGAGTTGATCACGGACTGATATCAGTTAGAGAACCATTGAAAACCACGGAGTACTGGACAGCTGCTGTTTCATCATTGTTTTGGGAATCATCGGCAGTACGCACCCACTGGGATTCGAACCCAGGACCTTCCGGTTACAAGGCAAGCTCGTATACCATTCAGCCACTGGGACCCGATTCAGTGGCTCATGAATTCTAACTTCTACCAATTCGTGATTTAGCGCGACCCCAACCATTGTCGTTGCAAACCAAACTATAGAATAGTAAGATTTATGATGTATATAGCACGATGTATCAACTTGTAATATATTGACACTTCCCCCACTACGTCTCAAAGAACATAACAACCAAAGGCGTTGCACATCCAAGTATGCGTGTCAACTTGCCTGCAAGGGACCACCCGGCATATCACTTCGTAAGTCAGATGATATGAGTATCCGGATTTATCTAAGCTAGATGTTGTAATGTGAATACACTAACTGCTAATCATGTCAAACGCCACACTCAATATATTTAAAGCATATTCAAGCTAGCAAAGTGCGACATTTAAAAGGTGCAATCACTGCAGTCGGTCAGTTATGTAACCTGTTTGGAGATTAACTCAGTAGTATCATGCTTTAACCTTTATGTTTGGAGATTAACTCTTATCTATCCTCATCGACTTACCAAATATTTAGTTTCAGCTTATTTTTTCAGTATATGGGGCGTAATCATCACTACATGCGAATGAGAGGAAGAATTCTGAGTCTATATTTATCAAAACTATTTCTACTGATAAGGAGAAGTAATCAGCTAGGGCTGATTATTACTCTAGTTGGTTTGAGTGGTCATGAATTCTTTGCGTAACGAAGGCCTTCAATGTCTGCAGAAAACAAAAACACGTATATATTTTGGAATATCAATGAGGGATACCTAAGACGAAGACATATTTTGCTTAGTAAAGTTGATATCCTTTGTAAGTGAAACTGACTGGGATTTACAGAATTATTTTATTATATTTTTCGGTAGGAATCAGCCTCTTTAGCGTCCCACTGACAGCTAAATTCATGTAAACTCTTTAATTCACACTAACCGGTTCGTTTGAATGCATGAATGAGATATCCAGTCTTTCAAACGTGAAGTTGGGATCAGTCAGATTGATAGATTTAAGTGGAATACAGCTGTGAGTATTTAAAGATCCATGTACAGCTCTTCTAGATATAAAACCCGGCGTTTGAGTTGTCTATAGTTTGAATCAAACCCTCTGAGACAGTTATCAAGAGATCCAAGCTGCATTGAAGCTACATTGAATGGTGACCTTATTTTGTTCACCAAGGTGACACTTTTGGTCTTCGGAGCAAATTGTTTGAGAAAATCTATTTCATTTATCGGTAGCAATTGTGTTTAATTTTACAGGATGCGGTTTATAGACTCATGTCCAACCTTCAATCTTTAGCAATCTAAATGCTGGCCTAGCGAGTTAAGGATTGGGTTGGCCAGGGATCGAACACCGGACCGCATGTGTGGTTAGCAAACATTGAACACTGCAATGACCCAACAAGCTATACTGGCTGGAACTTATGTTCCTGCAGGTCCTACCATGCCAGAAAGGTTGTTTGGATAGCAGTTAGACTAAAAGCAGTTACCCAATCCAATCCTATGATTTCAAATAAATCACAAAATTTCATGCCGGATCGGCCGGGGCCCGGATTAACAACGACCGCGCTTTCTGCTGCCGTGTCACAGGGCAGAAGTGATAAATACGCTACTGAGACACACCAAATAAAAAAGAACAAACAAAAACAGGCCGTGTGTGACCGGCCTCAAGCAGTTGTCCCCTGGGCTCTGCGGTCACGCAACCAACTTCCACGGTGTGGGGCAGCCGGGAAGTACCAATCGCCCTCACAATCCGAAGTGCACGCGAAACCCCTCTAATCCTCGCTCATCTTTGTCTTCATCTTCATCTCTATTATCTTGCCTTCCTTCTACCAATGCAACTCCTCTACTTGTTGGCTCTTCACTTCCCCTTCACTCTGTGTGCACTGATAACGATGGAAGCCAAAAAGCCACCACCGATTGTCTCCTAAAACCACGCCACCAATTTTATATAGGAGCATTTAATGTTAGGACACTCTGCCAAATAGGACAACAAGCATCTCTAGCCAAGACTCTGGCATCCCGAGCCATTGATGTATGTTGTGTTTCAGAAACACGCATACAAGACCCAAGTGTGGTTATTCACCTAACCCCACCTGGCCAACAGGATGAATCTGCAAAATTCACCTTGAGGGTGTCAGGAGATGCGACGGCTAGCTCACGAGGATTAGCTGGTGTTGGGATAGCTTTAAGTACTAGAGCAGAAAAGACATTACTTGACTAGCAAACATTCTACCGCTGTGCCACCGACGCACGTATAAAGAACGTACAAGTTAAGATTAACAATAACATATTTACCCAGGTTGAAGGTTTGCAAATAGACTCCGTTATTGTCATTCTTCCAAATGAAATTTTTATGCAAACCATTCACTGATACATACAATCAACAAAATATGGTTCCACTTCACCTACAAAGATATGCGGTGTACATACTAGTAATCAGAAGTCAAATTTCTTGGGTTAAATTTGAATTTTAAAGTAGGTGCTAGTACAAAAGTCTTTAGGATTCGTTACTGTACAACAAAAAGATGCTGGAAAATAAGTCAGCTTAAATATTTCTGCTTGTTAAATGAGAACTTCTAAATTACAAAAACAGAGGAAACAGTAGAACAAAACATGACTCACGTGGCTGAACTAAAGGGAGGAAAATACCAGAGTTATAGGTAAATAAGATTTACTAACTCGAGCACAATTACTGTTCGGGATGATGAGCAGTGGGTACAAACTATTGAAATAAATTTATAATTTATTCGATATTTTCAAAAATCGTCAAAATTTATACTGACATTAATTCCTAATATATTAGGGGGAAAAATAAATATTGAAATAGAGAAAATCTAAGGATTGAAAAGTTTGCATGTCACTGGTAGTCAGCTCAAAGAGAGCGGAATACAGTTTGTATTGGATTATTCTAGCCGTATAATGTTTGTAGGCTTTCAGATAATAGTATTATCATATCTAATTCTTCGTCTAAACTATTATCTGTTTGCAACAGGATTCAGACCATTGAGCGAATTTCATTGGGTGTTGTGTGAAAATTTCGAGATAAGTATTTCGCTTTCCAAAATGATTTAACTTTTGAATTTCGCAAGATTCAGTCAACCAAGTTTGCGCTTCCTTCTTCGACGTAGATTCATGAAAAACTCCAGTTTGGACGCGAAGATGAAGCTGATTGAATGTGAATATGTATAGAGTGGGAACACATGATTCGGCGCATTAGACCCTTCTCTATATTTCTTCTTTACTGTTGAAGTAAGGCTTAGTTTCTTTACCAGTGATAAGAACGTATAGAGCCTATTTCAAAATATTTTGAATAATTTTAAATCTGTCTTATTTATTCAGAGAATCAGTCACACGATTCATTAAGTTTACATTTACATGTGGTGTACAAATAAATCTGAAAGACTGTTTACTAAAGAATATACATTTCACTCCTTTTGACAATATGATTTCAAATAAATTTGTACTCAGTTTTTGAGCTACTGTTCTTCTTAACTGTTTCTTCAAAAATTAAAAGTATTTACACTGAAATGCCAAAGAGAAATCCAAATTAGCTCATGTTATTTGTGCGGGATTGTGCGTCGGTGGCACAGCAGACCATGTACATGGGCCGGGTTCGATCCCCCTACCGACGCACAAATGATATCTGTGGTCGGCCTGCGAAATTTGGGCTACCGATATCATATGCTGAAAATTTCATACTTGTACCGAAAATACTTTGTGGTTTCAAGCTGTAATCAAAATAAAAATAAAACATTGAATAGCATGAATAATTTAATAAATTTATCTTGAGAAGAATTCGAAGCAAATTTTAACTACTGAGTCATTTTGTGTGTGATAAGAATGGCGTAGATTTATGACAGAAAGTATCGCTGGCTTACCAACTGTTAAATTCAAGAAGGTATGTAGGAAGTGTTAAATATGTTGAGTTTCCTTTGACTCTATTCTACCTTCTTCTTAATGAGGACGGTTAGAATATGTATACAAAGTACTCTGGAGAGAAATGTTCTTGCACTGACACGACCAGTTCAGGCAACAGAGTATTGGTGTGGCCAGTTATGGGCAGTTTTTGTTAAAATAGCACGACGATTTTCAAATGTTTTGCATAAATCAGTTTGTAAGACACCTAGTTCACATAGAACTTGTTAACTTCGACGGCCTTGCATATACCAGAAGAAGTAGATAATTATTCATCATTTCTCTACTACTGGCACCAATGCATTGAAGCATTCGATCAATATCAGTGTATAATAAATATTTCCATGGTAAAATTTGGGACAACACATTTAAGCAAACAATGTCGTTTTCAATTACATTTCATCAGGCTTAACTCCAAAATGCATAAGTTTACAAATAAATATTAAAATATACACTATTTACGGTGTTTTGTCAATAGGATAATAAGACTGTGCGCATAAATTGTGCAGTTAACCATGTTATTAATAATAATAATATTGATTCTACCAGTAATAAAGATGAAAACGTGGAGCGATCTGTGATGACAGTAGTAATGAAAACCAGCATCATTGAACAACCAAATGTTCAGGTAAAAGTAGCAGTTAAAGGCTGAGAAGAACAAATTGACCGATTAAGTAGTGCTAGATTGCACGGGAAGTAAACAAACTCTGTTTTAATGGAGATGTGATAAGATTAAGGGATGATAAGATGGGGGTTTAAAATATAAGTAAGGGGTTGTGTTGACAACACCAGTTGGTCAGGTCTTAATAGAACAAGGGAGAGATAATGGCCGGACCAACTTCTCTTGAATTCATAGCTGAGGCTTAGTAGTTCGGATGCCTATCGCCTCAACGACGGGCAGTAGCAGAATATGAAGTTTATTGAAAAGATTCGGTGAGATGCGATGAATTGCCTTGCGTGATTTCGTTTTCTTCACTAGATGGCTTCTGTCAACTTAATGCGAAAAAATGCAGCTACAGATGGCTTTTGTCTGTCCTTTGCCAAACCAGGATGGAAGATGTTCAGTAACGCGTTGGCTGAGCTGTCTAGTAAAAAGCTCAACACAACAGTCATCTCAGGTTCAGTTGGACTGCTAAATACATATACATGTGGTAAAACTGTCTGGCTTGTCCTTCGTTTCAGTCCCAATCATTCATCAGCTAGAGAATGACAAACTTAGGTTTGCTGAGTAACACGTTCTTCGAATTCTTCTTGAAATTCTCTGGAATAAAGTCGCGCTTGACATTCAGTCATTAAATTTCAACTGAAAAATAATGGTTTCTTCGTTCCTTGGAAGCCTTAGTTTGTCTTTCCAGTTTTTTTATGTGTTTCTTTGTGTATCTACCGATGTATCCTGTCTGCATCATGGAACCATGAATATATTAAAACTCTTTTTCATGTGATCATCTACGCATATCTTTCTCACTCTGACTGTAGGACACTTGCAGCATTTCTTTTATATTTAATTTAAATAACGAAGCGTGTATTGCACTGTGCTTTTTCATATACGCTTCTCTCAATCGACTCAGGATTAATACGTTACATTTTCATGGTTACCTGAAACTCTTATTTTTGCGGAATATCTTGGCAGAAAGTTGCAAGAAAATATTGCAATTATTTGCCTTTGAAACACCGAATCTTGGATATTATACTTCTGATAGATAATACCTATAATTATCTATTTGCCACTCTGTGCTTGTTTAACACAAACTAATATCTATAACCCGACCGATAGCTGCTACCTTGATGTAGTGGTCGGGCTTGCATATCGCAATGACCCAACGAGCTACACTGGCTGAAACTTATGTTCCTGTAGGTCCTACCATGCCAGAAAAGTTGTTTGGATAGCGGTTAGACAAAAAGCAGCTACCCAATCCAATACTATGACTCAAACAAACTCACAAAATATCATGCCGGATCGGTCAAGGCCCGGATTAACAACGACCGCGCTTCCTGCTGCTGTGTCACAGGGCAGAAGTGATAAATATGCTACTGAGACACACCAAACAAGAGAGAACAAACAAAAACAGGCCGTGTGTGACCGGCGTCAAGCAGTTGTCCCCTGAGCTCAGCGGTCATGAAACACTAACCTTTTCTCTCACCACTTCTCAGGCGTGAGGCTGGCAACCTCACCCTGTAAACAAAGCTGCTACAGAAACTTCATCACGACGAATCTCTTTGAGCCAAAAGAAAAAGTCTGCGTGGGGACATGGAACGTCCGCGCCATGTACGGGATTGGCAAAGCTGCCAAGATCGCAAACGAGATGAAAAGATACGGAATTCAAGTACTGGGAATATGTGAAAGCAGATGGAACGGAAATAAACTCACCGAATTGTCAACGGGTGAGTAAGTGATATACTCCGGTCACCCAGAAGACAATCACATGCACACCGAGGGCATAGCTATCATGATGTCATCAACGTCAATGAAGGTCCTCATGCAATGGGAGGCGATCTCGCCCAGGACAATGACCGCCAGATTCAACTTCAAAGGAAGGAAAGTGTCAGTTATGCAATGCTATGCACCCACAAACAACGCACATCTCGAGAAGAAAGAAGGGATATACAGACGACTACAGGCAACAATGGACAATACTCAAGTCGACAACATTAAAATACTAGTGGGAGACATGAATGCCGAACTGGGACCAGACAACACAGGAAGGGAACTCATCATGGGTGGAGAAGCTCCCGGAGAAATGAATGAAGACGGAGAACTCTTCGCCGACTTCTGCGCCTTCAATGGACTAGTGATTGGTGCAGCGTAAATAAACACAAAGATATCCAGAAGGCTATATGGGTGTCACCAGATGGGCGAACCAAAAACCAAATCGACTTCATCTCAATGCTGCTGAAGGAAGTGGAGGCGCAGCCTACTGGACAAAAAAGTAAGAGGAGGAGCATACGTTGGCTCAGACCACTATCTCGTACAAGGGACAATCCAAATCAAATTAAAAGCTTTCGGAGAAGCAGGAGCTGCAGATAGACCACAAGCCAAGTTCAACACTCAAAAACTGAAGGACCAGGACACAAAGGACATCTTTACTGCAAGCATAAAGGACAAAGCCGAGACACAAATCAACACTAGCGAAGAGGTCAGCGTTGAGAAGCACTGGAACAATTTGAAAAAATGTGTGGAGTCAAACTTGCATGGAAGTTCTAGGCAGAAAGAAGAGACAAGACAAATAGTGGCTCACCGCAGACACTCGGAGACTAATAGAAGAGAGAAGGATTGTGAAACAAAAGATTATCCAGTGCACCGACGAGCAACAAAAACAGAAGTTGAATGCAAGCTACAATACACTGAACAAAAGAGTAAAGAAGAGTGCCAGGGAAGACAAAAGAAAATATTGTGAAGCCATGGCAAGTGAAGCAGAACAAGGTGCAGGCAAAGGGAACCTCGCAACACTCTACCAAACTACTAGGTACCTATCAGGGAAAAGTTCAACAAAAATTAAGCCAGTGAAGGATGACAATGGAAAGTCAATCACCAAAGAAGTGGAGCAAAGGAAACACTGGTCTGAACACTTCAAAAGTCTCCTAAATCGACCGCCACCGACAACGCGCCCAACAATACCAACAACGGAGACAGAGACAGTGAACACTAACCCCCCGACGAAATCAGAAATCCTAAAGGCAATCAAGATGCTAAAAGCTGGAAAAGCAGCAGGACCAGATGGAATCCCAGCAGAGGCATTGAAAGTGGACCCAGAGACAACAGCGGACTTGATGACGCCACTACTGCAGAAGGTGTGGAAAGAAGGCAAGGTACCTGAGGATTGGAAGAAAGAACACTTATTCAAACGGTCAAAGAAAGGAGACTTAAGTCAATGCAACAACTGGCGCGGCATTATGGTCCTGTCCATCTGAAGCAAAATACTGAGTTGCATCATCCTGGAGAGAATCAAACAAGCCCTGGATGCGAAACTTCGACTGGAACAGGATGGATTCAGGAGAAACAAGTCATGCATTGATCACATCGCCACACTACGCATCATCATTGAACAAAGCCTGGAATGGCAGTCACCTCTCTATTTTAACTTCATAGACTTTCAAAAGGCCTTTGACAGCGTTGATCGAGAGGTGCTTTGGCAACTACTTCGCTACTACGGTGTACCACCCACAATTATATATCTCATCCAACAGTTGTACGACAATGCTGCATGCCAAGTAATCCACAACGGGAAACTTACGGAATCCTTTGAAGTGAAGACAAGAGTAAGACAAGGCTGCCTGCTATCGCCAATGATTTTCCTGATTGCAGTAGACTGGATAATGCGACAAACAGCGGGCAATGAGGAAACAGGCATAAAATGGACACACACAAAAAAACTTGTAGGATCTGAACTTCGCCGACGATGTATGTCTGATTTCCCACAAACTGGTAGATACGCAAGTGAAAAGCAACAAGTTGGCAGAAGAAATATCAAAGATAGGAGAGACTTCAGGTGAACATAGCGAAAACAGATGTGGTGATGAAGATTCCTGGACAAGAACAACATCAACAGACAACGATCAGCATAAATGGGAGTAACCTGAAAGAAACAACCTCCTTTACCTACCTGGGAAACATCGTTTCAACTACAGGCGCAACTGACGAAAAAATCAAAGTAAGAATCGGAAAAGCAAGACAAGCTTTCACTACTCTCAAGTCTGTGTGGAGGTCAGCAGCACTCACCATCAAAAATAAGATCCGGATTTTCAACTCCAATGTGAAGTCAGTGCTACTATATGGATCAGAGACTTGGCGCGTCATAAAGAGCATCTCAAACGAAACACAGACCTTCATTGACATTTGTCTTCGCTCAATACTCTAGATCAGATGGCCAGAAAAGATCAGCAACAGGGATCTTTGGGAGCGAATCAACCAGGAACCGATTGTAAAACGAATAGGCAGGAAGAAATGGAGATGGATTGGCCATACTCTGAGAAAACCATCAAGTGATATCACTAGGCAAGCCCTTGAGTGGAAACCGAAAGGGAAGCGGCGAGTTGGTGGTCAGTGCAAGGGTGACTTGGAGAAGGTCATCTGAAGAGGAGATGAAAACGTGTGGGCAGACTTGTAGCCAGGTGAAGACTCTAGCAGAGAACGGAACGCAATGAAGACGCACGGCTGAAGCCCTATGTTCTTCTAGGAATTAAAGGAAACGACAATAATAATTTACAATTGACCCATCTTCTCACCTTCTTGGAAGGATATCTGGCAAATGAGGTATGTTATCCTTCTCCTCTTCACAGGTTAAAATGCAAGGGAAGGGTTAGATTGATTGGATTTCATCAACAAATCGTCTTTGTTTGCATTGTCACTAACTAAAATAAAGGTATCATCGACATAGCGTTAATGCATATCCAACTCCTTGATGATGTCTTTCAATCTCCCATTTTTACGTTTTGCAAGGAAGAATTTAACTAAGATTATGTCTAATGATGAACCTATGTCAATATCACTGTCAGGATACATCTGCACTTTTAGGGAAGTAATTGAAAGATGGTTCAAATTCTCAAGGAAACAGTCTTGTTTAAAGTCGAAATTGTCTCCATTAATTGGCAAACCTCGGCTAATTCATTTTTTCTTAAGACATGTAAAATGCTCAAATACCAGTTGTTTTACTCTCTCTCTTTACAAAGACTGCATAAACTCGTGGATGCCAAAAACTAAGAGATGGAGAAGTTATTGACAATAGACAACGCTAGACAACCAATCAAAAGCAAATCGATTTATGATGGATGTTGTGCTTAAATAAACTTTTAGGTCGGATTAGCGGAACATTGCAGAGGACAATCTGAGAAGTGATTCCAAAGGCTTACACCCACACTAAAGTCTCCTCACTTCCATTATACTCCTCATTTGATAGTGACATCCACTTTCCAAATGAAACTGAAATTATACAAGTTTGCAATTTAAAATGAAGTGTAGCAGGTGTACAAAACGTCACAACTCCAGAAGCGTCTAGGTACGGCGGCAACAACATTTTGACTGGGTCTCTTAAGACCTCAAGTAGTAATTCGGAATGGGAAATGGTTCTTTGGGACAGATATTATCTATTGTTTGTATGAGATTATGAAAAGAAGGAAAGTCCTCTCGTGAAATTCATGCTGAGATTGGCATTACCAACATAGTATCTAATGTTCTAGGTCCAATAATCAGTCGCAGATTGAGCGTTGCTCGAGAGAGGCAATTTCAGAAAAACTGAGCAGCCTAAGTGATCAAATTTTCAGTCCCTGACAGATTCTGAGACAATTGCCTACTTACCGGAGTTCAACACTTGTCATATTTCTGGGTCTAAAGCAAGCATTTGACTGGTTCGACCCTGTGGTGTTATGGCAACGTCTGGTCGTGAAGGAATTATATGGAACTAACCAAAAGACTCTAATCAAATCCACACAGCGGTATTAGAGCCTACGGAGAATAGTGATCTGAAATGATACAGCCAGTGCAAACAGCTAGGTCAGCCTACTATCACCACTTCACATTCATTTTATGATGAACCTATTGATGAAATCGACCGTAGTTTCAGGGTTGACTTGTTTTCAGGCCACTTTCTTGTCGATTTAGTCTATGCGAATGATATTTTACTTCTAGGTGAAAATGTTGGCTGAATTTGAGTCTTTCAATCACTTTCAGCAGAAATCTCGGTGTGTTTTTCATGTGATTTGCCTCTCTCTTATGTAAATTTAGGCTGCGGTACTAGTCTGTACCGACTCTTAGTTCAAACTCAAGGAATGACTTGGTTGAAAATGTTGAGCCCACTGCACCTATCAGTTGCACCAGGGCTGCTTTCGAAATCTATGCGTGGGTTTACATGTCCCTGTTGTACTCATCAACTCATATCATTTTTGTGCAGAAGTAATATCGGGCTATCGACCAAGATAAAGTTACACTGCACAGCAAGCCCTTATGTCCTTTCTTGTGGCCGTGAGACTTGGCCACTGGGACCAAAACATGTGGGATACTAGCTCTTTTGGACTACGTTTCGTAGTATTTTGTCTCTTTCTTAAGGTGGCATAAAATAGTGAGTAGTTTTGATTTCAGGCTATACTAATTGGCACAGCATCACGCTGATTTATTTCATCCATGCATTACCGTTAACTACATTTCTTTTGAATTTTTTACTCGATCTTGGTATGCTATTCGGACTATGGCCAATTGAACTATTGGACTTTGACGTAAATTTTCAAAATATAAGCTCATTAACACATAACAAACTTCGGATTCCAACGAATTTAAACCCGGAACATACTCTTTTCAGCTGAACAGTTATCTGTTTGTAAACACTGATTAAATTAAGAAAAAAGATAGAAAAGATAGGAAAATTAACGTGTTTCATCAGTGATTCAATTTGAAAAGTAGCTACGTTGACTACAGTGAAATCCTCCTATGAAACGCTTCTTTAGACAGAAGGTCACGAAGAAAAATATAGCTGACTTCTATGTAGATGGGAAACATTACACTGAAAACATATTCCCCATACAACAAAGACTAATCAGAATTATCAGAGTTAAACATTCCCTCGATAAACACAGTTGTTCATTCAGGTCACCTAATGCATTTCTCAAGATACTTATATGTTTTTCCAGAGACGAAATGGTATAAAAAGCTAATCAGTTCATCTCATAATGAAGAAAGATGGCAAAACGCGTTGATTAGGAAAATAACAGAATATGCTGCCACATAAGAACCAAAAACCACGGAAATTAAAAAAATTAACATAAACGACGTTCACTAAATCATATAAGTACCCGAAGGTAAGAAACAAGTTCACAAATACCATGATAAATAAAATAGAACAGCAACACATTCAGCAGAAAGTTGTCGACATCTGTCACAATAGTTAACAAGCTCATTCTTCCACTCCCATTTTCTATAATTATATTTGATTAAAAATACACTTGACCATCTCATAAAAGGACATCAAGTGAGCAGTCAGCTATCAGTCATTCACATAACGGCAGCGAGCAATGCGTGTTGATTACATTATGGTCTCTTTCTGATCAGTTATTGGGTTTTGTTACTCAATATGGCGATTGGGATTTGTTTCATTTCAGTTCTGCTGTTACTCAGGTCTACCAGTAATCACCATCAATTGGATCAATACTAGGTGTGGCTTGTTGGTTCAGATAGTAGGCATTCAGCCACTTGGTTATGAGTTACAGTCGCGTTTCACCTGCAAAAGTGAATTATATCAACAGGTCTTATTTAGGAAGGCTGATTAATCTATTTATTCCATGTTAGTTTGGCTGGCATTTCGCTGGTCGAAATGCAGTCTCATGTATTAAATGTGAATCGGCAGAAAAATGCAACATTCTTCATTCATTTCTGACTGCTAAATATCAACTGAAATTTTATACATACCCTTGGCTGGTGAATACATTAAAAAAGATATTGGGTCACCTCACTTTAACTTGAGATTGTATACTGGAATGGATTAATAATTGAAACATTGAAGATGAAGCAAAACGTATTAGAAATGAATATGCTGGTCTTCAACATAGTGTCGCGCGGCCGCTGAGATCAAGGCATTGGTGCTACGCTTTGTTGATGCATGTTTAAGCGTCTTTAATAGCTGGCTTAGTTGCCGTGAATAGCACAAAATACGAGCGCGGCTTTATTAATGGGAAAATGTTTCTATTCTTTTCGTTTTTAGTTATTTCCAACAGACATATTCTGGAGTGTTTTACTTATAATTCATGAAACGATATTCGGTTTCTAGGAATTCCAGATGGTTTCTTCCACTGTGTTTAGGCGTGTGTGATCTGTTGGCAGTATGATCACCATTCAGTTTGACTTCCCTTTGTATCTCATAATTTTATCTTGGCATTTAAATGGTAAATAATCTTATTGGCTAATGAGTAAATATGATGTGCAGGAAGCTACTTCTTCTTATCATTACAAAGGATTAAGAGATCACCGTCAAATGACAATTATCCTTCGAATAAACTTGTTGAAATGTGCGCTTATCATGAAATAATACTCAAGTTATTTTAATCAAATATTGAAAAGTTTTACATGAAATAAATTCGTAGTGTAGGGACCTCGAATGATAATTAGTTAGCATCTGTTGGTAACTCTGAAATCAAAATTATTAGGAATACCAGAATTAAAGTGTTGGGAACTCACTGGCATCATTGACTGGAAGAAAAGAGAATTTTGAAATATCCCAAGTAATTAGGCTGTTAGTTTTGAGTTCTGAAATGTACGCGAAAATATTCAATAATTTTCATTTTTTCTGAGTTACAGCTAAGGTTATGTTCATTTGAAAATCCACAATACAAATTTTAAGAATGTGATGAAGATTAGTCGCTTATAACTTTCTCCTTTTAGACTAAAATGAACGTAGAAGCCTTGCTGGAATCATTAACATAAAGCAACCTGCTTCAGTATGGACTCCACATATAAATACTTAACTTCAACTTAACAGTTTTTATGTGATGCTTTTCACTACTTATTGAGTGAGACGAGATGTCACTCAAAATAATCAGTGGTGTTTGCTTGGCAGACTGGAGTGTCCCATCCAATGAACTACTGCTTCGCTCGTTTCCGGGCAGGCTCATCAGTTGCATACCCCATCTGAATCAGATTAGAAAGTCGGAGTAGTTAAAACCACCCGAAATCCAGATAGATACATGGATGAACTGGCGACACATTGAACGGAATTTTACGGTGAAATTCCATTGCGATATGTGTGAGTTAAATATGAAATTGAGAATATTCTGGGATTGCTTATAAACATGCAATATTTTTTGTAAGCAGTCACGGCTTAACATATTTATTGTTGTGTCTGACCGGTGGGATTTTCCCAAATTTCGCTTTTTCTTAAAAGTCAAATGAATAATTTATTAAGGAATGAAAATTAATTAAAACAGGTGTCCGAAAGCCAGAATCAATCTCCGATGCTTCGATAGATTTTTGAATTACTTAATCACTATAATAATGAAAAATATCATGGTGCACACAGAAGAAAACAACAGCAGAAGCTAGAAGCACATATCAGAAGCCTCGCTTCTATGTTTGCTCATTGGTGCAGTGTCAGCTGCACTTACACAATTCTGGTCTTCACTATCCTCAGTAGCCCTATAAAGAAACCAGGTTGATGAATAATTACAACAAATGAATGCACTATTTCTGTATGTACATTGTATTGTGACATGCCAATTAAACGTATTGCGAGTGAGCTTTCATATCATGCCTTCATTATTGAAAGTTGCCCCAGTGTTTTAATGCTCGTGCATACGGAAATATCGATGAATTAATTACCCATCAAAACACATCTGACATTCCAAAAGGTGGTCAGTGTTTATCCGTCAATAACACAGGTTTTATAATTATGTCGGTCCATGTAGAGTGAAGAAACAAGAAGTATGTATTCTAAATTTAAGAAAATCACAATTATTCAGTAAATTAAAATTTCCGTTCCCTGACTGGAAAAATCAATAATATCATGCCAGTTAATTCGTGTGATTCTCTGTGTCATCAGAAGTGCTTATTAGGTTGGTTAATTATTTACTTACGTAATTCTTGAGTGTGAGACAAAAAATGAATGCAGTGTTTGTTCTAATAAAATGTGCATATGAAGCAAGTTAGTTGCACGAATTATAACTATGATTTTTTTCTGATAATTCCATTTTATCTGCTGTCAATTTAGATGTTCAACTCTCACAGTGCACAGAGATTCAGGTAATAACTTATGATTATAAAATAAATATTCACATTTTCCATTTTTACGACACGCATTCCCGAGACCTCCTCTTCGTTCTGAAATCTGCATCGTGTTTTCACTCACCAGCTATTGTACGACATCAAGTTCAAATGCTGCCTTTCGGATATCTTTATTACTTGCCTACAAATGGAAAGTCTAAGGGGTATCACTGAAAACCTTATTTGTTTTGATCTACTGATAAATGCAGGAGTTACTTAGAGATTGTAAATTGTTTACGAAATTTTCGTCTTTAGAAAATTGTGAGGATGAATCACATTAACTGTTAATACTTATAAACTCACGATTATATTGGGAGACTGATTACGCTGCAAATAGAAACACCGTCAACCCTCTATGCAGCCTTGATGTGAAGTAAACAGAATTTCAGCTTTAATAATTTCGTAAAGAGTTATGAGTGAAATGTGACTGACATTCTAGTAGATAAACAAACTCTAATACAGTGTCAATTTCTAAATCTACTTCAATTTACATTTACTTCACTCAGTGAGATACTTTCATTGACTTATTGATGGATTTCAGGTGGTGGGCAGATAATTACAATAAAGAGGTAAATTAGAGTCGTGTTTTCATGATCCTAACTCTGTCATTGGTGAGTTAGCGACCTCAGAAACAACAAAGTAAAATGAAGAATTAAATTTGAATTACCCACCAGGTGTCAACTCACCTGTCAATTCTACAAGTCAAGCAATGTGGAAATTTTGTAAATGGATAAATTGATGACTCAAACTTTAAATTTGTTTTCCAGTCCCCTTACGTTATTGCTAATCAGATTGATACTTCGAAGTGTCATTGTACTTTCAATGCAGTATGCTTTCTTTAAGTGTGGCTATGTGGAATGCCTATGGTATTTTGTATGGTATTAATGTGAAATGCTGAATATTGAAAAGTCTGTATTTAGAGCTCTTGCGTACACAATCCCAAGTGTTAAATCTGGAAGACAACTTCACACATCTCTAGGGGTCTGAACATCGAGATCTTGCAGATTGTTTCATAAAACGTTGCAACATACTTTAAAAACTGAAGTTTGGTTTCGTGAATGCATCATTCGTGCAGTCATAACATCTAGTGTTCTAATGAAGGGATGATCGCCTGATGATATCTGTTTAGGAAGAGATCAACATTTCAAAAATCAATATATGATAAAGTCATCAATTCATTATTATATGCTGTACTAAGCTTTGCATACTAGAACAATGTATGAAAATACACTTATGAGTATTTAATTTAATCTGAAATCAGTACACAGAATAGCAAATCCTCCTACCACAAACATACGCAAATATGATGCATCACTATTTTCTAGTCACTAGATGAACTTAATAGAAATCCAAAACTAGGATAAAGGAACCTCACAAGCCCAATAATCGACCACCGTCACATATTTCCCGGAACATTTCAACCCATGAAAATACTATTCATACAACTTCACAAATCAGTATGAATAACATATGAATAGTTCATCCGCACTTCAAATACGCTTCCAGTCGTTGATTCGCATTCATGGTAACAATATCCAGTCTCCAATGAAATTCTATTTCACTTGAATGAATATGTGTTTCACAGTATCACTGATATGTAAATACATAATCAATAGTCATTTCAATGGAGAGACATTGTTAACAATAATCCATGCGTTTTAATTGCTCCTTTCTGAAATTATCAAACTTGTGGCAATATCAACAATGGAGCCTATATATATATATATGAAGTGGATTAGTGTCTTTGGAAGTTTCACGAGGTAACCTTTCCTCCAGTCAGTAGGCACCTTTCCCTCTTTCCAGATCTTTTGCAATAATGGAGTCAGCATATCTGCTGTCGTCTCTGGGCCCGCTTTCAGTGCTTCTGGGGGTATTCCATCTGGTCCAGCTGCTTTTCCAGCTTTCAGGAGCTTGATTGCATTCATGACTTCAGTTTTCGTTGATGGATCGGTGTCAACTTGCAGTTGTGTACGTGCTGTTGTTGGTATTTCTGGACGGGTTGTAGGTGGTGGTCGGTTCAAGAGTCCTTTGAAGTGGTTCGCCCATTGTTTAATCTGTTTTTCTTCCTTGGTAATTGGCTTCCCTTGGCAGTCTTTTATAGGTTTCAGTTGTGTTGATCTCTTCCCGGATAGAGACTTGGTTATCTGATATAGTGTCCTCAGGTCTCTTTTGCCTGCTGCCTTCTCAGCTTCAGTAGCCAGGTTGTCGTAGAATCGTCTTTTGTCCTTCCTGGCACTCTTCTTCACTTCTTTGTCCAGTGCTGTGTAAGTTGAGCTCAGCCTCTCCTTTTCTTGTCCATCTTTGCATTGAATCATTTTCTCTTTCACCATTCTCCTCTCCTCTATTAGCTTCCAAGTGTCTGTTGAGAGCCATTCCTTATCTTGTCTCTTCTTTCTTCCTAAGTCCGTTGAACACGTTTCGTTGAAAATTACCTTCAGAGAGTTCCAATGGTCTTCCACGGATGATTCCTCAGTGATGCCTCGTAGTGTTTCCTGCTTTGCTCTGACAGTTGCAGTGAAAATATCCTGTGTGATTGTGTCTTTCAGTTTGTGAGTGTTGAACTTGCATTGTGGCCTATCCCCAGCTATCCTTGAGGCTTTCAGCTTCACCTTGAAAGTCCCTTGTACTAGATAGTGGTCTGAACCCACATCTGCTCCTCTCCTCGATCTTGTGTCCAGTAGGCTCCGTCTCCACTTCCTTGAGATTGAAATGAAGTCTATCTGGTTTTTGGTGTGTCCATCTGGTGAAATCCATGTCGCCTTGTGTATATCCCTGTGTTTGAACACACTGCCCCCAATCACCAAATCATTGAAGGCGCAGAAGTCTGAGAAGAGTTCACCATTTTCGTTCATTTCACCGAGGGCCTCACGACCCATGGTGAGTTCTCTTTCTGTATTGTCTCCTCCCAGTTTCGCATTCATATCACCCATCAGGATTTTGATATCGCTCTTTGGGACGTTGTCCATTACTGTTTGTAGTTGACTGTAGAAATCCTCCTTCTTCTCTTTTTCTGAGACGTTTGTAGGTGCGTAGCATTGAATGATTGTAACCTTTTTTCCTTTTGAGTTGAACCTGGCTGTCATTATCCTGGAGGAGATTGGTTCCCACTGCATGAGAGCTTTAGCCGCTGTTGGTGACATCATGATGGCTACTCCCTCGGTGTGCTCGTGATCGTCCTCTGGGTGACCGGAGTAGATTATTGTCTCTCCAGTTGATAGTTGGCACCTTCCGCATCCGTTCCATCTGCTCTCGCAGATTCCCAACACTTCTATTTTATATCTTCTCATTTCTGCGGCTACCTGGGCAGCCTTTCCAGTTTCGTACATTGTACGAACATTCCACGTCCCCATCCTTATTTTTGCTTTCATCGAAAGAAGGCACATCGGCTGACTGGCTTCCCGAAGGCTTTCACCAGCCTGCGTCATTTCACTTCCCCGATTCCAGCGAAAAATAAGGTTATTGTTTGTATTTTTAGAATTTTGAATATATTTGTGCGTTGAAGTTTTAGTAGCAATTTGGTTAAGTTTTGGGGGTGGAGTTGCTAGCACCACGCCCCAACCCTCCCTCTTTATCCGGGCTTGGGACCGGCTAGAATACTAGTGACCTAGTAATCTAGGTGAGGTTACCTGGTGGCGAATACTGGTCACAAATATGATTGATCGTTTGGGGGAAAACAGAAGTTGACATTTAAAGAATGAATAAAACGGAATAAGCCACATGTCTATATATTCACCAGTATTTCTCTACACGAACTTACATTCATTGTCTACAATGATAAGATAATTTTCAATATATAACGTATTCTACCATCTTTTGGAAAACTGAAATAAATTATTAAACCGTGTATTCCTGTCTTCACAAATGATTAGGTTAGTCTTAGCATAACTTAACATTGGCTGACTCATTATTTTACACAACTCATTTCATTGCACTAGACGACACCACGCGTTAAAATGTTTCCGAGTGGTTAGCCAATAAATATTGAAAATTGAAAAATGGAGGAAGTGTTCATCTACTTTGTAAATGTTATTCAGTAAAATTGCAGGGTGCTGAATCGTCATCTTCCCGTTGATTTCTGCAATCACACGGTCCCCTTAGGATTATCTTGCCTACTGATTTTCTTGGGGTCTACAGGAGCGGAATTCCACTGGAGTTCTTGCGTTAACATACATTATTGTGATTTGTAACTTTCCCATGTTAGTATTCATTCTACTCTCTGTGTGTTTCCTCATCCACACACACCTTCTTTACTAGTGTTGTTATAATTTGAGTTGACGGGTGAATGCATTATCAGGATGTTCAAAATGTGATTCTTGAGTGCGTCAAATTTTTCAAGTAAACCTCATCTTTCATAATATCAACCAAATAACTAACTTATTCCAAGTACCATCCCAACGATAGCTGTCAAGGAACTTAGCCCTAAGTTCCTATTGTAAAGAAGGCGATTTGAACCGATAATGACTAAGTATTTGTTTCAACTTTAAATCCAAAACACCAGTATTCCTTGAACGAATTTTTATTGTTTGGCAATTAAAGCAAGACAAAATACAAAGTCTACAAACAAATGTTTAGTACAAATGAAGTTATAAAGTCATTTTATTCGTATTCCTTCCGCCTTTCTCCAACTTGCAAGCGATCGAACCATTCGCGCTCATGGCTGCCAGTTCCAATAAACAGACGTTCAATGTTCACGTCCATTGACAATAGCAATTGTTATATCCTGTGATTGGGACATTATTGGTAATTCACCTACAACGAAGAGATTTCCAGTCATGCCATAGCATATAACTTGGCCACATACTGATTGAATGATGATTATTTTCAAACCTTCATCTCTCTTTCACATGTGTGTTGCACAACAGATGATATAATATCGTCTGGTGTGACAATTTCTTGGGTCTACAAATCTTAACAAATGATTGCCTACTTGGCCTTGAGTTTTATTTAAACGATATCAACGTATCGGATCAGAATATCATAAAGAGATATTCATCTGAATTCTACAGCGCTTAAATGACACTATCGGAAGCTAAACGAAGAGTGATTAACATGAACCTCGGATAAAAAATATTCGCATCGCAAACACTCGGAAAACCAAACTAATAACTCTTAGAAATGATAAGAAGCTGATTTGAAATACAGTATAAGTCATGGCCTAACAACATCGATAATCATTAGATTATGTTCTTCCAAATGGCACACAGCACATGAAGCTTGGAATTATTTCCCTTGTTCGACAAGATCAAGTTTCGCTTATGGACGATCAGGCAGAAAATACTAACTTCATTTATACTGTCGATTTTACCATCACAATATGCCGATCTGGATTGTAATATAATATTTACCAGTCAGTGTTGATTAGTCATATAATTGACTGAAGGTGTCACAGTGTTATACAGTAATATTTGCTGTTGACGTTTCGAGCACAATTTATTGCTCATATGCATATCAAGGTACTCACACAACTTCCTAACTTCGTTTATATAATTCCATTATTTTTCATCGCTTGACTTGATTAGTAGTAGTATTTTCCATATTTTCGGTATGAGTGATGAGTCATTTATATTGCACGTGTTGGGTGTAGATTCAACAAACAAGGATGCAGTATTCAACCTATCTCTCCACCTATCTATATTACTTCTTAGAATTTTAACCTCTCCCACCCTTTGTGTGGTTGTGTGTTATTGCATGCATTACAGTCGCTGAGCTTTTTTCTAAATTAATTATCTTCTCGGGGTCAACCATTGTTATCTTGGCTAAATTCTTATGTTCCCACAATCTAGCCACTTACTATTTCGACCTAAGAGTTTCACCAAAAGAACTCGAGAATCAGCATCAAGAAAATAAACATCCACACAGATTAAAAATTTCAACGAAGTAGAAGAAAAGAACAAAATAAATGAAGAATTTGAAACCAACGTTTCATCCTATATTGACAGAATAACATCGGTGATCAACCTCTCATCAAAGGAACTAAGCTCTAGTGAGATAAAAGTGCTTGAGAAAGGACTAATTTTCAACGTGACAGTTAGTAAATTAAAGCCAAAGTATTTCATTCCTAACATAGAAGTAGTACTAAGTTCAATAGATAAGACGACAATAGAAGAGGTTCGAGCACAATGTGCGTTAACCCTGAAAAATCAAAAGAAAGCAAAATCAAACTTAACGAAATCGGAAAGACTAGCTCTAATTAGTCTAAAACAGCATAAAAACAACGTCATCACAAAAGCCGATAAAGGAAACTCTGCAGTAGTTTTGGATAAATCTGCCTATATCAAGAAAGTCACTGAACATATTTAGACGGGCCCATTTGAGGAAATTAAGAAGCCTGTGGATACAATATTGAATCACGTTCAAAAACCATCTTTCATTAGAAACTAAAACCAATTTAAAATCTGTACGGAAATGTGGTGCATTGAGCATTAAGAACAAGAACCGAATCCTCAGAACTGGAATCCTATTAGTCGGTCCTTCTTTATGGTTCAGAGACTCGGCACTCCAATCAGCAAAAGTGTTTTCAATACGCTGAAGGTTTCGCCAATAGATATCTTCACTTCAGATTGGATGTCAGATGTCTGGAAAGCATGGGCGACAAGCCAACTCACCTCAAGTATATGCCTTAGGAAATGGAGATGGATTTGATACAAATTATCATTCAGCATTCATAATATGTATATACGCCGTATATATATATATTATATATATATATATATATAACCGAACGTTTATGTTGCCAGTTGTACTATCATATACCGCATGAACTTTACCATTTACCGATATATTTAAGTGGAAGTTTCAGACAAAATGATGACACTTTACTCTGTAATTTTATCTGGGATAAACATTTTCAGATATTTGAGATCGTATTATTACATATTGGTTGGAAAGGTTGGCCATAGGGCTGGCAACCCCATCCTGTAAAAATAAACACTGCTACAGAAAATTCAAGCCTCTAGCCTGAAGCCCAATGTTCCACTGGGAATGTGAAGGAATATTATGTTCGATGAAAAATTATTCAGTGTATCTGAGGAAAAGTATGTTGTTAGAACTAGTTGATGTAAGGTAAAAATAGTGTCAGAATAGTCGTCTCACAGAAAACATGACAAGTTGAATTAGGACAATAATCTAAAGAACAAAACTATTCTGACTTTTCAGTAAAAATTCTCAGGCGATCAAGTGGCTGACTTTGGCATATAACTTAATGGCACTGAGTTTGGACCCTGGTGGGTCTACAGACGTGCACTAATGAAGAGTCTCAAACATGGACGTAACAACTGTCAATGAATACCTGCTTTTCAGTGTTTGGCTAACTGATGTTAGCACGCGCTATAACTTAATATAAGGGACGTAAAACAGACACACTCCCTCATTTACTATTACAATCTAAAGGCTACATAACAGTAACTCTTTCAAATACGTTCAATTAGATAATTGGTCAGTGGGATAGCATAATAACCTGAAAGTCGAAGTTTCAGTATCCAACGGTGGCAGCGCGAATACGTGACGCCGTACAACCTTGAACTCGGACGAAACAGCCGTCCAGTACAAACTGTAAGTGAAGTTGGTTCACGAGAAAATTTACGCTGAACTTAACTCTAATCCATAAATAGCAGTCATAAAAATCGAAGTTGCAGAAAATCGAAGTTTTGACAGTTAAAGCCAGTTCAATGCTGAGACAAGTACTGTATGTAGTTAAGAGAGAAATAGGATTAAACCGCTTGATAGAGATACTAGGGGATGAGATGGTACGATTTCCTAAAATCTCTAAAAGAATCAAATTGTGTCCAGTTAATCTACCTGTGTATGTGTAGGCAAGTATTTGTTTTCCCCTAGACAGATGCTTGAATCTAATCAAATTCTATTCAGCTCACCAGTGCACAGAATTAAATATCACCGAGGCAACTTAAGAACCATAGCAACCGTGAACTGAAGTGTAAAAGGCTGTTGTCAGTTAATAATTATAATAGTAATAATGTGGCGGCTGATGCACACCTTCTTTTATTATTAATTTATTTGAAGAAAGATATCTAACTCATTCCTAGGAAAAAGTAGAATGAATTCTTATCAAGAAGAAGTAAACAATCACACAGTTGACAGGCATGCACCTAGTTTTGTAATATTTGTTACCTTGGTGGATTGCGTTCTTATTTTCTTTCTATTAATAACTCTAAATGAAGCAGAAATTATTGAAAAACGATATACAAAAGCATAATTTCTTTTAGTTGTCACAGGATTCCAATTCTTTCATTTCAAGATACACTAATAAAGCTGTCTTAGCCTTCAACTGTCATTGTCGATACTTATTAATTGTAAAAAGACGTCAATTGCTTCAAGGGAACTTAGGGTAGGAATGGTTGGTGCCATTTATGTGGTAGGTGAGGGCTATGTGATTGCTGAAACATCATTTTATTGGCAGCCTTTCGTTGCGTGAGTAGTGGATTGTTGAACAAGTGTATAACCTTTCTGATCATATTTCGCATTGAATTTAAGCTTTATAGCACACAGCGACGTACTGTTGAGTGACATCATACGCCAGGTTAACACTCGAGTGGAGTCTTAATGAGAAACTACGAGTTTTATTGGGTTTTAGTCTGAGATGATAAAAAGAAAGTGACAGCCTGTGGGCAGTTGTGAAGCCAGTTAAAGACGATTGCACAAAAGAAGGTGGGCTTTTGAAGACATACGTTCCACTTGGAACCTAAGGGAAAAAATAACAATACTAATACACTAGAGTAGAAAAAATTACAACCAAACCATTTTCACTATTTGCAACCGCTGTCCAGAATGCACGCGAGATTTCTGAGAAATACATTTGGAATTGCCTCAAGTAAGTGGAAATGATGGACTCTGAAACCATACGGTGTGTGTTCAACGTGAAAAAGGAAATCGCTTTTACCGTTTTATCAGTTTAATACTATAAATACTCCTTGACCCACTAATTCCAACTTAATTGATTTCAGATCACTTCTAAGTGCCTTTTCGTGTGTTATTACGTAATAATTTTCTCCAGTACGTTGCTGAGAGACTGATGTTGTGTTGTAAGATATTTGAGCCAACTCATCCAATCTACTTCCAATCGTGTGATAGATACATTGATATTTTCTTTTGTATCAGCTGTAATGATTACATCATCACACTCAATTATTGCTACTGCATTAAACTGTGATCTTCATGTCTAAATTCTTTTCAGTAAGATGATAAAGCATTTGTTCTAACTTCACCAATTCTCTCTCTCTATGTATATATACAATAGTGCGTCGGTGGCACAACGGAAGAATGCTCGCCAACCACACATATGGACCGGGGTTCGATCCTAGGGAGACGCACCCGTTTACCTCGCCAGGCCAGTAATAAGACTGGTAAAGAAGGAAGGTTGGATATCAGACTAGCAACCACATCCAGTAAAAAAAAACACCACTGCTACCGAAGCATCAAGCCTCTAGCATGAAGCCATGTGTTCCACCGGTGAAGGAACATATATATATATATATACAAGCTGTCCACATCTAGAAAGAGAAGCCTCGAAATATTAAATTTGTATTGAAAATTTTGGTCTTCTGGCGTCGAAGTAAATTTCTGTTCTGCAGTTTCCAGAAAAGTACTTTTTCGGAGCTTCTTTTATCTATCTTTTTAATGTCCTTATTATAATCTCTCTTCCACGATTTGACGTAGATGAACATAATTTTTAAATACTGAATTGAAAGGGTTCTTAAAGTCACCAATAACTATTCTTAGAATTTCAGAATTCTTGATTAGATCTAGGCGCGTGAAGGGGTCAAATGACCACAACTGTGTTTACTGACCCAACATTTGGTAAATAATTCCCTGTTTAATAAGTATTATCAAACCCTTGGGTTCTGAGTAAAGCATAGAGCTTCAGCAGTACGCCTCTGTTTCACTCTTTTCCCTACATTCACCTTTAGCTGATTTAGCAATTGCCAAATAATCTCTTCCTTGTCGCCCACCGACCGATATCCAACTAGTCGTCTACTTTTCGAATTCCATTCACCAACCTAGCATGTGATGTCCTTCAACGGTGCCTCCAATCTGTCTCCATTTCGTCATTTCTCCAGACGATATAAAACCATTTACTTGACATTAGTTTTGAAAGTCCGAATCCTGTTCTTCATACAGCAGACTTCCTCACGGATTTCAGAGAAATGAATATCTGTACTGCTTTTCCAATCATTCTCGGCTTTTGACATTTACATCGGTTTCACCACCTGTAGTTGAGACTTTTCTGCCTAGGTGAGCGAAGGAGGTGAGTTCTTCATACTTCTCCCGTTGATGGTGACTAGTAATTGTTGTCGCAGATTCAATTAATATGTGAGCTCACAAAAACTACTTCGTATGCTTAACTACTGAACTGCGAATGACAAATAGACCGTATGAAATTTATGCCAATAAATACAAACTACTCATAAGTAGTATAACAAAAATAACTCATAAAGTTCTCTTATTCCTAGATTTATGAAAGGAACATTTCACAGAACTTTACAGAATGGAAATTTTTGAGACGGATATTAGTCCAGTTTTTTAGAAACTATTACATCCGCAGAGTTCATAGAATTTACTGATTACCTTTGACGTTTTTCTGGTGCTGACTGAATTATGTGAGGAAGGCTGTACGTTGATCAATGATTGGTTATAAGTTTTATTTATCTATACGATGATAACAGTTGTTAGGTAATTTCTAGTCTCGTTTGTAACCAATCCCATAAGCTGTCAATTATTTAGGTTTGTGATGCTATGAGTTCTGTCAGATAATTTTGTTGCCAAACGTAAAATAATTCAACTAGATCCAGTTATTCAGAAGTCATGGCAATGGGTGAAACTCCAAAAATTCTATCAGTTTCAGAATGTCGATAAAGTTCAGTGATGTTATTGAGGATGTTAGAAGAGACAGACATGACTGTCTGAGTGGGGGGGAGGTAGGTAGGTAGGTAGTCTTAACTTCTTATGGAATATATTTTTCTAACACTGTGCGTCGGTGGCACAGTGGTTAGGACTCTCGCCGACCATGCACATGGTCCGGGGTTCGATCCCCTGCCGACGCACACGCGATATCTATGGTTGGCCTACTGATATCCATGCTGAAAATTCCATACTTGTACTGAAAATACGGTGTGGCATCAAGATGTAATCAAAATAAAAATAATAGTTCCCTGTCAAGGTATATCCAACTTACCGGTCCCAAAGTGGACGAAATGTGTGTTTTGGATCCCACTCAATTCTAGTCTCCTTCAATCAAATCAATACCTTGGTACTTTTCGCTTGTCGTCAATGGGTCCGTACTGCGGTCTGATATATCAACGGAGACGGAGCATTTCGCCTCAAAGTAATAAATGGAAGACAAATAAGTGTTGTTGTAGTTAACTAACTGAATGAAGCTTGTCTGACTTTATGTCATCTTCGAATTTACACATGCGTGTCAAAATGAATTTATTGGAAATACATGTAGACAGAGGTTATTTTCTGCATCAAAGATTCGGAGAGTAAATGTATTACAGACACTTAATAGTACGATCGCCCATGATTTATTGGACACTGATGGAGTATAAAATAATCGACAAGGAGACGAAGTCTGGTTTGCTTTGTTTTGCTGAGGCTATTGCCAACAACCTATTGAAATCAGATCCGTGTATGCGGAAAGAGACTGTGGTGAACCTTCAACTATTTCGGTGATTAAATTTACTCAACGAGGTTGTATGGTTTTTACTACGTCACACACTCTTCTTTACTTTCTATTCCTCTTAGTAAATTTTATTGTTTTCAATCGTACACTTCTCAGTTTATTCGGTTTGCTCATTCTTTAGTTACTTAACTTTCACCGATATACTTATCGCAGATTGAACTTTGTTTCTATCCAGAATGTGGGACTCTGCATTTTATAGTAATATTCGTCTAATCATCCTGCAAAAGACATCTTTAACTCTTAACAATCTACATCATTCCAGAAACAAGTTAGTTATATTTCTCACCGATTACCCATTGCCGAGCTAACATAAGTATGCTCAAAACATTTTTGAAATTATTAGTTTTGTATTATTCGGGGTTGAGCCAGCTGAAAAGAATCCACGGAATAATAAGGATGAACTTATATGGTGCTGATACGTGTATTCTCCTATTATTTTTATTGATATGAACTGACAGCTCTGTGTAGATTTTAATGCAAGAATAAAAACTATCTTTGTATATAAGCAGCATGTAAATACAATGACAAAAACACTGCAAAGATGCAAATGTTAGACATTTAAACTCCTCAAATACATACGTGAAATTGCCAGGTCGAACAGGTCAGTGGTAATGTCTCTGTGACTGGAACACCGGGTGGTGCGGCATCGGATAGCAGATACAACCGTCTGACAAGTTCCAACGAGAATGAAATCTAGGTTGAAGGCTTCACGTCGATAGCTTCCAACCATCTAACAAAAATGCGCAAAATCTACAGGTAATCTTTATTGTTTAGCAGAAGAGAAGACCCTTACATCTCTTCAGTGTAAAAAAGACGGCAAAAGATCTTTTGGTCCAATAAACCAAATACTGTCTATAACCCACGTGGGTATAAATAATTTCATGATAACGCATCCTGTTACACAGGCGGACTGAATGATTTTTGACACATTTCTTGCATTGTACTTCAAATGGATATAGGGAAAAATACTAAGAGGAGGTCAAGCATATGCTACGTCTTACAGATGGTTTTTAAGTTCTTTAGTCTTACACTTACCTAACACTGGACAGTTTATCTACTTTTCAGATCTTCAATAGAACCTTCAGCGAATCAATACAAATGCTATAGCTTCAAGGACTATTCCATTTAAACTGTAAGTTCACTTGAATGACCTTACAATTGCAAAATCGTTATAAATTTTCTCACGAGACAGTGTTTATGGAGAACAGAAATATGATTTAATATAGAGAAAATATCTATTCAGACATTTGAAAACAACAAAAAATTGAGCAAAGAATATCCTTTTCAATAATTTGTTCTTCGGGTTTTACAATTATATATATTTTGGAAAACCTGAGAGTACTGCACAGATGTTTCTTACGTCCTTATCTGGGACTCGTCATCAGTAAGCACCCAGCGGGGTTCGAACCCAGGACATTCAGGCTACAGGGTGACCTCGTAGGCCGTTAAGCCACTGGGACTCGACCCAGTCGCTAGTGAGCATCAGATCAATTTTCATGTATCGGTTCTTACGGATTTTGTTTGATTGGTTGGTGGATTTCATCATGAGTTGACATTGGTTAAAGAACCATTGGAAAACCTGAGAGTACTGGATGGCTGTTTCGGATGAAGAGTCCCAAACAAGGGAGAAACAGTTGTCTAATACTCCCAGGCTTTCCAATGGTTCACTAACTGATGGCAGCTCAAGAAGAAACGCTCCAACTAATCAAACAAAATACCTAAAAACCTGTACTTGAAAATTATATTTATCTTTATATGCATAGAATATTCTAGAATGGTCGTCATGAACAATACTGGTGTTTTTAAATAATAAAAACAATAAAGGAAGCTCAATTTTTTTTAGAAATTCACTTGATTTTATTTGATATTCTATCCTGTATTACATTTTCGTTTTTATTATAATTTTTGTATCTTAAGTGAACTGTAATTCCATTGATCTTAATTAACAAATTGATATTATTTGAAAAGCACCAATAATGTTAATGACAACTATTCTAGAATTATTGTTCTTTTCGGAAGGTAGGGTTTCAACATCGCATGTCCACTTTTTCCTGTTCGATTTTGTCCTCTTCATCCTACCCAATGACTGCCTATTATCTATCATCTCCTCCTCGCCACACAAGGTCCTCCACGTCACCCTCGTATAAACGACCCACTCGTTGCTTCCCATTAGGATTCCTATCGAGCGCCTGGCGCGCGATGTCATTTGATGGTCTCCTCAAAGTGTGCCCAATCCATCTCCATTTTCTCTTACATATTTGCTGAGCCGTCGGCCCTTGGTTGATTTGCTGTCAGAGTTTCTTGTTGCTAGTTCTTTCTGGAATATTCTGTGTATAAAAGCATTATATATATATATATAATTGTAGAACCAGAAGAGGAAATTATCGAAAAGTATATTCTTTGTTCAATCTTTTTGTTTTTGAGTATGATTTAATACACTTTTTATTCAAAGTGAAGAGTGACACTCTATCATGGAGTAAATTTATGGGATAAAAACATACAGTGACGTAGTATTATTTACTGATGACGTTTTGAGCACAATTTATTTCTCATAGCCAATATCAAAACATTCTCTCCTATCAGGAAATTTTGTTTTCTTCTTGCCTGGAACAAACCCCAATATGTTCTTTATATTTTCCTGAAATACCAAGACTTCTTACTCAAACAACGTGAAATAAACTCATTTTCTTTCAAACGCATAGTGTTCTCATTCATTATGTCGGCCTGCTTTATCATTATTGTTATAGTTTGCACCTTATGGAAATTTGTCTTACTAAAAAAGCACCAACGAACAATTCAGTGAATCCACCTGAGCGATGCATCATCCGAATAAATGTCACTGAAATTTGTGCCAAGTGGAGTAGATATTACTCTCAATTAATTGCGTATTACGATAACTTTTTATTTCCTAATAATTCATTGATGATTATCTCATATTATTTTGTCACAGTGTGACACTATGTATACCTACCGTGTCCTTAGTTAGGTCTACAGCATATGAGATAAAGAAGCTGGAGATTCAGAATGAAATAAAAAAGAAAGACAGCATATACGTGAAAACGTAAAACTTTAAAATTATTCATTAAAATAAACACGTAGTTCAGCGTAGTCTCTTTTCGCCTGTGAATTCATTCACTTAGCTGTACAGTCGCACTTATATATACTTACTTTTCTATGTGTGTGCACATTAGGTTTATCCGATAAGAATAAAAATAAGTTAGGTTTGTTGTTGTCAAGAGATTTCAATAATGTGATGAGTAATCAAACTGTAACCAGGGGGGCTGAAGATCAGCAAGAGGGTAGTGTTGATGCGTTGTCAGAAAACATATTGATCAACACATAAAAGAAATTGAATAAGCGTAATTCAGTTACGTCATAAAATGAATAGTTTGAAGGGTGAGTTGTGATTAGGATGCAAATAAAGATATAGGAGAACTTCGGATTACGTAAGAGTTCAAAAAATTACAAATGTTATTAGGAGTTAGGAAAAGAAACAAGCATATAAACGTGAAGTCAGTAGAAATCAAAATGGTTGTTACGATGATATTTGAAGTGATTGGATGATATTCTTTGGCATACTTAACTCTGGCTTTACCAACTGGATAGCTACGGCTTCAACAATACAAAGGAGACGAAAGTGTATTGCCCTTTACAGGTTGTTCTCCACAATCCGGTGTTCAGAGCATATTCCAAGAAACGTATGCTTAAGAGGAAGCAGATATTTACAAAGCGCAATTACTAGACACCATGTGGATACAGGTCATTTTGTCGAGATTTCAAAATCCTTCAAAATATTAAACATACAAAGGACTGCGAATATACTACGATTTGTTGAAGCAGTTGCAATCAAACGCTTCAGACCAATATTATGCAAACAGAAAGAGAGTGTAGTCAATCTCTCATTCTCTTGATAACCGTATTACTTTGATTACACTTATGATAGAATGATGATATCATTTTATACTGCAAATCTGTACTTCCTTTCTCCATCGAAATGTATCAAAGCAACCAAATGTATGAAACAGTTTGATTACTCATCACATTTTTGACAACAATAAACCCAAGTTATTTTTATTCTTATCGGATAAACCTAATGTGCACACACATAGAAAAGTAAGTATATATAAGTGCGACTGTACAGCTAAGTGAATGAATTCGCAGGCGAAAACAGACTCTTCGCTGAACTACGTGTTTTGTTTGCAATAATGTCTGGATGGGTATTATTCATGAATTTATTAAAAATTTAAGATTGAGGATAAGGAGGAATCTTTCCAACATTTGAACACTGTTCATTAATGATTGGAATTAGAAGTTACACTTCTCAACTTTATTTGGAAATGAACACTTATGATATTTTTGTTGAAAAGTTACGTTGAATCAATGCGCTTGTAGACTGTATCCTGTGTGCAACCAACAGGAATTTGCAAAGTAATATATGTGTGACAACTGCCGCAAATGAATCTTGAATAAGGTGATAACACTTTAGGTTGCAAATAGAATAAATGAAGGATCCTTGCGATAGATGTATACAAAGCATAAAATGTAAGATAAAAGAAGAAGGATTATAAAAACCTATCCAGATTCGCATATCAGTGTAAAGTTTCTATATTTTGACATCAATCGGCGTTATGTTTGGCAGAAAAATAATTCCCATACGTGGAGCTACATCCAATGCAAATAGATAGTTGGGCAGACAGACAGACAGACAAATAACACATTCACTGAGTAGAAATGACGTAATTAATTAGTTGATTGATTGATGAAACAATGAATGAATGAGTTAATGAGTGAGTGAGTGAATAATTATTTAATTGTAGTGTTTTGTGGTTTCAGGTTTTGCAAGTTCAGTTCCAGAACCTGCAGCGGCAGCGGCAGCTGCAAACAGTGGTTGTGCTGGCTGTCCTGGTGGATGCTCTAAATGCCATGGAGGCTGTTGTGGACGTCATGGATGTCGAGGTGGAAACTGTCCAGGAGGCTGCTGCAAAGGCTGCTGAAGACATCAAACATTAAATAAGGAGACAATAATTGAACAAAACACCCCATTACTTATGCAATCATTAGAATTAAAAATTATACTTCTCATCTTTATTTGAAGATGAACAGTCATCATATTTTGGTTGAAACGTTATAGTAATTCAGTGTGCTTGTAGACTGTATGGTGTGCTCTACTAACCAGAAATGAAAGATTAACAGATGTATTACCTCTGTTTTTTGAACTTCCATCGAAATGCCCGTCTAGTTTGCTTAGAAAAAAATCTGCCGAAATGAGACCAATGCATGTACCATGAATGTAAATTTCAAATTCGATGGCACAACTTACAGACAAGTGGATGGGATGGCGATAGATTATCTAGTTCGACCCATTTTGGCAGATTTCCTTCTAATATATTCGTGAAAGAATATTGAATAAGGGGGGTGACTAAGTTGCGAAGAGAATAAATAAAATATCCCTCTGAAAGATGTATAGAAAGCATAAAATGTAAGATAAAAGAAGCAGAACATGAAAAGCTTTTGCAGATTCGCATATCAGTGTAAAGTTTCTATAATTCGACATCAAGTGGCATAATGTTTGACAGAAAAATATCTCAGCTACCAAATACTATTCCGTTCTACCTTTATAGTGTCTTGTGCAGACGTTCAACATTGTGGAGTCCCACAAATCCTTACAACCTCCATTCAGCAGCTATGTAGAAACCCAGTGGAGGCTTTGAAGACAAGAAAGGATGGAGTAAGTTAAAGGCTTCCTGACTGTGATGGATTAGTTCATACGACCTGTCACTTGGGTCGAGAAGATGGGCATACGTTGGACTGACGAGCAGACTCTAAAATATTTGGATCTTCCTCGCGAATGATTTATGTCCAATGTCACGCCGATTCAAAAATCTAACCAACAAGTTGGCAGAAGGGACGATGGCTCTACAAGTAAAAAAATGAACGATTTGTTCACCACATATTATACTGATATAGTATATAGTATAGTGAGGGGAAATACAAAATTAACAGTTATAATACAGCTTAAATTATGTCCACACTTATGAAAAAAATAAACAAAACGAAAAAATTTAGAGGATTATGAATATGAGAAATACAATAACATTAAAGTTTGGTGCTTTAAGGGTGGAGGAAATGGATTATTTAATAGTGCTAAGAAGGTTAGTTAGTTCACGCCTGACACTATTTTCATCACATAAAATACATGCTTACTTATAACTTGTAACTTCCAATCAGCAGATAGATGAATACTCAGGGGAGGCTTTGAAGCGAAGAAAGGAAGGATGTTACCAATGAAATTTCCCACTGTGGCGGATATGATCATACTGCTGATCATTCGGCTTGTGAAGATGGGCATACATTAGATTGATGAGGAGATACGGATGGACCTTGTGAATGATGCATGTCCAGTGTTACGTCGATTCGAAAATCTAACCAACAAGTTGGCAGAAGAGGCGATTGCTCTACCATTGAAAAAAAAGAGTACTTTTCTTGCGTCAAAGCGGATTCACATGCTTTAATGGCCACCAAAAAATTATCACATCTATATGAATATTTCGTTCGCCACATATTATGCTTCTAGAACAATCTCAACTTACCACTAACACAATAATTTTATTTAATTGCCACTCATAAGATCAAAGAATATCGCAAATACATAATGAATTTAAATTAGGCGAATTCGTCGGAATTAAAATTAGATAATAATTCAAATCAGAAGTGAATGAACTGAGAATGAGAATAGTGCTAATGATGTTGCCTGTCTAGAGCTATGCAGTTTGAAGGGAAACATTAGCAACATCATAAAAACGCCACTCTCTTCCCGCGTCCACCTCCAATTTCAGCAAACAATTTTAATTTCGTATAAAATCTTCATCGTAAATTTATTCATAAAGAAAGCTCTGTAGTTTTATTTCAATCTGATTAACACTATGGATGAGTGTAAAATCGAAACAAAACAGAAACTGCTTATACAACTGATACATGGTATTACGTTATTCTTACATCTTTAGGGGACTTAGGAATTAGCTTGATAAGTGTACAAAGTATCAGAATAAATATCAAGACAGTGTATTATAGACAAACATATGAATTAGGTATACTCATAGTTAATAGTTAGTTGGCAATACAGTTGTAGTCCACTTCTACAAATAAAAAAGATAATCCACAAATACGGTCCCCTGCTGGGTTGCGGCCACTGGTAGAAGTTGTTCACCGGTTGTTGAAGAGTCTTTGGATGGAGACGAGCTTTTCCTGTTACTTCCAATGAATACAACACAGACATTAGTGGACCAGGTAAACGGTAAAAATCAGTGAGAAGAAGTGATGGACAGTACGTCTATAATTTCTTTCGAACGTCACATTTATGCACATTTGACAATGAAGACCATTAAACAAAAGTTATGTAAAATGTGTCCATTTTTAAGATTAGCCAGAAATTAAAATATTTATTGTTCAGGACCTGACACACCTGACTACACTACCCTAGATGAAGGGATAAAAGTTGGGCTACAGGTTCTATTCCCAGTCGACAAACTCCAAAACTGGTTTTTTGCATTGGTTTGTACTAATCAAGTAATAGAGTTAAGGTTAGTATTGAAGCTAACGACTTCATTCGGAGCACAAAATGAATACAAAAACAGTATTAATAAGTTTTATTAAACAAGAGCAAATATCTTATTGGTTTCAAGTAAGATCACGACTTGATATCATTTACAGAAGAGACGCTTTATCCTAGTTTGGTACAGTTCAGCACTACGCGTTCAGGAATGTCATCCAAACCTTCATGTCACTAGTTAAATCTGTTGACTATCCAGCCTTTAAGACGAAGTCTGATGGGACATAAATTCTGATTTTTTTCGATTAGCCATTCATAGAGCCAACGCCAGCTTATGTCATCAGTTGGAATGATCCTGGTTTAAGAGGTACGTCGGTTGCTGGAAAACGGTTCGGTTTATAGTCTGTCGTATTTCATCCCACTGGTTGAAGAAGAGCATGCTTGCCTTATAACAATAAAATCCTGGATTCTGATCTCTGATAAGGTCATTAGTGCGAACCGGTGGACAATTCAAAGCTTAGTGAAAACTGGTCTGAGTTACTTTTACAAAAGTAGACCACAATGGCTTTTCGTATCTGAATTCTTTGTTTAGTAAATGACGTGCAATGATCGAAATATGTAAAGACCCTGATATAAGTATAATATGTGAGTACTGTGGTAGAGTATAACTCTATTATGGATAAGATTTTATTCTGATAAATCACACAGTGTTGTCATCCGTAAATATTACTGTACAACACTGTGTGATTTATCAAAATAAAATCTCATACCCAGTGAAGATGTAAAGACCTTATATGGAAAATTGATTTTGTAGGAATAATTTGTAACTCGTTTCTTAGGTCTTCCCTTAATGCTTTGTTTACTTGATCTTCCACTTCTCTTTGGGAAGCTTAATCCATCGGTGAGCTATTCACATAACACGCTACTTATTTCCAGTACTCAAAGATTCCTTAACTGATGTCTGTTTCTGGTAACATCAAGCTTGAAATGAGTTTAAAACCTGTGGACCCATACTTGAACACTACGTATGTATTTTTGACGTCTCTAATTTTTCAAAATTTACCTTCTTTAGTTCTTGTCAACTGGATATATCCACATCTACAGTGACAGGTGTTGATTCCAATGAGATTCAAACTTTAAACCAATGGTTTCATGACCTAGGGCAGTATCAACTAGATCACTGGCAGATATTCCTGGGTGACGAATCCCAAATAGAACGAAATTTTCATCCTGGATTTCACTGCTAACTAACGTTTAACTGAAATAACATCGAAATAACAATAGTAATCTGCTTTGTTTGAAAAGCAGTACTTATAATACATAGTGGAAGTATCAGCATTTGTTACAATATTGCATCTAATTTACTCCAAATAATAATAAAATTAACCGCAGGAATTTATCCACGTTTAACTGTAGGAATAAAGTCAAAAATGTGCAAAGTACAAAATGCGAATTATTACTATAATATTAGTAACAGTGGGTTTGTTTCAAACAGTATTGTAAATATGGTTTGAAAGTTTTAGCATGTTGCAGATCATTGAATCAAATATTCTCATGATATAGCTTAATGAAGGGAAAAACAACAATAGCAGCTATTAAACACCTTAAATGATGTTCACGCTTATGAGAAAACAAACACACGAAAGATGAGAGGATTATAAATATAAGCAGAATAATAACAGTAAAACTTGATGTTATGTGGATGGAGAAAATTGTTTATTTACTAGTGGTAAGAAGATTAGTTAGTTCGTCCCTGACACCATTTTCATCACACCAAATACATGTCATAAAGGGTATTGTGGAAATTTCACACCCAGAATAGCACGAATAGCGTATTTTGAAATGACTTCCGGTTTCATTTGAGAAAGAGCAATTTGAAACCTGTGAGTAAAGTGGAAGCTCACAGTCTGACAAAATACCTTTGGCAAATATGTTGCATGAAATCAAGTATCTATCATCATTGACGATGCGATATCAGTGATATGGCCCAATCGGATACCACTCGCCTTACTGACAGTCTTCAGAGTCCTACGAAGTATGAAATAGTCTTTTTTAGGCAGCCCAGGAAAGAACAAGGATGGACAGTAAAGAAGAAAAGGTAAGACGCAAGAGTTGACAAACTGTAAGAGAGGGAAGTTTTGAGTTATGCCCATGTCCCTTGACTTCTTAATGTACGAATTCAGATAGCATATGTTTTTAGAAACCACTTAGACATGGGAAGACCGGAATAGATAGGAAGAATGAATTAGTCGAAGATACATAACGTCTCACTTGATTTCTATATCACTATCATCAACTTACAACAGTCACAAGAATTAACAGCTTCATAGAAGCATAATCCATGTATTTACGGTAGAAGGAGTGTTCGCTGATAACATTTTTAAGTGGACGGCTTTCTGATTTTGCCATAAAAATACGAGCTAAGAAAAAGAACAAGGCGAGCCAATCATTACGTTTCCACTACTTGTGACAATGACTTAGTTTGACTCTTCTAAATTTAGCTGGGCTCTACTCACTCCTATCAGTTACAATATGTCATGTAATTCAATTTGTCTTATTCTAATTTCCATCGCATAAATTCTTAGTGTATTGATTAATTATTGTCAAAACTTGCAATTCTAGTGACGCGTCTTTTTGCCACTATCAAAATCATTCATATATATATATATGCGATTGCTGCGTCTGGAGAACGATATCGTTGAGAACGGTAACTCTTCGCTGAACGCCGCTTCTTTTTAAATACATTCAATGATAGAACAAAGAGGATTCTGAAGATATAATTTCTAATTTCGTTTATTTCTGAAAGTGATTTCAAGAAACATTTCGATGATTAACACATAAATCCAGGTAGTAACCACTTAGCATGTTAAATGAATGCACTGTGCAAAAACTGTATATAATTATTTCTTGCAGAATTCAAAAACTCAATTGTCTTTGTTTCAGTAGTATGTTCCATTCTTAGTAAAGTTTACAGACATAGAGGGGAGTGGAAGTCATTTTCAGCAATTACACTCCGTAGAAGCTTAAATCTCAAATGGCGTAAGTAAAATTAACGTTTCCCACTGTGTTTTTAGTGGTAAAAAGTTCGATCTAATATTAAGGCATTTTCTTCGTTATAATAATTATTATCAAATTCGCTTATATCATTCTTATTGCCTACATTATTGACTGTAATAGACCTGGGTGATGAGAAACATTCAGCTATGAAATTATACCAGCTGTTTCCATTCTTATTCAGATGTATATTTTATATCCTCACTAATTGAGATGTTTCCCTTTATGCCTAGCATTTTATAGTATTCAAAAACATGACCTAAAAGAAAGTCTATTTCAACAAAAACTGGCATATGCTTTTCCTTCAACAGACAACGTTGTTTCGAATTGAGATTGTGAGATTCAATGACGTTTATATTCCTCCTTTCTTAGGAATTATGCGTAGGGCTTCCGAAGTTCCTTCCTTGTATGGAATCACTACTGATGATTTAGATTCTTTATTGTTGTTGTCGTCATTAATATTATTATTATTATCACTGTTATCATTATCATTATTATTGTTATTATCACTATCGCGACTATCATTATTTTACTTTATAAGTCTTTTTCAGTATACTACTTATGAGTAGTTTGTATTTTGTGCCTGAAATTTCATACGGTCCATATGTCATTCGCAGTTCAGTAGTTAGGCATACGAACTAGTTATCTGAAGGCCGTTGGTTCAATTCACTTCATAGTTATTCAGATGACAGTAATACGAACTTCAGTCTGTTCAGAACATACTATTTCAGAGGGCCTGTACAAAAATATTCATCACATATGTTTTGCAGTTTCAATGACCGATATGTCTTATGAAATTCCAACATTAGTTTCTGTGAGCTCAGATATTAATTGAATTTGCGACAGCAATTACTAGTCACCATCAACGGGAGAACTATGAAGAACTTACCTCTTTTGGTTACCTAGGTAGCAAAGTCTCAACTACAGGAGGTGAAACAGATGTAAATGTCAAAAGCCGAGAAGGATTGGAAAAGCAGTATAGATATTCCTTTCTTTGATATCAGTGCGGAAGTCTGCTGTATGAAGAACAGGATTCGGACTTTCAAAACTAATGTCAAGTAAGCGATTTTATATGGTGTGAAGAAATGGCGGAAATTTAATATGCCAATTGTACTGTGACATATGTGTGACTTTACCATTTCTTATCAATACATTTCAGTGAAGTTTTCAGTCTAAATAATGACAATTTAATCTGTAGGTTTATCTGGGGTAAACATTTTCAGATTTTTCAGATCGTAATAATACATATTGGTTGGAATATTATGTTTGAGGAAAAATTATTCAATATTTGTGCGGAAAAGTATGTTGTTAGAACTAGTTGATGTTAGGTAACAGTACTGTCAGAATAGTCGTCTTACACAAAACCTGGCATGTTGAATTAGGACAATAATCAAAAGAAAGAAACTATTCTCACCTTGCAGTAAACATTCTAAGACGATCAAGTGGCTGACCTGGCCATATAACCTAAAAGCATAGGGTTTAGTCCTTGGTGGGTTCATGGATGTATACTGTGAAAAGTATCAAACATGGAGGAAACAGCTGTCAATCAATCCTTGATTTTCAGTCGTTGTCTAACTGATGTTAGAACGCGACCTAACTTAAAGTAAGGTACATAAAATAGACACACTTCCTCATTTACTATTACAATCCATATATATTGTAAAAATACAATACTGAATTCTATCTTTTCAAATTTCACACCATGTTATGTAACATTTTATATTCGTCTACTAATCTTATAATTATGTACCCCTTTCCAAAATCGATACACTTTATGTATTATTCTATATACGACATTAATTATTTCGCCACTTGACATTAAACTACGATTATAATCACAAATATTTTAATTGCATTTCATACTATAATTATTTCATGTATTCACACCTTTGACCTAATTCCCTCACCGGATATAATTTTTAAAAAACCATATATACGATTGAACAGCTTGATAATAAATTCCTTGTTGAAAAGAGTCTCTTCGCTGAATATTTTGTTCTTAATGCTACAGTGGTAATTACTGAATTATTTCAATATTGTCAAAATCAATTTTGTGACCTAATTTTATAGCATGTAGACGGCATATGGCTGATGATTTTTCACGTTTTTTCAGTTCATTTGGACTTCTTGGTGGTTGAACACATGCTCTACGGTGTTCATTTCTTCTGATTTTGATTTCTCGATATGCTTGTCCGATGTATATCGCATCACATTCCAAGCATTTTATTTTATAGACACAATTATTACTATCTCTCTTCGAAGACTTGACGTAGATGAGCATAATTTTTCAATACTGAAATGAAAGGGTTCTTAAAGTCACCAACGCCTATTCTTAGACGTTCAGAATTAGATCTTGTCGCATGAAGGGATCCAATGAACGAAACTCTGTTCATTGATATAAGTATAAAAACTCTGTTCACTGCTCAAACATTTGGTAAATAATTCCTTGTTTAATAAGAATTATCAAACCCCTGTGCTCTGAGTATAGCCTAGAGCTCCAGCAATGCGCCTCTGTTTTACTCTTTTCCCCACAGTCACCTTTAGCTGCTTTCACGATTGTCGATAATGTTTTCCTTCTCCACCAAATAATCTCTTTCGTGTTACTCACGGACCGATATCAATTCACCAACCTAGCATGTGATGTCCTCAAACGGTACCTCCAATCTATCTCCATTTCGTCCTTTCTCCAGACGATATAAAACCATTTACTTGACATTAGTTTTGAAAGTCCGAATCCTGTTCTTCATACAGCAGACTTCCGCACTGATATCAAAGAAAGGAATATCTATACTGCTTTTCCAATCCTTCTCGGCTTTTGACATTTACATCTGTTTCACCTCCTGTAGTTGAGACTTTGCTACCTAGGTAACCAAAAGAGGTAAGTTCTTCATAGTTCTCCCGTTGATGGTGACTAGTAATTGCTGTCGCAAATTCAATTAATATCTGAGCTCACAGAAACTAATGTTGGAATTTCATAAGACATATCGGTCATTGAAACTGCAAAACATATGTGATGAATATTTTTGTACAGGCCCTCTGAAATAGTATGTTCTGAACAGACTGAAGTTCGTATTACTGTCATCTGAGTAACTATGAAGTGAATTGAACCAACGGCCTTCAGATAACTAGTTCGTATGCCTAACTACTGAACTGCGAATGACATATGGACCGTATGAAATTTCAGGCACAAAATACAAACTACTCATAAGTAGTATACTGAAAAAGACTTATTAAGTGGTAATGCTTTTTAGGTCTGATATAATCATTATACTGGGACATGGGTAAGATTTATCTTCACGAAGGGAAAATAATGAAAAAGGATGTCAATCGAGTTTTTTTAACTATTACATCAAATGAGTGAACGTTGGCTGAGTTCACGGATCTTATTGACTATCTTCAGCCTTTTTCTTTTAATGCTATATTTAATTGATGAAGGCTATAGATTGATCAATGATAGGTTATAATTTTAATTTATCTGTTTGACAGTATACGATGATAACAGTTGTTATATAGTTTATTTTCTCGCTTGTTACCAGTCTCATAAGCTGTCAGAAAGGAAGTTTTGTAATGCTATGAATATTGTAACATAATTATGTTGCAAAACGTAAAATAATTCAATTAGATCTATTTATCCAGGAGTAATGCTAACGAGGGAGAATCAGAAATAAAGATCAGTTTCAGAATTTTGATGAAGCTCAGTGATGTCAACAGAGATGTTCACAAAGACAGAAATGTTTCTCTGGAAGATGCAAATCCAGTGGTTTTTCAAAAGTTACGACATTTGTTTGCTAGTAGATGATCTCAACTTGTTGAGGAATATATTTTTCAGTCCCTGATTAGTTCAGTGTGCAACTAAAATACTGCTAGTGCATTAAAATTGAAGTTAGTCAACACTGAGAGAATCATCACCAAACGGGTGCAAAACACACAATTATAGCATAGCAGTTTATTTGAAATTCAAGTATTTTTTATTTAAGTATTTTTATGGTGACTAGCAGTAGCATCAAGGATGCTCATTTCATTGTCAGTTGGATGTACTTCTATTTCCGCTGAAGGAAGATTTTGCCTGCACGCATCGTTTCATGAGTCACATCACTAGTTCAAGTTTCAGTGAGAACACCATCATTCAACGGGATTGTAGGTATATCCAGTAAACACGTCCCAAATAGAACGAAATGTGTGTTTTAGATCCCATCCAATTCCAGTCTCCTTCAATCAAAGCAATACCTTGGTAATTTTCGGTTGTCTTTGATAAGTCCGTACTGCAAGCTGACATATCAACGGAGACGGAGCATTTAGCCCCAAAATAATCAATGGAAAACAAATGAGTGTTGCTTTAGTTAACTAACTGAATGAAGCTTGTCTGACTTTATGTCACCTTCGAATTTACAGATGCGTGTCAAAGTGAATTTATTGGAAATACAGGTAGACAGAAGTTATTTCCTGCATCAAAGATTCGGAGAGTAAATGTATTACAGACACTTTATAGTACTATCACCCATGATTTATTAAACACTGATGGAGTATAAAATAATCGACTAGGAAAAGAAGTTTAGTTTGCTGTGTATTGCTGAGGCTGTTGCCAACAACCTATTGAAATCAGATCCATGTATGCGGAAAGAGACTGTGTTGAACCTTCAACTCAACAAGGTTGAATGGTTTTTACTGCGTCACACACTCTTCTTTACTTTCTATTCCTCTTAGTTAATTCTATTGTTTTTAATCTGACAATACTCAGTTTATTCGGTTCGTTTATTCTTCAGTTACTTAACTTTCACCGATAAACTTATCGCACATTGAACTTTGATGCTATCCAGAATGTGGGACTCTGCATTTTACAGTAATATTCGTTTAATGACTCTGTAAATGGTTAACCTCTTTAACTCTGAACAATCCACATCATTTCAGATAAAAGTAAGTTGTATTTCTCAGCAGTTACTCATTGCCAAGTCAACAAAATTATGCTCAAAACATTTTGCAATTAATATTTTCGTATTATTCAGACTTCAGATAGTTGAAAAGAATCCACTGAATAATAAGGGTGAGATTATATAGTCCTGATGCATCCTGTCTCCCAGATTTTTATTGATATGAACTAAGAAGTCTGTGTAGATTATAACGAAAGAATAAAAAACTGTCCTTTGAAGCTACGAGAGTAAGGCAACTAGCTGACTATTATTGCCGATCCTACTCTTAATTGTGGTGAACTGGATTATGCATCAGACTGTGCGTTTGGAGTGTGAAGACAGGAATACTTCGGACCGACCGATAAGAAAACTCTAGAAGATCTGGATTTCACAGATGATATATGCCTTATATCACACACGATCGAAAAATTGCAGGCGAAAACCAAGAAACTGGCAGGAGAGGCTGGCGACGAAGACAGAAACCCAGGTGGACATAGAGAGGACGGGGGTGATGAAGATAAACACCACCACCACCACTAACAATAACAAACACGTCAATGGAAACAATTTAACAGATGTTACCTCCTTCACTTATATAGGAAGCTAGCATCATTACAGTCACAGCCGGAACGGAAGTCTGAGAAGAGTTGACTATTGACTTCTTCGCCTTCAATGATTTGATGATTGGTAGCAGTGTGTCCAATCACAAGGATGTACACAAGGCGACATGGATTTCACCAGATGGACACACCAAAAACCAGATAGACTTCATTTCCATCTCAAGGAAGTGGAGACGGAGCCTATTGGACACAATGTCGAGGAGAGGAGCAGATGTGGGTTCAGACCACTATCTAGTACAAGGGACTTTCAAGGTGAAGCTGAAAGCCTCGAGGATACCTGGGGATAGGCCACAATGCAAGTTCAACACGCAAAAACTGAAGGACACAATCACACAGGACATTTTCACTGCAACTGTCAGAGCAAAGCAGGAAACACTACGTGGCACCACTGAGGAATCATCCGTAGAAGACCATTGGAACTCTCTGAAGGTAATTTTCAACGAAACGTGTTCAACGGTTTTAGGAAGAAAGAAGAAACAAGACAAGGAATGGCTCTCAACAGACACTTGGAAACTAATAGAGGAGAGGAGAAAGGTGAAAGAAAAAATGATTCAATGCAAAGATGGACAAGAGAAAGAGACGCTGAGTTCAACTTACACAGCACTGGACAAAGAAGTGAAGAAGAGTGCCAGGAAGGACAAAAGACAATTCTACGACAACCTGGCTACTGAAGCTGAGAAGGCAGCAGGCAAAAGGGACCTGAGGACACTATATCAGATAACCAAGTCTCTATCCGGGAAGAGATCAACACAAGTGAAACCTATAAATGACAGCCAAGGGAACCCAATCACCAAGGAAGAAAAACAGATTAAACAATGGGCGGACCACTTCAAAGGACTCTTGAACCGACCACCACCTACAACCTGTCCAAAAATACCAACAACAGTACGTACACAACTGCAAGTTGACACCAATCCTCCAACGAAAACTGAAGTCATGAATGCAATCAAGCTTCTGAAAGCTGAAAAAGCAGCTGAACCAGATAGAATCCCCCCTGAATCACTGAAAGCGGACCCAGAGACGACAGCAGATATGCTGACTCCATTGTTGCAAAATGGTCTTGAAGGAGGGAAAGGTGCCTACTGACTGGATGAATGGTTACCTCGTGAAACCACCAAAGAAGGGCGACCTGGGACTCTGCAAGAACTGGCGAGGAATCATGCTCCTGTCGACGCCAAGTAAAATCCTGAGTCGCATCATCCTGGAGAGAATAAAGGACGCACTGGATACAGAACTCCGACCAGAACAAGCTGGATTCAGAAAAGGCAAATCATGTTCTGACCAAATTGCAACTCTACGCATCATCATCGAACAAAGCATGGGATGGCAATCAAATCTCTACCTCAACTTTATAGACTTTGAGAAGGCCTTCGACAGCGTTGACCGCGAAGTAATTTGGAAACTACTCAGGTACTACGGCGTACCCCAAATGTTCATCAACCTTATTCAACAGCTGTACGACAACGGCACATGTCAAGTAATCCACAACGGAAAACTCAGCGAGGCTCTTGGAGTAAACACAGGAGTCAGACAAGGGTGCTTATTATCAACAATGAATTCCTAATTGTGGTGAACTGAATTATGCGTCAGACAGTGGAAAACGAGAAGACAGGGATATCCTGGACCGACGTGAAGAATCTAGAAGACCTGGATTTCGCAGATGATTTATGTTTGATGTCACACAAGATCGAAGAGTTACAAACGAAAACCGACAAACTGATCGAAGAAGCAGCAAAGACAGGACTCCAGGTGAATATAGACAAGACGGAGGTTATGAAAATAACCAACCAACAACAACAGCAGCCACATCCACCGACAATCACCATCAACGGGAAGGATTTGAAGGAGGTTACTTCATTCACTTATCTAGGGAGCATTGTCTCAACTACAGGAGGAACGGACGAGGATTTCAAATCGAGAATCGGGAAGGCGAGAAACACACTCACCAACTTAAAACCAATCTGGAAATCTTCGTCACTCACCATCAACAACAAAATTCGGATTTTCAATACAAACGTCAAGTCAGTCAGTTCTTCTATACGGATCAGAAACTTGGCGGGTCACAAAAAATATTTCCAATAGCCTGATTCAGACCTTTATCAACAGCTGTCTTCATTCTATACCGAAGATCAGAGGGCCGGAAAGAATCACCAACAAGAAACTATGGGAGAAAACAAAACAAGAACCAATCGCTCAACAGATATGCAGGAGAAAGTGTAGATGGATTAGACACTCGCTGAGGAGGCCACTGGGTGACATCGGGCGTCAGGCCCTCGAGTGGAACCCGAAAGGGAAGTGACGAGTGGGACGTCCAAGGGTAATATGGAGGAGATCGTGTGAAGAGGAGTTGAAACAGTATGGACTAACATGGACGCAGGTGAAAAGTACAGCAGAAGACAGAAGCAAGTAGAGACGTGTAGTTGAAGCCCTATGTTCCACTAGGAACCCAAGGGAACAATAAAAATAATAATCATAATTATTATTTGAACAATGAAGATCACTAGACCAAATATCAAAGGTAATAGTACATCTGTTATGATATCAAAACAAAGTTTACTAACTTGATCATCATTCGTCAGTCTGGGGTCATTTTTCGTTGTCAAGTTGGTCATTGGGTAAAGACAACAAAATCAAGTGTAGATTGTTGGATTTGATCAGTGTTTAAAATTACAAAGACAGTGTGTGTTTACATAGTGAACTTGCATATCACATTTGTGTTGATTTTGTCACTTCATGGGGGAGGGAGGTGTTGTAACCAGGTCAGACTCTGTTTTATTCCACCATTCCTATTCAGGCAATTCGGATTCCACTTGATATGAAGTGCTTCTGATATTAGACGTTCTTTGTGATTCCCCCATGAAGTGACAAAATCAACACAAATGTGATATGCAAGTTCACTATGTAAACACACACTGTCTTTGTAATTTTAAACACTGATCAAATCCAACAATCTACACTTGATTTTGTTGTCTTTACCCAATGACCAACTTGACAACGAAAAATGACCCCAGACTGACGAATGATGATCAAGTTAGTAAACTTTGTTTTGATATCATAACAGATGTACTATTACCTTTGATATTTGGTTTAGTGATCTTCATTGTTCAAATAATAATTATGATTATTATTTTTATTGTTCCCTTGGGTTCCTAGTGGAACATAGGGCTTCAACTACACGTCTCTACTTGCTTCTGTCTTCTGCTGTACTTTTCACCTGCGTCCATGTTAGTCCATACTGTTTCAACTCCTCTTCACACGATCTCCTCCATATTACCCTTGGACGTCCCACTCGTCACTTCCCTTTCGGGTTCCACTCGAGGGCCTGACGCCCGATGTCAGTAAAGGCAAATTAATAATAATAATAAACTGAGATTTGACGCTTTGGTATCTAACGGTGGTGGTGCGAGTAAGCGACTCTGAAGAATGCTGAACATGGACGAAACAGACGTCCAGTATCAACTGATTTCCAGTGATTCTGTAAGTGAAGTTGGTTCAAGACAACATCTACGCTGAACGTAACTGAAATCCTTACAAAAACCTTCAATCTAAATAGCAGTCATAAAAATCAAAGTTGTAGAGAAATGAAATTTTGACAGTTAAGGTCTGTTAAATGCTGAGACAAGTACTGTACATTAAAATAGAAAAAGGATTAAAGCAATTTATAAGGGTACTAGAGGTTGAGATGGTAAGAATTCCTAAAATCTTTAAAAGCATCAGATTGCGTTCAGTTGATCTACCTGCCCATGCGAAGGCAAGTATTTTTCCCATAGGCAGAAGCTTGAAACTAATCAAATTCTATTCAGCTCACCAATACACAGAAATAAATATCACCAAGGCAACTTAAGAACTATAGTAACCGTGAACTGAAGTGTAAAAGACTGTTGTCAGTTAATAATAATAATAATGTTGCGGCTGATGTGCACCTTCTTTTATTATTAATTTATTTGAAGAGTGATATCAAACTAATTCCTAGGAAGTGGTAGAATGAATTCTTTTCAAGAAGACGTAAGCAAACACGCAGTTGACAGGCATGCACCTAGTTTGTAATATTTGTAACCTTTGTGGATTTCGTTCTTATTTGTTTTCTATTAGTAACTGTAAATGAAGTAAATATTATTGAAGAACGGTATACAGAAGCGTAATTTCTCTTAGTTGTGACAGGATTCCAATTCTTCCATTACAAGACACACTAGTGAAGCTGTCTTAGCCTTCAACTGTCATTGTAGATACTTATTGTTTGTAACAAGACGTCAATTGCTTCAAGGGAACTTAGGGTAGGAATGGTTGGTGCCGTTTATGTGGTAGGTAAGGGCTATCTAATTGTTGAAACATCATTTTATTGGCAGCCGTTCGTTCTATGAGTAGTGGATTGTTGAACAAGTGTATGACGTTTCTGATCATATTTCGCATTAAATTTAAGCTTTATAGCACACACTGCTGTACCGTTGAGTGACATCATACGCCAGATTAACATTGGAGTGGGGTCTTAATGAGAAACTATGAGTTTTGCTGGGTTTTAATCTAAGATGACATAGGGGAAATGACAGCCTGTGGACAATTGTGAAGCCAGCTAAAGACGACTGCACAAAAGAAGGTGGGCTTTTGAAGACATACGTTCCACTTGGAACCTAAGGGAAAAAACAATAATAATACTCCAGAGTAAAGAAAAAATTACAACTAATTCATTTTCACTATTTGCAATTACTGTCCAGAATGCACACGGGATTTCTGAGAAATACAATTAGAATTGCCTCAGGTAACTGGAAATGATGGACTCTGAAACAATACGGTGTGTGTTCAACGTGACAAAGGAAATCGCTTTTACCGTTTTATCATTGTAATTCTATAAGTATTCTTTGCCCCACTGGTCTCAACTTAATTGATTTCAAATCGCTTCTAAATGCCTTTGTCTGTGTTATTGCGTAATAATTTTCCCCATTACGTTGCTGAGAAACTGATGTTGTGTTGTAGGCTCTTTGACCCAACTCATCCACTCTCCTTCACATCTTGTGATAGATACATAAATATTACCATTTGTATCAGCTGTAATGATTATATCATCACATTCAACTATTGCTACTTCATTAAACTCTGATCTTCATGTCAAAATTCTTCTCAGGAGGATAAGAAATCATTTCTCGTCATTTAACTAATTCTCTCTCTTTCTATGTATATATTATATATATATATATATTAAGCTGTCCATATTTGAAAGGAGAAGCCTCGAAATAGTGTGTAAACATTTTGTCCTGCAAATTTCAGTCTTCTTGCGTTGAAGTAAATTTCTATTCTGCAGTTTCCAGAAAAGTACTTTTGCTGAACTTCTTTTATCTATCTTTCTAATGTCCTTATTATTATCTCTCTTCCACGACTTGACGTAGATGAGCATAATTTTTCAATACTGAAATGAAAGGGTTCTTAAAGTCACCAACGCCTATTCCCAGACTTTCAGAATTAGATTTTGGCACGTGAAGGGATCCAATGACCAAAACTCTGTTTACTGCTCAAACATTTGGTAAATAATTCCCTGTTAAATAAGCATTATCAAACCCTTAGGCTCTGAGTAGAGCCTAGAGCTCCAGCAGTACGCCTCTGTTTTAATCTTTTCTCCACAGTCACCTTTAGCTGCTTTCGCGATTGTCGATAATGTTTTTTCTCCCCCAAACAATCTCTTCCATGTTGCTCACGGACCGATATCTATCTAGTCGCTTACAGTTCGAGTTCCATTCACCAACCTAGCATGTGATGTCCTCCAACGGTGCCTCCAATCTATCTCCATTCCGCCATTTCTCCAGACCATATAAAACCACTAACTTGACATTAGTTTTGAAAGTCCGACTCCTGTTCTTCATACAGCAGACTTCTTCACTGATATCAAAGAAATGAATATCTGTACTGCTTTTCCAATCCTTCTCGGCTTTTGACATTTACATCTGTTTCACCACCTGTAGTTGAGACTTTGCTGCCTGGATGAGCGAAGGAGGTGAGTTCTTCATACTTCTCCCGTTGATGGTGACTAGTAATTGTTGTTGCAGATTCAATTGATATGTGAGCTCACAAAAACTAATGTTAGAATTTCATAAGGCATATATCGGTCATTGAAACTGCAAAACATATATGTGATGAATACTTCTGTACAGGCCCTCTGATATAGTATTTTCTGGACAGGATGAAGTTCGTATTACTGTCAGCTGAATAACTATGAAGTGATTTGAACCAACTGCCTTCAGATAACTAGTTAGTATGCTTAACTACTGAACTGTGAATGACAAATGGACCGTATGAAATTTAAGGCAAAAAATACAAACTACTCATAAGTAGTATACTGAAAAAGACCCATAAAGTTTTCTCATTCCAAGAGGTATGAGAGGAACATTTCACAGTGATACGTCCCAGACTGAACTTTACGGAATGGAAATTTTTGAGACAGATGTCAGTCCAAATTTTTAGAAACTATTACATCAACTGAGTTATCGTTGGCTGAGTTTATAGAATTTATTGATTACTTTTAACGTTTTTCTGGTGCTGATAGAATTATGTGGGGAAGGCTGTAGGTTGATCAATGATTGGTTATAAGTTTTATTTATCTATTCGGCAGTATACGAAGATAACATTGTTTGGTAATTCCTGATCTCGTCTGTAACCAATCCCATAAGCTGTCAAAAAGTTAGGTTTGTGATGCTATGAATTCTGTCACATAATTATGTTGCAAAACGTAAAATAATTCAACTAGATCCAGTTATTCAGAAGTCATGCCAATGAGTGAAACTTCAAAAATTCTATCACTTTCAGAATGTTGATAAAATTCAGTGATGTTATTGATGATGTTCGAAGAGACAGACATGACTGTCTGGGAGGGTAAAAGCTAGTGAATTGTTGGAAGAAGTTACGAAATTTGGCAGCCAGTAGGTAGTCTTAACTTCTTAAGGAATATATTTTTCAAACACTGATTAGTTCACTGTCAACTTACCTGCAAAACAGTTCAACGTAGAACTAAAATACTGTTGCTGCATAAAGAATGATTTCAGTCATCACTGAGAGAAGGATAGCAGTGGGATGTAAATAGATTTAGTTCACCACACACACACACCACACAATTATAGCATAGCAGTTTATGTGAAATTCAAGTGTTTTTTATTATGGTTTATGCTGAGTAGCAGTGGCATCAAGGATGCACATTTCATCGTCAGGTGGATGTACTTCTATTTCCAGTGAGCGATGGTGTTGCCTGCACCCATCATTTCAAGCGCCACAGTTTTGATTCAAGTCTCAGTGAGAACACCATTGCACACTGGGAATGCAGGTACATCCATTGACGAGTCCCAAAGAGGACGAAATGTGAGTACTGAATCCCAGTCTTAATCTTCGGCTGTCGTTAAAGAGTCCGTTGGGAGTTGACATATCCACAGAGACCAAGTATTTCACCCCAAAATAATCAATTGTAAATGCAGATTAACTTAAATACAAATAAGTGTTGTTGTAGTTAACTAACTGAATGAAGCTTGTCTCACTTCATGTTATCTCCAACCGCATCTACCAATTTACAAATGCGTGTCGAAGTGAATTTATTGGATAAACATATAGACAGAGTTTATTTTCTGCATTTATAAACACATCAAAGAATCGGAGAGTAAACGTTTTACAGACACTAAATGGTACGATTGCCCATGATTTATTGGACACTGATGGAGTCTAAAATAATCGACACGGAAAAGAAGTTTATTTTGCTGTGTTTCGCTGAGGAGATCGCCAACAAACTGTTGAAATCAGATCCATGTATGCGGAAAGAGACTGTGTTGAACCTTCAACTATTTCGGTGATTAAAATTACTCAACGAGGTTGTATGGTTTTTACTACGTCACACACTCTTCCTTACTTTCTATTCCTCTTAGTAAATTTTATTGTTTTCAATCGGACACTACTCAGTTTATTCGGTTTGCTCTTTCTTTAGTTACTTAACTTTCATCGATATACTTATCGCAGATTGAACTTTGTTTCTATCCAGAATGTGGGACTCTGCATTTTATAGTAATATTCGTCTAATCATGCTGTAAAAAACATCTTTAACTCTTAACAATCTACATCATTCCAGATACAAGTTAGTTATATTTCTCACCGATTACCCATTGCCGAGCTAACATAAGTATGCTCAAAACGTTTTTGCAATTATTAGTTTTGTATTATTCGGGTTTGAGCCAGCTGAAAAGAATCCACGGAATAATAAGGATGAACTAATATGGTGCTGATACGTGTATTCTCCTATTATTTTTATTGATATGAACTGACAGCTCCGTGTAGATTTTAATGCAAGAATAAAAACTATCCTTTGATATAAGCAGCATGTAAATACAATGACAAAAGCACTGCAGAGATGCAAATGTTAGACATTTAAATTCCTCAAATACATACGTGAAATTGCCAGGTCGAACAGGTCAGTGATAATGTCTCTGTGACTGGAACACCGGGTGGTGCGGCATCGGATAGCAGATACAACCGTCTGACAAGTTCCAACGAGAATGAAATCTAGGTTGAAGGCTTCACGTCGATAGCTTCCAACCATCTAACAAAAATGCGCAAAATCTACAGGTAATCTTTATTGATTTGCAGAAGAGAAGACCCTAACATCTCTTCAGTGTAAAAAAGACGGCAAAAGATCTTTTGGTCCAATAAACCGAATACTGTCTATAACCTACGTGGATATAAATAATTTCATGATAACGCATCCTGTTACACAGGCGGACTGAATGATTTTTGACACATTTCTTGCATTGTACTTCAAATGGATATAGTGAAAAATACTAAGAGGAGGTCAAGCATATGCTCCGTCCAACAGATGGTTTTTAAGTTGTTTAGTTTTACACTTACCTAACACTGGACAGTTTGTCTACTTTTCAGATCTTTAATAGAACCTTCAGCGAATCAATACAAATGCTATAGTTCCAAAGACTATTCCACTAAAAGTGTAACTTCAGTTGAATAACCGTACAACCACAAAACCATTATAAATTTTCTCACAAGAGATTGTTTATGGAGAACAGAAATATGATTTAATATAGAGAAAATATCTATTCAGACATTTGAAAACAACCAAAAATTGAGCAAAAAATATCCTTTTCAATAATTTGTTCTTCGGGTTTTACAATTATATATATTTTGGAAAACCTGGGAGTACTGCACAGCTGTTTCCTACGTCCTAATTTGGACTCTTCATCAGTAAGCACCCACCGGGGTTCGAACCCAGGACATTCAGGCTACAGGGTTACCTCGTAGATCATTAAGCCACTGGGAGTCGACCCAGTGGCCCATGAAGGATAACTTCTGCCAATTCATGAAGTAGCGCGACTATTTAGCAAAATACTCTCGATGAGTAACTGTCCTCACCTTCGACATGCTGCACCCAACTGGTTACGGCTTTCCACTAGAACGCCATGTAACTAACTACCTGTATAGGGCCAGTCGCTGGTGAGCATCAGATCAATTTTCATGTATCGGTTCTTACGGATTTCGTTTGATTGGTTGGTGGATTTCATCATGAGTTGACATCGGTTAGAGAACCATTGGAAAACCTGAGAGTACTGGATGGCTGTTTCGGATGAAGAGTCCCAAACAAGGACGAAACAGCTGTCTAATACTCCCAGGTTTTCCAATGGTTCACTAACTGATGGCAGCTCAAGAAGAAACGCTCCAACTAATCAAACAAAATCCCTACAAACCAATACTTGAAAATTATATTTATCTTTATATACATAGAATATTCTAGAATGGTCGTCATGAACAATACTGGTGTCTTTAAATAATAAAAACAATAAAGGAACCTCAATTTTTTGTAGAAATTCACTTAATTTAATTTGATATTCTATCTTATATGACATTTTCGTTTTTATTATAATTTTGTATCTTAAGTGAACTGTAATTCCATTGATCTTAATTAACAAATTGATATTATTTGAAAAAACACCAATAATGTTAATGACAGCTATTCTAGAATTATTGTTCCTTTCGGTTCCGAGTGGAAGATAGGGTTTCAACAACACATCTCCACTTTTTCCTGTTCGATGCTGTCCTCTTCATCCTACTCCATGATTGCCTATTATCTATCATCTCCTCGCCACACAAGGTCATCCAAATCACCGTCGTATAAACGACCCACTCGTTGCTTCCCATTAGGATTCCTATCGAGCGCCTGGCGCGCGATGTCATTTGATGGTCTCCTCAAAGTGTGCCCAATCCATCTCCATTTTCTCTTACATATTTGCTGAGCCGTTGGCCCTTGGTTGATTTGCTGTCAGAGTTTCTTGTTGCTAATTCTTTCTGGAATATTCTGTGTATAAAAGCATATATATAATTGTAGAACCAGAAGAGGAAATTATCGAAAAGTATATTCTTTGTTCAATTTTTTCTTTTTTTGAGTATGATTTGATATACTTTTTATTCAAAGTGAAGAGTGACACTCTATCATGGAGTAAATTTATGGGATAAAAACATACAGTGACGTAGTATTATTTACTGATGACGTTTTGAGCACAGTTTATTTCTCATAGCCAATATCAAAACATTCTCTCCTATCAGGAAATTTTGTTTTCTTCTTGCCTGGAACAAACCCCAATATGTTCTAACTCAAATAACGTGAAATAAACTCATTTTCTTTCAAACGCATAGTGTTCTCATTCATTATGTCGGCCTGCTTTGTCATTATTGTAATAGTTTGCACCTTATAGAAATTTGTAAGAAATTCAAATTGTCTTTCTAAAAAAGCATCAACAACCAAATCAGTGAATCCACCGGAGAGATGCATCATCCGAATAAATGTCACTGAAATTTGTGCCAAGTGGAGTAGATATAACTCTCAATTAATTGCGTATTACGATAACTTTTTATTTCCTAATAATTCATTGATGATTATCTCATATTATTTTGTCTCAGTGTGACACTATGTATACCTACCGTGTCCTTAGTTAGGTCTACAGCATATGAGATAAAGAAGCTGAAGATTCAGAATGAAATAAAAAAGAAAGACAGCATATACGTGAAAACGTAAAACTTTAGGATAATTCATTAAAATAAACACGCGGTTCAGCGTAGAGTCTCTTTTCGCCTGTGAATTCATTCACTTAGCTGTACAGTCGCACTTATATATACTTACTTTTCTATGTGTGTGCACATTAGGTTTATCCGATAAGAATAAAAATAAGTTAGGTTTGTTGTGGTCAAGAGATTTCAATAATGTGATGAGTAATCAAACTGTAACCAGAGGGGCTGAAGATCAGTAAGAGGGTAGTGTTGATGCGTTGTCAGAAAACATATTGATCAACACATAAAAGAAATTGAATAAGCGTAATTCACTTACGTTATAAAATGAATAGTTTGATGGTTGAGTTGTGATTAGGATGCACATAAAGACATAGGAAAACGTGGGATTACGAAAGATTTCAGAAAATTACAAATGTTATTAGGAGTTAGAAAAAGAAACAAGCATATAAACGTAAAGTCAGTAGAAATCAAAATGGTTGTTACGGCGACAGTGGAAGTGGTTGGATGATATTCTTTGGCATACATAACTCTGATTTTTCCAACTGGATGCCTACGGCTTCAACAATACAAAGGAGACGAAAGTGTATTGCCTTTGGTAGATTGTTGTTCGCTATCCGGTTTTCAGAGCATATTCCGAGAAACGTATGCTTAAGAGGAAGCAGATATTTACAAAGCGCAATTACTAGACACCATGTGGATACAGGTCATTTTGTCGAGATTTCAAAATCCTTCAAAACATTAAACATACAAAGGACAGCAAATTTACTACGATTTGTTGAAGCAATTGCATTCAAACGCTTCAGACCTAAATTATGCACACAGAAAGAGAGTATAGTCAATGTTTCAGTCCCTTGATAACCGTATTACTTTGATTACACTGACTAATCATACATGCTAGTGAGCTCAGCTCAACAAGCAAGTCTTCAATTTGATGAACTTTAATCTTCTCGAGTTGTCATGTTGACGCACAAGCTAACAGTGTTTATGGGATTTTTCTGTTTTGTGTCTTCTCTCACCCCACCCCTTTTTATCATATTTTGATAGCCTATAAATTATTGGTGACTTACAATAAAAATTGTAGTGATTATATTCCAGATGCGTTTATCTCATAATGTTTTCTCTACTAACTTTCAAACATTGAAGTATGAAATGTCATTATTCATAACCATTGTAATTTCAGGTAGTTTGCAGTTAGCTGATGAGAACCTGTGAAATAGAATGATGATATCATTTTATACTGCAAATCTGTACTTCCTTTCTCTATCGAAATTTATCAAGGCAACCAAATGTATGAAACAGTTTGATTACTCATTGCATTTTTGACAACAATAACCGCAAGTTATTTTTATTCTTATGCACACACATGGAAAAGTAAGTATATATAAGTGTGACTGTACAGCTAAGTGAATGAACTCGCAGGCGTAAACAGACTCTTCGCTGAACTACGTGTTTTGTTGGCAATAATGTCTGGATGGGTATTATTCATGAATTTATTAAAAATTTAGGATTGAGAATAAGGAGGAATCTTTCCAAAATATGACCACTGCTCATTAATGATTAGAATTAGGAGTTAAACTTCTCATCTTTATTTGGAAATGAACACTTACGATATTTTTGTTGAAAAGTTACGTTAAATCAATGTGCTTGTAGACTGTATGGTGTGTGCTACTAACAAGAATTTGCAAAGTAATATATTTGTAACAACTCACGCAAACAAATCTTGAATAAGGGGATAACAAATTAGGTGGCAAAAAGAATAAATGAAAGATCCTTGCGAAAGATGTACAGAAATCATAAAATGTATGATATAGAAGAAAAAGAATAAGAATAGCATTTGCAGACTCGCATCTCAGTGTAAAGTTTCTATCATTTGATATCAATCGGCTTACTGCTTGGCAGAAAAATAATTCACTTTAGGATGCAATCCAAACACGTTTTACAGATAGGTTCAAAAAATGTGTAAACGTCAATTTTATTTCCTGTCTCTATAATATGTTTCGCAGTAGAGTAGCTTAGGCTACTGTTCTCACCATTATTAGCTTCTGAATATTCTGTTTGCTTCTGGAGGCATTTAGGAATATGACGTGTAGCGCTTACTTGCAGACATCAATGAGTCCTCCCTAAATGGATATAGCAACCGCTTCTGAACCTTACGTCCATAGCTTTAATAGATGTCGGACACTACTTCTACGCGATTCCAAAATAATTTTGCGAATTGAATTTGAACAAACGCAAATAATATGGCGTCAGGACAATAACAAAAAGCGGAAGTTTATGAAACCAAACTCAATAATAGGAAAAAATGACGTACACCTCAGATGTCCTTACGTACCTGATCACGAGTATGGTATTCAAATCCACCAAATTACCAGAATGTTGCAGTGTGCATTTAACTCAGTTGAAAATTTTGGCAGAAAACAGTGAATGTTTTAAGTCATCGTAAAACATATTGCAGTTACTGCCCAGTTGTGAACACTTCGCTTGTATCTATGCATTCTATTGACTTTTAGCGATCAAAACGCCACACAAAAATGCGGAAGCACGCACGAATTCGATATCAACCATATTCTTCGGTTCCTGCAACAGAAATAGGTACTGCACAACAGCTGATAGGGAAATTTACGATCGAGTACAGGTTTCCGCCAAGCTGCAAAGAAACTTATCGAAAGACAGTCGTCAAAATTTACGTGAAGCTTACTCGGTATGCCAAATAATTATTGCATGAACCATATATTTAAGTGTTCTGGCCACACAAGCAATACGTAAATGCTCAAGAACAATATCGAACAAAAATTTTCATATACATTCATCCAACAAAAGCGAAATAAGCACCGAAACCACGTCAGCTGCGTTTGCCTGGACGAGTAGCTCAACCTCGAATCAAGTAAACTGCGCAAATGCTGTCAAGGTAAAGCTGAAGGCGCCACTTCAAAAAGGTGATATGCCATATAATTACCCAGCAGGAGAGAGCGTGGGCGAGAGATCGATCGTTCGAGTGAGCAAGTCAATCAAACCATTTCACATTACGCGTACTCATCGATTCTGCTGATTGATTAATGATCCGCTGACTTTGAGTGTGACCACGTGTCCGCTCGACAGGTTAACTTCGAGGAGTATAAAAAGCACGGTGTATGTGAGTAGGTAGCTTCAAGTTGACAGTAAACGACAATGCAGATATTCACTGTATGTTGGAATACTCTGGTTGTATAACACTGAGTGCCTTCCTGATGGGCATTTCCATTTCAGCTCGTCTTAGTTGTACTCGTTGCATCGTTGGAATTCGAAATGGGAGGTAAGTCTTCTTCCCGCGTCTACTCATCCTCCTACCCCTTCCCACTCCTCATAATCATCAACATCATCATCATCACGGGGATCGTGATCATGGTGAGAATCACTATTTCACATATGAGAAGCTATATACAATGCAGATAGACAGTTGGGCAGATAGACAGACAGACACATTCACTGAGTAGAAATGACATAATTAATTAGTTAATTGATTGATGAAACAATGAATGAATGAATGAGTTAGTGAGTGAGTGAGTGAAAATTGAAGTGTAGCGTTTTGTGGTTTCACCTTGTCACGTTGTTGCTTATTTGTAGTCTGTCAAAAATTTAGACAAGTGAATGATTATTTTGTAGCCTCATATACTGTAATTCCTATCGTGACATTTATTTTCTTTCGTCGACGTTCAAAGTTATGCTACTTATCACTAGTGAGTAGTATGCTGTTGTATTGTGTTACTTTCTCGCGAAGTTAAACTCAACCTATTCATACTCTATTTCATATATGGTTAATAACTCCTTATAGTTAAACAGTATCTTCTGTACGTGCTTTATTTATACACCCTTCTATATTGAACAGTGTTCGTTCAAATTCCCTGGCAGTCACACGCTGTTAATGCTTAACCTGGATCACCTTTGACGACGCTTTTCTTTGTTTTCTATTGACGTTTAATGACTGTGTTTTCAACAAACACTCAGGCACAGACATCTCACAGTTTGAGGTTTCTATTCCATTAATTTATGCGTAACATGGTACTTATTACCAGACAAATCGTGTGTGTTTTGGATTTTACGCGTAAATCAACGTGTGGTTCAATTAATCGATTGTTATTATCGCTCTGCATTAGTTAGACGACATCTATGCGATAATTGTCTCGTAACCTGGATTTTTGCACTTACGAAATTTACACTGTGGCAAGGGAAGGTAGATGACACTTCCCCCTTGATTAGTAACTATCGGACCAGACGAATCCTACAAATTTCGCCTTCGCATTATATTCTACAAATAATGGTTTGATTGTTTTTGAAAATGAATCCTATATTCATTCCTTGCAGAAGTCAAATATTTCATTATTAATATTTCATAATCTGTTTCGCTTCAACATAGATAAGGCATGAAATACTGTAGCACGTGCATGGGGTAATACAGGTTGTATTTCATAGGAAAGCAATTCTGAACGCTACAAACAATTATCAATAAAGATTATCAGAACGAAAATCTCTTCAATTTTTGTCTATACTTCTAAATTGGACGGAAGTACGATGATTACTAAAATCGGTGACGACGTCTGTCGCCAGCTGACAGGTGATAAGGAATAATGCATTTTCTATTTACCTACTGGAAGTCACTGGTGGGATGAATAGCTGAATGGTAATATCCCTGATGCCCAGCCGACGCACTCCTTTACCTCGCTAAACCAGTAATAAATCCGTTAAAGAAGGAGGTTAGATGATGGGGCTAGCAACCCCACCAGTAAAAAACAATCATCACTGCTCTCGAAACTTCAAGTCTCTAGCTTTAAGCCCTGTGTTCCACTGGGAACGTGAAGGAATAAAAACATAGGAATATCTCTGATTGCATCAATTTTTGACGCGTGTTTGGCTTTGCTAGAGGTTATCAGTTTCCCTTAGGTTGCAGATATTTCTTAATCATGAGTGAGGTACATAAATCCAGGACGTTGTACCAATTGTCCTCAACCATCCGACCGATTGTAATGTTTAAGTTTACTTATTGAAATGGAATTAAGGTGTGTTTGTTTAAGTTTTCTATACTGTAGAGATAAATAATCATGTTCAAATTAGAATGGCATAAAATAATGTTTGTACTTCTGTATAGGAATTATTATGAATAGTGTACACTGACTGCTCCCGAAAATAGCTCCACTGTGGTATGAACTCTAAATAGCAAAATGAAATCTTATACTTGGTGCATAAAGGAAAGCATTTCCAACAGCCTGCTGCAGACTATCATCAATAGCTGGCTTCACTGGGTTGACATCAAGGTTCAAATGGGCAGAAATGATAGGAAACACGGAACTCTCACTACAGAAGCAACCGCCAAATAAATATGCAGAAGCGAATGAAGATGGATTGGACCTTAAACTCTGAGGATATCGTTGAGAAAAATCGAACGCCGGCTGGTTGAGTGGATATCGAATGTGAAACGTTTAAGTTGACATTCGTTATAGAGATATGTGGAGGAACTCATTTTGGGGAGGAACTGAAATCGTATGTGTATCCTTGCAGGCAGAAATAGAGGACTGGGGAGAAAGAGAAAAGCTAGGGGTGTTTTGTTGAAAAACTATGTGCCACTCAGTACGATAGGAAATCAAAATACGAATATTGGTATAACAATAATAATAATAATAATAACAATCCAAAAGTCCATATGTTCACTGAAATAGTCTAGTAACCACAGACGCCATGGAGCAGAAACATGACATTACTCAATCCCTAATCACTATTTAATGTATCCGTTGCAGTTATGCACGAAGCCAATCGTGATCTAAAACATCTTAGCAGTAATGTTACTGAATAAGGCATATGTTAACGTGAGTGCTAGTTCCAAATAGGACATCAGTTCCCTCATTTTAGCGAATTTGCCTTGAAGATGAGTACCAGAAAGCACGAAACATAGATCCTGGGCGTCCTATTACGTCGAATAACTCACAGTTAATATTTATGGTCACAGAATTGAGAAAATGTGTTAGTGTTTCAGCGGTAATCGTCCAACAAAAGGTATCCTACAATCACCTGAATCGTAAGACATTAGGCACACGAAATCCATGACGAAAAACGAGAACGAACAAATGTACTTGTGAAAGCGGCACATGAAGAAAAAATTGACACATGTAATTTCTAAGGCATTTACCTACTTATGAGTAGTTCAGATAAATCGCAGACATTTTATCTACAAGGAAACGACAAATATAATTGTTCTCGAGGTTGAATAAATAAGAACGATGAGATTTTTAACATCGATAATATTGAGAAGAAAAAACAAGTAGTTCACCAGAGAGTCTCTTTTCAGTGAAATCAGTTTCCTTAGCTGTACACTCACATTTACATAGAATTTTCCACTTAAGAGAATCGTAACAAAATTCAAGAGTGTCATACTCACAGCCAGCAGCAGCAACAACAACGACATCCAGCACCAATCACAATCAACTGGGGAAATTTGACAAAGGTTAATTCCTTCAGTTACCTAGGAAGCATCGTTTCAACCACAGTCAGTCGGCACGACGAAAATACAATAGCCAGAATCGGAATGTCAAAGTACACCTTCAAAACTCTGAAATCAGTGTGGAACTCTTCTGCACTCATTCAGCACAGAGAACAAGATTCAGATTTTCAAAACAAATATTAAATCAATCGGTCTGTCCATATCGGTTTGAAACTAGACCAGTGTGTCATGATGTGTGGCCATTTACTGCTGTTCTCCTTAATTTAATATCGAAACAACAAGGAAATGGAATATACCTCTTTCTAACTCCTCCATTGTCTGCTTGTCTATATTTATCAGAACTTCCTCATTATTTTTCTTATTATTACTGTATTAATCCTCAATTGTTGTTCGTTGAACTCTAGCTGCGAACAGTTCTTTCTTATGTCAGTATAACTAGAAAACCGAGTTGATGACTTTTTCGAAAGGAAATACTTCCCTTCACTTCAATTGTCTTTTTGTATTCATGTGAAATCAGCCTAAGAGTTTGTTTTACGAACTATGGTTTCAGACAGCTTGACTGTTATTATTATGATTCCATTTGATCAGAATGTAACATGGCTCTTCAAGTACACACCCCTATGCCATCCTGTACCCTGCAGTCTTGTGTTGATTAAAGTCTACAGCCTGTTGGATAATCCCTTGGTGACGCGTGCACCAAGTTTCTGACCTAACACTAATATTGTCGGTTAAGTATCTTCATCACCCCTGTCTTTTTCATGCTGAAGTTAAATATACATAATTCTTATGAAATATTTTACGAACAACTGTTACCTAATATTTTGGTCAGTGCCCGTTTTATCTTATTTCGGATTGTCAACTAGATGAACCCTCATCCTCTTCAGTGAGTGATGGTGTTCCCACTGTGACCGGCAGCCGTCAGTTCACTCTTCACTTATTACCCAATTATGACAATTATCAGCCATCCAGATGTTTATATCAATTTCAATCATCACAGTGTAATCATTGTCTATCTGTTTATGTATCTATCCACGTGTAAGACAAACAACCAACCCGAATTCTTAAACAACTCGACCATTAGTGCTGCATAATCAGCATACATGGTAATACTCGAATGTTAACTGAATATTCAACTTTGTTTTTTCTTCTTCCCTGAATATGTGACCCATAAATAAATCGTTACAAGCAATCCCTCGTTTTCAATGCTGCAAAAAATGAGTAAAGCACATATTGACCTGAAAGCATGTGTACAACTGTATTCGCAATACATAGTTAATCTGATCAGTACCCGTCTTTCAGTGATAAAGTGAGATTGAAAATTCCTTCTTATATTTCGTGAATACTTCGTAAGCCAACTGTTTCCTTAGTCAGTAGAAGTTTATGAACACGTAATTTATGTTATCGCATTGAACACTGCTAATTTCTCCATCATAATGTTGAGAGATTTGAAAGTCAGATACCAGCCGGCATAGTTCCAGTAGGTGTGGCATAAGCAGGAACATTACAGCTGCAACGATCAGCTTAAAGAATAGTCAAAGTAAACGGTTGTGAGCAAAATGAATAGTCACTGACGCTTAATCCCTATTACGAATTTATCAATGGACAATATTACGCTGATATAATCTGGGAGTCTTGACTTTTATTGTCGGTCATATGGTTTCAATACATGCGTCGTAACGTTACTTCATCAGGGTTGACATATTCTGAACTTGATCACTTGTGGAATAATAATGATAGTTACCATGATTATGCACCTTTTATTTCACACTAATATTAATGTGACAAAAAGGTTTCGATATGTCGTGCAACTATTAAGCTACTATTAAAGGATGAATCATTATAGGTTTACTGTGACAACTGATTCCCAAGCACCATTACATCTGTGACCATTTTACAAGTAAGGTGGGTATTACTAGCAAGAACATGTAAGTAGTATGTATTGCGTGATGTCTTCGGTGGATAAAGGCGGCACTACTTCAATGGTGATGTAGAGAAATGAAAGATCCTTGTGAAACAAAGGAAAATCTGAAAGCATTACAATGGAAGTACAATATGTGGAGCATATTGAAATAGAGATTTTCACATAAAGTATATGCATTCTCCCATATCTGTTCATAAATTCGCCAATACACAATTCCGCCATCGAAAACTGTTGTATATGACTGTTACATAACTATCCTACCCAGATGTTTACTTCATTACAACTAGTTAGTCACAGTAATGTTGCATCAGAAGTATAATTTTCAATAAGGCAAAATTCTTAAAAATCATGGGTGATACGATAATTTTCCTCTGCTTTCCTCAATTTAATATCTAAAATAAGCTCAAGTGGAGAACGATTCTATTTCAACTCCTCCCCTCCACCTTCCCTAGCATAGCATCTTAGTAGCCACTGTTCACTACAGTTGTCAAAGATAACGGAATATTTTTGATGAACTTGCATATAAACTTTTAGGTTCGTATTAGTTTCTTGAGGGCTATAAACCGTGAGCCTTGGACCTAGAATTCGAGATCGTTGAAATAAGAATAAACCTAACAGGATTAAATGAGCTCATCATTATTATTTCATGGTTGCAACCAGAACAGTGCGAAAGTACTGGTTGCAGAAACGTTTCGAGAATATTTTCTTCGGTTGACAAGAAGTAATTGATAGGAACTATAAGTAACGCATTTCTAGGATGGCGTAAACTGTTAAATTATTAGGAGTTGGAAGCGTGCGCAGTGGTGACCAGCCACCTACAACTGTGAACTCACTGCAAACTTGACTGAAAGAATACAGCCTACCGCAACACCAAGGACTAGACAGATCATATTAGTTACTACCTAGTAACCAAATGATGTATATTACATTCATTCAACAGAATTAACGTCAATTTTCTCATTCTTGCTTTGTTGCAGAATGGAAATCTGTCGAAAATAAAGTGAATGATTGGTCAGTGACCTTCTGTAATTGTCTCATACTCTGTACCTCTTGTACACTATTGTTACGGTGTATATATTTGTTAAGTGTTAGTTGTCATCATATAGATGAGGTAGATGGCACTTACCACTTGATTAGTTCCTATTGGAGCAGAGGTTTCTTATAAATAATTATCTTGCCGGTACATTCCTCGAATAATAATGTGACTGTTCCTGAAATTGAATCCTATATTCCTTCATAGTTGAGCTGAAATATTCCAATATTGGTACTTAATAACCTCGTTTGCTTCAAACAAAATAAGACAGTCAAAAATCTAGTACGCAACGAATACGTTGGAGGAAATTGATGTCGACTTCATGTATATTGATGCAACGTTGATGTGACAATACATTCCATACCCTCGAATGTAACCTAAAATAAAAAAATGATGAGTTTTGTTTCTCAAGTTGACGTGGAGATCAAGTGAACAGGAAATAAAAGCTTGTGGGCAGCCGTGAGGACAGTTGAATATGATGATTGGAGAGTAGCAGGGAATGTAATCACACCTGCATTTCAAATTCCCATAAGCTGTCTTCAGAGAAGTGAATACTAATCACAGTATAACGAAATAAGATAACGATGAGGAAGAACAAGTTAGTGCTTTTATAATTTGGATGATTTGTTTAAGTGTAGAGAAATAAGTAGTGACATCAGTAGACAATGTCATTGACAACATGATTCTCACGTTGGTCAAGATTCTGAAACTAGTAGAAAGTGTCCGCAGATATGCATATGCAGGTTACCACTTTCCCTTCATGCTTCCAACATGGACGAAAATGCAAAATTTACAAAAAAATTCTTGTCAACTTCCAATGCATTGTGATGAACAATGAAATCAATGAATCAGTCACTCTTCAGTCACTCAACTCATTGTTATCTGCAAGTCGTGCTGATGAGATGCAATTCAGCAGTAATTAAATTTTTTCTGCAATGAAGAGATAGATAATCACGTTCAAATTAGAATAGCACAACATGATGTTTTTAATTCTGTATAGGAGTTATGAAGGAAGTTTTCACTGACTGTTCGTAAAAGTAGTTCGACTTTGCTTTGTACTCTAAATAAATGCAAAGTAATTCATAGACTTAGTGAGTGACAAAAGGCATTTGGAACAGTCTCCTGCAGACTTTCATCAACACCTGCCTTTCACTGTCTCGATACTGAAATCCATATGGGCTGAATGGATAAGTAACAAACGATTCTGAATACATGACAACGAAGAAGCGGTCACCCAACAAATACTGAGAATCAAATGGACATGGACTGAATGTACGATGCTAGGAGCGTTATGCGATATTGTGCATCATGCCCTAGACTGGAAATCGAATGAAAAACGACTAGTTGTGTTTTCGTTCTAAGTTGACATGAAGGAAATGAAATCATATCGGTTAATGGTACTTCAAAGTCTGAAGCCTGGCAGTGTTTCTGAACTCAGCATTTATCTTATTATCCTCCCAAATCATACAACACTGAGCATACAACTTTATGACTAGGACCGAAAGGGAATAAACTACTCGGGAAGAATTTTATCCAACCTCCAAGTGGCTGTGGATTTTATCAGAACGTAGAAATCCTTATGGCTGTAAAATTGCGTGTGATATAGTTCAGCGAAGCTATTTTCGGAGAATTTATTTTCTATAGCTGTGCAATGTAATTAATATCGTATTTTCAACAAAAGAGGATAGTAACAGAATTGATGAAATCTCATAATCACAAACTGGCAGAGGCTTGAATTCACGGACCACTGCTCCTTGAATTCGTGCCGGAATGGTCTACAAGCTCGCCTCATAGTTTGGAGGTCCTGTGTTCGAGACCAGTGGTTCTGTAATGCCGAGAACCGTCAAACTAGGACGAAAAATTGTGATAATATTTCATTAGTTTACACACAATAATTTTTCTGTTTTGGAAATATTTCTAACAAAATGCCCATGATTGGAGCAGCTGTTGGAATTATTTTGTTTTTATTTCACACATGATGACCTTTAGTTAGGCGTTTATGTTCATTCACTCTGATTTTGAGTGATATTGACGTTTGACCCACGTATTTAGTGGGCACAGGATATTTTGTAAATTACATTATTTTTATGCATTTTTATTGCACCTTTTATTTAATTTATTTTATTTCTCATTAGATGCGTTGGTTTGAACGTGGTACGAATCCCAATATTTCTGAGGGTTCTTCGAATTGCCTCGGATGTACTAGATTCGTATGGTAGTGTGACCATATTTCTTTCTTGTCATTCCTTGTTTTCACCCATTTTCCTCTTCTTCATATTATATATGACAAATTCTTTTGGGTAATTGGTATCGAGTGACATTTTGAATGAGGAAATTATTCCTTTTCCTCGGTCATCTAGTGTTATTGTAAGTCTGCGTATTCTGTCCGAAAGATCTTGCACTAGTCCTCCTTTTTCTGTGAATGGATGAGCTGAGTGATAATCAAGGAGTCTCCCAGAATATGTAGTTTTTTCTATATAGCGTCGTTTCGACGATGCTATCTGTTACTGTTCGTACTTTGCAGTCTTACATAGGCAGTTCCCCAATTTCATTCTCTATTTCCATGGTGGATTTTACTGAGTCATATGACTGTTAATGTGTGAGAAGAATTTCTCAAAAACATTATTTTCCTTTATAACTAACGTGTCATCTTTATATGTCCACCAACATTTTATTGATGACCTGAATGGTTTAAGTGCGTTCTCTTCCCAAAATTCCATGAATATATCAGCTACTATTGGTAAGATGGCTGCTCCTTCATTTGTTGGAATATTTTTCCTTCAAATGTAAAATATGTTGTTGTTACACAGAATTCACTGACTTCTATCATCTCTCCTACTGATAATTCTGTCCCGTCTTTTAGGTCATCATCTTCGTTTAGTCTCGTTTTCAGTGCATTCATGGCCATGTGAACGGGTATTTTGGTATAGATACTGTGTTAATTCCTTTCTTAGCTATTCTCTGTTATTCTTTCATGTGTATTCGACTTGATGCTACTTAGCATTAGTAAGTAGCATGAACATGTTTTACATCTTATAACTGACGTCTTTGCTTATGAGGTTTAACTCACTGAATATGTTTACGCTCTATTTGATGTATTGTAAATATTTTCTTATAGTCGAACAATATTTGCTGTATATGCTTTATTCGAGTGCCCTTTACTGCGGAACATTACCTATCCGTATCCCTTTATTGTGTGTCTGGCGTTTGCGATCTGTTTAGATAACACGTGGATCGCCTTACACACAACTCTGTTGGCTTCACTTATTGACACACACTGACTGTGCTTTTTGACAGCATTCATCCATAGACACCCCACAACTGATGCTTGTATATTATATTTCTTATTTTATGTTTAATTTAGTATCACGTTTTAGAAAAACCCTGTGTTTTCGGATTTTACGCGTCACTCTACGTGTGGTTTTAATAATCGTTCGATTATCGTCCCGAATTTCTTTTGGAAGAAATTCACAACTCCATTTAGCTCTCTTCTCCAGTAAAATATGCATAGAGTTGCTTGATTTAAGTTTGGACGATAGTGAATTTGACAAGGAGAGCAGGTAAAACACAAAACAATTTCAGCTGAGACGCTCAAATCAATGAATCAGAGATGCACGTTTGACAATAAACATCACTGACTCGTATTCCCCATGGCGAAAAATATCATTAAGACAAATAAATTAATGGTTGAAATTATATTATGTTGAACAGGATCATATGAGAGTAAACTCCAAAAAACATTTAATTATTCACTGGATAATTTAAACATGCAATGACAATGACAGTTAGTAATTAGTTCAAAACAGAAAGTCATGACGTAGCACGAAGTTAGGTGAACAACTGTTACTCAGAAAGAGAGTACAAATTTAATGTTTCAGATAAATTAAAATATGTCAGTTTGGATTAATTATCAGTTCAGCTGGCAAAATAGTTGTAGTTCCAGAAGACTTCTCCTCAGCAATCTGAAAAAACACAAAATTCCATTTGATTGAACTTCTGTCTTTTAATTTCAAAATGATTTTATTTTATAAAATTTCAAGTTTGCCTAATATGATGTTTCAGATGGAAGGAGTAAATAAAATACAAGTCAGTATGATAAATGTCTTGCATTATCACTATTAAGGTTGAGAAATGTTAAAGTATTGTGATGACCACCTGACATCTTATTATAATATTATGTATTAAAAACCTTATTTGTGAACAGTGTAGCTAAAATTAATAAATTTGTAATCAACCTACCATATTAGATTCTTCAATCATCGCGGCAGGTTATTTCTGGAAATGAAGAAACGATTGTTGTTTTTACAGTACGATTCTTTACAAGAAAGTTTGACAACTCTCGAACAGATACAAAACTACTTGGTAAAGATATTCCGAGCACTCTATAAAAATTACAATAATTCGCTCACATAATTTCTTGGTTTTCCGTTTGTTACTTTTTCACAATGGTATACCGCACTAACTCTCAGTCATTTCATGTGCACATGTATATGTATATATAGTTTCACTTCAGGGAAAGAGTTTAGGAAAATCAGTTTGATTCGTTTAATAGCGGTGGTTTCTGGAAAGTGAAATAACCAAGGTGTTTCTCGTATGCGGATTGTTTTGAAGGTTTGACAATTTGGTAACTTCGCTTTGCAAAAATCAGTTTTATTAAACCATTTCAGTGTAATCACTGTATTCAGAAACAGTGTGATTAACCTCCCACTACCCTGGTAACTAGATACCTTTTTCGTTTCCCTGTTTATTTCTACGTCACAACTGTTACTTGATTTCATTGAAATCTGAGCTGAATTCATTACTAATCTTCCAATTCACTTATTTGTTTTTTATGTAGTAGTTTTATTTTGAATTGCCATATCTTCTCACTCTCACTTTCTACTATCAACCTTTTCATCGAATTTTGTATTAATAAATTCTGGTTGTTAGATCGTTAAGTATTTTGTATTCATATCTCTTATTATTGAGCAGAAATAATCTTTGAGTAGTGCAAGATGCTTGCATTTATAGTGACGTATGTCTTCTTTAGGTGGTTAACAGTTGAAGAAAAGCCATGAATTAAAAATTGTCTCTATCGTGCAAATATATTGAATCTTGTTTTGTACCAATTCAATTAACCAGTACAGCTTCGCCCATACTCAAACATTATGGAAAATAAGTAACATTCAGAATTTCTGTTCATGACTTTTAATTCATGATAATCTATCTAGGCTTATTAATTTTTGTGTATTTTATTGTTTAAGTGAATTTATTGGCTTCAACCAAGCGGTCTGGAGTTTTCTTATCTACAGCTGTACGTATAACTATGAGCTTCAGATCAGAGCACACTGGTATTATTCTTCCGATTCTGTAGAGAATTTTGCTGGTTTTACCGAATTAGTGTCATATTCATCACTTCGTATAACCTTTATGCACCATATATGTTTCAACTTCATCAACACTGGCCTTTTCAGTTTGACTGGTTACTAATTGTCTTCAAGTTAAGTATTTCTGGTTTCATACCCATCACTGTGTAGTTGAGTTCTTTTATTTTATTTTACTTGAGCTTACTTCTATCGTTGCTAGTCATGTCATTCGCTTTGTTCAATCAAATATTAGTGAGGAATTGTTTCTTCTCACAGTACGATTTACAAATTAGTATGGAACTGAATCCTACCATGGCGTGAGTGTTATATAAGTATGAATAACTATGATGTATGTGTCCCATTGAAAAGATGAAGAAGATAAAACGTTCTTCTGAATGGAACTTACGTTTGCCATCGGGAAGGTAAATGGTTTCTAAAATTCGACAAATTTTGAATCATTAAGAGAAATGTTTTGCAGAATAACTTAAAATCATTCAGTGGTCTAAGTTCTAAAATGACAGACTAAGTGGGAAAAATGTGTTTGCGCTCTACACTTCAAAGTGTCTGACCATAGATTTACTTATTCATTCAATTTATACGGAAATAAAAAAGCAATGGCTGTTTAATTAAAATACACAAAACAACGGGATTAACAAAGGTGATGGAAGCACTATGATTCAATGAAATGCACCCATAATTATGCTTAGTAAAAACAATGAAATTTAACCTTTGCTTACCCTAACCTAATTGATCTACTGAAATACAGCTCTAGCTGTTCCTTAAATTAGGCCTGCATTGTTAGTGCACGAAAATATTATCATGAGACTTAGCATACTTCAGTAATCCTTTTCTTAGTATATTAATATGATTTTGTCACTTACTATCCTCTTAAATTTCGTATACCTTATTATTTTGTTTATTTTATTTGATACCGCACTCGACCATTTCCATTTAAATTATGTCTACAAGTAAATGTGTGATCAAATGTTTATAAATATTGTACAATTTTTTATTTTTCCAATAAAGTCCTTCATTAAATAATACTACTCAAATCTACTGAAGTTTCAAATTGGTTTTAGACTTAGCACTAGTGAAAAAAAATGCTGTCAAGCGAACATCCCACTGTCTACAACAAATTTATGTGCATAATCCACCTCTGTTTCAATCTTCCTCTTATACCCTTCCACAGGGGAAAGATGGAGGGTCACTTAATCAGAGTAATGAGTTATGGCTTGACGATGTTAAACAATTTCGACATGCATATTCTGACGATTGACAGATCCGTTCTGTTATTCATGTTAGTCTTCATAGACTTGAGGTTTAGAATTTTTCCTGTCCTACTCCAAAATGTCAACCCTGGTAGTTTCCTTCTAACGAAAGTTATAGAGAGAAAACACAAAAGCGATACGATAAATTATGCATACGCTCAAAGTAGATATCGTCTATAAACTCATTCTGGTACTTGTACCGATTCGCAAAAACAGTACGACGCATAGAAATATGCTTACTTATCTTTGGACCTTGATTTTTATAAAGTTACATGTTTTAGTCACGAAGTGAGCGTCATAAACAAATAGACATAATAACGGCAAATAACATTGTTTAGTTTCAAAGGCTGTTAACTTGTACTAAATGAACGCAAACATATAAAGGTTTACTACCTTTCTTCGTCACATCCATAATTTCGACTAATTCCGTCAAATTCTCAGGTCATCTCATTCAAGTGACAGATATGTTTGCCTTGACACATGAAGGCTACTTGAACAAAAACTGGTAAGGTAATCGGTGGTGCAAAGCGTGCATCTAAGAAGAAACACTTATTTGATGGTTTGATCCTTTCAGAGGCTCTACAATTCGTTCTTCTGTAACAAAAGATACTGTTCAAATTATTTACTTTATAAACAGTATATTACAACGTATAGCTGTGAACAGTATTCGAGAAACATTGTGGGTGAAACTGTCTGTGAGAAGTGAACGTCGACTTGAAATCATTCTGATGGTTACATGAACTGTGATGAACAAACTACAACATATTACGAGGTGAATATGAATTGAAAAACAGAACTATTTGAGTCGTGACTAGATGATAAAAACTCCACTTAAATTTGCATCACAGACGATTAAGGCGAATTCATCTGCAAATAAGGATTATGAGAGTATTTACTGAGAATGAAAACATTTTGCCTATATAAAAATGGAGTGTCATACATTGTGTTAACAACACAACCTGTGTTTCACCAAATGTGAGGTAACCAGAATAAAGGTTCTGTGTACACCTGAGAAGTTGTCAGATTTATGTCGAATTTCACCATAAACACCCTATTAACTGACTATTGTTGAATAATTTTCAGTGTGATACATAATCATTCCACACATGATTCTATGTATGGTATATTGAGAGGAGGCAGTGGGTTGACCAATTCAAAAGGCTCCTGAATCGACCATCCCCTCCAACTCGTCCTGAAATACAACCAACAGCCAATGGACACCATTCCTTCAACAAAAGCTGGAATCTTGATTGCAATCATGCTACTGAAAGCCAACTGGAAAAGCAGTGGGACAAGACAAAACCCTTCCTACATCAATGAAAAAGAGGCCACAGACCACAGAGGATATGCTGACGCCATCATTGTAAAGAGTTTGGAAAGAAAGAATGGTACCTACTGATTGGAAGAAAGAATACCTTGTTAAACTACCAAAGTAAGCCGATCACTTTGTCTTGATGATTGAAATATTATGACAGGAAATGCCTGTTCTGTCGATGTATGTTTGTTTCCATTCAGAAATCCATTCCGTCACTTCAACTAGTCGTCAAAGACGTGAGATATATAATGTATTCCACATCATTCTAATAATATCAACTTTGATATTTTCTGACTAGCGAAAGTTGAACAGGGAAAATATGATAACGGCTGGAAATGGCATTCTCTAGTTCCAAAGGTTTTCACACTGTACTAGATGAATGAAAGTGAATGAAGTTTTGATATGTGTATTTATTCCTGTTTGTCATCTGCATTCATCATTCTGACTAATTTATTCATAAGGTGACTTCTGACTGGTTATATGCTCTATTATACTTCTGAAGATTTATCAATAGTCTTTGCATCGTGTAATTTATCAGCTGCAAATAACTCAAGTAAGCCTTCATATAGTTTGAAACGTGTCGATGTACCCTCAGCTATACATCAAGATGGTTCAACAGTATTGCTGGGGACTGAGAAGGACCAGTGCACACTTCACTTTTTGTTAGTTATCTTAGTGATTCAAACTGGATAGATAAACGTGAAATTAAAGATATTTAGAGGTGACACTTCGGAAGTGAAATTGAGGGAAACCTGTGTAGCCCTTTCAGATGAAAAAGACAACACGAGACCGCGGATGATTCTTTACAGAAACGCGAAAGCCATTTGTGTTGAGTGTGATAATGCATCAGAAGAAGATACAGTGCAAAGACAAACAACGAAAGGAGAAGTTGAGTCTAATTTGCAATGTACTAAGTAAAAAGGTGAAAAAGAATGCTTTTAAAGATAGAAAATTCTCTGACACTCTGGCAGTGAAAGCAGAACACGCTGCATTTTGGGGGACCTCAGGACGCTTAGATAGATAAGCACAAAACTATTCGAGTAGAGATCAGCACGCATGAAACCTCGAACGCCAATTCTTTTAATGTATTTGAATAAATTAAGAACAGCAGTTTGTGCAGAATAACATAGTATCATCATTTATTTCGTCGGCTCCAAATCAGCAGCGTACAGAAATGATCGATTTGGCACACAAAGCAATTTTGATAACACCTACAAATTTTGCATGATGTATATTGATAGCAGACATCAAAATTGATAAGCACTTCTCAGAAAGAATGCTCATACAGCCACTACAGAGAAAGCTCAAGTCTAAACGAAAACAAATGCTTGAATATTGTGGTGAAATGGGGTGCGTAATAAAGACAAGAGGTGAATAAGATGATTAGTAACTACTAAAGTGAGTAAAGATTTGATGAGTTCAATTCAAACTATAGAAACAAGAGACAAAGTAAAACCACGCCAAAGTGAACCAAGGGAGGCTATAAACAAAGACTAAGTGGTTAAATGAAAGACAAAGTGGAAACATAGAATTATTACCAGGGCAAGGATAGACTGATATCTGCTTCTTTTCGAACACGTTGATAGGATTTCAGACCTTTGACTGAGATTTCATGGGTTAACTTGAGAAGAATCGTACTTTTTATCCATTGATAATTTTGAAGGACTTCATTAAGTTCACCTCGCCACTCGTATCAACATGATGTCTGCCAGTGACACTATTGTAGACGTTAAATTCACTTCAAACTTATGCGTTTTGGTGCATATCCGGAAAATAGAAGGTGTACTCTTCTTTCTGTTATCTCAATGTAACTGCCACCGCAGAAATATGAAGATATTTATACATAAGATTATCTTTACACCTTTGATTGTAACGTAGAGGATGAAGTTTTAAATTAACTTAATAATATTGAAAGATTAAGATTTGCTCTGGTGCGAAAAGCCGCCTTAACATGCTAGATTCAGATAATCATGAGTCGACTGAAGTACAACGATACGCGCTGTCATTTGACAGATTATCAAGTGACGAGCAAGTTTCTCCCTCAACTTCAACTTTTTTAAAAGTGTTTCTGTACTATTGACTGTGAAGTAATTTGGAGGCTGCTTAAACACTATGGACGTAATAGGGGGCCATATGTGATACATCAGGGTTTTTATAAGCATTATTACTCTTATTATTTAAATTTGAAAAGAATATTTCATGCAATTTGTCAAATGATGTATGGTGTTTTTGTCTCGTTTATCCAAGCGCCGTCATTCACCAAAGTACCGCTTTTATTGATTTATTCATCCAACTTAGAGTTATTTAACTGTCTGACGTTTCATATTATCACTATGAAAACCGATAACACTGATACTGTTGCATTGTAAAAGCAACTAAGTAGGATCAATATGATTCGATATGCCAAAGGATATCTCATAGCCATTAAGATGTATTGTTACTCGAACCTACCATCCACAAATCGGTTCACCTTGGTCAATCTTCCCTGTCGAAGCACCTACATTCAAAAACATGTTCTGACTACTTTAAGTGACTTTTGAATAGATCGCCATCTGCGACTCATCTAGATTTACCACCAGCACTCACAGAACTGGGAGTAAACACCGATCGTCAGATAGAACGAGAAGTTTTGAATTCTCCAAATTTGCTGGAAGACAGAAATACAGATTGACCCAGCTGGAATTCCTCCGAAAGCTCTAAAAATGCCACTAGAGAACTTGGTGAACGTGCTCATATCAATATTGGAATATGTGTGAGCAAGGCTAAAGGTATGTGTGGATTGAAAGAATGTCACCTCTGTTGAACTTCCAAGGGTGGACAACTTAATGTTTCACAAGAACCGGAGTGGATATTGGTTATCATGTGTTGACCAAATTGAAACGCCACACATTATCATTTTACAGAACACAGAATGGTGGATAACTTTCTACCTCAACTTCATCTTCTTTAAAGCACAGTCATTCTTCAGTGTCACCTGTGAAGTAGTTTGGAAGTTGCCTCAATACTATGGACGCATTACCGGCTATATGAGATGCATCTGTGATTTTATGATTTTTATTGCTTTTGTTACTTCAATTTGAAAAGAATATTTTCCGTAATCTAGTTTCATGATGATTCAGTTATCTAAAAGCCATCATTCACTATAGTACCACTGTTTACTTTAGCTCATTTGGTATGCCACTTTACAGCTGTTTCGCAGTCTAAAGGTTCATCTATTCAATGTGAAAATAGATAAAAGCAATATTATTGCATTGTAAAAGCAACCAAGTCGGATCAACATTATTCAACATGCAAAATGACATCTCATAACAAGTGAGCCGGATTGTTACTGCAACCTACCATCCATAAATAGGCTTACCTTGTTCACCGCTTCCTGTCGAAGTACCTGCATTCACCGAAATAATGTGATTACCTTTCAAGACAAACACTCACGAAAATGAACTTAGCAAAATAAACTTATATCAGGTTGTACACTTTCAACATCAATTATAGTTTTTCCCTATACATTTTACATTTTAGGCAATACATTATTGGGCAGAATGCTTGAAGTACTCAATAGTGCCTATCGATGCAGGTATCCGTGCTCATCTGATCTGAAAGAATCGTGTGTAAGCGTGGATACTTCATGGAATCGTGCAACAAATAATCTGGATATTTTAAATAACATTTCCAATAAAACCAAAGCTTATGTGAACAAGCAAAGCTCAGTGGTGTGGCACAAGGAAACGCCTACCCTCGACAGACATCGAGAAATGAAAGGAATGACTACAAATTTGTATTATTTTTAGTAGTCTCCATCGATGAAAATTCTCGTATGCTCAACAGGAAGAAGCTCAGATTTGTAACTTTTGGTAATAATTATCTGGATTCATTTATCGAGATATTTTGTGGTGAAAAAATATTTAGAAGAAAAGGTGAATTCCGTTGACTGTCATTTTAATTGTGTACAGTGCAAAATAAACTGTCTAATACACGTTGCTCAATAATTTGTGAGTTTATGGAACATACAACAGAATATTTTGAGATGGCAAGAAGTGTAATTATGTGGGATGTTAATTCATCCGGTGTCATATGTTATCCACTCTCGCGAGATTTTCGATAATGTGACAACATGAACTGATGTTTCCATGAGGCTTCATTTAAGCGGCTAGAAATCATGTAAGTCACTAATATTGGTGTTTACTACTTGATGACTGACCTATCGTTCACGCAAAGAGATGAATAGTAAATGTCTTATACGATCAAACTTACTTGTTGCGGCGGGATCTGTATCGGTGAGTGAATTTAAAATAAAATATTTTCTTTTGTTATCTGTCATACGCCATTTATTGGAGAAAGCTGTAATAGCAAAATTATTTGCATAATATGAAAGCTTTTCTCAGTACATTTCTTTGTTATTAGTGGAACGAAATATCTGTTTCTCAGTCGCTATACTTTGTTAACACTTGATTGTGATCATTTGATATGATATTCAGAAGCATTCTCAACTTATCATATATCAGTTTGAAATATGTTATGGCGTAACTGCTGCACATTTCCACTCCTGAAAATTTACCAGTATTGTAGCGAAAGGAGGAATGATTTAGATCGGTTGAGTAAATCTCACTTGCAATCATTCCGGAATCCATTCCGTTATTCTTATTGGTCATCCTAGACGTGAGATTCCCAATGTATTCAACAATGTTCCAATAATAACAACTTTAATATTTTCGAGCAAGTGAAAGTAGTACGAGGACAACATGATAATGATACAATCAATTATGCATACAGTCAAGTTAGATGTTGTCTCTTAAGTCATTTCCGTATTTGCCGCTCTAAACAAACAGTATGGTATCCAGAGGCTGACTTACCTGTGTCACCATTCAATGAATGAGAGCCTTAATGTTTAAGTAAAATACCATGTTTTACTTTCAATCATGAAATCCACTTGATAAGCGATAAGCAAATAGCCGATAGGGGGGAATGGCATTCTCTGGTTCCAAAGGCTTTCACATTGTACTAGATGAATGAAAGCGAATGAAGTCTTGACATGTGCATTTATTCCTGTTGTCATCTGCATTCATCATTTTGACTAATTTATTCATAAGGTGACTTCTGACTGGTAGTATGCTCTATTATGATAGCATTGCATTGCAAAATGAAATGGTTCCTCTTAAAAGTAAACGAATTTTTCATACGACATAAAAATTATCCTGCTTCAAAAACAAGCATTAAGGAATTAATGAGCGATTCTCCCATCAAATCCTATGGTCGTGTTAGTCAAGTCATAGATATTCTTGCCTCGAAAAATTTAGCTGATTGGTTCGAAAACTGGTGAGTTGATTGGTGGCGAAAAGTGGGTATCTAGGAATAAAGTTGACGGTTTAAAGCTATTTGAAGCTGTAAACATTTTACTCTTTTTTGACAAAATAGAATGTTCCAACAATTTACTTCATAAACGGTATATTACAACGTATAACTGTGAACAGTATTCGAGAAACACTGTGGATGAAACTGTCTATGAGAAGTGAACATCAGCCTGATGTAATTCTAGTGGTAACTTGAACTGTGATAAACAAATTGAAATATATCGAGATGAATATGAATTGAAAAACAGAACTACTTGAGTCGTGATTAGATGATAGAAACTTTACTTAAATTTGCATCTCATACGATTAAGGCAAGTTCACTTGCTACGAAGGATTATGACAGTATTTACTGAGAATGAAATACTTTAAGCCTACATAAAAATGGAGTGAAACATTGTGTTAACAACACAATCTCTTTCACCAAATGTAAGCTAACCAGAAAAACGTTTTGTGTTAACCCGGAAAGTAGTCCAGTTATGTCAAGTTTCCCAATAAACACCCTATTAACTGACTATTGTTGAATAATTTTCAATATCAGACATAATCGGTCGACTTTGATGTGGTTGTGTTCTCTGAGCTTGATAGTTAATTTGACATATGAATGTGTCAGAGTATATTAAGAGGAGGCGCTGGGCTGATCAATTCAAAGGATTCTTGAATCGACCAACCCCTTCAACTCGTCGAGAAATACGACAAACAGCCAGTGGACACCATCCCTCCAACAAGAGTATAAATCCTGAATGTAATCAATCAACTAAAAGCAAGTGGTAAAGGCAACAGAACAAGATGAAATCCTAACTGAAGCACTGAAAAAGAGGCCATAGACTACTGTGGATATGAGAGAAAGGTACCTACTGATTGAAAAAGAGTTTACCTCGTTAAACTACCAGAGTAAGGTGACTCAGCTCCTGTCTTGATGATGTTGAATGCAGTACCAACTTTGAAGTAATTTGGTGACTGCTTCATCACTATGAACGTATTACCATCCATATGAGATAAATCCTTGATTTGATGAATTTGTATGATTTTATTATTTGAATCTGGAAGGAATATTTAATTGAACTAATTGTTATGATGTATACGGTATTTGATTCAATTGTCCAACAGCCATCATTCACAAAAGTACCACTGTGTACTTTTTCAGTTGGTGGGCCAATTTACAGCTATTTCATAATCTGTAGGTTCATATTATAACTCTGAAAAAAGATGTTTCTGCTTCGAGAAAGCAGGATCAACATTGTTCAGTGAGCGAAGTGATATCTTACGGAAAGTAAGCTCGATCACTGCCACCAACCGTCCACAAATATGCTTACCTTGTGTACTCTCTTCTTTCGAATGACCTGCATTTATCGAAAAGACATGATTCATTTTCAAAGGAAAATATCCATGGAAATTTACCAAGTCAAAAATAAACGCAAATTAGGTTGTACAATTCCTACAATCATTACACTTTTTCAAAACAGTTTTAGATTTTAGGCATTGCAGAATACTTGAAGCATACACTTAAGCCTATTGATCCAGCTATGCGTGCTCACTTGAAATGAGTGGATCGTGTGTAGTTGTGGCTACTCCACAGGATCATACAACAAATAATTTGGATAATTCAAAGATCTCCGAAAGAAACCAAAGCTTACTACGCGCTGTGCAAACATCATACTGCAGTCTTGTGACACAAAGAAACGCCCATCCCTTGATAGATTTTGAAAACTGAAAGTAGTGACTGTCATCTTGTAATATTCCGAGTAGCTTCCGTCGATGTGAAACATTTTATATTCCTTTTGAGAAGCAGCTGGAAATGTTACCTACTGATGATAATACTTCAATTATCGAGCGATTTTGAGGTGAAAGATATCCACAAGTCAGTTGATTATCATCTCAACTGTGTGTGGTTCAAGCGTGAAGTTTGTAAAACACTTTTCTGAATAATGTGTGAGTTAATATACACTTTCGAAAGAATCGAAAGTGCCTTGTTGGATGTTGTGAAGTGTAATTATGTGGGATAACAATTCACCCGATGACATATACTGAACACTTCTACGGAACTTCTGAGAATGTGGCAATATCAGTCCTCACTGTGCAGGCTGTGATGGTTCCATGATGCTCTAATAAGACAGTCATCAAGATTTTAGTCACTCATGTTACTGTTTACTACTTGACGACTGATGTATCGTTTTTACACAAAGGAATCAATAGTGGATATCTTGTGTTATCAAACTTACTTGCTGGAGTTGAAGTTGTTGTGGTGCCTTAATTTCAAATGAAATATTTCCTGAGGTTATCTGTCAAATATCGTTTATTGAAGATAACTATAATAATACAATTATTTGCATACTATGTAAGATTTACGTAGTGCATTTCCTTATTTCTGTTTCACAATCCCCATACAATACAACCACTCAGGCATTACATATGTGGTTAAAAGTTCGAATTCACAATCAAGTATGTGGTTCTTTACTCCTGAAGGCTCAGTTATAACTTCAGTTTCAAACGACCACCTTAATGTTAATATTGATAACAGCACAAGTGGTTGGGTATTTATAACCTCCTGAGTCATCTGACAGTTTAAACCATGAAATTGACCCACAACAAAGCGCATTACTATCTACAGTCTAATCATGATTATTATTATTCCTGTTTACTACCTGACCACTGATGAATCGTTTACACAAAAGGACTGAATATTGAATATCTTGAGTGATCAAACTCACTTGTTGTTGTGGGAGCAAGTGTGGTGGCTGAATTCCAAATAAAATATTTTCTGTCAGATGTCATTTATTGAAGAAAACTATCATAATAAAATTATTTGCATATCATGTAAAATATGCTCAGTATACATCTTTATCATTTTGGGACAGAACATCTGTTTCTCAATTGCCATACTCTTCTAACAGCTGATTCTGATCATTCAATATGATATTCACGGGGAATACCACATTTATACAACTTCTCGAGAGGAAGCTTAAAGTCTTATATTTCTGTTTGAAAGATGGTATGGAGTGACTGTTCCACATCGCTTATAATTAACCTTGGACTAGTGAACAGATGCTGGTATTGTGGCGAATTCAGGCGGCCTGAGAAAATCTGAAATACAAACACATTGTCGTGAAATTATATTATATTCACACTTCCTATGAATAACAACACCCGAATGTTACAATGAACACTATTTCCGTTTGCTTGTTTTGAATGAAATCCAAAAATTGAGTAGTCCGCATATATTATAATTCATGTGTTCCATGTGTACAGCGAGGGTAAAAGAGGGAAAACTCCAATAAATATAATGCTAAGAATCCTAGAGTTTCTAGCTAACTTTGATTTCTGCTGAAATTCTTCCAGTTGATGTCTCAGAATACATAGTACTCACCAGCCACTCAGACACACTTAACTCAGTAAGGTGATCAAACATTTAGCCATTTATATGGTAGGAACTTATTCAAGACTTCCAGTTCAAACGAAGAACTTGATGTTGGTATTATTAACAACCCAAGTGATCGATTACCTGTAAGCTTCTGAACGATCCGACAGTTTAAAATATACCATTCACTGGAAGTGATGCACAATACAGTGAACAATTCTTCTATGGGATTCAGGGATGCCAAAGGTATAATTTCAATGTTTTGATAGAGTCAGACAAATGGTCCTGACTCCTGTTTCTAAGTGTAATAGGCCAGAAAAAATACAAACGTTTTTAGTGATTCTATAAAAGGACAGTTTGTTTTCTTACCTGGTCCCGGTATTAGTTGAAAATAAATTTATGAGGAGTTAGCTAGTTTCATTAGGTTTCAGCTACTGAAGTAATAAATTGTCTCAATTACGATAATCATTATAGTATCATTTGCTAAAATGGATGAGGAATTTACAAAGTCAAAAACGGTTAAGCAAATGTCTGGCAAATAGTTGTATTGCACATATAATCTAGCTGCATAAGTTATTCTTAAGAAATCATATTTCACACTCCATAGCGATTGTAGTATACAGCAATTCAGTGATTTTGTTGAGAAATATCAGTCAATTTTAATGCGAAAACAAAGGGATTATCCATCGTAATAGTGCAGCTATGGAGACTTAGCTATTTTTCGAAGTAATTCTTTACAGATGTGTCTTGTACACCTATACATGTTTAAGTGTGTTTAAGTGGAACACGAACTTGAATTAAGGAGTTGAGGATCCGAAAGTGACATGGAGCCAATCATGTCAAGAATGAATGAAAGCTCGTAGACACATGTGAAGCTAACTGAATATGGATGCAGAGTGTCCTGTGCAACGGATATTCGTCACTGATTACATATGTTCTGTTATGAAAGAAAGAATTCGAATAATAATGATAGCAACAGTCTTTCGAAAAGGTCATTTTGTGTTTGGGCGCAGATATTTATCATACCTTCTTCGATATTCATAAAATAAATTAAGTATTTTTATCTACTCCAAGACATAATTTCTCATACTTCATATTCAAAGTGACTTTTCATTATTTATAGGCATATAAGGTGGGGGTTGATTTAGCGGAATATGCTTCTTCATCTCTGAGACTCTTCGATACAGAGTTAAGAACTTGACTCAAACATTTTCTGCTGCACTGTGTTTAGAAATGGTTTCCGCCAGGCATGTGACACTTATCAGCGATACTTAACACTGTTTGTTTCGCTTACTCTGATATTTAGTGCAATACTCTACATCTAGACTTCTTGTGTAGCGCAACCTGAGTTAATCTACTCAATCATCTTTCAGCGAAAACTTTGGTATGTCTACAAGTATCACCTCGACAGCAGACTTCTTGTGTAAGTCCCATGGTATCGTGTTACTTTGACTTTTTTATTATTACATCTACTATATTGCTGCAAAAACGTGTTCGTAGTTGACGGGGGATTATTTTGAATATATGTCAGTGTTGTACTTCTCTGAATAACATAAGCGTGTAGGTAAAACTTTAAAGTGTTAAGAAAACAATGAAATACTTTACTCACTCATTTCCGTAAGTTTCTGCCTTACTATTTTGTGATGAGAGAGTTTTAATTTATGGAAATTATGAAAGGAGAGGTTACAATCAATGATTCATTTTATTTTAAACAAAAATGTAGTAGCTTCAACTGAGCATTCAGAAAACCTGAGTGTATTTCCGTCAGAGAAGCATACATTTGTAGAAAGTTTGGAAGTAGATAAATACAGCGCCTGAGAAGTTGAGGATGTAACAAAAGTTGTTGGTGGTTGGAAAGCATTTTTTGACATAGGTGGACGGCGAATTGTTGTGACGTTCTCCCATCATTGAACTAATAGTATTCGAACTTCAAATCTGTTGACAGTAATCTACACATTCCTTCAAAGTAAAGGCACTTAATTTGCACGCTACGTGACTGTATGAATAATCTACCGGAAATCTGATCAAGAAGAAAAATATCACACAAAGTCTACAAACAAGAAGTAATGTACATTTTGCAAAATGACTTCAATACAAGTGTAGTCATCTTGACTTCAGTTAAGCAAACTAATGAATTCCTCTTAAATTCACTTAAATGTACAATATTATATGAAGCGTTTCAGTAAGGTAGTTGAAGAGAACATTGCTAAACCCAATAATACATACTATTTTAAACTCAGGCCAACCCCAGTCAACAGAATTAAAATTGACTTACTCTGTAACGCTACAGTGATGTAGTGCAACATTGAAACCAGTAAACAAAGGTAATTACACGTATATTGAAATCAATGTTGAATATGTTTCATTTCCTCAATATCGGAATAACTAAATGATATCAGTTGACTGTTTACTTCCATCATCGTTCAATTTTATGAAAAATACTGATATCATGAATAATATTGACAGATAGATGAAATTAATTGTTACTGATATAGTATTCAATTAATTTGCATACCTAATTGATCTGAGAAATTCAGTATTTCAGAAAACGTTTTGAGTGGAGTGGAGATAGTTAACTCATGACAAAATGTAACGGAGAAAACAATTTCACTTGCTTAAGCGGATGGCAACAGCATTCACTGACAATGGAATGAAATACACCATGTTCAAAACACAATCTGTGCTATACCAAGTGCAAGCTGAACCAGATAAAAACTTTTCTGTGAACCAAGAAGGTTGTTAAAGCTACATCAAGTTTCACCATAAATACTTTTGTCAATAAATATTCTTACTAAAATTTCTTAGTGTCATACATAAATGGTTCATGCACAATCGCGCCTGAAGACACTGAAAAATACTGATGCATTATTTCATCTTCACGAAGTTGTTCAATATGTTTCTTGATTACCTGCATGATTTAATATATACAATAGCAGAAACAAAATATAAACATACATCCGTAATCTATATGAAGCCGAAATATTGAATTTGACAAAATTAAAGCAAAATGAAGGATGAAAACAACTATAGCCAAAAAAGCACCTAGAACTACGAAAAGCACTCAGGAAAATGACATGCAACTGCGTTGTGGAATATAATGTGCGCTTAAGCATAAACGGACTACTTCATAGGGCACAACAGGTTTCCTGTATGAGAATAAGCATAAGAGAAATAATGTGCGGTTTTCTAGCCATTTCCTCAAGTTGTTTCAGTCTGGTCATAGATTTGCTTTCCTCGAAAAATGAAGCTGATGGATTCGAAAACCGGTGAGTTAATTGATAGTGAATAGTGTGCATCTAGGAGGAAGCAAATATTTGATGGTCTGATGCTTTCAGGGCTCTAAAATTGGTGTTCCTGTGTGGCAAAATATAATTGTCGAATTACTTACATCATAAACGACATATTATAACGTGTAATTATAAAAAGTATTCGACAAGTTCTGTGGGTAAAACTGTTTCTGAGAAGTGAAAGGCAACTTGAAGTCATTCCAGTGGTTATTTGGAATGTGATAAACAAACTAAAATATATGGACAGGGACATGAGTCGATGATCAGAACTATTTAAATCGTGATAATATGAGAGAAACTGCTGAAATTCGCATTACACTGACGATCAAGGCGAATTCCTTTGCTGAGAAGGATTATGACAGTACTTATTGTGAACGAAATATTTAAGGTTTACAAAATTATGGAACACAACACACTGTGTTCGAAACAAAATCCCTAGTTGTCCAAATGCAAGCTGAATCAGAAAAGATGGTTTTGTGGAAACCTAAGGTGTTGTCTGATTTATGTCCAGGCACCTAATCTTGGAGACAATAGAAGATGAACTTGATACAGAACACCACCCAGAACCAGCTGGATTTAGGAAAGGCACATCATGTGCCGATCAAATTTCATCTCTAATAGTCGTCATTAAAGAAAGGATACAGTCAAACCTCTATCTCAGCTACATCGACTTTGCGCTTTTCGATTAGTGCGCCGCATTTCCTTGGTTACACAAAACTCCTATTTCTCTGATTTTTCTGGCCAGGAAATTGTGGAATTTATTGTAATTCGTTTCCTTTTGAACATTAAATATGTAGATGCAATCTTGTTGACTATTTATACTTGTAACTAACTGTTCGGCATCTTGTGACTATTTGACATTAAACAATATCAATAATCATATATATTATTGGACTTACATGCCCAAGTTGACCCAAGTCATTGAGTCCCTAGTTTGCGTGTTATGTTCTGTAATTGAACTAGACAGTGATATTTTTGAAACGGTTTTTTACCACCGCTTTCTCTGTTGAGATTTTTTTTCCGATTGCTTTAGTCCTTAGTTTCCTGATTTTAAGGGGAGCGTCATAACTATGTAACCTATTCGTTTATGTAACAGCCCCATTTTCAGACGTGAGTCTAGCAACCACACTGTGTGAACAAAGCTGCTCCGAAAAATTCAGTACGATGAGTCTCTTTGTTACAAAAGAAAAAGTCTGTATGGGGACATGGAACGTCGGCAACATGTATGAGACTGGCAGAGCTGCCCAGACTGCAAACGAGATGATAAGGTATAATATTCAGGTGCTGGGAATATATGAAAGCAGATGGAATGGGAGTGGACTCACAAAATTTTCAAAGGGAGAGTCAGTGATCTACTCCTGTCACTCAGAAGAATACCACGAGTACACAAACGCAGTGAGTGGCTACCATGATGCCACCAACGGCAACGAAGGCCCTGATACAATAGGAGGCAGTCTCGCTCAGGGTAATGACCTCCAGATTCAACTCAAAAGGAAGGAAAGCGTCAGTTATACAATGCTATGCACCCACAAACAACGCAGACCTCGAAAAGAAAGGAGAGTTCTACATGTAACTACAGGCAACAATGGACAATATTTTAGTTGGTGACATTGAAATACTAATGGGAGATATGAACACCAAACTGGGACCAGACAATACAGGAAGGGAACTCAACCTGGATAAAGAAGCTCTCGGAGAAATGAATGAAAATGGGGAACTCTTCGCCGACTTCTGCGCCTTCAATGAACTAGTGGTTGGCGGTAGCGTTACAAACAAAAAGATATCCACAAGGCTACATGGGTATCACCAGACGGAGGAACTGAAAATCAAATTGACTTCATCTCAGCTCAAGGACGTGGAGACGCAGCTTACTGGACACAAAAGCAAGAAGAGTAGCAGACTTTGGCTCAGACCACCATCTCGTACAAGGAACACTGCAAATCAAATTAAAAACTTCCAAAGAAAAAGAAGCCGCAGACAGATCACAAGCAAAGTTCAGTGCTGAAAAACTGGAGGATCAGGATACAAAGGATATCTTCACTGCAATCCTGAGGAAAAAGGCGGAGACACAAGTCAACACTGGAGAAGAGCTTAGCGTTGAATAGCACTGTAACAGCCTGAAAGCAGTGTGCAGTCAAACCTGCATGGAAGTTCTAGGCAGAAAGAAGAGACAGGACAAACAGTGGCTCACTACAGATATATAGAGAGAAGGATGGTGAAACGAAAGATTGTCAAGTGCATCGACGAACAACAAAAACAGGAGTTGAATGCGAGCTAAAATACATTCGACAAAAAAGTAAAGAAGAGTGCCAGGGAAGACAAAAGACACTATCATGAAACTATGGCAAGTGAAGCAGAACAAACTGCAGGCAAAGGAGACCTCGCAACATTCTACCAAAAAGCTAGGTTCTTATTGAGAAGAAGTTCAACATAAATAAAGTCAGTGAAGGATGACATTGGAAAGTAAAACACCAAAGAGGTGGAGCAAAGGGAAGACTGGGGTACACACTACAGAAGATTTCTGAATCGACCGCCACCTACAGCGCGCCAAATAATACCAAAAGTGGAAGCAGAATCACCAATGTACATCAACCCTCCGACGAGAACAGAAATCTTCAAGGCAATCAAGATGCTAAAAGCTGTAAAAGCTGCAGGACCAGACGGAATCCCAGCAGAAGCATTGAAAATAGACCCAGAGATATCAGTCGACTTGATGAAACCATTACTGGAGAAGGTGTGATAAGAAGGCAAGGTACCTGCTGATTGTAAGAAAGGCTACCTATTCAAACTGTCAAAGAGAGGAGAGTTGGGTCAATGCTAGAACTGGCGTGGAATTATACTCCTGTCCATCCCAAGCAAAATACTAAGCTGCATCATCTCGAATACGCCTTGGATGAAAAACTTCGACAGCAACAGGCTGGATTCAGGAGAATCAAGTCATGCTTCGATCAAATCGCAACACTACGGATCATCATTCAAGAGAGCTTGGAATGGCAGCCAACTCTCTATCTCAACTGTATTGATTTTGAAAAAGTCCTCGACAGCGTCGATCGAGAGGTGATTTGGCAGCACCTCATCAAACAGTTGTACGATAATGCTGCGTACCAAGTAATCCATAACGGAGAACTCATGAAATCCTTCGAAGTGAAGACGGGAGCAGGCTTCCTACTATCTCCAGTGATTTTCCTGATTGCGGTAGACTGGATAGTGCGACAGACAGCGGCAGACAACGAGGAGACAGGCATAAAATGGACCCACACAAAAAACTTGGAGGATCTGGAATTCGCCGATGATATATGTCTGATTTCCCACAAGCTGAAAGATGTGCAAGTGAACAGCAACAAGCTGGCAGGAGAAGCATCCAGAGAAGATAGGAAGGACTTCAGGTGAAAATAGAGAAAACAGAGGTGATGTAGATTCCTGACAAACAGCAACAGCAATAACAACAGACAACAATCAGAGTAAATGGGAGAAATCTGAAAGAAGCAACCTCCTTCACCTGCCTGGGAAGCATCGTTTCAACTACAGGCGGAACTGACGAGGATATCAAAGCAGCGAGGATCGGGAAAGCAAGGAAAGCCTTCATTTTTCTCAAGACTCTGTGGAGGTCAGCAGTACTCAGCGTGGAAAACAAGATCAGTATTTTCAACTCTAGTGTGGAGTCAGTGCTAATATACCGACCAGAGACTTGGCGCGTTAATAAAGGACACTTCGGACTAGCTACAGACCTTCATCAACAGCTGTCTTCGCCCAATACTACTCAAGATCAGATAGCCGGCCAAAAAATATCAGCAACAGGGATCTCTGGGAGCGAACCAACCAACCCAGAAGGAAGAAACTGTGCAACAAATGTGAACGAAGAAATGAGGCTGGATTGGCCATACCCTGAGAAAACCATCAAGTGAGTGACGTCACACGCCAGTGCATCTCTCTGGTGGGACTCAAATGGGAAGCGACGAGTTGGTCCGTTGTAGGGGGGTGACATGGAGGAGATAATGTGACGGGGAGATGAAAGCATGTGGGCAGACCTGATGCCAGGTGAAAATGTTCGCAGAGAATAGAAGGCAATGGAGACGTGATGCTTAAGTCCTATATTCCTCTAGGAACTAAAGAAAACGATAATTGGCACAATAATAAATCATATGCCGATCGAATTTCAGCTCTAATAGTCGCCACTGAACATAGCATAGAATGACAGTCAAACCTCTACCTCAACTTCATCGACTTCGAATAGGCCTTCGACAGACAGCCTTGACTGAGAAGTGATTTTGAAACTGATTCAGCGTTGTGTCGTACTCCAATTCTTTATCCAACTCACTCAGCAACTATCGATATGACAATGCCACGATTCAGGAAGATGCACAACAGAAAACTCAGCGATGCATTTGATGTTGAGGCGGAAGTAGGACCACTTCCTGTTCTCATCGATGTAATTCCTAATTCCTTTGCTTTAGATTATGCTTCGTTCTGTGAATTGAGAAATTTAGGAATGGAATATTTTTAACGATAATAGTTCGTGTGTAAAAAATTATCTTTCGTTATTTTCGCACAAACGTGAAGATTTGCAGGTGAAACCTGACAAACTGGCAGCAAATGAAGCGACGACAGGTCTCCAGGTTAACTGAGATTAAACGAAGGTGATCATGCATACTCTGAAGAGGCCGTTGAATGACATTGCGAGTCCTGCCCTCGAGTTGAACCCGAACGGGAAACGAGTTAGGCGGTTTTCCTGGGATGACATGGATGGGGTCTTGCGAGGAGGAGATGAGAGACTATTGGCAATCCACGGCCCAGCTAAAGAATACCTCATAGGATAGCATTAGGTAAAGATGTGTTGTTGAAGCCCTACGTTCTACTTGGAACCCAAGGGAACAATAATAGTTACTCTATACTGAGAATAATTCTTAACACTTATCATCTTCCTGAATGTTTTGTTATGTAAGTGAACTGTGTGACATATTATGTGCCAGAGAAGTTTTAAAATTTTAAATAAACTGCCGCCTTTCAAATGTATTCAAAGTATGATAACAAAATAATAAGCATATGCGCAGTTCAAAATGTGAAATATACTTAGAAAAATGAATTACTTCTGGTTATGGGATAAAATGTGTCCTTAAACATGAGCCGGATTACTTCATACTGCATAACAGTTATCCTGTATGAGATTAAGCGTAAGGGAAATAGTGTGCAGCTTCCTAGTCATGTTCTCATCTCCTCTTATTCTAGTAAAATATGTACTCTACTCTCAAAATGAAGGTGATGGTTTCAAAGCCTGATAAATTGATAGGTAGTGTGCATCTAGGAATAGGCAGTTATTTGGTTGTTTGCTTCTCCCAGTGGTTATCAAATCTGATGAAAAATATTTTTCAAATTATTTACTTTATAAACGGCATATAGCCGCATGTATCCTTTGTTAATGTTTGACAGATATCTCGTGGAGGAATTGCAAATATATTTAATATTCCAAAAAGTCTAAGGTCATACACTTAAAAGTAAACAACTGAAAAAGCCGGGTGATGGAAATGGTTATTTATTTGCCACAAAATGACGATGAGCAGCAATGTATTTCCACACTGCGTCCACAGGTACATTAGCTGAAATATCTCCATACGTTAGTATGAAGCTTAACGGACAGATGAGAATCTCTATCAAGCTAGGTAAAATTGAAATACGTGATATAAATGGCCTACATACATTTACTGTAATATACAACAATCCAAGGTTCCAGTGTATCTGCAAAGCAAACACTTTTACCTTGCATTGATGAAATAAATGCTGCCGATAGGCATATGGTATCACCGGATGTTCCTTCTTTGAGTAAGTAATATCTGTTTTCATGAGTTCATGTTAAATCACATAACATAGAAACTTTCGTAAAAGAAACAATTAAAGGAAACGATTTTCAGATTACACCCATTGCGTGACTGAAATCCAGTGATGTGATTTATAACCATAAGGTGAGAAATTGCACAGAGTTTCATTTCATAAAAGGCTTCAAGATGAACATGGACAATTACTGATTGAACGAGATGACCTTCAGTCTTTTTTTATGCTAGAGATAAGCAAATGGTACCTCTATTGTTTGTGGTATAAACTGGTAGACTGTTGAACTCCACAGACAGCTCAACTGTGACCACTCATCTAATGCTTTGCAATCGAAGAATTCTCAAGTTCTACATTCAGTTCCATAAATGATATGGGGAAGAGGACATGGTGCATAACAAATATCAGCCTAACAAAAGTCAATTTAGAATATTAATAACTTTTGTTTATATATTTACCAATGTACTTACTCTCTAGCAGATGAAACGCAACAAAATTCGTAATTACTGGTCATATGTTTATATTTAATATATATCAAAGGAAACTATATTTTCGGTGACATTTACAAAATGCGATTGGATGACAAGATACTAATTTATACATCTAAATATAAATTCACCAGAATATAAGGCTAACTTATTTAAAATATATGAACATCGTTTTGTACACTTCACACAAATGTAAATTCATTGGACTTTCCCAACAATTATTTCACAATGAATAATCGGAGACCACTGTATCGTTTTTCGTAAAGAAATGAAAGAATAACATTTGAATCGGTACTCACCTAAGAGATAATTTCCACTAAAAATTTCTGTGGAAAATATACGTAACATGAGTCTATGATTTCTTTCAAATAATCCAATAAATTATTATCTATAATTAATAGATTATCTGATGGTATAAACATATTTCCACAAATATGTGCAATAAACTCAGACACAGTGACAGTATGCAATTCCATATTGGCTGTATGTCATATCAGTTGAAATAATTGTGGTCAGTAGTTTATGTTCGAAAAATAATAACCTATCATTTTGGGATATATCTAATACACACATTAATCCTGCATATTAGGTGAATAATTATCAGAATATTCCAATGCACACAAGCAATCACATTCTAGTTTATTTTATTCAATAAATAACAAGCAGGAGATTGAACTGGGGCTCATGTTGGAGTGGAATTCACCTTCATAATTCTTGTCGCTTAAGAAAGTGACTGAATGATGCTGATTGCATTTTTCTTTTGTGCCAAAAATGAATTGATGGTACTTGTGTTATTTGCGATGAAGATTGATCGACTGTTGAAGTCTAGAGACAACTCAGCTGCGGCCACATATCTAAATGCTTTTCGATCGATGAAGATTCAATTTTTACTCTAAATTTAGTAGGTGATACTCAGAAGAGGATGTGGTTCATAACGAAGCTCGATCTAACAAAAGCGAATTTGATTAGGGAAGTACACTGTGCACGACAGTTGACTGCATTCAGGTATAGACAGACAACCTATCCACTCCAAGTGCTGTAAATTCGAATAGCCAGATGCAAAGTTCTTCTGAGTTAACGAATCGTTTAGGTAGTTCTGTGTTTGAAAATATACGTAAGACTCCCTATCTCTGGAGTTTAAAAGATAAAATACTTGCTATAGGGATGTGCTGAGTTGTATGAATAAAGAGAACCACATCATAAATATACGTTACGTATATGATATGCCAATTTACATCAACCTATCTTGTTCATTTATCATTCATCAGAATGGCAACACGTGAAGTGTTATTATATGGTATATCACTTTCGAAATGCTAAAAGTGATGATCGATTACTTGAATAATTGTAAATTTGAAATAACTACTGTGGAGAGAATTTGATAATTGCCTCCATAGATGCTGCATGGAAGGCCTAAATAAGAGTACTTGATTTTCACTGTGTTCGTATTTCTTAAGAATTAATGTTCATCGTTGTCTGATAGATCAAATCTATTCTGTTGGAAGTTTCAAAAGCTGAGTCACTGCTTAACCTGACTAGAAGACTAGTTCATTTCGGTGACATGTATACGACCTTTTACAACTGTGATAATTCTGTCACGCAAAACGGCGTGGTTGAATCGCATGAGCTGCTTTAACTGTGCAAGCACTGTCTAATATATTTTCAGAGACATATTCACTAACTTACCTTTGGCAACTTGATTCAGGAAAACATTTGTATACTATTCACATACTTAAGTGAGTTGTTTGAGCTTCATGTTATGAATTTCTAAATACAGTTTTGTTTTTTTCATATGCATCTTCCGATCATTCAAGCACATGCTTGTGCAGCCTTCGACTTTCTGCAGTAAACAGAAGCGAATTTACTGTAATTTTATTGATTATGCTACACCCTATATCCATGAACTTTTGGTTCGTCAATATATGCATAAACGGATATATATATACATATGAATTTGAAGCCTGGCAATGTGACGTATGTGCATCAATAATAAACGGTCAATATAAGTAGACCATTTGATTTCAAGTGAAAATACAGAGGACAGATCCATTATCACGGATTTTGTGATAACTTTTAAGTCTTTATGCCTGAATTTACTTATGCAGTCCTATTTTCCTTCTAAGTATTGTGATTTTTCAGAAAGCAGACTGTAGATTATTTTGTAAGCTTCTAACCCATATTTCATGATTAAATATATTTGAGGCGACTTTGCTCACTAGCCAAAATACAGCTGTTATTCTGAATTCAGAGAATTTTGACGAGTCCGAATCTAATTTAGCAGTAATCTAACAAAGTCATAATAAATACGGTATCCCAGAGACAAAACAGTCTGCAGCATCTCAACCTTATTTCACTATAAATTCACCAGTGTAATTTAAAGTGGATGATTTAGTTGGAAAGGAAAAATTGATGCACAAGACGCTTGCTAGACAAAATTCAATGAAGTGAAAGAAACCACATCGACATTAACATCTGCAAAATGTGACTGTATCACACTCATATCAGTGAATGGCAGATGACAAGATACTAATTTATACATTTAGAGCAAAACACCTTAGGATAATTAATAGGTCTGTTTTTGTACATCCCTCACAAGTGTAAATCCTTAGTGGTATTCCAACCATAATTATTTCATAACAAATGAACAATAAATACCCTTTCTATTTAGTGTAGAAATAGAAGAATTAAACTTCAGATTCTGCGTACACTTAGAAACTGAAAGAATGAAATTGGACAAAATTCGTAAAACATGGGTTTTTTATGATTGAGTGAACAGATTATAATTCACAGTTAACATAACATTTAATAATTTGAACATGTTTTTATAATAATTTGGAAACCATAATGTTGGCTTATAGGTTATTTTTAGTTAAAATGCTGCAGCTACCAGAAGCACGATTCGACTTGATATTTGGTTTTTCCTGGTTGGTTTATACGCTTTTTTCAAACATTTCTCTATGTTTCACGAAAATACACCTCAATTAACTGCTTAGAATTCGGTGTTTATGTTCATCCGAGAGGTTTTCAGTTCTCACTTTTCATCATTTCACTAGCGCACCATTACGTTGAACTTCTCACTGTATAGTGTCACCTGACGTGATTACCTATGTGCTGATGTTCACAGTTGATACATTGCCAGTAATTAAGTCTCAGATGTTTGAATCCTACCTATTTAACTTAGTCAGCTTGAATGAATTTTACTTAAACTGAGAAACCTACTCACCATGATGCAGAATTTTGTTATTCACCAGACACCTGTTCGGAATTTATTTATTTATTTTATGGAAGACATAGTAGATATTCCGTTTAGGGAATTCCATTTAGAGTTCCGTTTTCATTCATTTTGACAGGTGATATTCCCAAACTTCCTGTATCAAGGTGTATTAACATAAGATCAAAATGTACATTCACTTTGAATCACTGAGCAGTAATTTGTCAAAGACATTCCCGAAAGTTCACTTGGTTGTATGCCGTCGATAACCAGCGACAGATACTAAAATAACTTACACAAGTTCACTTAAGTGTCGAGTGATATCAGAGATGAAAACAATCAAAGTTGTGAGTATATTATATGATGCGGAATTCTTAATGGAAACGAAAATGACATTGGACATCATCACCTTCTTTTCTAAGCAAAACTTGCAACTGTCATATCGAGACTCATAATAAGGGTGATTTTTTAGTGTAAGTGAATTCCATTATTTCTGATAGCGTCAAATATATAGACTTTTACCTGCTTGGAATTTATTTCTATTTGAGTTATTATTACAACTTTACGTGTGCAAAAATTTATATTATTCCGAATCACTTTTCTGGTTGTGATCATATAACGTTTATAGAGTTGTTTTGTTCATAATGTTATCAATATGTTCCTGATACCCATTTACTTTTCCTGATCATTTTTGATTCTTTGATGAGTCTCTATGCATAATACGTTTCAAAATTCTTACTTACAAAAGTCCTCTGAATAAATGGAAAATTTACTAAGTAATGAATCCACTGCCTCATATGCACTGCGGTGAGAACCATGTAGAACCAGTTCTGCAGAAATCGTTGAGACAATAAATATTTCTTATTTAAAACAGAAGAAATTCGGATATTGTGGGTCAAAAATTCAAAAATGTTACAAATGCACAATACTGAATCACAGGTTGTACATATCGTATGCTAAGGTGCTTATCACCCTAAATAATCTCAACAAAAAAGAAATGAGTGTTGATATATGTAAAGCGAACAAAACAACGTGCTCGTAGATTAAAAAACTAAGGTGAAGCATACGAATAAAGGTAATTTTAAGGTAATTAAAACATCAATTATATATTTTAGAGGAAAATAACAAAGTTGAAAAGGAGAATGAAACTTCTGTACTTTACTAATATACGGAAATCATGATTATAAACGTGATTAAGATCCATAAACTCTGTCTGAAACATCATCTGGCAAATAATACTGATTCAATGTGAAATATCCAACATGAAATTATAATGGAATATGCTGTCATGCATAAGGTGAAGGGCTGAGTATACGAGCTTATCTGCCATAATACCATTCACCTACATCACTTCACATATGTATTGTTCAGAATCAAAATAAATGACTGAAATCTGCGGGGATAAATGTAGAAGTTGTGTCATCCGTCACGTTTTTGTATGAAAGTAGGAGGTTTAGCATTATGATGAAAGTTTGAAATTTTGTGTATTTGTGAGAGATTTAGAACTTGAGATATTCAGATTGTTTGCTGCCCATTACAGGGATTATCATTGTTTTATTAATCAATATTCGCAAAGAAATGTTTGTGTGACGGTTACATAACAGTTTTAAAACTTAAAACTTCTTTGCATAACATATACAAGCCGATTCCATAGTTTGTTAATCACAGGCTTAAGAGGTTTTATACAAAAATGGTTGGCAAGCTTTTTTATTTATTTTTCAGTGTCTGTTTCATTAGTTTCAAAGTAACACACAAGAGTGACCACAGGAAATATCTCTGAGGAAAACATTCCGTCATACATTTTAGGTGGATCACATGGAATTTATTGTATACATTTTCAGTAAATCATCACAAACTGAGAGCATTTGCAGGATATTTTGCATAAAGCACCAAAACAAAAGATCTAGAATAATTTCTTTGTAATTGTTTTTGGGAGAGTAGTATTGTCAGTTTAATGCAAAGACTCTGAATAGCCTATTGAATTTAGTAAATTATGCATAAGTGAGATAACTGTCTGCTTCATCTACGTCATTTCAACGAATGAAGTGACTAAGGTTATACTCATCTCGTTGTACACGATATTGTTCAAGTATTTCCTTCAGATTCCTTGTGAATTCGAGGTTGCTTTAGTGAATTAATGGACTAAATTTAATTGACCTATTTGGTAAGTAATAACTCCATTATAGATAAGATTTCATTTTGATAAATCACACAGTGTTGTCCAGTAATATTAACTGATAACCACGTCTCGAGCACAATCTATTGCGCATAATCATATCAAGTCTCTCACACAAATTTTTACTTCATTTATATACATGAGTGAAATTGATGATTAGACATTTGAACAAAAATCAATATAGGATAATGTGCATTCAGAAACAATACTAGTGTTATCAATCGAATACAATCAGATAAAAAATAAGATGATTTTATGGTTGAAATAAGTAAGGTGTTGCTCAAACACAAACTCTTATAAAGGCTAAATGATAAAGATTAAGAAATTGTGATTGAAACATCCAATAAAGCTAGAGAAGCAACATTGAATAAATCAGTAACCACGCTAATATAGAAATTCAATAAATTATAACAAGAAAAGAAGAGCACAATGAACGAAGTTGACAACAATATTTCATCTTCTATTGACAAAACAAAGTGGGTAACTAACCACTCATCAAGAAAATTCAGATCTGACGGGATAAAACTGCTTGAAAAAGGATTAAATTTCAATGTAACGGGTAGCAGACTAAAACCAGATGTCATCCCTAACATACAAATAGCAGTAAGTTCATTAGATAAGACGACAACAGGAGAGGCTCGAACTCAATGTGTATTAACTCTTAAGAAACAAAAGAAAGCACAGTCAGACTCAACGACATCGGAAAGACTAGCTCTAATTAGTCTAAAACAGGATAAAAACATCGTCATCACAAAAGCTGATAAAGGAAGCTCTACAGCAGTTTTGGATAAATCTGTCTATATCAAGAAAGTCACTTAACAAATTGAGACGGGTCCATATGAGGAAATTATGTAGTCTGTAGATACAGTAATGGATAAGATTAAGAATTCTACAGCATATTTAATACGTAGAATGAAGCTCTCACTGGGTGAGTCTAAATGGTTTAATTTAATGCCTAAAACTAATAATGCTAGTAAAATGTATGGCTCTATTGAAATACGTAAACCAGGTTTCCCCATACGACCAACAGTAGATTTCAGAAATATGAAAACATATGAATTATCGAAACACTTAGCTCTAATATTATGCTCCATTAGAAATAGCTCAAAGTCTATGCTAACTAATTCATATGAGATGAAAAATAAACTAAATGACATTCAATTAGAGAATGATGACAAAATGGTTAGTTTTGACATGCCTAGTCTTTATACTAATATAAAATCAGTATGGCTTAGTTAAGTGTTTAACAAACCGAGCGGTAGCACTAAGTGGTACAAGAAAAGATCTAAACAATGAAATGAAACAGATAAAAAGGCGTTGGTGTTGAGTAACTATCCAATAAAATTCATTAGGAATATCAAAAATCTCAAAAGCAAAATGAAAATAATTGTGAAACTAATAATGAAAAATAAGTAAGAGAGAATATAAGGCATCTACAGTTATACCATACAAGGAGAGTACATCTGAGACCCTACGTAGGATACTTAATAAAACAGCAATTAGAGTGGCGTTTAAACCTACAAACTCACTCAAGGACAAGCTCAGTAGGCTGAAAGACTCGGTGGACCCGATAAATCAAAGTAATATAATTTACAAAATAGATTGCAATGACTTTGGGGTCAACTACATTTGTCACACTAGTAGGTCGGGGGTAGTCAGATTGTCGAAACATAAGAATTTAGCTAAGGTAAGAATGGTTGACCCCGAGAAGATAAGTAATTTAGAGAAAAACGAAGTGATAGCACTGCATACATTAACACAACCACACAATATGGTGGGACAGAATCAAAATTCTAAAAAGTAATATAAGTAGGTGGAGAGAGGGGTTGACTACTGAATCCTGGTTCATCGAGTCTAAACACAACACATGCTACAGAAATGACTCAACGCAAATACCAGTGATATGGAAGATGTTATTGCCAGTCAAATCAGAGAAGGATGATAAATAATCTTAAAACTCTACTTCAATTCACATACATTATAACATTCTAAGAAGTTACTTATTTTGACCATAAAATCATCTTATTTTTTATCTGATTGTATTCGATTGATAACACTAGTATTGTTTCTGAATGTACATTATCCTATATTGATTTTTGTTCAAATGTCTAATCATCAATTTCACTCATGTATATAAATGAAGTAAAAATTTGTGTGAGAGACTTGATATGATTTTGAGAAATAATTTGTGGACTGAAGACAAGTAGTTCAGCGAAGAGTCTCTTTTCGGCGAATTCATTTCCATAGCTGTACAATCGCAAATATATATGGTTGTTTTGTATTGTGTGTACATTAAATTTGAAAACGACAACTCATCACTTTTGTTACTACACTCTTATATCAACACCTAATTCATCTGAACTTACTAATTGTATTTTCGTTTGACAAATTTAATGTACACACACACAAACAAAACAACCATATATATTTGCGACTGTACAGCTATGAAAATGAATTCGCCGAAAAGAGACTCTTCGCTGAACTACTTGTCTTCTGTCTATTAATGTTCGAATGGGAATTTTTCATGAAATCATTTGTGCTACGAAACGTTATCAGTTAATATTACTGGACAACACTGTGTGATTCATCAAAATGAAATCTTATCTTTAATGTAGTTAAACTCTACCACAGTGATCAAGTTTTACACTTATATTAGTAGGTAATAATTGTTTTATTGTTCAGAGAACAATAAAGTGTATGTGCTTATATTCCTTATTTCTAAATTTCGCTTAACGTTCCGCCTAACCTTTTAGGCATCTAATAAGCTGGTATATGCAGCAACTACTCAGAATTTTTGACTTATTACCTCATTTTAAATGATTGTCAACTTCATTATTGTTTCAGAAACTTTTTAAACTTATTATTTTGGTGGTGTCAAAGATTGATTTGAAGGAAAGATATTTGACTAAAACAATAAACTCACCTTGGTCTATCAGAAAGGGAATATTTGCAGACGAAGTGAAAGCAAATAAGAAGCTATTATACATGAAGGATGTTTAGTAATTCTATATCTATACTGCCTGATCTCATCCATAGCTGTGCACATATGCAAAGATGGATAACAGGGCACTGAGGCACCACAGTATCTCCAAACAGTCATATAATAAAAATACAGTATTTCACTGCATAATTCCTAATATTCAAAGCAAATGATTAAAATCAAAAATATAGGCGCTCTGAGGAAATTATACTTAAGAAGCCACATCATGACGATGAAAAGTGAATCCTTTACAACCGAATTTTGCATATAAAGTAACCCAGTTGTCCACTTGCGTGTCATTATTAAGTACAGCTAACTTCGTGAAAACTGAACAGCATTCAATCGGATGATCAAAACTTCGAAAATCATTCAGAGGCAAAGATGATGTGGAGAAACTGGAAAAAGAGTTATTCAACAAGCGGAAAACTTTATTAAACAAACACATACTTTTTCATCGAATATTTGATTATCATCAGCGTGTATAAACTTATAGAACTTGAGTGTATGGGCTACATAAATCTCATTAACTAAACATATCAGTACATGCAATATATGGACACTCTTCTAACAGATAATTTTATGAAAGTGCTGCAAATGAAACTTCAATGATACCCGCTTATTCGCAGAAAAACTGAGATGAAACATCATCGATGAGACAATGATTTCGCTGAACTTCACTTCCGTATTCAAAAACGTCGCTTCATTAGAGATCATGAATACTATCTGTAAATCACTAATACGAAATTATATGAAACTATACAGAACCTTAACTTTCAGATTACCAATAAAATTATTACTCAGGTTGAAGGTGTAGAGATGGCCCTCCTTGTTGTCAATCTTCTGACAATTAGGTTTGTGAAAACAGTTCACTGACAATAACGATCAACAAAATACGGCTCTACTGTAGCTACACAGATATGCGGTGTACATATCAGTGATGAGAATTTGAATTTATGGGGTTAAGTTTGACTTTTAATGTGGCTGTGAGGAGATAATTGTGTAAAAGTGACTTCAGGGTTCATTGCTGTAGAAGAAAGAGATGCCAGAAAATAAGTCGGCTTGAATATCGCCTGTTGTAAAATGAGAACTTTTAAATTGCTGAAATAGAGACAAACGGTAAGGCAAAGTATGACTCACATTTCTGTACTGAAGCAAGAAGAAATACCAGATGAACAAGTGAACAAAATTCATCAACAGAATTATTACCATTACTGTTATTATTATTTCGATCTCCACTATAGTTTAAGCAGATCAGCCTATTCCACATGAGAGAAGGTCGAACTTTCTTTGATGGAAAATAAAACATTGAAGTAGAGAAAATCTAAGAATTGAAACTTTTTCATGTGACTGGGATTCACTCCAAATCGAACAGTAAACACATGTGTTGGATTACTCTAACCGTCTACGCTTACAAGCTTTCTGATAATAGTGTCATCATACCTCATTCTTTGTCTTAATTACTATTCAGTTGGAAGTGGATTCAGCTAACCGTCCATCTTTCATCAAGTGCTGTGTGACAATCTCCAGATTGGTATTTCGCTTTTGAAGATAATTCATCTTTTGAGTTTCGTATGATGAAATAAACCCTTGTTTTTGCTTTCTTTCACAATCTAGATGCAAAATGCACAAGTTTGAAATAAAAGGTTCAGAAAATTGAAGGTGAATATGTGTGGACTGAAAACGCATCATTTTCCAGCTCTCTTTGTTTAAATTTCTTATTCGCCATTTATTAAAATGTAGCTTGAAGGAAGACGTAGTTTAACCACTGGTGATCAGAACTTTTAGAGTCCATTCGAAAATGTGGTGAATGATTGTGTCTCAGCTGTTCAGGGGATGGTTCACATGATCGATTTATTGTACAGTTACATGTGGTGTACAAATAAGTCTGAGACAGTGTTTCGTAAATTATATACATTTTGCTCTGTTTGACAATATGATTTTCAATACATTTTTACTCAGTTTTTTGCCACCGCTCTCCTTACTTTTATCTACTACAATATAATGAAAAAAATGTCAGACAGAAATCTAGATTGTCATGTTATTTGTGCAGAATTCACGAGTATACAGTGTTAGAATGACCTGAATGTTTGAATAAATTTATTTGTAGGAGATCTCAAGCAGCAGTCAATTATGTTACCAGAGGTATTGCTTAGAATCATGATAAAATATATTGTTGGCAATGGATCCTCAGAGGCAACAAATGTTCGTCGTTCAGGAGATTAATTTCAGTGGGCCTAATAAGAAATGTCCAAACCTTCTTTTTAGCAAGGAGAGATAAAAGTGATTATAACGAATTCTTAAGAAAAATTGTGTTACACCATCTGAGCAAAATAATATAAGTTTGGACAGTTATGAGCAGTCCTCCATAGAATGATTGATAGTTTGTTGGCTATTTGAGAAGAAATCAGTTCGAAAATGACCTGGTTCAAATGTAACCTTATCAATTCCACAGTCTGAAACATACTAAAAGACGTAAACACTTTAAGATCTTTCCTCTAGTACGAACAATAGTACATCAGAATACTTCATCGTTACCAATATTATTGTCAGGGTGTATTCGAATTTAAAGTAAGTGTGATCAAAACCAGTTGAGAATGGACAAAAAACAATAATGAATATGTGGTCAGTTTAAGTCTTCAATGAATTTAATCGTGGGACATACATAATTCTTCTGTAGAGACACAAAAGTCACGCTAACTTTTAAACAGAGGTTCAAAGTGACAATAAATTCAGAGATACATGAAAATAAATATATCTTACTGATCACCTTAACGCATGATAATTGACTGAGCTTTGAAACAAACTTCGGTGGTGACGGAATTTGTGGCTGCAGTCAACCTGTGAAACACATCTTTGGACAAAACGTCACGAAGAAAATTATATGGCGCTTCTATGTAGATGACGCTAGTAGCATTTTCCTGACTTAACAAGAAAATGGTAGAGATCTGCGAGTTAAACATTAGTTAGGTAACTTCAGGTTTTGATTCAATTAAATGAATAATTCTTCCCATCTATTTGTAGTTATGTGTAGTGACCAATGCATAACAATGGTTTTACGTTGGTTGACCACTATCAGAAGCTAAGTGAAAACGATATTTAAATGAACTAGCACTCATTTCACCAGTCTGAAACCGAAGTCAAAAAATGTTTCCCGTCTGTCAGTTTTCAACATAGAACTTTGCTCCGACGTGCGGCATTTCAAGTCGCCACACTCCATGTAGAACACAAAGCAAGAGGAGAAATGCAAATAGAGACAGTAGACAGGGACATGAGACAAAAGGAATAGGAATGACGAAGAATAATTTTTCATTTGAAATTATAAGTCACATGGTGCGGATTCATCTGCGCTATCACTAAGAACGATTTTGAGCCATATAACTGATTGTCACCGAAAAATGTTTTAATTAATTTACACTACATGACTTTCACTTTTTCAGCCATTTACCGGATGAGATTCTGACGAAATAACTGAGACGCTTTGACTGATCAGCTACACAGTTAATCGCATGTCGTCAACAACTCTCATTTTAGCTAACAGGTTAACAGTGGTCCTTAAGCCAGTTAGTTTTGGGTTACAATCCCGTCTCACATACGTCAATCTGCTACGCTGAGTAATATCATCAGCCCTCGTAGAATAAGTGTAATTCATGGCCTGGTATGTGACCGATCTGTCCCAGGTCAGCCTTCCTATGCAAAGTCAACAGTTATTCTTCATACATTCAATGCGCTTTGTTTGACGAGATTATGATCTAATTTTCAAATATGAGTGATTTATCATGGTCTTCGTGTATTTGATTCGCTTTCATTTTATTGGAATTTCTTTAAATGTCTAAATATTTTGAGGTGATTTATGGTGAAAAAATATGCCGGTGACCTGAGCACCGAAATACATTCATCAAATCAGTGATATGGCGTCATGCTTGTTGCTTTGGTTGCATCAAACAATTTATTTAGAAATCTCGAGCAAACTTCTGTAGGAGAAAAGTCGGTTCTTTTTAAGCTATTCAAGTGTGAGTGACATTTCACTGTTAGAAATCCACTCCCATTTTTACGTCTGGATGCTCAGAATAGTGTCAAATTCTGCTTGAAATTCTGACCGTATAAATGTCAACTGTGAATTTATGCATACCTGTTTCTTCTGAATAAATCAAAGAAAATGAACACAGTTGAAAACTGAGATACATTTCTAGGGGAATCACTGATAATGAAGCCTTGAGAAGGGTGGACATTTCTGGTTGATAATGACCATTGGTTGAATTAAAAGGGCGAATTTAGTCATATTTGTGACTGCTTCCTATCCGATAGTTTCAAATCTCAAAGGATTATCATGAGCAGTAGCTACTTACACTTCTAATCTCCATGAATCTAAATAATATGACGTTAATCCTTGGGGATCGTTGAAGCATCCGTACTATAAGCCTCCATTTGAAAAAACCAATCGATTGGGTCCGGCAAAATAAATAGTCCTTTTTTATTACTATTGTTTCCATGTGTTCCGAGTGAAGCGTAGGTCTACGACAACACATCTGCACTTTGTTCTATTTTCTGCCATCCTCCTCATCTGGGTTCACGATTGCCCATAATCTCTCATGTGCTCCCCGTCTAACAATCTCTTCCATGTCACCCTCGCACTGATAACCAACTCTTCGCTTCTAATTTGGATTAAAACTCGGGGCCTGCCGTGCGATGTCACTCGACGGTCTTCTCAATATATGCCCAATTCATCTCTATTTTCCACTACACATTTGTTCCTATGAGGAGTTTCTTGTTACTAGTTCTTTCTGGCCATTTGATCTTCAGTACGGGACTAGCGAAGATGTCAGTTGTTGTTAAGAGATTGCAACCTGTTGGAAATCCTTTCCATGACACGCCAAGTTTCTGACCCGTATAGAAGAACTGACTTCCCATTGGTGTGGAAAATGCGAATCTTGCTCCTTATGCTGAGTGTGGAAGATTTCAGATTGTTGAAGGCGTATCCTGCCATTCTGATTCTGTTTGACTTTGACATCTTCATCCCTTCTGCCTTAGTTGAGACGATGCTTCTTAGATAAGTGAAGGAGGCAACTTCTGTTATATCTCTCAAGTTGATGGTTATCGGTGCTGGTTGTTGTTGCTGTTGATTGGTTATCTTCATCATCTCCGTCTTCTCTGTGTTCACCCGCAGTCCTGTTTTCGCTGCCAACCTCTTCAGCCAGTTTGTTGGTTTTCGCAAGTCTTCAAGTTTGTGTGACATTAGACATTTATCATCTGAGAAATCCAGATCTTCTTGAGTCTTCTTATCGGTCATCCAGAGTATTCCTGACTTCTCACCACAAACAGTCTGACGCATAATCCAGCCTATCACAATTAAGAATATCATAGGTGATAATAGGCATCCAGCCTTGTTTTACTCCTGTATGCACTTAAAACGCCTCGCTGAGTTTTCCGTTGATGCAAGTTAGTATTTTACTTGACTTTGGTGGACAGTAGCATTTTTCTGCACCAGTTTTTGCACAATGGCATAGCGGTTGAGACGTTCACCGACCATGCAGATGGTCCGGGGTTCGATCCCCGGCCGACACACTTCTTTACCTCGCTAAGCCAGAAATAGTGCTGGTGAAGAGGAAAGGTTGGGCATGAGGCTAGCAACCCCATCCTGTAAAATTAAACACTGCTACAGAAACTTCGAGCCACTAGCTTGAAGCCCTATGTTCCACTGGGGGACACGAAGGAAACAAAAAAAAGGCTTATTCGCCCTTCTTTGGCAGCTTTTTGAGGTAGCCTTTCTTCCAATCCATTGGTACCTTTTCTATTGTTCAAACCTTTTGCATTATTGTTGTGAGCGCACATGCCGCAGTTTCTAGGTCGGTTTCCAGTGCTTCAGGGAGAACTCCAACTGGTCTTGCTGACTTCCTGACTGAACTTCGGTAGCTTGATCTCATTCACGATTTCGGCTTTCGCTGAAGGATTGGGGTTCACTGGCAGGCAGTTCTGTGTATGCTGTTGTTGGTGGGTGTATTTCAAGGCGTGTTGCAGGTGATGGTCGATTCAACAGTCCTTTAAAGTTATCAGCCCATGGTTTAATTTGTTTATCCTACTTGGTAATCAGTTTCCAACGAACATCTTTTATTGGTTTCATCATCTGGGTTCATCTCTTCCCGGATACGTATTGTCCCAGTTATCTGATATAATGTTCTGTGGTCTCTTTTACCTGCAGCCAGCTTGTTCTGCTTCAGTCCCCAGTCAGTGTGTCGTGGAATTGTCCTTTATCTCTCCTAGTACTTTTTTCACCTCTTTATCCAGTGGAGTGTGCGCTGAACTTAGCTTCTCCATCTCTTGTCAATCTCTTTATTGAGTCATCTTCTCTTTCATCATCCTCCTCTCCTCTCTTCAGTTGGCTTCCATGTATCCATTGACAGCCATTACTTGTCTTGTCCCTTATTTCTTCCTAGAACAGTTTAACACATTTCCTTGAACATCACCTTCAGATAGTTAGTTCCAGTGTTCTTTCACGCATGTTTCCTCAGGGGTGCCAGGTAATGTCTCCAACTTTGCTCCGATTTCTGTAGTGCAGGCATTCTCTGTAGTTTTGTCTTTCAGGTTCTCAGTGTTGAACTTGAATTACAGTGGCCTATGTCCAGTTGTTTTCATGGATTTCAGCTTCATACTAAAGTTTTCTAAGCCTAGATGATGGTCTGAGCCCACATCTGCTCCCCTTCTCGACTTTGTATACAACACACTGGCTACTTATCCACTTCTTTGAGCAGCACTGAGATGACATCTATCTGGTTTGCCGTATTTCCATCCGGCGAAATCCATGTTTCCTTGTGTATATCCTTGTGTTCGTAAACACTGACTCCGATCACCAAATCACTGAAAGTGTAGAAGTCTTTGAAGATTTCTGCGTTCTCATTCATTTCGCCTTTCGAACGACGACGAGTTCTTTTCCTGTATTATGTGCTCTCAGTTTGGCCAGTGTTCATATCTCCCATGAGGATATTGATGTCACCAATTTGGATGTTATTAATTACTCTTTCTAGTTGTCCATAGACATTTTCATTCTTGTATTGTTCCGCTATGTTTGTAGCACTTTGAGTAGCATTGGATAATTGTAACCTTCCCACTTCCTTTTGAGTTGAATCTTGCTGTCATGATTCTGGATGAATTTGGCTGCCACTACATTAGGGCTTTTGCTGTCAATCGTGGCGTCACAATAGCTACTCACTCCGTCAGTTTGCTCGTGGGTGTCATCTGGATGACGAGACCGGAGTAGATTACTGACTTTCCAGTTAATAATTTTGACAATCCACATTGATTCCATCTGTTCTCTCAGATTCTCAGTACTTCTGTGCCATATCCTCGCATTTCGTTGGCTACCTAATGGCTTTCACAGCCAGCCTCGTACATTGTGCGCACATCCCATGCCCCCCTTTCATGGAGAGAAGACAAATTGGCTGACTTGCTTCCCAAAAACTTTCACAATCCTGCTGTTTCATTTCACCCCTCTGATTCCAGCGAAAAAATGTTTGTTCTTTATATTTTTGTATTTTTATATATTTCATGTGTGGTGAAGTTCGTCTAGAAATTTGATAGCTTTTGTGGTTAAGGGCTACTAATTCACGCCCAACCCTTCCTCTTTACTTCGGCTTGCGACCGGCTAGAAAACTAGCAAGCTTGTTAACTAGGCGACATTGAGAGGTCTAAACATAATGTTACAGTCAGATCAGGATACCAAAGCTGTAGTTACACATATTTAAAAGGTTGCTGCTGGTTTACAACACTGACCACTGAAAAAGTGATTAACAATACGAAAATGACAGTGTTGGAAACTCACTTGGCTTAACTTCAGAAGGCGAGAATTTTGAAATAAGCATTCTCTTCCATGGATTCAAAACTTTATAAAAATTATCATTTATTGAATTCTGAAATGTACGTTTTGAATCTGGTATAGGTAGGCTGATTGAATTCTCAACATTCTCCCTTATAAATTTAAGTACAGGTGAATTATACAAAACAGCAGTTCCATTCATCAAAATAATTCAGCTTCTTTCTTGATAAATTCATATGAGGACAGTTATATTGCAGAATCGACTATTTAAAAAACAGCTCCAAATGGAATATGAAAATAATCACATGACCGCAAAAAATTATGAATAGGACAACATTTTCATCTCTACCAAATATGCCATGAAAACTCATCATCCCAGTAAGAAAAGCGCTGACAGATTCTAAATTCGCAATCAACACAAAATTGAAGATTCGATTAACTCAACAAAAATTGAAGAAAATCCAATTTCAAGTTTAAAATCTTCATCATTTACAACTCAAAACACAAAACATTGTTGAAGCCAGAAGCACGAATTTGAAATCTCGCGTTGACGACTGTCCGTTCGTGCAGAATCAACTGCACTTTCACAACTCCGGTCTCCACTATCTTCAACAGTCGTTTTAAGCATTAATATGCTTTAAGCATTATTATGATTGCTTGTAACGAATGGATTACTTCTGTGTGCAACTTATGGTGTGCATGTCACCGGAACGTATTCTCATTTCACTCGCATGTCATTCATGCTATTATGCTGAAGACGAGTGGATTCATTCATGTGATCACCAGAGTATTGAAAAATGCACATGCTGTGGGTGAGATGTTCACTTACGGAATTCTAAAAAGTGATACATAGAAATGAATGTGGATTTCGTTGTATTAAACGTAGGATAATAAGTGACCCATTGTGGAATCGCCATAATTGCAGACAGTTATACATCACATCCAGTTAGCTTTTGAATCACTGACGCCATAATGCTCTGAACGCCCAACTCTTGTAACGACAGTGCACTATAAACATCAATAAACTAATCGTCTACAAAACTTTAGGCTCACACGTGTTTGTTATTCCAAGACGCAATAATTTTTTCATCTTCAATAAAACAACTTTTGCAATCACTTCATACTAATATCAAAGGAAAAAGTAGTGGTATGTCAAGAATATATAAAAAGAGTCGATAACTACTCAGTGTGCAATTCACATTCAACGACATTATTTACAGACAACAAGATGGAATCGCAATGGGATCTCCACTGGGCCCATTACTAGCAGACTGCTTCATGGCAAGCCTCAAGAACAGCCCACTCAAATCAACCATCGACAATTTCCAGTTGTACGTTAGATATGTTGACGACATCTTTGATGACGATCACGATCTCAATCAACTACTGCAAATATTCGACAAATGCCATCCACCCACAAAGTTCACTTTGGAAACTGAAAATGAATCTAAAATCCCTTTTCTTGACGTTGAACTTACAAGGAGAGATGACGGAACTTTAAGAAGGTCAATCCATAGGAAACCGACTTGGAACGGACAATTAACAAGCTTCTACAGCTGGGTACCAATCAGTCGGAAAAGAAACCTAATTAAATCCCTTGCCACTCGCGTCAGACGCATCTGTAGCTCCGACACCATGGAAGAAGAACTAAACTTCCTGAGGGAAATCTTCATACAAAATGGCTACCCACTAAGATTTGTAGACAAAAACATCAAACAGAAAAATCAAAAGCAAGAGACACCATCCGTGCCAAAAAAGATACTTTATATGAACCTAGACTTCAAATGAGACCTACTTAGTGACGTCCCCAGAAGGAGAATTTCCACCTCTTTAGGAAGAACTTTCCCTGCGGCAACACTAAGAATAGTGTTCCCCAGTCGCCCGCTGATCTGCAGAAACCCAAAGGACAAGATTACGCACATGACCACTTCTATGTGTATATATCAGTTCACCTGTTGCTGTGGAGCCAGGTACATCGGTCGTTCAACGTGCATCCTGTCAAAGAACACTACCCAGCGTGGCTACAGAAAGGAAATAATGGCCATATAAGGAGTGCAATAATCGAACATCTCGTCAACACTGGTCATTCCATCTCAACGAACGCCTCCTTCAAAGTGATCTACAAAGTGAAGAACAAACTCCCAAAGAGAGTACGATTTCGTCTTCTCTGCATCGCAGAAGCCCTAGCCATCCAGTTGGTGGAACCAGAACTATGCATACAAAAGAAAATTATCCAACCACTTTCACTCGCATGGTAATAACTCCGTTGATTTGACCCAACTCTTCTTTGTTTGTTTGATTTTGACCTTACTTCTGTTTGTATGCTTATTTTTCTAACTTAAAACCCTTGTGTAATTCTGTATATTATTTTGTTTCCATGTACACCCTTTGAGTACACCTCATTCATCAAACTATTCATGCCATTGCGTAACTCTTATTTAACAATCATTTATGACAACTCATCACTTTTGTTGTTATCCTCTTATCAACATCCAATTCATTTGAACTTACTAACCAAATGGGAATTATTCATGAACTACTTTATCATCACCGAATTTGGGTACATTCTTCGTTCACGGCATTTAATTAAAATCTCCATTTACAGCCTGCAGTTTATACAGCGGTTACTCTCACCCGTTGCAGAACGTATGAAAATTCGAAATGAGACTATACATCCCTTACCATGTTTGGCTGATGTGACTGTAGTCAGTTTAATCTATTCAAATCACCTGATTACCTTCAGCGAATGGTTGAAATAATAGAGGAATTCCAGATTGCTTGGGTGTGATGTCGAACATAGTAGTTAGTGAGAAATACAATAGTGTTTGCAGAAGCTTCCGTTTGCAGGACAGTGACAGGATGAATTGATCACAATATCTGCTATAATACATAGAATTATTTCTGATGTAGTTGTGTTGTCTAGGCCGGATAGTTAATTTGCGAAGCTTCCATTGCCCTACTAGGCAACATCTACAGCGCACACTTCAGTTTGAAGTGAGATTTTAGATTTCTCCACGAGTTTATTAGCCGTCTCTCCTGGTGACCTTGAACGTGATTGGTTGTTTTTGTGTGTTTTCACACACGCGGTTGATAAATTTTGTCTATCTCGATGTGTCTATTGATTGATGATTCACTGGAATACCAGGCTTCTAAAAATTCTCTAGCATTCTTGTTGTTTCCTCTGTCTAATATTTGAACGTTGTCCCGGTCGAACTGATGTCCGTGGTTGTCTGTATGTAGTGATATGAGTGATGGAGTGGATGTCATGTCTTATGTTCGTGGATACGAAGACGAAGAGGACGTCCTCTTTGGCCAATGTAGTGTTTTTCGCAGTTGTTGCAATTTATTTTATAGATGATGTTGGTTTTCTTTCTTTCGTTGTTGAGTCTTTTGGTTGACATAGAACTGGGTGAAATGATCCTCCGATCACGGAAGTCCTGTTTATCTGATGTAATTTTTTGAGATCTCTCTTACCGGCAGCCTCTTCTGCTTCTGGGGCCAGTATATCATAGAATTGTCATTGGTGAATCACAATACCCTTCTTTATTTTTTATTCAGTGAGATGAAAATTGAACTCTCTTTCGTCTATCTCTGCATTGTTGCATCTTCTATTTCAGCATCCTCCCGATATTATTAGCCTCCAGGTGTCTGTAGAAAGACATATCTTGTCTTGTCTCTTCTTTCTCTTAAACAGCTGTACACATTTCCATCAGCATCATTTACAGAGGGTTTCCGTGTTCTTCAGCACGGGTCATCCCAGTGATTCTATATAATGTCTCCAACTTCTCTCTTGGCTACACTGAAGATGTTTCTTGTAGGTCTGTTCTTCATTTTCTGGATGTTGGGTTACAATTTTGGTTTAGCTCCCGCTCTTTTGAAGCCTTTCTGCCTGATTCCTTGTGCTGCTTGCAATAGATTATGGTTCAAGCTCATATCTGCTCCTATTCTCGATTTTATGTCTTGCAGGTTACGTCACCACTTTCTTGAGACGGAGATACAATCTGCCTGATTTTCGGTGTCCATCTTTTGAAACACATCTCATTTTGTTTATATTCTTGCGTTTGTTCTCCCTGCCTCCTGTCACCAGATCATTGATTGAACAGGAGTTTGATAAAAGTTCTTCATCTTCCATTTCGCCAAGAGTCATTTGACCCATGATGGATTCTCTCCCTTTATTGTCTGCTCTGGTCTTTGCATTCATATCAGCCATTAGGTTTTTGATGTTACCATTTAGAATCTTTGTAGTTGTCAATAAAATTCTCCCTTTTTCTCTCATCCCAAGTTGTTTGTAGGCGTGTTGCACTGTATAAGTGTAAAATTTCCTGCCTTTTGTATTGAATCTTGCTGTCATTATCCTGAAGGACATTGGTTCTCACAAAATTAGCCCTTTGGGTCTTGTTGGTGACTTCATGATAACCACCTCCACTGTGTTCTTGTGGTCCTCGCTTGGGTAACCGGAATAGATTACTGACCCTCCAGTTAACGTTTTGGAGATTTCACATACATTCCATCGGCTCCCATACATTCCTAATACTGCTACAATTTATCTCCTTATTTTCTGAATGGCCTTGTCAGTCTCATGTATAGGACAAACAATCTGTGTAGCAATGGCTATAACTGAGTTAATCAAAAAGGTCTCATTGGTCGACCTTCCTACCGAAGACTTTCGTCATCCTGAGTCATTTTAGCGGAGTTTCACTATCGACTGAATAAATTTTCTCGGATGGTGTGGCTAGATAACTAGGCGCGATCGAATAAACTTGATTCGATCAGAAATAACCACCTGCTTATGACATTCAGGTGGTAAGTCAGCGACTGCAATATAGCAAATGAATTGAAATCGTTGTTCTCATATCCTGACGCTGTTGTTGCTACTTTAACGTTGTCATAGCCAGTAAAACAGATTTAAAATTTTGATATGAATAATATCTCATTTATTTCAACTAACTCATCAATTCTAAAATTCAAACAATACGGAAATACGTTATTTACATTTGCGATGTTGTTGTATAAGACGTTCCAACATACTTTACAAACTGAAAGGCGTTTTCATGAATACACCATTCATTTAGGTTCAGTACTGTTCATTTATGAATTTGAGTTCTCATTTTGGATCACTCTAATAGGATATTGACTTATGACATAATCGACAATCGAAAAGTCGATAAACCATTTAGTTTCCTGCTTAATACAATTTTTCTCACTCACTTAAACAAACTGGAATGAGGTGAACATCAAGACGCAATTGTGTATTTGAGGTTATCAGTATTATTATTAGTAATTATTATTAGCATCATTGTTGTAACGGAGATAAAACTGGATTCATGCTCGTTTCAACTGTTACATCAATAATAAACAAGTTATGACTGATTTTCCGGCTATTATTTTCGCACGGAAAAAATCCCAGTAGACTAACTGAGAATACTAATCTCTTCATGCTGAAGAAAACTTGCCGCGTATCACCGACATTTAAACACACTTTGAAGACCCAAATTAGGACAAAAAATCTGTTCAGTACTCCTGGATTCTGGTTATCTAGCTGCTGTCATCTCGTGAGTGGCACTTGATGATATATATATACCACGAATGGTTGTTTATGTTTTATTCTTCACGTTCCCAGTGGAACATAGGTCTTCAAGCTACAGGCTTGAAGTTTCTGTAGCATTTTGTATTTTTACAGGATGGGGTTGCTAGCCTCATGCCCAACCTTTCCTCTTTACCAGCGTTATTTCTGGCTTAGGGAGGTAAAGGAGTGCGTTAGCTGGGGATCGAACCTCGGATCATGTGCACGGTCGGCGAGCGTCCTAACCGCTATGCCACCGACGCACACGAATGGTTAGCAAGTACCAATACGAATCCACTAATCTGATTCCCAACCTACTTTACAATCAAATGTCTATCGAACGTGTTATAAGGTCTATCAGTCATAAAACATCTCTTCCTGTTCAAACAACCACTCTCTGGTTCCGACATCAACTAGCTGAAAATCTCGAATTTGTGTACATACATTTCAAAAGATCAATAATCCAACACCATCACATGGATTCTCAAATATTTTATTTGATGTTTCCCATCCAGGTTCACTGATCGGGACGGATTAAGACTTTATAATTACGCTTAAATAGTTCACATGCATTCCAAATAACCTTTCTGTGATTAATTTGTATTTTTAGTGATAATAACAACTTTCCAATGAAATTCTGATTTAGTTCACTGCATGTGTGTTTAATTCTTTCTTGTTTTTATATCACAGAGTGAACAGTCATTATTAGATTTATCACTTCAAATATTATGTCTATTGTCACTTCAATGGAAGCATGACACTTGGTCGATATTCATTTGTAGGTTTTAATTTTTTCGAAATGAAATTATCAAACTTCTGCTGATATCGACAGAGAGGTCTATTCATTTTCATTGAAATAGTATTTCATCAATGGATAGTTAAAGATTTTGTCATCCATCAAGCTTAAAAGTTGGTCAACGTGACACAAGTTTGTTCCATACCGGGTTGTGCTATTGATCAGACTAACAATGGCACACAGTCACCTCGCGTTATATCAAACAAACAGAATAAACTGAAGTTCAACTTTGGAAATGTTTTATTTCATCTCTTATGTTATATGTCATCACAAATATTCGCGCATAAATTTTCATCGTGTATTCACCATTCTCATCAAATAAAAAAGCCTGGAGAGAGTATTATGCATCAATCAGTTTGTTTGATAAAAGACTCTAATATGTCGGAAATAGTCAAAGTGACACCACAAATATAAACAAAATTCAATGAAACATATTCGCCGGCATTATTCACTATTTTAGTAGGTTGATACGATATCGGTGAGGTTTGTGGAGACCACTTGCGATTTTCAAAACACTATTACACTGTAAACTGTAACTTCAATTAATATATTAAAAAGCCTAATAGCCTATTCCGATTAAACAAAAGCATGCACAGACTATTGGTTTCATGACTGCATTTACTGATTTAAAAATGTTATTAAATTTAAGGCCAAAATATCATGCATGAACGTGCAACTGATTTATTAAAAATAAGAAACATCAGAAAGTAATGGAAGAGCTGAAGCGTAAGAAATTAAACGCAGATAACGTCAATCATTAGATAAAGAATGAAGCCGATAAGCAGGAAGTATACTTACATTCAGCTTAAAATGACCGGAAAGAAAAATATCAATGTATATTGAATACAAAAAGCGCATGAAATTCAGTTACATGGTGCATTAACTTAAGCAGATATATCAATATGACAAAATAGTACATAGAGAAACAACAGTATTTGATGTAATGTACAAGATAAAGGTGATGAAAGCAATCAAGAAACATATAAGAAGAGAGTTCATAGGCTCATATTGGAAAAACTCGTGTAGATCGATATCCTTCAGTCGTAATTCAGAGTATTAAATGGCTCAGCAGAGTTTTAGAGTACACCAGCATAACAACAATTTTGAACAGCATGATACAAGATACTATGATTTATATAAGGTGTCGCATATCAGAAAGAAAAAAATTTCGTGGAATTCAGAATGCGAATCCAAGACGAATCAAAATAAGAACAAAACTTCCATGAACAAAAATTTCAATAAAAAATGCATATATTGTAAGAAAAGACTCACTCCAGGTTGTCTCTGTATACAACGAAATCAGAAAAAGAAAGAGAATAGAAATCAGCTAAAAAAAAACAACAACCAAAAATTTTCCAATTAAAATTATACAATCAATTCAATCAGTTGGACAGAAGCGTCGATATAACAAAAAATAAAAGCATAAAGCCTCCGATTATTCAACTAAGTGATTCGTTATTGAGTAGGGAATCGAGTGTGTTTATATATGTCACTCGGCTGAGTTATACAAAGTGATATCAAGTGACACACGAGAATCACTTCAAATGCCTCAAATGTGAGAATTCCTGGTCATCACTTGCCACATGAGATATGCCTTCTCCTTTCCGAGAGTGCGTTAGCCCCACAGTTCTCTCACAGAAGATGTGACAGCTCAACGGATAGAAATCTTACACATTTGACAACCAATATCATCACATCTGACACTCCGAACAACACCAGTTGAAGCCAGAGACACGAGTCAGAAATCTCATGTTGACGATTGTCCGTTCGTGCAGAATCAACTGCACTTTCACAACTCTGGTCTCCACTATCCTCAACAGTCGTTTTGAGTACTCATCATGATGGTGGCTTGCAACGAATGGATTACTTCTGTGTGCAAGTTATGTTGTGGCATGTCGCTGAAACGTATTCTCACTTCACTCGCATGTCATTTATGCTATTATGCTGGACTGAAGTGGATTGATTCCTATGTTCTGCAGACTATGAGACAAAATTTTTCGTTTCTTTTAGCATTCCACTTACTTCGAGCTTCAATGTAACAGGAGTAAAGGAATGTTTACAACAGAATATTTAAATAAGATTTTGAATTTAGTTACTACAAGGTAATTTCGTCTTAAAAAATATCATAATCTAGTATATTTGATGTGGTATGGCAGATTGATGTGAAGACAGTATAATCATAAGGTCAAGGTACATATTAGGAGTGATTTCACAGACTAACAGGCAAACTCGTGTAGATGTTGATCCTTCAGTTCCACTTCAAAGTAATTTTCGGTTCAACCAAGATTTTCTGTCAGTTCGGAAATGCATTTAGTGTGAATTCTTCGGTCGATCCTATTCTGTTCTTGTAGAATTTGTTTGTTTTTCCGAGATTTTCGTTAGCTGATTTCTCTTATCTGGTCGAGCTTCAACCTGATTATACTCTACATATTTTCCCTTCTGCTTCTGTTCTCCTCAATAGCTCGCGCCTCGTTAGTTTTGAACGCAGCATGTTGAGATTTCATTGCGTTGTTCAAATATCATTCATCCTTTGTGGCACTATCCACGTTCACATGAATTCCATTCACGATATTGCACTACTACAGCACGATATCTTCGGCGTGTACTGCTCCTCACGTGGGACCTGCTCCAACACACTGTTCACTACTTTCCGCTTCAACCAAGGTAATCACATATCTGTTTGAAGCCAGGCGCTAGTGAGCACCAGAATAATAGTGGCAATTTGTTTTGCAAGAATGTGTTTTCTTGCAGAATACCACCATGAGCTGACGTCGTTCAGAGGACGACTAGATTCTAGTGGGAAGTGGTGACCAGTGGAGTACATGAGGTCGGCTGTGTTGACGAATACTCGCCTAGAATGATAGCTGGACGCTGCACTATCTCATGAATAGACGTAAATTGGAATTTTTGGGTCATTGGATAGGGTCACAGGGTTTTAATTGTGTACGAGCTCGCCTTGTGAACAGAATCTGCTTGGTTTGATCCACAGTGGCGCCTTTTCTAAAGAGACCCAAACCAGCACGAAACACCTGCAGAGTGCTACAATGTTGTATAGTGATTCTCTGACCGATGTCAGCAGATATTGAAACTCTGTGACCAATCAAATCACGGCAAACCAGCACTTGCAAAATATGTTAAGTTAAAAATCCAGCAGAATAACTTCCCGACTAAACATACAACGAAAAATGACAAAATACTGGAATGATGACAGATAATCTGATGTAAATCAAATTTGAAATTATAATATTGTGTAAATCTTTTATCGTACCATATTTCGCAGCTATTCCGCAAGACAAAATTAAACAAAGTTTTTTTAATATTTTCATTGAAATATCAGTGAAAGGAAATAGGTAAATATATTCATTTATTTTTTTGGATGATTTCACGAATTATATCTTAATGACTTCATTGTTTGACATATATGACAACTATTCACACTAAAAGACTCCGGTTTATTTCGACTCCGATTAATCAACTAAGTGATTCGTTATTGAGTAGGGAATCGAGTGTGTTTATATATGTCACTCGGCTGAGTTATACAAAGTGATATCAAGTGACACACGAGAATCACTTCAAATGCCTCAAATTCTTCTTTTCTAAAGAAAATTAATTAACACACAAAAACTTAACCAAAGTCAGAATTCATGTACGATTGTCGTTTGCAAATCAACGCATTCACAACTTGTCAATTCTCAAAGTGTTTATACTCATCATGATGTGCTTGCAACGAATGATTCTTCTGTGTGCAAGTTATGTTGTGGCATGTCGCTGAAACGTTTTCACTTACTCGCATGTCATTTATGCTATTATGCTGGACTGAGGTTGATTCAATCGTGTTATCGTAGGATTCATGACAGAATATCATGTAACTTAATGGAGGTTTGACTCACCGCGAGCTTCAGCGAAATGCATGTAAATAAATGTTTCTGACTCGCTTTTCAATATCTTTTGACTTTTTTGAGTAATTTGTTTAATCATCATATGTATCACTGTTTAACCTGCATTATAATATGTGGTTTCATTGATAAGCGTGAAGGTATTCTAACCATGCAGTGAATTTCGAAGGAACCACTTAAAATTTATGCGCTTGTAATTGGAAATCATAATTTGTTTATTCACTTTATTCTAAAAATACTGAGATGGAAATAAGGATTGAAATATTTATTCGTAAATGTTAGCTAATATATAATTTACAAAATTCGACCTTACCCCATTTGTAATCTCCATTAGGTAAATTACAAAGGGACAATCAAATCATAAAATTTTAAATAAAAATTTAAAGACATATATGTCGATATATGCCTCGGCTTAGAATCAGACACCTCCTTCGAAATGACTTCATTAATTTTCACATTTGATTACTATTCACACCAAAACACCCCGGTTATCTTCGACTCCGATTAATCAACTAAGTGATTCGTTATTGAGTAGGGAATCGAGTGTGTTTATATATGTCACTCGGCTGAGTTATACAAAGTGATATCAAGTGACACACGAGAATCACTTCAAATGCCTCAAATGTGAGAATTCCTGGTCATCACTTGCCACATGAGATATGCCTTCTCCTTTCCGAGAGTGCGTTAGCCCCACAGTTCTCTCACAGAAGATGTGACAGCTCAACGGATAGAAATCTTACACATTTGACAACCAATATCATCACATCTGACACTCCGAACAACACCAGTTGAAGCCAGAGACACGAGTCAGAAATCTCATGTTGACGATTGTCCGTTCGTGCAGAATCAACTGCACTTTCACAACTCTGGTCTCCACTATCCTCAACAGTCGTTTTGAGTACTCATCATGATGGTGGCTTGCAACGAATGGATTACTTCTGTGTGCAAGTTATGTTGTGGCATGTCGCTGAAACGTATTCTCACTTCACTCGCATGTCATTTATGCTGTTTTCCTGATGTGAAGTGAATGCATTCATGTGTTCACCGTTTTATTTTCGGTTTGCTTTTGCAGCTTTTTATGTGAATACTTTCTTCAAATTTCTTTCGCTTATAAACAATGAATTAACCTTTCTGTTTCATGAAATATATCGTGTGTATCTAGTCATTCTACCTTTTTTATTTCAAACAACAGGTTTCTGATTATATCTTATTTTGCATCGAAATATTTTCCTTTATATGTCAGCCTGTACACGCCATTTCACAGTGTTTCAATGAAACTATTACCGGAGGGCATGCGGTCTATTATCACGCTCTTTTTCTAATAGACCTCTAATAGCTTTTTCTTAATGTTTGAAGGAAAGGGAGGAAGACTATTGTGAGATATTTGTGAGAAAAACCAGCAGGTGAAACTGCGAATTAAATATGCAAATAACATTAAAAAATCAGCAAACGAATATTGAAAATAAAGAAATTCTTGTTCTGATTCTTTCTCCAACCCACTCAAACGAGAACGATAAAAAGCGGCTGTCTTTTTCCCGTCACCTTCCCCAGTGGAACATATGTCTTCAAGCTACAGGCTTGAAGTTTCTGTAGCAGTGTTTATTCTTACAGGATGGAGTTGCTAGCCTCATGCCTAACCTTTCATCTTCACCAGCATTAATTCTGGCTTAGCAAGGTAAAGGAGTACGGTGGCGGGGGATCGAACCTCGGACCATGTGCACGGTCGGCGAGCGTCCTGACCGCTATGCCACCGACGAACAATAAGCTACTGTTAATAATGTTTTATCGCAGATTGATTCGAAGACAGTATAAACATACAGTGAAGATATAATTTAGCAGAGATTTCATTGGCTTATATAGGCAAACTCGTGTAGATGGAGATTCTTTAGTTCCACATCTAAGTAATTATTGGTTCAATCAAGATTTATGCCTGTTAACGAACGACTTATATCTGAATAATTTCATAATTTCGACAGATTGTAAATAAAATAATTCATTTACACCCGAAATTATATCGTGACTATTATCATCAGAATTTGGTTGTTTCATTAATTTGTAAATAAGCTTTGTGTATTGATGGCTAATAAAATGCTCTCTCCCGTTTGAAAATATAAATTATTCACAAATTTCTCTCACCCCAATTATGACCTGAATAATATATATATATATAAGTGAGAATCATTTAGGAAATTTAAAAGGCGAAAAAATAGGAAGACGCTACAACAAAAGTCGATAAATCCTCCGGCTAAGATTCAAAGACGTACTTAAAAATGACCTCATTCAATTACGCATTTGATTACACTTCACAGCAAAACACTCCGTTTATTTCACTTCCGATGAATCAACTAAGTGATTCGTTATTGAGTAGGGAATCGAGTGTGTTTATATATGTCACTCAGTGATATCAAGTGACATACAAGAATCACTTCAAATGCTTCAAATGTGAGAATTCCTGGTCATCACTTGCCACATGAGATATGCCTTCCCCTTTCGGAGAGTGCGTTAGTTACACAACATGTGGAAATCATAATTTGTTTGTTCACTTTATTATAGAATTGCGGAGATGTAAATGAAGATTGGAAAATTTATTCCTAACTGTCAGCGAATATATAATATTCAAAATTCTACATTACCCCATGTGTCAGCTGCATAAGGTAAATAACAAAGTGAAAATCAAATCATAAAATTTTAAATAAAAATCTAAAGATATATACGTCGATATATGCCTCGGCTAAGATTTGGACACCTCCTTCGAAATGACTTCATTGATTTACACATCTGATTACTATTCACACCAATACATCCCGGTAATCTTCGAGTGGACACAAGTGGATTCATTGCTGCGTTCTGCAAACTTTTGGGAGAATTATATCTGTTTCCTTTAGCATTTCACTTACTTCCAGCTTCAATGTAACAGGAGTAAAGGAATGTTTACAACAGAATATTTAAATAAGATTTTGAATTTAGTTACTACAAGGTAATTTCGTCTTAAAAAATATCATAATCTAGTATATTTGATGTGGTATGGCAGATTGATGTGAAGACAGTATAATCATAAGGTCAAGGTACATAATAAGAGTGATTTCACAGACTAACAGGCAAACTCGTGTAGATGTTGATCCTTCAGTTCCACTTCAAAGTAATTTTCGGTTCAACCAAGATTTTCTGTCAGTTCGGAAATGCATTTAGTGTGAATTCTTCGGTCGATCCTATTCTGTTCTTGTAGAATTTGTTTGTTTTTCCGAGATTTTCGTTAGCTGATTTCTCTTATCTGGTCGAGCTTCAACCTGATTATACTCTACATATTTTCCCTTCTGCTTCTGTTCTCCTCAATAGCTCGCGCCTCGTTAGTTTTGAACGCAGCATGTTGAGATTTCATTGCGTTGTTCAAATATCATTCATCCTTTGTGGCACTATCCACGTTCACATGAATTCCATTCACGATATTGCACTACTACAGCACGATATCTTCGGCGTGTACTGCTCCTCACGTGGGACCTGCTCCAACACACTGTTCACTACTTTCCGCTTCAACCAAGGTAATCACATATCTGTTTGAAGCCAGGCGCTAGTGAGCACCAGAATAATAGTGGCAATTTGTTTTGCAAGAATGTGTTTTCTTGCAGAATACCACCATGAGCTGACGTCGTTCAGAGGACGACTAGATTCTAGTGGGAAGTGGTGACCAGTGGAGTACATGAGGTCGGCTGTGTTGACGAATACTCGCCTAGAATGATAGCTGGACGCTGCACTATCTCATGAATAGACGTAAATTGGAATTTTTGGGTCATTGGATAGGGTCACAGGGTTTTAATTGTGTACGAGCTCGCCTTGTGAACAGAATCTGCTTGGTTTGATCCACAGTGGCGCCTTTTCTAAAGAGACCCAAACCAGCACGAAACACCTGCAGAGTGCTACAATGTTGTATAGTGATTCTCTGACCGATGTCAGCAGATATTGAAACTCTGTGACCAATCAAATCACGGCAAACCGCACTTGCATAAAATGAGGATTTGAAAACCTATCAAATTATTTTTTCGGAAGAAACCTAAATTATTTATTGCCGCGAAACCTGAAATTATGAAGATTAAAGAAATATATATCACATCATTCAACCATGTAAATAAAAGTTTCTTTTAGTACTAACTCCACGATGTTCGATGCAATTATCTTATATACAACAAACTGGATTATATGACACATAAACTGAATTTCAAGGAATAAAATTGAAAATATATATAAGAATAAACTTGTGGATGATAACGCAAAATCCGTCTCAATGACTTCATTGTTTTACACATTTGATTACTATTCACACCAATACACCCCGGTTATCTTCGACTCCGATTAATCAACTAAGTGATTCGTTATTGAGTAGGGAATCGAGTGTGTTTATATATGTCACTCGGCTGAGTTATACAAAGTGATATCAAGTGACACACGAGAATCACTTCAAATGCCTCAAATGTGAGAATTCCTGGTCATCACTTGCCACATGAGATATGCCTTCTCCTTTCCGAGAGTGCGTTAGCCCCACAGTTCTCTCACAGAAGATGTGACAGCTCAACGGATAGAAATCTTACACATTTGACAACCAATATCATCACATCTGACACTCCGAACAACACCAGTTGAAGCCAGAGACACGAGTCAGAAATCTCATGTTGACGATTGTCCGTTCGTGCAGAATCAACTGCACTTTCACAACTCTGGTCTCAACTATCCTCAACAGTCGTTTTTAGTACTCATCATGATGGTGGCTTGCAACGAATGGATTACTTCTGTGTGCAAGTTATGTTGTGGCATGTCGCTGAAACGTATTCTCACTTCACTCGCATGTCATTTATGCTATTATGCTGGACTGAAGTGGATTCATTTCTTCATTCTGCAGACGATTGCGAGAATGACATTTATCTTGTTAGTCTTTTTGTTTACCGTAATCTTACACTTGACACGTTGGCGCGAATATCTCTTTTGTTTAATAAGTGTTTTCCGTTGACAGTTTTTACTTCCTGGAGGTTTAGAAGATTCATACTTTTCTTCTCAAATTATCGTGTTATTTTTTATTTAATTCAGACATTATTTTTCTTTTTTTATACATTTTATACATATAAGGAGAAATTTCATGGGCTCATACAGCCCCACTCGTGTAAATGGATATCCTTTTTTATAATTTCAGTTCTTTTTTCTCCACGTGTTTTTTTATCTGTTTGTGGATGCTCTTACTTTTTTCTGCATTATCATTTATTAATTGTTTTTATGACATTTTTGAAAGGATTTTGTTTATTCCTATTGATTTCTTTTCTCATCATTTGAAAATTTGTTCTAGAGGTGATTTTATTTTTGAAAACTTCATAAATATTTTTAAAGGTGTATAAACAATTATGTCTTTTCAATAATGATCACATACCCCATAGACTACCTTTAAGGAAAAGTAAAAGTGTTTTTTTATTTATCACGAAACAAGGAAATTCCATGAAATATTGGAATATTCACACTGACTTATTTGATATCGTCTTCTAACCAGCTCTTTCTCAATGACTTCATTATTTTACACATTTGATTACTATTCACACCAATACACCCCGGTTATCTTCGACTCCGATTAATCAACTAAGTGATTCGTTATTGAGTAGGGAATCGAGTGTGTTTATATATGTCACTCGGCTGAGTTATACAAAGTGATATCAAGTGACACACGAGAATCACTTCAAATGCCTCAAATGTGAGAATTCCTGGTCATCACTTGCCACATGAGATATGCCTTCTCCTTTCCGAGAGTGCGTTAGCCCCACAGTTCTCTCACAGAAGATGTGACAGCTCAACGGATAGAAATCTTACACATTTGACAACCAATATCATCACATCTGACACTCCGAACAACACCAGTTGAAGCCAGAGACACGAGTCAGAAATCTCATGTTGACGATTGTCCGTTCGTGCAGAATCAACTGCATTTTCACAACTCTGCTATTCACTATGCTCAACAGTCTTTTAAATTTGTTATTATGATGGCTTCCGTCAATGATTTCGTTTATTTTCATTGAAGTCTTTCCGTATTGCGTTAGCTTTATTTGTTTTAGTTTTTACTTTACCTAAATATTATGGCTTTTTTTATTTATTTCATTTTTTCCCGTGTTTCACCATCGGTGTCTCTGTGTTTCAACGCAGTCAAAATTTATGCCTGCAGTGAACATTTGGTCGTCTTTTTTTAAGGCAGATTAAGTGATGTAGGGTAAATGGATGATAGAGTGTTTTTTGAAAACCTTAGTTATTTAACAATTTGAGTAATTACTGCAATTCCTTTCGGGAATATCTTTTTGTCTTTTAAATTCATACGGTCATTTTAATTATGATACTTGCTGTTTGCTTACGATTTCCTTCAAAATGTGTAATAAATATGAATATGCAATATATGTAGAAATTTTCACTTCCTGATGGAAGTGTTTGTGTATGTTTCTGAAGTTTCCGCTGTACTCAACATCTGAAAGTCTTTCGGACTTTACACATTAAAGCGGCTGTCTGCTGCATCTTTGTAGACATTTTTTGCTGTTATTTTTAATGTTTATCTTTTTCATGAGTAGCGTTGACCGTGCATTCTATAGGGATCTGCACAAGTTTCTGAGATTTCATGTTATGCTTTGTGAGACGAATGCAGAAAGCTCTTCTTGAAAAATCTCTTAAAGAATCATAAATATCCTGGGATGATTTCTAGAATATTCATAGTTGCAAACACTTGTGATAGAATTACACAATCCCAACCATAATGACGCATCCTGTTCTCCTTTTCATAGTTTTTGGACAGAATGTCTGTCGAAATTCACACGCGAAGTAAGAATTGTCCACAAATGACGAACACTACCAAGGAACTTTGGATCTACTGTTACCAGGATAAGAACTGGTTAACACATTATGACTTCACATAAACGTTCATGTCCTTAAACCAAAGACAGTGCGTTTCCACCATGCAGTAAAAGTGGTGTTTTGAACCACTTCAAAGAATCTGTCGCTAAATTCATTGCCAATCGTACCACAAACCAGAATTCGGTGACAGGAATTTGGTGAAAATTTGAGTAATTGGACAAGCTGTCTAGTTCCATTTTAGCATAATGACGCAGGCCACTTTACATCAAGCGCTTTTAATTATCCACTCGATCAAATGAAAGAAAACCTAGTTTTCGTAATTTCTAATCGGATTCATTTGGATAAATCAAAGATAATCGAAAATGTATTTTAATACACTCGAGCAGATGTTCTCGAATAGTGCCGCTAAGCAAATCAGACCACGATGAAGTGAACGGCGAATCTTTCATTAGCACACAAATATATTAACAATTTCATCTATTCGGCTTCAAAACTCCGTACATTTACGGCTCATCTAAAGTACACAAACAAGGTATTTTACTCCATTCAATACCACAGATGATAAACTCTTCATACTACTCAGTCACAAAGTGGTTGTAATAGGTTTTAAACTAGTTAAGGAGAGGCCGTCAAGAAGATTTGATTTTGTCAATACAATCATGAGTGCTGTTTCGATAGTTAGAGGAATTGACAGACTGGAAGTAGTTCTTTTCTCCAATGAGATGGCAATAAACGGGGAAGATCAAACATTTCCATGTGATTTAAACCAATCCAGTAATGCGGATGTTTGTATACCACTTCGGATACCGTAGTAGTTCTTTCTGAGATTTGAGACTGATCTTGGCCGATGGTTTTATACCAACCTCAAAAAATGTTATATTAAATGCGACAAGGAATGACCTCAATCCCTCTTCACTAGAGACATTTCAGATTGATATTTGAGTCTAGGAAAAGTGTTCCAGACCTTCTATAGTCTCCACTCAAACACCAACTTCAATCATCAAGCAGGACCACTTGCATGATGTTAGACTGTTGAGAAAAGGTGATGAATGAATGCTGTTCAGGACAGATTCTCGTTTCCGTGCAAAATAATCATGAATGTGTGGCCTATTAAAAGGTTAATTGGATAGAAAAATTTATCTCTTTATTCCCCAAAACCGCATTTTCTCTTTCCTATCATGCAGTGACAAAACAACACAGAGAATCGACTACTACCTTATAATTACCGAATTCGCATACATTCCATTTTCACACTTCGTACTTCAATCTCTTAATTTACGTGCTGCAGTTTATATTAGGGCTTTCGACACCATTTGGAGTACCTAAAAAGTCCAAAATCACGTTTTACATCCCCTCCTCTTGCGAGTGAATAGAATGATGAAGCAATTCCAGATTGCTTTGGTATGATGTCAAACTCAGTAGATAGTGAGAAATACAATAGTGTTTTCAGAAGCTCTCGTTGGCAGGACAGTGAAAGGCTGAATTGATCACATTATCTGCTATAATATATGGAATTATCATGATAACTGAAGACTCATCAGCCTCCATATCAATATACCCTTTACTTTTTCATGCTTTTTAGATGTCCGAAAATCTCCACACTGATTTCAGAATAATGAAAGCCTGTCTTGTTCACTCGATCCGGCATCCCACATCTTCATCTGAGTAACTTATAGTTATAACGACTCTCTCTAGACATGTGAAACAAGGTACGAAGTTCAATATTTCCCGTTGATGGTGACTGGTGTTTGTTTTGATTAGTCAAGTATCTTCATCACCACTACCTCCTCTATGTTCATTTGAAGCTATCTCTCTTCTGCTTCTTCTTCCGACTCGCTGGGTTTAGCCTGAGAACCTTTACATTTGTGTAACATTAAAGATAAATAGTCTGCAAAGTCCGAATCTTATCAAATCTTCTTGTCAGCCTCATGTATCCCAGTCTTCTCGCCTTATTTCCACTGTCTTGCGCATGATCCTGTCGACTCGAATCAGGAATATCATTGTAATATTGGGAAATCTTGTCTTATTGCTGTATTCACTTCTGAAGCACCACTGAGGTCGATCTTTTCAATCAGGAGTCATTCGGTATAGTGATTTGGCTGTCAGCCTCTCAAGGAACTCTAATGACTCAATAAGTTTCGTTGTCAGCACGGTTCATAAACCCACCCGAAACTTCATATAATAAGATGTCTCTTACACTCGTGAAATTCGGGTGGGGATCCAGTGATCACACTTTTCAAACTGATTCGAAATTATCTGACCTTCAAAATTCTTTTGACCAGTTAGGAATATCTGATTTGATAAAGCGAATGAATAACTTTGGAAGGAGGTACGTGTAATTTCATACATATTTTAACTCACCCATAACAACTTAAAGTTTAAAAAGCAGAAATAATTTATTTTCATCAAAGGTTCCTTTTGATATCGCATAATGTCATTTATATATGTCTGAAATCAGCTCTTTGAAATGGTGCTCCAAAATCTCTTTCAATTTGTTGGTTCACTGATGGATTGTTTTGGTTTACATTGTGCAATCAAGAGGGTCTACCGAGTGAACTATCTTCAACAAGCCTCATCTTGAAGCTTTAAAGACTATCAGTCCAAAACAGTATTCTAATATCGAGACTGGATTGTCATCTTGTGTCTTATTAAAAAAAGAGCCAGCTACTTCGATAAAATCAACAAAAAACCTCTTTTCAAGTTTTTAAACGTCTACAGATGTAGGAACAAACATATCCTGAAAGGATGGGCCACTCTAAATTCACTAGTCAAATCAGCCAGTGGGTGCAAATTTTGACATATGTAATGCACCACATTAAGAAGAAGCCTAATCGTTCGCAGATACACTGAAGCCACTACAGCTGAAAAAGGAGGCTAAATATATCATGGTAGATAAAGCCTAAAAGAGCAACGATGAGAAAAGGATGTATATAGGATTCACTCTGAGAATCACTGAAATCTTACCTTCAAAAAAGACCATTGACGTTATCTGTGAACCTCTCTTACAGAATTGCAGCAGGCTCTAAAGAGTCTCTCCGATGTATGTACAGTATCAGATTAACAAAATCAGAAGATTTTGTTTATTCAAGTTGAAGGAGTGGAAATGAACCCACTTGTTGTCACCCTTGTAACAGATAAGTTTACGAAAACAGACCACTGACAATAACTATCAACAAAATACGGCCCTACTGTAGCTACACAGATATGCGGTGTACATATCAGTGATGAGAATTTGAATATACAGGATTGAGTTTGACTTTCAAAGTAGGTGTGAGTAGATAATTGTGTAAAAGTGTCTTCAGGATTCACTACTGTAGAAGAAAGAGATGCAGAAAATAAGTCGGCTTCAATATCGCCTGTTGTAAAATGAGAACTTTTTAATTACTGAAATAGAGACAAACGGTAAGGGAAAAAATGACTCACATTTCTGTACTGAAGCGAGAAGAAATACCAGAAGTACAGGTGAACAAAATTCATCAACTCATCAAATTATTATCAACAGAATTATTACCATTACTGTTATTATTATTTCGATCTCCACCATGGGATAAGGAGATCAGCCTATTCCACATGAGAGAAGGTCACACTTTCTTTGATTGAAAATAAAACATTGAAGTAGAGAAAATCTAAGAATTGAAACGTTTTCGTGTGACTGAGATTCAGTCCAAAGCGAACAGTAAACACATGTGTTGGATTACTCTAACCGTATTGCGCTTACAAGCTTTCTGATAATAGTGTCATCATACCTCATTCTTTGTCTAAATTACTATTCTGTTGTAACTGGATTCAGCTAACCGTCCAACTTTCATCAAGTGCTGTGTGGCAATCTCCAGATTAGTATTTCGCTTTTGAAGACAATTCATCTTTTGAGTTTCGTATGATGAAATAAACCCTTGTTTTTGCTTTCTTTCACAATCTAGATGCAAAATGCACAAGTTTGAAAGAAAAGGTTCAGAAAATTGAAGGTGAATATGTGTGGACTGAAAACGCATCATTTTCCAGCTCTCTTTGTTTAAATTTCTTATTCGCCATTTATTAAAATGTAGCTTGAAGGAAGACGTAGTTTAACCACTGGTGATCAGAACACTTAGATACCTTTCCAAAATGTGTTGAATGATTCTCTCTGAGCTTTTCTGAGGATGGTTCACGCGATTTACTCAGTGTACATCTACATGTTGTGTTCGAATAAGTCTGAGACAGTGTCGATAATAAGATTTTCAATACATTTTAACTCAGTTTTTTGCTATTGTTCTACTTACTTGTTATTGCTATGCATTAAGGGTATACACAGAAGAGCATCAAAGAGAAATACAAATTAACTCCTTTTGTTTGTGAGGGATTGACGAGTGTAGGACATTCAAATGGCCGGAATATTTCATTAAATTTATTTTCACTAGATCTCGGAGTATCTTTTGACTACTCTGTCAGGAATGACATAGGATCATGACAGTAAGTATGGCTGTCGTACAGACAATTAAATTCAAAGTAAGGCATAGTGAATGCCAAATGTGGTGCATTTTCTCAAAATTACCTGCACCAGCACGTACAAGAAGAATTAGATTCTAATTCACTATTTCTCTAATACTGACAGCAATGCTTTCAAACATTCGATCAATATCAGTCTATTAAATATTCTCATATTTAAAACAACAAATTAAAGTAAAATAAATCGTTTTCAATTGCTTTTCATCAGGCTAAATTAACCTCAATATACATAACTACAAATAAATATTAAAATATGCACTATTGACGGTGTTTTCTCAACAGGTTAATAAGACTGGGAGTATGGATTGTGCAATGAGTCGTAATAATGCTAATAGTAATAATGATACTATTAGCAACAAAGATGAAAAAGTGGAGCGATCTGTGATAACCAGAATAATGAAAAACAGCATGACTGAACAAACAAATGTTGAGGCAGAAGTGTTCGATAAAGGCTAAGAGAAACAAATCAACCGGTTGAGTAACTCTAGTTCGTATGGGAAGTAAACAAAACTATATATTAATGAAGATGTGATAAGATTAAAGGATGATAAGATGGTGGTTGAAAATACAAGTAGAGGTGGTGGTAACTTCACCAGTTGGTTAGGTTCAATGAGACAAGGGAGTGATAATGTGGTGAGAGCAAGCTGCTAGCCAATTGGTAGACATTGATCTACGCTGATTGGTGGAAATTAATCTAGGCTGATTCAACAACCGATCACAGCTGACCTAGACGTGGACAAATATGATTCGCAGACAAGTGGCTCGCATTTCCGAGAAATATCGAAAACGAGAAAGCAGAAGACTGCGTTTGTTTGCAAACAACCAATCAGAAGACCGCCTTCTTTCTGCGGGCAGAGCCTTATTAATGTACGTAAAATACATATAAATACCTGTTGGTTTTCATAATAAAACTGATCTGTTGCCTGGCCCTTGTCTTCTGTTGTTACAATAATGGCTGTAGGAACTTCTTTTCAATTCATAGATCAGGCTTGATAGCACTAATGACTATCGCCTCAGTTATGTGCAGTAGACAAATACGTAGTCCATTAGAAAGATTCAGTGTGAAGTGATGAATCACCGTGAATGCTTTGGTTTTCTCCATCAAATGACCACTATCAGCTAAATGTGACTAAAATACATCTATGAATGGTTTTTGTCTGTCTTTTGCCAAACCACGATCAGCGGTTTTCAGTAACACGTTGTTTGAGCTGTCTAGTAGAATGCCAAAAACAGCTGTCTCTGCATGTCCTGTTGAACTGATAAGTACACATAGATGTGGCAAAACTATCTAGCTTATCCTTCGTTTGTGTCTCAGTGTATTCGTCTGTTGGAGAATGACAAACATGCGCTTTCTGCGTAAATGTTCTTCATTTACAACTGGAAAGTCTCTGGAATAAAATCCTCTTTGGCAAATCAACAATAAATTGTCACTTAATGAAGAAAGGTTTTTTCCATAATGTCACAGTCTTAAGTTTTCTTTCCAATGTTCTCATTTAATTAAGTAACTAGTGGGGCAGCTCGTTTCATTCAAGGAATAATAAATGTATTCAAATTCATTTTGCGAACAACCATCCATAAATATCTTTCTTGCTTTGTTCATTAGACACCTAACAACAATGTTGTATTTAACGAGCACGTAACGAAGAAAGCGTGTGTGCAGTCCAGAAGATGTGCATTTTATATGCACGCTCCTCAAACGTGACCCATCTTCTCACTTACTAAGCAAGACACCCAGAATATGCAGTTTATTGTCCTGCACCTCTTCACAAGTAAAAGTAAGCGAAGCAAGAATGTTATTAAATATCACCAAAAATTTGTCTAGGCTTGCATTCTCAGTAACTAAGATAAATGTGTCATCGGCATAACGGTTATGCATATCCAACTAATTGATGATATATTACTATTAGGATTAAATAGCGAAACTTCAGTAAAAGCAATATCGTTTTGTTTTTCATTCATTGGGAAATACAAAAACCTTTATTATAATGAATATCATTGATGATATCTTTCAGTATGCTGTTCGCAAGTCTTGTGGGGAAGAATTGAGCCACGATTGAGTCTAATGATGAACTCTTATCAATATGACTGCCAGAATTTATCCACACGCGATATGAAAGTAATGGAAACACTTAAAATTATCAAGGAAACAGCAACGAATGTAAATCGAAATGTGCTGCACTATGTAACGATTCCTGGCTAATTCTGTTTATCCTCGAACATGAAAATTGCTCAAATGCAAATTGTCTGACTATCTCTTCACAAAAACTGCACTGACAAAAGATAATGCCAGACAACTATTTCAGCCTTTTAAAGTAATTGCTTGTAAAGGACCAATCATAAGCAAAATGATTTATAACAAGCGTGGCACTTCATTAACATTGTGAGGTTGATTACTGGAACATTGCAGTGGGTACTTTGAGCATTAATTCAAAAGGCTTTCACTCGCAGTAAATCCTCCCAACATCCAAAGAAAACCTGAAGTGATTCTGACATCCGCTTCCCGAATGAAATTGAAGTCTGTAATTTAAGAGGAAGTATATCAGCTGAACCTGAGAGAATGGTTTCAGAGGCGTCTGGGTATAGTGTTGATAAGTTTGGTTATGGTTCAGATTCCGAAATAGTTTCCTTAGACTGGAATTGTTTCGCATCAGCTTTAAAACGAGGAAAAAATCCTCCAGTGATTTTCCTACTGAGATTGGCATGACTAACGCAGGATCTAAAATTCTAGGTTCAACGAAAGGTCGTAGATTAAGCGGTGCTTAGGAGAGTCAAGTCCGTGAAAATCAAGCAGGCTTTAGGCCCATACGAGTGCTTGTTGACCGAATTTTCAATCTGTAACAGATTCTGTAACAAAGGCATAAACACCAGCGTCAAATGCTTTTCATATTTCTAAACGTAAAGGAGACATTCGATTGTGTCGAACGACTGGTGTTATGGCAATGTTTGATGACGGAGAGAGTATATAACACTGATCAATGGACTATATACCAATCTAATCAGTCATATCAGAGCCTACAATGAATGATCATCTGAAGTGATAAAACCAATGCTGTCCATGGAGTTTGCCACACTTCTGGAACTAAAGAAGGTATTTGACTGTGTCAGATAGTTTCTCATGGAATCTCAGAACGGATAAGAGTTTCATGTAGCCCTTGTCAAATCACATCATCTCCTTTTACTTTTTATTCCTTTACGTACCCAGTGTAACATAGGGCTTCAAGCCTCCAACTTGAAGTTTCTGAAGCAGTGTTCATTTTTAAAGAATGGGTTGCTAGCCTCATGCCCAACCTTTCCTCTTTATCAGTCTTAATACTGGCTTATCGAGGTGAAAGGGTGCGTCTACCCGGGATCGAACTCAGGACCACATCCGTGATCGGCGAGCACTCTACTGCTGTGCCACTGACGCACATCATCTCTGATGTAGAAGTAATATCAGGTTTTCGATCAACGAACTCGTGCACTACACAGTAGTTGACTCTATCCTTCTTAATGGCTCTGACACTTGGCCACTGAGTCTCAATTATGTGAAGAGACTACAAAGTTTGCACCATAAGTACCTGCCCGAGTTAAACGGTATGAAGTGGTGAGTAGTATTGAAGTCAGGTGAGCAGTCTTAGATAAGGAGTCATGTCTATCAATAAAGTTGCGAAACTGAGCTTATTTAATGGCCTAGAATACTCATTCATCATGATAAGCCGTCGTCTTATTCGTCCAACTGTGTTAATTGACACAGCATTGAGCTTATTCATTTCATCCATGCATTCCGGTCCATAATATTTCTGAATGCGTAACTCTAACTTGGTGCGTTGTTTAGAGTGTGGCAGATTTAACTGCCGTACTTTTTATGTAAAGTTTAAAATTAAAACTCAGTAGCACACAACAAATTTATGAATCAATTAAATTTAATTAAGGCACATACCTACATCTGAATCGCTATCGGCTTGTGAACGCAGATGGAAAGTAAGAATATGGATAAAATATGAGCAAGGTAACTTATTTTAGGAATCATCTTAAAGAAGACTTGGTGATTCAAATTCAAAGCAAACTACATTGATAAGAGTAAAATTCACGAAGAAAATTATAGGTGACTTCTTATAAAGATGGGAAACGTTACACTGAAAAGATATCCTCGAATCAAGAAACAATAATCAGAGATATCAGAGTTCAACATTCCCTCGATAAATACAGTTTCTCATCGAGGCAAACGAATGCATTTCTCAAGACATACATATCAAATGATGTATCAACTGATGGCAATATAAAGAAAGGTGGGAAAATATGCAGATTAAGAAAAGAACAGCGTACAGTGCAACATTGATACTGACAACCTCGAAAATTTAAAGTCGTAAACCAACTGTGGTTCAATAAATCACATGACTACCTGCAGATAACATGAAAAGATTGCCGATGGCATGACGAATCAAATGCGCAGCATTGACTGAGCAGCTACACAATTACCAAAACTGGTCAAAAGCTGTTACTGTAGTCAGCAGTCTCATTCTTGCACTCCTGTTTTCTCTTATAATGTTTGATTAAAAATCTACTTGACCATCTCATAAAAAGCCATCACTCATTCACATGACAGCAGCAAGTAATCCGTGATGAGTACATCTAAACTACTTACTGGTTAGTTATTGAATTATGTTACTCAGCATGGCAATTAAGAGCTTTATGGTTTCAATTCTGCTGTTACACACGTTTATCCATGACAATTACTTATCACATCAATACTACATGTGGCTTGTTGGGTTAGACAACAGCTGTGCAGCCACTTGGTTCTGGGTTCCAGTCGCGTTCCACCTACGAAACTGAATTACACCATCAGGCATCATATAGTGAGTGTGACTCAGAGTATGCGACTTGAGGGATCTACCTCACGTTGTTGAGTTTTACCAGTGCTATCAGTCTTTTACTGCAAAGCCAACACACTTTTCACCAGTGAAATACATTTTATTTGATGAGATATTTAATTGATTTTCACGCGTGGACGATATATCATCGTCTTCACACATATTCGGTTAGCTTTATAGCATTCAGATTGCTTTAGTTGCCTAAGTATTTTGCAGTGGTTTTCGGCAAATTGAAGGTCCTGTGATCTGGTTTAACATGATATTCGTCAGAGTAATGATACGGTGAGACGCACGTGTTGTGGTCTTCACAGAGAAGGAAACATATTGTGATATATATATATATATATACAGTTTATATGCTTTAACCAATCAGTGACTGTGCGATTTTGGCTAACTTTAAAAGACATGAAACAGAATGTACAAATACATGTGAGAGTAATATTCCGTAAGAACACATTGCTTGTATCACACCACTACAATATTACTAGACAGGAGAATTTTCAAATACAAATGCAAGGATTGCCTTGAATCTGTTTCTACTTAACTGCAGAACGTTATAACGTAGTATCGTATGAAATATCATAAGGAAATCGTGTACATAATAGCTGAATGAATGAAGTTGTGCCTTATAATGAAGCATATACTTGACATGGATATCGGAATGTCAGAATGTCACTCAACATATGTACGACTATTTCTCAGAATAACCCTTTTGGTTTCATTCAACTGCTTTATTCCTGCAGACGAAACTGCCTTATTATACAAGCGATTGATTGAAAGTTATCTGTAAAAGTTTCTCAATGAATATGAAGGTTTCCCATACGAAACAACAAGAATTATGACTACCAATTCATTGGTTGACTGAACAGTCACTATAATACAAATATATATCTACATCCCTGTTTGGTTTTAATAAATACACTAGAATTTATATGTTGCTTGCACCGAACACTGCAGAATAACTTTTACTAATCTTCTGTAGGAACCAAGACTGTTCCGTTTATGCTTTTCAGGTGTGAGTGAAAATTCACTGATAGAAACACACTCTTATCTATTTAATGTGAATGGGCAGAATAAGGCGACATTCTGCATTGTGCTCAGATTACTAAATACTAATAAAATATTTATACATACTCTTTGCTGTTAAAAAAATCAAAGACATTAGGTCACCTCACTGTAGCTTAAGACTATGTTTTTAAATGGATTAATATTGTTAACATTTACGATGAAGCAAAACTGAATGAAAATTTATGTGTTGGGCTTCAACTTAGTGTTGCGCGGCAACAAATAGCAAGGCAAAGATGCTATACATCCCTGACGCATGTTCAAGAGTCTCTGCTAGCTGGCTTAGTTACTTTAAATACTATGCGCAAATTTATTTCAAAGATGTCTATCTGTTCTTCCCGTTTTCTTTTTATTCCCAAGAGGTATATTCTGAAATCTTTTACTGATTATTTCTGAAACTGTGTTTGTTTTGCCAGTATTCTAGATCCGTTCTTTCTCTAAGTTTTGGCGTGTTGGGACCCATGGCTGCATGATTACCATTCACTCTGACTACTCGTTTTATCTCAAAATGTTATCTCAACATTTAATAGGTAGTTAATCTTATTGGCTAGATGATACACATGATGTACAGGAGCCGAATGGTGCGTTGGTGGTATAGTGGTTAGGACGCTCGCCAACCATGCACATGGTCCGGGGTCCGATCCCCGGCCGACTAACTCCTTTACCTGGCTAAGCCAGAAATAATGCTGGTGAAGAGGAACGGTTGGGCATGAGGCTAGCAACCCCATCCTGTAAAATAAACACTGCTACAGGAACTTCAAGCCTGTAGCTTGAAGCCCTATGTTCCACTGGGGAACGTGAAGGAAAAAAACAGCAGCCGAATAACTATCATCACAAAGAATTGAGAAAGCACCTTCATATCGCAATAATCCTTCGAATAAACTTGTTGAAAAATATGCTCTTTCTAAAATATCATTGAAGTTATTTTAATGAAAGATTGAATAAAACAGCATTAAGTATATATTCATAGTATACAGATTTGGGGTAATAGTTAGTAAGCCTTCTGAAGGCAAAATTATTAGGAATAACACAACTAATATGTTGGGAACTCACTTAAATTATCGACTGGACAACAAAAGAATTTTGAAATATTCTTAGATATTGAGCGATCGGTTCCGAGTTCTTAAATTCACGCGAAAATTCACATCAGTGTTTATTTTTCTCGGATACAGCTGAATTTATGTTCACTTAATACCCTCTTTGCGAATTTGATAGGGACTACTTGATGTGGCTAATAATTTTTTCCCGCTTAGACAAAAATGAGCGTAGAATTCTTGCTTGAATCACAAATATAAGTCAACTCGTTTCAAGATAGACTCCATGTATAAATGCTAATCTTAAACTAAACAATTTCTTATGTGATACCATCAACTACTGATTGACTGAGGCTAAATATCAATCAAATTAGTCAGTAGTGAATGTCAGTCGAACTGGAGTGTACAACACAATAAATGGCGGCTTCACTCGTTTGGAGCCAGTCAAATCAGTGATGTCCCACGTCTTATTCAGCTCAGAAAGTCGGAACAGTTCAAAACATTCAAACTTTAGATGGCTACATGGCCGAACTGGTGATACTTCGAACCAAATTTTGTGGTGAAATTCCACCGCGATTTGTGTGACTTTTGAATCACTAGTTGGTTTAGAAATTATTCCATTGTAGCTTATAAACAAGTGATATTCTTTTGAAAATAGCCACGATCCAAATTATAAATCATTTGTGCTTGATCGGTATGTTTCTTCCAGCTTTCACTCCTTCTCAAAAGTCAAATGTATTCAGGGAAGAAAAGCGATTAAAACAAGTGTCCAAAAAGCCGCAATCCATCTCCAATGCCCCATTAGGCTTTTTAATTACTCAACAAAAATTGAATTAGAACCTCTTTAACATTCAGATTTATCACAATTAACGCACCACAAAGTAATAGCAGGAGCTGAAGACATTAGTCAGAATCATCGATTCTATGTATGCTCGCTTGTGCAGTATCAGCTGAACTCTCAAAATTCTGGGTTCCACTATCCTCATAAGTCCTCTAAAGAAACGATGATGATTAATTACATCATTGGAATGCATTATCTATATGTGCACTTTGTGAATTACCATGCGATTAAACCTATTCCGAGTCGGTCTTCATATTATGTTTGCTAATACATGAGTCACACCACTTTTCTGAAGCTGGTAACCACTGAAACATCAATAAAATTATAACTCAAAAACATACGCTTAAACCTGTCTGACATTCCAAAAGGCTGTCAGTGTTTTATCATCAGTAACAGAGGCTTTGTAATCTTTTTAACGTAGTTTCAGTGGGGAATTAAATGAGAGATAAATGCTTTTCATTAACTTGAAATTTTCGCTCTCTCATTGAAGAAATTATTGATATCATGCCATCTAATTCGTGTGATTTCCCCAGTCATTAGAAATGCTTATCTGTTTGGTTAGCTATTTACTTACGTAAATCTTGAGCATGAGACAAAAATGAATGATAATTTTGTTCGAATAAAATTCGTTGATGAAGTGAGCCATTTACACGAATTATAACTATAAGTATTTTCCTGATTGTTCCTTTTTGTCTGTCATCTATCTAGATATTCAGTTTTTAAAATGTGCTGAGATCCAGTTAACAGCTAATGATTCTAAAATATACGCATTTTCCATTTTCACAACACGCATATTTTAATCTTCCTCTTCGTTCTCAAATCTGTACCAAGTATTCTCTCACTAACTGTTTTACGAATTCATATTCAAATGCTGCATATGCACCGGTTAATCGGTCTGATGAGATCGCTGTCACTTACAGGCAACCTTATAACTTGCCTACAAATGGATAATCTAAGGGGTATTAAGAAAGTCTAAATTGTTTAGATCTAATGATAAATGCAGGATTTACTTGGAGATTGTAAAGTATCTAAGATTCTTTCGTCTTGAGAACATTGTGAAGATAAATTGATCATATTAACTGCTAACCTGACCGATAGCTGCTACCTTGACGTGGTAGCCGCGTTTGCATATCGCAACGACCCAACGAGCTATACTGGCTGGAACTTATGTTCCTGTAGGTCCTACCATGCCAGAAAGGTTGTTTGGATAGCGGTTAGACAAAAAGCAGCTACCCAATCCAATACTATGATTCAAACAAATTCACAAAACATCATGCCGGATCGGTCGGGACCTGGATTAACAACGACCGCGCTTCCTGCTGCTGTGTCACAGGGCAGAAGTGATAAATGTGCTACTGGGACACACCAAACAAGAAAGAACAAACAAAAACAAGCAGCGTGTGACCGGCCTCAAGCAGTTGTCCCCTGGGCTCTGTGGTCACGCAACACTAACCTTTTCTCTCTCCTCTTCTCAGGCATGAGGCTGGTAACCCCACCCTGTAAACAAAGCTGCTACAGAAACTTCAGCACGATGAATCTCCTTGCGCCAAAAGAAAAAGTCTGTGTAGGGACATGGTATCATTTTTGTTAACTGTATCTGACTGTGATACTACTGCTAAGGTTTTTTATTGTTGTTGTCGTTTGTTGCCCTCCCTGTTGTGAATTATTTTCCTTTTGCTGGTGTTGTACTGATTGCTTTATTCATGTTTTCCAGGTTTTAAGGGGAGCTACCCACAAGGTCGCTTCTATGTAAACTATATTTTAATGTAACAACCCCCTTCCCAGGCGTGGGGCTAGCAACTCCACACTGTAAATATAGTTGCTACAGAAAATTCAGCACGATGAGTCTCCTTGCGCCAAAAGAAAAAGTCTGCGTGGGGACATGGAACGTCCGCAGCATGTACGAGATTGGCAAAGCTGCCCAGAACGCAAACGAAATGAAAAGATACAGAATTCAAGTACTGGGAATATGTGAAAGCAGATGGAACGGTAATGGACTCATCAAATTGTCAACGGGTGAGTCAGTGATCTACAGCAGTCACCCAGAAGAAAACCACATGCACACCGAGGGCGCGGCTATCATGATGTCATCAACTGCGACGAAGGCCCTGATGCAATAGGAGGCGATCTCGCCCAGGATAATGACTGCCAGATTCAATTCCAAAGGAAGAAATGTGTCAGTTATACAATGCTATGCACCCACAAACAACGTAGATCTCGAGAAGAAAGAAGAGTTTTGCAGACAACTACAGGCAACAATGGACAATACTCCGGCTGGTGACACTAAAATACTAATGGGAGACATGAACGCTAAACTGGGATCAGACAACACAGGAAAGGAACTCATCATGGGTAGAGAAGCTCACGGAGAAATGAATGAAAATGGAGAACTCTTCGCCGACTTCTGCGCCTTCAATGAACTAGTGATTGGTGGTAGCGTATACAAACACAAGGATATCCACAAGGCTACATGGGTGTCACCAGATGGGTGAATCAAAAACCAAATTGACTTCATCTCAATGCTGCCCAAGGAAGTGGAGGCGCAGCCTACTGGACGCGAAAGTAAGAAGAGGAGCAGACGTTGGCTCAAACCACCACCTCTTGCAAGCGACAATCCAAATCAAATTAAAAGCTTTCAGAGAAGCAGGAGCTGCAGATAGACCACAAGCCAAGTTCAACACTCAAAAACTGAAGGACCAGGACACAAAGGACATCTTCACTGCAAGCATAAAGGACAAAGCCGAGACACAAATCAACACTAGCGAAGGGGTCAGCGTCGAAAAGCACTGGAACAACTTGAAGACAGTGTGGAGTCAAACCTGCATGGAAGTTCTAGGCAGAAAGAAGAGACAGGACAAAATGTGGCTCACTACGGACACTTGGAGACTAATAGAAGAGAGAGGGATGGTGAAACAAAAGATTCTCCAGTGCACCGACGAGCAACAAAAACAGGATTTGAATGCAAGCTACAAGACACTGAACAAAAGAGTAAAGAAGAGTGCCAGAGAAGACAAAAGAAAGTATTATGAAACCATGGCAAGTGAAGCAGAACAAGCTGCAGGCAAAGGAGACCTCGCAACACTCTACCAAACAACTAGGTACCTATCGGGCGAAAGTTTGACACAAATTAAGCCGGTGAAGGATGACAATGGAAAGTCATTCACCAAAGAAGTGGAGCAAAGGAAACACTGGGCTGAACACTTCAAAAGACTCCTAAATCGACCACCACCTACAACGCGCTTAACAATACCAACAATGGAGACAGAGCTACCAGTGAACACCAACCCCCGACGAAATCAGAAGTCCTGAAGGCAATCAAGATGCTAAAAGCTGGAAAAGCAGCAGGACCAGATGGAATCCTAGCAGAAGCGTTGAAAATGGACCCAGAGACAACAGTGGACTTGATGACGCCACTACTGGAGAAGGTGTGGAAAGAAGGCAAAGTACCCGAGGATTGGAAGAAAGGATACTTATTCAAACTACCAAAGAAAGGAGACTTAAGTCAATGCAAGAACTGGTGCGGAATTATGCTCCTGTCCATCCCAAGCAAAATACTAAGCCGCATCATCCTGGAGCGAATCAAACAAGCCATGGATGAAAACCTTCGACAGAGTGGGTTCAGGAGAAACAGGTCATGTATTGATCAAATCGCCACACTACGGATCATCATTGAACAGAGCTTGAAATGGCAGTCACCTCTCTATCTCAACTTCATCGACTTTGAAAAGACCTTCGAAAGCGTCGATCGATAGGTGATTTGGCAACTACTTCGCTACTATGGGATGCCACCAACAATTATACATCTCATCCAACAGCTGTACGACAATGCTGCATGCCAAGTAATCCACAACGGGAAACTTACGGAATCCTTCGAAGTGAAGATGGGAGTGAGACAAGGCTGCCTACTATCGCCAATGATTTTCCTGATTGCAGTAGATTGGATAATGCGACAGACATTTGGCGGGCAACAAGGAAATAGGCATAAAATGGACTCACACAAAAACTTGGAGGATCTGAACTTCGCCGATGATATATGTCTGATTTCCCACAAACTGGAAGATATGCAAGCGAAAAGCAACAAGTTGGCAGAAGAAGCATCAAAGATAGGAATTCAGGTGAACACAGAGAAAACAGAGGTGATGAAGATTCCTGGACAAGAACAACAGCAACAGACAACAATCAGCATAAATGGGAGGAACCTGAAAGAAACAACCTCCTTTACCTACCGACTTGTGAAGCATCGTTTCAACTACAGGCGGAACTGACGAGGATATCAAAGCAAGAATCGGAAAAGCAAGACAAGCTTTCACTACTCTCAAGTCTGTGTGGAGGTCAACAACACTCAGCATCAAAAATAAGATCCGGATTTTCAACTCCAATGTGAAGTCAGTGCTACTATACGGATCAGAGACTTGCACTGCGCGTCATAAAGAGCATCTCAAACAAACTACAAACCTTCATTAACAGTTGTCTTCGCTCAATACTCAAGATCAGATGGCCGGCCAGAAAAGATCAGCAACAGAGATCTCTGGGAGCGAACCAACCCAGCAGGAACCGATTGTGAAACAAATAGGCAGGAAGAAATGGAGATGGATTGGCTGGCCATACTCTGAGGAAACCATCAAGTGACATCACTAGACAAGCCATTGCTCGAGTGGAACCCGAAAGGGAAGCGGCGAGTTGGTCGTCCAAGGGTGACTTGGAGGAGGTCATGTGAAGAGGAGATGAAAACGTGTGGACAGACATGGAGCCAGGTGAAGACTCTAGCAGAGAACCGAACGCAATGGAGACGCACGGCTGAAGCCCTATGTTCCTCTAGGAATTAAAGGAAACAATAATAGTAATTATAATGATTAACTGCTAATACTCACATGTTCAACATTATATCGGAAGACTGATTACCCCTCATATCGAAATACCTTCATTCATCTATGCGGTCTTGATATGTGATAAACAGAATTTCAAGTACATATTTATTTCGTAAAGAGTTGTGAGTGACAACTTGTTGACATCGCAGTCGACAAACAAACTTTAGTACAATATCGATTTCTAAATCTGCTTTACTTCACACTTACTTCACTCAGTCAGAAACTCCCATTTACTTATTTATGAATTCCAGGTGGTGAGCAGGTGATTACATATAACGAGGTAAATAAAAATCGCGTTTTTCTGATCTTAACTCTGTCATTTGTGAGTTGGCCACCTCGGAATCAACAAAGTGAATGAAGAATTTAATATGAATTACCCGCCATTTTACATATATTTCAACTTACTTGCCAAGTCTACAAATCCGACAATGTTGAAATTCAGTAAATGCATTAAATTGTGACTTATACATAAAATGTGTTGCTCAGTCTTTCTTGCAGTATAACTAATCAGACTGATGCTTCAAAATATCACTGTAATTTCACTTCAGTATGTTTCCTTTAATAGTGGCTGTATGTAATCTCATGGTGTCTTCTTCCCTTTATTTTGTATGGCATATTATTAATGTGAATTGCTGAATATTGAGAAGTTTGGAGGAAGAACTCCCACATGCACAATTCTGAGAGATAAATGTCCAAGACGTCTTCATTATTCATCGCTGTCTGTCTGAACATCGAGATTTTACATGTTGTTTTATAATACGTCACAATATTTCTTACAAATTAAAGTCCACTCTCGTGATTGCATCAGTCATTCAGACACAACAACTAGCGTTCTAATGAAAGGGTGATGGCCTAATGACACCAATTTACGACGAGATAAACATTTGAAAAACCAATATATGATAAATTCCGAAATTCAGTACGAAACTCACTGTCACATACTGGAACGAGTTGAGTACGGACACACAATTATTTATATACAATTATTAGTACTTAAATTTATATAAATGTTTCGTTTGAATATTTATATATCTGACAACAGTACAGAGAACAACAAACCCTCCTACTGCAAATATATGCGAACATGGTGCATAACTATTTTCTAGTTTCTAGGTAAGCCAAATAGAAATCTCAGACTTGAAAAATATGGTCACCAGCACATGCATTCCGGAACATTTCATTTCATCAATATGTCACTCATCCAACTTCACAAATAAGTGTGAATTAGGCCTTTATAATACCGTGTGGATAGTTCCTAGGCTAACTATGGTCAGTTAGTAATTATGGTAACAATGTCCACTTTACAATGGAAATCAGATCCACCTAAATGAATATGCGCTCCATAGTATGACGCATATGTAACAAAGAGTGAGACAAAATTGTTAACTTTATTATTTCGAATACATTGTTCATCGTGATTTCAAGAGAGACTTTGTTGACATTTATTTATCTCTCTTAATTCCTTCCTATTGAAGTTAACAAACTTTTCTCAATCTCAGCAAGGAAGCCCATTCATTTTAACACAATAATTTTTCCCCTTAAGTATAGTAACGATAAACAATAAAGTTTTAACGCTGTGTAACGCCGTATAGGACCACTCAATACCAGTTTGTCTATTTATCTAAAATTCTATTTCACGTATTGAAAAATGAGATCCCCTGAAGATCATTTAGATTTACAGATTATCACCTTCACAGCCGCATTTCATATCATCTACTAAAATAGATGTTAATAAAGTCATTCAATAAACAGCCCTTATTCTATCTAGTGCAAACCTCAGTTATATGCAGCATCCTCATAAATACATACATACATATAAACGAGGTTATGGGTGTTTGCCTAATAAAATTCGACTCCGTATTGCTGTCGATAAAAGGAGACTACAAATGGTACATCCACATAAATATTAAAATAAACATTCACAGGTGAAGGAAATCCTGTGGAATTTCATAATCATTCTCAAAGTACGAAATATGAATGAACGGCCCTTTTTTTCAAAGATGAAACGCGGGTTTTAACGAAGAAAGTGTTGCCTGCAACGATTTCATTTTCCTAGCTGCGCAATAATATTTATATGTGAACTACAATCGACAATATCAACTAAATTTTGTGATAAGTGCTACAATTTGATAGTGAGTGGGAATATCCAAGTGCAATAATATTAGTGTATAACATTATGAATCACAAATATATTAGGAACAGGGATAAATAAATGTACAGCAGCCCTTATAGTAATACTTGACAGGAAGTTTAATTACTTTTGGTAGTGTGAATATGTGAATTTGTCCGGTTCAGTAATATAGAACAGAGAGTCATGATGTGTCAACTAACTTCAATAAGTAACATGAATTGAAATATGTTAAAAGAAAAGGAGATATTATGAAATAAAGATGAGTGATGACATTTCTTGGATCACGAGGTAGAACTAGGATTTAGGAAGCGAAAAAGACTGTAAAGATTGTGTTTGCAATCAATATTCTTTCTTAATGTTATGCAGTGTCACCTCTTTCACTATAAAAAAGAAAGTTCACTCCCTATAAGTAATGAGTAGCATAAAGTTATTTGAAAGAAAATGTAATAAAGAATAGTAAAGAAAGAGTTCACACTACTTCTCCAATACCAGACTGGTTTTCCCTAAGCTGCCTTCCTAAAAAGCACCTAAAAGGCAGAGTTTCCTCTTCTGACATACTCACTCAACCTCGAGTAGTTTGCTAGTTTGCCGTTCCCTGTAAAATACAGCTTCAGGAGAACACTTCCACTGTACTCTGCTGTCCATAGTCACTTTCAACCAGCTCTATAACTACCCACAAATTTTCATTTTTCATATCATTATCTCCACCATGTCACCCTCAGACGACATACTTATTGACTCCCATTCCTGTTGCACATGGGAGTCCGACGTGTGGTATAACCTGCAGATCTCCTCAGAGCTTTTTGAACATACCGCTGAAACAATATTCCTGAATGCTTTTAATGACAACAAATGTGATTGTCTTATTTCAGAAAATAGTTTGAGGCGAAACAAAAGTGGACATTCCAAGAATGAATAAAACTGAAATATATAAATATATATTCATCAGTATTTCTATACACTGACTTACTTTCTTTGTCTATGGCACGATCATTTTCAATATTTTAAGTATTCTACTATTTCAAGGCGAAGCAAACAAACTAGTAAGACTCCATTATGGGAAACATTTGTTTTGATAAAGTCTTATAGTGTTTTACTGTAATGTTTACTAATGACGTTTTGACCACAGTTTATTGCTAATAATCATATCAAGGCAAGATGTTTATTCATATCTTCACAAATGATTAAGTTAGCTCTAGTCTAATTTTACATAGGTTGACTGATTTCAAATATTTTAGACATCTCATTTCATTGCACTAGAAGACACCACACGTTAAAATGTTTCCAACTGATTAGTCAATATAAATTGAAAATTGAAACGGAGGACGTATGCACACACTATGTACACGCCATGTGGTAAACTACAAAAAGTGGCATCAAATGGCGCAGGAAAATACTCCCAATACCCTGAAATCTGGATCCATAGTCGTCACTCACTACACAAGATGGGCTTGTTCTTCTTTCCCATGTAAGCTGTACGATTTTGTTAGAGGAAATGTGAGATTTTAACACGATGAAAGAAATGGTGGATGATTTAAGGTGGAGGGACAAGCAAACCCATCGTCTGCAGCTTTGACTGAAGTCCGCTTCTTAAGGAAACTTCCCATGAGAAGAGATTATTTGAAATTAGTCACACTTATTATTAAAAAACGAAGGAACAGACTCAACTGATTCAAAAGTGTGGAACAGTGCAACTCGTATGCTTTTCCGAAAACGTATATTTGCATGGCCCTCGGAACTATATATATTATATATTCATTATTAAATTTCTTTCATGGCGTTTAATCCATCATATTCCATTAGATATCTGGCATTATCCAGTCTCTTGAGAATGATCTAGCCTTATGATTTTCTAGAAGTCATACTTCCATTCTAGTTCTTGCATCGACATATATTGTCATGCCTTATTATTTTCACTGAGAGCATTTTTGAAGTTTGCAACAGCATTTAACAGAAATGCGGTAACGTGTTAAAGGATGTCGTAGATGTACGTGTCACTTCAAACTGTTAGTGCAACAATAAATCAATGAACACTACTCTACATTCAAATAAGTGACAGATTATTTACAAGTAAGTGCACATCAAAATCTAAACATACTACTCACTTTCAGCTGTAAATGTATAGATCTTACAGATTCAAGGCTTACATATGATTCCGCATTGAACATTTTCAGAGTTAATATTTGTAGTAGTAAAGGCTAACATTTTGTCGCTTTGCTTACAAAACATGATATATACAAAATCGTAGGGGCATATGCGCTTCTGATAAATGTATCGGTCGATATTTTGTTGCTATCACCTATTACATGAGCTATACAAATGTGTTGAATTCTCCTCAATAAGCATTTATTTGAACGCGTCTCTAACTCTGATGCGTAGAAATTATGTAAATTGCAATTCCGCAATGTCAACTAGTCTTTCCATATATCAGTAGCCTGTTTGCTCTATGCACTCTCCGACTCACAAGTATGTCTCAAATGCAACTTGCTCTACACATATGAAGCTGATGTAATTTGGTACAGTAGTATTCACTTCCAGAAGATGTTTCGCATCTTCATGTTCAAAAAACGTTACAATCATATCGACAACAAATCACCAGAATACGGTGAAGTTAGCAGTCAAATCACATGCCACATTATCAACATATGTCACAATTACATAAGCCACTGATGGTCCTAATGTACTATGGCATAAGAATGTCATCCACTTGTCCACAGTACTTCCATATGAAATTGAAATGAACATTGTCGGTATGTAGTAATAGTAATGTCCTTGAAATATCTGTAAGGAAATGTAGGTGAAATATTAAAAGAGCTAATCTCATCCCCCACATCTTCTGTGCTAGTGTCCTTATAATTTAAATTGAGGATAAAAGCGTGATCAGAGTACCCAAAATGGGATTCTCAAATACCCTAAATTTTTCAGATAAACCACATCTTTTCGTAATGACAACGAAGTAATTAATTCATTCCAAGTGTCACTTTAATGCTAGCCATTCCGATATCTTGTGATTGTGGCATCACTGTTAATTCACTCATTACCGAAGGGTTTTCAATCATCATATCATAACAGATAACTTGATGACTTGCTGACTGAAATGTAATTATTTGTAAACACTTATGGCTCTATCAGCTTTTTGCTATACACCGTGATAAAGTGAATGAGAAAAATGTAATAAACTTCAGATAGAAGATGACTGATGGTTTGAAACTAAGTGGATTTTAGTCGACAATAGTGTTCAGACAAGTAGAATGTGTCTATGAATTGGTAAATAATAAATATGCAATTGACATGGTAAAATGGACACTTAAAGTTACTGAACATATTTTGTGGCTTGGAAATAGATACAATTGAAGTTAATTTGTGGGGGGAACCACTGGTTGAGATTAAAAAGCGCAAACCTAAATGATTACTACTCGTAGATATTTTATTTCGTTTCCCAAGAACCTAAATTGCAGGTTTTGTTAAAGTTACAGCATATTTATAATTCAAAAAATTTTCCTGATTCAAAATGTTTATAGAGACATGGTGTTCCCAAAAAATTCAAATGGATTAAACCTGGTCAGAGTTCGCTTATTAATTCATAAATCTAGTCGTCAATGTGGAAATTTCAGCATGTTAAGGTTTGAAAATTATGACATAAGTCATCCTGGCATAGTCCTAAATACAACAGACAATAATCACGAAAGAAGCTGTTGGCTGCAAAATTTGTTCCGAAACTGAATTATCATAGACTTAGGGGCAATGCTCAGGAAAGGTAAAATTTTTTGCACTGAATGAATAATATGCTGTAGTAAGTCACAACAACATAATACTAGAGATACGTGGTATTGATGATTTTTATAAGAATCATTGAAAATCCCTATACCACATCCATATTACAGTTTATTTCAACAGGTGATATAATATCATCTCGTGTGACAGTTCGTCAGGTCCATAAATACTAAGAAACAATCGCCTAGTTTACCTTGAGTGTTACCAAATGGGATATTACCAGTTGGAGTAAATGTTATAAAGGAATATTGCTGTGAATTCTACAACTCCTAACTGACACTGCGATAGCCCAAACAACGATCAGTTGAGTCCATTGCGGTCTGGAAAGACTTCACATCGAAAACAGTTAGTAAGACAATCTCATAAGTTTTATAAGTGATAAGAAGCTGTTTCGAAATGCTCGCCCTATTTGACACAGTCATAGTCATTCTCGAAAAGCATTGATAATTATTAAATTGTGTTCTTTCGAATGACGCACAGAAGATGACACTTCGGATTATTTCCCTGATTCGACATGCTCACGCTTCCTGTATAGACAATCAGGCAGGAAATATTCGTGTCATTCAGACTGTCGATTTTATCATCACAATACGCTAATCTGTGTTGCAATACAGTATTTACCAGTCAGTGTTTATTAATCGCATGAGTGATTGAAAGTGTTTGAATTATCACTGACTGAGAGTAGAGGTATCAGAAGACCTACATATGTAACGGCGTCCACATTCAGCAAGCCGTCGTACAAAACATTTGAAAGTTGTGCATCTAAGGTGCAAAGACCACTATTTGACCACTATTAACTAAGGCGTAGATGATTTCAATCAGTAATAGTTTACATCGCATTAGTTATGAATCCTTCTGCTACAGGTGTCTAATCACAACCATTTGTGGATGAAAATTGAATTCAATTTTATTGTGACAATTTACTCAATGCGTTTTTAAAAATGGTGTCGGAAAAGAGACTGATTTTCTGTTTCTGTATTGGATAAGTGTGGGTGATAACTTCAAGTACACATAAACTATAATAAATCTGCAATTTTATCAAGGGTCTTTTGTGAAGTAAATGAAACATTAATGACGGAGTCGCAGGTTCTCATACTTGTTCTTGTCAAATGAATTACCTCAAGAAAGCATCGGTAATAATTGAATATATGATTAGTCATTCACGCTATTATTGCAACGGATTTTAACATGTTAATACAGCTTCTCATACGGAAAACAAGAGTTTTTTGGCCGTTATTAACAAATGGAGGAAAGTGGTGTTAACAAGGGGAACCGACAATCAATGATGAGAACTGAAAGCATATCAATCAGCCAAATAACAGACTCCGTTTAGCCTACTCGCCTTGCAGAAACATTCCGCAAACCTGTGCTTCGAACGCATTTATACAAGAATTTGACTGATTGTTAAGAGAACATCATTGAATATACTCATCACCACGAGATCTCATCATTTTGATTTTGCAAGTGGTGGAATCTGGAACAGGCGTTCCGTCACATTCAATATAAACATGCACCCTACTCAAATGTGAACCCATATAGGAACTTACCTAGTATTGATATAATCAATGCCGATACGAAAACACCAATCAAAAAGGCCAATTAAAACATTGCATCATAAGTCTACGAGATCCTATGGTACAAACATCTTATTATTCAACCTCAAATTCACTTGTTTATGACCAAGGAACGCTGAAGAATTGTTACACATTCACCCCGTGAATTGATGGAAGCAATAGCAAACAGACAGACTGATTTCTTTTTGATATACTCGACTGATGCGAATCATATGTCACAACATATTCATCAGATTTATTGCCTTGTTACTTCATATTTCATACCTTTCATAAAAATGAAATATTGTTAGGACTTGTGGCTTCGCTACCACTGAAAGGAAGATATTTCAGAAGGCACTGAGTTACTAAAAATAATATCAACGTATTCTGTCAGCTCACTTCCCCATCAATCATAAAACCTTAGTGCCTAATGACATGAATATTAAAACTAAAACAAATATGTATGTGAAAATCTCTGGCATAGTATTTCTCCAGGATCTAAAGATAACATTTTGTAATTACAACCAGATTTAAGCTTACATTTTACAATTTCAGATAGATATTCAATTGAAAGTTAACTCGAAAAGCATCAAAACTTACTTGCGGTGTTGACCACGAAGGCGAATGAGCAAAGAATAAGCCACAGTAACATTACTACTACTGCAAAATAATGTGAGCATCATGTAGTTCTTTGACTATTTATACTAAGTCTGAAACGATCTATTGCGTGTTAATATATAAAAAATAATCAGTTTTTGCCAGTAATACAACTGAATATGGAAAAAATATTTACTGCATCTAGATATGCCTTAAATCATAAAAAATCAGTTATATAGCGTAAAAAGCACAAACTATGAATAAAAAACTGTTATACATTTGTACAGCTACAGATATCTTAAGTTTCAGCTTCAACGATAATATTGAAAAAACTTATGATATAGACAGAAGATTTCACTAATCTGTCATGATCACATTGAAAAAAACGACTTCATTCTTATATCTCAAAAAACTCATCATCTATTATTAGCAACCTTTTCGAGAGATTTACACATTTCTATCGAGAATGTTAAACATCGATTTGAGAATAGAATTTAGACATTATGTACTTCTGTAAGAACTACTTTTATTCTTTATAAAATTGTTCAATGTATCACTCACTGTGTTGTATCAAGTAAGAATACTCTCGTAGAGTGTAGAACCCCCTTTCGGATTCGTTAGCGGTTTGTCGTGGATTTTCCATTATAGAATTCATTCACAGTTAGGAATTGTTTTCGAGAGGAACTGTTTACTGATCATATAATCATTCTGGTTTGTGACAGAATCTACTTTGAAGATGAATGCAACATTCGGCATCCATAATGTAAGCTAAAACAAAGTTGTGAATATTCCTCTTTTGTCCGCTGATCAAGCACATAGAATGATGTTAGGAAATCCATTGATGAACATGCTTAATTATACACAGGTTTTAACTGACTTCTCGAGAGCACTCAAACCGAGAGGGGAAGGTCTCATTTTCCAAACGTAAATTTGGAGTGGACCTGGACAGGTAGTGTAACTTCCTCCCCCACTTAATGCTATTTTCACTGCATTCTCAAAGCACCTGGTTATTATTTCATAAATGTACACAGAGTGCCTTTAAAGATCTTCAATAATAACAAAGATTCAACTAGAAATTTGGAATTTTGAAGTAGAATAAAGCCACAGAACTCAATGCGATATGCATGTCTCAGATCTGTTGAGAAATAGAGATCAGTGGATTCTTTACTGTATGACTGAATTGTTCATTCTTTGATTGCATCCAGAAAGCACTGAGGGCTTGTTCATCTAACGCTTTGAAATATGCATCGCTTTGTTACTCATCGCATGAATCAACAGTTACCGGTTCCAACCTGTGGTCTTCACTCTTAAGAGTGAAGACCACAAAACTGGTTGAGCGCTTTTCTCTAAGTGGTTAAGAATTAAGAATTTTCTTCGTGACTATCAGCTGCAAATTCAAAGTGAATTCAGGTAGAAAAGACAGTACAAGTGCATATATAAGTCAAGGCAACCTTGACAGAATCAAGAGAGCAGCAATAATAACTAAAAACGATAAGCCTTCCTAGTTTTCTACAATCCCGAAATCAATCAGTTCATAGTTAAAACCGCAGGTATACTTACGGCCAGTATACCAGGAATAAACCTGACAACTCGAATATTATGAGAATTTTGGGCGAAATCAATGAACTGAAATTGTTGTCGAATGGAGAAATAATCGTCTTGTGTCACGTTATGATAACCAGTAAGGAATAACCCCACCAGACAGTTGTCTTAATTGGACTCCCTGATTATGTATCTTGGGTAAGCCATAAAGTCTAGCCGTATGAGTTCCGGTGGGCTTAATAGCGTCGAAGATGGAACTATCAATTAGATTTTCATTTTTTAAAGACTTCAAAGTTTTAACGAACTGACATTCTCTTGCTTCATTCGAATCTTTACTGTTACCTAACTTTTGAAACTTGGAACGGTCTTCCAGTAAGGTGTTTATCTTATCAATGTAGTCGCATTTGTTTAAAATTATTGTACCTGATCCCTTGTCTGGTTTCGTGATAATAATGCTGTCATCAGACCTTAGATTTTGAGACATTCTCTGTGCTTTTTAGTTAACATCCTTTTCTTGTCGATCTTGCCATTATTGTATTGGTAACAACAATCAATCAAGGTACTTTTAAATCTATCTCACTCGTATTGGGAGGACGGTGTTAGGTCTGTTGTCTGAATGAAGAGGTTTTCAAACTGTACTTCTGTCTGTAATTGGTCAATATTAACTCATTTATCGCAAAATTTAGGGCCCAATGAAAACAATTCCATAGCAGTCTTATCTAAAGTCACACTGGAAGCAAATCATTAAATCAGAACAAAATATTTAGAGCGAACAACTGTTTTCAATGAATTCTTCTTCAGGCTGTGCAATTATAAATCCATTAATTTAAGCATACAATAGCCAGTAAAGGTAAATTAGAATCATATAAGAAAGTGTGTTGTGTGACAAGTATAAGATGGGATGGAACAATAGTCAGATAGTTTTTTAATATGCATGGTCAATGAGAACATGGGACAAAATCACATGAAGTAACTTAATTTAATGATGTGCGTATATGTATGAATATAGTCAACAGAAAACAGAACAGAAAGTTTAGAGTTCCCTCAGCCGATTCTTGATTGTCTTGTAAAAAGACAAACTGACGAGAAACTAAAGTTTACCATATACAGAAAGCCGACACATTCCAACAAGTATTTGAATTTTCAATCAGATCATCCAATAGGAATGAAAGTTTCAGTAGCTTTAAATCTCGTTAACAGAGCTAGTAACAGATAATGACGACATGGAGAACGAGATATCCAACATAAAACAGGTTTTGATTGGAAATGGTTATACTGAAAAGCTACTTGATAATATTATCAATAGAAAGGCGCATAAGGGAAAATCAAAAGTTGAAAAATCCTGGCTATCCACGATAGCTATCCCATACCGAAAGGACACAGCTGAACAACTTCAAAGATTATTTGCCTCATATAATATTAAAGTCTATGTCAAACCTTCTAATTCTCTAGAGAAGGCGTTGGTGCATGTCAAAGATATAGTTCCCAGAATGTCACAAAATAATTGTGTCTACAAGATAAAGTGTTCAGAATGTGATGCATGCTATATAGGGGAGAGCAGTAGGTAGGTGAAGGTCAGAGTGAATGAACATAGACTATGCACGAAACGTCCACCTAGAAATGAAGTAGAACTAAAAAGTCTAGAAAAAAGACCGGCTATAGCAATGCATGTTATAGACAGCGGACATAAGATTGATTTCCACAATGTCGAAATTCTTGGAAGAGGATTTTATTCACATAAAGAAAGAATGACTTCTGAAGCCTTGCACATCTTAACCACATTGAATGCAGTGAATAAGAAAGATGGGATAGGCTTATCACCTATTTGGCAAACTCTTATGAAGCAAGACAGATGAAAAAATCAATAAACACTTTATGAGCCTCCATGACCTTTTAAAACATATAGGATCATGTTTATCATATATGAATTCACGTATTTTCCATGTGACAAATAACATACATACACACACACACTCATACAAAACTAATCTATACAAATTAACTATAGAAGTGTGAACACAACAACAATTTGACATTAGTCATTACAAAAATATGTGATGACTGCTTACATATTTTCATAATATCAGTAAAAAGTTTGAGCATTGTGGATTAGATCAAATAAAGTATAATTATATTTTAATAGTTTACACACAATGATAAGTTTTGTTATTGGTAATATTTCGAGCACAATTACTGCCCGTGTTCACACCACTGTTGGAATTGTTTGATTTTCTATTGGTAAAAATGTCCATAGACAAATGACCTTCAAATAAACTGACTTTAATGCATGTTAAATTTTTGACTATATATTTTGATGATTAATAAAAATCCGAATAAATCTGCTGAAGAAGCTGTGGCTTACACAGCGAAACGTTCGGAAAAATCTTGTTTTGATTTTCTTAACACGCTGGGATTAATTTAAATAATTTATAATGAATCAATCTGACTCAGCGCTCAAATTATTCCAGGAAGTTCGGAAAACCTACGACCTGGAAACCTATAATCTGGTTTTATACTAAGCCTACCAATTCTGTAACATCTTATTACAATTTACAATTTAGCCTCTCTATTTTACTATTAGACATTACCGGTCAGCCCTAACATTCAGTGTCCCCTTTGTTAATGTGTGTTTGTATGTATTTTGTGGTTATCGCATTTTTCTCACCCCAATGACACTTGTATTCTGTTGACTATAAAACAACACTACATTACCAAATTGTTCATTCACACTTCATCACATTTTTTCTGGCTATACACCCCATACACATTTGATTGACTATGTTAACTAATGGACTATCATCTCAACTTACACATGCACCCCAATACAGTTTCTGATATTATTTTCATTTGCCTTTATTGGCTATATGTACTCTATTATTCATGGATTTATAACTGTGAAGCCTGAAGAAGAAGTTATCGAAAACAATTGTTCGCTCAAAATCTTGTTTTGATTTCAATATATAGTATTTTTACTTGATACAACACAGTGAGGGATACATCAAACAATTTTATAAAGAATAAATGTAGTTTTTACAGAAGTACATAATGTCTAAATTCTATTCTCAAATCGATGTTTAACATTCTCAATAGAAATGCGTAAATCTCTCAAAAAAGTAACTTCTAAAAATTGATGATTTTTTCGAGACATAAGAATGATGATGTTTTTTTTCTATGTGATCATGACAGATTAGTTAAATCTTCTGTCTATATCATATACTTTTTCAATATCATCGTTGAAGCTGAAACTTAAGATATCTGTAACTGTACAAATGTCTGAAATTTATATTCATATAAAATCGGTTTGAAATGTATGATTTTACAAATACCTAATGCCCACATTATCGTGTGTCTGTTTTACAGGATTGGCGATTTTACTCTGTATTATTTTCCACTTACTCGCCCTTGTGGTCAAAGCAGAAAATATTTTGACTCAGATGAATACTTTATATGATGTCGCCTTCCACGTACACTAGGGAGCGCTTTGGAATATTTGCCATCAAAAGGAAGTACTGGTGAAGATGACGGTGAACAATGCTCCTTCTTTATAATTCATACAATTTAATGCTTGAATCTGTTGAACATTCATCGAAAGGCGACCTCATTGTGAATGCATGCTTGGGAAGTTTCTGAATCTGCAACTATTCAGTTCCTTTGCTTCACCTCGAATATTTTTTTTGCTTTCGCTGCTACTACATAAGCCAAAATTTTTATTGGCTGGGATATGAATGTTGGGTTTTGGAAACTTCACACAGATAAACTACTTCAGGCTGTCGTCTTAATGATAGGTTTTCCTTAACAATGTAAATTGTAGTTAAAGATGCAACTGTATGATAATTAGAGTCACAACATAACTGAAGATTCAATAGAGAAAACGAGCAATTCATGTAGATTTTTAGACATTGTGATTGCATCCGGTGTACACAAAGATAAACTACACGACTTGACTGACATGTTTAAACAGACACCTTCATAAATGCCTGCTAAAGATGTGTTAAAAAGTCCTTTGAAATAGTTAGAAAACACCACATCATGATTAAATATGGAAAACTAATGAAATGCCAGTTGTTCATTCTGTGCACATCTGAAAAATATTTGGAAGGCGTCAGGAATTCCGCATTCACAAATAGCAGACACAACATCAATCATTGTGCATCATGATTTTCAGAACATCTCATGACCGTGTCAATTTGCAACACACATTCACTAATAGCCTAAAGAATACAATATTCTATTTTGATATGCTGTTTCTGGAATAGGCTTCGCCAAGGAGATTGAGGAGGCTGTGTTTAGTCAGAGTTGTCAATGGACAAATTTTTCATCAAATGAGAATCAAAATTTTAGAAAGAGCTATTTCAAAGAAAAATCTTGGAGTCATGGTTTTCAGATGAAGCTGTGAATTAGGTCGTGGCAATACTTGATAAGCTTTCTAAACTATTCTCTTGAAGTGAAGACGAATTTCAACATCATCGTATCAAGCTGTTTTCAAAAGAAGATGGTGGTAATAAGTGTCGCAATCAAGTACATATAATCTTCAGCATTCAGTTTCGATCAGTAATCAAAATCGAAAAACGATGATTCAGAAGATGAGTTAAAAAGTGAATAAATTCATGTGAATAACTATGAATGAGAAAGCATCCTCAGCGGTTGTAATATCCAGACTAATTCCGTCACATAAAGCTAAAAGAAGCAGTGCACCAAATCAGGTGCAACAATATTGCTACCTTAACAGCAACCTTATATTTACGCCATTTCTTCAAAAACGAAACCAGGTTTGATACCTAGAAACTGTGTTTTTGGAATGAATAGTGAATACCACTTCCGTTTCTAGGTTTTGACTTAAGGCACCCTTTTAGCTTAATGATTCTGAAGAATCTTAATGAAAGACGTTTTGCTGGGCAATACCCACTAATTCTGTATGGTCGCCTATCTGATGTCAGTTAGGTATTATGCCTTTCTTACCAACATTTGTATATATATTTCTCTGCATTTCCAAAGTCACTCTGTTTAAGGGAAGTTTAAGGAAACATGAGACTCTCTTGTAATTACGATAGGCAACATATTTCAAATGATATAACTTATGATTGCGTTTCAGTCTGTCATATTTCCAAGAAACAGTGAATCGTAAATGAAGTCAACTAAATCAGAATTTCATTTGACTACGCGTATTATCGCTCTAAATACAAACTGATTACAGAAAATATTTGAAGTGCAAGTGAATTATTTATACTTAACCATACAAATATTACAGACTTACACAGATGAATGAGTAGTGTTTTCATGAAACACAATGTACTGTCACCGCCGTTATAAATAACCTCCACGAATATGTATCATTTCAGCGTACGTTTATGATAGCAGGTTGAGCCAATCTCGGTAATGCTACAAAATCCAACATTGTTGAAATGAAATTTTTATTTTCATGGAATTAAATACGCATTATGTGATATACAGAATTTTATGTTTACACCCACCTCACTTCAGTAAGTCAATAATGAATTACCGGTTTAATCACACAATGATGTTTCAGATGTCCACCCAGTTATAAATCAATATCACGAGGAGATTAGTCTATCATTATAATGGCTATTTAAAAACGTGAAATTTTCTGTCTGAATGACTGATTCGTTCATGAAAACGCCCTTCAACTACCAAGGTTTGTTGCAGAAACTTGTATAAAACGTGTTAAACTTCAGTGTTCAGACAATTAGGGGCTGTGATGAAGGCGTATTCTAGATAACTGAATCAGTAGCTCAGCACACAACGTTTTCCTGTACTCACCAGTTTACGCTTATCATGTGTCATCTAAAAATAAAATAAAGACACCCCATTCTCACTCTTGATAGCCACAACGAAAAGAAAGATACCAAAGACAATGTCAAATGAATTTCAAAGCATCACTTCCTGTGGCTACACTGTAAAGAAGACTGGACAAACCAATCCACATATAAGTCATAATGTAATGCATTTACCATACTTCCATACTGACTGCATTGTAAACATGACAAGAAAGTTGAAATACGTACAAGACGCGAGGTGATTTTTATCGAAGGATTCATTTGCTTTGTTGATTACTAGATCACGCTAACCTAAGAACAATAGCTTTAGGTTCACGAGGTCGCGAAGTCAATTTATCACCTCCAAATGTAATCACCGGTCGGCCATCTGAATTTTAGAACTATGTAGAAATATCTGAGTGGGTCACGTTTGTGTAGATCAAAAGTAGATTTAGCAGTGTATACTGTGCTGAGGTTCGTCAATCGAGTGGGATGTCAATCACCTTACAGTACTCACTAAACAGTTGGCTTATTACTCTCCAAAAAATGAACATAGCTGAAATTCTGTTTTTCTCATAGCAAACTGTCATAAGAAGTGAGAGGTATTTTGATGTTGAGAGGAATCGGTCTTTCAATTTTATGCTCATTCTATTTCTTTATCAGATAATTTCATCGGATTATCCTTCTATTGTTCTTCTTATGAGCAGTCCCATAAACACTGTAGAATTCTCGACTGATTCCTGAATTCATCATTAGATCGAAACAGTACAGGATGTCCAGATTATTTCTTAAACACTCCAGTGGTAAGCAGGCGGAAAGAAAAGCCATGGGTGACTGCAGTCACATCACATCGATTATAGGACTATGTAGGTTGAAATCGGATGTGAATACGAAAATTGGCTGGTGAGAAATACATCATTTAAACTGGTTAACGTAGAGAAAGTGTTTGAAATGTGGCGTGAAAATGGGATGTACGGCAATTTGTAGACTGTAACGTGTTACTGAAATCTCTGCGTTCTGTAACAGCACAAGCTTCTAAAGAGTTGATGGGCGAGATTAAACTGTCTGAAACACATTCCTGATAATATATTTAAAGCAAATGATTCACTTCATATTCAAATTTTATTCAATAGAATTCTAAATTCGCCTTTCTTTGTGTCACATTCAGCAACACGGAAATAAACACATAACCGTTCCGAAACTTATTTCTGTGACTCTGATGATCACGTGAATTAAATGAGATAATATTAGTATCACATATCACATATAGAGAGGAAATTTCTTACTGATGTAAAATATTTAATTCTTTAAAGGCTTGATGAAAATCTCTTGCTGCTCAATTCAGAGTGGGCTGGAATAATTATAAAGCTTGTGTTATTGGTGCTGAAACACTGGGTGATTCTAGGAGTGGTGGGAAGACGCAAGCTAATATTTTTGGAGGTGATTAGTTCATTGATATCTCAATATCCATTGGCGTTATAGCAGTGGACTATCTCCGACATAATTTAATAAATCGTCCAAGTAGCTAACCAGAATTAGCGTGAGACTTTCTGAGCTGAGTGAAACACGTCACAACACTGAAGAGCACAGTCCAAAATTAGCTAAGCAACTTACAGTGTTTAGATTTGGCTATTAAGAACTACTGGCTGATTTGGTTGCTGTCTAATTCTGAATCTCAGTTAATTAGTAGTAAATAGCACCATACAATAAATTCATAAAATCAAAGTCAGATTCTCCTACATGAATTGCATCCTGAAATAGGCTGATTTATGATACTCAGTCGGCTTAGCCTTTCATAAAATTCGCTTTCAACCGAATGTGAAAGTAAAACATTCTAAACGAAATCAGCTGGCCTACGAAACGTTCATATAAAGGCATATTTCAGAATTTCGAATGAGAGTAGTTTTAACTGTAACTAACAGTAATATGAATGCATTTGGAATGTTCCTCACATTTAAAGCGTCGAAATTAACTCATCAATTCATAGAATTATTTTCAAAATATTTTTGTTCTCCAGGTACAATTGCAAGTGGGTTTCAAATAATCTAATTTTAGTACTTCAAGTTATTTTGCTTCATTGTTATCCACAACAGCAATTGTCTTGAAAATAAGCATACTGATTAACATAAATTGTATTCAAATAATAACGACGTTTTGAAAAAAATCAGAAGAAACTTTTTCCGAACGTTCCGTTGTGTAGGTTACAGTCTCTTCAGCATAATTACTGGGATTTTATTAACTAGCAAAATATATATTTAATTGAAATGTAGATTTTCCTGTCCATTGATTGAACCAAAGTGCTCGGTTTCAGGTTGACATGTCGGCTTCTTGTGCAGATGCTTTGACGATGTCTGAGCACGTAATTCGAGGTTAATTGGTAGTCACCATCCACCAATCTACCAAAATACATAGTTAAGAGCTACCTTGAAGTGAACTCACTTGAAGGTTACTCGTCGGCAGTCCTGTACCAATACAAAAATGTAAGCAGTTATCACATATTTGTAATGACAAATGTCAAATTATCAAGTACCTGTTTGCGAGTGACTGATCGTTTTCCGTATTTGGTAGACCCTGATGGTAACGACGTCTCACAAGAACTTCAGGTGACTTCCTGAATAGAGCATGCGCCACATATATATCGGAAACATTTATTTCCGATACGAATTTAAAGCATGCAACAAACGTTAACAAAGCAGGATTTAATGAATTCATCAAATCTCTGTAGAACTCATCACCTGAATGCTCTACGTACATGGATATTTATGCTTTTGAAACTACATTGGGAGATATAAGACTGATAAACAAATAAACGTCATTGAATTAGTCTTCAGAAAGACAGGTGCGAATGTTTCTAGGTCATGTTCAAATAGATAAGAGGAGAGGGAGTTTGATTGATTAAAATTAAGATAAAATGCATTACACTTCAATTACATCAATTAGATAAACAATCACTCATCAGAGAATATATCAAGAATCGCAAACATAGTAATATCAATAGTAATAGTTATAATAATAATGTTGAAGTGAGTTAAGATAATGCTACTGATAAATGATAGTTTTAAATGAATCAAGAATGATAATAATAATAAGAGGTAGAATAATAAGTAAAACGTAATACCATGGTAGATTCAGAGTGAAGACCATCTCTTTTTGTACACAGAGACCTGTTTCATGAACTCGAGATGCGCAAGCGTCTTCAATTACAAGCTTGGTTCTGTTTCTTTTCCTTACTGTCAGTGGTGAAGGAATTGACAGCGTCAATATCATGTCCATAGTACACAAGATGTTATTGAGCTTTTTTGTACTTTGAATTAAGCTGTTTCCAATCACTTTGACAAACGCTCCATTATGCGAATTGACTTTGGCCTTTCTGTACAACCTGTGTTTTCGATTCCACTAACACACTCAAATTGACAAATGCAGTTTGAAGTGTCGAGGATTGTTGATTTGCTTAACAAATTGTTGAAGTACTCGCTCGTTGGTGTTAAGACAAACACGTTCTGCAGCATTACAAGCTATCTTGATAGCTTCATTGGGTCTTTATTTGACCACCTCTTGTACTTCATCTCTTTGGAATGACAAACTGATGTAGACAGATTTCTTCGGGACTGTTTACATAGTTTTGCAGGGGCTCGTTTCTTTAGAGTATTGGTTAATGAGCTTTCACGGCATCCATTCATAGATAAAACATCCTTCAGAGCCTTTATTTCATGCTCAGTTGTACTGCCATAACAAATTTTCCGTACTCTATTCAACAGTGTTCTCACTAAGTTATTTTTATACTGGATTGGAACAAAGCTGTTGAAATGCATGTACTGTCTTGTCCAAGAAGACTTTCTAAATATAGATCTTTTGATTGTGCCATCAGACATTTTCGCTAGAAAAACGTTTAGGAGTTTAATGGTATCGTTTTCCTCATGAGATTCGGGTGGCATGAGTTGAATTTTACCAACATGTCTTCATCTCTTGATCTGCTTCCACAGACAATAAAAATGTCACCTGTTTCTTGGATATGCATATATATAATATACATAGAATAGGCAAAATTTGAAATTCATGGGCATCGAATGGCGTCACAAAGAACGAGTCCTCAACAAGCTCGCTTTATAACCAGAAAGTCATGGCTTCAAATTCAAGTGGATGCGTACCGCTAGAAAGTCTCAAAGTGGGACGAAACAGCTATCCAGTACTTCGAGGCTTTCCAACGGTTCTCTAACTGATGTCAACTTGTGTTCAAACCTGTAATATCAAATTGTCATTGGTTCATGTTTGTTTGAATGAGTATATGTATGATGTTTCCTTTGTGGAAAATACATCAGTTCACATGTGAAAAAAATGACTGAGTAAGTTTTTTTCTCGTCGGTCTCCCTCCATAGAATCTGCCATATAGGTGATAAGTCTATCCGTTCTCTCCCATTTATTTTACTCGATGTGGTTAAAATATGCAAGACTTTCAGAGGTCAGTCTTTCTTTATGTGAATGAAGGTGCTTTTCACAGAATTTCAACAGTGTTTAAATAGATGTTGCGCACACCTTCTATAGCATGCATTTCTACAGCTGATGTTTTTTCGAGGCTTTAACTTCATTTCTGCGTGGACGTTGAGTACACATTATTTGCTCATTTGTGCTGCCCTTCAACTATCTACTCCTTTACCATATATAGCAAGCCTCAAATTTTGAAAATATTTTCGTATAGGCAGAGTTGCTTTGTGTCATTCACAGGAATATGTCTTCGAAACTAACCAAAGCTTTCTCTACAGAATTAAAGGGCTTGAAATAGGCGGAACAGCTTGAACCGTCTGTTTTGCGTACCACATCGAGCACTACTAGTTGATGTGAGTGACATCCAACTACTCATATCTCAATCAGTAGTAAGGATTAGAATTGATTAAAATAACTAGTTACTTGTCAAACTACTTTAACGAAGTCTTACAAATGAACCACACAACACTCCTTTTGTCTCACAACAGCTCATTCACGAATTGATTCTGATCATGTGAATAAAAATATTAATGACGCATTCTGCTCGAAACGTTTTTTCAGTGTTACTAGAACACGGAATTGCCTAAACACGGAGTGCCTAAATAATAAGAAATCGATTCATGGTATATAATTGCGTTAACTGACATCAAATCCCTCCATGACTCTTTCCCTCACATGAAAGTGGTTTTTAATGTACATGGGAAAATGAACAAGCTAAGACTAAAATGCTCGTCATGCTTAACATTTGTATACTTTGATTCTATTCCTGTAAACTATTGAGTTACAAATAGGAGACTCGTTTAGACTTTCCACCAATAATTTTAAGCTTATTTCTCGTGTTACTTCAAATGGCTAAGTAAAGTATATCATAAATGCCCAGAGCAACTCGTCTAACCTTGATGATATTCAAGGCTGCCTACCACTTTAAATGTGGTGAGTTCATTTTTTCGATTTATTCAGAAGAAAATGGTATCTAGTTATTCCTATGCAGTCAGAAATCAAGATAGAATTTCGTCCTATTCTGTACATACAGAATTATTTATTGCGAACATATTTCGACCAATGAAATATTACGCAAACTAAGAAAATGAGAAGGCATAATTTATCCGAAACGTGTAGTGTATTTGCGCAACGCATTTCAGACAAACTGACCACACACGAACTTGTCATTTACCATTATGGGTAAAATTTATTTTGATCAAGTCTCACAGTGCAATACAGTAATATTTCAGTAATGTATATATTGGATTGATATGATTATGAGCAATAAATGGTGCTCGAAACGTCATCATTAAATATTACTGTATAACACTGTGAGACTTTATCAAAATAAATATTACTCATGATGGAGTTATAATCTATCACAGTGCACAAACTTTTCATTTACTTTTACACAGATCAACACAGACCATCAATAAATACAATATAAGTTCAATTGTCAAAAGTTCAAGGTAATGCATCAGAGGTAGGAAAATCACGTAAAAACATTGGATTAGAAAAAGAAGAAAAAAAGGGCGACAATGTTTATAAGTAAATTCAGCCCTCGTTCTACAGTTGGATTACCAAAGAATGTTCAGAGGAATGACCAGAAGTAGTTTATTTGTTTATCAACCTTATATATCTGAGTGTATTTCCAATAGTGCATATATCCCTGTATGTGGAGTACTCAGCTGAAGATTTCTGCGAAAATTTGATGAATTAATTAAATCTTGCTTTGTTAACCTTTGTTGCTTGTCTTAAATGACTAGTGATTCTTTTAACACAAAATAGATTTAAGCCCTTTTGTATCTAAGGTTTCAATGAATTTACGTGTGTGACTCAAACTTGTTTCAGAGATATGTTTAAGCCATTACAGAAATTAACCAAGGATGTGCATTGCCACAGATTATGTTGGGCATCTTTTTTCAGGATTAATTAGGGTAGGTACCAAGACAATGTCAAACCTAAGACTATTGTACAGTTAAGTGAACGAATTCGCCGAATAGAAACTCTTTGCTTAACTGTTTATTCTTATGTTTTCTATCGTAGTCGCAAACATGAAGCAGCAGTGGCAGGAAAACATTAATTATTTTTGCGACCTCAATTCACGTGGAATACTTCTACAGAGATTCTATCCCTATATCTAACCACAGCGATGGGCACTTGTACCCACCCCTCAGTAGCCACCGAACGTATTAACCAGAAAATGTAAAATCTCCTGATTAATCGTAGGTCTTCCTCATAATTATACTGTTCCAGTGGTTCAAGTTGTTTTGGGCATGCAATTAAGCGGCTTCATCTGTAGGTTCGAGAACGTTTACCACTTTGATGCGGTTATGGTGTAATGAAATGCATAAAACGTTTATTACCATCACACTTAGTGGATACATGATATCGAACTAACGCTAACAAAGTCTTGAGAGTTATGAACCCAGTTGTGAATTCGTTGTCCTCACACCATGCTTAACGGTAATTTAATAGGCGATACTGAAAAACAGAAAAACGGAATCAGAGACATATAAATAACCGTGTTTTCACGATCAACTTGGTCTTCACCATTGTTCCTTCTATGGAAACAGTAGGTTATATATATAATGAACTGATAAATGAGTGTGTACAGATTGCTTTTCCCTTGTCTTCTTGAAAGGACTTATTCTAACACACACCATGAACGTACTCGCTTTTCCACAATAAGATGTATTGGCATAACGTCCGCGGTGGGTGTAATCCTATCAAAACTCTTCCCAGCGTCATTTTAGCACCAGATTGTTCTTGTATGAACTGTAGGTAGGTTTTCATAGGATTCTAGATTCATACAAACTGTCCCGAAAAGCTGATATTTACTCAGGCTTTTTATTAAGAATTACGCAAATATCTCAGGCTTTTCCAACAACACTATGCAATCAGATATTTTCACTGCGAGTTGAAATTACAGATTCAGCAGCACATTTTCCTTGGATTCGGTTTTCTGCCATCACTTTCATTTGTGTCAACGACTCCCTACAGTTTTTAATTCCCTTACCCCATGGCCTCCTCCATGATACTCTCAGTCATGCGATGACACGACTCTCATTCGGGACCCTTAGAGTGCTAAAATGAGCAAAACACAAATCATTGCAGGAAAGCTTGAGATAGAAAATTTTTTGTTGCTTGTGACTGCTTTCATTCATCATCAGTTTGAATATCATTCAGCCATGTTATCTAAAAATGTCCCCCAGCTTTACACAAGGGTCTCAATTATTCGAAGGCTGGTCACTTGTCTTCTCAGGTTTGGTAAGCTGCAAGAAGTAACAGGATCTTTTTCTTCTTTTTGGGCTAAATCAACAAGAGGTACCAATATCTCAATTTATGTTGGTGTCTGAAATGAAGATTGAACCGCGTGTCGAGCTGCATTGCACAGACAACAGCAGTTATAAAAGTAGAATCATCAAACAGAACTCTTTGTCATTAACGCATCATGAAACCAACTAATTCAGTGCGACAAAATATACTACTCAAATCAAGTGTTAGTACGAAGATATCATTTTGGATAATAATCCAGAGTTGATGGAAGAGAAACGTGTGCATAAATCTAGAATATTAATGTCAATAAACGTAACGTTTGCTTTGACTTACAGAATTTTCACTAAGTTTGGTAGTCTCATAGTTCAAACAGAAAATATTTACTTTGTCATGTCTCTAGTTACCATTCTCACATGTCATTTCGTTTTTTGCTTTTTCTGTTTACCTTACATGTGTTCTGTACTGTGTCACAAGGATCTCTTATTTCCTCCCTTAGCAAAACGATCTCATCAGCATTCTTGGAGAATACATTCCACACCATAAAACAGAGACAGGATCTTGTCAGTAGCATACGCCACATTACTTATGAGATTTTAGCTGGCCGTGGACTACTGAAGACAGTTTTACTATGAATATGAATATGCCATGTACCTAGTTAGTGTTCACGTCAACTAAATCTGGGTAACAAGAACAATTGCGGTCTCCATTAGTCTTCAACTAACCATATGAACCACTAGTATCTATCGCATCGCACAATCCCCACTACTTCTCATGTTTTTATCTGCATTAGCTCTGTATATCTTCATTTATTTAGAACATTATTGATGAACTTGATGTGAAAATAAACCACTCCGTATAAAATGTATCAGTCCTAATTAGTATCCAACCCAGTAATTTCATAAAAACTGCAGACTTGGTGGAATAAAAGTCCTTTAAATACAAGTTATAATTGCAAAAATCTTATCGATATTTATCTCTTCATCTTGATCACTTTTCTGAAGATATTCCAACTAGTTTCACCAAAGAAATGTGGGAAATACTTATTTCACTACTGCTGAAAAAGCCAAGTATGTAAACTCTGTGAAACTAATCAGTACCTTGAATTTGTAGCTGAATTTCTAATTCATTTAGTGATGACGCCAAAATGGATTGCAAATCAAAACTATTTACATATTGAAATTACATCCAGTTGACAATTGAATTCAGGGAGAAAATCTCTATGCTTCTATAAACTTACTACAAAGAACTTCAAGTACGTTTTACAGATCGACAAGACGTTACTTTCTTTGTCTCAATATCATGCTACTTGTCCACTCTGCATTCTGACTTTTCCATGTACACATTCATTCTCGTGACAGTGGCATTTAAATTTTATTGTTGGTTATTCTCCAAATAGTTTAAAGCATATCTATTTTCTACAAGTGTATTACTCAGTACTTTACTATCATTATTATTGTCCTTATTATTAATATTAGTGTCAGACAGCTATACACATACTCAAGACCCCTTTAAAAATCTACTTAAACCTGTGTTGAATCGAAAGAGGCAAAAATGTGAGAATTTCCGTCCTATCCTGACCAAGTAAACTCTCTGTCAATAATTATTTTTAATTAACCTGTTTCCTGCTTGACGAGTCAGTGCATCGGTGGTAAGATGTTTGTCACTCATGGCTCACGTTGTATGAGTTTCGATCCTTCGCTGACGCACTACTAAACGTCGCTTAGTCGCCAGGTGGGTGGGTGTGAGACTAGCAGCCTTAACCTGTATATCGTGAAGAATAACACCACTGCTAAGGAAACCTGTAAGCTTAATGCCCACTGTTACACGCGGAAAGCGAACAAATGGAAAAAAATTATTCCTTGATGACTTGGGAAAAATAGAGTAAACTACTTTCATTGTAATTCATTCTTCCAAGTTGTTACCCTGATGAAGTGGTGTACAGAATAAGTTTTCTACATAAATTGGTTATACGTCTTCATCGCGGTTACACATTACAACATTTTCGTCCACATACATCAAAATATAAATAACCGCAGTGGTCGAATCATTCCTGAAGATTATAAAGGAAACACTGGGCTGAACACTTCAAAAGACTCCTAAATCAACTACCGCCTACAACGCGCCCAACAATACAAACAACGGAGGCAGAGCTGCCAGTGAACATCAACCCCCCGACGAAATCAGAAGTCCTGAAGGCAATCAAGATGCTAAAAGCTGGAAAAGCAGCAGGACCAGATGGAATCATCGCAGAAGCGTTGAAAATGGACCCAGAGACAACAGTGGACTTGATGACGCCACTACTGGAGAAGGTGTGGAAAGAAGGCAAAGTACCCGAAGATTGGAAGAAAGGATACTTATTCAAACTACCAAAGAAAGGAGACTTACGTCAATGCAAGATCTGCTGCGGAATCATGCTCCTGTCCATCCCAAGCAAAATACTAAGCCGCATCATCCTGAAGCGAATCAAACAAGCCATGGATGAAAACCTTCGACAGAGTGGGTTCAGGAGAAACAGGTCATGTATTGATCAAATTGCCACACTACGGATCACCACTGAACAGAGCTTGAAATGGCAGTCACCTCTTTATCTCAACTTCTTCGGCATTGAAAAACCTTCGACAGCGATGATCGAGAGGTGATTTGGAAACTACTACGCCACTATGGGGTGCCACCGACAATTATACATCTCATCCAACAGCTGTACGACAATGCTGCATGCCAAGTAATCCACAACGGGAAACTTACGGAACCCTTCGAAGTGAAGACGGGAGTGAGACAAGGCTGCCTGCTGTCTACAATGATTTTCTTGATTGCAGTAGACTGGATAATGCGACAAACAGCAGGTAATGAGGAAACAGGCATAAAATGGACACACACAAAAAACTTGGAGGATCTCGACTTCGCCGATGATATATTTCTGATTTCCCACAAACTGGTAGATATGCAAGTGAAAAGCAACAAGTTGGCGATAGAAAAAGCATCAAAGATGTGAAGGACTTCAGGTAAACATAGATAAAACAGAGGTGATGAAGATTCCTGGCCAACACCAACAGCAACAACAACAACAGACAACAATCAGCATGAATGGGAGGAACCTGAAAGAAACAATCTCCTTTACCTACCTGGGAAGCGTCGTTTCAACTACAGGTGGAACTGACGAGGATATCAAAGCAAGAATCGGAAAGGCAAGACAGGCTTTCACTACTCTCAAGTCTGTGTGAAGGTCAACAGCACTCAGCATCAAAAATAAGATCCGGATTTTCAACTCCAATGTGAAGTCAGTCAGTGCTACTATACGGATCAGAGACTTGCACTGTGCGTCATAAAGAGCATCTCAAACAAACTACAGACCTTCATTAACAGTTGTCTCCGCTCAATACTCAAGATAAGATGGCCGGCCAGAAAAGATCAGCAACAGGGATCTCTGGGAGCGAACCAACCAGGAACCGATTGCGAAACAAATATGCAGGAAGAAATGGAGATGGATTGGCTGACCATACTCTGAGGAAACCATCAAGTGGCATCACTAGACAACCCCTTGAGTGGAAGCTGAAAGGGAAGCGGCGAGTTGGTCGTCAGTGCAAGAGTGACTTGGAGGAGGTCAAGTGAAGAGGAGATGAAAACGTGTGGGCAGACATGGAGCCAGGTGAAGACTCTAGCAGAGAACCGAACTCAATGGAGACGCACGGCTGAAGCCTTATGTTCCTCTAGGAATTAAAGGATACAATAATAATTAAGGCTGTTTAAGTTGGAGCATAGAAGGAATCCACACTGCAATGTATGTTATTGATAAAGAATAGGAAAATGAAGAAAACAAGCTGTTATGAATTCCATAGATGACTTATCCATTCACTGTTTAACCGCGAAAAACACAATTGCTTAAAGAATTTTCGCATTACATAAATTACCTCATGATCGTGAAACAGTAGATGGCCACGTCTGCTAATACAAACTCTGTGATAACTAGTGTGAACATGCCTAGCACACCCTTAGTCCAATCATCACGAATATGTAAGTGACCAGATTTGAAGACCATAAATGACACCTGTGTAGGCAGGATATAAATTTTTTTTAAATGACAAAAGAATAAATAAGTTGTAAATAAGAATCGATTGATAGATATCTACCAACTCTAAATACAAACTAAGGATTAGTTTCATTACTTAGTTTTGGCTACAGCATGTACTTTTAATTTTTGTCTGATGATGATAAGTGGAATTCAGGCAGATAACGAGTCAGTCAGTGAGTCAGTCAGTTACTGTCTAATATCCACACTTCAAACACTTCATATAAACGTACACAAAGCATTGATGAAGTTCGAACAAGTTATTGTTACATGGATAGAAATAACCAACAGAATTGTGGTGATGCATTAGCTGATCGCATGCACTCATGTATGTTTCTATCGAAGCCCTACATATATGGGTAGGTCCCAACAGTTTGAACAGACGTGAAGGTGTGATGTTAGCTGATGCATGGTAAATCCTGATTAATAAATAAAAGATGGATATGTATCACTAATTAATCATATCTGTCTATATCTTCTTATGGAGAGGCTGGCAAATGTTGAACAACTGTTTACCCATACACACATACACACACCACTGCATACTGCATATACACATATACTTTCAGATTCAGTTATCTACGACCACGAACTTCTAGTTGAACGTAATCTGACAAAAAGAACACTCTGTTTAAAGTGTTTAACGAAGGTAGACTAAAATTTGAAATTCTGAGGTCAACTTTTGATAACAACTCATACAATTTTGATTAGTTGCAGTTCATCATCAGCTGACATCAGTTATTACACGTGTTGATGTTTGTTTCATGACTCACATGATTGGAGAATTCTTAAAAAGACCTAGATGTCCTTTTTATACATATAAACCTCTGTTATGTGAATTTTTATTAATTTTCTTGAAGAAGTTCAGAGCAGTGTGCCGAACGAAACGTTGGAATTACTCGTTCAGCAAAAATACAGGTTTCGAGAGGGAGTGTAATCATGGTGTATAAGACAATATGAATACTTCAGAAAATAAACCAACAAATAGGGTAGACTAGACAAAAGTTCAAGGTTGATATTGACGACAATAATAATGATTGTAAAATAATAACGATGATGTGGTGTAAACTAAAAAGTACTTCTGGTGAATGATCGTCAAATAATAGGAATATTGAATTTAGTGAAGTGGAATAAACAGGATTTTGTAAATACGATAACAAGTTAGAAAAGCTCCGCTTAAACCCACTGTAACAAAATCATAAAAAAGGTCATAAAATCATAAGAGGTCAAAAAATGAACGTTTGTCAATGAAAAAAAGGAATGGAAGAAGAAGAAAAGAAAATTTTGATAAGAGTTTAAAGTGTTGGCCTTATTGTAGGCCAAGGTAAACAAAGTGGTTGAACATACGTCTTCTGAATACAAAGAGTCGGTTTTCTGGCATTGATTTCAACCACTTCAGCTACTGATAGAAGACGTAGTCGAGCTCCCCTAGATAGATTACCAGGAAGGCGGTTAATAATTGAGAATGCCTGGTCAAGTATTATCGAGTGTCCACTATCTACCAAATGGGCTAAGACTACACTATTTACGCCTTTGGTTACCTATTTACTCAACCATACAGATATATGTTCACGTGCACCATGGATAAAGCCCTCTGAGTACGGTCAATCTAACTAGCTCCACATGATCAGTTCAATTCATAGATACACATTGATGAAGCCATCTTTGATAATTTATCCTTGACTCACTGTGTTGTTATTGGATTATTTGAGAAGTTGAGTACCAGTTTAGCTGCAGGAAATGTTCTCTCTACTTCTCTGTTAAGTCGACATTTTAGAATATCAACTGCAATTTCTCATTTGCAACTTAAATGAAGATACAAAGGTTTCTTATCTACGGTATCCATCTTTACCTTATCTCAACGTACTGACATATACTTTTAAGGAAGTTTAGGATAAGATACTGCTTTTGAGAACGTCAGTGTGTATTTATCAATTTACTTGCTCGTGTGGAGCAAGGTATATCGGCTGTACGCAACATCAAGTCCACAAAAGTACTCTGGAACACTGTCTAGTTTGTTTAACCAGGGAAGAAAGGAGGAATAACAGCAGCTCTATCGTCGAACACATTGTCACCTCCTGGCATCGAAGACCCTCGCATGAATGCTTCTCAGGGCTACACAGAGTCCCTCAACTTCGTACAAAGAGACTTCGCATACGCCATCTTCACATAGCTGAAGCATTAGCTATTCGAGATCTGAAACCGAACCTCTGCATTCAAAGGCGATACATACATTCACTCACCCCACCGTGGCCAGAGTAAATTTCTTACTATAATTTTGCTTCTTTTTATTGCTTTACTGCGTAAGTTCAATATTACTATTGTTATTACTACTAATATTTTATTATCATCATTATTGCCATCATCCATATTTTATTACCACTCTGTTACTCTTTATTAATAACATTGGTTTTTCATGCAGATTTTATGTAAAAACACTTTATCGCCTTTCCGATAGTTACTGTCCATTCTACACGAGCGTTCTGATAAGTCTTTTCCTCACACTTATTATGTCATGCCGACTTCTGCCTCTTTTCTAACTTACAATTAGTCATCCTTTATAACACCTTACATTGTGTAATACATTTTTCGAGGACAAAGTTTACCAGTATCTAATTGGTCTAAAGAGTTCTTTGTTAAGTATAATTACGATTCTGTAGCTCATAAAAATGAATCTTCGAAAAGAAAATTTTCTTCCCTGTTTATGCCTCTTTCTCATCCTTCAGAAGCATTGAAAAGTTGATCTCGAGATCGCAAAGGATTTGGGGTAGACTGTGCAGAGCGAGAAGATGAGCATACATCGTTCGATAAGTAGACTCTGGAAGATATTGATTTCGTGGACGAATTACGTCTAATAATACATAAACTGGAAGACTTTCAGGAGAAAGTCAGAATTGGAAGCAGCAAGGACAGGACTTCAACTGAGAAGGAAAAGTTAATGCAGGCAACTTCAGTAAGCACCAATCACATCCTCTGTTTATCTAGGTAGCATGGTTTCAACCTCGGGCGGTTACATGGATGACGATGTTAATACCAGAATTGGAAAGGCAACGCAGACCTTGATCAAGCTAAAGTCAGTGTATAAATCTCCCGAATTCATTACCAACAAAACAAAATATTTGGTTTTTCTTCTGTGTGGGTCAAACATTTGGTGTGTGCATCACGGGAAACACTTCTAACCGGCTGCAGACTTCCGTCAACAGCTTCCTTCACTCTATATTGAAGATCGAATGACCAGAAACAATTAGCAACAAGAAACTATGAGAAGAAACATGTACCTAGTGTTCAACAGCACTGCAGAAGAAAATGGATATGGATAAGTCCCACGCGGAGAGGAATGTCAAATGAAATCGCACATCGGACTCTGGGGTGAAATCCGAATGAGGAACGATGAGTGGGCCATGAGTTTGAGAATGACAGAAGGGAGATAGTGCAGAGAGGAGATGAGAGATTGTAGGCCAGCTAAAGAGGACCGCAGAAAATAAGGCAAACCGGAGGTGAAATATTGAATTCCTACATTACATTCGAAATCGAAAGGAAGAATAGTAATGATATAACAATAAGCTGTGCATCTTATTGCTTGTTGAAAAGCAAAGAATCTTCGGTTTCGCGATAAGCTGTCGATTGCAAGAGTCAGTGGCGCTCGATTTTGAGAAATGAAAATCTCGTTCGGAGAATGGTATAAGATTAGTGGTTTTACTGATATGGAGATTTTCAAGGTGAAAATATGAATACCGACCTGATAATTCAAACAGTCGAAACGAAATGAATAGCAGAAAGAGAAGCTTTCATTAAAATGGTTTACCATACCAGTCAGTGTGTTGACACTGAAAATAATTTACCCACCAGAAAGACTTCCATAAACATTCCTATTCTAGCGATGATGAAAGCGACCTAAAATTGAAATGAACCGTCAAAGTAAGGACAGTGTGAACAGGACAAATTCGAATAATAATCGAATGAAATGAAAGTTGTACTCATTTTTGGATGGAAAGTGACATTCTGCGATATATTAAGTCGTGAAAATAATCAACAGTATGTTTCAATTTTCTTTTCCTGTGATAACGAGTTTCATTAGCTATGAGGTCGGCTATAATACCCAACTTTCCCTCTGTTATGGACTAAATGATGGCTATTAAATTATGCGAGGGATAATGCCTCGACGAGGAATACAAAAACATGAGAGGCAGACACATTGGCAACAAAATAGCTAATAACCTACTGTTCACCGAAAATGAAGAATCAGGTTTCGCTGGACGTCAGTTTCGGTTTCCTCAGCAGAACAGGCCCATCAGCATTCGAACTCAGGATTTTCATTTTATGAAACAGGCTCGTATACCACTGTCACTGGTATAGGATAAAACGGAACATCAATTCTCTTTTCTGCGGGTTGGTGATATATGCAGTGCAACCACCAGCCAAGGTTATCTGTTGGCAACTATTGTCACTCTCGGCTTGGTGAACCTAACTGGAATCTAATTCTAGAGAGACGCTGGAATTCATCAGCCATCATATCCGAACCCATTGGTCGAATGATATGCGATCCCGCTTTGCAACCACAAGTTCCTGGATTCGAATCCTGGTAGGTTCGCAATGATGTAGAGCCAATAACTGAGGTAAAACAACCATACAGTACTACCTGAGTTTCCAGTGTTGTTAAGAACAACGTCAGATTTTGATGAAGCCTGACACCAGTCCAATCCCCGCGACCTAAACCTTGAAAATATGCAGACGTATACGTAGATGGGTTGGATATTCGATAAAAAACTTTCAAGTCATATTCCAATTAATTCTCTCCAATGATATCCGAAACAGAAACACCGAGTCAAGTGTCAATTTGACATTTGAAAAGAGAAGATCATGAAAAGTCAATTTGATCGATTGTGAATAGTCCTAGATTCCACTGAAAGTGATTAGAGATAAATGAGTGGACAAGAGAAGAGCCTGTGTAGCATCAAACGCTAAAATCGTAATACTGAGGAGTCACAAATTAGGGGGAAACAAATGTCATGTACTCACAGATTTCCAGAGGTTATCAAACTCATGTCAGATCATGCTGATAAAATCCTCCACACCTTAGATAGACATACGAACACGCACTCCGCTACGCACGCACCAGTTGAAAACAGCTAGATTTGCCAGAAGACGTCAGATCTGATCCCATCTGTTCTGCCCGCCTCTGCTCTGCCCTGCTCTGCTCATCTCTTCTCAGATCAGCTCAGCTCCACACCAAGCAAGCGATACAAACAAGTCTCCTATTCTCACGAATTCTCACATATATACAAGGAAGCATGGACGACGCGTGAAATGCTGACAAACACCTAATCATGGTCATGAATCACTTCGATCACCTTACTCCCAAACTACCTGCCTACTTGTTATATCTGCTGAGCTGCTAATTTGTATAACGGTAATGAACTCGACTGGTACGTTGATACGCCTATTTGTCCGTTGTAACTTCCGATTCACTGAGCCAGGCGAATATCAAAAGACAAGAGCTGGCTTGTCAATGTAAAATACTGTATATATTAGGAAAAATTAACGTGAAATATATACATTTTTAACATAATATAGTCCGCTCACAGTCGTGAGAAATGATTGATCACAAAAAAGTCACAATATGCGTGAGAAACGGTGACATAATATTTTAAGAGGGATCAAATCAATACCTAACTCATTCACTCACTCACAATTGTATGAATTCATGATGGGCATTTTCATTTCAGCTCGTCTTAGTTGTACTCGTTGCATCACTGGGAATCGAAATAGGAGGTAAGTATTCCTCCTGCATCTCCTCCTCCTCCTTGCTCCTGCTCCTGCTCCTGCTCCTGCTACTGCTCCTGCTCCTGCTCCTCTTCCTGCTCCACGTCATCATCAACATCAACGTCATGAGCATGATCACTCGTTGACATAAGAGAAGAGATAGATAATGCAGACAGACAAATAACACATTCACTCAGTAGAAATGATGTCGTTACATGCTACCTTAGTTGATGAGACAATGAATGAAGGAGTGACTGAGTTGGTGATAGAGCGAGTCAGTGGGTCAGTGAGTGAGTGAGTGGGTGGGTGGGTGGGTGAGTGAGTGGATGTATGAAGCGAGTAATGACTGAGTATTAAATTGTGGTGTTTTGTTGTTTTGTGATTTCAGTTATTGCAGGTCCAGTTCCAGAACCAGCAGCAGCAGCAAACAGTGGTTGTCCTGGCTGTCCTGGTGGATGCCCTAAATGCCGTGGAGGGTGTTGTGGATGCCGTGGATGCCGAGGTGGAAATTGTCCAGGTGGCTGCTGTAAAGGCTGCCGAAGACATTAAACATTAACGCAGCAGACATCAATTGACTAATTAATCAGAACACATCATTATTCACACAAGCTTTCCTGCGTGAAGAAAATGCTGTCATCATTGATCTGAAGACGGTGGACAATGTGTACTTTTAGATATCTTCTGTACAACTTACTAACAATAAATACACTTGCATTATCCAAATCACACCTTTCAGACTTCTTCTTTTTCACTCAATTGTCTGTCAATCAGCGAAGCTCTGATTCTCCCCTCTCCTCCCGCTCACCGAAATTAGCATCGAACCATCTTGTGTAAATTCCTCTGTGTTTCAACCAGATACTTCGTTGCTTCATCGGTTGGTCATTTAGTCAGTGAGACAGTTCGTCAGGCTGTTGGCCGAGTTGTCGAGTAGGCGTGCAGTCAGCCAGTGTGAGAGAGAGAAAGCCAGTAAGTGGCTAAGTAAGGGAGGGAGGGAGGGAGGGAGGGAGTAAGTAAGTAAATGAGTGAGTGAGTGAGTCATGGAGGGAGTTGGTCAGCTAGGCAGTGAATGATGTGGCGTGTTGATTTCTGCCAGTTGAATTGAGGCATAAATCTCTGCTGAATGGAATTTAAAGTATACGAAAATATGATTGATATATTCGGCCAAATAAACCAGCATCCATCCAAAATGGTCAGTCAGCCATTCAGTAGTCAGGCAGTCAGGTGGGCAGTCAGTCAGTCAGCAAGCACGTAAGCACGTAATCAAGTCAGAAAGAAAGTAATTGAGTAAGCCAGCCAGCCAGCCAGCCAGCCAGCCAGCCAGCAAGCGAGCAAGCAAGTGATTATGCAAGTAACTACGTAATGAAATGTCCGGATTTCTAATAGAGTACTTATTTCACTGAGTAATGATTGCGTGAATATTAAGCAGGTGCTTGTTTAGTTGAAGACGTCTTCAGTGAGTGATGTTCACGTTAACACACTACTCACTATAGCTTGTTCAGATGCTGACGTTATTGACGTTCACGAATTGTACTTAGTATACTAACGCAAGATCTAATATCCACAACTTTCGTAGTATTCCTTCCGGTTGGACCAAAGACAAAGCAAAACACTACAATGGATCATTCAAATTACGAAATATATTTCGAGACCAAATCTGATTGTGAGATGATTTCTTAGCTGGCTGGGGATTGTGCAGGAACGTGACACTACGGAGTACCAAGTGGCATGGATGCTTGACTGGAAGCCTTCAGATAAACAAGTCGACTTAAACCCCAAGCTTACAACAATTCTGAACTTATTCTAACCTATGCGTCGATAATGCTTTTTTATGGTAAATGAATATTTTTTCTAACCCCTATGTTATGAAATAAAGCTGGTCGTGCTAAAAAAGAGAGCTGGGTGCTTAATTAATGCGACAAAATCTTAAAAAAGAGATCAACATCTGAAATAATGCCTTTAGTGCTGAAAATAAGCACTGCATGCGTTAACTGCTGCGGTTAATACTGAAAAATAGCACTCTCTCTCTCGACATAGTATATTGAAACCAACCAATCAGCAAAGAGTAGGTTTCACACAGAGTATGTAGTGTGACGGCTGCATACTTTTCTGCGAATTACATATGACGTGATTGGTCTATTTGACCGGAGGTGTGACAACGAAAACATAATTCAACAGGGAGGTAGGGGAATGTGAATTTATCACATATGAAGATTGAAATGAATAATATATTTCGTTTGTGACAGTGTCCCTGAATTTGATTACAGTTCAGTTGAGACGAGGTCACCAATGAAAAAAAAATTATAAGCAAGGTAGGTTGTGTCTAGTGTGTATTCTACCAGCTATGGGAAAAAAATGTTTAGTGCATCGTTCCGAAATTTGATAACAGCTGAATAAAAATGAGGTGAAAAATGGAAAACCGAAACAATTTTGAGAGAATATATTGGGCCATTCCTAAAGCACTTTAAACAGTCGAGCGAATACATTTGTCACGATTTATGTGTAAGAATAAATGATAACGGTTCACTTATGATAGGCCCACGATTTAAAAGTCCAAAAGCATTAGAACAAAAAATGGGTTATAATAAAGGTTTTCCATTTCCCAATGAAGGAAAAACAAAACGATATTGCTTTTACTGACGTTTCGCTATTTAATGCTAATAGCTTTATCAAAGTATTATTAAACCGGAATTTACAAAATCTCAGCATATATATAACAAACAGTTAGGGAGTGAGAAAACAGACATAGGTCAAGTTAAAGGGACATATTGGAAGTAAAAATAGCAATGAAGATAACTAAACCAGATAACAAAGGTAATAGTACGTCTGTTATGATATTAAAATAAAGTTTACTAACTTGATCATCGTTCGTCTGTCTGGGGCCATTTTTAGTTGTCGAGTTGGTCAATTGGTGAAGATAACAAAATCAAGTGTGCATTGTTGGATTTGATCGGTGTGTAAAATTATAAAAGTAGTGTGTGTTTACATAGTGAACTTGCTTATCACATTCGAGTTGATTTTGTCACTTGGTGGTGGACGAGGGAGGAGTTGTAACCAGGTCAGATTCTGTTTTAGTCCATCATTCCTATTCAGGCAATCTTGATTCCACTTGATATTAAGTGCTTCTGATATTAGACGTTCTCTGTGATTTCTGAAGTTTTTCTGGATTATTTCAATATTGTCGAAGTCCATGTTGTGGCTTGATTCTATAGCGTGTAGACCTATGGCTGATGATTTTTCAAGTTTTTGTAGTTCAACGGGATTTCTCGGTGGTCGAAGAGATGCTCTACGGTGTTCATTTCTTCTGATTTTGATTTCTGATATCATCTGACGTCTCTGCTCTATATGGAATGACGACTGTTGAGGTCCATGTTTTCGGAATGCGTTTTCGGCCATACTTAATGTCTGTGTTGATTTTGTTGATGAAGTTCAATGGGTAGTGATGCAATATACATCGGACAAACATCTCCCTTAGCTAGGCACTTAATGATTTTTGTCTCTAACACTGGCTGACTGCCCATGAACATCATTCACTGAAGACGTCTTCAACTAAACAAGCACCTGCCTAATATTCACGCAATCATTACTCAGTGAAATAAGTACTCTATTAAAAATCCGGACATTTCATTACGTAGTTACTTGCATAATCACTTGCTTGCTCGCTTGCTGGCTGGCTGGCTGGCTGGCTGGCTGGCTGGCTGGCTGGCTTGCTGGCTGGCTGGCTGGCTGGCTGGCTGGCTGGCTGGCTGGCTGGCTGGCTGGCTGGCTGGCTGGCTGGCTGGCTGGCTGGCTGGCTGGCTGGCTGGCTGGCTGGCTGGCTGGCTGGCTGGCTGGCTGGCTGGCTGGCTGGCTGGCTGGCTGGCTGGCTTACTCAATTACTTTCTTTCTGACTTGATTACGTGCTTACGTGCTTACAGCCTACTGACTGACTGCCCATCTGACTGCCTGACTACTGAATGGCTGACTGACCATTTTGGATGGATGCTGGTTTATTTGGCCGAATATATCAATCATATTTTCGTATACTTTAAATTCCATTCAGCAGAGATTTATGCCTCAATTCAACTGGCAGAAATCAACACGCCACATCATTCACTGCCTAGCTGACCAACTCCATCCATGACTCACTCACTCACGCATTTACTTACTCACTCCCTCCCTCACCTAGCCACTTACTGGCTTTCTCTCTCTCACACTGGCTGACTGCACGCCTACTCGACTGACCAACAGCCTGACGAACTGTCTCACTGACTAAATGACCAACCGATGAAGCAACGAAGTATCTGGTTGAAACACAGAGGAATTTACACAAGATGGTTCGATGCTAATTTCGGTGAGCGGGAGGGAAGAGGAGGGGAGAACCAGAGGTTCGCTGATTGATAGAAAATTGACTGAAAAAGAATAACTCTGAAAGGTGTGATTTGGATAATGCAAGTGTATTTATTATTAGTAAGTTGTACAGAGGATATCTATCTAAAAGTACACATTGTCCACCGTCTTCAGATCAATGATGACAGCATTTTCTTCACGCAGGAAAGCTTGTGTGAATAATGATGTGTTCTGATTAATTAGTCAATTGATGTCTGCTGCGTTAATGCTTAATGTCTTCGGCAGCCTTTACAGCAGCCACCTGGACAATTTCCACCTCGGCATCCACGGCATCCACAACACCCTCCACGGCATTTGGGGCATCCACCAGGACAGCCAGGACAACCACTGTTTGCTGCTGCTGCTGGTTCTGGAACTGGACCTGCAATAACTGAAATCACAGAACAACAAAACACCACAATTTAATACTCAGTCATTACTCGCTTCATACATTCACCCACCCACTCACTCACTCACTCACTCACTCACTGACCCACTGACACGCTCACTCTATCACCAACTCAGTCACTCCTTCATTCATTGTCTCATCAACTAAGGTAGCATGTAATGACATCATTTCTACTGAGTGAATGTGTTATTTGTCTGTCTGCATTGTCTATCTCTTCTCTTATGTCAACGAGTGATCATGGTCATGACGTTGGTGTTGATGATGACGTGGAGTAGGAAGAGGAAGAGGAGCAGTAGCAGGAGCAGGAGCAGGAGGAGGAGGAGGAGACGCAGGAGGAAGACTTACCTCCCATTTCGAATCCCAGTGATGCAACGAGTACAACTAAGACGAGCTGAAATGAAAATGCCCATCAGGAAGGAAGGCATACAATATTATACAACCAGAGAATTGTAACATACAGTGAACATCTGCATTGTCGTTTACTGTCAACTTGAAGCTACCTACTCACATACACCGTGCTTTTTATACTCCTCGAAGTTAACCTGTCGAGCGAACCCGTGGTCACACTCGAAGTCAGCTGATCAGTAATCAATCAGTGGAATCAACGAGTACGCGTAATGTGAAATGGTTTGATTGACATGCTCACTCGAACGATCGACCGCTCGATCGTTTGGAAGATCGATGACTTGTTCACCAGGTGGCTGAATCGCTCGCTCGCTTGCTCGCTCACTCGCCAGCCTGGCAATTCATTTTTCCCTTTCACCTATTCACCATGTGATGAACAAATAAGTCATCTTTGTATTTGTGGCTCAGTCCGTCATTGCATCTGGTTGGTTGGTTCGTACGTCCGTTGGTTGATTAGTTCTTCAGCTCGTTGGTTATTCATTTAGTTAGTGGGCCGATGCATGCGTCTTAATCCCCATTTTGGAATAGTTTCAATTGATTGATTGACTCGCTGACTGACGTGGATAAATTGGAAAACACTTTGCATTCTGCAATTCTTAAATGCAAACTTTGCTTAGTCGCCGTCATTCGGCGGACAAAGTGAGATAGCTGGCTAGCTCGCTGTGTGAAAATTCTCAGCGAAATCTGGGAACAGACAGTCTTATTAATTCTAGTATAAATCGGATGCATTCCAGATCTGTGAATCAATCTCACATTCACACATACACATACACACACACACACACACGGATTGACTGCTCTATCGCTTCCTCCCTACACCTCACATTCATCCACAAGCTATTCACACACTCACCACATCCTTCCTATTCTCTGTCTCTCTTTCAAACTCTGTCTCCTCCTCTCTTCCTCCCTCTCTCTCTCTCTCTTGAATTCATCGTAGTTATGCATCAATGAAGAGTCACATCGATGTGAAGAAATATTTCAGAAGATAACGTATGAAGATGATGAGTGAGTAGAAGGAAGAACAGTTGAATTTATTGATTGACTGATTGGTTGTTTGATTGGTGCAATGGGTGAAATGCTTCCTGGATGAATAAAATCGAAACATCATACATTCTTCTGCTGCAGCTGCATTTATACAAGGATGGTTTCGTTCTGTCATGTTTATATAGTATAGTATTGCTGCTGTCTAATCAATGCCTGGCACACCACAGTAAGTAAGCAAGTAAGTGAGTGAGTGAGTGATTCGAGGTCGTGACACTCAGGATTCATTCTACGAAACCTAGTCAATTCGTCGTAGATAGATTGGCTCAGTCAATGGCACATGGGGAAAATGAATATGATGGGTTGTATTCGCAATGCAAATATCGCACGCCACAGCCACCGTCACCGCCAGTGCCACCGCCACCACTTTACTTACAAAAACTGCAGTAGTTATAAAATTAATATTAACAGTCCTTACAACTATCTTCAGTCATGATCGTTTTGACATGCTCACTCAAACGAGCATTCGCTGTCTCATTGATTTTTCCTTCTTCTTTGTAATTTAACATATATAATTTTTTAGTTTCTGCAATTTTATGCAATTTTATTGACATATTAGTAGATATATGGCACTTAGGTTTACAGGCATGTAATATCACTGTCTTGAGAGGGGAATGCCGCTCAGTTTGTAAATTATCTGTACTATTATTATTCGAATAATGTGATAGGCTACAAGTTAATTTCTGTAATTCATTTAACACTTTACATGGACGAAACATGTATGCATATTTTTCCTCCATTCCGTATTTCTTTATGTTCTTTCCTGCATTGTCAACTGCTCAGCCTCGTATTCCTAAATCGACTTACTTTTCTTTAGGAGCAATTATTCGCCAGTTGATTTTAACTCTTATGTATTTTTTATGCTAACAGTTTAGACTAGACAGGGACCAATCTCGTAACTGTCAGAACATCTTTGATTTGTTTCACTTTCAAGTGCTGTACAAGATCGATTTCAGGCGTTTGTTTCCCACAGAACAAAGTAGTTACAAATATTAATTAATCAAGTCCTCCTCACAGCAAAATCATTGAAACCTAACCGTTACTCAGGATAGTTGAGAATACTACACCCAGGTTTAAGATGATTCATTTGTTTCTAGGGGAAAATAACTCGTTCCTACAAGATAACGCGGAGCTAGAGGTGCGTTTAACGTCATATGCATGAACAGCGTGTATGCCATCCATCACATCACTGAACTATGCAGTTACATGAGATTAGGAGTAATTTTCGATTCGGAAAATACTATCCTACTTCTGATGAACAGGCTAGCAGTATTTCAAAGCATTCCAATCCGCCGAGAATTCGCCTAGTGGTGAACATATGTGCATTATTCCACTGAGTATATAGGTTCAAATTCATCTCCTCACAGAAAGCCTTTCCGGTACTTCTGTGCCAGCTTACAAAGATGTGATTCTCTTTAACACCTCCTGCTCTTCTACTTAAATGTCCTTCAATGTAAGTACAAACAAAAATATTTTATCACATTTCATTTCATTACTATTACGTGGAATTAAAATAAGGCATGAAGTGTAATTTGATCTTGTTCCCCAAATGTCTAGGATTGGTAAGAATAATTGTAGAACCAGACGAGGAAATTATCGAAAAGCATATTTTTTGTTTAATTTTTTTGTTTTGTGAGTATGATTTAATACATTTTTTATTCAAAATGAATAGTGACACTCTATCATAGAGTAAATTTATGGGATTAAAGCATACAGTGATGTAGTATTATTTACTGATGACGATTTGAGCACAATTTATCGCTCATGGCGAATATCAAAACATTCTCTCATATCAGGAAATTTTGTTTTCTTCTTGCCTGGAACAAACCCCACTGTGTTCTTTATATTTTCGTGAAATACCAAGACTTCTTACTCAAACAACGTGAAATAAACTCATTTTCTTTCAAACGCATAGTGTTCTCTTTCATTTTGTCGGCCTGCTTTGTCATTATTGTAATAGTTTGCACCTTATAGAAATTTGGAAGAAATTCAAATTGTCTTTCTAAACAAACATCAATAACCAAATCAGTGAATCCATCGGAGAGTTGCATCATCAGAATAAATGTCACTGAAATTTGTGCCAAGTGGAGTAGATACTCTCAATTAATTGCGTATTACGATAACTTTTTGTTTCCTAATAATTGATTGATGATTATCTCATATTATTTTGTCTCAGTATGACACCATGTATACCTACCGTGCACTTAGTTAGGTCTACAGCATATGAGACAAAGAGGCTAGAGATTCAGAATAAATTAAAAAAGAAAGACAGCATATACGTGAAAACGTAAAACTTAAGGATTATTCATTAAAATAAACACCTAGTTCAAAGTACAGTCTGTTTTCGCCGGTGAATTCATTCACTTAGATGTACTGTCGCAATTATATATACTTACTTTCTATGTGTGTGCACATTAGGTTTATCCGATAAGAATAAAAATAATTTAGGTTTGTTCTTGTCAAGAGGAAGGAAAAAAATTCACATACGAGAAGCTATATTCAATGAAGATAGACAGTTGGGCAGACAGACAGACAAATAACACATTCACTCAGTAGAAGTGACGGAATTAATTAGTTACTTGATTGATGAAACAATGAATGAATTAATGATTATTGAATTGTAGTGTTTTGTGGTTTCAGTTATTGCAGGTCCAGTTCCAGAACCTGCAGCATCTGCAGCAACAAACAATGGTTGTCCTGGCTGCCAAGGTGGAAATTGCTCAGGAGGCTGCTGCAAAGGCCCATTACCCATTATATCAGGAGACAATAATTAATTAAACAGAACACCCCATTACTCATGCAAGCTTTCCAACGTGAAGAAAACGCTGTCATCATTGATTTGAAGACGGAGACCAATGTGTACTTTTAGATCTCGTCTCTACAGTTTTCTAATAATAAATACACTTGTTTTATCCAAATCACACCTTTCAGACTTGTTCTCCTGAGTCAATTATCTGTGAATCAGCGCTTTTCTGTCAATCAGCGAACCCCTAATTCTCCCCTGCATTACCCTCCCTTCACCTCCTACTCACGGGAATTAGCATACAGCCATGTTGTGTGAATTCCTGTGTGTTGTTTTAACCAGATACTTCGTGGTTGTCAATAACAAGTTCTTCGTTGGTAACTCGGGTGAAGTGATATCTGTGGGCCATTGACAGTGACAATTTGTGCCCAATTAGCAGTCAACTTGAGGTAGTTTTTTAACTACTGTCATTTTATTAGCTCTCAAACGATAACTGCATCTCTTTGTCTATTACAAAACAAACTGTTTTTGATCAGTGCCAGATATTGCTTCTGCAGACCAATGGACGACTGGAGAACACTACCCTTAGCGTTTCTGTGAAGAATATTCTTCTCAAAATGATGAAATTCTTGTGTCAAGAATATTGCTGCTTGAGTTTCCCTTAAAATGAAGGTTCATATAAACTTCGTTTTGGAAGAAGTAATGTTTCGTTCCTCTGGGCTTCGATATTCTTTTCAGTGAATCTTGACAGGTATCCATTTCGGATGAAATTTTCTTTCAAGAGATCTAGTTCTTCTTCTGTGGCGTTGGGATTACAAATGTATTAGACCTCAGTGACAAGGGAATCAATTAAATTTCTTTATTGTACAACAGGCCACCAATTGTATAATCTCCATTGATGTCCGTTCCAAGTAGGTTTCCCGTAGCCCAGCTGACCTTATTATGGTTCCGTCAGATTTTCTTGTTACTTGCACATGAAGAAATGAAATTTTGGGTTTGTTTTCTGTTTCCAGAGTGAATTTTTTTACCGGAAGGCAAGTGTTACACATCTGTTGTAATTGATTAAAGTCATAACTATTGTTGAGAATGCTGAAAATGTAGTCTACTTGCCTTGTATACAGTGGTAAACTGTCGAACAAATATTCATGCAAGAAAATGGCGTATGAATATCATGTTGCGTTTGTTCACAAACAGCATTAACGTCAGTTTTCACCTTGTCTCGTTGTTAGTTTATGGTAGTCTGTCAAAAATTTAGACAAGTGAATGATTATTCTGTAGCTTTACATAGGTAAATACCTATCGTGCCACTTATTTTTCTTTCTTTAGCGTTCAAAGTTATGCTACTTATCACTAGTTAGTAGTCTGCTGTTGTATTATGATATTTTCATAACCTTGAGTGTTGTTTTCTCTTGAAGTTAAACTCACTTCGTATACTAATGCTCTATTTAATATACGGTAATTGCCTTCTTACGTTTAAACGGTATCTGTTGTACGTGCTTTTTCATATACCCTTCTCTACTGAACAATATTCGTTCAAATTCACTTCATTTTTGTCTGGCAGTCACAGGCTGTTAATTCTTAGCCTGGATCACCTTTGACGAAGCTTTACTGTGTTTTCGATTGACGCTTACTGCCTGTGTATTCAACAAACACTCAGGCACAGACATCTCACAATGTAAGGTTTCTATAGTATATTCCGTTAATTTTTGCGTAACATGGTACTTCTTACCAGACAAATCCCGTGTGTTTTGGATTCTACGTGTAAATCAACGAGTGGTTCAATTAATCGATTGTTATTATCGCTCTGCATTAGTTAGACGACATCTACACGATAATTGTCTCGTAACCTGGAATTTTGCACTTACGAAATTTACACTGTGGTAAGGGAAGATAAATGGCACTTCCCCCTTGATTAGTAAATATCGGACCAGACGAATCCTACAAATTTCGCCTTCGCATTATATTCTACAAAAAATGGTTTGATTGTTTTGAAAATGAATCCTATACTCATTCCTTGCAGAAGTCAAATATTTCAGTATTATTATTTCATAATCTGTTTCGCTTCAACATAGATAATGCATGAAATACTGTAGCACGTGCATGGGGTAATACAGGTTGTATTTCATAGGAAAGCAATTCTGAACGCTACAAACAATTATCAATAAAGATTATCAGAACGAAAATCTCTTCAATTTTTGTCTATACTTCTAAATTGGACGGAAGTACGATGATTACTAAAATCGGTGACGACGTCTGTCACCAGCTGACAGGTGGTGATGAATAATGCATTTTCTATTTACCTACTGGAAGTCAGTGGTGGGATGAATAGCTGAGTGGCAATATCCCTGATGCCCGGCCAACGCACTCCTTTGCCTCGCTAAAACAGTAATAAATCCGTTAAAGAAGGAGGTTAGATGATGGGGGTAGCAACCTCACCAGTAAAAAACAATCACCACTGCTCTCGAAACTTCAAGTCTCTAGCTTTAAGCCCTATGTTCCACTGGGAACTGAAGGAATAAAAAATTATAATATCTCTGATTGCATCAATTTTTGACGCGTGTTTGGGTTTGCTAGAGGTTATCAGTTTCCCTTAGGTTGCAGATATGTCTAAATCATGAGTTTTAATACGTGAGGTACATAAATCCAGGACGTTGTACCAATTGTCCTCAACCATCCGACCGATTGTAATGTTTAAGTTTACTTATTGAAACGGAATGTTTAAGTTTTCTATACTGTAGAGATAAATAATCATGTTCAAATTAGAATGGCATAAAATAATGTTTGTACTTCAATAAAGGAATTATTATGAATAGTATACACTGACTGCTTTCGAAAATAGCTTCAGTGTAGTATGAACTCTAAATAAATGCAAAATGAAATCGTATACTTGGTGCGTGAAGGAAGCATTACCAACAGCTTGCTGCAGACTATCATCAATAGCTGGCTTCACTGATTTGACATCAAGGTTCAAAATGGCAGAAATGATAGGAAACACGGAACTCTCACTACAGAAGTGACTAACAAATACATATGTAGAAGCAAATGAAGATGGATTGAACCTTAAACTCTGAGGATATCGTTGATAAAAATCGAACGCCGACTGGTTGAGTGGATATCGAATGTGAAACGTTGAAGTTGACATTCGTTATAGAGATATGTGGAGGAACTCATTTGGGGAGGAACTGAAATCGTATGTGTATCCTTGCAGGCAGAAATAGAGGACTGGGGAGAAAGAGAAAAGCTAGGGGTGTTTTGTTGAAAAACTATGTGCCACTCAGTACGATAGGAAATCAAAATACGAATATCGGTATAACAATAATAATAATAATAATAACAATCCAAAAGTCCATATGTTCACTGAAATAGTCTAGTAACCACAGACGCCATGGAGCAGAAACATGACATTACTCAATCCCTAATCACTATTTAATGTATCCGTTGCAGTTATGCACGAAGCCAATCGTGATCTAAAACATCTTAGCAGTAATGTTACTGAATAAGGCATATGTTAACGTGAGTGCTAGTTCCAAATAGGACATCAGTTCCCTCATTTTAGCGAATTTGCCTTGAAGATGAGTACCAGCAAGCACGAAACATAGATCCTGGGCGTCCTATTACGTCGAATAACTCACAGTTAATATTTATGGTCACAGAATTGAGAAAATGTGTTAGTGTTTCAGCGGTAATCGTCCAACAAAAGGTATCCTACAATCACCTGAATCGTAAGACATTAGGCACACGAAATCCATGACGAAAAACGAGAACGAACAAATGTACTTGTGAAACGGCACATGAAGAAAAAATTGACACAGGCATTTACCTACTCATGAGTAGTTCAGATAAATCGCAGACATTTTATCTACAAGGAAACGACAAATAATAATTGTTCTCGAGGTTGAATAAATAAGAACGATGAGATTTTTAACATCGATAATATTGAGAAGAAAAAACAAGTAGTTCACCAGAGTGGCTCTTTTCAGTGAAATCATTTTCCTTAGCTGTACACTCACATTTATATAGAATTTTCCACTTAAGAGAATCGTAACTAAATTCAAGAGTGTCATACTCACAGCCAGCAGCAGCAACAACGACAACACCAAGCACCAATCACAATCAACTGGGGAAATTCGGCAAAGGTTAATTCCTTCAGTTACCCAGGAAGCATCGTTTCAACCACAGGCAGTCGGCACGACGAAAATACAATAGCCAGAATCGGAATGCCAAAGGACACCTTCAAAACTCTGAAATCAGTGTGGAACTCTTCTGCACTCATTCAGCACAGAGAACAAGATTCACATTTTCAAAACAAATATTGAATCAATCGGTCTGTCCATATCGGTTTGAAACTAGACCAGTGTGTCATGATGTGTGGCCATTTACTGCTGTTCTCCTTAATTTAATATCGAAACAACAAGGAAATGGAATATACCTCTTTCTAACTCCTCCATTGTCTGCTTGTCTATATTTATCAGAACTTCCTCATTATTTTTCTTATTATTACTGTATTAATCCTCAATTGTTGTTCGTTGAACTCTAGCTGCGAACAGTTCTTTCTTATGTCAGTATGAATAGGAAACCAAGTTGATGACTTTTTCGAAAGGAAATACTTCCCTTCACTTCAATTGTCTATCTGTATTCATGAGAAATCGGCCTAAGAGTTTGTTTTACGAACTATGGTTTCAGACAGCTTAACTGTTATTATTATGATTCCATTTGATCAGAATGTAACATGGCTCTTCAAGTACACACCCTTACGCTATCCTGTACCCTGCAGTCTTGTGTTGATTAAAGTCTACAGGTTGTTGGATAATCCCTCGGTGACGCGTGCATCAACTTCATGATCTAACAGGAATATTGTCGGTTACGTATCTTCATCACCCCTGTATTTTTCATGCTGAAGTTAGGTAAATACACATAATTCTTATGAAATATTTTACGAACAACTGTCACCTAATATTTTGGTCAGTGCCGTTTTATCTTATTTCGGATTGTCAACTAGATGACCCCCTATCCTCTTCAGTGAGTGATGGTGTTCCCACTGTGACCAGCAGCCGTCAGTTCACTCATCACTTATTACCCAATTATGACAATTATCAGCCATCCAGATGTTTATATCAATTTCAGTCATCACAGTGTAATCATTGTCTATCTGTTTATGTATCTATCCACGTGTAAAAGAAACAACCAACCCGAATTCTTAAACAACTCGACCATTAGTGCTGCATAACCAGCATACATGGTAATACTCGAATGTTATCTGAACATGTAACCCATAAATAAATCGTTACAAGCAATCCCTCGTTTTCAGTGCTGCAAAAATGAGTAAAGCACATATTGACCTGAAAGCATAAGTACATCTGTATTCGCAATACATAGTTAATCTGATCAGTACCCGTCTTTCAGTGATAAAGTGAGATTGAAAATTCCTTCTTATATTTCGTGAATACTTCGTAAGTCAACTGTTTCCTTAGTCAGTAGAAGTTTATGAACACGTAATTTATGTTATCGCATTGAACACTGCTAATTTCTCCATCATAATGTTGAGAGATTTGAAAGTCAGTTACCAGCCGGCATAGTTCCAGTAGGTGTGGCATAAGCAGGAACATTACAGCTGCAACGATCAGCTTATAGAATAGCCAAAGTAAACGGTTGTGAGCAAAATGAATAGTCACTGACGCTTAATCCCTATTACGAATTTATCAATGGACAATATTACGCTGATATAATCTGGGAGTCTTGACTTTTATTGTCGGTCATATGGTTTCAATACATGCGTCGTAACGTTACTTCGTCAGGGTTGACATATTCTGAACTTGATCACTTGTGGAATAATAATGATAGTTACCATGATTATGCACCTTTTTATTTCACACTAATATTAATGTGACAAATAAGGTTTCGATATGTCGTGCAACTATTAAGCTACTATTTAAGGATGAATCATTATAGGTTTACTGTGACAACTGATTCCCAAGCACCATTACATCTGTGACCATTTTACAAGTAAGGTGGGTATTACTAGCAAGAACATGTAAGTAGTATGTATTGCGTGTTGTCTTCGGTGGATAAAGGCGGTACTACTTCAATGGTGATGTAGAGAAATGAAAGATCCTTGTGAAACAAAGGAAAATCTGAAAGCATTACAATGGAAGTACAAGATGTGCAGCATATTGAAATAGAGATTTTCACATAAAGTGTATGCATTCTCCCATATCTGTTCATAAATTCGCCAATACACAATTCCGCCATCGAAAACTGTTGTATTTTACTGTTACCTAACTATCCTATCGAGATGTTTACTTCATCCTTGTATTTCATTCAGGAGGTACATACACCGAGTTAGTCACAGTAATGTTGCATCAGATATATTATTTTTCAATAAGGCACAATCCTTAAATATCATGGGTGATACGATAATTTTCCTCTGCTTTCTTAAATTTAATATCCAAACTCTGCTCATGTGAAGTACGATTCTATTTCAACTCCTTCCCTCCACCTTCCCTAGCATAGCATCTTAGTAGCCACTGTTCACTACAGTTGTCAAAGATAACGAAATATTTTTGATGAACTTGCATATAAACTTTTAGGTTCGTATTAGTTTCTTGAGGGCTATAAACCGTAAGCCTTGGACCTAGAATTCGAGATCGTTGAAATAAGAATAAGCCTAACAGGATTAAATGAGCTCATCATTATTATTTCATGGTTGCAACCAGAACAATACGAAAGTACCGGTTGAAAAAACGTTTCGAGATTGATAGGAACTATAAGTAACGCATTCCTAGGATGGCGTAAACTGTTAAATTATTAGGAGTTGGAAGCGTGCGCAGTGGTGACCAGCCACCTACAACTGTGAACTCTCTGCAAACGTGACTGAAAGAATACAGCCTACCGCACCACCAAGGACTAGACAGATCATATTAGTTACTGCCTAGTAACCAATTGACGTATATTACATTCATTCTTCAACAGAATTAACGTCAATTTTCTCATTCATGCTTTGTTGCATAATAGTAATCTGTCGAAAATAAAGTGAATGATTGTTCATTGACCTTCTATAATTGTCTCATACTCAGTATCTCTTGTACTTGCAAAACATAGACTATGGTTCCGAAAATATATCTGTTTAGTGTAAATTGTCATCATGTAGTAAGGTAGATGACACTTACCACTTGACTAGTTCCTACTGGAGCAGAGGAATCTCGCGCATCCTAATCTTTCCAGTACATTCTACATAAAATAGTGTGGCTGTTTTTGGAAATGAATCCTATATTCCTTTGTAGCTGAACTGAAATATTCCAATATTGATACTTCATAACCTCGTTTGCTTCAACCAAAATAAGACAGGCGATAATACCATATACATTTCGTGTGTTATCAATTGTATTTCACTAGAGGGTAAATAAGAACATCAAATTAATGATAATTAAAATATGATCAGAACAAAAAACGTCTACTTATTCACTCATATACCACGAACACCTGCTAAACAATCATGTTAACAAGGTTAATAATATCTGAAATGAATCTGAAAGAATTCTGCTGATAAACCAGCCAACAACCTAGTACGCAACAAATACGTTGAAGGAAATTGATGTAGACTTCATGTATATTGATGAAAAATTGAGGCAACAACACACACCAGGACCTCGAATCTAATCCAAAAGAAAGAAACGATGAGTTGAGTATCTGAAGATGACATGGAGATCAACTGAAAAGGAAATAAAAGCGTATGGGCAGTCGTGGGGACAACGAAATATTGTGCTGGAAAGGTCGCATGGAAGATTATCACACCTGCATTCCAATTCCCTATTAGTTGTCTTCAGAGAAGTAAACACTCATCGCAGTAGAACGAAATGAGATAATCGTAAGGAAGAACAAGTTAGTGCTTTTATAATTTTCTCATTTTGGCGAAATATTTGGATTTTTTGTTTTAGTGTAAAGAAATAAGTGGTGATATTAGTAGACAAGGTCATTGACAACATGATTCCCACGTTGTTCAGGATTCTGAAACTAGTAGGAAGTGTCCGCAGATATGCATATGCAGGTTACCACTTTCCCTTCATGCTTCCAACATGGACGAAAATGCGAAATTTACAAAAAAATTCTTGGCAACTTCCGATGGATTGTGATGAACAATGAAGTCAAGGCATCAATATGCTCCTGCAGCAAATAACTGGCCAAAAGGATACTTCACGGTAGTGTTTTTCACCGCGTATATGCATTCAATAGGGTAGATCAGTTTCTCTGAGGTTGCAAATATTGTCTAATGAAGAGGAGTGATGTCTGTGTTACAAAGAGCAGGATATTAAGTCAACTGCCTTCAGTCACCCAACTCATTGTTGTATTTAAGTCATCCTGATAAGATGCGATTCATCTCTAATAATTAATTTTTTCTACACTGAAGAGATGAATAATCACGTTCAAACTAAAAATAGCATAAAATGATGGTTTTAATTCTGTTTAGGAATTACGAAGGAAGCTTTCATTGACAATTCGTGAAAGTTGTTCTACTTGGCTACCGTACTCTGAATAAACGCAAAGTAACTCATAGACTTGATCAGTGACAAAAGGCATCTGCAACAGTCTCCTGCAGACTTTCATCAACACCTGCCTTTCTCTGTGTCGATTCTGAAATTCAGATGGGCTGAACGGATAAGTAACACGGAATTCTGAATACATGACAATGAATAAGCGGTTACTCAACAAATACTGAGAATCAAATGGACATGGACTGAATGTACGATGCTAGGAGCGTTATGCGATATTGTGCATCAGGCCCTAGACTGGAAATCGAATGATAAACGACTAGTTGTGTTTTTTCCTTCTAAGTTGACATGAAGGAAATTAAACCATATCGGTTAATGATACTTCAAATTCTGAAGCCTGGCAGTGTTTCTGAACTCAGCATTTATTTTATTATCCTTCCGAATCATACAACACTGAGCATACAACTTTATGACTAGGACCGAAAGGGAAGAAATTTATCCAACCTCCAAGTGGCTGTGGATTTTATCAGAACGTAGAAATCCTTATGGCTGTAAAATTGCGTGTGATATAGTTCAGGGAAGCTATTTTCGGAGAATTTATTTTCTATATCTATGCAATGTAATTTAGATCGTATTTTCAACAGAAGAGGATAGTAACAGAATTGATGAAATCTCATAATCACAAACTGGCAGAGGCTTGAATTCACGAGCCATTGCTCTTGAATTCGTGCCAGAATGGTCTGCAAGCTTGCCTCAGAATTTAGAGGTACTGTAATCGAGACCGATGGTTCTGTAATGCCAAGGACCGCCAAACTAGGAAAAAAATTATGATAATATTTCAGTGATAATTTTTCTGTTTTGGTAATATTTCTAACAAAATGTCCATGATTGGACCAGCTGTTGGAGTTGTTTTGTTTTTATTTCACACATGATGACCTTTAGTTTGGCGTTTATGTTCATTCACTCTGATTTTGAGTGATATTGACGTTTGACCCACGTATTTAGTGGGCACAGGATATTTTGTAAATTACATTATTTTTATGCATTTTTATTGCACCTTTTAGTTAATTTATTTTGATTTCTCATTAGATGCGTTGGTTTGAACGTGTACGAATCCCAGTATTTCTGAGATTTCTTCGAATCGCCTCGGATGTACCAGATTCTTCTTCATATTATATATGAAAAATTCTTTTGGGTAATTGGTATCGAGTGACATTTTGAATGAGGAAATTATTCCTTTTCTTTGGTCATCTAGTGTTATTGTAAGTCTGCGTATTCTGTCCGCAAGATTTCCCTTTTCTGTTAATAGATGAGCTGAGTAATAATCAAGGAGTCACCCAGAATATGTAGTTTTTTCTATATAGCGTCGTTTCGATGATGCCATCTGTTACTCTTCGTACTTTGCAGTCTTACATAGGCAGTTCCCCAATTTCATTCTCTATTTCCATGGTTGATTTTATTGAGTCATATGACTGTTAATGTGTGGCAAGAATTTCTCAAAAACATTATTTTCCTTTATAACTAACGTGTCGTCTTTATATGTCCACCAACATTTTATTGATGACCTGAATGGTTTAAGTGCGTTCTCTTACCGAAATTCCATGAATATATCAGCTACTATTGGTAAGATGACTGCTCCTTCATTTGTTGGAATATTTTTCCTTCAAATGTAAAATATGTTGTAGTTACACAGAATTCACTGACTTCCATCATCTCTTCTACTGATAATTGTGTCCCGTCTTTCAGGTCAGGGGTGCCACCGACAATAATACATCTCATCCAACAGCTATACGACAATGCTGCATGCCAAGTAATCCACAGTGGGAAACTTACGGAACCCTTCGAAGTGAGGACAGGAGTAAGACAAGGCTGCCTACTATCGCCAATGATTTTCTTGATTGCAGTAGACTGGATAATGCGACAAACAGTGGGCAATGAGGAAACAGGCATAAAATGGACTCACACAAAAAACTTGGAGGATTTGGACTTCGCCGATGATATATGTCTGATTTCCCACAAACTGGAAGATATGCAAGCGAAAAGCAACAAGTTGGCAGAAGAAGCATCAAAGATAGGACTTCAGGTGAACACAGATAAAAAAGAGGTGATGAAAATTCCTGGACAAGAACAACAACAACAGACAACAATCAGCATAAATGGGAGAAACCTGAAAGAAACTACCTCCTTTACCTACCTGGGAAGCATCGTTTCAACTACAGCCAGATGGAACTGACGAGGATATCAAAGCGAGAATTGGAAAAGCAAGACAAGCTTTCACTACTCTCAAGTCTGTGTGGCGGTCAACAGCACTACTCAGAATCAAAAATAAGATCCGGATTTTCAACTCCAATGTGAAGTCAGTCAGTGCTACTATACGGATCAGAGACTTGCACTGTGCGTCATAAAGAGCATATCAAACAAACTACAGACCTTCATAAACAGCTGCCTTCACTCAATACTCAAGATCAGATGGCCAGAAATGATCAGCAACAGGGATCTTTGGGAGCGAACCAACACAGCAGGAACCGATTGTGAAACAAATAGGCAGGAGGAAGTGGAGATGGATTGGACATACTCTTAGTAAACCAGCAAGTGACATCACTAGACAAGCCCTCGAGTGGAACCCGAAAGTGAAGCGGCGAGTTGGTCGTCCAAGGGTGACTTGGAGGAGGTCATGTGAAGAGGAGATGAAAACGTGTGGACAAACTTGGAGCCAGGTGAAGACTCTAGCAGGGAACAGAACGCAATGGAGACGCACGGCTGAAGCCCTATGTTCCTGTAGGAATTAAAGGATACAATAATAATAATAATTTCAGGTCATCGTCTTTGTTTAGTCTCGTTTCCAGTGCATCCATGGCCATGTGAACGGGTATTTTGGTATAGATACTGTGTTAATTCCTTTCTTAGCTATTCTCTGTTATTCTTTCATGTGTGTTCGACTTGATGCTACTTAGCATTAGTAAGTAGCATGAATATGTTTTACATCTTATAACTGACGTCTTTGCTTATGAGGTTTAACTCACTGAATATGTTTACGCTCTATTTGATGTATTGTAAATATTTTCTTATAGTCGAACAATATTTGCTGTATATGCTTTATTCGAGTGCCCTTTACTGCGGAACATTACCTATTCGTATACCTTTATTGTGTGTCTGGCGTTTGCGATCTGTTTAGATAACACGTGGATCGCCTTACACACAAATCTGCTGGCTCTACGTATTGACACACACTGACTGTGCTTTTTGACAGCATTCATCCTCAGACACCCCACAACTGATGCTTGTATATTATATTTCTTATTTTATGTTTAATATAGTAAGTACCACGTTTTAGACGAATCCTGTGTTTTCGGAATTTGCGCGTCACTCTACGTGTTATTTTAATAACCTTTTGATCATCGTCCTGAATTTCGTTTGAAAGAAATTCACAACTCCATTTAGCTCTCTTCTCCAGTAAAATATGCATAGAGTTGCTTGATTTAAGTTTCGACGATAGTGAACTTGACAAGGAGAGCAGGTAAAACACAAAACAATTTCAGCTGAGACGCTCAAATCAATGAAGCAGAGATGCACGTTTGCCAATAAACATCACTGACTCGTATTCCCCATGGCGAAAAATATCATTAAGACAAATAAATTAATGTTTGAAATTATATTATGTTGAACAGGATCATATGAGAGTAAACTCAAAAAAACATTTAATTATTCACTGGATAATTTAAACATGCAATGACAATGACAGTTAGTAGTTAGTTCAAAACAGAAAGTCATGACGTAGCACGAAGTTAGGTGAACAACTGTTACTCAGAAAGAGAGTACAAATTTAATGTTTCAGATAAATTAAAATATGTCAGTTTGGATTAATTATCAGTTCGGCTGGCAAAATAGTTGTAGTTCCAGAAGACTTCTCCTCAGCAATCTGAAAAACACAAAATTCCATTTGATTGAACTTCTGTCTTTTAATTTCAAAATGATTTTATTTTATAAAATTTCAAGTTTGCCTAATATGATGTTTCAGATGGAAGGAGTAAATAAAATACAAGTCAGTATGATAAATGTCTTGCATTATCACTATTAAGGTTGAGAAATGTTAAAGTATTGTGATGACCACCTGACATCTTATTATAATATTATGTATTAAAAACCTTATTTGTGAACGGTGTAGCTAAAATTAATAAATTTTTAATCAACCTACCATATTAGATTCTTCAATCATCGCGGCAGGTTATTTCTGGAAATAGAGAAAAGATTGTTGTTTTTACAGTACGTTTCTTTACAAGAAAGTTTGACAACTCTGGAACAGATACAAAACTACTTGGTAAAGATATTCCGAGCACTCAATAAAAACCTACTATAATTTGCTCACAAAAGTTCTTGGTTTTTTATTTGTTACTTTTTCATAATGGAATAATACTAGTGGTATACCGCCCTGACACGTAAATGTATATTTAGTTTCACTCCAGGGAAACGGTTTGGAATAGGCAGTTTGATTTGTTTGATAGCGGTAGTTTCTGGAAAGTGAAATAACCGGGGTGTTTTTCGTATGAGGATTATTTTGAAGGTTTGACAATTTGGTAACTTTGCTTTGCAAAAGTGAGTTTTGTTAAAACATTTCAGTGTAATCACTGTATTCAGAAACAGTGTGAATAATCTCTCACTACTCTGGTAACTAGATACCTGTTTTTGTTTCTGCGTTTATTTCTACGTCATAAATGTTATTTGATTTCATTGAAATATGAGCTGAATTCATCACTAATGTTCCAGTTCACTTATTTGTTTTTTATGTAGTAGTTTTATTTTGAATTGCCATATCTTCTCACTCTCACTTTCTACTATCAACCTTTTCATCGAATTTTGTATTAATAAATTCTGGTTGTTAGATCGTTAAGTATTTTGTATTCATATCTCTTATTATTGAGCAGAAATAATCTTTGAGTAGTGCAAGATGCTTGCATTTATAGTAGCGTATACCTTCTTTAGGTGGTTAACAGTTGAAGAAAAGCCATGAATTACAAGATTGTCTAGATCGTGCAAATATATTTATTCTTGTTTTGTGCCAATTCAATTAACCAGAACAGCTTCGCCCATATTTAAACATTATGGATAATAAGTAACATTCAGAATTTCCGTTTATGGCTTTTTATTCATGATAATTTTTTGTGTATTTTATTGTTTAAGTGAATTTATTGGCTTCAACCAAGCGGTCTGGAGTTTTCTTATCTACAGCTGTACGTATAACTATGAGCTTCAGATCAGAGCACACTGGTATTATTCTTCCGATTCTGGAGAGAATTTTGCTGGTTTCACCGAATTAGTGTCATATTTATCACTTCGTATAACCTTTATGCACCATATGTGTTTCAACTTCATCAACACTGGCCTTTTCAGTTTGACTGGTTACTAATTGTCTTCAAGTTAAGTATTTCTGGTTTCATACCCATCACTTCGTAGTTTAGTTGTTTTATTTTATTTCACTTGAGCTTACTTCTATCGTTGCTAGTCATGTCATTCGCTTTGTTCCATCAAATATTAGTGAGGAATTGTTTCTTCTCACAGTACGATTTACAAATTAATATGGAACTGAATCCTACCATGGCGTGAGAGTGTTATATAAGTATGAATAACTATGATGTACGTGTCCCATTGAAAAGATGAAGAAGATAAAACGTTCTTCTGAATGGAACTTACGTTTGTCATCGGGAAGGTAAATGGTTTCTAAAATTCGACAAATTTTGAATCATTAAGAGAAATGTTTTGCAGAATAACTTAAAATCATTCAGTGGTCTAAGTTCTAAAATGACAGACTCAGTGGGAAAAATGTGTTTGCGCTCTACACTTCAAAGTGTCTGACCATAGATTTACTTATTCATTCAATTTATACGGAAATAAAAAAGCAATGGCGGTTTAATTAAAATACACAAAACAACGGGATTAACAAAGGTGATGGAAGCACTATGAATTAATCAAATGCACCCATAATTATGCTTTGTGAAAACAATGAAATTTAACCTTTGCCTACCCTAACCTAATTGATCTACTGAAATACAGCTCTAGCTGTTCCTTAAATTAGGCCTGCATTGTTAGTGCACGACAATATTGTCATGAGACTTAGCATACTACAGTAATCCTTTTCTTAGTATATTAATATGAATTTGTCACTTACTATCCTCTTAAATTTCGTATACCTTATTATTTTGTTTATTTTATTTGATACCGCACTCGACCATTTCCATTTAAATTATGTCTACAAGTAAATGTGTGATCAAATGTTTATAAAAATATTGTACAATTTTTCATTTTTCCAATAAAGCCCTTCATTAAATAATACTACTCAAATCTACTGAAGTTTCAAATTGGTTTTAGACTTAGCACTAGTGAAAAAATACTGTCAAGCGAACATCCCACTGTCTACAACAAATTTATGTGCATAATCCACCTCTGTTTCAATCTTCCTCTTATACGTTTCCACAGGAAAAATATGCAGGGTCACTTTATCGGAGCATGAGTTATGGCTTGACGATGTTGAACAATTTCGACATGCATATTCTGACGATTGACAGATCCGATCTGTTATTCATGTTAGTCTTCATAGACTTCAGGTTAAGAATTTTTCCGGTCCTACTCCAAAATGTCAACTCTGGTAGTTTCCGTCTAACGAAAGATATACAGAGAAAACACAAAAGCGATACGATAAATTACGCATACGCTCAAAGTAGATATCGTCTTTAAACTCATTCTGGTACTTGTACCGATTCGCAAAAACAGTACGACGCATAGAAATGTGCTTACTTATCTTTGGACCTTGTTTTTTATAAAGTTACATGCTTTAGTCACAAAGTGAGCGTCATAAACAAATAGACAAAATAACGGAAATAACATTGTTTAGTTTCAAAGGCTGTTAACTTTTACTAAATGAACGCAAACAAATAAAGGTTCACTATCTTTCTTCGACTAATTCCGGAATCATACCTCTGTCTACACACAGGAAACTATCAGTTCCTGTCATCATATCGAGAATAAAAGATGCTGTGGATGCAAAGCTCCGCCTTAAACAAGCTGGAGTCAGCTGAAACGCAACGAATTATCATTTAATAGAGCATACAATAATCGAAAATCTTCTACAAGTAAGGGAAAGAGATGCGACGTAGAATGTGAGCCTGATGGCTGACGGACGTTTTTGAGCTGTCAACTGCATAATTTGATCACTCTTATTCACCATGAAATTTGTCTTCTTAAATGCCCTGTTCAAATTTATCAAAGAGATTTATCTTTTTAACCTATTAATGTGTATACAGAAATAATTCTTTTTATGTGATGGTATATGACCACAGTTAAGTTCATTGAGTTGCATTGGTTTAAACATAGAATTTCCAGGAGACAGTTTCCTCATGTGATCAAACAAAGAAGCACAAGTGCGCAGTGGACATAAATAGAAAATTTGACTTATTGAAGCCACTTATTTGTGTAATGGGAACAGTTTTTGCTTGGAAGTGAACATCAGCTTGTTAAGTGAACTATGGTGATGTGGAGTTACACTAACCACACTATACTGAACGGTGCGTAAACTCTAAAATAGATCTATCCAAAGTGTGATTACTTGACGAGACCTTTGCTTAAATTTCCATCATGTGGATGGCAGAGATAACTACACTTGCCAAGAAGGATTGCGATAGCATAAGAATGGAATCAGATGCACTGTATTTGAAACACAATCTCTCGTCGACTAAATGCAAGTTGAAAAGGCAGAGGTTTCGGTGTGAACCAGGAATATTGTCAGAGTTATGTCACATTTCTTCATATTCTTGTAAATGAATACTGCAGATAACTTTTCCATATGTTGCATAAAATAAGTTCACACATAATTGCCTCTACGTATGTTGACAATAATTTTCTTGAAGTGGTTCGTTACGTATGCATATCACATGACCAATTATACACAACAGTAGATTTAAATATTTAAACGCACCCGTGACTTCTGAATTGATGCGACAAAAAAGGCGATAAAATAAGAGTAGAAATGAGTTGAAAAAGAAAGAAGGATAAAACCAAAATATTATTCAAAGATACAGAGAGAACTGGGAAGTATCACTGATACAATTGCACTGCAAAATGAAATCGTTCTTTTAACAAGTAAACGGATTACTCCACACAAATTATCCTGCATCAAAACAAGCCTTGAGGAATTAATGAGCAGTTATCCCGTCAAATTCTCAGGTCATCTCATTCAAGTGACAGATATGTTTGCCTTGACATATGAAGGCTACTTGAACAAACACTGGTGAGTTAATCGGTGGTGCAAAGCGTGCATCTAAGAAGAAACACTTATTTGATGGTTTGATCCTTTCAGAGGCTCTACAATTCGTTCTTCTGTAACAAAAGATGCTGTTGAAATTTTTTACTTTATAAACGGTATATTACAACGTATAACTGTGAACAGTATTCGAGAAACACTGTGAGTGAAACTGTCTCTGAGAAGTGAACGTCGACTTGAAATCATTCTGATGGTTACATGAACTGTGATGAACAAACTACAACATATTACGAGATGAATATGAATTGAAAAACAGAACTATTTGAGTCGTGACTAGATGATAAAAACTCCACTTAAATTTGCATCACAGACGATTAAGGCGAGTTCATCCGTAAATAAGGATTATGAGAGTATTTACTGAGAATGAAAACATTTCGCCTATATAAAAATGGAGTGTCATACATTGTGTTAACAACACAACCTCTGTTTCACCAAATGTGAGGTAACCAGAATAAAGGTTCTGTGTACACCTGGGAAGTTGTCAGATTTATGTCGAATTTCACCATAAACACCCTATTAACTGACTATTGTTGAATAATTTTCAGTGTGATACATAATTATTCCACACATGATTCTATGTATGGTATATTGAGAGGATTGACCAATTCAAAAGGTTCTTGAATCGACCATCCCCTCCAACTCGTCCTGAAATACCAACAACAGACAATGGACATCATTCCTTCAACAAAAGCTGGAATCTTGATTGCAATCATGCTACTGAAAGCCAACTGGAAAAGCAGAAGAACAAGACTAAACCCTTCCTACATCAATGAAAAAGAGGCCACAGACCACAGAGGATATGCTGACGCCATCATTGTAAAGAGTTTGGGAAGAAAGAATGGTACCTACTGGTTGGAAGAAAGAATACCTTGTTAAACTACCAAAGTAAGCCGACTCAGCTCTTGTCTTGATGATCTGAAATGATTACGACAGGAAATGCCTGTTCTGTCGATGTATGTTTGTTTTCATTCAGAAATCCATTCCGTCACTTCAACTAGTCGTCAAAGACGTGAGATATATAATGTATTCCACATTTTTTATTAGTTCACTAGATTTTTTTTAGATGTTATTTTACCAGTTTAGTTCTGGCTTAGCGAGGTAATATCAACTTTGATATTTTCTGACTAGCGAAAGTTGAACAGGGAAAATATGATAACAGCCGGAAATGGCATTCTCTAGTTCCAAAGGTTTTCACACTGTACTAGATGAATGAAAGTGAATGAAGTTTTGATATGTGTATTTATTCCTGTTTTGTCATCTGCATTCATCATTCTGACTAATTTATTCATAAGGTGACTTCTGACTGGTCATATGCTCTATTATATTTCTGAAGATTTATCAATAGTCTTTGCATCGTGTAATTTATCAGCTGCAAATAACTCAAGTAAGCCTTCATATAGTTTGAAACGTGTCGATGTACCCTCAGCTATACATCAAGATGGTTCAACAGTATTGCTGGGGACTGAGAAGGACCAGTGCACACTTCACTTTTTGTTAGTTATCTTAGTGATTCAAACTGGATAGATAAACGTGAAATTAGAGATGTAAAACAAAAGGCACGAGATCAAATAAGTCATATACAGCTTATAATATTGGAAACGAAACACATGAGCTAAAGCAGTTTATTTGAATTGAACACTCCAACCGGACTAAGTAACAACATTTACCACTAGAATTTCAACTACGCGTCAGTCAGTGGATGTGATCACATCACGGATTTTCCGGAAAGAAAAATGCAATGGCCTGTACTTCGATTTAACAACCCAGTAGTTTTTACAGATGTCAATTTTAGTGACTGAAAGGTGAACTCATACTAACATGAAATCGCAAGTCATGCATGTGAGTACATCATTTTACAGCAAACATCAAAATAGGGGTGACACAATTAAGTTTGAGTGTTACGGTGTGCATTCCCACATGAACCTACTGCAGTTCATTTGTCCCTTTTTATTTACAACTTCACTACTTCTAAATGATACAGCTGATTACTGATATTAGCACTGAGTGATTGGACAACCTGATTAGTTACACGGCTGCTTCGTAAATTATAAAAGTGTGAATTAGTCACCTCTTTGTTTGGCGGTTGCGGAGACGTTAACTCATTAACTAACTATTGGTATCAGTGCTAGCGGTGGATGCCCGGTGCGCTCTTGGTAATATCACTGAGTCACTCGTTCTACGAATTGCTGGATGATTTAATGCTTAGAAGTCATAAACATAATAAACCATTAGAAATTGTCAGTTGAAGAAATACGTACCGAGAAAATATTTCTTCCTTATTCTTTCCTGCTGTTCTGTCTGAATGTGCGTATGTTAACTTTATATTTTGCACTATAACTGAGATGCGTGTAATTAATCCAAAGCATTTCCATCGCATTTATTAACCCCATTGTTTTGTATATTTTACTTTACCTATCTTGTTTCTCACCTTCATTTGATTTCTATTGACAAGTAGATATGTGTTGAGATAATTCCTACTGTATTTTTCTTATTATCTCTTAATAAATTCATGTTTTAAGATATGATAAGATCTCTAATTTTTAAGGTTATTCTACAAATATTTTCTTATTTTATGTGATGTACAGTTAATTTCAGATTTTCCTGTGAAAATCCCTGAATATTAGGCATGGATTTCAGCAGGTGGATGAAACAAAATTTAGGCAGACGTCATCTAAATTTAGAAATGAAGTCTGAAGGACAGAGAATCGTGGAGTAAAACAGATGTAGGCACACGGAAAAATCCATCATAATCAAGTTGAAAGTATCCGAATAAGCTGAAGACAGACCACACTTAAGATTCAACAACCAGGAGAATCTGCAAATGTCACAATCATTGTAGGTACCGTGGAATAGTTAGAAAATTTAAGGAACATTATTGGGGAGACCTGCTTCGAAGCATACTGGGACACTCCGGAAGTGAAATTGAGGGAAACCTGTAAAGCCCTTCCAGATGAGAAAGACAACACAAGACAGGGGATGATTCTCAATAGAAACGCGAAGCCATTTGTGTTGAGTGTGATAATGCATCAGAAGAGGACACAGTGCAAAGAAAAACAATGAAAGGAGATGTTGAGTCTAATGTGTAATGTACAAAGTAAAAAGGTGAAAAAGAATGCTTTTAAAGATAGAAAATTCTCCGACACCGTGGCAGTGACAGCAGAACACGCTGCTTTTTGGGGGGCTCAGGACGCCTAATCAGAGAAACACAAAACTATCCGAGGAGAGATCAGCACGCATAAAACCTCGAACGCTTATTCTTTTCATGATTTTGAATGAATTTAGAACAGCAGTTTGTGCAGAATAACATAGTATCATCATTTATTTCGTCGGCTCCAAATCAGCAGCGTACAGAAATGATCGATTTGGAGCACAAAGCAATTTTGATAACACCTACAAATTTTGCATGATGTATATTGATAGCAGACATCAAAATTGATAAGCACTTCCCAGAAAGAATGCTCATACAGCCACTACAGAGAAAGCTCAAGTCTAAACGAAAACAAATGCTTGAATATTGTGGTGAATGGGCTGCGTAATAAAGACAAGGGTGAATAAGATGATTAGTAACTACTAAGTGAGTAAAGATTTGATGAGTTCAATTCAAACTATAGAAACAAGAGACAAAGTAAAACCACGCCAAAGCGAACCAAGGGGGGCTATAAACAAAGACTAAGTGGTTAAATGAAAGACAAAGTGGAAACATTGAATTATTACCAGGGCAAGGATGGACTGATATCTGCTTCTTTTCGAACACGTTGATAGGATTTCAGACCTTTGACTGAGATTTCGTTGGTAAACTTGAGAAGAATCGCACTATTTTATCCATTGATCATTTTGAAGGACTTCATTAAGTTCACTTCGCCACTCGTATCAACAAGATGTCTGCCAGTGACACTATTGTAGACGTTAAATTCACTTCAAACTTATGCGTTTTGGTGCATATCCGGAAAATAAAAGGTGTACTCTTCTTTCTGTTATCTCAATGTAACTGCTACCGCAGAAATATGAAGATATTTATACATAAGATTATCTTTTGACCTTTGATTGTAACGTAGAGGATGTCAACCTCCAAAAGGAGGACAACCTGATTTTTCGCTAGGACTGGCGTGGAATAACGGTCTTCTCAACCTTCAGCAAAGTATCAAGTCGCGACCTCTTGGAAAGATTAAGATTTGCTCTGGGTGCGAAACGCCGCCTTAAACATGCTAGATCTAGGTAATCATGAGTCAACTGAAGTACAACGATACGCGCTGTCATTTGACAGATTATCAAATGGCGGCCAAGTTTCTACCTGAGCTTCAACTTTTTTTAAAAGTGTTTCTGTACTATTGACTGTGAAGTAATTTGGAGGCTGCTTAAACACTATGGACGCAATAGGGGGCCATATGTGATACATCAGAGTTTTTATAAGTATTATTACTCTTATGATTTAAGTTTGAAAAGAAAATTTCATGCGATTTGTCAAATGATGTATGGTGTTTTTGTCTCGTCTATTTAAGGGCTGTCATTCACCAAAGTACCACTTTTATTGATTTATTCATCCAACTTAGAGTTATTTAACTGTCTGACGTTTCATATTATCACTATGAAAACCGATAACACTGATACTGTTGCATTGTAAAAGCAACTAAGTAGGATCAAAATGATTCGACATGCCAAAGGATATCTCATAGCCATTAAGATGTATTCTCACCCCAACTACCATCCACAAATCGGCTTACCTTGATCAATCTTCCCTGTCGAAGCACCTACATTCAAAAACATGCTCTGACTACTTTAAATGACTCTTGAATAGATCTTCACCTGCGACTCATCTAGACTCATCTAGACCCTCGACAGACATCGAGGAATGAAGGGAGTGACTACGAATTTGTATTATTATTAGTAGTTTCCATCGATGAAAATTCTCGTATGCTCAACAGGAAGAAGCTCAGATTTGTTACTTTTGATAATAATTATTTGAATTCATTTATCGAGATATTTTGTGGTGAAAAAATATTTAGGAGAAAAGGTGAATTCCGTTGACTGTCATTTTAATTGTGTACAGTGCAAACATAAACTGTCTAATACACGTTGCTCAATAATTTGTGAGTTTATGGAACACACAACAGAATATTTTGAGATGGCAAGAAGTGTAATTATGTGGGATGTTAATTCATCCGGTGTCATATATTATCCACTCTCGTGGGATTTTCGATAATGTGACAAAATGAACTCTCTCATACTAACCACACAGGTGCTGATGTTTCCATGAAGCTTCATTTAAGCGGCTAGAAATCATGTAAGTCACTAATATTGGTGTTTACTACTTGATGACTGACCTATGGTTCACGCAAAGAGATGAATAGTAAATGTCTTATACGATCAAACTTACTTGTTGCGGCGGGATCTGTATTGGTGAGTGAATCTGAAAAAAAATATTTTCTTTTGTTATCTGTCATGCACCATTTATTGGAGAAAGCTGTAATAGCAAAATTATTTGCATAATATGACAGCTTTTCTCAGTACATTTCTTTGTTATTAGTGGAACGAAATATCTGTTTCTCAGTCGCTATACTTTGTTAACACTTGATTGTGATCATTTGATATGATATTCAGAAGCATTCTCAACTTATCATATATCAGTTTGAAATATGTTATGGCGTAACTGCTGCACATTTTTCACTCGTGAAAATTTACCAGTATTGTAGCGAATGGAGGAATGATTTAGATCAGTTGAGTAAATCTGACTTGCAATCATTCCGAGATCCATTTCGTTATTCTTATTGGTCATCCCAGACGTGAGATTCCCAATGTATTCCACAATGCTCCAATAACATCAACTTTAATATTTTCGAGCTAGCCGAAGTAGTACGAGGACAACATGATAATGATACAATCAATTATGCATACACTCAAGTTAGATGTTGTCTCTTAAGTCATTTCCGTATTTGCCGCTTTAAAAAAACAGTATGGTATCAAGAGGCTGACTTACCTGTGTCACCATTCGATGAATGGGAGCCTTAATGTTTAAGCAAAATACCATGTTTTACTTTCAACCATGAAATCCACTTGACAAGCGATAAGCAAATAGCAGATAGAGAGGGGAATGGCATTCTCTGGTTCCAAAGGCTTTCATATTGTACTAGATGAATAAAAGCGGATGAAGTCTTGACATGTGCATTTATTCCTGTTGTCATCTGCATTCATCATTTTGACTAATTTATTCATAAGGTGATTTCTGACTGGTAGCATGCTCTATTATGATAGCATTGCATTGCAAAATGAAATCGTTCCTCTTAAAAGTAAACGAATTTTTTCATACGACATAAAAATTATCCTGCTTCAAAAACAAGCATTAAGGAATTAATGAGCGATTCTCCCATCAAATCCTATGGTCGTGTTAGTCAAGTCATAGATATTCTTGCCTCGAAAAATTTAGCTGATGGTGAGTTGATTGGTGGCGAAAAGTGGGTATCTAGGAATAAGCCCTTGTTTGACGGTTTAAAGCTATTTGAGGCTGTAAACATTTTACTCTTTTTTGACAAAATAGAATGTTCCAACAATTTACTTTATAAACGGTATATTACAACGTATAACTGTGAACAGTATTCGAGAAACACTGTGGGTGAAACTGTCTATGAGAAGTGAACATCAGCCTGATGTAATTCTAGTGGTTACTTGAACTGTGATGAACAAACTACAACATATGAATTGAAAAACAGAACTATTTAGATCGTGAATTCATGATAGAAACTCTACTTAAATTTGCATCTCATAAACGATTAAGGCAAGTTCACTTGCTACGAAGGATCATGACAGTATTTACTGAGAATGAAATACTTTAAGTCTACATAAAAATGGAGTAAAATAAATTGTGTTAACCACACAATCTCTTTTGCCAAATGTAAGCTAACCAGAAAAACGTTTTGTGTTAACCCGGGAAGTTGTCCAGTTTATGTCAAGTTTCCCAATAAACACCCTATTAACTGACTATTGTTGAATAATTTTCAATATCCGACATAATCGGTCGACTTTGATGTGGTTGTGTTCTCTGAGCTTGATAGTTAATTTGACATATGAATGTGTCAGAGTATATTAAGAGGAGGCGCTGGGCTGATCAATTCAAAGGATCCTTGAATCGACCAACCCCTTCAACTCGTCGAGAAATACGACAAACAGCCAGTGGACACCATCCCTCCAACAAGAGCATAAATCCTGAATGTAATCAAGCTACTGAAAGCAAGTCGTAAAGGCAGCAGAACAAGATGAAATCCTAACTGAAGCACTGAAAAAGAGGCCATAGACTACTGTGGATATGAGAGAAAGGTACCTACTGATTGAAAAAGAGTTTACCTCGTTAAACTACCAGAGTAAGGTGACTCAGCTCCTGTCTTGATGATGTTGAATGCAGTACCAACTTTGAAGTAATTTGGTGACTGCTTCATCACTATGAACGTATTACCATCCATATGAGATAAATCCTTGATTTGATGAATTTGTATGATTTTATTATTTGAATCTGGAAGGAATATTTAATTGAACTAATTGTTATGATGTATACGGTATTTGATTCAATTGTCCAACAGCCATCATTCACAAAGTACCACTGTGTACTTTTTCAGTTGGTGGGCCAATTTACAGCTATTTCATAATCTGTAGGTTCATATTATAATTCTGAAAAAAGATGTTTCTGCTTCGAGAAAGCAGGATCAACATTGTTCAGTGAGCGAAGTGATATCTCACGGAAAGTAAGCTCGATCACTGCAACCAACCGTCCACAAATATGCTTACCTTGTGTACTCTCTTCTTCCGAATGACCTGCATTTATCGAAAAGACATGATTCACTTTCAAAGGAAAATATCCATGGAAATTTACCAAATCAAAAATAAACGCAAATTAGGTTGTACAATTCCTACAATCATTACACTTTTTCCAAAACAGTTTTAGATTTTAGGCATTGCAGAATACTTGAAGCATACACTTAAGCCTATTGATCCAGCTATGCGTGCTCACTTGAAATGAGTGGATCGTGTGTAGTTGTGGCTACTCCACAGAATCATACAACAAATAATTTGGATAATTCAAAGATCTCCGAAAGAAACCAAAGCTTACTACGCGCTGTGCAAACATCATACTGCAGTCTTGTGACACAAAGAAACGCCCATCCCTTGATAGATTTTGAAAACTGAAAGTAGTGATTGTCATCTTGTAATATTCCGAGTAGCTTCCGTCGATGTCAAACATTTTATATTCCTTTTGAGAAGCAGCTGGAAATGTTACCTACTGATGATAATACTTCAATTATCGAGCGATTTTGAGGTGAAAGATATCCACAAGTCAGTTGATTATCATCTCAATTGTGTGTGGTTCAAGCGTGAAGTTTGTAAAACACTTTTCTGAATAATGTGTGAGTTAATATACACTTTCGAAAGAATCGAAAGTGCCTTGTTGGATGTTGTGAAGTGTAATTATGTGGGATAACAATTCATCCGATGACATATGCTGAACACTTCCACGGAACTTCTGAGAATGTGGCAATACCAGTCCTCACTTACTAACTGTGCAGGTAGTGATGTTTCCATGATGCTCCAACAAGATAGTCATCAAGATTTTAGTCACTCATGTTACTGTTCACTACTTGACGACTGATGTATCGTTTTTACACAAAGGAATCAATAGTGGATATCTTGTGTTATCAAACTTACTTGCTGGAGTTGAAGTTGTTGTGGTGCCTTAATTTCAAATGAAATATTTCCTGAGGTTATCTGTCAAATATCGTTTATTGAAGATAACTATAATAATACAATTATTTGCATACTATGTAAGATTTATGCAGTGCATTTCCTTATTTCTGTTTCACAATCCCCGTACAATACAACCACTCAGGCATTACATATGTGGTTAAAAGTTCGAATTCGCAATCAAGTATGTGGTTGTTTACTCCTGAAGGCTCAGTTATAACTTCAGTTTCAAACGACCACCTTAATGTTAATATTGATAACAGCACAAGTGGTTGGGTATTTATAACCTCCTGAGTCATCTGACAGTTTAAACCATGAAATTGACCCACAACAAAGAGCATTACTATCTACAGTCTAATCATGATTATTATTATTATTCCTGTTTACTACCTGACCACTGATGAATCGTTTACACAAAAGACCGAATATTGAATATCTTGAGTGATCAAACTCACTTGTTGTTGTGGGAGCAAGTGTGGTGGCTGAATTCCAAATAAAATATTTTCTGTCAGATGTCATCTATTGAAGAAAACTATCATAATAAAATTATTTACATATCGTGTAAAATATGCTCAGTATACATCTTTATCATTTTGGGACAGAACATCTGTTTCTCAATTGCCATACTCTTCTAACAGCTGATTCTGATCATTCAATATGATATTCACGGGGAATACCACATTTATACAACTTCTCGAGAGGAAGCTTAAAGTCTCATATTTCTGTTTGAAAGATGGTATGGAGTGATTGTTCCACATCGCTTATAATTAACCTTGGACTAGTGAACAGATGCTGGTATTGTGGCGAATTCAGGCGGCCTGAGAAAATCTGAAATACAAACACATTGTCGTGGATTTATATATTTATATATTTTTTTTATTTATATATTTATATTTATAGGCCAGAAAAAATACAAACGTTTTTAGTGATTCTATAAAAGGACAGTTTGTTTTCTTACCTGGTTCCGGTATTAGTTGAAAATTAATTTATGAGGAGTTAGCTAGTTTCATTAGGTTTAAGCTACTGAAGTAATAAATGGTCTCAATTACGATAATCACTATAGTATCATTTGCTAAAATGGATGAGGAATTTACAAAGTCGAAAACGGTTAAGCAAATGTCTGGCAAATAGTTGTATTGCACATGTAATCTAGCTGCATAAGTTATTCTTAAGAAATCATATTTCACACTCCATAGTGATTGTAGTATACAGCAGTTTAGTGATTTTTGTTGAGAAATATCAGTTGATTCTATCCTATTAGTTCAGCTATGAAGACTTAGCTATTTTTCGAAGTAGTTCTTTACAGATGGTGGTCTTTGTACAAACTAAACATGTTTAAGTGTGTTTAAGTGGAACACGAACTTGAATTAAGGAGCTGAGGATCCGAAATTGACATGAAGCTAATGATGTCAAAAATGAATGTTAGCTCGTAGACACATGTGAAGCTAACTGAATGTGGATTCAGAGTGTCCTGTGCAACGGAGATTCGTCACTGATTACATATGTTCCGTTATGAAAGAAAGAATTCGAATAATAATGATAGCAACAGTCTTTCAAAACGGTCATTTTGTGTCTGGGCACAGGTATTCATCATATCTGCTTTGATATTCATAAAATAAATTAAGTATTTCTATGTACTCCAAGACATAATTTCTCATAGTTCATATTCAAAGTGACTTATCATTACTTATAGGCCTTTAAGGTAGGAGTTGATTTAGCGGAATATTCTTCTTCATCTATGAGACATTTCGATACAGAATAAAGAACTTGACTCAGACATTTTCTGCTGCACTGTGTTTAGAAATGGTTTCCGCCAGGCATGTGACACTTATCAGCGATACTTAACACTGTTTGTTTCGCTTACTCTGATATTTAGTGCAATACTCTACATCTAGACTTCTTGTGTAGAACAACCTAAGTCAATCTACTCAATCATCTTTCAGCGAAAACGTTGGTATGTCTATAAGTATCACCTCGACAGCAGACTTCTTGTGTAAGTCCCATGGTATCGTGTTACTTTGACTTTTTTATTATTACATCTACTATATTGCTGCAAAGATGTGTTCGTAGTTGACAGGTGATTATTTTGAATATGTGTCATTGTTGTACTTCTCTGAATAAGATGAGCATGTAGTTAACACTTCAAAGTGTTAAGAAAACAGTGAAATACTTTACTCACTCAGTTCCTTATTTTTCTGCTTTACTATTTTGTGACGAGAGAGTTTTAATTTATGGAAATTATGAAAGGAGAGGTTACAATCAACGATTCATTTTATTTTAAACAAAAATGTAGTAGCTTCAACTGAGCATTCAGAAAACCTGAGTGTTTATCCTTCAGAGAAGCGTATATTCTTAGAAAGTTTGGAAGTAGATAAATACAGCGCTTGAGAAGTTGAGTATGTAACAAAAGTTTTTGGTGGTTGGAAAGCATTTTTTGACATAGGTGGACGGCGAATTGTTGTGACGTTCTTCCATCATTGAACTAATGGTATTCAAACTTCAAATCTGTTGACAGTAATCTACACATTCGTTCAAAGTAAAGGCACTTAATTTGCACGCTACGTGACTTTACGAATAATCTACCGGAAATCTGATCAAGAAGAAAAATATCACACAAAGTCTACAAACAAGAAGTAATGTACATTTTGCAAAATGACTTCAGTACAAGCGTAGTAATCTTGACTTCAGTTAAGCAAACTAATGAATTCCTCTTAAATTCACTTAAATTAACAATATTATATGAAGCGTTTCAGTAAGGTAGTTGAAGAGAACATTGCTAAACCCAATAATACATACTATTTTAAACTCAGGCCAATCCCAGTCAACAGAATTAAAATTGACTTACTCTCTCTCGCTACAGTGATGTAGTGCAACATTGAAACCAGTGAACAATGATAATTGCACGTATACTGAAATCAATGTTGAATATGTTTCATTTCCTCAACATCGGAATAACTAAATGATATCAGTTGACTGTTTACTTCCATCATCGTTCAATTTTATGAAAAATACTGATATCATGAATAATATTGACAGATAGATGAAATTAACTGTTACTGATATAGTATTCAATTAATTTGCATACCTAATCGATCTGAGAAATTCAGTATTTCAGAAAACGTTTTGAGTGGAGTGGAGATAGTTAACTCATGACAAAATGTAACGGAGAAAACAATTTCACTTGCTTAAGAGGATGGCAACAGCATTCACTTACAATGGAATGAAATACACCATGTTCAAAACACAATCTGTGCTATACCAAATGCAAGCTGAACCAGATAAAAACTTTTCTGTGAACCAAGAAGTTTGTTAAAGCTACATCAAGTTTCACCATAAATACTTTTGTCAATAAATATTCTTACTAAAATTTCTTAGTGTCATACATAAACGGTTCATGCACAATCGCGCCTGAAGACACTGAAAAATACTGATGCATTATTTCATCTTCACGAAGTTGTTCAATATGTATATTCCCTGTATGATTTAATATATACAATAGCAGAAATAAAAATATAAACATACATGTGTAATCTATATGAAGCCGAAATATTGAATTTGACAAAATTAAGGCAAAATGAAGGATGAAAACAACTATAGCCAAAAAAGCAGCTAGAACTACGAAAAGCACTCAGAAAAATGACATGCGACCGCGTTGTGGAATATAATGTGCGCTTAAGCATAAACGGACTACTTCATAGGGCACAACAGGTTTCCTGTATGAGAATAAGCATAAAAGAAATAATTTGCGGTTTTCTAGCCATTTCCTCAAGTTGTTACAGTCTGATCATAGATTTGCTTTCCTCGAAAAATGAAGCTGATGGATTCGAAAACCGGTGAGTTAATTGATAGTGAATAGTGCGCATCTAGGAGGAAGAAAATATCTGATGCTTTCAAGGCTCTAAAATTGGTGTTCCTGTGTGGCAAAATATAATTGTCGAATTACTTACATCATAAACGACATATTATAACGTGTAATTATAAAAAGTATTCGACAAGATCTGTGAGTAAAACTGTTTCTGAGAAGTGAAAGGCAACTCGAAGTCATTCCAGTGGTTATTTGGAATGTGAAAAACAAACTAAAATATATGGACAGGGACATGAGTTGATGATCAGAACTATTTAAATCGTGATAATATGAGAGAAACTGCTGAAATTCGCATCACATTGACGATCAGGGCGAATTAACTTCCTAAGAAGGATTATGACAGTACTTATTGTTAACGAAATATTTTTCAGGTTTATAAAATTATGGAACACAACACATTGTGTTCGAAACAAAATCCCTGGTTGTCCAAATGCAAGCTGACCTAGTAAGGATGGTTTTGTAGGAACCTCGGGTGTTGTCTGATTTATGTCAAGTTTTGTCATAAATACCTGTGTAAATTACTGTTGTTGATAAATTCTCCATGTGATACATAATCATCCACAATGATTGTCTCTGGTAGAAGTGAAAGGAGACAACAGGCACTTGAATCTAGCATACCCTTCAACTCGTTCAGAAATACCACCACAACATTATTCCAACAGAAGTGGAAATCTTGAATATAATCAAGCTACTGAAAGCCACCAGAGTAGGTGTAACTCCTACTGTAGCACTGGAAAAGGGACCACAGACCAATGCAGATATCCTGACTCCAAGTTATATACCAAGGCGCCTCATCTTGGAGACAATACAAGATGAACTTGATGCAGAACACCACCCAGAACAAGCTGGATTTAGGAAATGCACATCATGTGCCGATCAAATTACATCTCTAATAATCGTCATTAAACAAAGCATACAGTCAAACCTCTATCTCAGCTACATCGACTTTGCGCTTTTCGATTAGTGCGCCACATTCCCTTGGTTACACAAAACTCCTATTTCTCTGATTTTTCTGGCCAGGAAATTGTGGAATTTATTGCAATTCGTTTCCTTTTGAACATTAAATATGAAGATGCAATCTTGTTGACTATTTATACTTGTAACTAACTGTTCGGGATCTTGTGACTATTTGACATTAAACAGTATCAATAATCATATATATTATTGGACTTACATGCCCAAGTAGACCGAAGTTATTGAGTCCCTTGTTTGCGTGTTATATACTGTCATTGAACTAGACAGTGATATTTTAGAAACGGTATTTTTACCGCCGCTTTCTCTGTTGAGATTTTTTCCGATTGCTTTAGTCCTTAGTTTCCTGATTTTGAGAAGAGCATCATAACTATGTAACCTATTCGTTTATATAACAGCCCCCTTTTCAGGAGTGAGGCTAGCAACCACACTGTGTGAAAAAAGCTGCTACGGAAAATTCAGTACGATAAGTCTCTTCGTTACAAAAGAAAAAGTCTGTATGGGGACACGGAACGCCGGCAACATGTATGAGACTGTCAGAGCTGCCCAGATCGCAAACGAGATGATAAGGTATGATATTAAGGTACTGAGAATATATGAAAGCAGATGGAATGGGAGTGGGCTGACAAAATTTTCAAAAAGAGAGTCAGTGATCTACTCCTGTCACTACCACGAGCACACATACGCAATGAGTGGCTACCATGATGTCACCAACGGCAACGAAGGCTCTGATACAATAGGGGCAGTCTCACTCAGGTTAATGACCTCCAGATTCAACTCCAAAGGAAGGAAAGCGTCAGTTATACAATGCTATGCTCCCACAAACAACGCAAACCTCGAAAAGAAAGAAGAGTTCTACATGCAACTACAAGCAACAATGGACAATATTGTAGTTGGTGACATTGAAATACTAATGGGAGACATGAACATCAAACTGGGACCACACAACACCATATGGAGGAACTGAAATTCAAATTGACTTCATCTCAATGCAGCTCAAGGATGTGGAGACGCAGCTTACTGGAAACAAAAGCAAGAAGAGGAGCAGACTTTGGTTCATACCACCATCTCGTACAAGGAACACTGCAAATCAAATTAAAAACTTCCAAAGAAACAGAAGCCATAGATAGATCACAAGCAAAGTTCAGTGCTGAAAAACTGGAGGATCACGATACAAAGGAAATCTTCACCGCAATCCTGAGGAAAAAGTTGGAGACACAAGTCAATGCTGGAGAAGAGCTTAGAGTTGAAAAGCACTGTAACAGTAGTGTGGAGTCAAACCTGCATGGAAATTCTAGGCAGAAAGAAGAGACAGGACAAACAGTGACTCACTACAGATATATAGAGGGAGAAGGATGGTGAAACGAAAGGTTGTCAAGTGCATTGACGAGCAACAAAAACAGGATTTGAATGCGAGCTAAAATACATTCAACAAAAGAGTAAAAAAGAGTGCCAAGGAAGACAAAAGACACTATCATGAAACTATGGCAAGTGAAGTAGAACAAACTTCATGCAAAGGAGACCTCGCAACACTCTGCGAAAAAGCTAGGTTCTTATCGGGGTGAAGTTCAACATAAAGTCAGTGAATGATGACATTGGAAAGTAAATCGCCAATGAGGTGGAGCAAAAAGAACACTGGGGTGAACACTTCAGAAGATTTCTCAATCGACCGCCACCTACAGCGCGCCCAATAATACCAAAATTGGAAGCAGAATCACCAGTGGACATCAACCCTCCGACGAGAACAGAAATCCTAAAGGCAATCAAGATGCTAAAAGCTGTAAAAGCTGCAGGACCAGACGGAATCCCAGCAGAAGCACTGAAAATAGACCCAGAGATATCAGTCGACTCGATGACACCATTACTGGAGAAGGTTTAATAAGAAGGCAGGGTACCTGCTGATTGTAAGAAAGGCTACCTATTCAAACTGTCAAATAGAGGAGAATTAGGTCAATGCTAGAACTGGCGTGGAATTATACTCCTGTCCATCCCAAGCAAAATACTAAGCTGCATCATTCTGGAGAGAATCGAATACGCTCTAGATGAAAAACTTCGACGGGAACAGGCTGGATTCAGGAGCAACAAGTCATGCTTCGATCAAATCGCAACACTACTAATCATCATTCAACAGAGCTTGGAATGGCAGTCAACTCTCTATCTCAACTGTATTGATTTTGAAAAAGTCCTCGACAGCGTTGATCGAGAGGTGATTTGGCAGCACCTCATCAAACAGTTGTACGATAATGCTGCATACCAAGTAATCCACAACGGAGAACTCATGAAATCCTTCGAAGTGAAGACGGGAGTCAGACAAGCAGGCTGCCTACTATCTCCAGTGATTTTCCTGATTGTGGTAGACTGGATAGTGCGACAGACAGCGGCGGGCAACGAGGAGACAGGCATAAAATGGATCCACACAAAAAACTTGGAGGATCTGGAATTCGACGATGATATATGTCTGATTTCCCACAAGCTGGAAGATGTGCAAGTGAATAGCAACAAGCTGGCAGGAGAAGCATCCAGAGAAGATAGGAAGGACTTCAGGTGAACATAGAGAAAACAGAGGTGATATAGACTCCTGACAAACAGCAACAGCAATAACAACTACAGACAACAATCAGTGTAAATGGGAGAAATCTGAAAGAAGCGACCTCCTTCACCTGCCTGGGAAGCATCGTTTCAACTCAAGACGGAACAGACGAGGATATCAAAGCAGCGAGTATCGGGAAAGCAAGGCGATCCTTCATTTTTCTCAAGACTCTGTGGAGGTCAGCAGTACACAGCGTGGAAAACAAGATCAGTATTTTCAACTCTAGTGTGGAGTCAGTGCTAATATACTGACCAGAGACTTGGTGCGTTAAAAAAGGACACTTCGGACTAGCTACAGAAATCCATCAACAGCTGTCTTCGCCCAATTCTACTCAAGATCATATGCGGGCCAAAAAATATCAGCAATAGGGATCTCTAGGAGCGAACCAACCAACCCAGAAGGAAGAAACTGTGCAACAAATATGCAGGAAGAAATGGAGGTGAATCGGCCATACCCTGAGAAAACCATCAAGTTAGTGACATCACACGCCAGGCCATCGCTCTGGTTGGAGCTGAATGGGAAGCGGCGAGTCGGTCGTTTATAGGAAGGTGACATGAAGGAGGTAATATGACGAGGAGATGTAAGCATGTGGGCAGACGTGGTGCCAGGTGAAAATGTTCGCAGAGAACCGAAGGCAATGGAGACGTGCAGCTGAAGCCCAATGTTCCTGTAGGAACTAAAGGAAACAATAATTAGCACAATAATAAATCATATGCCGATCGAACACAGCACAGAATGACAGTCGAATCTCTACCTCAACTTCATCGACTTCGAATAGGCCTTCGACAGACAGCCTTGACTGAGAAGTGATTTCGAAACTGATTCAGCGTTGTGTCGTACTCCAATTCTTTATCCAACTCATTCAACAACTATCGATATGACAATGCCACGATTCAGGAAGATGCACAACAGAAAACTCAGCGATGCATTTGAAGTTGAGTCAGAAGTAGGACCACATCCTGTTCTCATTGATGCAATTCCTGAATCCTTTGCTTTAGATTACGCTTCGTTTTGTGCTTTGAGAAATTGGAGAATGGAATATTTTTTAACGATAATAGGAATGTGAATGATCTATATTTCGTTTGTAAATCATCTCTCGTTATTTTCGAACAAACGTGAAGATTTGCAGGCGAAACCTGACAAACTGGCAGCAAATAAATCGACGACAGATCTCCAGGTTAACTGAGATTAGACGAAGGTGATGAAGATAAACAACCAGAAACAGCAACAACAACCAGCATCAATCACCATCAATAAGAGAAAATTTCAAAATGAGGTTAATCCCGACACATATCTAGGCAGCCTGGTTTCAACCACAGGAATTTGGAACAGATAAAGAAATCAAAGCTTGAATCGGAAGGGCAAGACACAACTTCACCAACCTTAAACAGGTTTGGAAATATTCTGCACCCAGCCAGCATAAATAACGAGAATCAGAACACGAATGTGAAGTCTATGACTTCTATGCGGGTCAAAAACTTGCAATGCGTTTCACGATAAGGATTCCCAGCAAGTTACAGTATTTTGTTTGCAGTGACCTTCGCAGCATAGTGAAGAGCAGATAGCTGAGTGGCAAGTAACTCTGCAGTGATACAAATCAATCAAGAGCCGATCGCTCAACAAATATGCAGGAGAAAATTGAGGTGGATTGACCATGCACACTCTGAGGAGGCCGTTGATTGACATTGCGAGTCTGGCCCTCGAGTTGAACCTGAACAGGAAACGAGTTAGGCGGTTTTCCTGTGATGACATGGATGGGATCGTGCGAGGAGGAGATGAGAGACTATTGGCAATCCACGGCCCAGCTAAAGAATACCTCAGAGAATAGCATTAGGTAAAGAAGTGTTGTTTAAGCCCCACGATCTACTTGGAACACAAGGGAACAATAATAGTTACTGTATACTGAGAATAACTCTTAACTCTCTTTTCATCTTTCTGAAGTTATTTGTTATGCATGTGAACTGTGTGACATATTATGTGCCAGAGAAGATTTAAAATTTTAAATAAACTGCCGCCTTTCAAATGTATTCAAAGTATGATAACAAAATAATAAGCATATGCGCAGTTCAAAATGTGAAATATACTTAGAAAAATGAATTACTTCTGGTTATGGGATAAAATGTGTCCTTAAACATGAGCCGGATTACTTCATACTGCATAACAGTTATCCTGTATGAGATTAAGCGTAAGGGAAATAGTGTGCAGCTTCCTGGTCATGTTCTCATCTCCTCTTATTCTAGTAATATATATGCTTTACTCTCGAAATGAAGGTGATGGTTTCAAAGCCTGATAAATTGATAGGTAGTGTGCATCTAGGAATAAGCAATTATTTGGTTGTTTGCTTCTCTCAGTGGTTATCGAATCTGATGAAAAATATTTTTCAAATTATTTACTTTATAAACGGCATATTGCCGCGTGTATCCTTTGTTAATGTTTGACAGATATCTCGTGGAGGAATTGCAAATATATTTAATATTCCCAAAATATCCAAGGTCATAGGCTTAAAAGTAAACAACTGAAATATCTCCATACGTTAGTATGAAGCTTAACGGTTTTATTCGAAACCCCGCGCATAAATATATCTGATTTCTGAGAATTCCAGCGTCTATTTGGTCAACATTTTGAGAATTTTGGACAAGTGAAATGCTTTTCTTATATAGTCAGTGGCTAATTAGAACTTATGGTGGCTATTTCTATAAGTTGTTCATTTTATCTGGAAAACAGTTTCACATGATTACATGGGCTACGAATTATCAGCCTCTTAATCATTTAAAAATATACTTCAAGCGAGAAAATTATTGGACAGATGAGAATCACTATCAAGCTAGGTAAAATTGAAATACGTGATATAAATGGCCTAGATACATTCTATGGCTGAATGTCATTTACTGTAATATACAACAATCCAAGGTTCCAGTGTATCCGCAAAGCAAACATTTACCTTGCATTGATGAAATAAATGCTGCCGATAGGCATATGGTATCACCGGATGTTCCTTCTTTGAGTAAAGAATATCTGTTATTCATGAGTTCATGTTAAATCAGATAACATAGAAACTTTCGTAAAAGAGACAATTAAAGGAAACGATATTCAGATGTACACCCATTGCGTGACTAAAATCTAGTGATGTGATTTATAACCATAAGGTGAGAAATTGCACAGAGTCTCATTTCATAAAAGGCTTCAAGGTGAACATGGACAATTACTGATTGAACGAGACGACCTTCAGTCTTCTTTTATGCTAGAGATAAGCGAATGGTCCCTCTATTGTTTGTGGTATAAACTGGTAGACTGTTGAACTCCGCAGACACCTCAAATGTGACCACTCATCTAATGCTTTGCAATCGAAGAATTCTCAAGTTCTACATTCAGTTCCATAAATGATATGGGGAAGAGGACATGGTGCATAACAAATATCAGCCAAACAAAAGTCAACCTGACTTGAGCAGGTAGGTGGATGCGAAATTCCTTTTGTAAAGCTTACGACATTTCCGTACAGACATATAATTAAAACGTATTTTGAGCACAGTGAGTGAATAAACCATTTGCGAAAATGTTATACCGTGCAAATTATCACCATTGAATTCTTGGATAAAATTGTTATTTTGTAGATTTCATTCTCTTACTGCACCCTTTTGTCCTCACTTTTAATCTTTATCTCTGTGGTCTTCCATAAAATTCTTCGTCGATACATTTTGATGACCAACTCCAGATGAATTTAGAATATTATTAACTTTTGTTCATATATTTACCAATGTACTTACTCACTAGCAGATGAAACGCAACAAAATTCGTAATTACTGGTCTTAAATTATATTTAATATATATCAAAGTAAACTATATTTTCGGTGATATTTACAAAATGCGTTTTGGATGACAAGATACTAATTTATACATCTAAATATAAATTCACCAGAATATAAGGCTAACTTATCGTGAATTGGCAGAAGTTAGAATTAGCGGACCATTGGATCGGGTCCCAGTGGCTTAATGGTATACGAGCTCGCCTTGTAACCAGAAGGTCCTGGGTTCGAACCCCGGTGGGTGCTTACTGCTAAAGAGTCCCGAACTAGGACGAAACATCTGTCCAGTACTCCCAGGTTTTCCAATGGTTCTCTAACCAATGTCAGCTCGTGATGAAATCCTGTAACCAATCAACCAAATCCCTACGAACCAATACTTGAATATATGAACATCGTTTTGTACACTTCACACAAATGTAAATTCATTGAACTTGCCCAACAATTATTTCACAATAAATAATGGGAGACCACTGTCTCGTTTTTTGTAAAGAAATGAAAGAATAACATTTGAATCGATACTCACCTAATTGAAAATTTGTACTAAATAATTCTGTGGAAAATATACGTAACAAGAGTCTATGATTTCTTTCAAATAATCCAATAAATTATTATCTATAATTAATAGATTATTTGATGGTATAAACATATTTCCACAAATATGTGCAATAAACTCAGACACAGTGACTGTATGTAATTCCGTATTGGCTCTATGTCTTATCAGTTGAAATAATTGTGGTCATTTGCTTATTTTTGAAAAATAATAACCTATCAATTTGGGATATATCTAGTGCACACATTAATCCTGCATATTAGGTGAATAATTATCAGAATATTCTAATGCATACAACCAATCACATTCTTGTTTTTTTTGAATAAATAACAAGCAGCAGATTGAACTGGGGCTCCTTTTTATCATGTTGGAGTGGAATTTACCTTCCAAAATTAACGTATTAATGTAGAAGGCAGGATAATTCTTGTCGTTTAAGAAAGTGACTGAATGATGCTGATTGCATTTTTCTTTTGTGCCAAAAATGAATTGATGGTACTTGTGTTATTTGCGATGAAGATTGATCGACTGTTGAAGTCTAGAGACAACTCAGCTGTGGCCACATATCTACATGCTTTCCGATAGATGAAGATTCAGTTTTTACTCTCAATTTATTAGGTGATACTCAGAAGAGGATGTGGTTCATAACGAAGCTCGATCTAACAAAAGCGAATTTGATTAGGGAAGTACACTGTGCACGACAGTTGACTGCATTCAGGTATAGACAGACAACCTATCCACTCCAAGTGCTGTAAATTCGAATTGCCGGATGCAAAGTATAATAAACCAATTTACATCAACCTATCTTGTTCATTTATCATTCATCAGAATGGCAATTTGTGAAGTGTTATTAAATGGTTTATCACTTTCAAAATGCTAAAAGTGATGATCGATTACTTGAATAATTGTAAATTTGAAATAACTACTGTGGAGAGAATTTCATAATTGCCGCCATAGATGCTGCATAGAAAGCCTAAATAAGAGTGCCTGATTTTCACTTTGTTCGTATTTCTTAAGAGTTAATGTTCATCTGACAGATCAAATCTATTCTGTTGGAGGAAGTGTCAAAAGCTGAGTCACTGCTTAACCTGCCTAGAAGACTGGTTCATTTCGGTGACACGTATACGACTGTGATAATTCTGTCACCCGATACGGCGTGGTTGAATCGCATAAGTTGCTATATTTGTACAAGTAGCGGTTTAATATATTTTCAGAAACATGTTCACTAACTTACGTTGGGCAACTTGATTGAGGAAAACATTTGTATACTACTCCGAAATTTAAGTGAGTTGTTTGAGCTTCATGTTATAAATTTCTAAATACGGCTATGTTGTTTTCATATGCATCGTCCAATCATTCAAGCATATGCTTGTGCAGCCCTAGACTTTCCGCAGTAAACAGAAGCGAATTTACTGTAATCCTATATCAACGGATATTTACATATATATATATATATGTACGTATGAATTTGAAGCCTGGCAATGTGACGTATGTGCATCGAAAATAAATGGTCAATATAAGTAGACCTTTTGATTTCAAGTGAAAATACAGAGGACAGATCCATTTTCACACATTCTGTGATAACTTTTAAGTCTTTATGCCTGAATTTACTTATGCAGTCTTATTTTCCTTCTGAGTATTGTGATTTTTCAGTAATCAAACTGTAGGCTAGCAAATTACGTCTATATTTTGTAAGCTTCCAACCCATATTTCATGATTAAATATATTTGAAGCGACTTTGCCCACTAGCTAAATTACAGCTGTTATTCTCAATTTAGAGAATTTTAGCGAGTATGAATCTAATTCCGCAGTAGTGTAACAAAGTCATAATAATTACGGTATCCCAGAGAAAAAAGCAGTCTGCCGCACCTCAACTTTATTTTAATATATATTCACCAGTGTACATTATAGTGGATAATTTAGTTGGAGAAGAAAAATGTATACACTTGACGTTTGCTTGACGAAATGCAATAAAGTGAAATGAACCACATCGACATTAACATCTGCAAAATGTGACTGTATCACACTCATATCAGTGAATGGCAGATGACAAGATACTTATTTATACATTTAGAGCAAATCACCTCAGGATAATGAATAGAATGTCTCTTTTTGTACATCCCTCACAGCTGTAAATCCTTAGTGGTATTCGAACCATAAATATTTCATAACAAATGAACAATAAATACCCTTCCTATTTAGTGTATAAATAGAAAAATTAAACTTCAGATTCTACGTACACTTAGAAACTGAAAGAATGAATTTGGACAAAATTCGTAAAAAATAGGTTTGTTACGATTGAGTGAACAGATTATAATCCATAATTAACATACCATTTAATAATGTGAACACGTTTCAGTTAGTTCGGCATATTAGTTCCATATCGGAATTTATATATAACGTGATGTATATTAGAGTAAATCCAGATGAAGACTTATTTGGAAACCATAATGTCGGCTTGTTGGTTATTTTTAGTTAAAATGCTGCAGCTACCAGAAGCACGATTCGATCTGATATTTGATTTTTCCTGGTTCGTTTTATACGCCTTTTTCAAACATTTCTCTATGTTTCTCGAAAATACACCTCAACTTACTGCTTAGAATTCAGTGTTTATGTTCATGCCAGAGGTTTTTAGTTCTCACTTTTCATCATTTCACTAGCGCACCATTACGTTGAACTTCTCACTGTGTAATCTCACTTGATGTGACTACCTATGTGCTGATACTCACAGTTGATACATTGCCACTTATTAGGTCTTAGATTTTTGAATCCTACCTAGAACGCGATGAATTTAACTTAGTCAGTTTGAATTAATTTTACTTAAACTGAGAAACCTACTCACCATTATGCAGAATTTTGTTCTTCACCAGACACCTGTTTGGAATTTATTTATTTATTTTATGGAAGACATAGTAGATATTCCTTCTAAGGAATTCTGTTTGGAGTTCCGTTTTCATTCATTTTCACAGGTGATATTCCCAAACTTCCTGTATCAAGGTGTATTAACATAAGATCAAAATGTACATTCACTTTGAATCACTGAGCAGTAAGTTGTCAAAGAGATTCCGGAAAGTTCACTTGGTTGTATGCCGTCGATAACATAAGTGACAGATACTAAAATAACTTACACAGGCCCACTTAAGTGTCGAGTGATATCAGAGATGGAAACAAACAAAGTTGTGGGTATATTAAACAATGTGGAATTCTTAGTGGAAACAAAAATGACACTGGACATCATCAACCCCCTTTTTTAAGCAAAACTTGGTTCTATCATATTGAGACTCATGAAAAGGTGATTTTTAGTTGTAAGTGAATTCCATTATTTGTGACAGCGTCAGATATATAGACTTTTACCTGTTTGGAATTTATTTCTATTTGAGTTATTATTACAACTTTACGTGTGCAAAAATTTTATTATTCCGAATCATTTTTCTGGTTGTGATCATGTAACGTTTATAGAGTTGTTCTGTTCATAATGTTATCAATACGTTCCTGATACCCATTTACTTTTCCTGATCATTTTCTGATTCTTTGATGAGTCTCTAAGCATAATACGTTTCAAAATTCTTACTTACAAAAGTCCTCTGAATAAATGCAAAATTTACTAAGCAATGAATCCACTGCCTCATATGCACTGCGGTGAGAACCATGTAGAACCAGTTCTGCAGAAATCATTGAGGCAATAAATATTTCTTATTTAAAACAGAAGAAATTCTGATAATGTCAGTCGAAAATTCAAAGCAAGTTGACGCACAATCTAAAATTCAAAAATGTTACAAATGCACAATACTGAATCACAGGTCGTACATATCGTATGCTAAGGCGCTTATCAGCTTTTCACCCTAAATAATCTCAACGAAAAAGAAATGAGTGTGGATATATGTAAAGCGAACAAAACAACGTGCTCGTAGATTAAAAAACTAAGGTGGAGCATACGAATAAAGGTAATTTTAAGGTAATTAAAGCATCACTTATATATTTTAGAGGAAAACAACAAAGTTGAAAAGGAGAATGAAACTTCTGTACTTTACTAATATACGGAAATCATGATTATAAACGTGATTAAGATCCATAAACTCTGTCTGAAACATCATCTGGCAAATAATACTGATTCAGTGTGAAACATCCAACTTGAAATTATGATGGAATATGGTGTCATGCATAAGGTGAAGGGCTGAGTATACGAGCTTATCTGCCATAGTACCATTCACCTACATCACTTCACATATGTATTGTTCAGAATCAAAATAAATGACTGAAATCTGCGGGGATAAATGTAGAAGTTATGTCATCCGTCACGTTTTTGTTTGAAAGTAGGAGGTTTAGCATTATGATGAAAGTTTGAAATTTTGTGTATTTGTGAGAGATTTTGAACTTGAGATATTCAGATTGTTTGCTGCCCATTACAGTGATTATTATTGCTTTATTAATCAACATTCTCAAAGAAATGTTTGTGTGACGGTTACATAACAGTTTTAAAACTTAAAACTTCTTTGCATAACATATACAAGCCGATTCCATAGTTTGTTAATCACAGGCTTAAGAGGTTTGATACAAAAATGGTTGGCAAGCTTTTTTATTTATTTTTCAGTGTCTGTTTCATTAGTTTCAAAGTAACACACAAGAGTGACCACAGGAAATATCTCTGAGGAAAACATTCCGTCACACATTTAGGTGGATCACATGGAATTTATTGTATACATTTTCAGTAAATCATCACAAACTGAGAGCAACTGCAGGATATTTTGCTTAAAGCACCAGAACAAAAGATCTAGAATAATTTCTTTGTACTTGTTTTTTGGGAGAGTAGTATTGTCAGTTTAATGCAAAGACTCTGAATAGCCTATTGAATTTAGTAAATTATGCATAAGTGAGATAACTGTCTGCTTCATCTACGTCATCTCAACGAATGAAGTGACTAAGGTTATACTTATCTCGTTGTACACGATATTGTTCAAGTATCTCCTTCAGATTCCTTGTGAATTCGAGGTTGCTTTAGTGAATGAATGAACTAAATTTAAGTGACCTATTTGGTAAGTAATAAACTCTATTATAGATAAGATTTTATTTTGATGAATCACACAGTGTTGTCCAGTAATATTAACTGGTAACCACGTCTCGAGCACAATCTATTGCGCATAATCATATCAAGTCTCTCACACAAATTTTTACTTCATTTATATACATGAGTGAAATTGATGATTAGACATTTGAACAAAAATCAATATAGGATAATGTACATTCAGAAACAATACTAGTGTTATCAATCAAATACAATCAGATAAAAGATAAGATGATTTTATGGTCGAAATAAGTAAGGTGTTGCTCAAACACAAACTCTTATAAAGGCTAAATGATAAAGATTAAGAAATTGTGATTGAAACATCCAATAAAGCTAGTGAAGCAACATTAAATAAATCAGTAACCACGTTAATATAGAAATTCAATAAATTATTACAAGAAAAGAACCGCACAATGAACGAAGTTGACAACAATATTTCATCTTCTATTGACAAAACAAAGTGGGTAACTAACCACTTAACAAAAGAATTCAGATCTGGTGAGATAAAACTGCTTGAAGAAGGATTAAATTTCAATGTAACGGGTAGCAGACTAAAACCAGATGTCATCCTTAACATACAAATAGCAGTAAGTTCATTAGACAAGACGACAACAGGAGAGGCTCGAACTCAATGTGCATTAACTCTTAAGAAAGAAAAGAAAGCACAGTCAGACTCAAAAACATCGGAAAGACTAGCTCTAATTAGTCTAAAACAGGATAAAAACATCGTCATCACAAAAGCTGATAAAGGAAGCTCTACAGCAGTTTTGGATAAATCTTTCTTTATCAAGAAAGTCACTTAACAAATTGAGACGGGTCCATATGGGGAAATTATGTAGTCTGTAGATACAGTAATGAATAAGATTAAGAACTCTACAGCGTATTTAATACGCAGAATGAAGCGGTTACTGGGTGAATCCAAATGGTTTAATTTAATGCCTAAAACTAATAATGCTAGTAGAATGTATGGCTCTATTGAAATACGTAAACCAGGTTTCCCCATACGACCAACAGTAGATTTCAGAAATATGAAAGCATATGAGTTATCGAAACACTCAGCTCTAATATTATGCCCCATCAGAAATAGCTCAAAGTCTATGCTAACTAATTCATATGAGATGAAAAATAAACTAAATGACATTCAATTAGAGAATGATGACAAAATGGTTAGTTTTGACATGCCTAGTCTTTATACTAATATAAAATCAGTATGGCTTAGTTGTGTTTAACAAACCGAGCGGTAGCACAAAGTGGTACAAGCAAAGACCTAAACAATGAAATGAAACAGATAAAAAGGCGTTGGTGTTGAGTAACTATCCAATAAAATTCATTAGCAATATCAAATATCTCAAAAGCAAAGTGAAAATAATTGTGAAACTAATAATGAAAAAATAAGTAAGAGAGAATATAAGGCATCTACAGCTAAACCATACAAGGAGAGTACATCTGAGACCCTACGTAGGATACTTAATAAAACAGCAATTAGAGTGGCGTTTAAACCTACAAACTCACTCAAGGACAAGCTCAGTAGGCTGAAAGACTCGGTGGACCCGATAAATCAAAGTAATATAATTTACAAAATAGCTTGCAATGACTTTGGGTCAACTACATATGTCACACTAGTAGGTCGGGGGTAGTCAGATTGTCGAAACATAAGAATTTAGCTAAGGTAAGAATGGTTGACCCCGAGAAGATAAGTAATTTAGAGAAAAACGACGTGATAGCACTGCATACATTAACACAACCACACAATATGGTGGGACAGAATCAAAATTCTAAAAAGAAATATAAGTAGGTGGAGAGAGGGGTTGACTACTGAATCCTGGTTCATCGAGTCTAAACACAACACATGCTACAGAAATGACTCAACGCAAATACCAGTGATATGGAAGATGTTATTGCCAGTCAAATCAGAGAAGGATGATAAATAATCTTAAAACTCTACTTCAATTCACATACATTATAACATTCTAAGAAGTTACTTATTTTGACCATAAAATCATCTTATCTTTTTTTCTGATTGTATTCGATTGATAACACTAGTATTGTTTCTGAATGTACATTATCCTATATTGATTTTTGTTCAAATGTCTAATCATCAATTTCACTCATGTATATAAATGAAGTAAAAATTTGTGTGAGAGACTTGATATGATTTTGAGAAATAATTTGTGGACTGAAGACAAGTAGTTCAGCGAAGAGTCTCTTTTCGGCGAATTCATTTCCATAGCTGTACAATCGCAAATATATATGGTTGTTTTGTATTGTGTGTACATATAATTTGTCAAACGACAACTCATCACTTTTGTTACTACACTCTTATATCAACACCTAATTCACCTGAACTTACTAATTGTATTTTCGTTTGACAAATTTAATGTACACACAATACAAAACAACCATATATATTTGCGACTGTACAGCTATGAAAATGAATTCGCCGAAAAGAGACTCTTCGCTGAACTACTTGTCTTCTGTCTATTAATGTTCGAATGGGAATTTTTCATGAAATCATTTGTGCTACGAAACGTTATCAGTTAATATTACTGGACAACACTGTGTGATTCATCAAAATGAAATCTTATCTTTAATGTAGTTAAACTCTACCACAGTGATCAAGTTTTACACTTATATTAGTAGGTAATAATTGTTTTATTGTTCAGAGAACAATAAAGTGTATGTGCTTATATTCCTTATTTCTAAATTTCGCTTAACGTTCTGCCTAACCTTTTAGGCATCTAATAAGCTGGTATATGCAGCAACTACTCATAATTTTTGACTTATTACCTCATTTTAAATGATTGTCAACTTCATTATTGTTTCAGAAACTTTTTAAACTTATTATTTTGGTGGTGTCAAAGATTGATTTGAAGGAAAGATATTTGACTAAAACAATAAACTCACCTTGGTCTATCAGAAAGGGAATATTTGCAGACGAAGTGAAAGCAAATAAGAAGTTATTATACATGAAGGATGTTTAGTAATTCTATATCTATACTGCTTGATCTCATCCATAGCTGTGCACATATGCAAAGATGGATAACAGGGCACTGAGGCACCACAGTATCTCCAAACAGTCATATAATAAAAATACAGTATTTCACTGCATAATTCCTAATATTCCAAGCAAATGATTAAAATCAAAAATATAGGCGCCCTGAGGAAATTATACTTAAGAAGCCACATCATGACGATGAAAAGTGAATCCTTTACAACCGAATTTTGCATATAAAGTAACCCAGTTGTCCACTTGCGTGTCATTATTAAGTACAGCTAACTTCGTGAAAACTGAACAGCATTCAAGCGGATGATCAAAACTTCGAAAATCATTCAGAGGCAAAGATGATGTGGAGAAACTGGAAAAAGAGTTATTCAACAAGCGGAAAACTTTATTAAACAAACACATACTTTTTCATCGAATATTTGATTATCATCAGCGTGTATAAACTTATAGAACTTGAGTGTATTGGCTACATAAATCTCATTAACTAAACATATCAGTACATGCAATATATGGACACTCTTCTAACAGATAATTTTATGAAAGTGCTGCAAATGAAACTTCAATGATACCCTCTTATTCGCAGAAAAACTGAGATGAAACATCATCGATGAGACAATGATTTCGCTGAACTTCACTTCCGTATTCAAAAACGTCGCTTCATTAGAGATCATGAATACTATCTGTAAATCACTAATACGAAATTATATGAAACTATACAGAACCTTAACTTTCAGATTACCAATAAAATTATTACTCAGGTTGAAGGTGTAGAGATGGCCCTCCTTGTTGTCAATCTTCTGACAATTAGGTTTGTGAAAACAGTTCACTGACAATAACGATCAACAAAATACCGCCCTACCGTAGCTACACAGATATGCGGTGTACATATCAGTGATGAGAATTTGAATTTATGGGGTTAAGTTTGACTTTTAATGTGGCTGTGAGGAGATAATTGTGTAAAAGTGACTTCAGGGTTCATTGCTGTAGAAGAAAGAGATGCTAGAAAATAAGTCGGCTTGAATATCGCCTGTTGTAAAATGAGAACTTTCAAATTGCTGAAATAGAGACAAACGGTAAGGCAAAGTATGACTCACATTTCGGTACTGAAGCAAGAAGAAATACCAGATGAACAAGTGAACAAAATTCATCAACTCATCAAATTATTATCAACAGAATTATTACCATTACTATCATTACTATTTCGATCTCCACCATGGGATAAGGAGATCAGCCTATTCCACATGAGAGAAGGTCGAACTTTCTTTGATGGAAAATAAAACATTGAAGTAGAGAAAATCTAAGAATTGAAACTTTTTCATTTGGATGGGATTCAGTCCAAATCGAACAGTAAACACATGTGTTGGATTATTCTAACCGTATTGCGCTTACAAGCTTTCTGATAATAGTGTCATCATACCTCATTCTTTGTCTTAATTACTATTCAGTTGGAAGTGGATTCAGCTCACCGTCCATCTTTCATCAAGTGCTGTGTGGCAATCTCCAGATTAGTATTTCACTTTTGAAGATAATTCATCTTTTGAGTTTCGTGTGATAAAATAAACCCAAGTTTTCGCTTCCTTTCACAATCTAGATTCAAATGCACTAGTTTGGACGAAAACGTTGAGAAAAATGAAGGTGAATATGTGTAGACTGAAAGCGCCTCATTTTCCAGCTCTCTTTGTTTGTCTTTCTTCCCCGCTATTTATTAAAATGAAGTTCGAAGAAAGACGTAGTTTAACCACTGGTGATCAGAACTTTTAGAGGCCTTTCGAAAATGTGTTGAATGATTCTGTCTCAGCTTTTCAGAGGATGGTTCACATGATCGATTTATTGTACAGTTACATGTGGTGTACAAATAAGTCTGAGACAGTGTTTCGTAAATTATATACATTTTGCTCTGTTTGACAATATGATTTTCAATACATTTTTACTCAGATTTTTTTGCCACCGCTCTCCTTACTTTTATCTACTACAATATAATGAAAAAAATGTCAGACAGAAATCTAGATTGTCATGTTATTTGTGCAGAATTCACGAGTATACAGTGTTAGAATGACCTGAATGTTTGAATAAATTTATTTGTAGGAGATCTCAAGCAGCAGTCAATTATGTTACCAGAGGTATTGCTTAGAATCATGATAAAATATATTGTTGGCAATGGATCCTCAGAGGCAACAAATGTTCATCGTTCAGGAGATTAATTTCAGTGGGCCTAATGTGAAATGTCCAAACCTTCTTTTTAGCAAGGAGAGATAAAAGTGATTATAACGAATTCTTAAGAAAAATTGTGTTACACCATCTGAGCAAAATAATATAAGTTTGGACAGTTATGAGCAGTCCTCCATAGAATGATTGATAGTTTGTTGGCTATTTGAGAAGAAATCAGTTCGAAAATGACCTGGTTCAAATGTAACCTGATCAATTCCACAGTCTGAAACATACTAAAAGACGTAAACACTTTAAGATCTTTCCTCTAGCACGAACAATAGTACATCAGAATACTTCATCGTTACCAATATTATTGTCATGGTGTATTCGAATTTAAAGTAGGTGTGATCAAAACCAGTTGAGAATGGACAAAAAACAATAATGAATATGTGGTCAGTTTAAGTCTTCAATGAATTTAATCGTGGGACATACATAATTCTTCTGTAGAGACACAAAAGTCACGCTAACTTTTAAACAGAGGTTCAAAGTGACAATAAATTCAGAGATACATGAAAATAAATATATCTTACTGATCACCATAACGCATGATAATTGACTGAGCTTTGAAACAAACTTCGGTGGTGACGGAATTTGTGGTTGCAGTCAACCTGTGAAACACAACTTTGGACAAAACGTCACGAAGAAAATTATATGGCGCTTCTATGTAGATGACGCTAGTAGCATTTTCCTGACTTAACAAGAAAATGGTAGAGATCTGCGAGTTAAACATTAGTTAGGTAACTTCAGGTTTTGATTCAATTAAATGAATAATTCTTCCCATCTATTTGTAATTATGTGTAGTGACCAATGCATAACAATGGTTTTACGTTGGTTGACCACTATCAGAAGCTAAGTGAAAACGATATTTAAATGAACTAGCACTCATTTCACCAGTTTGAAACCGAAGTCAAAAAATGTTTCCCGTCTGTCAGTTTTTAACATAGAACTTTGCTCCGACGTGCGGCATTTCAATTAGCCACACTCCATGTAGAACACAAAGAAAGAGGAGAAATGCAAATAGAGACAGTAGACAGGGACATGAGACAAAAGGAATAGGAATGACGAAGAATATTTTTTCATTTGAAATTATAAGTCACATGGTGCGGATTCATCTGCGCTATCACTGAGAACGATTTTGAGCCATATAACTGATTGTCACCGAAAAATGTTTTAATTAATTTACACTACATGACTTTCACTTTTTCAGCCATTTACCGGATGAGATTCTGACGAAATAACTGAGACGCTTTGACTGATCAGCTACACAGTTAATCGCATGTCGTCAACAACTCTCATTTTAGTTAACATCTTAACAGTGGTCCTTAAGCCAGTTGGTTTTGGGTTACAATCCCGTCTCACATACGTCAATCTGCTACGCTGAGTAATATCATCAGCCCTCGTAGAATAAGTGTAATTCATGGCCTGGTATGTGACCGATCTGTCCCAGGTCAGCCTTCCTATGCAGAGTCAACAGTTATTCTTCACACATTCAGTGCACTTTGTTTAACGAGATAATGATCTAATTTTCACATGTGAGTAATTTATCATGGTCTCCGTATGTTTGATTTGCTTTCATGTTACTGGAATTTCTTTAAATGTCTAAATATTTTGAGGTGATTTATGGTGAAAAAATATGCCGGTGACCTGAGCACCGAAATACATTCATCAAATCAGTGATATAGCGTCATGCTTGTTGCTTTGGCTGCATCAAACACTTTATTTAGAAATCTCGAGCAAACTTCTGTAGGAGAAAAGTCGGTTCTTTTTAAGCTATTCAAGTGTGAGTGACATTTCACTGTTAGAAATCCACTCCCATTTTTACGTCTGGATGCTCAGAATAGTGTCAAATTCTGCTTGAAATTCTGACCGTATAAATGTCAACTGTGAATTTATGCATACCTATTTCTTCTGAATAAATCAAAGAAAATGAACACAGTTGAAAACTGAGATACATTTTTAGGGGAATCACTGATAATGAAGCCTTGAGAAGGGTGGACATTTCTAGTTGATAATGACCATTGGTTGAATTAAAAGGGCGAATTTAGTCATATTTGTGACTGCTTCCTATCCGATAGTTTCAAATCTCAAAGGATTATCATGAGCAGTAGCTACTTACACTTCTAATCTCCATGAATCTAAATAATATGACGTTAATCCTTGGGGATCGTTGAAGCATCCGTACTATAAGCCTCCATTTGAAAAAAACCAATCGATTAGGTCCGGTAGAATCAATCAGTGGGAAATGTAAATTGGCCTGGAAACAAAATTGACTTGATATAAAATAAATGGTCCTTTATTATTACTGTTGTTTCCATGGGTTTCAAGTGAAGCGTAGAGCTACAACAACACATCTGCACTTTGTTCTATTTTATGCCATCTTCTTCAGCTGGGTTCACGTTTGCCCATAATCTCTCATGTGCTCCCCGTCTAACAATCTCTTCCATGTCACCCTCGCACTGATAACCAACTCTTCGCTTCTCATTTGGATTAAAACTCGGGGGCCTGCCGTGCGATGTCACTGGAAGGTTTCCACAATGCATACCTGATCCATCTCCATTTTCTACTACACATTTGTTCCAATGCATAGTTTCTTGTTACTACCTCTTTCTGGTTATTTGACCTTCAGCATGGAGCCAGCGAAAGTGGCAGCTGTTGATGAGAGTCTGCAACCTGTTGAAAATCCTTTCCGTGACGCGGCAAGTTTCTGACCCGTATAGAAGAACTGACTTCACATTTGTGTGGAAAATGCGAATCTTGCTCCTTATGCTGAGTGTGGAAGATTTCAGATTGGTGAAGTCGTATCCTGCCTTTCAGATTCTGTCTGACTTTGACATCTTCCTCCTTCTGCCTTAATTGAGACGATGCTTCCCAGATAAGTGAAGGAGGCAACTTCTGTTAACTCTCTCAGGTTGATGGTTATCGGTGCTGGTTGTTGTTGCCGTTGACTGGTTATCTTCATCAGCTCCGTCTTCTCTGTGTTCACCCGCAGTCCTGTTTTCGCTGCCAGCCTCTTCAGCCAGTCTGTTGGTTTTCGCTTGCAAGTCTTCAAGTTTGTGTGACATTAGACATTTATCATCTGAGAAATCCAGATCTTCTTGAGTTTTCTTATCGGTCATCCAGAGTATTCCTGACTCCTCGCCACAAACAGTCTGACGCATAATCCAGTCTACCACAATTAGGAATATCATAGGTGATAATAGGCATCCAGCCTTGTTTTACTCCTGTATGCACTTAGTACGCCTCGCTGAGTTTTCTGTTGATGCAACTTAGTATTTTACTTGGCTTTGGTGGACAGTAGCATTTTTCCGCACCAGTGCTCGCACAGTGAGGCTTATTCACCTTTCTTTGGCAGCTTGATGAGTTAGCCTTTCTTCCAATCGATAGGTACCTTTCCTATTGTCCAAACCTTTTGCATTATTGTTGTGAGCGCACATGCCGCAGTTTCTAGGTTGGTTTCCAGTGCTTCAGGGTGAATTCCAACTGGTCTTTCTGACTTCCTGACTGAACTTCGGTATCTTGATCTCATTCAAGATTTTGGCTTTCGCTGAAGGATTGGGGTTCACTGGCAGGCAGTTCTGTGTATGCTGCTGATGGTGGGTGTATTTCAAGGCGTGCTGCAGGTGATGGTCGATTCAACAGTCCTTTAAGGTTATCAGCCCATGGTTTAATTTGTTTATCTTACTTATTAATCAGGTTCCAACAAATATCTTTTATTGGTTTCACCATCTGGGTTCATCTCTTCCTGGATACGGATTAACCCAGTTATCTGATGTAATGTTCTGTGGTCTCTTTTACCTGCAGCCAGCATGTTCTGCTTCAGTCCCCAGTAAGTGTGTCGTGGAATTGTCCTTTGTCTCTTCCAGCACTCTTTTTCACTTCTTTATTCAGTGAAGTGTGCACTGAACTTAGCTTCTCCATCTCTTGTGAATCTCTTGATTGAGTCAACTTCTCTTTCACCATCCTCCTCTCCTCTCTTCGGTTGGCTTCCATGTATCCATTGACAGCCATTATTTGTCTTGTCCCTTATTTCTTCCTAGAAAGTCTTTGGAGATTTCTGCATTCTCATTCATTTCGCCTCTCGAGCTACGAGTTCTTTTCCTGTATTATGTGCTCCCAGTTCGGCGAGTATCCATATCGCCCATGAGGATTTTGATGTCACCAATAAGGATGTCATTGATTACTCTTTGTAGCTGTCTGTAGAAAGTGTCCCTCTTGTCTTGTTACGCGATGTTTGTAGCATTTTGATTAGTATTGGATAATCGTGACCTTCCCCCTTCCTTTTGAGTTGAATCTTGCTGTCATGATCCTGGATGGATTTGGCTGCCACTGCATTAGGGCTTTGGCTGTCACTTGTGACGTCACAATAGCTACTCACTCCCCCAGTGTGCTCGTGGTTGTCATCTGGGTGACGAGACCGGAGTAGATTACTGACTCTCCAGTTAATAATTTTGACAGTCCACATTGATTCCAACTGTTCTCGCAGACTCTCAGTACTTCTATGCCATATCTTTGCATTTCGTTGGCTACCTGGGGGGCCTTCACAGGCAGCCTCGTACATTGTGCGCACATTCCACGCACCCCTTTTTATGGAGAGAAGACAAATTGGCTAACTGGCCTCCCAAAAACTTTCACCAGCCCGTTGTGTCATTTCGCCTATCTGATTCCAGCGAAAAAGGTTTGTTATTTATATTTTTGTATTTTTATTATATTTCATATGTGTTGAAGTTGGTCTAGAAATTTGATAGCTTTTGTGGTGAAGGGCTACTAATTCACGTCCAACTCTTCCTCTTTACCCCGGCTTGGGACCGGCTGGAAAACTAGCAAGCTTGTTAACTAGGCGACGCTAAGATGTCTAAACATAATGTTACAGTCAGATCAGGATACCAAAGCTGTAGTTACACATATTCAAAAGGTTGCTGCTGGTTTACATCACTGACCACTGAAAAAGCGATTAACAATACGAAAATGACAGTGTTGGAAACTCACCTTCCCTTACTTCAGAAGGCGAGAATTTTGAAATAGACATTCTCTTCCATGGATTTAAAACTTTATAAAAATTATCATTTATTGAATTCTGAAATGTACGTTTTGAATCTGGTATAGGTAGGCTGATTGAATTCTCAACACTCTCCCTTATAAATTTAAGTACAGGTGAATTATACAAAGCAGAAGTTCCCTTTATCAAAATAATTCAGCTCCCTTCTTGATAAATTCATATGAGGACAGTTATATTGCAGAATCGACTATTTAACAAACTGCTCCAAATGGAATATGAAAATAATCACATGACCTCAAAAAATTATGAGTAGGACAACATTTTCATCTCCACCAAAAATGCCATAAAAACTCATAATCCCATTAAGAAAAGTGCTGACAGATTCTAAATTCACAATCAGCACAAAATTGAAGATTCGATTAACTCAACAAAAATTGAAGAAAAGCCTATTTCCAGTTCAAAATCTTCATCATTTACACTGTAGAAAACCAAAAAATTGTTGAATCCAGAGGCACGAGTCTGAAATCTGCGTTGATGACTGTCCGTTCGTGCAGAATCAACTGCACTTTCACATCTCTGATCTCCACCATCGTCAACAGTCGTTTAAGCAATCAACGTGATGGTGGCTTGCATCAAATGGATTCCTTTTGTGTGCAACTTATGGTGTGGCATGTCGCCGAAACGTATTCTCATTTCACTCGCATGTCATTCATGCTATTATGCTGGAGACGAGTGGATTCATTCATGTGATCACCAGAGTAATGAAAAATGCACATGCTGTGGGTGAGCTGTTCACTTACGGTACTCTAAAAAGTGATACATAGAAATGAATGTGGATTTCGTTATATTAAACGTGGTATAATAAGTGATGCACTGTGGAATCGCCTACATTGCAGACAGTTATACATCACATCCAGTTAGCTTTTAAATCACAGCCCAACTCTTGTAACGACAGTGCACTATAAACTTCAATAAACTAATCGTCCACAAAACTATAGGCTCACACGAGCTTGTTATTCTAAGATGCATTGAATGTTTCATCTTCAATAAAACAACTTTTGCAATCACTTCATACTAATATCAAAGGATAACGTGGTGGTATGTAAAAAATATATAAAAAAGAATCGATTACTACTTTTCCATCACCGAATTTGCGTACATTCTTCTTTCACACCATTTACTTCAAATCTTCATTTACAGCCTGCAGTTTATACAGCGTTTACTCTCACCCGTTGCAAAACGTATGAAAATCCGAAATGAGACTATACATCCCTTACCATGTTGTGATGTGACTGTAGTCAGTTTAATCTATTCAAATCACCTGATTACCTTCAGCGAATGGTTGAAATAATAGAGGAATTCCAGATTCCTTGGGTGTGATGTCGAACATAGTAGTTAGTGAGAAATACAATAGTGTTTGCAGAAGCTTCCGTTGGCAGGACAGTGAGAGGATGAATTGATCACAAAATTTGCTATAATACATAGAATTATTTTTGATGTAGTCGTGTTCTCTAGGCCGGATAGTTAATTTGCGAAGCTTCCATTGCCCTACTAGGCAACATCTACAGCGCATACTTCAATTTTAAGTGAGATTTTAGATTTCTCAACGAGTTTATTAGCCGTCTCTCCTGGTGATCTTGAACGTGATTGGTTGATTTTGTGTGTTTTCACACCATCTAGGCTACTTGTATTGGAACTGATTGTTTCTTTGACTTGAACTTTGACCCTTTGTGTGTGAGGTTTCTTTCTTATCGGTTGATAAATTTTGTCTATCTCGATGTGTCTATTGATTGATGATTCACTGGAATACCAGGCTTCTAAAAATTCTCTAGCATTCTTGTTGTTTCCTCTGTCTAATATTTGAACGTTATCCCGGTCGAACTGGTGTCCGTGGTTGTCTGTATGTAGTGATATGAGTGATGGAGTGGATGTCATGTCTTTTGATGGCTAGCTTATGTTCGTGGATACGAAGCCGAAGAGGACGTCCTCTTTGGCTAATGTAGTGTTTTTCGCTGTTGTTGCAATTTATTTTATAGATGATGTTGGTTTTCCTTCTTTCGTTGTTGAGTATTTTGGTTGACATAGAACTGGGTGAAGTGATCCTCCTATCACGGAAGTCCTGTTTATCTGATGTAATTTTTTGAGATCTCTCTTACCGGCAGCCTCTTCTGCTTCTGGGGCCAGTATATCATAGAATTGTCATTGGTGAATCACAATATCCTTCTTTATTTTTTATTCAGTGAGATGAACATTGAACTCTCTTTCCTCTATCTCCGCATCAGTTCATCCTCTATTTTAGCATCCTTCCTCTATTATTAGCCTCCAGGTGTCTGTAGAAAGACATATCTTGTCTTGTCTCTTCTTTCTCTTAAAACAGCTGTACACGTTTCCATCAGCATCATTTACAGAGGGTTTCCGTGTTCTTCAGCAAGGGTCGTCCCAGTGATTCTATATAATGTCTCCAACTTTTCTCCGAAGGCTAAACTGAAGATACTCCTTGCAGGTCTGCTCAGCATTTTCTGGATGTTGGGTTACAATTTTGGTTCAGCTCCCGTTCTTTTGAAGCCCTTCTGCATGATTTCTTGTGCTGCCTGCAATAGATTATGGTTCAAGCCCATATCTGCTCCTATTCTCGATTTTATGTCTTGCAGGTTACGTCACCACTTTCTTGAGACAGAGATACAATCTGCCTGATTTTCGGTGTCCATCTTTTGAAACGCGTCTCATTTTGTTTATATTCTTGCGTTTGTTCTCCCAGCCTCCTGTCACCAGATCATTGATTGAACAGGAGGTTGAAAACAGTTCTTCATCTTCCATTTCGCCAAGAGTCATTTAACCCATGATGGATTCTCTCCCTTTATTGTCTGCTCTGGTCTTTGCCTTCATATCAACCATTAGGTTTTTGATGTTACCATTTAGAATCTTTGTAGTCGTCAATAAAATTCTCCCTTTTTCTCTCATCCCAAGTTGTTTGTAGGCGTGTTGCACTGCATAAGTGTAAAATTTCCTGCTTTTTGTATTGAATCTTGCTGTCATTATCCTGAAGGACATTGGTTCTCACAAAATCAACCCTTTGGGTCTTCTTGGTGACTTCATGATAACCACCTCCACTGTGTTCTTGTGGTCCTCGCTTGGGTGACCGGAATAGATTATTAACCCTCCAGTTAATGTTTTGGAGATTTCACATGCATTCCATCGGCTCCCATACATTCTTTATACTGCTACAATTTATCTCCTCATTTTCTGAATGGCCTTGTCAGTCTCATGTATAGGACAAACAATCTGTGTAGCAATGCTTATAACTGAGTTAATCAAAAAGGCCGCATTGGTCGACTTTCCTACCGAAGACTTTCGTCATCCTGCGTCATTTTGCGGAGAATAAGTTCATTTTCCTGTACTACGAAGTTTCACTATCGACTGAATAAATTTTCTCGGATGGTATGGCTAGAGAACTAGGCGCGATCGAATAAATTTGATTCTATCAGAAATAAGCACATGGTTATGACATTCAGGTGGTAAGTCAGCGACTGCAATATAGCAAATGAATTGAAATCGTTGTTATCATATCCTGACGCTGTTGTTGCTACTTTAACGTTGTCATAGCCAGCAAAACAGATTTGAAATTTTGAAATGAATAATATCTCATTTATTTCAACTAACTCATCAATTCTAAAATTCAAACAATACGGAAATATGTTATTTACAATTGCGATGTTGTTGTACATACTTTACAAAGTGAAAGGCGTTTTCATGAATACACCATTCATTTAGGTTCAGTACTGTTCATTTATGAATTCGAGTTCTCATTTTGGATCACTCTACTGAGGAGAACAGAACCAGAAGGGAAAATATGTAGAGTATAATCAGGTTAAAGCTCGGCCAGATAAGAGAAATCAGATAACGAAAATCTCGGTAAAACAAACAAATTCTACAAGAACAGAGTATGATCAACCGAAGAATTCACACTGAATGCATTTCCGATCTGACAATAAATCTTGGTTGAACCGACAATTACATTGAAGCTTAAATCAAGGATCACCATCTACACGAGTTTGCTTGTTTGAGTCTATGAAATGACTCCTGATATGTACCTTGACCTTATGATTATACTGTCTTCACATCAATCTGCTATACCACATCAAATATACTAGACTTAGATATTTTCGAGAATAACTTACCTTGTAGTAACTAAATACAAAATTTCCATCAAATATTATGTTGTAAACAATAATTTACTTCTGTTACTGTGTAGCTCGAAGTAAGTGCGGTGCTAAACTTATCGGATACGATTCATTCAAAAGTCTGCAGGACACAGGATTGAATTCAATTTCTTCATGATGAAAGCAATAAGGCCATGCGAATGAGGTGAGAATACATGTCGACGCCTCGCCACACCATTAGTTGCACAAAGAATTAATCCATTATTTGCAAGCCACCATCATGATGAGTACTCAAAACGACTGTTTAGGACAGTGGAGGTCAGAGTTGTGAAAGTGCAGCTGACTCCAAACGAACAGAAAATTGTGAACATGAAATGTCTGACTTGTGTATCTGGCTTCAACTGGTGTTGTTTGGACTGTCACATGTGATGATATTGGTTGTCAAATGTGTAAGAATTCTATCCGATTTGCTGTCACATTTTCTGTGAGAGAACTGTAGGGCTTACGCACTCTCGGAAAGGAGAAGGCACATCTCATGTGGCAAGTGACGACCGGGGATTCTCACATTTGGACCATTAGAAGTGATTCTCGTGTGTCACTTGATATCACTTTCTATAAATCAGCCAAATTGACATATATAAACACACTCGATTCCCTACTCAATGACGAATAACTCAGTTGAATAATTAGGACGCGAATTAAACCGTAGTGTTTGAGTGTGAATATTTGTCATATATGTCAAACAGTTATGTCATCAATATGTAGTTCGATTTATCATCGACAAATTATTTCATGGATTTTTATTATATCTTATTTAGGTGACTTTACATTTATATTTGTTTTAAAAAATTTTATTCAATTTTTTTCTACCTGAAAGATGATGCAATAGGTACCATTCGAGTTTTACACAAGATTACATTTTTAATTTGAATTGCATCAGTTTATCTCTCATAATTCCAGTTTTTTGTCATTTTGTCAGTTTATGTTTACTCGGGAAGTTATTCTGGTGGATTTTAAACTTCACATATTTTGCAAGTGCTGGTTTGCCGTGATTTGATTGGTCACAGGGATTCAATATCTGCTGATGTCGGTCAGAGAAGCATTATACAGCATTATAGCACTCTGCAGGTGTTTCGTGCTGGTTTGGGTCTCTTTAAAAAAGGCGCCACTGTGGATCAAACCAAGCAGATTCTGTTCACAAGGCGAGATCATACACATTTAAAACCCTGTGACCCTATCCAATGACCCACGAGTTCCAATTTACGTCTATTCATGAGCTAGTGCAGCATCCGTATATTATTCAAGTCGAGTTATCGTCAATACAGCCCACCTCATGTACCATACTGGTCACCACTTCCCACTAGAATCCAGTCGTCCTCTGAATGTCGTCAGCTCATGATGGTGTTCTGCATGAAAAAAAATTCTTGCAAAACAACTTGCCACTATGATTCTGGTGCTCACTGGCGCCTGGCTTCAAACAGATATGTGATTACCTTGATTGAAGCGGGAAGTAGTGAACAGTGTGGTGGAGCAGGTTCCACGTGAGGAGCAGTACACGCCGAAGATATCGTACAGTAGTAGTGTAATATCGTGAATTTCCCTTAAATGGAATTCATGTGAACGTGGATAGTGCCACAAAGGATGAATGATATTTGCACAACGCAATGAAATCTCAACATGCTGCATTCAAAACCAACGAGGCGCGAACTACTGAGGAGAACAGAACCAGAAGGGAAAATATGTAGAGTATAATCAGGTTAAAGCTCGGCCAGAAAAAAGAAATCAGATAACGAAAATCTCGGTAAAACAAACAAATTCTACAAGAACAGAGTATGATCAACCGAAGAATTCACACTGAATGCATTTCCGATCTGACAGAAAATCTTGGTTGAACCGACAATTACATTGAAGTTTAAATCAAGGATCACCATCTACACGAGTTTGCTTGTATGAGTCTATGAAATGACTCCTGATATGTACCTTGACCTTATGATTATACTGTCTTCACATCAATCTGCTATACCACATCAAATATACTAGACTTAGATATTTTCGAGAATAACTTACCTTGTAGTAACTAAATACAAAATTTCCATCAAATATTATGTTGTAAACAATAATTTACTTCTGTTACTGTGTAGCTCGAAGTAAGTGCGGTGCTAAACTTATCGGATACGATTCATTCAAAAGTCTGCAGGACACAGGATTGAATTCAATTTCTTCATGATGAAAGCAATAAGGCCATGCGAATGAGGTGAGAATACATGTCGACGCCTCGCCACACCATTAGTTGCACAAAGAATTAATCCATTATTTGCAAGCCACCATCATGATGAGTACTCAAAACGACTGTTTAGGACAGTGGAGGTCAGAGTTGTGAAAGTGCAGCTGACTCCAAACGAACAGAAAATTGTGAACATGAAATGTCTGACTTGTGTATCTGGCTTCAACTGGTGTTGTTTGGACTGTCACATGTGATGATATTGGTTGTCAAATGTGTAAGAATTCTATCCGATTTGCTGTCACATTTTCTGTGAGAGAACTGTAGGGCTTACGCACTCTCGGAAAGGAGAAGGCACATCTCATGTGGCAAGTGACGACCGGGGATTCTCACATTTGGACCATTAGAAGTGATTCTCGTGTGTCACTTGATATCACTTTCTATAAATCAGCCAAATTGACATATATAAACACACTCGATTCCCTACTCAATGACGAATAACTCAGTTGAATAATTAGGACGCGAATTAAACCGTAGTGTTTGAGTGTGAATATTTGTCATATATGTCAAACAGTTATGTCATCAATATGTAGTTCGATTTATCATCGACAAATTATTTCATGGATTTTTATTATATCTTATTTAGGTGACTTTACATTTATATTTGTTTTAAAAAATTTTATTCAATTTTTTTCTACCTGAAAGATGATGCAATAGGTACCATTCGAGTTTTACACAAGATTACATTTTTAATTTGAATTGCATCAGTTTATCTCTCATAATTCCAGTTTTTTGTCATTTTGTCAGTTTATGTTTACTCGGGAAGTTATTCTGGTGGATTTTAAACTTCACATATTTTGCAAGTGCTGGTTTGCCGTGATTTGATTGGTCACAGGGATTCAATATCTGCTGATGTTGGTCAGAGAAGCATTATACAGCATTATAGCACTCTGCAGATGTTTCGTGCTGGTTTGGGTCTCTTTAAAAAAGGCGCCACTGTGGATCAAACCAAGCAGATTCTGTTCACAAGGCGAGATCATACACATTTAAAACCCTGTGACCCTATCCAATGACCCACGAGTTCCAATTTACGTCTATTCATGAGCTAGTGCAGCATCCGTATATTATTCAAGTCGAGTTATCGTCAATACAGCCCACCTCATGTACCCTACTGGTCACCACTTCCCACTAGAATCCAGTCGTCCTCTGAATGTCGTCAGCTCATGATGGTGTTCTGCATGAAAAAAAATTCTTGCAAAACAACTTGCCACTATGATTCTGGTGCTCACTGGCGCCTGGCTTCAAACAGATATGTGATTACCTTGATTGAAGCGGGAAGTAGTGAACAGTGTGGTGGAGCAGGTTCCACGTGAGGAGCAGTACACGCCGAAGATATCGTACAGTAGTAGTGTAATATCGTGAATTTCCGTTAAATGGAATTCATGTGAACGTGGATAGTGCCACAAAGGATGAATGATATTTGCACAACGCAATGAAATCTCAACATGCTGCGTTCAAAACCAACGAGGCGCGAACTACTGAGGAGAACAGAACCAGAAGGGAAAATATGTAGAGTATAATCAGGTTAAAGCTCGGCCAGATAAGAGAAATCAGCTAACGAAAATCTCGGTAAAACAAACAAATTCTACAAGAACAGAATATGATCAACCGAAGAATTCACACTGAATGCATTTCCGATCTGACAGAAAATCTTGGTTGAACCGACAATTACATTGAAGCTTAAATCAAGGATCACCATCTACACGAGTTTGCTTGTATGAGTCTATGAAATGACTCCTGATATGTACCTTGACCTTATGATTATACTGTCTTCACATCAATCTGCTATACCACATCAAATATACTAGACTTAGATATTTTCGAGAATAACTTACCTTGTAGTAACTAAATACAAAATTTCCATCAAATATTATGTTGTAAACAATAATTTGCTTCTGTTAATATGAAGCTAAAAGTAAGTCGAATGCTAAACGAAACACATATTTTTCACCTGAAATTCTACAGAAAACAGGAATTAATCCACTTGTTTCCAGTATAATAGCATAAATGATGTGCGATCGAAGTGAGAATACGTTTCGGCAACATGCCACACCATAAGTTGCACACAGAGGTAATGTATTCGTTGCAAGCAACCATCATGATGAGTACTCAAAACGACTGTTGAGGATAGTGGAGACCAGAGTTGTGAAAGTGCAGTTGATTCTGCACGAACGGACAATCGTCAACATGAAATTTCTGACTCGTGCCTCTGGCTTCAACTGGTGTTGTTCGGAGTGTCAGATGTGATGATATTGGTTGTCAAATGTGTAGGATTTCTATCCGTTGTGCTGTCACATCTTCTGTGAAGGAACTGTGAGGCAAATGCTCTATCGGAAAGGAGGAGGCACATCGTATACGATAAGTAATAAACAGGGTTTCGCCCATTTGAATTTTTTCTAGTGATTCTCGTGTGTCACTTGATATCACTTTGTGTAAGTCGGCCAGGTGACATATATAAACACACCTAATTCCCTTATGTTTTACAAAATACTTAGTTGATTCTTCGGAGGCCTATTCAGCCGTCCTAATTTTGTGTTTTATCATGGCTTCTCTCTAATTCGTTTAAGTGATCAGATAATATCAATGAGAAATTTTTTGTTGTTTTTTACCTTTATTTTCCTGTGTTTTTTTTTGCTCTTATTTGTCTTCTACTAATCGGTCTTATTTTATTTTTACAGAACAAACCTGGAGTGAGTCTTTTGAAGTATATATATTCATATTTTAATATTAGTTATTTTGAAGAATATCTTTTTCTAATCTCGGTTTTCTTGGATTTGTTCTCTGAATTCCGCGCAAATTTGTTATTTATTATATGCGACACCTTATATAGATCATAGTGTCTTGCTGTCTAAAAATTATGTATTGCCGGTATACTCTAAAACTATGCTGAGGCATTTACTACTCTGAATTATGACTGAATTATCTTGATCTACACGAGTTTGCCAATATGAGCCTATGAAATCTCTCCTAATATGTTTCTTGGTTACTTTCATCACTTTTATCTTGTATCCTTCATCAAATATTGTTTTTTCTATATGTAATACTTTAACATATTAATATATCTGCTTGTTTTAATGCACCATGTAACTGAATATCATGCGCATTTTGTATTGAGTATATATATATATATTGCTATTTTTCTTTCTGGTCATTTTAAGCTGAATGTAAGTATACTCCCTGATTATTGGCTTCATTCTTTATCTAATGATTGCCGTTATCTGCGTTTAATTTCTTGCTCTTCAGCTCTTCCATTACTTTCTGATGTTTCTTATTTTTAATAAATCAATTGCACGTTCATGCATGATATTTTGGCCTTAAATTTAATAACATTTTCAAATCAGTAAATGCAGTCATGAAACCAATAGTCTATGCATGCTTTCACTTAATCCAAATAGGCTAATAGGCTTTTTCATACATTCATTGAAGCTACAATTTACAGTGTAATAGTGTTTTGAAAATCTAAAGTGGTCTACACAAACCTCACTGATAACGCATCAACCTACAAAAATAGTGAATAATCCCGGCGAATATGTTTCATTCAATTTTGTTTAAATTTTTTAGTGGCACTTTACTCATTTCAACATGTTATATTTTTTTAATTAAACAAACTCATGATGCAAAGTACTCTCTCCAGGCTTTTTTATTTGATGGGAATGGTGAATACACGATGAAACTGTATGCGCGAATACTTGTGATGACATTTAACTTAAGAGATGAAATAAAACATTTCCAAAGTAGAAGTTAATTTTATTCTGCTTGTTTGATATGACCCAAAACAATTTGCCTACAAGAACAGTAGAAGCACATTAGATGCAGCTGCCGTCTTATAATACTGATTTACTTTATTCCAAAAACAGTACTTGTGATACAGAATGGAATTTTCAGCATTAATCACAATATTGCATCTAATTTCCTCAAATTATAAATAAAATTAATCACACAGAAACTTTTTCTACATTTAAAATAAGGGTAATATAAAAAAATAAAAAACATGCAGCATACAAAATAGTAATAATAATAATGATAGCAACTAAGGTGATGATAATAATACAAGTGGAAATTGCCGTGAGCTTGTTTCACACAGAATTGTCGATGCGGTATGTAAATCCTTGCATGATTAAAAAAATATTGAATATAATGTTCTCTTAACATGATATGGTGAGGGAAAAAACAAAGATTACAGCAGTCATAGAGATAAGTTGGTGTTTGCAGTTATGAAAGTGAAAACAAGAGGCAACAGGACCATAAATATAATAGAAATAATAAAAGTAAAACTTGAAGGTATATAAGCATGGATGGAGAAGATTGTTTATTTACTAGATGAAAAAAGGTTAGTCAATTCTTGCCTGACGCTATTTTCATCACATAAAATACGTGCCAAGTATGATATCATAGAAATTTTATACTTAGATGTGCAAGCATACAGTTTTCTGAAGTTACTTCTTGTTCTATCTGAGGAGATGCAAGGTGAAAGCTGAGGGTGAAGTGGATGCTCCAAGTCAGACAAAATCCCTTTAGCAAATTTACTGCACGAAGTCAAATGCCTATCGACAACGACGTTAACTATGTAGTCCACTGGGACACCACTCATCCTACTGACAGTCTTCAGCATTCTACGAATTGTGACATAGTCCTTTTTAAGCAAACCAGGAAAGAATAAGGGTGAACAATAAAGAAGAATAGGTAGGACGCAAGAGTTTATGAACTGTAAGAGGAGGGGTTGAGTTATACCCGAGTACCTTAACTTCTTAATGTAAAATGTCAGGCGGAATATTTTACTGGAGATCGCTGAGACATGGGAAGACCAAGAGAGATCAGAAGAGAGAATAAGTTCAAGATACTTAATTTCTGATTTAATCCCTATATCATTGTCATCAATCTTACAACTGTCATGAGAATCGACGGCTTCTTTTAACTGTCGTTTACATCTTCAGCTGAAATTAACAGTTTGACATTTAGAAGGATTCAGTTTAAGACCATTTGACTCAGACCATTTACTGACTCCCAACAGAAAGCTATTTATTTTGGTACAATCTAGCTGGGAGTTAACAGCCATTGAAACAGTTAAGTCATCAGCGTACTTCACAAAGTTTATTTCCTCAGACTGAGGCAAGTCATGTAAGAAGAAAGGAAAAGGAAAAGGAGAAAGGACAGCGCCTTGATGGACACCAGCTTCACTAGGCAACGAAGTAGAAGACTTCCCTTTATACACGGTGTACTGCTTTCTTTCTGAGAAACAGGAATGTAACCAGTTAACAGCCCAACATTCTGCTTGACTTGCGGCAAGTTTATTTAATAAGATATCGTTAGGGACCGAGTCAAAAGCAGATTTTTATTCTAGGAAGGCAAAACGAACAAATTTAGCCCCCTTGTCAGGACTGAAAGCAATGTTATGATATAAGACGACGGCTGCATCTAAAGTGCTTCTACTGTGCTTATAGGCAAACTATTTTGGGTCATTAAAGGATTTAAGAGAGGGTACAAGACTAAGTAAAAGTAGTTTCCCCATAGTTTTCAAAAAAGGAGAGGTAATAGCGGTGGGTCTAAATTTGACACATGCTCCAGTAGACGATTTAGGTATGGGTACAACTTTGATGTCTTTCCAAACAGCAGGCACAATATTACTGGAAAAAGATTTGTTAAACAGATCAGTGAGAGGGTAACATAGAATATCAGAACATTTTTCGAAAATAATACTAGGTACATGATCTGGACCTAAGCTCTGGGAAGGGTTCAGAAACTTGAGGCACTTTTGAACATCATTTGTGTTAAAACCTGGAAAGGGGCTATTATTAACATTAGTGATACTGGGAAGCATGGAATTTGAGGGAGAATAAATAAAAGATTTATTAAGAGTACATACATTAGAAGAATACGGAATACTGTTAACCTGCTTACCACCAGTGATTTCCTTAAATAGTTTCCACATATTTGAAGCATTTTTGCAGGATATGAATTTCTGGTTATATATAACATTCAATCTCTGCATTTCAGACTTGATAAGGAAGTTAGTTCTTTTTACGCCACTTTTATCTTTCATTTTATATAGCTTTTCCTTCTCTCTACGCAGCTTTTTAAGTTGAGGGGAGGAGAAACGGTCGAATTTGACGAATAGTGTTTCTTTTGGGCAGCAGATTTTAAAACAGAATTTCAGATAAGACGTAATATTAGAGATAGTGTCATCAAGTGAAACACCATTAAACAGATCCCATCTTGTATCACTGAGCATGTTTCTAAGATGTTGCACATTCTCATTTGAGTAACATCTGTGAACAACTTTCTTGGACAAGTTAGAGAAGGCTTTTTTATGTAACTTTCCGTAAACTTTGGGTAGAACTCGTACAATACAGTGATCAGAGTTTGAGAGTGGAGCTCTTTTACGTGCTTCGTATATTCCAGAATCATTTATGAATACTAAATCAAGCGAAGTATCTTGTCGAGTTGGGAAGTTAACCACATTTTCATGACCCAGCAATGTAATAAAACTGTAGTCACTGGCGTTGAAGTCACCAGTTACTACAGACAAGGAGTTACGAAACGAAGAAGCAGCAAAAATAGTGAATTCGTCAGCAAACATCGATAGTTCTGAGGGACTGCAAGAAGGTGTGACATAGATATTTGTGACAAAAATGCAGTTATACTTAGATAAGTATTTAGGTCGGCATTTAACAGTTATACAGGCAATATTGTCATTTGAGAATTTGAAACAGACGTTGTTGGCAGTAGACCAATGAGAATTAATAAAAGTGGCAACTCCTCCACCTCTCTTCTTCTTTGAGCTGCATCGGTCTTGTCTGTACATTGTAAAATAAGGTAAAGAGACCAAATTATCGTCATATGAATCGTGCAGCCAAGTTTCTTGAAGAGTAATTACAGCAGTATTACAATATACATTTGAGTATAATAGTGAATGCAAGTAATTAATCTTGTTTGATAGAGATCTGCAATTTGTGCTCATAACCACAGGAACAGTCATCAAATGCATTGGAGTACGCTTTAAAGCTCGTTGCCATCCACCATGAGGCTTTTTCTTAAGTTAGTTAGAAACTAGTTAGTCAGCCGGTTGGAAACGTTTTAAATAACAGCGAGAGTAAACAATAAGATTAGAACACATAATTGAATGATTAAAATAAAATAAATCCGAGGAAATAGATGCAATATGTAGGATGGAAATTTTGGTAGCCCAAGATTTAAGCAGGCCACCAGTTTTTGCTTCCAGTCTTGACAAGGGGGCTAAATTTGTTCGTTTTGCCTTCCTAGAATAAAAATCTGCTTTTGACTCGGTCCCTAACGATATCTTATTAAATAAACTTGCCGCAAGTCAAGCAGAATGTTGGGCTGTTAACTGGTTACATTCCTGTTTCTCAGAAAGAAAGCAGTACACCGTGTATAAAGGGAAGTCTTCTACTTCGTTGCCTAGTGAAGCTGGTGTCCATCAAGGCGCTGTCCTTTCTCCTTTTCCTTTTCCTTTCTTCTTACATGACTTGCCTCAGTCTGAGGAAATAAACTTTGTGAAGTACGCTGATGACTTAACTGTTTCAATGGCTGTTAACTCCCAGCTAGATTGTACCAAAATAAATAGCTTTCTGTTGGGAGTCAGTAAATGGTCTGAGTCAAATGGTCTTAAACTGAATCCTTCTAAATGTCAAACTGTTAATTTCAGCTGAAGATGTAAACGACAGTTAAAAGAAGCCGTCGATTCTCATGACAGTTGTAAGATTGATGACAATGATATAGGGATTAAATCAGAAATTAAGTATCTTGAACTTATTCTCTCTTCTGATCTCTCTTGGTCTTCCCATGTCTCAGCGATCTCCAGTAAAATATTCCGCCTGACATTTTACATTAAGAAGTTAAGGTACTCGGGTATAACTCAACCCCTCCTCTTACAGTTCATAAACTCTTGCGTCCTACCTATTCTTCTTTATTGTTCACCCTTATTCTTTCCTGGTTTGCTTAAAAAGGACTATGTCACAATTCGTAGAATGCTGAAGACTGTCAGTAGGATGAGTGGTGTCCCAGTGGACTACATAGTTAACGTCGTTGTCGATAGGCATTTGACTTCGTGCAGTAAATTTGCTAAAGGGATTTTGTCTGACTTGGAGCATCCACTTCACCCTCAGCTTTCACCTTGCATCTCCTCAGATAGAACAAGAAGTAACTTCAGAAAACTGTATGCTTGCACATCTAAGTATAAAATTTCTATGATATCATACTTGGCACGTATTTTATGTGATGAAAATAGCGTCAGGCAAGAATTGACTAACCTTTTTTCATCTAGTAAATAAACAATCTTCTCCATCCATGCTTATATACCTTCAAGTTTTACTTTTATTATTTCTATTATATTTATGGTCCTGTTGCCTCTTGTTTTCACTTTCATAACTGCAAACACCAACTTATCTCTATGACTGCTGTAATCTTTGTTTTTTCCCTCACCATATCATGTTAAGAGAACATTATATTCAATATTTTTTTAATCATGCAAGGATTTACATACCGCATCGACAATTCTGTGTGAAACAAGCTCACGGCAATTTCCACTTGTATTATTATCATCACCTTAGCTGCTATCATTATTATTATTACTATTTTGTATGCTGCATGTTTTTTATTTTTTTATATTACCCTTATTTTAAATGTAGAAAAAGTTTCTGTGTGATTAATTTTATTTATAATTTGAGGAAATTAGATGCAATATTGTGATTAATGCTGAAAATTCCATTCTGTATCACAAGTACTGTTTTTGGAATAAAGTAAATCAGTATTATAAGACGGCAGCTGCATCTAATGTGCTTCTACTGTTCTTGTAGGCAAATTGTTTTGGGTCATATCAAACAAGCAGAATAAAATTAACTTCTACTTTGGAAATGTTTTATTTCATCTCTTAAGTTAAATGTCATCACTATTATTCGCGCATACAGTTTCATCGTGTATTCACCATTCCCATCAAATAAAAAGAGCCTGGAGAGAGTACTTTGCATCATGAGTTTGTTTAATTAAAAAAATATAACATGTTGAAATGAGTAAAGTGCCACTAAAAATTTAAACAAAATTGAATGAAACATATTCGCCGGGATTATTCACTATTTTTGTAGGTTGATGCGTTATCAGTGAGGTTTGTGTAGACCACTTTAGATTTTCAAAACACTATTACACTGTAAATTGTAGCTTCAATGAATGTATGAAAAAGCCTATTAGCCTATTTGGATTAAGTGAAAGCATGCATAGACTATTGGTTTCATGACTGCATTTACTGATTTGAAAATGTTATTAAATTTAAGGCCAAAATATCATGCATGAACGTGCAATTGATTTATTAAAAATAAGAAACATCAGAAAGTAATGGAAGAGCTGAAGAGCAAGAAATTAAACGCAGATAACGGCAATCATTAGATAAAGAATGAAGCCAATAATCAGGGAGTATACTTACATTCAGCTTAAAATGACCAGAAAGAAAAATAGCAATATATATATATATATATATACTCAATACAAAATGCGCATGATATTCAGTTACATGGTGCATTAAAACAAGCAGATATATTAATATGTTAAAGTATTACATACAGAAAAAACAATATTTGATGAAGGATACAAGATAAAAGTGATGAAAGTAACCAAGAAACATATTAGGAGAGATTTCATAGGCTCATATTGGCAAACTCGTGTAGATCAAGATAATTCAGTCATAATTCAGAGTAGTAAATGCCTCAGCATAGTTTTAGAGTATACCGGCAATACATAATTTTTAGACAGCAAGACACTGTGATCTATATAAGGTGTTGCATATAATAAATAACAAATTTGCGCGGAATTCAGAGAACAAATCCAAGAAAACCGAGATTAGAAAAAGATATTCTTCAAAATAACTAATATTAAAATATGAATATATATACTTCAAAAGACTCACTCCAGGTTTGTTCTGTAAAAATAAAATAAGACCGATTAATAGAAGACAAATAAGAGCAAGAAAAAACACAGAAAAATAAAGGTAAAAAACAACAAAAAATTTCTCATTGATATTATCTGATCACTTAAACGAATTAGAGAGAAGCCATGATAAAACACAAAATTAGGACGGCTGAATAGGCCTCCGAAGAATCAACTAAGTATTTTGTAAAACATAAGGGAATTAGGTGTGTTTATATATGTCACCTGGCCGACTTACACAAAGTGATATCAAGTGACACACGAGAATCACTAGAAAAAATTCAAATGGGCGAAACCCTGTTTATTACTTATCGTATACGATGTGCCTCCTCCTTTCCGATAGAGCATTTGCCTCACAGTTCCTTCACAGTGGATGTGACAGCACAACGGATAGAAATCCTACACATTTGACAACCAATATCATCACATCTGACACTCCGAACAACACCAGTTGAAGCCAGAGGCACGAGTCAGAAATTTCATGTTGACGATTGTCCGTTCGTGCAGAATCAACTGCACTTTCACAACTCTGGTCTCCACTATCCTCAACAGTCGTTTTGAGTACTCATCATGATGGTTGCTTGCAACGAATACATTACCTCTCTGTGCAAATAATGGTGTGGCATGTTGCCGAAACGTAATCTCACTTCGATCGCACATCATTTATGCTATTATACTGGAAACAAGTCGATAAATTCATGTTTTCTCTAGAATTTCAGGTGAAAAATATGTGTTTCGTTTAGCATTCGACTTACTTTTAGCTTCATATTACCAGAAGCAAATTATTGTTTACAACATAATATTTGATGGAAATTTTGTATTTAGTTACTACAAGGTAAGTTATTCTCGAAAATATCTAAGTCTAGTATATTTGATGTGGTATAGCAGATTGATGTGAAGACAGTATAATCATAAGGTCAAGGTACATATCAGGAGTCATTTCATAGACTCAAACAAGCAAACTCGTGTAGATGGTGATCCTTGATTTAAACTTCAATGTAATTGTCGGTTCAACCAAGATTTATTGTCAGATCGGAAATGCATACAGTGTGAATTCTTCGGTTGATCATACTCTGTTCTTGTAGAATTTGTTTGTTTTACCGAGATTTTCGTTATCTGATTTCTTTTTTCTGGCCGAGCTTTAACCTGATTATACTCTACATATTTTCCCTTCTGGTTCTGTTCTCCTCAGTAGTTCGCGCCTCGTTGGTTTTGAATGCAGCATGTTGAGATTTCATTGCGTTGTGCAAATATCATTCATCCTTTGTGGCACTATCCACGTTCACATGAATTCCATTTAAGGGAAATTCGCGATATTACACTACTACTGTACGATATCTTCGGCGTGTACTGCTCCTCACGTGGAACCTGCTCCACCACACTGTTCACTACTTCCCGCTTCAATCAAGGTAATCACATATCTGTTTGAAGCTAGGCGCCAGTGAGCACAAGAATCATAGTGGCAAGTTGTTTTGCAAGAATTTTTTTTCATGCAGAACACCATCATGAGCTGACGACATTCAGAGGACGACCGGATTCTAGTGGGAAGTGGTGACCAGTATGGTACATGAGGTGGGCTGTATTGACGATAACTCGACTTGAATAATATACGGATGCTGCACTAGCTCATGAATAGACGTAAATTGGAACTCGTGGGTCATTGGATAGGGTCACAGGGTTTTAAATGTGTATGATCTCGCCTTGTGAACAGAATCTGCTTGGTTTGATCCACAGTGGCGCCTTTTTTAAAGAGACCCAAACCAGCACGAAACATCTGCAGAGTGCTATAATGCTGTATAATGCTTCTCTGACCGACATCAGCAGATATTGAATCCCTGTGACCAATCAAATCACGGCAAACCAGCACTTGCAAAATATGTGAAGTTTAAAATCCACCAGAATAACTTCCCGAGTAAACATAAACTGACAAAATGACAAAAAACTGGAATTATGAGAGATAAACTGATGCAATTCAAATTAAAAATGTAATCTTGTGTAAAACTCGAATGGTACCTATTGCATCATCTTTCAGGTAGAAAAAAATTGAATAAAATTTTTTAAAACAAATATAAATGTAAAGTCACCTAAATAAGATATAATAAAAATCCATGAAATAATTTGTCGATGATAAATCGAACTACATATTGATGACATAACTGTTTGACATATATGACAAATATTCACACTCAAACACTACGGTTTAATTCGCGTCCTAATTATTCAACTGAGTTATTCGTCATTGAGTAGGGAATCGAGTGTGTTTATATATGTCAATTTGGCTGATTTATAGAAAGTGATATCAAGTGACACACGAGAATCACTTCTAATGGTCCAAATGTGAGAATCCCTGGTCGTCACTTGCCACATGAGATGTGCCTTCTCCTTTCCGAGAGTGCGTAAGCCCTACAGTTCTCTCACAGAAAATGTGACAGCAAAACGGATAGAAATCTTACACATTTGACAACCAATATCATCACATCTGACAGTCCGAACAACACCAGTTGAAGCCAGATACACAAGTCAGACATTTCATGTTCACAATTTTCTGTTCGTTTGGAGTCAGCTGCACTTTCACAACTCTGACCTCCACTGTCCTAAACAGTCGTTTTGAGTACTCATCATGATGGTGGCTTGCAAATAATGGATTAATTCTTTGTGCAACTAATGGTGTGGCGAGGCGTCGACATGTATTCTCACCTCATTCGCATGGCCTTATTGCTTTCATCATGAAGAAATTGAATTCAATCCTGTGTTCTGCAGACTTTTGAATGAATCGTATCCGATAAGTTTAGCACCGCACTTACTTCGAGCTTCACAGTAACAGAAGTAAATTATTGTTTACAACATAATATTTGATGGAAATTTTGTATTTAGTTACTACAAGGTAAGTTATTCTCAAAAATATCTAAGTCTAGTATATTTGATGTGGTATAGCAGATTGATGTGAAGACAGTATAATCATAAGGTCAAGGTACATATCAGGAGTCATTTCATAGACTCATACAAGCAAACTCGTGTAGATGGTGATCCTTGATTTAAACTTCAATGTAATTATCGGTTCAACCAAGATTTTCTGTCAGTTCGGAAATGCATTCAGTGTGAATTCTTCGGTTGATCATATTCTGTTCTTGTAGAATTTGTTTGTTTTACCGAGATTTTCGTTAGCTGATTTCTCTTATCTGGCCGAGCTTTAACCTGATTATACTCTACATATTTTCCCTTCTGGTTCTGTTCTCCTCAGTAGTTCGCGCCTCGTTGGTTTTGAATGCAGCATGTTGAGATTTCATTGCGTTGTGCAAATATCATTCATCCTTTGTGGCACTATCCACGTTCACATGAATTCCATTTAACGGAAATTCACGATATTACACTACTACTGTACGATATCTTCGGCGTGTACTGCTCCTCACGTGGAACCTGCTCCACCACACTGTTCACTACTTCCCGCTTCAACCAAGGTAATCACATATCTGTTTGAAGCCAGGCGCCAGTGAGCACCAGAATCATAGTGGCAATTTATTTTGCACGAATGTCGTTCAGAGGACGACTAGATTCTAGTGGGAAGTGGTGACCAGTGGGGTACATGAGGTCGGCTGTGTTGACGAATACTCGCCTAGGGTAACAGCTGAACGCTGCACTATCTCATGAATAGACGTAAATTGGAACTCGTGGGTCATTGGATAGGGTCACAGGGTTTTAATTGTGCACGAGCTCGCCTTGTGATTAGAATCTGCTTGGTTTGATGCACAGTGGCGCCTTTTTTAAAGAGACCCAAACCAGCACGAAACACCTGCAGAGTGCTATAATGCTGTATAATGCTTCTCTGACCGACATCAGCAGATATTGAATCCCTGTGACCAATCAAATCACGGCAAACCAGCACTTGCAAAATATGTGAAGTTTAAAATCCACCAGAATAACTTCCCGAGTAAACATAAACTGACAAAATGACAAAAAACTGGAATTATGAGAGATAAACTGATGCAATTCAAATTAAAAAATATAATCTTGAGTAAATATTTAATCCTACCATGTTTCGCATCTATCCCGTAAGATGAATTTGGACAAACATATTTGAAATATTTATATTTGTTAATTCCGCCTTATTTAATTTGTTCAATATATACTTGGAATAATATTTCGACCATTGCGCGAACTCTATTTTTATGAATTCATTGTTCGACACTTATGACAACTATTCACACTAAAACACTACGGTTTATTTCGCCTCCGATTAATCAACTAAGTGAATCGTTATTGAGTAGGGAATCGAGTGTGTTTATATATGTCACTCGGCTGAGTTACACAAAGTGATATCAAGTGACACACGAGAATCACTTCAAATGCCTCAAATGTGCGCATTCCTGGTCATCACTTGCCACATGAGATGTGCCTTCTCCTTTCCGAGAGTGCGTTAGCCCCACAGTTCTCTCACAGAAGATGTGACAGCACAACGGATAGAAATCTTACACATTTGACAACCAATATCATCACATCTGACACTCCGAACAACACCAGTTGAAGCCAGAGGCACGAGTCAGAAATTTCATGTTGACGATTGTCCGTTGGTGCAGAATCAACTGCACTTTCACAACTCTGGTCTCCACTATCCTCAACAGTCGTTTTGAGTACTCATCATGATGGTGGCTTGCAACGAATGGATTACTTCTGTGTGCAACTTATGGTGTGGCATGGCGCCGAAACGTATTCTCACTTCACTTGCCTGTTATTTATTTTATTATATTGGACTCTATTTGATTTGTATTTTTTTTCAGTGGATTTATTTGGGAAAATCACACATCTTAATAGAGTTTGAACTCACGAAGAGCTGCGGCGGTATACATGGAAATTAATTTTCTTAATCGCTATTTAATATCGTTAGACATTTTTAAAACTTTTTGTGAACATCAGAAATATCACAGTTGAACCTAGATTATAAAATGTGTTTTCGTAGATATACGTGAAGTTGTAATCATGCAGTGTATTTCGTTAGAAATAACTCTAAATTTAAGCGCTTCTAATTTGAATTCATAATTTGTTTGTTCACTTTATTCTAAATTTACAAACATGGAAATAGGATTTTAAATAAATTCCTAAATGTTAGCGAATATATAATTTCAAAAATTTAATCTCACCCCATTTCGTATCTGCATATAGTAGATTACAAAGTGCCAATCAAATCATAAAATTTAAGATAAAAATCTTAAAACATATACGTCGATATATGCTTCGGATTAGATTCGGACACCTCCTTCGAAATGACTTCATTGATTTACACATCTGATTATTATTCACACCAATACACCCCGGTTATTTTCACCACCCCCAATTATTCAACGAAGTGAATCATTATTGAGTAGGGAATCGAGTGTGTTTATATATGTCACTCGGCTGAGTTATACAAAGTGATATCAAGTGACACACGAGAATCACTTCAAATGCCTCAAATGTGCGCATTCCTGGTCATCACTTGCCACATGAGATGTGCCTTCTCCTTTCCGAGAGTGCGTTAGCCCCACAGTTCTCTCACAGAAGATGTGACAGCACAACGGATAGAAATCTTACACATTTGACAACCAATATCATCACATCTGACACTCCGAACAACACCAGTTGAAGCCAGAGGCACGAGTCAGAAATTTCATGTTGACGATTGTCCGTTCGTGCAGAATCAACTGCACTTTCACAACTCTGGTCTCCACTATCCTCAACAGTCGTTTTGAGTACTCATCATGATGGTTGCTTGCAACGAATGGATTACTTCTGTGTGCAACGTATGGTGTGGCATGTCGCCGAAACGTATTCTCACTTCACTCGCATGTCATTTATGCTTTTATCCTGAAGACAAGTGGATGCATTCCTGTGTTCAACACTCTGCTTGCCGTTTGCTTTTGCTGATTTTTATGTGAGTACTTTCTTCATATTTTTTGTGCTTATATACAATGAATTTCCGTTTCTCATTCATGAAATGTATCGTATGTATCTGGTAATTCTACGTGTTTTTATATTTTGTACAACGGGCTTTTGATTATATCTTTTTTTGCATCGAAATTCTTCCTTTTATATATCAGCCTGTAAATACCATTTCGCAGTGTTTCAATGAAACTATTACTGGAGGGCATACAGTCTATTATCTCGCCTTTTCTCAAATAGACTTCTAATTCCTTCTGCCTAATCTTTGAGGGAAACGGAGGAAGACAATTGTGAGAAAAACCTGAAGGTGAAACTGCGAATAAAATATGAAAAATAATATTATAAAATCAGAAAACGAATATTGAAAATAAAGAAATTCTTGTTCTGATTCTTCCTCTAACCCACGAAATGGAAAGTGACAAAAAGCCACTATAAATGATGTTTCATCGCAGATTGATTTAAGACAGTATAAGCATACAGTGAAGATATATATTAGGAGAGGTTTCATTGGCTCATATAGGTAAACTCGTGTAGATGGAGATTCTGTAGTTCCACATCAAAGTAATAATCGGTTAAATCAAGATTCATGCCTGATAACGAAGGACTTATATCTCAATAATTTCATAATTTCTACAGATTGAAAAAATAGCTCATTTACACCTGATATTATATGGTTATTTTTATCATCAGAATTTGGCTGTTTTATTAATTCTTAAATAAGCTTTGTGTATTGATAGCTAATAAAATGCTCTTTCCCGTTTAAAAATATATATTATTCACAAATTTTTCTCACCCCAAGTTCTACCTGAACAAGATATATACAGAAGTGAGCATCATTTAGGAAAATTAAAATGCGAAAAAATTAGAAAACGCTAAACTAAACGTCTATATATCCTTCGCCTAAGATTCCGAGACCTACTTCCAAATAACCTCATTGAATTACACATCTGATTAACATTCACAACAAAACACACCGGTTTACTTCGCCCCCAAATAATCAACGAAGTGAATTGTTATTGAGTAGGGAATTAAGTGTGTTTATATATATCACTTGGCTGAAATCTGCAAAGTAATGTCAACTGACACACGAGAATCACATGAAATGACTCAAACGTGCGCATATCTGGTCATCATTTGCCATATGAGATGTGCTTTCTCCTTTCCGAGAATGTGGAATTCACAATCTGTTTGTTCACTTTATTCCAAAATGACGTACATGGAAATAGGAAATGAAAAATGAATTCGTAACTGTTAGCGAATATATAAATACCAAAATTTATCTTACCCCATGTTTCAGCTGCATGAGGTAAATTACAAAGTGCAAATCAAATCATAAAATTTTAAATAAAAATCTAAAGACATATACGTCGATATATGCTTCGGATTAGATTCGGACACCTCCTTCGAAATGACTTCATTGATTTACACATCAGATTATTATTCACACCAAAACACATCTGACACTCTGAACGACACCAGTTGAAGCCAGAGACACGAGTCAGAAATTTCACGTTGACTGTTTTCCGTTCGTGCAGAATCAACTGCACTTTCACAACTCTGGTCTTCACTGCCCACAACAGTCGTTTTGAGTACTCCTCATGATGGTGGCTTGCAACGAATGGATTACTTCTGTGTACAACGTATGGTGTGGCATGGCGTCCAAAACGTATTCTCACATCACTTGCACGTCATTCATGCTTTTATACTGTAGATACGTGGATAAATTCCTGTATTATTCAGACTTTTGTGAGAATAATATATTTTTCAATAAGCATTGCACTTACTTCCATCTTCAAATTAATAGAAGTAAATTATTGTTTACAACATAATATTTGATTGAGATTTTGAATTTAGTTACTACAAGGTAAGTTCGTCTCAAAAATATCTAAGTCTAGTATATTTGATGTGGTATAGCAGATTGATGTGAAGACAGTATAATCATAAGGTCAAGGTACATATCAGGAGTCATTTCATAGACTCAAACAAGCAAACTCGTGTAGATGGTGATCCTTGATTTAAACTTCAATGTAATTGTCGGTTCAACCAAGATTTTCTGTCAGTTCGGAAATGCATTCAGTGTGAATTCTTCGGTCGATCATATTCTGTTCTTGTAGAATTTGTTTGTTTTACCGAGATTTTCGTTAGCTGATTTCTCTTATCTGGCCGAGCTTTAACCTGATTATACTCTACATATTTTCCCTTCTGGTTCTGTTCTCCTCAGTAGTTCGCGCCTCGTTGGTTTTGAATGCAGCATGTTGAGATTTCATTGCGTTGTGCAAATATCATTCATCCTTTGTGGCACTATCCACGTTCACATGAATTCCATTTAACGGAAATTCACGATATTACACTACTACTGTACGATATCTTCGGCGTGTACTGCTCCTCACGTGGAACCTGCTCCACCACATTGTTCACTACTTCCCGCTTCAACCAAGGTAATCACATATCTGTTTTGAAGCCAGGCGCTAGTGAGCACCAGAATAATAGTGGCAATTTGTTTTGCAAGAATGTCGTTCAGAGGACGACTAGATTCTAGTGGGAAGTGGTGACCAGTGGGGTACATGAGGTCGGCTGTGTTGACGAATACTCGCCTAGGGTAACAGCTGGACGCTGCACTATCTCATGAATAGACGTAAATTGGAACTCGTGGGTCATTGGATAGGGTCACAGGGTTTTAATTGTGTACGAGCTCGCCTTGTGATTAGAATCTGCTTGGTTTGATCCACAGTGGCGCCTTTTCTAAAGAGACCCAAACCAGCACGAAGCACCTGCAGAGTGCTATAATGCTGTATAATGCTTCTCTGACAGATGTCAGCAGATATTGAAACCGTGTGACCAATCAAATCATAGCGAACCAGAGCTTGCACAGTATGGTAATTTAATAATCTTTAAAATAATATTTCGAAAATCATAAATTAATAGAGAGCCTAGAAACCTGAAATTATAAAAATTTTGCAAATTCATATCACATCATTGAAACGTTTAAATGAAACGATTTGTGAGCCTATCATCTTGATGATCTGCGCAGTAATGTTGTATACATCAAATTGGATTAAATAACACATAAATTGAATTTGAAGGAATAAAAATCTACTTTATATGTAAGAATAAATTTGCTAATGACTTTTATTCATTCCTGTGTTCTGCAGACGTTTGCGAGTATAACATCCACCTTGCTAGTCTTATTACCTACTTGACCCATCGCCGCTAATTTGTCTTGTGTTTTATAAGGTGGTTTCCGTTGATATTTTTTACTCTCTGGTTCTTTAGAAGATCCATACTTTGCTTCTAAAATTAAAGTGTTATTGTTTATTTATCTTCAGACATTATGGTTATTCTTTGAATATACATATTAAGAGAAATTTCATGGGCTCATAGAGCCACACTCGTGTAAATGGATATCCTTGTTTTCTAATTTGAGTTACTTTTCGCTCCACCTGGTATTTTTATCTGTTCGTGGATGCATTTGCTTTTTTCTGCATTATTATTTATTAACTGTTTTGATGAAATTTTTTAAAGGTTTTTGTTTATCTCCATCGATTTCTTTTCTCATCATTTGAAAATTTGTTTTAGAGGTGATTTTATTTTCGAAAACTTCAAAAATATTTTTAAGGTGTATGAACAGTTATGTCTTGTCAATATTGATAACATACTCCATAGACTACCTACAAAGCAAAATATAAATGTTGCTTTTCTTTTTGTTTATCATGAAACCAGGAAATTCTATGAAATATTGGAATATTCACACTGACTTATTTGATATCGTCTTCCAACCAGCTCTTTCTCAATGACTTCATTGATTTACACATCTGATTACGATTCACACCAATACACCCCGGTTATTTTCACCTCCCAATTATTCAACGAAGTGAATCGTTATTGAGTAGGGAATCGAGTGTGTTTATATATGTCACTTGGCTGAGTTACACAAAGTGATATCAAGTGACACACGAGAATCACTTCAAATGCCTGAAATGTGCGCATTCCTGGTCATCACTTGCCACATGAGATGTACCTTCTCCTTTCCGAGAGTGCGTTAGCCCCACAGTTCTCTCACAGAAGATGTGACAGCACAACGGATAGAAATCTTACACATTTGACAACCAATATCATCACATCTGACACTCCGAACAACACCAGTTGAAGCCAGAGGCACGAGTCAGAAATTTCATGTTGACGATTGTCCGTTGGTGCAGAATCAACTGCACTTTCACAACTCTGCTCTCCACTATCCTCAGCAGTCTTTGGAATTTGTCTTTATAATGGCTTCCGTCATTGATTTAGTTTATTTTCTTCGAAGTCCTTCTGTATTGCGGTAGCGTTATTTGTTTCAATTTTTAATTTAACTGAGTATTGTGGCTTGTTTTTATTTATGTTATTCTTTTCCTTGTTTTACCTTCGGTGTCTCCGTGTTTCAACGCAGGCAAAATGTATACCTGCAGTGATAATTTGGTAGTCTTTTTAAGGCAGATTAAGCGATATAGGGTAAATGGATGATGGAGTGTTTTTGAAAACCTTAGTTATTTAAAAATTTGATTGTCTTTTAAATTCATACGGTAATTTAAATTATGACACTTGCTGTTTGCTTACGATTTGCTTCAAAGTGTGTAATAAATATGAATATGCTGTATATGGAGAAATTTATACTTGATGATGGAAGTGTTTGTGTATGTTTCTGAAGTTTCCGTTGTACTCAACATCTGAAAGTCTTTTGAAATTTACACATGTAAGCGGTTGTCTGCTTCATTTCTGTGGACATTTTTTGCTGTTATTTTTAATGTTTATCTTTTGCATCAGTAGCGTTGACCGTGCATTTTATAGGAATCTGCACAAGTTTTTGAGTTTTCATGTTGTGCTTTGTGAGACGAATGCAGAAAGCTCTTTTTGAAAACTCTCTTGGAGAATCATAAATATCCTCGGGTGATTTCTAGAATATTCATAGTTGCAAACACCTCCTTTCTAACTCAAGTGTTATAGAATTACACAATCCTAATCATAATGACGCATCCTGTTCTCCTTTTCATAGTTTTTGGACAGAATGTCTGTCGAAATTCTCACGCGAAATAAGAATTGTCCACGAATGACGAACACTACCAAGGAACTTTGGATCTACTGTTACCAGGATAAGAACTGGTTAACACATTATGACTTCACATAAACGTTCATGTCCTAAAACCAAAGACAGTGTGTTTCCACCATGCAGTAAAAGTGGTGTTTTTAACTACTTCAAAGAATCTGTCGCTAAATTCATTGCCAATCGTACCACAAACCAGAATTCGGTGACAGGAATTTGGTGAAAATTTGAGTAATTGGACAAACTATCTAGTTCCATTTTAGCATAATGACGCAGGCCACTTTATATCAAGCGCTTTAAATTATCCACTCGATCAAATGAACGAAAATCTAGTTTTCGTAATTTCTAATCGGATTCATTTGGATAAATCAAAGATAAACGAAAATGGATTATAATACACTCGGGCAGATGTTCTTGAATAGTGCCACTAAGCAAATCAGACCATGATGATTAACCTTTGGTAATTCAATAAATTAGGAAGTTATTTCTAGACCAGACATCTCAGGTAGATCTAACTGAAAGGGTTCAGGTACAATTGACAAAAATGTTAAACGAAGTGAACGGCGAATCATTCATTAGCACACAAATATATTAACAATTTCATCTATTCGGTTTCAAAACTCCGTACACCTAAAGTACACAAACAAGGTATTTTACTCCATTCAATACCACAGATGATAAACTCTTCATATTACTCAGTCACAAAGTGGCTGTTATAGGTTTTAAACTAGTTAAGGAGAGGCCGTCAAGAAGATTTGATTTTGTCAATACAATCATGAGTGCTGTTTCGATAGCTAGAGGAATTGACAGACTGGAAGTAGTTCTTTTCTCCAATGAGATGGCAATAAACGAGGAAGATCAAACATTTCCATGTGATTTAAACAATCCAGTAATGCGGATGTTTGTATACCACTTTGGATACCGAAGTAGTTCTTTCTGAGATTTGAGACTGGTCTTGGCCAATGGTTTTATATCAAGCACAAAAATGTTATATTAAATGCGACAAGGAATGACCTCAATCCCTCTCCACTGGAGACATTTCAGATTGATATTTGAGTCTAGGAAACGTGTTCCAGACCCTCGGTAGTCTCCACTCAAACACCAACTTCAATCATCAAGCAGGACCACTTGCATGATGTTTGACTGTTGAGAAAAGGTGATGAATGAATGCTGTTCAGGACAGATTCTCGTTTCCGTGCAAAATAATCATGAATGTGTGGCCTATTAAATGGTTAATTGGATAGAAAAAATTCTCTTTTTTCCCCAAAACCGCATTTTCTCTTTCCTATCATGCAGTGACAAAACAACACAGAGAATCGACTACTACCTTATAATTACCGAATTCGCATACATTCCATTTTCACACTTCGTACTTCAATCTCTTAATTTACGTGCTGCAGTTTATATAAGGGCTTTCGTCACCAGTTGGAGTACCTAAAAAATCCAAAATCACGTTTTACATCCCCTATATTGGCGGGAAACGACTGCAGTCACTTTAATCCATTCCCCGATTCACCGATTACCTCTTGCGAGTGAATAGAATGATGAAGCAATTCCAGATTGCTTTGGTATGATGTCAAACTTAGTAGATAGTGAGAAATACAATAGTGTTTTCAGAAGCTCCCGTTGGCAGGACAGTGAAAGGGTGAATTGATCACATTATCTGCTATAATATATGGAATTGTCATGATAACTGAAGACTCATCAGCCTCCATATCAATATACCTTTAATTTTTCATGCTTTTTAGATGTTCAAAAGTCTCCGCACTGATTTCAGAATAATGAAAGCCTGTCTTATTCACTTGATCCGGCATCCCACATCTTCATCTGAGTAACTTATAGTTATAACGACTCTCTCTAGACATGTGAAAGAAGGTACGAAGTTCAATATTTCCCGTTGATGGTGACTGGTGTTTGTTTTGATTAGTCAAGTATCTTCATCACCACTACCTCCTCTATGTTCATTTGAAGCTATCTCTCTTCTGCTTCTTCTTCCGACTCGCTGGGTTTAGCCTGAGAACCTTTACATTTGTGTAACATTAAAGATAAATAGTCTGCAAAGTCCGAATCTTATCAAATCTTCTTGTCAGCCTCATGTATTCCTGTCTTCTCACCTTTTTTCCACTGTCTTGCACATGATCCTGTCGACTCCAATCAGGAATATCATCGTAATACTGGGAAATCTTGTCTTATTCCTGTCTTCACTTCTGAAGCACCACTGAGTTCGATCTTTTTAATCAGGAGTCATTTGGCATAGTGATTTGGCTGTCAGCCTGTCAAGGAACTATAATGACTCAATAAGTTTCGTTGTCAGCACGGTTCATAAACCCACCCCAAACTTCATATAATAAGATGTCCCTTACACTCGTGAAATTCGGGTGGGGATCCAGTGATCACACTTTTCAAACTGATCTGAAATTATCTGACCTTCAAAATTCTTTTGACCAGTTAGGAATATCTGATTTGATAAAGCGAATGAATAACTTTGGAAGGAGGTACGTGTAATTTCATACATATTTTAACTCACCCATAATAACTTAAAGTTTAAAAGCAGAAATAATTTATTTTCATCAAAGGTTCCTTTTGATATCGCATAATGTCATATATTTATGTCTGAAATCAGCTCTTTGAAGTGGTGCTCCAAAATCTCTTTCAATCTGTTGGTTCACTGATGGATTGTTTTGGTTTACATTGTGCAATTAAGAGGGTCTACCGAGTGAACTATCTTCAACAAGCCTCATCTTGAAGCTTTAAAGACTATCAGTCCAAAACAGTGTTCTAATATCAAGACTGGATTGTCGTCTTGGGTCTTATTAAAAAAAGAGCCAGCTACTTCGATAAAATCAACAAAAAACTCTTTTCAAGTTTTTGAACGTCTACAGCTGTAGGAACAAACATATCCTGAAAGGATGGCCCACTCTAAATTCACTAGTCAAATTGGCCAGTGCGTTCAAATTTTGACATATATCATGCACCACATTAAAAAGAAGCCTAATCGTTCTCAGATACACTGAAGCCACTAAACCTGAAGGAAGCTAAATATATCATGGTAGATACAGTTTAAAGGAGCGACGATGAGAAAAAGATTTATATAGGATTCATTTTGAGAAACACTAAAATCCTACCTTCAAAAGACCATTGATGCTATCTGTGAACCTCTCTTATAGAATGGCAGCAGGCTATAAGGAGTCTGTACGATGTATGTACAGTCTCAGATTAACAAAATCTTTTTATTCAAGTTGAAGGTGTGGAAATGAACCCAATTGTTGTCACCCTTGTAACAGATAAGTTTATGAAAACAGATCACTGACAATAACTATCAACAAAATACGGCTCTACTGTAGCTACACAGATATGCGGTGTACATATCAGTAATGAGAATTTGAATTTATGGGATTAAGTTTGACTTTTAAAGTAGTTGTGAGTAGATGATTGTGTAAAAGTGTCTTCAGGATTCATTACTGTAGAAGAAAGAGATGCAGAAAATAAGTCGGCTTGAATATCGCCTGTTGTAAAATGAGAACTTTTAAATTGCTGAAATAGAGACAAACGGTAAAGCAAAGTATGACTCACGTTTCTGTACTGAAGCGAGAAGAAATACCAGAGGTACAGGTGAACAAAATTCATCAACTCATCAAATTATTATCAACAGAATAATTACCATTACTATTATTATTTCGATCTCCACCATGGGATAAGGAGATCAGCCTATTCCACATTAGAGAAGGTCGAACTTTCTTTGATGGAAAATAAAACATTGAAGTAGAGAAAATCTAAGAATTGAAACTTTTTCATTTGAATGGGATTCAGTCCAAATCGAACAGTAAACACATGTGTTGGATTATTCTAACCGTATTGCGCTTACAAGCTTTCTGATAATAGTGTCATCATACCTCATTCTTTGTCTAAATTACTATTCGGTTGGAAGTGGATTCAGCTCACCGTCCAACTTTCATCAAGTGCTGTGTGGCAATCTCCAGATTAGTATTTCACTTTTGAAGATAATTCATCTTTTGAGTTTCGTGTGATAAAATAAACCCTTGTTTTTGCTTCCTTTCACAATCTAGATTCAAAATGCACTAGTTTGAAAGAAAAGGTTCAGAAAATTGAAGGTGAATATGTGTAGACTGAAAACGCATCATTTTCCAGCTCTCTTTGTTTAAATTTCTTCCCCGCTATTTATTAAAATGAAGCTCGAAGAAAGACGTAGTTTAACCACTGGTGATCAGAACTTTTAGAGACCTTTCGAAAATGTGTTGAATGATTGTGTCTCAGCTTTTCAGAGAATGGTTCACGCGATTGATTCAGTGTACAATTACATGTGGTGTTCGAATAAGTCTGAGACAGTGTTTCGTAAATATATACATTTTACTCTGTTTGACAATAAGATTTTCAATAAATTTTTACTCAGTTTTTCACTATTGTTCTACTTACTTGTTATTGCTATACATTAAGGGTATACAGAAGAGCACCAAAGAGAAATACAAATTAACTCCTTTTGTTTGTGAGGAATTGACGAGTGTAGGACATTCGAATGGCCTGAATATTTCATTAAATTTATTTCGACTAGATTTCGGAGCATCTTTTGACTACTCTGTCAGGAATGACATAGAATCATGACAGTAAGTATGGCTGTCGTACAGACAATTAAATTCAAAGGAAGGTATAAGAAATGTCAAATTTGGTGAATTTTCTTTAACGTTCTTCAGCCTTCTCCTTAGAAAGGCCAGTAAGAATATATTTTAAACGAATCCTGATGAGTATTGATGTTGCAATGACTTGACTAATTTAAGCAACAGAGTATTGGCCTAATCAATTATGGGCAGTTTTTGCTAAAACTACACGATGATCGTCAGTTGATGTTTGCGAAGAAAACAGTTTGTAAAACGCCTAGTTCAAATAAAACTTACCAACTTCCATGGACCAGCATGTACAAGAAGAATTAGATACTAATTCACCATTTCTCTAATACTGACAGCAATGCTTTCAAATATTCGATCAATATCAGTCTATTAAATATTCTCATATTCAAAACAACAAACTTAAGCGAAATAAATCGTTTTCAATTGCTTCTCATCAGGCCAAATTAACCTCAATATACTTAACTACAAATAAATATTAAAATATACACTATTGACGGTGTTTTGTCAACAGGTTAATAAGATTGGGCGTATGGATTGTGCAATCAGTCGTAATAATGCTAATAGTAATAATGATACTATTAGCAACAAAGATGAAAACGTGGAGCGATCTGTGATAACCAGAATAATGAAAAACAGCATGACTGAACAAACAAATCTTGAGGCAGAAGTGTTCGATAAAGGCTAAGAGAAACAAATCAACCGGTTAAGTAATTCTAGTTTGTATGGGAAGTAAACAAACTATATATTAATGAAGATGTGATAAGATTAAGGGATGATAAGATGGTGGTTGAAAATACAAGTAAGGGTGGTGGTGACTTCATCAGTTGGTTAGGTTTAATGAGACAAGGGAGTGATAATGGCTGTAGGAACTTCTTTTCAATTCATAGATCAGGCTTGATAGCACTAATGACTATCGCCTCAGTTATGTGCAGTAGACAAATACGTAGTCCATTAGAAAGATTCGGTGTGAAGTGATGAATCACCGTGAATGCTTTGGTTTTCTCCATCAAATGACCACTATCAGCTAAATGTGACTAAAATACATCTATGAATGGTTTTTGTCTGTCTTTTGCCAAACCACGATCAGCGATTTTCAGTAACACGTTGTTTGAGCTGTCCAAAACAGCTGTCTCCTCAGGTTCTGTTGAACTGATAAATACACATAGATGTGGCAAAACTATCTAGCTTATCCTTCGTTTGTGTCTCAGTGTATTCGTCTGTTGGAGAATGACAAACATACGTTTGCTGCGTAAATGTTCTTCATTTACAACTGGAAAGTCTCTGGAATAAAATCCTATTTGACAAATCAACAATAAATTGTCACTTAATGAAGAAAGGTTTTTTCCATAATGTCACAGTCTTAAGTTTTCTTTCCAATGTTCTCATTTAATTAAGTAACTAGTGGGGCAGCTCGTTTCATTCAAGGAATAATAAATGTATTCAAATTCATTTTGCAACCAACCATCCATAAATATCTTTCTTGCTTTGTTCATTAGACACCTAACAACAATGTTGTATTTAACGAGCACGTAACGAAGAAAGCGTGTGTGCAGCCCAGTAGATGTGCATTTTATATACACGCTCCTCAAATGTGACCCATCTTCTCACTTACTAAGCAAGACACCCAGAATATGCAGTTTATTGTCCTGCACCTCTTCACAAGTAAAAGTAAGCGAAGCAAGAATGTTATTAAATATCACCAAAAATTTGTCTAGGCTTGCATTCTCAGTAACTAAGATAAATGTGTCATCGGCATAACGGTTATGCATATCCAACTAATTGATGATATATTACTTTGATAAAGCTATTAGGATTAAATAGCGAAACTTCAGTAAAAGCAATATCGTTTTGTTTTTCATTTATTGGGAAATACAAAAACCTTTATTATAATGAATATCATTGATGATATCTTTCAGTATGCTGTTCGCAAGTCTTGTGGGGAAGAATTGAGCCACGATTGAGTCTAATGATGAACTCGTATCAATATCACTACCAGAATTTATCCACACGCGATATGAAAGTAATGGAAACACTATTAAAATTATCAAGGAAACAGCAACGAATGTAAATCGAAATGTGCTGCACTATGTAACGATTCCTGGCTAATTCTGTTTATCCTCGAACATGAAAATTGCTCAAATGCAAATTGTCTGACTATCTCTTCACAAAAACTGCACTGACAAAAGATAATGCCAGACAACTACTTCAGCCTTTTAAAGTAATTGCTTGTAAAAGACCAATCATAAGCAAAGTGATTTATAACAAGTGTGGCACTTCATTAACATTGTGAGGTAGATTACTGGAACATTGCAGTGGGCAGTTTGAAGATCTATTCGAAAGGCTTACACTCACAATAAATTCTCCCAACTTCCAAAAACAACCGAAGTGATGATGACATCTGCCTTCCGAATGAAAGTGAAGTCTGTAATTTAAGAGGAAGTATATCAGCTGAACCTGAGATTATGGTTCCAGAGGTTCCAGGGTATAGGGGTGATAAGCTTGGTAATGATTCAGATTCCGAAATAGTTTCCTTAGACTGGAATTGTTTCGCATCGGCTTTAAAATGAGGAAGAAATCCTCTCGTGATTTTCCTACTGAGATTGGCATGACTAACGTAGTATCCAAAATTCTAGGTTCAACAAGCAGTCGCACACTAGGAGATTCAAGTCCGTGAAAATCAGGCAGGCTTAAGGCCCAAACGAGTGCTTGTTGACTGAATTTTCAATCGGTAACAGATTCCGTAACAAAGGCATCTAACGCTTTTCATATTTCTAAGCCTGAAGGAAACATTTGTTTGTGTCGAACGAGTGGTGTTATGACAATGTCTGATGACGGAGGAAATATATAACACTGATCAATGGACTATATACCATTCTACTCAGTCATATCAGAGCCTACACTGAATGGTCATCTGAAGTGATAAAACCAATGCTATCCATGGAGTATGCCACACTTCTGGAACTAAAGAAGGTATTCGACTGTGTCAACTAGTCGCCCATGGAATCTCAGAACGGAAAGAAGGTTCGTGTGGTACTTGTCAAATCACATCATCTCAGATGTAGAAGTAATGTCAGGTTATCGATCAAGGAACGCGTGCGTTACACAGTAGTTGACTCTATCCTTCTTAATGGCTCCAGCACTTAGCCACTGAGTCTAAATTATGTGAAGAGACTACATAGTTTGCACCATAAGTAGCTGCTTTATGTCTCCTGTGTTAAACGGTATAAAGTGGTGAGTAGTATTGAAGTGAGGTGAGCAGTGTTAGATAAGGAGTCATGTATATCAATAAAGTTGCGAAACTGAGCTTATTTAATGGCCTAGAACGCGCATTCACCATGATAAGCCGTCGTCTTATTCGTCCAACTGTGTTAACTGACACAGCATTGAGCTTATTCATTTCGTCCATACATTCCCGTCCATAATATTTCCTCTTGATGTGTAAATCTATCTTGGTGTGTTGTTTAGAGTGTGGCAGATTTAACTGCCGTACTTTTAAGGAAAGTTTCAAATTATAACTCAGTAGCACATAACAAATTTAGGAATAAATGAAATTTAATTAAGGCACATACCTTCATCTGAATCGTCATGGGCTTGTGAACGCAGATGGAAAGTAAGAATATAAATATGAGAATATGAGAGAGTTAACTTATTTTAATAATCATCTTAAAGAATAATTGGTGATTCAATTTCAAAACGAACTACATTGATAAGAGTGAAAGCCTTCTGAGGAACAGATCTTTGGACAGAAAGTCACGAAGAAAATTATAGCTGACTTCTAATAAAAATGGGAAACGTTACATCGAAAAGATATCCTCGAATTAAGAAACAATAAATAGAAATATCAACAATTCCCTCGATAAATACAGTTTCTCATCGAGGCAAACGAATGCATTTTCCAAGACATGCATATCAAATGATGAATCAACTGATGGCAATATAAAGAAAGATGGGAAAACATACAGATTAAGAAAAGAACAGCGTACAGTGCAACATTAATACTGACGACCGTGAAAATTTAAAGTCGTAAACCAACTGCGGTTCAATAAATCACATGACTACCCGCAGATATCATGAAAAGATTGCCGATGGCATGATGAATCAAATGCGCAGCATTGACTGAGCAGCTACACAATTACCAAAAGTGGTCAAAAGCTGTTACTGTAGTCAGCAGTCTCATTCTTGCACTCCTGTTTTCTCTTATTATATTTGATTAAAAATCTACTTGACCATCTATAAAAAGCCATCACTCATTCACATGACGGCAGCGAGTAATCTGTGATGAGTACATCTAAACTACTTACTCGTAAGTTATTGTGTTACGTTACTCAGCATGCCAATTAAGAGCTTTATGGTTTCAATTCTGCTGTTACACACGTTTATCCATGACGATTACTCATCACATCAAGACTACATGTGGCTTGTTGCGTTAGACAGCATATGTGCAGCCACTTGGTTCTGGGTTCCAGTCGCGTTCCACCTACGAAACTGAATTACATCATCCAAGTATGTGATGTGAGGGATCTACCCCACGTTGTTGAGTTTTATCAGTGCTATCAGTCTTTCACTTCAAAGCCAACACACGTTCTTCACCAGTGAAATACATTTTATTTGATGAGATATTTAATTGATTTTCACGCATGGACGATATATCATCGTCTTCACACATATTCGGTTAGCTTTATAGCATTCAGATTGTTTTAGTTGCCTAAGTATTTTGCAGAGGTTTTCGCCAAATTAACGGTCCTGTGATCTGGTTTTAAGATGATATTCGTCAGGATAATGATACATTGAGACGCACGTGTTGTCTTCTTCATAGAGAAGGAAACATATTGTAACAGCAGAAGGCAAGACACGGAGGCAAAGGGATATTTTCAATTGATCAAACCACTGTTCATATATATACAGTTTATATGCTTTAACCAATCACTGAGTATGCGATTTTGGCTAACTTTAAAAGACTTGGAACAGAATGTACCAATACATGTGAGAGTAGTATTCCGTTGTATCACATCACTACAATATTACTAGACAGGAGAATTTTCAAATACAAATGCAAGAATTGTCTTGAATCTGTTTCTACTTAACTGCAGAACGTTATGACGTATTATCATATGAAATACCAGAAAGACATAGTGTAAGTAATAGCTGAATGAATGAAGCTGTGCCTTATAATGAAGTATATACTTGACATGGATATCGTAATGTCAGAATGTCACTCAACATATGTATAACTAATTCCCAGAATAACCCTTTTCGTTGCATTTAACTGCTTGGTTTCTGTGGACTTAAGTGACTTATTATACAAGCGATTGATTGAAAGTTATCTTTTAAAGTTTCTCAATGAATATGAAGGTTTCCCATACGAAACAACAAGAATTATGACTACCAATTCATTGGTTGACTGAACAGTCACTATAATACAAATATATATCTACATCCCTGTTTTGTTGCAATAAACACATTGGGATTCATATGTTGCTTGCATTTCTTCGTCTGCACCGAACACTGCAGAATGACTTTTACTAATCTTCTGTAGGAACAAAGACTGTTCCGTTTATGCTTTTCAGGTGTGAGTGAAAATTCACTGATAGAAACACACTCTTATCTATTTAATGTGAATGGGCAGAATTAGGCGGCATTCTGCATTATGCTCAGATTACTAAATACCAATAAAATATTTATACATACTCTTTGCTGTTAAATAAATCAAAAACATTAGGTCACCCCACTGTAGCTTAAGATTATATATTGGGATGGATTAATATTGTTGACATTTACGAAGAAGCAAAACTGAATGGAAATTTATGTGTTAGGCTTCATTTTAGTGCTGCGCAGCCGCACATATGTTCAAGGGTCTCTGCTAGCTGGCTTAGTTACTTTAAATACTCTGCGCGAATTTATTTAAAAGATGTCTATCTGTTCTTTCCGTTTTCTTGTTATTTCCAATAGATATATTCTGAAATCTTTTACTGATTGTTTCTGAAACTGTGTTTGTTTTGCCAGTATTCTAGATCTGTTCTTTCTCTAAGTTTTGGCGTGTTGGGACCCATGGCTGCATGAATACCATTCATTTTGATTACTCTTCTTATCTCAAAATGTTATCTTAACATTTAATAGGTAGTTAATCTTATTGGCTAGATGATACACATGATGTACAGGAGCCGAATAACTATCATCACAAAGAATTGAGAAAGCACCTTCATATTGCAATAATCCTTCGAATAAACTTGTTGAAATGTATGCTCCTTCTAAAATATTACTGAAGTTATTTTAATGAAAGATTGAATAAAACAGCATGAAATATATTCATAGTATACAGATTTCAGGTAATAATTAGTAAGCCTTCTGAAGGCAAAATTATTAGGAATAACAAAACTAATATGTTGGGAACTCACTTAAATTATCGACTGGACAACAAAAGAATTTTGAAATATTCTTAGATATTGAGCGATCGGTTTTGTTAAATTTACGCGAAAATTCACATCAGTGTTTATTTTTCTCGGCTACAGCTGAATTTATGTTCACTTAAAATTCCTTAATACCCTCTTTGCGAATTTGATAGGGACTACTTGATGTGGCTAATAATTTTTTCCCGCTTAGACTAAAATGAGCGTAGAAGTCTTACTTGAATCACAAAAATAAATCAACTCATTTCAAGATAGACTCCATATGTAAATGCTAATCTTAACCTTAACAATTTCTTATGTGAAACCATTAACTACTGATTGACTGAGACTAGATATCACTCAAATTAATCAGTAGTGTATGCTAGCCAGATTGGAGTGTACAACACAACGGTTGGCGGCTTCACTCGTTTGGGGCCAGGCTCATCAGTGATGTACCTCGTCTTATTCAGCTCAGAAAGTCGGGACAGTTCAAAACATTCAAACTTTAGATAGCTACATGGCCGAACTGGTGACACTTCGAACCAAATTTTGTGGTAAAATTCCACCGCGATTTGTGTGACTTTCGAAACGCTAGTTGGTTTAGAAATTAATCCGTTGTAGCTTATAAACAAGTGACATTTTTTGAAAACAGCCACGATCCAAATTATAAATCATTTGTGCTTGTTCTTCTTCCAGCTTTCACTCTTCTCAAAAGTCAAATGTATTCAGGGAAGAAAAGCGATTAAAACAAGTGTCCAAAAAGCCACAATCCATCTCCGATGCCTCATTAGGCTTTTTAATTACTCAACACAAATTGAATTAGAACCTCTTTAACATTCAGATTTATCACAATTAACGCACCACAAAGTAATAGCAGGAGCTGAAGACATTAGTCAGAATCATCGATTCTATGTATGCTCGCTTGTGCAGTACCAGCTGAACTCTCAAAATTCTGGGTTTCATTATCCTCAGAAGTCCTCTAAAGAAACGATGATGATTAATTACGGCAATGGAATGCATTATCTCTGTGTGCACCTTGAGAATTACCATGCGATTAAACCTATTCCAAGTCGGTCTTCATATTATGTTTGCTATTACATGAGTCACACCACTTTTGTAAAGCTGGTGAACACTGAAACATCAATAAAATTATGACTCAAAAACATACGCTTAAACCTGTCTGACATTCCAAAAGGCTGTCAGTGTTTTATCATCAGTAACAGAGGCTTTGTAATCTTTTTAACGTAGTTTCAGTGGGGAATTAAATGAGAGATAATGCTATTCATTAACTTGAAATTTTTGCTCTCTCATTGACGAAATTATTGATATCATGCCATCTAATTCGTGTGATTTCCCCAGTCATTAGAAATGCTTATCTGGTTGGTTAGCTATTTACTTACGTAATTCTTGAGCATGAGACAAAAATGAATGATAATTTTGTTCGAATAAAATTCGTTGATGAAGTGAGCCATTTACACGAATTATAACTATAAGTATTTTCCTGATTGTTCCTTTTTGTCTGTCATCTATCTAGATATTCAGTTTTTTAAAATGCGCTGAGATCCAGTTAACAGCTAATGATTCTAAAATATACGCATTTTCCATTTTCACAACACGCATTTTTTAATCTTCCTCTTCGTTCTCAAATCTGTACCAAGTATTCTCTCACTAACTGTTTTACGAATTCATATTCAAATGCTGCATATACACTCGTTAATCGGTCTGATGAGATCGCTGTTACTTACAGGTAACCTTATAACTTGCTTACAAATGGATAATCTAAGGGGTATTAAGAAAGTCTAAATTGTTTAGATCTAATGATAAATGCAGGAGTTACTTGGAGATTGTAAAGTATCTAAGATTCTTTCGTCTTGAGAACATTGTGAAGATAAATTGATCATATTAACTGCTAATCCGACCGATAGCTGCTACCTTGACGTGATGGTGGGCTTGCATATCGCAATAACCCAACGAGCTACACTGGCTGGAACTTATGTTCCTGTAGGTCCTACCATGCCAGAAAGCTTGTTTGGATAGCGAGTAGACAAAAAGCAGCTACCCAATCCAATACTTTGACTCAAACAAACTCACAAAACATCATGCCGGATCGGTTGGGGCCCGGATTAACAACGATCGCGCTTTCTGCTGCTGTGTCACAGGGCAGAAGTGATAAATATGCTACTGAGAAACACCAAACAAGAAAGAACAAACAAGAACAGGCCGCGTGTGACCGGCCTCAAGCAGTTTTCCCCTGGGCTCTGTGGTCACGCAACACTAACCTTTTCTCTCTCCCCTTCTCAGACGTGAGGCTAGCAACCCCCCTGTAAACGAAGCTGCTGCAGAAACTTCAGCACGACGAATCTCCTTGCGCCAAAAGAAAATGTGTGTGTGGGGACATGGAATGTCCGCACCATGTACGAGATTGACAAAGCTGCCCAGATCACAAACGAGATGAAAAGATACGGAATTCAAGTACTGTGGATATGTGAAAGCAGATGAAACGAGAATGGACTCACCAAATTGTCAACGGGTGAGTCAGTGATCTACTCCGGTCACCCAGAATACAACCACACACACACCGAGGGCGTGGCTGTCATGATGTCACCAACGTCAACGAAGGCCCTGATGCAATGGGAGGCGATCTCACCCAGGATAATGACCGCCAGATTCAACTCCAAAGGAAGGAAAGTGTCAATTATACAATGCTATGCACCAACAAACAACGCAGACCTCGAAAAGAAAGAAGAATTCTACAGGCAGCAATGGACAATATTCCAGTTGGTGACATTAAAATACCAATGGGAGACATGAACGCCAAACTAGGACCAGACAACACAGAAAGGGAACTCATCATGGGTAGAGAAGCTCTCGAAGAAATGAATGAAAATGGAGAACTCTTCGCCGTCTTCTGTGCCTTCAATGAACTAGTGATTGATGGCAGGGTATACAAACACAAGGATATCCACAAGGCTACATGGGTGTCACCAGATGGGCGAACCAAAAACCAAATTGACTTCATCTCAATGCTGCTCAAGGAAGTGGAGGCGCAGCCTACTTGACACGAAAGTAAGAAGAGGAGCAGACGTTGGCTCAAACCACTACCTCTTGCAAAGGACAATCCAACTCAAATTAAAAGATTTCAGAGGAACAAGAGCTGCAGATAGACAACAAGCCAAGTTCAACACTCAAAAACTGAAGGACCGGGACACAAGGGACATCTTCACTGCAAGCATAAAGGACAAAGCCGTGACACTAATCAACACTGGCGAAGAGGTCAGCGTCGAAAAGCACTGGAACAACTTGAAATTAGTGTGGAGTTAAACCTGCATGGAAGTTCCAGGTAGAAAGAGGAGACAGGACAAACAGTGGCTCACTACGGACACTTGGAGACTGATAGAAGAGAGAGGGATGGTGAAACAAACGATTATCCAGTGCACCGACGAGCAACAAAAACAGGATTTGAATGCAAGCTACAATACACTGAACAAAAGAGTAAAGAAGAGTATAAGTGAAGACGAAAGAAAATATTATGAAGCCATGGCAAGTGAAGCAGAGCAAGCTGCAGGCGAAGGAGACCTCGCAACACTCTACCAAACAATTAGGTACCTATCGGGCAAAAGTTCGGCACAAATTAACCCAGCGAAAGATGTCAATGGAAAGTCCATCACCGAAGAAGTGGAGCAAAGGAAGCACTGTGCTGAACACTTCTAAAGACTCCTAAATCGACCACCACCGACAACGCGCTTAACAATACCAACGACGGAGACAGAGCTACCAGTGAACACCAACCCCCCGACGAAATCAGAAGTCCTGAAGTCAATCAAGATGCTAAAAGCTGGAAAAGCAGCAGGACCAGATGGAGTCCCAGCAGAAGCATTGAAAATGGACCCAGAGATAACAGTGGAATTGATGACGCCACTACTGGAAAGGTGTGGAAAGAAGGCAAAGTATCCGAGGATTGAAAGAAAGAATACTTATTCAAACTACCAAAGAAAGGAGACTTGAATCAATGCAAGAACTGGCGCGGAATTATGCTCCTGTCCATCCCAAGCAAAATACTAAGCCGCATCATCCTGGAGAAAATCAAACAAGCCATGGATGAAAACCTTCGACAGAGTGGGTTCAGGAGAAACAAGTCATGCATTGATCAGATCGCCACATTACGGATCATCATTGAACAAAGCCTGGAATGGCAGTCACCTCTCTATCTCAACTTCATCGACTTTGAAAAGGCCTTTGACTTCGTCGATCGAGAGGTTCTTTGGAAACTACTTCGCTACTACAGGGTGCCATCGACAATTATACATCTCATCCAACAGCTGTACGACAGTGCTGCATGCCAAGTAATCCACAACGGGAAACTTACGGAATCCTTCGAAGTAGGGACAGGAGTAAGACAAGGCTGCCTACTCTCGCCAATGGTTTTCCTGATTGCAGTAGATTGGACAGCGAGCAATGAGGAAACAGGCATAAAATGGACTCACACAAAAACTTGGAGGATCTGAACTTCACCGATGATATATGTCTGATTTCCCACAAACTGGAATATATGCAAGCGAAAAGCAACAAGTTGGCAGAAGAAGCGTCAAAGATAGACTTTCAGGTGAACACAGAGAAAACATAGGTGATGGAGATTCCTGGCCAATACCAACAACAGCATAAGTGAGAGGAACCTGAAAGAAACAACCTCTTTTACCTACTGACCTGGGAAGCATCGTTTCAACTACAGGCGGAACTGACGAGGATATCAAAGCAAGAATCGGAAAAGCAAAACAAGCCTTCACTAGTCTCAAGTCTGTGTGGAGGTCAACAACACTCAGCATCAAAAATAAGATCCGGATTTTCAACTCCAATGTGAAGTCAGTGCTACTAAATGGATCAGAGACTTGCACTGCGCGTCATAAAGAGCACATCAAACAAACTACAGACCTTCATTAACAGTTGTCTTCGCTCAATACTCAAAATCAGATGGCCAGAAAAGATCAGCAACAGAGATCTCTGGGAGCGAACCAACACAGCAGGAACCGATTGTGAAACAAATATGTAGGAGGAAACGGGGATGGATTGGCCATACTCTGAGGAAACCATCAAGTGACATCACTAGACAAGCCATTGCTCGAGTGGAACCCGAAAGGGAAGCGGCGAGTTGATCGTCCAAGGGTGACTTGGAGGAGGTCATGTGAAGAGGAGATGAAACCGTGCGGACAGACTTGGAGCCAGGTGAAGACTCTAGCAGAGAACCGAACGCAATGGAGACGCACGGCTGAAGCCCTATGTTCCTCTAGGAATTAAAGGAAACAATAATAATAATTATAATAATTAACTGCTAATACTCACATGTTCAACATTATATCGGAAGACTGATTACCCCTCATATCGAAATACCTTCATTCATCTATGCGGTCTTGATATGTGATAAACAGAATTTCAAGTACATATTTATTTCGTAAAGAGTTGTGAGTGACAAGTTGTTGACATCGCAGTCGACAAACAAACTTTAGTACAATATCGATTTCTAAATCTACTTTACTTCACACTTACTTCACTCAGTCAGAAACTCCCATTTACTTATTTATGAATTCCAGGTGGTGAGCAGGTGATTACATATAACGAGGTAAATAAAAATCGCGTTTTTCTGATCTTAACTCTGTCATTTGTGAGTTGGCCAACTCGGAATCAACAAAGTGAATGAAGAATTTAATATGAATTACCCGCCATTTTACATATATTTCAACTGACCTGCCAATTCTACAATTCCGACAATGTTGAAATTCGGTAAATGCATTAAATTGTGACTTATACATAAAATGTGTTGTTCAGTCTTTCTTGCAGTATAACTAATCAGACTGTTGCTTCAAAATATCACTGTAATTTCACTTCAGTATGTTTCCTTTAATAGTGGCTGTATGTAATCTCATGGTGTCTTCTTCCCTTTATTTTGTATGGCATATTATTAATGTGAATTGCTGAATATTGAGAAGTTTGAAGGAAGAACTCCCACATGCACAATTCTGAGCGATAAATGTCGAAGACGTCTTCATTATTCATCGCTAGCTGTCTGAACATCGAGATTTTACATGTTGTTTTATAAAACGTCGCAACATTTCTTACAAATTAATGTACACTCACGTGATTACATCAGTCATTCTGACACAACAACTAGCGTTCTAATGAAAGGGTGATGGCCTAATGACACCAATTTACGATGAGATAAACATTTGAAAAACCAATATATGATAAATTCGGAAATTCAGTTAGAAACTCACTGTCACACACTGAAACGAGTTGAGTACGGACACACAATTATTTATATACAATTATTAGTATTTAAATTTTTATAAATGTTTCGTTTGAATATTTATATATCTGACAACAGTACAGAGAACAGCAAACCCTCCTACTACAAATATATGCGAACATGGTGTATAACTATTTTCTAGTTTCTAGGTAAACCAAATAGAAATCTTAGACTTGGATAAACAAAACTCCCGGTATGATTATTCAGTCACTTGCACATGCATTCCGGAATATTTCATGTATATATTTCACTCACCCAGCTTCACAAATTAGTGAGAATTAGGCTTTTATAATAACGTATGGATCGTTCATAAGCTCTTCAAATATGTTTCCTGTGGTCAATTCGTATTTATGGTAACAATGTGCACTTTACAGTTGAAATCAGATTCATTTAAACGTTTCACAGTATCACGTATTTGTATCAAAGAGTGAGGCGAAATTGTTAACTTCATTATTTCGAATACATTGTCCATCGTAATTTCAAGAAAGACTAAGTAGACATTTACTTATCTCTCTTATCGATCTCAACAAGGAGGCCCACTCCTTTTGACACAATAACTTTTCCGCTTAAGTATAAGAACAAATAACAACAAAGTTTAAACGTTGTGTGATGCCGTAAGGGACCACTCAATACTATTTTGTCTATTTTATCTAACAATCTATTTCACTTATTTTAAAAATGTGATCGCCTGAGGATCAGTTAGATTTACGGATTATCACCTTCACAGCAGTATTTCATACCACCTACTAAAATAGATGTTAATAAAGTCATTCAATAAACAGCCCTTATTCTTTCTAGTGCAGACCTCAGTTATATGCAGCATCCTCATAAATACATATATATACATATATATATATATATATATATATAACGAGGCTATGGGTGTTTGCCTAATAAAATTCGACTCCGTATTGCTGTCGATAAAAAGAGACTCAAAATGGTACATCCACATACACATTACGACAGACTTGACTGCCTTATTAAAATAAACATTCACAGGTGGAGACAATCCAGTGGAATTTCATAATCATTCTCAAAGTACGAGAGATAAATGAACAACCCTTTTCCGAATATAAAACGCGGGTTTCAACGAAGAAAATGTTGTCCGCAACGATTTCATTTTCCTAGCTGTACAATAATATGTACATGTGAATTACAATCGACAATATCAACCAAATTTTGTGATGCGTGCTACAATTTGATAGTGAGTGGGAATATCCAAGTGCAATAATATTAGTGTATATCATTATGAATCACAAACATACCAAGAACAGGGATAAATAAATGTTAGCACTATGTACAGCAGCCATTTTAGCAATAGCTGACAGGAAGTTTAATTACTTTTGGAAGTGTGAATATGTGAATTTGTCCGGTTAAATATTTTATAACACAGCAATGGTGTATGATTTAAAGTCAATAAAATAAGTAGCATGAATTGAAATATGTTTAAAGAAAAGGAGATATTACGAAATAAAGGTGAGTGATGAAATTTCTTGCACTGCGAGGTAAAACTAGGATTTAGGAAATGAAAAAGAGTGTAAAGATTGTGTTTGCAATCAATATTCTTTCTTAATGTTAGGCAGTGTCACGACTTCTACTGTAAAAAAATAAGTGCACTACTTATACGTAATGAGTAGTTTGAAGTTATATGAGAGAAAATCTAGTTAAGAATAGTAAAGCAAGAGTTCATACTACTTCTCCAATACCAGCCTGGTTTTCCCTAATCAATCTTCTGGAAAAGCATCTAAAAGACACAGTTTCCTCTTGTAACATCCTGAAGCAACCTCGCATAGTTTGATAGCTCGCCATTCCCTGTAGAATACAGCTTTAGGGGAACACTTCCACTGTACTCTGCTGTCCACAGTCACTTTCAACAAGCTCTACAAATACCCACAGATTTTAATTTTTTCATATCGTTATCTCCACCATGTCACCCTCAGACGACATACTTATCGACTCCCATTCCTGTTGCACATGGGAGTCCAATGTGTGGTGTCACCTGAAGATCTCCTCAGAGCTTATTGTCCATACCGCTGAAACAATATTCCTGAATGCTATTAATGACCACAAATGTGATTGCCTTATTTCAGAAAATCGTTTGAGGCGAAACAAAAGTGGAAATTTCAATAATGAATAAAACGGAATTATATATATATGTATATATTCGTCAGTATTTCTATACGTTGACTTACTTTCGTTGTCTATGGGATGATCATTTTCAATATTTTAAGTATTCTACTATTTCAAGGCGAAACAAACAAACTAGTAAGACGTTTATTCATATCTTCACAAATGATCAGGTTAGCCTTAGCATAACTTTACACTGTTTTACAATATTTTAGACATCTCATTTCATTCCACTAGAAGACACCACACGTTAAAATTTTTCTAACTGGTCAGTCAATAAATGTTGAAAATTGAAAAATGGAGGACCTACTCACCCACTATGTACACGCCATGTGGTAAAATTACATAAAGTGGCATCAAATGACGCAGGAAAATACTTACAATACCCTGAAATCTGGATCCATAGTCGTCACTCACTACACAAGATGGGCTTGTTCTTCTTTCCCATGTAAGCTGTACGATTTTGTTAGAGGAAATTTTAGAATTTAACACAATGAAAGAAATGATGGATGATATAAGGTGGAGGGACGAGCAAACCCATCGTCTGCAGCTTTGACTGAAGTCCGCTTATCAAGGAAACTTTCCATGTGAAGAAATGATTTGAAATAAGTCACACTTATTATTAAAAAAAGAAGGAACAGACTTAACTGATTCGGAAGTGTGAAACAGTGCAACTGGTATGCTTTTCCAAAATCGTATATTTACACGGCTTTTGGAACTGTATATACATTCATTATTAATATTCTTTCATGGCGTTTAATCCGTCATGTTCCGTTAGGTATCTGGCATTATCCAGTCTCTTGAGAATGATCTGGCCTTATGATTTTCTTGAAGTCATACTTTCACTCTAGTTCTTGTATTGACATATATCGTCATGCCTTATTAGTTTCACTAGGTAGCATTTTTGAAGTTTGCTACAGTATTTAACAACAATGTGGTAATTAATATCTGTGTAAAACTTGGGCACTGTGGTAGTAAGTTATTCCATATTAGTTTGTTTATTAGATGTATCACACAATGAAACATCTAATAAACAAACTCATATGGAACAATGCGGTAACGTGTAAATGGGTTTCGTAGATGTAAATGCCACTTCAAACTGTTAGTGCAACAGTATATCAATGAACACTACTCTACATTCATATAACTGAACATTTTCATAGTTGATATTTGTAGGAGGAAGGGCTATCATTTTGTTGTTTTTGTAAAAAATTATATTATATTCAAAATCATAGGAGCATAGGTACTTCCGATAAATGCATCGGTCGATAATTTGTTCCCATCACCTATTAAATGAGCTATACAAATATTTTGAATTCTCCTCAATAAGCATTTAGTCAAACGCATCTCTAACTCTGATGCATAGAAATTATGTAAATTGCAATTCCGCAATGTTAACTAGTCTTTCCATATATCAGTAGCCTGTTCATTTTATGCACTCTCTGGCTCACAAGTATGTTTGCTATTTTTTAAATCACGGAAAATTCCCATTGTAACATATAGAAAATCAAAACAAATGATTCAGCGAAGAGACTCTTTTCAACGAATTTATCATCAAGCTGTACAATCGTATATATATATATATATGGTTTTTAAGAAGTTATATCCGGTGAGGGAATTGAAACATAGGTGTGAATGCATACCCATTGGTCGAAAACGAAACCTGATCCGGTCGCTTGCCACTCGTATTCGGCGCATATGTAGCCCTGATACTGTGGAAGATGAGTTATACATCTTGAGGAAAATCCCAATAGAAAATGGATTTCCACAACGTTTTATAGATAAGAATATACATTCAAATCCTAAAAAACGTGACTTATCAACCGTACCCAAGAAGAAACTTTACATGAGCTTGGAATTCAAAGGGGACTTAGCTTCCGATTTCATGAAACGAAGGATATCACAGTCCCTGAAAAGAACATTCCCTGCTGCATCCCTGAGAATAGCCTTTACTAGTCGACCATTATTGTTCAATAACCTGAAGGACAAGATCCCGCTGTTGACCAACTCTATGTGTGTTTATCAATTCACCTGCTCGTGTGGAGCTAGGTATATCGGTCGTTCGACACGAGTTTTGTCCAAGAGGGTGCAAGAACACTATCCTGCATGGTTACGAAAAGGTGGAAGTGGAGCAATAAGAAGCGCGATCATTGAACATCTGGTCGATAATGATCACCCTATCTCTATTGCCTCCGCCTTCAAAGTCATCTACAAGGCAAAGAGTAATTTACCCAAATCCCTACGTACCCGACTCATCTGTATTGCTGAAGCTTTGGCTATCGAAACAGAAAAGCCAGATCTCTGTGTACAGAAAAAGTTCGTTCAACCCCTCCAACTTTCATGGTCTTAATCCCTCTATGCTAAAGTATGGTAATCCCCAATCATACTTTAGCTCTACCAATTTTTCATTTTTTCATTTTTGTCTATTCAATTTGTATACTCTTCCTTATTAAGTCAATTGTTACTATTACTACTCTCACTTTTAATTGTCCTCGGTATTATTTCACTTGTTCCACTTGTCATTCTAAATCAATTCCTTTATGCATTATTAAATTCTATGCTATTAAATTTCACACAATATTACGTAACGTTTTTATTTTATTCGATTTGTCTACTAATCTTATAATTGCACACCTTTTTCAAGTTCTATCCATCCTATGAATTATTCTATATATGACATTAATTTGCTTTGCCACTTGACATTTAACTACGATTATAATCACAAACATTTTAGTTTTAATTGCATTTCATATTATTATTATTTTTATGCATTCACACCTATGTTTCAATTCCCTCACCGGATATAACTTCTTAAAAACCATATATATATACGATTGTACAGCTTGATGATAAATTCGTTGAAAAGAGTCTCTTCGCTGAATCATTTGTTTTGATTTTCTATATGTCACAAGTATGTCTCAAATGCAACTTGCTCTACACATATGAAGCTGATGTAATTTGGTACAGTAGTTTTCACTTCCAGAAGATGTTTCAAATCTTCATGTTCAAAAAACGTTACAATCATATCGTCAACATATCATTCAAATACGGTTAAATTAGCAGTCAAATCACATGCCACATTATCACAATATCTCACAATTACATAAGCCACTGATGGTCTTAATGTACTCTGGCATAACAATGTCATCAACTTGTCCACAGTACTTCCATATGAAATTGAAATCAACATTGTTGATGTACAGTAATAGTAATGTCCTTGAAATATCTGTAGGGAAATGTAGGTGAAATATTAACAGAGCTAATCTCATCCCCCCACATCTTCTGTGCTAGCGTCCTTATAATTGAAATTGAGGGATAAAAGCGTGATCAGAGTACCCAAAATGGTATTCTCAAATGCCCTAAGTTTTTCAGATAAACCATATCTTTTCGTAATGACAACCAAGTAATTAATTCATTCCAAGTGTCACTTTAATGCTAGCCATTCCGATATCTTGTGATTGTGGCATTATTGTTAATTCACTCATAGCCGAAGGGTTTTCAATCATCATATCATAACAGATAACTTGATGACTTGCTGACTGAAATGTAATTATTTGTAAACACGCATGCTCCTATCAGCTTTCTGTGTGTAGTAAACCGTGATATAGTGAATGAGCAAAATGTAATAAACTTCAGAAAGAAGGTGGCTGATGGCTTGAAAATAAGTGGATTTTAGTCTAAAATAATGTTCAGACAGGTAGAATGTGTCTATGAATTGGTGTATAATTAGTATGCAATTGACATGGTAAAATGGACACTTAAAGTTACTGAACACATTTTGTGGCTTTGAAATGGATACAATTGAAGTTAATTTGTGGGGGAAACCACTGGTTGAGATTAAAAAGCACAAACCTAAATGATTATTACTTGTAGATATTTTATTTCGTTTCCCAAGAATCTAACTTGCAGGTTTTGTTAAACAAAGTTGCAGCATATTTATATATCGAAAAATTTTCCTGATTCAAAATGTTCACAGAGACATGGTGTTCACTGTCCAGCCCAAAACCAGATTCTTCCAATATTAATCACTAACTTCATTGTTGAGTAAATGTGGATATATTTCAACAACTGCTTAGGCATAGCGCATCATATGGCTCACCTCTAAGTGAATACGTTTCGATATCATACTCGTCAAAGACACTTTTCCACTCAAAAAAATTAAAATGGATTAAACCCGGTCAGAGTTCGCTTATTAATTCATAAATCTAGTCGTCAATTTGGAAATTTCATTGCATAGATGTTCAGCAAGAGATTTGAAAATTATGAAATAAGTCATCCTGGCATAGACCTCAATACAAACGATAACACAATAATCACGAAAGAAGGTGTTGGCCGCTTAATTTGTTCCGAAACTGAATTATCATAGACTTAGGGGCAATACTCAGGGAAGGTAAAAATTTTTGCACTGAATGAATAATATGCTGTAGTAAGCCACAACAACATAATACTAGAGATACGTGGTATTGATGATTTTTATTAGAAGCATTGAAAATCCCTATACGACATCCATATTACAGTTTCTTTCAACAGATGATATAATCTCATCTGGTGTGACAGTTTCTCAGGCCTACAAATACTAAGAAACGATTGCCTAGTTGGCCTTGAGTGTTACCAAACAGATATTAACCAGTTGGAGTGGAATGTTATAAAGGAATATTGCTGTGAATTCTACAGCGTCTAACTGACACTGCGAGAGCCCAAACAACGATCAGTTGAGTACATCGTGGCCTGGAAAGAATTCACATCGAAAACAGTTAGTAGTTTTATAAGTGATAAGAAGCTGTTTCGAAATGCTCGCCTTATTTGACACAGTCATAGTCATTTTCGAAAAGCATTGATAATTATTAAATTGTGTTCTTTCGAATGACACACCGAAGATGAAGCTTCGGATTATTTCCCTGATTCGACATGCTCACGCTTCCTGTATAGACAATCAAGCAGGAAATATTCAAGTCATTCAAACTGTCGATTTTATCATCACATATAATATTTACCAGTCAGTGTTTATTAGTCACATGAGTGACTGGAAGTGGTTGAATTATCGCTGACTGAGAGTAGAAGTATCAGAAGACCTACATATGTAACGACGTTCACATTCAGCAAGCCGTCGTACAAAACATTTGAAGGTTGTGCATCTAAGGTGCAGAGACAATCATTTGACCACTATTAATTAAAGAGTAGATAATTTCAATCAGTAATAGTTTACATCGCATTAGTTATGAATCCTTCTGCTACAGGTATCTAATCACAACAATTTGTGGATGAAAATTGAATTCAATTTCATTATGACAATTTACTCAATGAGTTTTTAAAATGATGTCGAAAAAGAGACTGATTTTCTGTTTCTGTATTGGATAAGTGTGGGGGATACCTTTTAGTACACAGAAACTATAATTAATCGGCAATTTTGTCAAGTATTTTTTGTGGAGTAAGTGAAAAATTAATGACGGAGCTGCAGGTTCTCGTACTTGTTCTTGTCAAATGAATTACATCAACAAAAGCATCGGCAATAATTGGATATATGAAAAGTCATTCAGGCTAATAATGCAACGGATTTTAACATGTTAATACAGCTTCTCATACGAAAAACAAGATTTTTTGGTCGTTATTAAGAAATGGAGGAAAGTGGTGTTAACAATGGGAATCGACAATCAATGATGAGAACTGAAAGCATATCAATCAGCCAAATGACAGACTCTGTTTAGCCTCTTCACCCTGCAGAAACATGCTGCAAACCTGTGCTCCGAATGCGTAGCATACACAAGAATTTGACCGATTATTAGGATAACATCACTGAATATACTAATCACTACAAGATTTGATCATTTCGATTCCGCAAGTAGTGGAATTTGAGACAGGCATTCGGTCACATTCACTATAAACATGCATCCTACTGAAATTCAAATGTGAACCCATATAGTACGCAAACGTGAATCAAAAAAGCCAATTAAAAATTGCATCATAAGTCTACGATATCCCACGGTACAAAAGTCTTACTATTCAACCTCAAATTCACTTGTTGATGACCAAGGAACGCCAAAAAATTGTTACACATTCACCCCGTGAATTGATGGAAGCAATAGCAAACAAACAGACTGATTTCCCGTTGATATGCTTCACTGATGCGAAACATATGTCACAACATATTCATCAAATTTATTGCCTTGTTACTTCATATTTCATACCTTTCATAAAAATGAAATATTGTTAGGACTTGTGGCATAGTTACCACTGGAAGGAAGATATTTCAGAAGGCACTGAATCTCTAAAAATTATATCAACGTATTCTGTCAGCTTACTTCCCCATCAATCATAAAACTTTAGTGCCTCATGACATGAATATTAAAACTAAAACAAACATGTATGTGAAAATCTCTGGCATAGTATTTCTCCAGGATTTAAAGATAACATTTTGTAATTACAACCAGATTTAAGCTTATATTTTACAATTTCAAATAGATATTCAATTGAAAGTTAACTCGAAAAGCATCAAAACTTACTTGATATACTTGCGGTGTTGACCACGAAGGCGAATAAGCAGAGAATAAGCCACAGTAACATTACTAGTACTGTAAAATCGAGGCAAAATAATGTGAGCATTATGTAGTTCTTTGACTATTTATACTAAGTCTGAAACGATCTATTGCGTGTTGATATATAAAAAATAATCAGTTTAAACGAATCATACAACTGAATGTGGAAAAAATATTTACTGCATCTAGGTATGCCTTTATTCATAAAAAAATCAGTTATAAAGCGTAAAAGCACAAAATATGAAAAAAAATTTTATACATTTGTACAGTTTCAGACATTTGAAGTTTCAACTTAAACAATGATATTGAAAAAGTATATGATATAGACAGAAGATTTCACTAATCTGTCATGATCACACAGAAAAAAACATTATCATTTTTATATCTCAAAAAAATCATCATTTATTATTAGTAACCTTTTCGAGAGATTTACGCATTTCTATCGAGAATGTTAAACATCGATTTGAGAATAGAATTTAGACATTATGTACTTCTGTAAGAACTACTTTTATTCTTTATAAAATCGTTCAATGTATCACTCACTGTGTTGTATCAAGTAAGAATACTCTCGTAGAATGTAAAACCTCCTATTCAATTCGTTAGCGTTTTGTCGTGGATTTTCCATTGTAGAATTCATTCACAGTTAGAAATTGTTTTCGAGAGGAGCTGTTTACTGATCATATTATCATTCTGGTTTGTGACAGAATCTACTTTGAAGATGAATGCAACGTTCGGCATCCATAATGTAAGCTAAAACAAAGCTGTGAATATTCCCCTTTTGTCTGCTGCTTAAGCACATAGAATGATGTTAGGAAATCCATTGATGAACATGCCTAATTATACACTCAATTAATTGACTTCTCGAAAGCACTCAAACCGAGAGGGGAAGGTCTTATTTTCCAAACGTAAATTTGGAGTGGCCCTGGAGAGGTAGTGTAACTTCCCCCCCCACTTATTGCTATTTTCACTGCATTCTCAAAGCATCCTGTTATTATTTCATAAATGTACACAGAGTGCCTTTAAAGATTTTCATTAGTAACAAAGAATAAACTAGAAATTTAGAATTGTGAAGTAGAATAAAGCCACAAAATTCAATGCAATATGCATATCTCAGATCAGTTGAGAAATATAGATCAGTGGATTCTTTGCTATATGACTGAATTGTTCATTCTTTTATTGCATCCGGAAAGCACTAAAAGCTGGTTCAACTAATGCTTTGAAATATACATCGCTTTGTTATTCGTCGCATGAATCAACAGTTACCGGTTCCAACCTCACGCCTTCACTCTTAAGAGTGAAGACCATAAAATTGGTTGAGCGCTTTTCTCTAAGTGGTTAAGAATTAAGAATTTTCTTCGTGACTATCAGCTGCAAAGTCAAAGTAAATTCAGATAGAAAAGACAGTACAAGTGCGTATGTCAATCAAGGTAACCTTGACAGAATCAAGAGAGCAGCAATAATAATTAAAAACGATAAGCCTTCCTAGTTTTCTACAATCCCGAAATCCATCACTTCATGGTTAAAACCGCAGGTATACTTACGACCAATATACAAGGAATAAACCTGACAACTCGAATATTGTGAGAATTTTGGGCAAAATCAATGAACTGAAATTGTTTTCGAATGGAGAAATAATCGTCACGTTATCATAACCAGTAAAGAATAACCCCACCAGACAGTTGTCTTAATTGGATTTTGTATTACATTCCAATTCTCCGGATAAATATTTGAGTATTCGACGCAAACCAAACGTTGATGCCATGGGTAATAAACTTCATTAAAGTGTTGAGAGCAAAGATTATCACGGCTAATTATCAAAGGAACACTGAAATGAGATCTATGTTAGCACTCAAGCCGATTAGTAATATATTGAAAGGAAACTCGCACATATGTCAGTGGCGACGAGTGTATATTATCAAGATGTGATGAGTTCTATGTCAGTTGGAAACGAGATCAAGCAGTGACAGTGGATCCCAATGTGTGTCCATCTTCAAAGTAGATTCTATCACAAACCAGAATGATAAAATGATCTGTAAACAGCTCACCCCGCTAACGATTTCTTACTGTGAATGAATTCTACAATGGAAAATCAACGACAAAACACTAACAAATTGAATAGAAGGTTTTACATTCAACGAGAGTATTTTTAAAACAAGATTTTGAGTGATAACTTTTGATAACTTCTTCTTCAGGCTCTACAGTTATAAATCAATGAACAATAGATTACATATAGCCAATAAAGGCAAATGAAAATAATATCAGAAACTGTATTGGGGTGCATGTGTAAGTTGAGATGATAGTCCATTAGTTAACATAGTCAATCAAATGTGTATAGGGTGTATAGTCAGAAAAAATGTGATGAAGTGTGAATGAACAATTGGGTGATATAGTGTTGTTTTATAGTCAACAGAATACAAGTGTCATTGGGGTGAGAGAAATGCGATAACCACAAAATACATACAAACACACATTAACAAAGGAGACACTGAATGTGAGGGCTGACCGATAATGTCTAATAGTAAAATAAAGAGGCTAATTTGTAAATTGTAATAAGATGTTACAGAATTGGTAGGCTTAGTATAAAATCATCAAGGTTGACAAAAATTAAGGGTAACAATGAGGTGAAATAAACTGGGTGGAGAAATGGATAATAAAGACATGATATCACAAAATGGTGATAATGATAATAATAGTACGAAAAATTATGATCCTGGTGACCTTATAGTGGGCCAGGGTAGAAAAAGAGAGTGAATAATTTTTTTCTGTACACATAAGTCTGGCCTCTCTTTATTAATCTCTAAAGCCTCAGCTATGGCTAGGAGGCGTAATCGTGTGACTTTGGGGAGATTGTTCGGTACTCGATACACAACTGTAAATGACTCATCTACTTTGATGCTGTGTTCGCTATCCACTAGATCAGACAGAATTGCACTATTTAATGATTTGGTTGCTCTTTTCCCAAGCCAAACAGGAATATGTTCACGAGTGCGTAAAGATAAATTCCTTTGGGTACGATCTATATAACTAGCTCCACAGGAGCAGTTGAATTTATATACACACATTGATTTCTCCATTTTGGGTAATCTATCTTTAATGCACAGTGTCAATATCAGTTTGGTTGAGAAACTGACATGCAGTTTTGTGGCATTAGAAGTTCTTTCAATTGATCTCGTTAATCTACGGTTTAATATATCGCTGGATATATCACCTTTGAATTGTACATTTAAGTAAAGCTTTTTCGTGCTTACTGTGTCTCGCTTAGTTTTATGTGTAGTTTCATAGATATACTTCTTTACAAAGTTGGTAGGATAGTCGTTTTGTAGCAAGGCGTTTGTAAGATTTCTTGTTTCATCTTCAATACAATCGTCGGTACATATGTGTCTAATTCTATGACTAAGACAACGAATTAGGTTGCGCTTATATTGTATAGGTATGAAGCTATGGAAGTGGGTGTACTGCCCGTTCCACGTTGCTTTCCTATAGATGTTTCTCTTCAAGGTACCGTCTGTTCTTTTTGTAAGAAGAACATCCAGAAATGGATTACTGCCTTGGAGTTCCTCTTCACAAGTGAATTTAATAGCTGGGTGTACCTTATTGAAGACTTGGAGCAGGTGTTGTCTATCCAAATTATTGTTACAAATAATAAAGGTATCGTCAACATATCGACAATAATACTCGAGTTGGTTTAGTATCTCTTTTAAAGGACCATTTTCCAATTTAGATAGAAATATGTCAGCTAATAAGGAACCAAGGGGAGAACCCATAGCAACCCCATCTATTTGGCGGTAATACTCCTTGTTAAATACAAATTGAACGTTCATAGTGCATTTTAGTAGTAATTCTTTCAATTTTCTTGGTGTGATCCCAATTTCTATTTTCTTTTCTACGAGTTGCTCGCATATGTAGTCGACAGTTTCTACAAGGGGGACGTTGGTAAATAGTGATGTTACGTCCAACTATAACATAGTTTTGTCTGCTAGATTCGTATCTTTAATGTTTTCAACAAAGTTAAATACATCTTTCAAACTATATTTAACCAACTGGCAATGTAGCGGTTCTAACAGATTTAGTAACCATTTGGCAGTTAAATGTAAGGGCGAGTTCGACATGTCTAGAATTGGTCGTAATGGAATTCCCCGCTTATGTATCTTGAGTAAGCCATAAAGTCTAGGCTTATGAGTTCCTGTGGGCTTAATAGCGTCGAAGTTGGAACTATCAATTAGATATTCATTTATTAAAGACTTCAAAGTTTTAACGAATTGGCGTTCTGTTGCTTCATTCGAATCTTTACTGTTACCTTACTTTTGAAACTTGGAACGGTCTTCCAGTAGGGTGTTCATCTTATCAATGTAGTCGCATTTGTTTAAAATTACTGTACCTGATCCCTTTTCTGGTTTCGTGATAATAATGCTGTCATCAGACCTTGGTTTTTTGAGACATTCTCTATGCTTTTTACTTAATATACTTTTCTTGTCGATCTTGGCATTATTGTATTGGTAACAACAATCAACCAAGGTACTTTTAAATCTGTCTAACCAGTATTGGGAGGACAGTGTTAGGTCTACTGTCTGAATGAAGAGGTTTTCAAACTGTACTTCTGTCTGTAATTGGTCAATATTAACTCTTTTATCGCAAAATTTAGGGCTCAATGACAACACTTCCATAGCTGTCTTATCTAAAGCCACGCTGGAAAAGTTGAAAACTTACCTTTCAGGGTCCTTGGGAAAATGGGATTCTGATATTTCCGTATCTAATCCTTTTGTAAGCAGGATTCTTTTTTTAGTTTCTCTAGTTTTAGAAACATCGTGGACGTATTTTAAGAATAATTCCTTTAAATTTTCAAGTGTTGGTTTGTAGGGATTTGATTGGTTACAGGATTTCATCATGAGCTAATATCAGTTAGAGAACCATTGGAAAACCTGGGAGTACTGGACAGCTGTTTCGTCCTAGTTTGGGACTCTTCATCAGTACGCACCCACCGGGATTCCTTTAAATGTTTGGGAAGTTCATCAACAGCATATTGTCTCTGTGAAATATTTCTTTCTAATGCGCTAATATATCCTTGAAGAGATTCAATCTGATTAACAGCGAATCGCTTGAGAGATTTCGTATTAGGGCGCACTTTACATCGACGAAGTGATTTAGAAAATGATTTAGGATAATGGTTATTCTCAATACAGTTTCGGATAAACCCCACATTAGTTTTCGCTTCAGCGAGCTTTGCACTATACTTCAGATACTCGTTGAGTGCCTTCAGTGCAACAGGATGCTCACAAGATTTCAGTGAATGAAATATCCCCATATTGAAATCAAAACAAGATTTTGAGCGAACAATTGTTTTCGATAACTTGTTTTGACTATAAAACAACACTATATCACCCAATTGTTCAATCACCCTTCATCACATTTTTCTGACTATACACCCTATACACCATTTTGTGATATCATGTCTTTATTATCCATTTCTCCACCCAGTTTATTTCACCTCATTGTTACCCTTAATTTTTGTCAACTTTGATGATTTTATACTAAGCCTACCAATTCTGTCACATCTTATTACAATTTACAAATAAGACCCTTTATTTTAGCATTAGACATTATCGGTCAGCCCTCACATTCAGTGTCCCCTTTGTTAATGTGTGTTTGTATGTATTTTGTGGTTATCGCATTTCTCTCACCCCAATGATGCTTGTATTCTGTTGACTATAAAACAACACTATATCACCCAACTGTTCATTCACACTTTATCACATTTTTTCTGACTATACACCCTATACACATTTGATTGACTATGTTAACTAATGGACTATCATCTCAACTTACACATGCACCCCAATAGAGTTTCTGATATTATTTTCATTTGCCTTTATTGGCTATATGTAATCTATATGCAAATCTATATGCAAAAACCGACAAACTGGTCGAAGAAGCAGCAAAGACAGGACTCCAGGTGAACATAGACAAGACGGAGGTCAGGAAAATAACCAACCAACAACAGCAGCAACATCCAGTGCCAATCACCATCAACGGGAGGGATTTGAAAGAGGTTACTTCTTTCACTTATCTGGGGAGCATTGTCTCAACCACAGAAGGAACGGACAAGGATGTCAAATCGAGAATCGGTAAGGCGAGAAACACATTCATCAACCTGAAACCAATCTGGAAATCTTCGTCACTCACCATCAACAACAAAATTCGGATTTTCAATACAAACGTCAAGTCAGTTTTGCTATACGGATCAGAAACTTGGCAGGTCACCAAGAATATTTTCAACAGGTTGCAGACCTTTATCAACAACTGTCTTCGTTCCATACAGAAGATTAGATGGCCGGAAAGCATCACAAACAAGAAGCTATGGGAACAAACAAAACAGGAACCAATCACCCAACAAATATGCAGGAGGAAGTGGAGATGGATTGGACACTCGCTGAGGAGGCCGTTGAGTGACATCGTGCGTCAGGCCATAGCTCGAGTGGAACCCGAAAGGGAAGCGGCGAGTGGGACGTCCAAGGGTGACATGGAGGAGATCGTGTGAGGAGGAGATGAAACAGTATGGAATAACATGGACGCAAGTGAAAAGTACAGCACAAGACAGAAGCAAGTGGAAACGTGCAGTTGAAGCTCTATGTTCCACTAGGAACACAAGGGAACAATAATAATAATAATCTATTGTTCATTGATTTATAACTGTAGAGCCCGAAGAAGAAGTTATCGAAAACAATTGTTCGCTCAAAATCTTGTTCTGATTTCAATATAGAGTATTATTACTTGAAACAGCACAGTGAGGGATGCATCAAACCATTTTATAAAGAATAAAAGTAGTTTTTACAGATGTACATAATGTCTAAACTCTATTCTCAATTCGATGTTTTAGATTTTCAATAGAAATGCGTAAATCTCTCAAAAAGGTAACTTCTAAAAAATGATGATTTTTTCTAGACATAAGAATGATGATTTTTTTGTCATCATGTGATGTTTTTTAAATCTTCTGTCTATATCACATGCTTTTCCAATATCATCTTTGGGGCTGAAAGTTAAGATATCTGTAACCGTACAAATGTCTGAAATTTAAATCCACATGAAATCGGTTTGAAATGTATGATTTTCCAAATACCTAATGCCCACAATATCGTGTTTCTGTTTTACAGGATTGACGATTTTACTCTGTATTATTTGCCACTTACTCGCCCTTGTGGTCAAAGCAGAAAATACTTTGACTCAGATGAATACTTTATATGATGTCGCCTTGCTCGTACACTAGGGAGCGCTTTGGAATAGTTGCCATCAAAAGGAAGTACTGGTGAAGATGATGGTGAACAATGCTCCTTCTTTATAATTCATACAATTTAATGCTTGAATCTGTTGAACTTTCATCGAAAGGCGACCTCATTGTGAATGCATTCTTGGGATGTTTCTGAATCTGCAACTGTTCAGTTTCTTTTCTTCACCTCGAATATTTTTTTGCTTTCGCTGCTACTACATAAGCCAACATTTTTCTTGGCTGGGAAATGAATGTTGGGTTTTGGAAACCTCACAAAGATAAACTACTTCAGGCTGTCGTCTTAATGATAGGTTTTCCCTAACAATGTAAATTGTAGTTAAAGATGCAACTGTATGATAATGATAGTCACAACATAAATGAAGATTCAGTAGAGAAAACGAGCAATTCATGTAGATTTTTAGAGATTGTGATTGCATCCGGTGTACACAAAGATAAACTACACGACTTTAATGACATGCTTAAAAAGACACCTTCATAAATCCTTGCTAAAGATGTGTTAAAAAGTTTTTTGAAATAGTTAGAAAACACCACATCATGATTATATATGGAAAACTAATGAAATGTCAGCTGTTCATTCTGTGCACATCTGAAAAATATTTGGAAGGCATCGTGAATTCCGCATTGACAAATAGCAGACACAACATTATGATTTTCAGAACATCGCACAAGCATCTCATGACCGTGTCAATTAGCAAAACACATTCACTAATAGCCTAAAGAATACATTATTCTATTTTGATATGCTGTTTCTGGAATAAGCTTCGTCAAGGAGATTGAGGATGCTGGATATAGTCAGAGTTGTTAATGGTCAAATTTTTCATCAAATGAGAATCAAAATTTTAGAAGGAGCTGTTTAAAAGAAAAATCTTAGAGTCATGGTTTTCAGATGAAGCTGTGAATTAGTTCGTGGCAATAATTGACAGGCTTTCTAAACTATTCTCTTGAAGTGAAGACGAATTTCAACATCATCGTATCAAGCTGTTTTCAAAAGAAGATGGTGGTAATAAGTGTCGCAATCAAGTACATATAATCTTCAGCATTCAGTTTCGATCAGTAATCAAAATCGAAAAACGATGATTCAAAAGATCAGTTAAAAGGTGAACTTCAACAGGAATAAATTCATATGAATAACTATGAATGAGAAAGCATCCTCAGCGGTTGTAATATCCAGACTAATTCCGTCACATAAAGCTTAAAGAAGCAGTGCACCAAATCAGGTGCAACAATATTGCTACCTTAACAGCAACCTTATATTTACGCCATTTCTTCAAACACGAAACCAGGTTTGATACCTAGAAACTGTGTTTTTGGAATGAATAGTGAATACCACTCCCGTTTCTAGGTTTTGATACAAGGAACCCTTTAACCTTAATGATTCTGAAGAATCTTAATGAAAGACTTTTTTCTGGGCAATAGCCACTGGTTCTGTATGGTTGCCTATCTGATGTCAGTTAGGTATTATGCCTTTCTTACCGACATTTGAATATATATATTTCTCTCCATTTCCAAAGTCACTCTGTTTTTAATGGAAGTCTAAGGAAACATGAGACTCTCTTGTAATTACGATAGGAAACATATTTCAAATGATATAACTTATGATTGCGTTTCACTCTGTCATATTTCCAAGAAAAAGTGAATCGTAAATGAAGTCTACTAAATCAGAATTTCATTTGACTACGCGTATTATCGCTCTAAATACAAACTGATTACAGAAAATATTTGAAGTGCAAGTGAATTATTTATACTTAACCATACAAATATTACAGACTTACGCAGATGAATGAGTAGTGTTTTCATGAAACACAATGTACTGTCACCACCGTTATAAATAACCTCCACGAATATGTATCATTTCAGCGTACGTTTATGATAGCAGGTTGAGCCAATCTCGGTAATGCTACAAAATCCAACATTGTTGAAATGAAATTTTTATTTTCATGGAATTAAATACGCATTATGTGATATACAGAATTTTATGTTTACACCCACCTCACTTCAGTAAGTCAATAATGAATTACCAGTTTAATCACACAATGATGTTTCAGATGTCCACCCAGTTATAAATCAATATCACGAGGAGATTAGTCTATCATTATAATGGCTATTTAAAAACGTGAAATTTTCTGTCTGAATGACTGATTCGTTCATGAAAACGCCCTTCAACTACCAAGGTTTGTTGCAGAAACTTGTATAAAACGTGTTAAACTTCAGTGTTCAGACAATTAGGGGGTTGTGTTGAAGGCGTATTCTAGATAACTGAATCAGTAGCTCAGCACACAACGTTTTCCTGTACTCATCAGTTTACATTTATCATGTGTCATCTAAAAATAAAATAAAGACACCACATTCTCACTCTTGATAGCCACAACGAAAAGAAAGATACCAAAGACAATGTCAGATGAATTTCAAAGCATCACTTCCTGTGACTACACTGTAAAGAAGACTGGACAAACCAATCCACATATGTCACAATGTAATGCATTTACCATACTTCCATACTGACTGCATTGTAGACTTGACAAAAAAGTTGAAATACGTACAAAACACGAGGTGATTTTTATCTAAGGATTCATTTGCTTTGTTTATTACTAGATCACGCTACCCTAAGAACAATAACTTTAGGTTCATGAGGTCGCGAATTCAAGTGCTCGGTCTCAGGTTGACATGTCGGCTTCTTGTGCAGATGCTTCGGCGATGTCTGAGCACGTAATTTGACGTTATTTTTGTAGTCACCATCCACCAATCTACCAAAATACATAGTTAAGAGCTACCTTGAAGTAAACTCACTTGAAGGTCACTGGTCGGTAGAGTGTTTTACCAATACAAAAATGTAAGCAGTTATCACATATTTGTAATGACAAATATCAAATTATCAAGTGCCTGTTTGCGAGTGACTGATCTTTTTCCGTATTTGGTAGACCCTGCTGGTAACGACGTCTCACAAGAACTTTAGGTAACTTCCTGAATAGAGCATGCGCCACATATATATCGGAAACATTTATTTCCCGATACGAATTTAAAATATGCAACAAAGGTTAACAAAGCAGGATTTAATGAATTCATCAAATCTTGGTAGAACTCATCAGCTGAATACTCTACATACATGGATATTTATACTTTTGAAACTACATTGGGAGATATAAGACTGATAAACAAATAAACGTCATTGAATTAGTCTTCAGAAAGACAGGTGCGAACGTTTCTAGGTCATGTTCAAATAGATAAGGGGAGAGGGAGTTTGAGTGATTAAAATTATGATAAAATGCATTACACTTTAATTACATCACTTAGATAAACAATCACTCATTAGAGAATATATCATGAATCGCAAACAGAGTAATATCAATAGTAATAGATATAATAACAATAATAATAATGTTGAAGTGAGTTAAGATAATCCTACTGATAAATGATAGTTTTAAATGAATCAAGAATGATAATAATAGTAATATAATAGGTAGAATAATAAGTAAAACGTAATACTATGGTAGATTCAGAGTGAAGACCATTCTTTTGTACACAGAGACCTAGATTATGAACTTGAGATGCGCAAGCGTCTTCAATTACAAGCTTGGTTCTGTTTCCTTTCTTTGCTGTCAATAGTGAAGGACTTGACAGCGTCGATATCATGTCCATAGTACACAAGATGTTATTGAGCTTTTTTGACTTTGAATTAAGCTGTTTCCAATCACTTTGACAAACGCTCCATTATGCGAATAGACCTTCGCCTTTCTGTACAACCTGTGTTTTCGATTCCACAAACACACTCAAATTGACAAACACAGTTTGAAGTGTCGAGGATTGTTGATTTGCCCTTAACAAATTGTTGAAGTACTCGCTCGTTGGTGTTAAGACAAACACGTTTTGCAGCATTACAAGCTGTCTTGATAGCTTTATTGGGTCTTCGTTTGACCACCTCTTGTACTTCATCTCTTTCGAATGACAAATTGATGTAGACAGATTTCTTCGGGACTGTTTACATAGTTTTGCAGGGGCTCGTTTCTTTAGAGTATTGGTTAATGACCTTTCACGGCATCCATTCATAGATAAAACATCCTTTAGAGCCTTTATTTCATGCTCAGTTGTACTGCCATAACAAATTTTCCGTACTCTATTCAACAGTGTTCTCACTAAGTTATTTTTATACTGGATTGGAACAAAGCTGTTGAAATTCATGTACTGTCTTGTCCAAGAAGACTTTCTAAATATAGATCTTTCGATTGTGCCATCAGACATTTTCGCTAGAAAAACGTTTAGGAGTTTAATGGTATCGTTTTCTCGTGTTATAATGTGAGAATGAGATTCGGGTGGCATGAGTTGAATTTTACCAACATGTCTTCATCTCTTGATCTGCTTCCACAGACAATAAAAATGTCATCAACATATCTTAGGTATACATCCGTTTCTTGGATATGCATATATATATATATAGAATAGCCAAAATTTGAAATTCATGGGCATCGGATGGCGTCACAAAGGCTGAGTCCTCAACAAGCTCGCTTTATAACCAGAAAGTCGTGGCTTCGAACCCAAGTGGATGCGTACCGCTAGAAAGTCTCAAACTGGGACGAAACAGCTATCCAGTAATTCGAGGCTTTCCAACGGTTCTCTAACTGATGTCAACTCGTGTTCAAACCTGTAATATCAAATTGTCATTGGTTCATGTTTGTTTGAAGGTGTATATGTATGATGTTTCCTTTGTGGAAAATAAATCAGTTCACATGTGAAAAACACGACAATAATTTACAGGGGTCACAACATAGGACTGAGTAAGTTTTTCTTTTTCTCGTCGGTCTCCCTTCATAGAATCTGCCATATAGGTGATAAGTCTATCCGTTCTCTCCCATTTATTTTACTCGATGTGGTTAAAATATGCAAGACTTTCAGAGGTCAGTCTTTCTTTATGTGAATGAAGGTGCTTTTCACAGAATTTCAACAGTGTTTAAATAGATGTTGCGCACACCTTCCATAGCATGCATTTCTACAGCTGATGTTTTTTCGAGACTTTTAACTTTACTTCATTTCTGCGTGGACGTTGAGTACACATTCTTTGCTCATTTGTGCTGCCCTTCAACTATCTACTCCTTTACCATATATAGCAAGCCTCAAATTTTGAAAATTTGTATAGGCAGAGTTGCTTTGTGTCATTCACGGAAATATATCTTTGACACTAACCAAAGCTTTCTCTACAGAATTAAAGGGCTTGAAATAGGCGGAACAGCTTGAACCGTCTGTTTTACGTACCACGTCGCTCTGGCTATCGAGCACTACTGGTTGATGTGAGTGACATCCAACTACTCATATCTCAATCAGTAGTAAGGATCAGAATTGATTAAAATAACTAGTTACTTGTCAAACGACTTTAACCAAGTTTTACAAATGAACCACACAACACTCCTTTTGTCTCACAACAGCTCATTCACGAATTGATTCTGATCATGTGGATAAAAATATTAATGACGCATTCTGCTCGAAACGTTTTTTCAAAGTGTTACTAGAACACGGAATTGCCTAAACACGGATTGCCTAAATAATAAGAAATCGATTCATGGTATATAATTGCGTTAACTGACATCAAATCCCTCCATGACTCTTTCCCTCACATGAAAGTGGTTTTTAATTTACATGGGAAAACGAACAAGCTAAGACTAAAATGCTCGTCATGCTTAACATTTGTATACTTTGATTCTATTCCTGTAAAATATTGAGTTACAAATAGGAGACTCGTTTAGACTTTCCACCAATAATTTTAAGCTTATTTCTCGTGTTACTTCAAATGGCTCAGTAAAGTATGTCATAAATGCCCAGAGCAACTCCTCTAACCTTGGTGATATTCAAGGCTGCCTATCACTTTAAATGTTCTGTCAGTCCTGTTTCATTATCAATGTTTCCATTAGAAATCCATCTGAAAATACAATGAAGTGAGTTCATTTTTTCGATTTATTCAAAAGAAAAAGGTATGTATTAATTCCTTTGCACTCAGAAATCAAGATAGAATTTCGTCCTATTCTGTACATACACAATTATTTATTGCGAACATATTTCGACCAATGAAATATTACGCAAACTAAGAAAATGAGAAGGCGTAATTTATCCGAAACGTGTAGTGTATTTGCGCAACGCATTTCAGACAAACTGATCACACACGAACTTGTCATTTACCACTATGGGTAAAATTTATTTTGGTCAAGTCTCACAGTGCAATACAGTAATATTTCAGTAATAATATATTGGATTGATATGATTATGAGCAATAAATGGTGCTCGAAACGTCATCAGTAAATATTACTGTATAACACTGTGAGACTTTATCAAAATAAATTTACCCATAATGGAATTATAATCTACCACAGTGCACAAACTTGTCATTTACTTTTACACAGATCAACACAGAGCATCAATAAATACAATATAAGTTCAATTGTCAAAAGTTCAAGGTAATACATAAGAGGTAGGAAAATCACGTAAAAACATTGGATAAGAAAAGAAGAAAAAAAAGGGTGACAATGTTTCTAAGTAAATTGAGCCCTCGTTCTACAGTTGGATTACCAAAGCATGTTCAGAGGAATGACCAGTAGTAGTTTATTTGTTTATCAACCTTATATATCTGAGTGTATTTCCAATAGTGCATATATCCCTGTATGTGGAGTGTTCAGCTGAAGAGTTCTGCGAAAGATTTGATTAATTAACAAAATCCTGCTTTATTAACCTTTGTTGCTTGTCTTAAATGACTAGTGATTCTTTTAACACAAAATAGATTTAAGCCCTTTTGTATCTAAGGTTTCAATGAATTTACGTGTGTGACTCAAACTTGTTTCAGAGATATGTTTAAGCCATTACTGAAATTAACCTAAGATGTGCATTGCCACAGATTATGTCGGGCATCTTTTTCAGGACTAATTAGGGTAGGTACCAAGACAATGTCAAACCTATATGGCATCCTGTGTTCGCTAATACAACAGGATTCATTCACTTTATAATATCCTCATCTAACACTAACTCAGAATAGCATGGGCATATATTTTTTGATCACAGCTTGATTCCACACCGTATTTTTTTGGTACAGGTATGGAATTTTCAGTATGTGATATCGGTAGCCCAAATTTTGCAGTCCGACCATTGATATCAGGTGTGCGTCGGCAGGGGATCAAACCCCGGACCATGTGCATGGTCGGCGAGAGTTCTAACCACTGTGCCACCGACGCACAATGATCTTAGCTCAGAGAGCCTTTCCTAGTGTTCATTGCTTTCAAATTTATTCCTTGTCGATTTTTTTTTAGTTCGACTTTGTACTACTTAAGACTACTAAGTAGTGCTAAACTTTTCGAAATTTTTCTCTAAGTAATAATATTCTGCTTTCTATATAGCAGTTATCCCCTTATTATAAACGGTATCTGCTGCATATGGTTTCCTTAATTCCCCTCTCTCTTCGACATAGTTTATTTAGATCCGTTTATTCTCTAACTGGCCTTCGAGCGACATAAATCTGACCGCCTTTGGCAGAGCTTTGCCTTTCTTACCTATTGACGAATATTGACTGTGCATTTCAAGGCATTCATCCACATACCCCTCAAAATTTGCAGTTTGTTCATTATATTTCATTATTTTAGGTATAGTGTAGTACCGTACTTCAGATAAATCCTGTGGTTTCGATTTTACCCGTAACTCAAACGGTTAGTTAATTAATCGCTCACAATTATCGATTCGGATCTCTAAAAAGATAGCTACACCCAACTTAATTTCATCTAAGTACAATTTTAGTTCACCTTAAAAGGAATCCGTGAAACCACATACACTTGTAAAATAATCCGACACCGAAGTGATAACGGGACTTGTTTGACTCAGAGTCAAGTCATCATTTTGTGTGAGACTATAAAGCGATTCCTCATAACCCAAAATGACAGCATTAAACCTTTGGTGAGAGGAAAGTGTCTCTGTTATTTCCCATCATCAAACTGTTGATAATTCCAATCCTTCTGTTATGATATCCCTTATCTATGGATGGAATAATGTAGGAACTTGCAAGTGTTCGGTGTAAACGAAGACCATACTGTTCTCTATTACAAATGGAGACTGCTGCACAACAGGTTTACATAAATTTGTGTTTGTGACTATTACGGTGATCAGTAACTTACACTTGTGTTAGCAGACAAATCGAAAGATAATTGACAGAAATGTTCAGTAAGGTAGGCCTTCAGAATCTGCATATTTCATGGTAAGTGGTGTTGTGGTGGTGTGATACAGACAGTGTGTGCCAACAGATTATGATTCTCACATATTTCCACAGTTCAATACAGTATTAGCAACATAATACGATATATCTATTTGAAAGTTCTGTTTGTTGCTGGAGTCAGAATATTATTCTCACAGTTCAATACTGCGTCAGCAACAGAATACTAGATACACATATTTGGACATTATATTTGCTGTTAAGGATAGATTACATTTCACGCAACTCAGTACTGCGTTAGCGACAGAAAACCATGTATATGTGAACATTATATTACATGTTGTTCAATGTAAACCAAAATCACGTGCTCAGTGATTGGTTAAATCATGTTAAACTATATATATATATATAAAGAGATGTTTGATTAATTAAAAATAGACCTTCGTTTCCAGGTCTTGCTTTCTGTTGTTACAGTGTGACAGATTGAATTCAATCAGACAGAGAACATGTTACCGTGAGGTGTAAGCAAAAAGACATGATAGTGAATGTTTGAGCAATATGAGTTAGCAAGCAATGAATTAGAAATGAGTAAAACAAGAGTAGTCAAATATTTCGGTAACCTGGATTCAATGTTGAGTATGATGTGTCTGACTTGTGGTGGAAGCCCATAAGATGTCAGTCTTTTGGATGAACTTTGTGTGAATTAGCATCACACAATGACTATCTACTTAGATAATGTTCTTGCATTTTCTTGTCATTGCTATTATGATCACTCTGATTATCATATTTTTGAGTGATAACTCGAACAACCACACAAGTACTATATGTCTGTGCTGAATTAGAAATTACACAAAGAACGTATCTGCCTAAACAGTTTACCCTAAATATCAAGGAAATATTAAAATTTAAGTTTATGCCTTTCATCATCATGAAAAGTGGAAGAAATGGACACTGTAGCGGAACCAAATACGTTGACGGCTCAGGCTGTGAACCACATCTCCACAGCTTAGTTTAATGAGAACTCGCTGAAAACAATCAGATTGTACTATAATAAACAAAGCGATGCACATATCGATTGAGAGCTGATAAACTGACAGCAGTCACAGAACCCCTCAAGTCTACAGATGCTTAGTTGCAGTTTGCTACTCTCAACAGATCACACACACATCACACCATTAGAGATGGAAAACGTGATGTTACTTGTTTCAGGACGAACACGTTACACCTCAGTCAATTAGGTAAAATCAAATGGTCCGTGATGTTCAACTTCATTAGGTTTATGATCTACATTCACCACCAGGCAATTTTATCCTTACCATGATTACCCATTTTCACGCTCAATTTTAACTAACGTTCTTGGACAGCACTTCCACTTAGAGCTCGTTGATGTCCATCCTGTAGTCAGTTGTCAGTCAAAAGTTATTAGTAATCATAATTCATAAACGAGCATTCCAAAATCGATTGTAACACATAAGTGGGTAAAAAGTTCATTTATGTTAACTACTCTTCAGTTTGGTATAATTATCACTGAACAGAGTCTATCTACAGTGCTATTTTCTGATAAATTCCGAGGGTTACTGACTATTACCAGGAAGTTTAATATGTGCATATGCTAAACAGCAATGTGTGAATAATGACGAATAACTTTGTATAATAAAAATTTTATTTAAGGTAATTATTATTATTTTGTCCCGACTCATAGGTAAGATAGGCACAAATATTTATGTTTGACCTATATGAAACAAATTTATGTAGGCCTTATTACTGAAGGAATCAAGAAAGTTAAACTGGCTCGAATTCCATGGTAGTAAGGTAGTCTATATAAAATATTGCCCTCAACCTTATCAAAGGTAAATGCTTTGGTTGTCTGAAGGGAATGCAAGAGGAATCGCTTTTGGCCGCCAACGTCATCCCACCTAGGACAGATAGTCAAATGAAGTCTGTACTAATACTGCATAACTGGAATTAATAATGTGCTATAGAATTTTAGCTACTGGCTGTATGGCAAAGGATGTCGAACTCGGGTAGGATCAGAAGAGCAAGGTTGATATTCATTAAGAAGACGTAATTTATCTAAAATTTGTAACGTACTTGTGCGACATATTTCGTTCATTCTCAGCACACACGTACTTATCATACACATGTATGTAGAAGACAACAGAAAATAAATGATCAAAACATAGTTCAAACATTCAACAGGTTAAGATCACAGATTCATTAAATGATTAAAAATTGATTTATCTTGCAAATGAAAACGGAAAACTTGAAAGTTGATAGAGCAGGAATGAAAGATACTTTTTACACCCACCAAATAAAAATATTTTTTGGTTCAAAAGTCGAGAGAGAAAGTTTGAATCTTGTATACTTTCCAAAGGAATTCTATAAGATTTCTGTGGAGACGTCAGATGGGTTTGGAAAATCGTGAGACAAGTCCTATCGTACGAATGGGTACGTTAATGAGTGAACTACAGTCTGGCCGTTGCTTTGATAATCGTGTTTATCACGAGTGGAACCACAGATTTGACAGCTGGTGTATGTGCTTGGTCAAAAATACTAATAGTGTATGGTTACCATGTGAGGGACCAAGAGTGAAGGCGTCCTACTCTGAATCCCGTCCAGAGGTAAATACAATATCTCATGATTGGCTGTGCAAGCCTACTTATTCCTTTTGGAGTTTAACTAAACCATGTGTTCGGCTAGGTCAATTGGGTCTGGTGCTGCACCAGAGGTAAGTGTTGACCGGATATGTACTTTTGGTATGAGCTTGAGGATATTCAGTTGTTCACAGACAAACTAAGGTTTTGCTGGAGAAACGTAAATGCTATAGCAGGTGTCACACTGCGAGTGCTTGTCTCTCATTCATTTCTCTAGTTACTGGACTGTATGTAAAAGGATTCATGCCAATGTGCATGTATGCGGTTCATAGGACATGTGTATCAATACATTGTACATCCTAATATATGTACAAGTTTGTGTTCTTACATATGTACCGTAGACATCTATTAACTTGAAGTCACCTTGGAAATCCAATACACTCGATATAAGAAAATAGATTCGGATATTCAACACTAATGTCAAGTCAATAAGTGCTCCTGCATGCTCCAAATACATCATGGTATGTCAGTTTATTGTAACTTTATATCACTTATCCAACCACTAGAAACCAACAGGGACTACCGGGTAGTCGACTCGTTCTAGTTAGGTACTGTTCATCAATGCGCATGCATGACCTTACCGGTGATCGGACCATGGACTATCATGTTACAAGGCGAACTCTTTGACCATCCAGCCAGTGCGTCATAATCCATTTGCTTATGAATTCTAACTTGTGTTCCAGTGGCTGAATGGTCAGCAAAGTTGCTTAGTAACCTGAAGATTTCATTGGAAGATAATTATAAGAAGTAGACTGTTGCTGAAGTATTCACAGCAGTGTATTTCAGTCTAAACAACTTCAAGATTGTCACTATTTCAGTCATTCGAAGGAATTATTCATTCAATTCGTTACCAACTTTTTCTAACATCCTAAATGACTTTAGACCTGAACACCTTATAATTTTCAAACATCTGCACTGACGTGTTGCCATGAATTTCTCGCCATCATTTTTTAGATAATTTATCTGTATCTGAGTTATCTGGTATCAATAATTATCCCTGACTGCATCAAATTCAAACGGAGTGATTCGCTAGTGAGATGATGCAGACCGAACAATTGCTTAATGTGTAAAATAAATGGGTTTGGGCAAATGCACCTGTACTTGAAATAGGAAATTCTAATGCATCTGAGATATACCCTAGATAATTAATGGATAAAATTTGAGTTTACTATTTTTGTTGTAACTCTAATGATAGTGGGATTGTGGATTCGTTCTATAACTATTTCAATACAACCATTATATACGTCCCCAAAATTCTGTAACAGAAACTTCAGCGCACGACAATAATATGCTACTGGTCCGATGGACTACTCTTCCTAACAGTAAGAAGAAGCACATGATTGACTGAGAGGGCCAGATCTATTGTTCGATACTAACAGAAACAACGTTATAAATTACAGCCAACTGTGTAGTTGTTTTATATAAGCAATATATTACTGTCTTAGGAAACAAACTTAGCCGTATTATTATAATTAATTATCCTTTGAGATCCTAGTGGAACACATTGCTTTACAAGCCTATCTCCATTCCACTCGGTTCGCTGTTATCACTTCCAGCGGAATTCAGGCCTGCACACAAGCAGTCATATCAGCTTCTCATGATCTTCTCTGTCACTTTCAGATACACACATAACTCCGTGTTTCTCAATGGGATTATATTAGAGAGTCTTTAGGAGAATGTTATTTGAATGTCTCTTCGGCGAACATCCAATCCACTGACATATACTTCTGCATATTTTCAAGTTTTAGTTCGCATGTATTTGATTGATTAATATTTTGATAACTAGCTGACGTCACTTTTAGAACCAATGGAAACCCACAAAATACTGGGTAGTGGTTTCGCCTTAGTTTTGAAATATTTAGTAGAGCGCCCCTACCAGGATTCAAACCCGGGCTTGGGACCGGTTGGAAAACTAGCGAGCTAGTTAACTAGGCGAGGTTGATGTAAACAATGATCCTTATTAATTTTTGTTCTTGTCTGACAAACTTAATTTGCACATATACAAAGTACTTATATATAATGACTATTGTACAGTTAGGTGAACGAATTCGCCGAAAAGAGACTCTTTGCTGAACTGTTTGTTCTTATGTTTTGTATCGTAGTCGCAAAAATGAAGCATCAGTGGCGGAAAACAGTAATTATTTTCGCTACCTCAATTCACGTGGAATACTTCTACAGAGATTCTATCCCTATATCTAACCACAGCGATGGGCACTTTTACCCACCCCTCAATAGCCACCGAAAGTTTTAACCAGAAAATGTAAAATCTCCTGATTAATCGTAGGTCTTCCTCATACTTATACTGTTTCAACTGTTTCAGTGGTTCAAGTTGTTTTGGGCATGCAATTAAGCGGCTTCATCAGTAGGTTCGAGAACGTTTACCACTTTGATGCGGTTATGGTGTAATGAAATGCATAAAACGTTTATTACCATCACACTTAGTGGATACATGATATCGAACAAACGCTAACAAATCCATTATGGATAAGATTTCATTTATATATATAAATGAAGGAAAACGTTGTGTGAATAACTTGATATGATTATGAGCAATAATTTGTGCTCGAAACGTCATCAGTTAATATTACTGTGTAACACTATGTGATTTATCAAAATAAAATCTTATCCATAATGGAGTTACACTCTACCACAGTGCCCAATTTTTATACTTATTTCAATAACGCTAACAAAGTCTTGAGATTTATGAACCCAGTTGTGAATTCGTTGTCCTCACGCCATGCTTAACGGTAATTTAATAGATGATACTGAAAAACAGAAAAACGGAATCAGAGACATATAAATAGCCATGTTTTCACGATCAACTTGGTCTTCACCAGTGCTCCTTCTATGGAAACAGTAGGTTATATATAATGAACTGATAAATGAGTGTGTATAGATAGGTATTTCCGTGTCTTCTTGAAAGGACTTATTCTAACACACACCATGAACGTACTCGCTTTTCCACAATAAGATGTATTGGCATAACGTCCACGCTGGGTGTAATCCTATCAAAACTCTTCCCAGCGTCATTTTAGCAGCAGATTGTTCTTGTATGAACCGTAGGTAGGTTTCCATAGGATTCTAGATTCATACAAACTGCCTCGAAAAGCTGATATTTAGTCAGGCTTTTTATTAAGAATTACGCAAATATCTCAGGCTTTTCCAACAACACTATGCAATCAGATATTTTCACTGCGAGTTGAAATTACAGATTCAGCAGCACATTTCCATTGGATTCGATTCTCTGCCATCACTTTCATTTGTGTCAACGATTCCCTACAGTTTTTAATTCCCTTACCCCATGGCCTCCTCCATGATACTCACAGTCATGCAATGACACGACTCTCATTCGGAACCCTTAGAGTGCTAAAATGAGCAAAACACAAATCGTTGCAGGAAAGCTTGAGATAGAAAATTGTTTGTTGCTTGTGACTGCTTTCATTCACCATCAGTTTGAATATTCATTCAGCCAAAATATTTAAAAATGTCCCCCAGCTTTACACAAGGGTCTCAATTATTCGAAGACTGGTCAATTGTCTTCTCAGGTTTAGTAAGTTGCAAGAAGTAACAGGATCTTTTTCTTCTATTTGGGCTAAATCAACAATAGGTGCCAATATCTCAATTTATGTTGGTGTCTAACATGAAGATTGAACCGCGTGTCGTGCTGCATTGCACAGAAAACAGCAGTAATAAAAGTAGAGGCATCAACGAGGTCTCCTTGTCATGAAACCAATTAATTCAGTGCGATGTATTTACTACTCAAATCAAGTGTTAGTACGAAGATTCTCTTTGGATAATAATTCAGAGTTGATGGAAGAGAAACGTGTGCATAAATCTAGAATATTAATGTCAGTAAACGTTACGTTTCCTTTGACTTTCAGAATTTTCACTAAGTTTGATAGTCTCATAGTTCAAACAGAAAATATTTACTTTGTAATGTTTCTAGTTACCATTCTCTCATGTCATTTCGTTTTGTGCTTCTTCTGTCTACCTTACATGTGTTATGTATTGTGTCACAAGGATCTCTTATTTCCTCCCTTCGCAAAACGATCCACAGCCCCTCTCATCAGCATTCTTCGAGAATACATTCCACACCATAAAACAAAGACAGGATCTTGTTAGCAGCATACGCCACATTACTTAGGAGATTTTAGCTGGCTGTAGACTACTGAAGACAGTTTTACTATGAATATGAATGTGCTATGTACCTAGTTGGTGTTCACGTCACCTAAATCTGGGTAACAAGCACATTTGTGGTCTCCATTAGTCTTCAACTACCCATATGAACCAGTAGTATCTATCGCATCGCACAATCCCCACTACTTCTCACGTTTTTTCTGCATTAGCTCTGTATATCTTCATTTATTTAGAACATTATTGATGAACTTGATGGGAAAATAAACCACTCCGTATAAAATGTATCAGTCCTGATTAGTATCCAACCCAGTAATTTCACAAAAACTGCAGAATTATTGGGATAAAAGTCCTTTAACTACAAGTAATATTCGCAAAAATCTTACCGATATTTGTCTCTTGATCTTGATCACTTTTCTGAAGATATTCTGACTAGTTTCACCAAAGAAATGTGGGGAATACTTATTTCACTACTGCTGAAAAAGCCAAGTATGTAAACTCTGTAAAACTAATCAGTACCTTGAATTTGTAGCTGAATTTCTAATTCATTTAGTGATGACGCCAAAATGGATTGCAAAACAAAACTATTTACATATTGAAATTACATCCAGTTGACAACTGAATGCAGGGAGAAAATCTCTATGCTTCTATAAACTTACTACAAAGAACTTCAAGTACGTTTTACTGATCGACAAGACATTGCTTTCTTTGTCTCAATAGCATGCTACTTGTTTACTCTGCATTCTGACTTTTCCATGTACACATTCATTTTCGTGACAGTGGCATTTAAATTTTATTGTTGGTTATTCTCCAAATAGTTTAAAGCATATCTATTTTCTACAAGTGTATTACTCAGTACTTTACTATCATTATTATTGTCCTTATTATTAATATTAGTGTCAGACAGCTATACACATACTCAAGACCCCTTTAAAAATCTACTTAAACCTGTGTTGAATCGAAAGAGGCAAAAATGTGAGAATTTCCGTCCTATCCTGACCAAGTAAACTCTCTGTCAATTATTCTTTTTAATTAACCTGTTTCCTGTTTGACGAGTCAGTGTTTCGGTGGTAAGATGCTTGTCACTCATGGCTCACGTTGTATGAGGTTCGATCCTTCACTGACACACTCCTAAACGTCGCCTAGTCGCCAGGTGGATGGGTGTGAGACTAGCAGCCTTAACCTGTATATCGTGAAGAATAACACCACTGCTAAGGAAACCTCTAAGCTTAATGCCCAATGTTACACTCGGAACGCAAACAAATGGAAAAAATTATTCCTTGCAGACTTGGGAAAAATAGAGTAAACTACTTTCATTGTAATTCATTCTTCCAAGTTGTTACCCTGATGTAGTGGTGTACAGAATAAGTTTTCTTCATAAATTGGTTATACGTCTTCATCGCGGTTACACATTACAACACTATCGTCAACATACATCAAAATATAAATAACCGCAGTGGTCGAATCATTCCTGAAGATTATTAAGGCTGTTTAAGTTGGAGCATAGAAGGAATCCACACTGCAATGTATGTTATTGATAAAGAATAAGAAAATGAAGAAAACAAGCTGTTATGAATTCCATAGATGATTTATCCATTCACTGTTTAACCGTGAAAAACACAATTGCTTAAGGAATTCTCGCATTACATAAATTACCTCATGATTCTGAAACAGTAGATGGCCACCTCTGCTAATACAAACGCTGTGATAACTAGTGTGAACACGCCTAGCACACTCTTAGTCCAATCATCACGAATATGTAAGTGACCAGATTTGAAGACCATAACTGACAAAAGAATAAATAAGTAGCAAATAAGAATAGATTGATAGATATCTACCAACTCTAAATACAAATTTAGAATTAGTGTCACTAATTAGTTTTGGCCACAACATGTACTTTTAATTTTGGTCTGTTGATGATAAATGGAATTCAGGCAGATAACGAGTCAGTCATGTCAGTCACTGTCTAATATCCACAATTCAAACACTTCATATAAACGGACACAAAGCATTGATGAAGTTTGAACAAGTCATTCTTACATGGATAGAAATAACCAACAGAATTGTGGTGATGCATTAGCTGATCGTATGCACTCATGTATGTTTCTATCGAAGCGCTACATATATGGGTAGGTCCCAACAGTTTGAACAGACGTGAAGGTGTGATGTTAGCTGATGCATGGTAAATCCTGATTAATAAATAAAAGATGGATTGTATCACTAATTAATCATATCTGTCTATATCTTCTTATGAAGAGGTTGGGAAATGCTGAACAACTGTTTACCCATACACACATACACACACCACTGCATACTGCATATACACATATACTTTCATATTCAGTTATTTACGACCACGAACTTCTAGTTGAACGTAATCTGACAAAAAGAATACTCTGTTTAAAGTGTTTAACGAAGGTAGACTAAAATTTGTAAGTCTGAGGTCAACTTTTGATAACAACTCATACAATTTTGATTAGTTGGAGTTCATCATGAGCTGACATCAGTTATTATACGTGTTGATATTTGTTTCATGACTCACATGATTGGAGAGTTTTTAAAAACACCTAGATGTCCTTTTTATATATATAAACCTCTGTTAGAAAAAAGATCGGCTATAGCAATGCATGCTATTGACAGCGGACAAAGGATTGATTTCGACAATGTCGAAATTCTTGGAATAGGATTTCATTCACATAAAGAAAGATTGACTTCTGAAGCCTTGCACATTTTAACCTCATCGAATGCAGTGAATAGGAAAGAAGGGATAGACTTATCACCTATTTGGCAAACTCTTATGAAGCAAGACAGATGAAAAAATCAATAAACACTCTATGAGCCTCCATGACCTTTTTTAAAACATAGGATCATGTTTATCATATATGAATTCACGTATTTTCCACATGACAAATAACATACATACATACACACACACTCATACAAAACTAATCTGTACAAATCAACTATAGAAGAGTGAACACAACAACAATTTGACATTAGTCATTACAAATATATGTGATGACTGCTTACATATTTCTATTGGTAAAAATGTCCATGGACAAATGACCTTCAAATAAACTGACTTCAATTTATGTAAAAATTTTGTGACTATATACTTTGATGATTTATAAAAATCCGAATAAATCTGCTGAAGAAGCTGTGGCTTACACAGCGAAACGTTCAGAAAAATCTTGTTTTGATTTTCTTAACACGCTGGGATTAATTTAAATAATTTATAATGAATCAATCTGACTCGGCGTTCAAATTATTCCAGGAAGTTCGTAACACCTACGGCCTGGAAACCTATAATCTCTGTTATGTGAATTTTTATTAATTTTCTTGAAGAAGTTCAGAGCAGTTTGCCGAACAAAACGTTGGAATTACTCGTTCAGCAAAAATACAGGTTTCGAGAAGGAGTGTAATCATGGTGTAGAAGACAATATGAATACTTCAGAAAATAAACCAACAAATAGGGTAGAATTAATATCAGTAAAAAGTTTGAGCATTGTGGATTAGATCAAATAAAGTATAATTATATTTCAATAGTTTACACACAATGATAAGTTTTGTTATTGGTAATATTTCGAGCAAAATTACTGCCCGTGTTCACACCACTGTTGGAATTGTTTGATTCACACATTTATGATTTGTACTCAGTACAACTATCAACAACTTGGAATATAATTCTGGATACAAAAACATGAATGAACGTGGAATACAACTCAAATACAAAAAAAAATATGAATGAGCAAAAATAATGAACTATATATATGAGTACAAATCATAAATGTGTGAATCAAACAATTCCAACAGTGGTGTGAACACGGGCAGTAATTTTGCTCGAAATATTACCAATAACAAAACTTATCATTGTGTGTAAACTATTGAAATATAATTATACTTTATTAAATAGGGTAGACTAGACAAAAGTTCAAGGTCGATATTGACGACAATAATAATGATTGTAAAATAATAACGATGATGTGATGTAAACTAAAAAGTACAACTGGTGAATGATCGTCAAATAATAGGAATAATGAATTTAGTGAAGTGGAATAAACAGGATTTTGTAAATACGATAACAAGTTAGAAAAGCTCCGCTTAAACCCACGGTAACAAAATCATAAAAAAGGTCATAAAATCATAAAAAGTCAAAAAAATGAACGTTTGTCAATGAAACAAAGGAATGGAAGAAGAAGAAAAGAAAATTTTGATAAGAGTTTAAAGTGTTGGCCTTATTGTAGGCCAAAGTAAACAAAGTGGTTGAACATACGTCTTCTGTATACAAAGAGTTGGTCTTCTGGTATTGATTTCAACCACTTCAGCTACTGATAGAAGACGTAGTCGAGCTCCCCTAGATAGATTACCAGGAACGCGGTAAATAATTGAGAATGCCTGGTCAAGTGTTATCGAGTGTCCAATATCTACCAAATGGGCTAAGACTGCACTATTTGCGTATTTGGTTACCTATTTACTCAACCATACAGATACATGTTCACGTGCACGCATGGATAAAGCCCTCTGAGTACGGTCAATCTAACTAGCTCCACATGATCAGTTGAATTCATAGATACACATTGATGAAGCCATCTTTGGTAATTTATCCTTGACTCGTTGTGTTGTTATTGGATTATTTGAGAAGTTGAGTACCAGTTTAGCTACAAGAAATGTTCTCTCTACTGCTCTGTTAAGTCAACATTTTAGAATATCAACTGCAATTTCTCACTTGCAACTTAACTGAAGATACAAAGGTTTCTTATCTACGGTATCCATCTTTACCTTATCTCAAGGTATTGACATATACTTTTTAGGAAGTTTAGGATAAGATACTGCTTTTGGGAACGTCAGTGTGTATTTATCAATTTACTTGCTAGTGTGGAGCAAGGAATATCGGCCGCACGCAACATCAAGTCCACAAAAGTATTCTGGAACACTGTCTAGTTTGGTTAACCAGGGAAGAAAGGAGGAATAGCAGCAGCTCTATCGTCGAACATCTTGTCATCTCCTGGCATCGAGGACCCCCGTATGAATGCTTCTCAGGGCTACACAGAGTCCCTCAACTTCGTACAAAGAGACTTCGCATACGCCATCTTCACATAGCTGAAGCATTAGCTATTCGAGATCTGAAACCGAACCTCTGCATTCAAAGGCGATACATACATTCACTCACCCCACCGTGGCCAGAGTAAATTTCTTACTATAATTTTGCTTCTTTTTATTTTTTTTACTACGTAAGTTCAATATTACTATTGTTATTACTACTATTATTTTATTATCATCATTATTGCCATCATCCATATTTTATTACCACTCTGTTACTCTTTATTAATAACATTGCTTTTTCATACAGATTTTATGTAAAAACACTTTATCGCCTTTCCATTCTACACGAGCGTTCTGATAAGTATTTTCCTCACACTTATTATGTCATGCCGACTTCTGCCTCTTTTCTAACTTACAATTAGTCATCCTTTATAACACCTTACATTGTGTAATACATTTTTCGAGGACAAAGTTTACCTGTATCTAATTGGTCTAAAGAGTTCTTTGTTAAATATAATTACGATTCTATAGCTCATAAAAATGAATCTTCGAAAAGAAAATTTCCTTCCCTGTTTATGCCTCTTTCTCAACTGATTAATTAATTAATTAGTTAATTGATCAATTAATTAATTAATCGCATTACTACCAGGCCCGCTGTCTGATTATTACCGTTATTGTTATTATTAATGATATTTTTGAATGAATGAATGGAAATTGTATTTAAAGGGTAGTTGTATTTCGATCTTCGTGAATTCCCGTTCTCTGGTGTGAATTTCGCTCACTATTCTCCTACCACACGACTAATTTCTACTACATAGAATCTCTCTTCTCCCTCGTGTCTTGTCATCCTGCCTATGAAACCGAATGTGACTAGTACACACTTCGGACCGATTCTACTGAAGATCTACTAACTACAAAACAGTAGGAAATATCCTGTTTATTTAAATACCCTACGCTTATGCATATGTATAGAAAGATAGATATATAATAAATGCACATACAAACACACATACACATACACATTCATATCAGGATATGTGCACCTATGCATACGTTGATTCCGAATGGCAGGACCTCGAATCGCTCGCTCGTTCATTCAGTCAGTCACTCACTCACTCGCTTGTCTACTTACTGTGGTGTGCCAGGCATTGATTAGACAGCAGCAATACTATACTAAACACACATGACAGAACGAAACCATTCTTGTATAAATGCAGCTGCAGCAGCAGCAGCTGTAGCGTGAATGATGTTTCGATTTTATTCATCCAGGAAGCATTTCACCCATTACATCAATCAATCAACCAATCAGTCAATCAATCAATTCAACTGTTCTTACTTCTACTCACTCATCATCTTCACACATTATCTTGTCAAATATTTCTCCACATCAATGTGAATCTTCATTGTACATCTTCATTGCCTACAAGTTGATGCATAACTACGATGAATTCAAGAGACATAGAGAGGGGAGACGGGGTTTGAAACAGAGACAGAGAATAGGAAGGATGTGGTGAGTGTGTGAATAGCTTGTCGATGAATGTGAGATGTAGAGAGGAAGCGACAGAGCAGTCAATGTGTGTGTATGTGTGTGTGAATGTGAGTTTGATTCACAGCTCAGGAATGCATCTGATTTATACTAGAATTAATAAGACTGTCTGTTCCCAGATTTCGCTGAGAATTTTCGCACAGCGAGCTAGCCAGCTATCTCGCTTTGTCCGCCGAATAACGCCGACTAAGCAGAGTTTGCATTTAAGAATTGCAGAATGCAGAGTGCTTTCCAATTTATGCATGTCAGTCAACCAGTCAATCAATCAATTGAAGCTATTCCAAAGTGGGGATCAAGACACATGCATCGACCCACCAACTAAATGAATAACCAACGAGCTGACGAACTAATCAACCAACAGACGGAGGGACGGACGAACCAACCAACCAATCAACAAACCAGATGCAATGACGGACTGAGTCGCAAATACAAGGATGACTTATTTATTCATCACATGGTGAATAGGTGAAAGGAAAAAACGAATTGCCAGGCAGGCGAGTGAGCGAGCAAGCGAGGGAGCGATTCAGCCACCTGGTGAACAAGTCATCGATCTTCCAAACGAGTGAGCGGTCGATCGTTCGAGTGAGCATATCAATCAAACCATTTCACATTACGCGTACTCATTGATTCTACTGATTGATTACTGATCAGCTGACTTCGAGTGTGACCACGGGTTCGCTCGACAGGTTAACTTCGAGGAGTATAAAAAGCACGGTGTATGTGAGTAGTCAGCTTCAAGTTGACAGTAAACAGTTCTTCACAGTAAACGACAATGCAGATGTTCACTGTATGTTACAATACTCTGGTTGTATAATATTGTATGCCTTCCTTCCTGATGGGCATTTTCATTTCAGCTCGTCTTAGTTGTACTCGTTGCATCACTGGGATTCGAAATGGGAGGTAAGTATTCCTCCTGCGTCTCCTCCTCCTCCTCTCCTCCTGCTCCTGCTCCTCTTCCTACTCCACGTCATCATCAACATCAACGTCATGACCATGATCACTCGTTGACATAAGAGAAGAGATAGACAATGCAGACAGACAAATAACACATTCACTCAGTAGAAATGATGTCATTACATGCTACCTTAGTTGATGAGACAATGAATGAAGGAGTGACTGAGTTGGTGATAGAGTGAGTGAGTCAGTGGGTCAGTGAGTGAGTGAGTGAGTGAGTGAGTGGATGGGTGAATGCATGAAGCAAGTAATGACTGAGTATTTAATTGTGGTGTTTTGTTGTTTTGTGATTTCAGTTATTGCAGGTCCAGTTCCAGAACCAGCAGCAAACAGTGGTTGTCCTGGCTGTCCTGGTGGATGCCCTAAATGCCGTGGAGGGTGTTGTGGATGCCGTGGATGCCGAGGTGGAAATTGTCCAGGAGGCTGCTGTAAAGGCTGCCGAAGACATTAAACATTAACGCAGCAGACATCAATTAATTAATTAAACAGAACACCTCATTATTCAAACAAGCTTTCCTGCGTGAAGAAAATCCTGTCATCATTGATCTGAAGACGGTGGACAATGTGTACTTTTAGATAGATGTCCTCTGTACAACTTACTAATAATAAATACACTTGCATTATCCAAATCACACCTTTCAGACTTCTTCTTTTTCAGTCAATTGTCTGTCAATCAGCGAAGCTCTGATTCTCCCCTCCCCTCCCTCCCGCTCACCGAAATTAGCATTGAACCATTTTGTGTAAATTCCTCTGTGTTTCAACCAGATACTTCGTTGCTTCATCGGTTGGTCATTTAGTCAGTGAGACAGTTCGTTAGGCTGTTGGCCAGTCGAGTAGGCGTGCAGTCAGCCAGTGTGTGAGAGAGAGAAAGCCAGTAAGTGGCTAAGTAGGGGAGGGAGGGAGTGAGTAAGTAAATGAGTCAGTGAGTCATGGAGGGAGTTGGTCAGCTAGGCAGTGAATGATGTGGCGTGTTGATTTCTGCCAGTTGAATTGAGGCATAAATCTCTGCTGAATGGAATTTAAAGCATACGAAAATATGATTCAGATATTCGGGCAAATAAACCAGCATCCATCCATCCAAAATGGTCAGTCAGCCATTCGCTAGTCAGGCAGGCAGGCAGGCGGGCAGTCAGTTAGTCAGTCAGTTAGTAAGCACGTAAGCACGTTATCAATTCAGAAAGACGGTTGTTTTGTAATAAGTTGAGATCACTCTTGTGTTGTTATTACTGCAATATAGATTTTTACTTTTGTTAACTTCTTGTTGTTGATGTTATACAGATTATCTTATGGTTTGGTTTCCCTAATTCAAACCGAATTAACTTCACTCTGGTCATTACGATTTTTGAGGGTGTAAATTATATGGCTTTTTTTATAATGCGTGGGGAACACAATCATCCTACGAGTGGACGAAAAATATTTATCCAAATCTTATCCTGATTTTACACACTAATATCAGCTAAAATTACAGTTACATAGCAGTCTACAATACAAAACTGTTTGCAATGAATTTTGAAGTAAGGAGAATTCGCCGGAAGGCTGCTCTTATGAACATGTATGTTTATATTCGTTTATGTACAGTTTATATTCATTAATCAATCACGGAGTGTGTGATTTTTGTTTACATCAAACGGCCAAAAATAGCATGTTCAAATAGATATATTGTTTTCTGTTGCTAATGGCGAATTGAACTGTGGGCATATGTGGGTATCATATTCCGTTGGAACACATTGTGTGATCACACCACCGCAGTGTAATGCTCTACGGATGAGGTGGATGGATAAATAGTGCTTATGAGTACTGAGATAATGTTTAGGCTTTGTACCAGTGTCACTGAATACTTTTAACCGAATCAAAGCAGTGAATTTCGGAAATGTCAGGAAATGCGTATGTGACATCCAATATGGGTAACGATGTGTTACACCAGGAAGATGTCAACAGCAAAGTAGGTGCGTACTCTTAACTAGTACAATGCCTATGCCACACCCGCTGTGTAGGTGATCCGAATATTCTTTATCTACATAGAAATAAGATGAAATATATTGCCGCACTACATAACGCGGATTCACACCAATCAGTCACTCCTAGTCAGATGTGATCCTAAAGTCAGATGGTCATGCTTATTAAGTACACAGTAACTAACTATCACCATTCATTAGCTGATGATAAGAATGAAGAAAACATACGTGTCTTTGTTATTTACCCACGTAAATAAACACCGATTAATTTTAATACCGTCAATAGCCGTTAATCATCATGTATGTATTCATACTGTTACTGAGGTTATCTCACATATTGACAAAGCGATTCTCGTTGAGGAATGCTCATATTCACCATAGAATGCTTCATTCTACACAATAACAGTGAATAATGTGATGATGGCTTGAGGTTGGACACTGCATTCAACAAATGATATTCCACATAGTCCATACCTCAGAACACGACACAGATTAATGGACGCGTACAGTTGAATGACATTAATTGACATGAGACCAATGGAAAAATTTACCACTTGAACGTCATCAATCGAGTTATCCATACTACCACATGCGAATCTGTGGACAAAAGCAATCTCTTTGTGCTTATTGATGTGTGTCTGTAACTGTCACCACTGTCTAATCACTGAGCTTAGGTAGTTACAAGTGGGTTTAATACTCTGTGAGATTACTCTCAGTTGGTCTGTCACATAGAATACATCCCCACCGAATTTTGATTGTTTTGATTGACGCTGATTAATTCAGTCCATGAGATGATGATGACAGACTGTTTGTCTTACCAAGTACACTATAATACAGTACACCTGTCGACTCAGTTGACACTCGGAAGACATGGTTTATTTCGTGTGTATTCATGTTGTTACTGCGCTTGTCTCATTTACATTGATAGAGTCATTCACTGTGTTCGAATGCTTTCATTCACAGTCGAATATTTCATTAAACTCAATGATAGTAGCTAATGGAGTGATTACTAAACTATTCCTCTTGTACGTCTAACGAAGGTTAACATTTTCCTCTGTTTTCAAGTGTTGTTTGTGATTCTGTCACACATTTATTTATTGTCGTCAGTGAAAAATCACCTAGAACAATGTCAAAGTGTGATGGAGAATAACTTACACACTCACTTGTTAATGCTGCATCAAGAGAGACTATGACATAGATGGTGGTTATTTAGTCAACGTGTCGAAGGATTGTCAATAAAGAATCACATTACCATCTGACTGTTATTAAAAATACAATGTCTGACAAATTTTGTGATGGGATGAAGCAATGGAGAGGACACACTCTGTGTATCCATGGGATCCATCGTACTGGAATCATGTGCATATTTTGAATCTTGGTTGTGTAGCATTCTGAGCATTGTTACAGTTAGGTTAATAAAATCACGGCATCTACATTTTGTTTCACCAAGTAGTAAGATGTCTTCGTTATGAGCACTTTCAGTTTTCTCAGGTCGATGAACTTACTGTAGTACCAGGTACACCTTCTCAATACACTGGCCTGAATCCTATTGTGTGTACATGGTAGTCACTTCCAGTCAGATTTCAGGCGGAATACTCACTATATATTTCCCTGTTCGTTAACGAATGCTTAAATATGCATATATTTGGACTCAGGATTCAATTATTCCCAGTGGTAACCACTTCATTAGCAATTTAAATCTAAACATTCACAAATTTACTGCTGGAATCCTAAGGTCATGGATTTACTCAACATCATTATTCGTTGAGTATGAGAAGCAGTTATAGCAAGCAAGAAGGAAATACCAACGATTTGTCATCACATTAGATCGAATAGAATAGTCGCTAATGTTTCCTGGCTAAAATACATTCATGTATTAAACCTTGAACACCAAATACACACAGTACTGGTGTCCACATTAAAGCAGTTTTATTTCCTTATGTATGAATATTATAGTGGTTCAATTCGATTTTCATAAGCGATGTGTGAGTGACACCTTCATCAAACCTAGGGATGAAATTAATTCAGTTCACCGTAGTTGGGTGAGGTCATGTGTCATAGGGAAAGACCATTGATCAAATGAATGATGAGACTGTTCTGGAACATGTCACAGAAATCTGTTTCTCAAGCAAGAATTCCAGCATCTTGTCACGATAACATCTCTGGTCGAATGAAATTAATGAGTTGCTCAGTACTAACCAAAGACGGTCAATTGACCACAATCCATTTTTCCACCTAATGTCCAGTGCTTGATATCATTAGAAATCTACAAAGTGAATGAGATTTCAAGAGAGGCCATGGATACTGTGACCACATGACGATTACGACATTCTAAACGAAGTTATTATCTCATCATATCATCAGTGTTGCTATGTGAAGAATTCTGGTTTATAGGTGAAGGAAAGAAAGACGTCATGTATGCAAAGTAGTTTTTGTCCTGGTGAAAACTTCAACACTCAAATGACAAAGTCAGTGTTATCGTAGCTTCCATTTCATGTGTACAATATCGTATACTACCTACTAAAAATCAGTAGTATGAAGGCTTCCAGGAAATTAAGAATCGACGGTGACACCATCTGAGATAATGTTTCGTTTACAGATTATTGGTATTTGTAGCTGGCTTTCTGAATAAAGATTCTCATTTCATCTTCTATTATCCTCCACTCCATTACTTTAGGATCACCTACATAAAAATAAAGCCAAACAGATATGATGTGAATGGTTTTATGTGAGGAAGAATCATTTACACTTCATGTTTTATTTGTATTCTAGGTTATAGTAATTAAATGAGATGGAATATTTTTGATTGTAATTATTGTAATGGATGTTTTAATAGAAAAGTAAACTGGTACTGGAAAGTTACTCATACTTGACGTACGGAGTCGGATTTGATCCACTAAGCAACTACTCCACTGTGCGTGCTGTGTCTAAAGTAGAGATCGGCTGATTAAATCAAATTCGCCGTTAATCAAATCGAATCTCTTCACACATATATATCTGAAGTAGAGAGAAATGCTTCTCAAAGACTTTACGCCGTTGATGAACTTCCTCAGAACTTGAAGGATTTATTTATTGGCTACGTTAATGAAGTTATGAAAACTCGAGAAAGCAAGAAATTGATATTATTAACCAAAGGACTAGATACAGAAAAGACTGAAACTTATTTTCCAGTTGACTACAACGGAAGGTTTTCAATGTTTCCTCTGTATGCATAGATAAAACACAACTTGCGGCTTCATCTCTCGGTTTAAAATTCTGTGACAGACGTAATCAGGATGATCATTTAGAGACTGATGTTCGATTTGAAAACTTATTTTGCCAGACAATCGACCTAACTTCTTCGTCCAAGTATGAGCATTACGTGACCTCAAGAAGAACGAAAGTCTGATAACAACTAGACCTGATAAAGGATCTGGTATAGTTATCATGAATAAGAGTGATTATGTAGACAAGATGAAGCTCTTTCTAAGCGACCATACGAAATTTCAAAAAGTGAGTAGTTGTAAAGACACAACTGAGGCAACCGAACGCCAAACAGCTAAGACACTAAAATCACGAGTTGAGAGTAATCTGATTCCTAAGGATACACTCGACGAATTGAAACCCTCGAGTACGCACACACCAAGACTTTATGGTTCACAGAAAGTCCACAAGCCCGGAGTACCACTACATCCCATTATAGATATGTGTCAATCTCCCCATCATTCTACAGCAAAGTGGTTGGTAAAGGCATTGGAACCGTTACATCATGAATTAGTAAAATTCAGTGTAAAAGACTTAAGTGGCTTTGTAGAAACTACCTAGAGCCTGAATGTAAAGGGAAAGAAAATAATGTCACTGGATGTAGCATCATTATTCATCAACGTCCCACTGCTCGAAACAGTCAACTACTTATGTGAACAACTGAAAAAACGGAAGATAGATGTAGAAATCCCATCGGAAAAAGTCAAGGAATCATTATTGAAATGCACTATGAATGTTCAGTTGTATTCGACAATGATTTTTATAGACAAGTTGATGGTTTTGTCATGGGATCACCTATGGAACTTATGCTAGCGGTTATTTTCCTGGCAAAGCTTGAAAATGGTCCACTCATAGACACGGTTAAAGGGATTGACTATTATTGTCAATACGTAGATGATTCCTTCATCGTTTGGGATAGAAATCCTAATAAATAAGAGCTTCTGAATGCTGTTAATAGTGTTCACCTAGCTATTCGGTTTACATGTGAGGAAGAAGACAATAACAGTATAACTTTCCTAGGCGTCCTCCTTACCATGAAGACAGATGGATATCTACGAAGGAGCTTATTTAGAAAGAAAACTTGGACAAGCCAGTACACCCATTTTCATAGCTTCACATCGATTCAATACAAAGAAACTTAGCTAAGTGTTCTAGCTATAGAATAAAACGCATATGCTCAGAGGAATGCATTAAGGAAGAAATGTATAACCTGAAACTCACACTGCAAGAAAATGGATATCCACAGAACTCCCTAAAAGTATGTGTTAATACCTAGAGATAGGGTAAAGGTGGAGACCGTAGATAAGAGACTTATGTATCATAAGTTAAGTTACAAAGGGTAAATTAAAGCTGACATGAGTGCTGTCAAACTGGAATTGGTGACAATATGATACACATAGGCAGTATGCAGTGACAGTGGGTGACGATCAGAACTATGACAAATTGATTTTTGATATCCTTGTTGATATGGAGTTTACAACAAATGATAGGAGGAACTTAATTGGAAACATTCGTGTGGTTGAAGTTTTCATCGCATGAGGAGCTAGCCGTAGACGGATAGGTTCTGACTACTCTTCAAGCCAACAAACAACTCTGGGCTAAAGTGAGTCGACCATACAACGCATCGGTCACAGGGAGAACAATTTCCTTTTGTGTTTTTAGCAGACCGTACAAGTAAGGAAGGTTTCCAACCATTGTAAGCGTTGTCATCAATCAGATCCTTTCTTAGCAGGTTTTTCAATACGATTGTGATATGCTTTTCAATTTAATCTGTTTTATCATTCTGATTACGTTTCGGTAAAGTCCAGAGGATCCAAAAACCATTCAGTGTGTGCAAATAATGAATTTGCTATAAATGAACTCCAATAACCAGTTACAATTATGCATAACATTGTCGTTTTGGTCCATTAGATTTCGCTTCACAGCAGTTGTTGCTGAATTTATATTAGGAAATAGAGCTTGTTGAAATCAATTTTGATGGACCCCAGCGCAATTCTGTATCGATGAGTCTTTTGACGAAACGCTTTGTGAAATCACTTCACTATGTTATGGGGTAAGTGCAAATGAAAAAGAATAACAGAATAGTGTAGGGGTGGTAAACATGCACCCAAGGCAAATACTCCAACTACATCCTAACAGAAAACAGATCAAAAACTAATTCTGTCCTCAGAATATCTGTCCCTGTTCATTTACATATTAGTGTTTCGAACTTTCATGGGCTTTGATATAAAATTGGGCGAAACATTGTCGACATTATTACATGGTAGAATTCCATATTATTTGTATTCATTCTGGAAAGCCCGTTTTCATCTTTGTGATTATATTCATCTAACTCCAGACACTTTTAAGTACTCCTAATTGTGACTAATGTGATAAAATCGTTCACCCCATCCTTTCATTAATCAAATCGCTTTACTTGTAATATGAGTAAAACCATCATCTTGGAAGCTAAAATTTGGTACTTCACCATGCATAAACACACTAGCGAATAAAATTAGAAATCGTGAAATTCTGAACCATTGCTATTTTCAGTCACACCCGTTACTACTAACTTTTTCAGCAGCGTTGGCTTTCATTTTACGTAAAATCATTGCAAGTTTATAATGTTGTATGGAACTATAAGGGCATAATTTATTTCCGCACTTTCTGAAACTGGAGGGATACAATCAAGTTCAACTAACACACTGAGGCAATTAGTGAAGATTCCAGTATTTAAACAATTCACATTGACACATTCGAAACCAATGACAAATTGAGTGAATAAACTTATTTCTTTTCCAGTTAGTGCGTTATCGACAGCTCCACATCAGAATGAATATAGTTATGCATCTAAATTATACCAGTCATGTTATATGTACTATTCAGTTAGAAGTACCAGTTTTATGGTGTAAAATGAGTTAAAGTACTCAGAGAATTGAAGATCATTCAGTGTATGGATTTGAGCAGCAGCAGATTGGATAATTAAAAGACTTCGTAAGAGAGCTTTGATTGAGAATAATTTATAAATGAATTAAGTACGAAGGGGTGAATTAAATTATCTAAACTAGTACTCATGACAAGATAATAAAATAAAACTAAACAATGTCATATTATGCTCACAAGGACACGAGGGAATCATTTACGAGACTCTCTTCACATACAGTGGACGGACACAATAGAGTTAGTGAGTGTTATAATTTCTTTAAAGCAAACACATTCAGCTTAGTGAGATGAATTCCAAAAGGTTCTGCTGTATGATAAGGACATATTCATAGAGCATTAGAACAGCTGGCTGAAATACGATTAATATCTTGAAGAGGTGAGGTGGGTATGGTGATACTTGACGTTGCCTAATCAAGATGTGCAATGTTTAGAAATCCTCTGGTTAACTTGCCTAATCGTACACACAATATAACTAGCTCCACAATAGGAGTAAAACTGGTAGATACACATGGAATACGCGAGATTCGACAGTGTCTCCATTTTGTGAACTAAACGAGCCTTAGTTGACTAATGAATAAACAGCGTAACTAAGCTTTATTAACAGTCCCTTCCAAGGCTCTGCGTAGACGTTGTGAAATAACAGCATTGTTAACACCTCCCGTAGAATTAATAGCAATGATATTTTCAGAATTGTGTGCATGGTGCTAGCTGAGTCCATTTTCACTCGAAAGCCTCATCAGATATTCGCTTCTGATTAGCGGATGAAAAATACTAGTGAGCTCGTCGTCGGGTGTTTCAGTAAAACAAATAACTTCAGTGGTAAACTAAGCATCTAAGCAGATATCGATTGTAATGTAGAGAAACAAAACTCAGAAGATGAGTACTTCATACACTTGATGTAGTTTCATTGTGTATGCTTCGATGTACTGTTCCATTTACTCCTATTCTCACTAAAACATTCAAACATGTGACAGTCGTTCTGTTCTCCTTCGTTAATAAGAATCAAAATAAATTGGCTTCGTTAGTTTTCATCGGTATGCAATCCGCCACACTTTTACCCTTTCAAACCGTAAAGGTATTAGCTACATAACGACACAATTTTCTAGTTTCGCTGGGAAGATATCTGAAAGGATTGAACCCAGTGGTGATGTCATAGCAACACTTCATGATTGCCTTACATCCTATCACTCAAAAGAGAGCGTAAATAAATCATGTGTCTTCGAACAAGTCCCTTCAATAGGGAAACGAGAATAGCAATTTGTACCCGTTCATTACATATATAGCCTACTGTTTCCATCAAAGGCACACTGGTGAACAATCAGGCATATCATGAACTTTTGGTTTATTATGAGGTCGCTGATTCTGTTATTCTGTTTTTCAGTCTATTCAATTAAATTACTGTTCAGTAAGTCGTTGTAGTAATGGCTATGAAATATGGTTTATAACCCTAAAGGAGATGTCCTATATCCACAGTGTTTGATAGAATTGAACTTTGATGTGGTTGTGTTCTCTGAGCTGGATAGTTAATTTGCGAGGCTTTCATCACCCTACTGGGTGACATCTTCAGCGCATACTTCAAACTGAAGCTCAGAGAACACAACCACATCAAAATCATCCACCTGAGCTACAGATCTTCTCTATCAGAATTGAACTTTATATGCATTTGGTTTTCACCCAACTGATCTTAGCTGCTAATTGTTCTCGCGCCTACAGGGCAACTTGCATGATCATACACTCAATATAATCTGAATCACAGGAACCGTTTAATTGGTATAAGCATAAGGAGGAGCTACGATTAGCCAGGAAATTTAATGAAGGATAGGAAGAGATGTGCACAGTAGAAAGACTTCCAAATCGTTGTGGTTAGATTCTGGGATACAGCCTCTGTGTAGGTATCTCCCTTGAATTGTAGACACAGAAAGAATGACTTTTTCTCCAACATTAACAGTTTATGCTTGCAATTACTGTCACCTAAGTTGGTTTTAAAAACTTCTCTGGATATCCAGTTTCGCTTAAAATATCCTGGACCACATGGAGTTCTTTCTCCACATGATCTTCTAGATAAATAGACCTCACTCTAACCGCTAAGCACCTGATCAAATTACGTTTATATTTCACTGATACGAGGCTGAAGACGTGTTTGACTGCAAACCTCGAGAAATTTTATGCTCAGTGGAATATGTAACCTTCTACATTAAAAAGTTAAGACAATCGGGTATCAGTCAACTTCTACTTTTACAGTTTGTTAATTCTCGAGTGTTACCTATTGTTCTTTATTGCTTACCCTTAGTCCTTCCTAGGCTGCTCAGAAAGGACTGTCAGATTGTGAATGGTATTAAACGTCGTCAGTAGGGCGAATGGTGTTCCATGAAGTCAGCTGGTTAGCATTGTAGTAGAGAGACAGACATATGCAGAGTGGTGGCATGCTCAGTGAGTGTGATACAGTGGAATAAGAGCTACCTTATATTTCAGGAATTTCGAACATTGTTCAAGACTGACCTGGCGTGACTTTAGAGTATAGAACAGGAGCTACAGCACTGGATATACAGGAAGCATTTGCGCATGGAAAAATACTAGAACTGGTAGGGTTTCATCTAGTTCTTTCTGTTGGGAAGGTAGTGACATAAGGGAAAAGAATATCAGATAGCACTCGTCTCTACACGAGGTTCATCTTCTGATATCTGCAACAGGAATACGAGCTGGATTAGTGTATTTCTGGTCAATTTCTTTAGTTCATAAAAAAGGCATTTTAGGAAATGAAGGAATGTCTACATTTAAGCAAGACGTCTTTCCTGTAACTCCTATGATGTTTGTTCAGATTAGATCAATGAAAAATTAAAATAACAAAGTGATCATCCATGAAACGAGATATATAGAATTCAAAGGTGATGTCGCAGCGGAAATTCTCAGAAATCGCCTTTCTAAATGTCTGAAGAAGACATTTCCCACAGCCACTCTACGTATCACATTCTCCTGCAGACAGTTAATCCAGTATAACGCTAAGAACAGGATAACGCTTTCGGTCACTTCAATGTGTATTTATCAATTTACTTGCTTGTGTGGAGCAAAGTATATCGGCCGTACGCAACGTCAAATCCACAAGCGTATTCTGGAACACTGCCCAGCTTGGTTATCCAGAGGAGAAAATAAGAACAGAAACAGCTGAATGCTTGAATACCTTGTCATCTCTGGACATCGATCACCCCCACATGAATGCTTCACAGTGTTACACAGAGTCCCTCAATATCGTACAAAGGGACTTCGGGTTCCGCCCTCTCTCCATAGATGACGCATTAGCTGTTCGAGATCTGAAACGGGACTTCTGCATCCAAAAGCGATACATACATTCTCTTGCCCTACCATGGTCAGAGTAAGCCTCTTACCACAATTTTGCTTCTTTTCCTTATTGTGTAAGTTCACTACTATTATTACTCTATTTAAATAATACTTTTATTATCATTATTATTCACATCATCCACATTTTATTACCATTCTATTACTGCTTATTAATAACATTGCTTTTCATACATATTATATACAAAAACACTTTAGAGCCTTTCCACTAGTTCCTGTCCATTTTACACGAGCATATTGGTTATTCATTATATCACACTTATTACGTCATGCCAACTTCTGTCTCCTTTCTAACTTACAATAAGTCATTCCTACTTACACCTTACATTATGTAATACAATTTTCCAAGAACAAAATTTACCAGTATCTGATTGCAGTAAAGATTTCTTTGTTAGTCGTAGAGCTCATGAAAATGAATCGACGAGACGAAAATTTTCTTAGGTGTTTGCGTCAAATTTCTAAAGACTCAATACTGGGATATTCTGGTCATTGAAGAAAAGTTGAATCAGGTTGGAAGAAACATGAAGAACGCTGTTAGCAAAGACTTAGTTACTAAATACCAGTATCTGCATTACGTAAAAATGTAGACCACCCAGTAAACACACAAAACTGATAAGTTAACTGCTTTTGCTTTACCTCTGTTAAAGTATCACATTATCTTATTCATTTTCTTTATTTCTTGCATATTATCACTTTCAAACACCACTGACTATATCATCCTCATAACTTCATGTTTTGTTATATCACATTCTGTAGACGATACTCTTTGTGATATTTACATTATGCACGGAGCGAATGAACACGTTTATAAATTTTTAAAAGTTGAAAATTCTCCTTTTGACAATAAAACTTGTTATGTAGTGCTTTAAATGTATACAGAGAATTAGAACTCTAGCGGTAAATAATTTCCTGCGGCTATCAGACCACAGCTGTCATCATCACTGTTTATTTGTATCAATTCGGCCGAAAGTACGCGGTCAAGCGTCTACGCCACTTGAAACGCTGTGATTAATTCGTGCATGGTTTCTGGTTAAGGGCAAATCACTTCCTGGTAGTACTTATCGAAAAACGTAAGTTGTATTTTGGATGGTCTAGCTTTTCACTTTGCTGGTTGACTAATTATTCTCTGAACACAATTGCCACGTGTAAAGATTTCTAAAAATAATTTAAAATATCACCTCATTTCTTTTTGAAAGAATGTGGCGTGATAATAATTACAATTATAATCATATACCTGTTTGTGTTTTTTTTAAATATTTACAAGGTCACCGGAATAAAAGAACACTAGGTTAACGAAGAATATCTAAGGTGATTCCAATCACCATACATAGGGAAGTTTACATAATTTTAGAACGGCATATAGATAATTTTCGGTGATTTGCACATATGAAAATATCACTCACAACACGGAAACGCTGAAGCATAATGGATTCGTTAAGGAATAGTTTAGCAGCATATCAATTTCTTAGACGACCTATAGAATGGATGCAATTATAAGCTTAGCAGTTTGAAAGACTCAGGGTTTCATTTAGACAAGATTCTTTTCTTTTACACAGATGTCAGATCTATTTGTCAATGCCTGAATATATTATCATGCATATGTATTGCATGGGTTGCACATCTTATCTCTCATTGATGCAAACAAAATTACGACTGAATAACTGCGTTCATTGCCATTCACCAAGGAAACCATTAATGAATCTCGTTAAATTGAGAGTTAATTCAGATAAATCACCTCTTGACATCAAGTTTCTGGCTAAGACATTCACTTGACTTCAGCATTTCGAAATATATATCCTTACTAATTTTCGCAGGAGAGTTGCATTGGCAAATAGATGCAGGTTGAAGCGTATCAGCCGATGATGTGGTATATGCATTTGTATGTAGTCGAAGTCCACACTCAGATCCTCAATGATGAGCAAATATTTACGCCAAATATGAGTAGCTCAAAAGCAGATTTAAGCCACAATTTACACTAACCATTTGTTATTCTCTAACATCATTTGTAAACAAAGTCCAGCTACATTACATGAGCTGCATATATATTTTCATTGCACGAATGTTCTAAATGTGCACCACAACGTGTAAAATACGTCACGGTTCTGTAGTTCAACCGTCGAATAATCGTCTCGCTAATGCCTGGTAATGAATCCATTATGCCTGGCGAATAGAGGCGACTTGCTGATGAGAAACCGATATTTACTGCTACTTCAAAATGTCTGACCAAGCTCAAGCACATCCGAATAACAATGATTTATTGAATCAAAAATGAATCGACAAAATCATTTTGAGAATTCAGACACTCAGATTAATTATTCGGCATAAACTCATCTCTCAGACTTAACACATAAACAACAAATGACTATCCCTAAGATGGTTCCATTGACTGAAAGACTAGACTACCGAGTATATCAACTGTCCATGCGGTGCATACAGAGAATGGTGGCATGGAAAACGTTTAGATCTCCCTGCAAGGTCATTCATGACAATAGATCTGAAAGGCTCACACCTTTCTTAGCTATCATTTGTCGAATAATTACTGATGCTGAGTGATTAATGATGGGTATAATTATAATGGCAAGACAGTTTTTCGGCCAAAAAGAAGAATGAAAGCTCTTGTCTCGATGCGTGCAAAATATTTGGGATCACAAGTAATTGGGACGCTGTGGTTGTCCAGAGTAAGAAATGCTTCGAAGTTTCCTCCTAGATTTCAAGTTGTAAACGTCAATCTACGCATGTCCACTGAATGAAAGTGAGGAAGTGAAAGTCGTGCTGGATGAGCGTCCAGCATTATACAAGAGGCAGTGACTAGTTTCGATTCGATTCACTCACATATACAACTGACATTCGTATATACATATATATATATATATGATAGTCATCAAGAACCCTTGAAAGAAGCAGGTTCATTTGTTGATTGACACCTGGGTCGGTGACTGTCTGGGTCAGTGTGTTTGAAACGAAGGTGTGCAATGTAATCTATACGCAAATTGGTGGAACGAATATTCGAGAATTTCGCTATTGTGATAAATCAATTCGCAAAACACTGATTTCACTTCGCTTGGTAATCCATGAGTTTAATTGTAAAAAGAGGTTTCATCTGGTCATCTCTCAGAGGTTTATGTCGATGTCATTCTGCGTCCGACTGTGCCAATGAAGTCGTCTTCGTCATATTGACAGTGAACAGTAATTTCCGGAAAATATTTCCGATAGCCTGGAACACAGTAGTTCACAGATCCGTGCTACTGACATCAGTCGACATGTGATAGAACCGAGTGTAAGACAGACAGTCTGTTTATTCAACTCATAGAATCCTCAAGGTTGAATTCATCGATTTAGAGTTTTGTAGACATGATTGCTACCATAAGGTCAGTATTATTCAGACAGCTGCTCATGTGTAGTTTGATGGTATCTACGTTGAATGCAGTTGTTTGGATGCCTAGGAATTTCTTGTCTCTCATTCAGATTCTGTCCTTTTTGTCTTCGGAGTCCATAGATGATTTTCTATGGTAGTCATGCTCTCTCTCTGACTTTTTTATCTTCTTGCAATATGTTGTTACCACCAGATAAAATTCTAACTCGATTTGTTTTATTTCATGTTTCATTCCCTGAAGTTGGAACGTTATTTGTATCCAATACTTTTTATTATTTGGTGGTGACGACAGAAGCCAGTGTGGGGTATAGCAATTGATTTTTCGGCAAAGGTATAGACGGACGTGACAAAAGCTTTGGATATGACCTCATTCTATACAAAGATGTCAAATACCAGGTGATCGAATACAGGAAAGTCAGCTAGGCATTCGAAATGCATGCAGGAGAAAGACAAGGCCAAATACCTACAATCACCAATGATAATCTTAACTGAGGTGGACTCGATTATGCGTCAGACTGTGGGGTGCGAGGAGACAGGAATACGCTGGACCCCCGATGAGAAGACTCTAGAAGATCTGGATTTCAATTGTGGATGGCATATGTCTAATGTCACACAAAGTCGAAGTTTTGCAGTGAAGAAGATATCCAACCAAACAACAATGACACAATTCAACACCTAACACCATCAAAGGAAGAGAGTTGACAGAGGTTAATTCCTTCACTTATCTAGGAGGCATCGTTTCAGCAACAGCAAGCGGAAAGTGGACGTTAAAGTAAGAATCAGAAAGGCAAGATTCGCCTTCACCAACCTGAAACCAGTTTGAAAATCTTCTACGCTCCGCCAAATAAAGTAAATCATTTGGTCCGTCTATACGGTCAGGATCTCAAACTGCGTGACACGAAAATGATTTCCGAACTCTAGGAAGAAAGAAACCAAGAGCCGATCGACTAACAAATATGTAGGAGAAGAAGCAGATGGATCAGGCATACATTGAGGAGGCCGTCACATAACATCGCGCCAGGCCAGCCCTCGAGTGGAGTCCCAATGGGAGAGGACTAGTGGGTCGTCGGTGAGAGGGTGACATGGAGGAGACTGTGTGAGTAGGAGATGAGAGAGTCTTGGCAGACCTGGACCCACTTGAGAGGATGGGAGAAAATGGAACAAAGAGAATATGTATTCATGAAGCCTTATGCCCCACTTGGAACCCAAGGGAACAATAATGACAATACATATCCAAGGTTTAAAGTCAACAGTAGTATTTTACTTAACCTGACGTTCACGAGTGGCCAATACTCATTTCTGTTTAATCCCAGCTGAGGGCTACTGTTGGAAGGATGGTTTGCAAACAAGGTTATCTGAAAATTCTTAACAAGTTGCTAAGGAGAATGTATACAATAATCACGTTGATTCGTATCGCTTGAATAATTGTTAAAGTGCCATTTAATCCAGATATTCAGTTGATGTTTATATCTTCCTCCGCAAAATGACAAATAAATCAATGCGAATGACCATACGAATGTAAGAATATTGAACTAAATCTTAGTGCTATGTTCACAGCTCTAGCTTGTGTGTATGGATGTGGATTGATTTCAATGTAGATTTCATGACTAACCATCATCATCAACTGACGCATAATCGAAAACCTGAAAGCTCTAGGTAGTCGTTTTATCTCACTTTGGAATTTCTCAGTAGTGCTTATCTGATAATCTCACTACATATTGAGTCTACAACTTATGGTTAAGAAATAATCAGCCTCACCACTGCACAAGTAGGAGGGAGTTATGTAACTCGCTGGTTGAACGATACGCGGGATTCCGTGATGACGTGTGTGGGTTGAATTCGATTCCTGCTAAGGTCGCATTCACGGTTTTTAAAGATTCTCTAATTGTGGCTCATTCGTTATGAAATCCAAGCAGTTATATACTTATCAATGAAAACCTTAGAGAGAAAATATTTCAATAACAAAATAGAGAATGAATTACCAGGCAACTGAAGAAACTAAGGGAGGAGCAGATATTTTCTGAAATTTTAAATGAAGTGATTAGGCCAATGAGCACGTACACACCAAGAATATATGGCCTACCTAAAGTACATAAAGCAGGCGTTCCGTTAAAACCAATACTTGATATGCAAAATTCGCTCAGTCTTACAAGAAAATTCTAATTTTACTCCTGGTATATAGATGACACCTTTATTCTTTGAGATAATGATTCGGATAGCAACACAATAATAATTTATTTGAATGCAGTAGATTCTGCTTTGAAATTCACGTGCGAAGAGGAATCCCAAAACAGAATTTCCTTCTTGGTGTCCTCCTCGCGGAAAACCAGATGGTAGTGTGGTGAGAGCTGTCTACTAGCCAAATTGGTAGACAGTAATTAACGTCAATGTTTACGTTCTCAAGATTAATCGTGAGAAAATATGAACAAGACTGATTCAAAAACCGACCACAGCAGACTTTGCGTAGGCGGATACAGTTAACATATAGATGATCTGACATTCAAGAAACAGTCACAAAGAGATGAAAGATTAACTTAAGTGAGAAACAACCAATCAGAAGACTGTGTTTGTTTACTTAACTAAACTATAATAGTGTACATGAAAATATATAAATATGCTTTGATTTCCTAATAAATGATCTGTGCCTGGCCCTTGTCTTCTGTTGTTACATAATTAAGAGAAATTTGTATAGGGACAATTTACACATTTTCACACCTAAGTTCCTCTCCAGTACAAAAGAAATTTAGTAAAGACCCTCAGCCACAGGATTAGAACTCAGAAGAGATAACTGAAGATGAACTAGGGATTTCATATGATACCTTGATCGAAAGTAGCTATCCAGATAAATTCATCAGGAAACATATGACTGACAAAGTTGAAAAGGACTTCTCGCCATTCGTAAACGAGAAGCCTTTAAACATACTGCTGCAGTTAAGAGGCGATATACCTAACGAGGTAATTACGAAGTTAAGAAAATCAGTTTTCTACACGACCGATGTTGATTCCTCGATTGAAAGATGAAGTACCTAGACTAGCCACTTCTAATTGTATTTGCCAATTCAACTGCACTTGTGGAGCGAGTTATATTGGCTGTTGCTCTAGGCACTTGATTTTTCGTGCTCGGGAACATCTACCTGTGTGGCTAAATACAGGTGTAGTTAGAAGCATCAATGGCTCCGTATTAGAACACCTGGTTCAAACTGACTACTAAGCCAATATTGAAGAGTGTTTCTCCGTCATCTATCGGGTGCCAAACAAATTGCCCAAATCATCCAGGTACCGCATACTCCAAACAGCAGAGGCTATCGCAATTCGACTGAGACAACCAGTGGTCTGTGTGCAGAAGAAACAGGTCAAATCACTGTTACTGCTCTGGCCTGCTTTGGAGTTTACAAATTCATAAATATCTTATTACACCACCCCTTTAGTTATGGCCATCCATCCTGTACATATAAATTCCCCTACCGCTTGTCATTACACTTGGATTAACTAACCTTTTGTTTTCTTATTTAAACGTAGCTGTTAGCCTAAACACTGACACACACACAACGCACATGAATTTCAATCCCAAATAACCTTTTTTCTCTACCCCTGTCCTTGACAAGGTCACTCATCCATCTGAAGTTTATGATCAATGTGAACATTACTCCTGAGAATTTAAAAAACGGAAGGTTTGGGCGAAGAAATATTTACTCTTCAATTAGATCCTCATCTCTGGTTCTACTCTAATATATCTAGCATTTTTATTACAATACACAATAATTTGCCAATCAAGTGGCGATGTGTTTGTTGACAATAATTATTCAGTGCCAAAATGTCAATGGGATGATAATTAACGAAGAAAATGAATTGAAACAATTAGAAGTTAGAAATGGTTACAGCACGTGGATTGCATAATGCATAAAATTGGAAAAATGAAGAGTAATTAAGGAATAAGCGTGTGTACAGGTTGAATACGTAACAGATTGTTAAAGAAAATAAAACGATTCGGACAATATCAACTCGTAACTAAGGCTGAAGTGGTCATAAGAAAAAAATAATTTTACAAAGATAACGTGTAATTAAAGATAAAGTAGTAAGAAAAAATAATAAAATAATATGGACGATTATAATTTTTAAAAGTTTAGAGGGGAGAGGGGCGAGGTAGTCCGGTTTATGCATTCATGTAACGATGGCCAGCCAAGGTAAGGAAAGTGGCTGTACAAATTTCTTCTGAACACACAGGTTTGGTTCTTCAGGTGGATTCCTATTGCTTCAGCTGTATGCAGAAGACGAACTATATACATACATTTTGGACTAACATCTATTAACAGTCTAATAGGAAATAATTTTCTGAAGCCTGATCCAAGTGATTCGATGTTACTATTTTAAACATCACTAATGTTGTCAGTATCCATCATTTTATCATTAAAATGGATATATAACTGTACAGCCTGATGATGAAGTTATAGAAAAGGATATTGTTTGTTCAATAATCAATCTTCTGAAATTTCGAATTAGCATCTTTGATTAGTTTTCAGAAAAGCTGTAAAATTAACCATTCCGTCGTGCAGTGGGTTCAGACAGTATGAAACAAGTGAACAATAGGTACAATTCATGACCGTCTGAAGAAGTATGTTATCATATAAGGCATTTTAACTTCACAGGTAACTAGATATAAGAACAAATGTTGAGGCATCGATGAAAATGCACTCACTTCCTTCAACTGTTTTATTCTAAGAAAATATTTAAATACTTTTACAAATACAATAAGATATTTCTTATTATCTATCTTAACCTCGCCTAGATTACTAGGTCACTAGTATTCTAGCCGGTCCCAAGCCCGGATAAAGAGGGAGGGTTGGGGCGTGATGCTAGCAACTCCACTCCCAAAATTTAACCAAATTGCTACAAAAACTTCAACGCACAAACATATTAAAAATTCTTAAAGTACAAACAATAACCTTATTTTCCGCTGGAATCGGGGAAGTGAAATGACGCAGGCTGGTGAATGCCTTCGGGAAGCCAGTCAGCCGATGTGCCTTCTTTCGATGAAAGCAAAAATAAGGATGGGGACGTGGAATATTCGTACAATGTACGAAACTGGAAAGGCTGCTCAGGTAGCCGCAGAAATGAGGAGATATAAAATAGAAGTGTTGGGAATCTGCGAGAGCAGATGGAACGGATGTGGAAGGAGCCAACTACCAACTGGAGAGACAATAATCTACTCCGGTCACCCAGAGGACGATCACGAGCACACCGAGGGAGTAGCCATCATGATGTCACCAACAGCAGCTAAAGCTCTCATGCAGTGGGAACCAATCCTCCAGGATAATGACAGCCAGGTTCAACTCAAAAGGAAGGAAGGTTACAATCATTCAATGCTATGCGCCTACAAACGTCTCAGAACATGAGAAGAAGGAGGATTTCTACAGTCAACTACAAGCAGTAATGGACAACGTCCCAAAGAGCGATATCAAAATCCTGATGGGTGATATGAATGCGAAACTGGGAGGAGACAATACAGGAAGAGAACTCACGATGGGTCGCGAGGCCCTCGGTGAAATGAACGAAAATGGTGAACTCTTCTCAGACTTCTGCGCCTTCAATGATTTGGTGATTGGTGGCAGTGTGTTCAAACACAAGGATATACACAAGGCAACATGGATTTCACCAGATGGACACACCAAAAACCAGATAGACTTCATTTCAATCTCAAGGAAGTGGAGACGGAGCCTACTGGACACAAGATCGAGGAGAGGAGCAGATGTGGGTTCAGACCACTATCTGGTACAAGGGACTTTCAAGGCGAAGCTGAAAGCCTCGAGGATACCTGGGGATAGGCCACAATGCAAGTTCAACACTCAGAAAATGAAGGACACAACCACAAAGGACACTTTCACTGCAACTGTCAGAGCAAAGCAGGAAACACTACTACGTGACACCACTGAGGAATCATCCGTGGAAGACCATTGGAACTCTCTGAAAGTAACTTTCAACGAAACGTGTTCAACGGTTTAAGGAAGAAAGAAGAGACAAGACAAGGAATGGCTCTCAACGGACACTTGGAAGCTAATAGAGGAGAGGAGAATGGTGAAAGAGAGAATGATTCAATGCAAAGATGGACAATAGAAAGAGACGCTGAGCTCAACTTACACAGCACTGGACAAAGAAGTGAAGAAGAGTGCCAGGAAGGACAAAAGACAATTCTACGACAACCTGGCTACTGAAGCTGAGAAGGCAGCAGACAAAAGGGACCTGAGGACACTATATCAGATAACCAAGTCTCTATCCAGGAGGAGATCAACACATTGAAACCTATAAAAGACAGCCAAGGGAACCCAATTACAAAGGAAGAAAGACAGATCAAACAATGGGCGGACCACTTCAAAGGACTCTTGAACCGACCACCACCTACAACTCGTCCAGAAATACCAACAACAGCACGTACACAACTGCAAGTTGACACCAATCCTACAACGAAAGCTGATGTCTTGAATGCAATCAAACTTCTGAAAGCTGGAAAAGCAGCTGGACCAGATGGAGTACCCCCTGAAGCACTGAAAGCGGACCCAGAAACGACAGCAGATATGCTGACTCCATTATTGCAAAAGGTCTGGAAGGATGGAAAGGTGCCTACTGACTGGAGGAAGGGTTACATTGTTAAACTACCAAAGAAGGGCGACCTGGGACTCTGCAAGAACTGGCGAGGAATCATGCTCCTGTCGACGCCAAGTAAAATTCTGAGTCGCATCATCCTGGAGAGAGGAAAGGACGCACTGGATACAGAACTCCGACCAGAACAAGCTGGGTTCAGGGTAGGCAAATCATGTTCTGACCAAATTGCAACTCTACGCATCACCATCGAACAAAGCACGGAATGGCAATCAAATCTCTACCTCAATTTTATAGACTTTGAGAAGGCCTTCGACAGCGTTGACCGCGAAGTAATTTGGAAACTACTCAAGTACTACGGCGTGCCACAAATATCCATCAACCTTATTCAACAGCTGTACGACAACGACACATGTCATGTGATCCACAACGGAAAACTCAGCGAGGCGCTTGGAGTAAACACAGGAGTCAGACAAGGGTGCTTATTATCACCAATGATATTCCTAATTGTGGTGGGCTGGATTATGCATCAGACAGTGTGAAACGAGAAGACAGGGATATCCTGGACGGACGTGAAGAATCTAGAAGACCTGGATTTCGCAGATGATTTATGCTTGATGGCACACAAAATCGAAGACTTACAAGCAAAAACCGACAAACTGGTCGAAGAAGCAGCAAAGACAGGACTCCAGGTGAACATAGACAAGACGGAGGTTATGAAAATAACCAACCAACAACAACAACAGCAGTAGCAACATCCAGCGCCAATCACCATCAACGGGAAGGATTTGAAAGAGGTTACTTCTTTCGCTTATCTAGGGAGCATTGTCTCAAATACAGGAGGAACGGACGAGGATGTCAAATCGAGAATAGGAAAGGCGAGAAACACATTCACCAACCTGAAACCAATCTGGAAATCTTCGTCACTCAGCATCAACAACAAAATACGGATTTTCAATACAAACGTCAAGTCAGTTTTGCTATACGGATCAGAAACTTGGCGGGTCACAAAGAATGAGCATTTCCAACAAGCTGCAGACTTTTATCAACAACTGCCTTCGCTCTGTAGTGAAGATCAGATGGCCGGAAAGAATCAGCAACAAGAAACTATGGGGACAAACAAAACAAGAAGCAATCGTTCAACAAAATTGCAGGAGAAAGTGGAGATGGGTCGGACACTCGCTGAGGAGGCTGCTGGGCGACATCGCGCCTCAGGCCCTCGAGTGGGACCCGAAAGGGAAGCGGCGAGTGGGACGTCCAAGGGTGACATCGAGGAGATCGTGTGAGAAGGAGATGAAACAGTATGGAATAACATGGATGCAGGTGAAAAGTACAGCAGAAGACAGAAGCAAGTGGAGGCGTGCAGTTGAAGCCCTATGTTCCACTAGGAACCCTAGGGAACAATAATAATAATGTTATCTATCTTAAATATTTGAAACGATTGAGTTCAGTTGAGATTTTGGGTCGTATTTCACAAACTTCATAGTGAGTACTTCCGTTAAAAATGTCGTTGACATTCTCCATGATCTGTAACAAGGTCATCTACAGTGCATGTCTACAGCAGAATAATAATATAGCCATAATGAAATTCATATATTTTTTATTACAGCTTGATTCCACACAGTATTTTGGTACAAGTATGAAATTTTCAGCATGTGATATCGGTAGCCCAAATTTAGCAGGCCGACCATAGATATCAGTTGCGCGTCGGCGGGGAATCGAACATTGGACCGTGTACATGGTCGGCGAGAGTCCTAACCTCTTGAGAAAACTTGCAAACATAAAGAAATTGAATAAGTGACAGAAAAGCTCTTCCTCGGTGCTTATTTTGTATCTGAACTGCATCAGTAAAGAGAATTGAAGCGATAATTGGTGAAGAACATTCTGTATCAAGCGTGTGCAAACACCCTGTTTGCCTAATTGGATTTCATCTCAGAGACGACAACCAAATGTGCCAGTGATAGACATCTCAATGGATGCGTTTCCCTTGAGTTAAAATGTATGCGATGACATGTCAGTAGACAAAAGCAGTTAGTGACATACAAATACTCTCCAGAACAAAACTTCATACAGATAACAACTCAGGCATCTAATTGATATATCAGTCTGTATTTATGATTAAGGTAATCAATTACATATAACGGTTAAATAAATGATTTTCATTCACACCTTTTAATATTAATGCCCAGAATAAATCCAGTGTCATTATTATTATTATTATCAAATAATAAGCGTGAATCAATGCGTTCATATTTTTGATTGGTTGTTCCTTATTTCTTGCATTCTCGCCCAATGCGCTGCATTTATTCGGCTAAAAAGAAAAATACAGTGTAAAAATTAAAATAGAGAATTACAAACTTTAAATATAAATCTGTTACGTGAACCGACTTTCATATTCATTAGTTAAATATAACTGATTGAATGAACACCATATTATTCAGTGATCATTTGTTCACATTCTGAATGAAACGTGGCGAATGCTGTTGTCATTTGGACAGGAATGAAAATGAAAATGTCAACATTAATGACAATCGAAGTGTTTTACTTTTATAGGTTTTACTGAACGCCTCCAATATGCTGCATAGATATTCTCAGAGTCTTAAGCAGTGCTTGAATAAAATGTTGATTCTGAGAGTTATATATAAGTGATAAGATCATCAAAGATTGGCTAAATCTTCAAGTTAATTTTCTTCAAACTCTTCCAAAACCTGAATGACTTCAGCTGAGTAATATATTCCAAACATCGTATCATGACAGCCTCCGACAGATAAGTGTGATTCTCCTAGGGAAAAACTGTTTTTATGCAGCTGCATGCAATAGTCATTTTCTCAGATAAATGGATAAGGTTTTGCACTATCGCCTGGATTTGGGGTTGCTTAGGAAGGAGAGGATTTGTCCATGTGGTGCTGTCATGAGTTTTAAATGCTTTACCAGGTCGATTGATGGATACGTTCATCGTTGTGCAATTTGCATGAGACGAGTTAGTATTAAGGAAGTGAAGCTGATAATTTTAGTATTTCGTAGGAACATTTTTGGTTGCGTCGCAGGTCTCCATAACGAAGATTTTGTATATTTGTAACTACTGGGTTTTAAAGCAGCCTGTGAGAGGCGAAGCTGTTGAAAGTGTTAATAGCCTCGTGTCAACAGTACAGTGTCAACAGCACTGCAGAGACATCGCCTCATGGAAAATTGAGAGAATCACTTCTTTGTTAGGCGGAGAAGTTATCATCGTACATGTGGACGAAACTGTGTAACTGAAGAAAAAATACAACCGTGGTCGTGAGCAAGCCAACAATGTTTCAGCGATAGGTTTATATGACACCTCCTTACGGAAGGGATTCGTGGAGAGAATACCAGACAGAAAGTCTACTGCCTTAGTGAATATTGTCACTCGACTGGTGAAACAGGGATCCATAGTACATACTGATGAATGGAAAGGTTATAACTCGCTGTCATCTCTTAGATATATTCATCACAGTGTGAACCATTCTAGTGATTTTATGGATCCGATTACAGGGACACACACGAATTCAATCGAAGGATTTTGGGGATAATTCAAAAATAGGATAAGGGCCATAGAAGGATCTCGAAGGGATCTCATTTATAGTCATTTGGATGAATACATCTGCAGAATGTGGTGTGACTTCTCTATTGACACTCTTATGGTAAACTGAGAGATTCTTCTGTCAAATGATAGCGAGAGATCCTCTGTGTAACAGTTTTAATGCGGTTTTTATGCTTCTTTCATAAATTTACGTTTTCTCTAATCAGAAATCCCTCTTCCATGTGATTGGCTCGCCGAAGGTCGTTAGCTGATTGGTACTTAGTGGTGCTTAAAGCTTAACTTTGCCATGTAACACAAGATTGAACCCCACTATTCCAATGTAAATGATCATGGTTAATAACTAATATATGTTGATGAATGCTGCTGACTACTACTCATATTCATTCTAATTATAAGTTTCAAATGGATGAGTGATAATGCCAAAACCGTCGAGGGAACATAGTGTGAGTAACTATGTGTCACTGCGCAAGTATATGACTAAATTTGCGTGTGAAACAGATTTTTTATAGATATGCCATAACAAGGGTGAGAAATGTCTCAATACAGCAAGCCAGGTCATGGTTAAAGGGAGTCAGGATAGCAGCAGTGGCTCAACATGTTTCATGTGCACACAAGGCGACGGCTACTTTAAGCTAGTTGTAGCAGCCTCCTGTGTTTGGAGTATTCTACATCTTCGGCCTTCACCAGTTTATCTGATAGTCGATAGATGATGGAAAGGACTCTTTAGTGAAAGTGTCATGGTCTGTTTTGATCAGGTGATATTGGATCAAACTGCTGATTGCTTTCACTACACCTTCATTAAGCCAAACTGGCAATTGTTTCCCGAGCACGAAAAATTACGTTCCTGGAGAAATGGACAATATAGCTGGCTCAACAGGAGTAGTTAAAACGACTGATACGAAAACAGGCAAATGGTCTAGTGACCTCATCTGTGAGCGAGTAGTCACAACTAGTCCTGTGAAAATACAACCAGCAGTTTACCAGCAATTCAATGATTCAATAACACATTATAAAACATCAGTGCTGTCAATGAAAATAATTCTTCAGTTATTACGAATGTATAAATGTAGAAGAGAATCCGATAACTTTATCGGAAGGAATTTTCTTCCTGCAGTGATGGTTCTTTTGATGATAAACATGACTTAAACATATCAATGTACTTATTCTATACATTGTCTTATGATGTTTGCGTGGGCAAAAATACGATTTTAAATATTTCGCTGACATTATTACCCACTGACCAATAATAATAATAAGGTGAAACTGATGATGCTGTGACATTAGTGTGCGGTGTACCTCTTGATTTTGAAAACCTGAGTGGTGAATGTGTACAATATTCAGGCTGGTTTTGTATTCAAAACCGGGAATCTGCACTGTATCTGCCAATCAGGTATTCAGACGTGCATCAAGTCAATAAATGTAGTTTTTCGTATTAATCCGATGAAAACCCTTGGCTAAAAGGGTATTAGGTTTTCATTGAGGAGAAAACAATAACTATGGTAATAGCGATTTGAACTAGCTGTCATGCTTTTTAAACCAATGGTCGGTTGTCACATCTATACCAGGCCGCCTTAAGTAAAAGATTTCATATTTTTCTGATAAAAAATTCTTTTAATTGCAATAGGTATCGCAAAACATTTCTGGATGACCATATTGTTTCTTTTAGTAATTCAGTAATTTAGTAATGAATAACATACTCTACATCCTCATCGTAGCACTTGAATTCACCTGAAATTCAATATACAATATCATTTATGAGAATGCTATAAAATAATATACTTCATGTACAACTGAGATTATTTTTGTTATAGTGATGTTTCTTATGTTTAATTGTAATTCTGTAGGCATGTTGCATTTCAGAGGAGTTTTCTCAAAATTCTAAACTTAATGCATTTAATATCGGTATGCGAGGATACCCTTTTTGTAACTAACTGTAATTCCCATTCACATTCAATGCATTCATTTGAACACTCTTCAGTTTGATATTAGTAGATTTGAAAAGTTCTTCATTCATGTGAGACCTAGATTCGAGAATCGAAGCATACTGAAGGCGGAGATGAACTATCGTGGTAATATTGTCTGAATTTATACTCCATGCAAGTAGATACATGAATTTGTAAGGGTTATACCATTACTTTGAGGTGAGAATTAGAAAACTATTTCGCAGGATTCCTAAATAGTAAATATTTTAATTTATATAATCCGAAACGGACTAATACATTCCGGAAGTTGCTTTAGCTCTAAAGCGATCAAATTTATCTCGATCTACGTAAAATTCGGTATCTATACACCATTCGTTTCCCGAAATTGCATCGCTTATTGACACGATATTATACTTTTCACCAGCTTTCTCGTAGAAAGAGCAACGAACCCATTATAGACACCAAGAACTTATTTGAAATCTGATGTAGTGAGGTATACATTAACATTTCACAGTTATGTACTAATAAGGAGGATATTTAAAAGCTGTTTGATAATTTCAAGCGTTTTCCAGTAGCTTTCCTGTCTTCTGAAAATTGCGTGACTGATCTTTCATTCTTTAGGCAGTTCAACCAGTTTCTTATTTTCAAATACCCTTTGATTTCAGTGGGTAGTATAATTTCCGTTTCTGCTAAAATCAAAATTTGTTATGTGGTTATTGTACCTGATTCGATTAAATCTCAATAAGGGCATAAATACAAAGTATTCTCACATTCTACAAAATCCCTGTCTTCTGAAAGTTAAAAAAAGCATATGCAAAGTTTATATTTTCACTGACAAATATGAGAAATCGTATTTAGAACTTACAGATTACATTCTCTTATGCAGCCGAGGCATGATAGTCTAGTCTAGGTTTGATCATATTGAGAAGGAAACAATATCTTCTTTTTTTCATGAGACAAGGACAAGACCTCAAATTTTCCGCATTATTTTTAATTCTTTGATTATATCTGGTCCGAACAGTTGGCGCTAGCGTGACTAAGAGCATTGACAATAAGCTTTGCATATCCCTCAAAACCTGCTCCCTTTGCTGTATACCTCAGACCAAATGGTCGGCAAGACACGAAGTCTCAGAGTACCAGCCAATCCCTCCTGCCTAACGTATTAGCAGAAGGAAGCATGGGTGGTTTACAAATACACACTGAAGTTGCCACTGAGCAAAGTTATGTGCCAGGATTTCTTATGCAGTCAAAATAAAGTGTCGGAAAGTGACACGGCAGAGATCATGCTAAGAGGAAATATGTGCTTGTGGGAAATCTTAAGGTTAGCTGATAGTGATGACAGACAGCCAAGTGCAGTGACCACATACCGATGAAATTCCAAATTCTACTTGAAATGCAAATAACGAACAATTATAAGTCTAGTATTGATTCTCTTTTATACGGCTGCTTTTATCTGTTTTTCTGTTAATAGCCCCACGATAAATGCTGCCAAGAGAAAAGGTGTAACACTGAGAATACCTTTTCAGTGATTTATTTCCCTTGAGTTGTACAGTCGCAATCTACATATATAAGCTACCGTAGTTAGAATTATTCTTAATTCGATATGATGACATTAAAGAGATTCGATGCAGAAGTCGCTGTTTTGTGCATCATGAAACCAGAGCTTAGTGTTCAAAAGAATCTGGTTCAACTTGTTCATAGATAAGCGATCTACAACTGTTAAGCTCATTTTTCTATTGGAATTTTCTATCATCTTCATTTATAAAACAATATTTCAATGTTTCCATGTACAACCTCATCACCTCACTCTTCGGTATAAAATTAACTATTTTACACTGCAGGCAACTAATCGCCTAATCCAACCTCTCACAGTGTCTATGCCTCCTGCGATTTATACTCGTCTCTCATCACACTCATCAATTTTCTCGTTAATTTTAAAATTTTTATCTCCTTTATTCTCGACTGAAATTCGATATCGGACTAGCTGATTATTTTAATAAGGTCAAATTACGTGTGTGTGTGTTGATTTCACTTGTACAGCTTTTGAAATTGAAATCACCGAAAGGTGCCTTTGCTAAACTTCTTGGTTTTCTCAACAAATATGTATCAGATAGGTCATCTTTCAGTCAAGGCAAATTAAACAATTCAATGACCCCTCCTTTTATCTGAAAATTTTTGACAAGAAATGTCACGCTAGTTGGAATAGCGATTGAAAAGTCATTGGTCTAAAACGGACACCGAGTACTCATTGCACATTTGGGCATATCTTTTTCCCAGAGTCTCAGAGTTCATTTATAGTTTCAATGATAATGAATTCAATCTACCGAGGAATAATTCTCGGATAAAACAAAAGCAAACTAGTCTGGTTTACAGTCCCTTTTTCCTGCATTAATTTTATCAATTTTGAAAAAGTTACTGAGTCTGTACCGATATCATTCTTTCGAAATCTGTACATGTTTCTACTTCTAAATTGTTTGTTTCATTCCTTTGTGTTCCTATGCGAACATGGGGCTCACAGCTAGTTTCACGCTTAACCTTCCCTCTTTCTCCGCTCCACTGCCAGCTAAGAGAGGCTTAGGAATGCGTCTTCCACCACCTATGTAACTGGCAAGCATACTACCGCTTCGGCATCGAATTCGGCTATATTGCTTAGTAAATATTATTAATAACAGAAATTTAAAGAAAATGTTTGACAGATATATGGTTAATAAACAGTCAGTATCTGACTGCAAACAAATTTTATGGAAATCTCTTCCTTGTTTTGTGTCCATGAAAATCTCAAGAGCTTCTCTTGAATTAGAAAATAACACTTTAGAATCGCTTACATAATATTTATGTTACTAGCCATGTCCATGAATTTTTAACCTCTTTCCTTACGCTCAGTGGGGCAGTGGGAGTCAAAATAGCATATGTTGATGTGATGTTTTAATTCAAATATATGACTTACCACAATCATCATTGACCGGTTTATTTCCAATCACTAAAAATGTTTCGGTAAATATTCAAAAAGTCTTTTTTGTCTATACTGATGTAATTTCTATCAAAACTGATGATAAGATTATGTGAAATTAGCAGAGATACTTGAAAAGTATATTTGACAAAGGTTCTGAGACTTTTTCAGCCAAATTTGGCTAGATTAGGAACAATGCCATTTTGAGCATTATATCACTACAGAATTTCAAACAGAATATGTATTCACTCAAACCTGTAGTTAAAATGTATTACTTACAACATTTTGGACTGGGATCATCTGAAATTATATGAAAAATTGTCAAAAGTTTTGTAGTCTCTTGATCACAGAGACAATATCTACGACATTTACTGATCAGTGTACATGAGATGAACCAAGTAGAAAAGGAAAACCTGTGGCTGGACACTACCTGGTTTGGTTGACAAAAGGTGAGCACAGAACGACAAAGTCTTCTATTTGTGAACACATTCTGGAGTCACTTCATTCAGCCCAACGTGATTTGTCCTTCAATGTTATTTACAGGACGAAATCCAATCACTCCAAAAGCTTACGTTTCCTCCAGTTATGCATAACCGAAGCTCTGACTATCCATGAACAGCAACCTAAATTATGTGTTCAAAAACCTTTTGTTAAGCCCCTCTCTTTACCTTGGTCATAGTTATGTTCTTTTATTTTATTTTTATTTCACCACTTGAATTCATTCCACCTTCGCTGTCTTTACTGTTACAATTAACACACTGTTAATTTTTTAGACAACATTTGACCTGCAATTTTGAAATCTTTATACCAGTTCATTTATTTAATAATCTTTAAAAATTCTGTAATTCATTCACTGCAACTCTACCCACTTGATACGTCATTGTAATTATTTTTATTCTTATCATATGCAAATCGACTGAGCAATTTCTAGTGCGACTTATTGCCTTTTTCCGTAATATAAATGCGACTATAAAGCTTGAAAAATGCAGTTGTTGAAAAGAGATATTTCTTCGCGGAACATGAAAAATGTGTTTCTCCCTTATGAACTGATTGGTATATTTCGCGAAATATGAAGAAGTGTAATGAATCTAATCCGGTTAGGATATTAGAAACAGGATACTGCGTTAGTTAACTTCAGTATTTGTCAGTTTGGAATAACAGTGCTATCATACACAAGTAATATTAGTGGTATTAATGAGATGTTCAAACAATAAAATGCATAGATTGTCAGATATCATGTGAAAATTATTCAGTGCTAAATACATTTTTTTCTTACATTTTGCGATGCAATCAACTAAACCTGGAAATAAAATGTTGCAACACGGAATCAGGGTGACTGACTGTGTACACTCATATTGGTGATTTAAAATGAAATTGTAGTCAGAGATGTTAAGAGTAAAATGGGCGAAATCGCGTCAGTCACACTGACTATTTATCAAAGAATGATTCAGGATAATTGTGAAACTTGAAAGAAACTAAGAAAATTCCGAAAGGCTGTTTCCTAAAACGATGAATCGATATATTGTTAGTAGACTAAAAGCTGATTTCTGACTGATTGTGCGTGTTTCAATATGTTGAATTTATAAGAGTATAATATTGTGATTACCAGTTTTATTCTGAGCACAGTGTTTACACAATATGCAAAATTCTCGGTGTAATACAATGAACAATATATCTTAACAAGAATCTGTTGTGCATCACGTGACACGATGCTCTTAGATTGGCAGAAAAAACATTACCTTGTAATATTTTTCTTTTGTATCACACAAATGCCCAACAGTAAGTTGGATACATTTAGCGACCCAAGACATGACTTAAAGTTTACAACAATAAAAATTGATGCACTAATTTGGTTCAAAATTCAGGTAGTTCACTGATTCAAGCCGGCCACTTAGGTAGCCTACTCAGGTCACTTCAGCACACGTTAACTTGATCGGATATTTGTATAGTGTGGAAGGGATAATATGAAATACGCTGCTCATCTAACCTACTGAAAATTCACTGATATTTCAAGATAATATAAGAAAGATTATCAACTTAGAATTTTCAGTTTCAAGGAAAAAATGAAATGAAGGTTTTCTGGTGTATTCACCATGTGTTCCTAGTTGTACTTTACGCTAAATATCCAATCAAATATGATGATATGAAAATTAAATTTGCAATTACAACCGTGATGAATTTCTACCTTGATATTAATAATTGAAATATGATTTATTATTAGAATCTAATAGATGCCTGAAACAAAGCAAACTTTAGTTTCTCTGAAATGTTCCTCAGAAGTGAACAAAAATATCTTTTCCTTCTCAATCTCTTTTTACTCGACATCTGTAAAATTTTTGACAAATAAATTTTGAAACAAGACTATGTTCTATAACCAGGTACCTAAATGACCAAAAATTCATACGTGTCTAAGGGGGAAAAGAAATAAGGGTTGAGAAGAAGCACTTCTAATTGTATGTAATAATCCATGGAAAGTCGCTATAAGTTGACTTTATACTAAGTTGATTGCGTATACTTTACCGAACCAATACACTGTTTTGATTAATTAAAGCAAACCAGTCACTCGTATAGCCTCTTTTTATGCATACGTAATTAGTTAGACTTAAAATATATACTTTCCTTGATAAAAGCTGACACTTAGGCGGAAGCCACTCATGTGAACTGAAAATAACCCGAATCAAGGATAAAAAATGAATGCATAATAACTCACAGTCCCATAGCAATCCTCCTTTATCTAAATGTAATTATAATTCTTCATTAAATATCACCACATGCATTGATTATACAAATAATAGAATGAAATATATGCAGAGAAGTAAATGACTAGTCTTCAGCGTAAAGCCAGATAAAGAAAAATGCTCAAGCAGTATTTTGCAATGACGGAGATTAGCTGGATAAGGAACACGGTTACCACACACAACTCATTATTATTTCCTTAGCTTCAGAGTTGAACACAGAGCTTCAACAGAATATCTCCATTCTATTCAGTTTTCTACGGTCCTCCATAGCCAGGTGCACCATTGTCAATCTCCCAATCCTACAATCTCTTCAACATCGGACACAGAAACCTTAGAGAGCGTGGAACGCTATGTGACCGAACAACAACTCCTTGTTGTCAAATCTTGCAAGCCATTTCATCTTCACTATGGAGTCTGCGAAGGTTGACACTGACAAAAGAGGGCAGTAGCCTGTTGCAATCGCTTTGCACTTCCAATTGTAAGTAATAAATCTATGGAAAGTTGCTGTTAGTTGACTTAATGCTAAGTTGATTGCGTATACTTTACTGAAGCAACACACTGTTTTCATAAGTTTATGCAAACCAATGTCTCTTATACCCCTTTTTATGAATACGTAAATAGTTAAACTCAAAGTATGCAATTTCCCTGATAGAAGCTGATACCTAGCTGGAAGCCACTCATGTGAATTGAAAATACACTGAATCAAGGATAAATATTGAATTCATAATAACTCACAAAAACCTTCTTGTCCTCCTGCATCTAAATGCACTGATTATACAAATAATAGAATGAAATATAGAGAGAAGTAAATGACTGTAGTGTTCAATGTATAGACAGATACAGAAAAATGCTAAATACTTATGATGAGATCAAATGCAAGTTTTGCATACAATCACTTGAATTCTGTGTGTTGAATGTCGGTGATCAAACTGTCCTCAAGCATTATTTTGTAATGACGGAGATTACCTTGATGAGAAATACATCACCATCCTTAGCTTCCGAGTTGAGTACACAGCTTCAACTGCACATCTACATTTCATCCTGTTTTCTGCGGTCCTCCATAGCCAGGTGCACCATTGTCAACCTCCCAGTCACATAATCTACTGCATGTCAATCACAGAGGCCCTAGAGAGCGTGGAACGCGATGTGACTGAATAGTTTCCTCAAAGTGTGTCCAATCTGTCTTTGCTTACTTCTGCATGTTTGTTGGATCATATGTTCCTGATCATTTTTGTTTCCGCAACTCCTTGTTGCCAATTCTTGCCAGCAATCTCATCTTCACTATGGAACCTGCTAAGGTTGATATTGGCAAAAATGTGCAGTAGCCTGTTGCATTCACTTTCGCATATCTTTTTATCTAGTTTATGTTGGAGTTGACAACCATCTTACGTCGACTTGAAAACTCTTTAGAATAATAAATTAGCGTCCTAAATTACACTTTATTCTAAACATGAGTGATGTAGTTAAATCTTTAAAGTAGCTCTGAAAATACATCTTCGTCTGTCAGCAGTGTCCAGCCAAACATAGCTATTGATCCAACTAGAGAACAGAAACAAAAACTACATAACTCAATTCCAGTGGATTAAGAACTTTACTTTCTTTTCCAAAGTGACGAAGGGAATCTTTTCAGTGGTTTGGGTGGAACGTATAATAACTTTTTATGAATCAGTGAATCGCAATCAAACGAGAGGGCAGTTTAATAGCAAAATTGGAAATTTAAGTCAGGCATCATTATCATCGTCAGAATCTCAAAGGATAAATAGGAATTATGCCTGAAAACACTGAGTATTAAACATACATACCTCCACTTTTATACTGCCTGAAGCACCAGTCTGTGATTACAATGAGTGCAGTGGCCTTTATCCAAACTGAAATAATGCCTGCATGAGGTCACCACAAGGAGAAAATCAGTTTTATTTGAAACAATTTACCGCATGCATCATACTCATTGGAATCATGAACTGATTGGAATCGGAAAGGGGGACGACTGGTTGCGTGGGTGCACGATGGTGACATGGAAGGTATCGTGCGAGAAGCAGATGAGAGTCCATCTAAAGGTGAGTGCACTCAGAGGACAAATTGGAGATCTCCACTGGTCAAAGCCTTATGTTCCACCCAGAACTCAAGGGAACAATAATAATAATAGTACTATGGAGGCTTTGAATTCCTTATTATCGTTATTATTATTTTCATTATTTGCACTACTGCTTTTATTTGTGAGTAAGAGGATGAACAACTTCACCAGAGACATAGTTGTTACGGAAACTAGGACAGAATAGCTGTCCTGTGCTCATTGGTGGTTTCAATGTTACTCCGACTAATGTGAATCTGTGACAAAACTTGAAACAAATTAAATCCCGAAAACAAACCAACTTTTGGAAATTAATACAAAACTTGTTACTGGCTCACTACAGATGGATGAGTTTGCGTGGAGTGTTCTAGTGGAAAGTCGTGACCATTAGGGTCGGCCAACCTAAAGAACAGCTATTGATCATGGAGTGAAAATGCACCGGTGACCTTGAACGCCTACACGTATTTTTGCTTCGTTCTTATTATCAGCTGAAAAATGGCAAAAGTATTGCTAATTAGGTATTATTTATTATTATTTCCTTTAATTCCTAGAGGAACATAGGGCTTCAGCCATGCGTCTCCATTGCGTTCGGTTCTCTGCTAGAGTTTCCACCTGGCTCCAGGTCTGCACACATGCTTTCATCTCCTCTTCACATGATCTCCTCCAGGTCACCCTTTGACGAACAACTCGTCGCTTCCTGACTCGAGGGCTTGTCTAGTGATGTCACTTGCTGGTTTCCTCAGAGTGTGGCCAATCCATCTCCATTTCTTCCTGCCTATTTGTTTCACAATCGGTTCCTGGTTGGTTCGCTCCCAGAGATCTTTGTTGCTGATCCTTTCCGGCCATCTGATCTTGAGTATTGAGCGAAAACATCTGTTAATGAAGGTCTGTAGCTTGTTTGAGGTGCTTTTTGTGACACGCCAATTCTCTGATCCGTATAGTAGTACTGACTTCACATTGGAGTTGAAAATCCCGATCTTATTTTGGACGCTGAATAATGTTGACCTCCACACAGACTTGAGAGTAATGAAAGCTTGCCTTGCTTTCCCGATCCTTGCTTTGATATCCTCGTCAGTTCCGCCTGTAGTTGAAACAATGCTTCCCAAGTAGGTAAAGGAGGTAGTTTCTTTCAGGTTCTTTCCATTTATGCTGATTGCTGTATGTTGTTGTTGGTGGTGGTGTTGGCCAGGAATCTTCATCACCACATCTGTTTTCTCTATGTTCACCTGAAGTCCTATCTTCTCTGGATGCTTCTTCTGACAACTTGTTGCTTTTCACTTGCATATCTTCCAGTTTGTGGGAAATCAGACATATATCATCGGTGATGTCCAGATCCTCCAAGTTTTTTGTATGAGTCCATTTTATGCCTGTTTCCTCATTGCCCGCTGTTTGTCGCATTATCCAATCTGCTGCAATCAGGAAAATCTTTGGCGATAGTAGGCAACCCTGTCTTACTCCTGTCTTCACTTCGAAGGATTCCGTGAGTTTCCCGTTGTGGATTACTTGGCATGCAGCATTGTCGTACAACTGTTGGATGAGCTGTATAATTGTCGGCGGCACCCCGTAGTAGCGAAGTAGTTTCCAAATCACCTCTCGATCGACGCTGTCGAAGGCCTTTTCAAAGTCGATGAAGTTGAGATAGAGAGGTGACTGCCATTCCAAACTTTGTTCACTGATGATCCGTAGTGTGGCGATTTGATCAATACATGACATGTTTCTCCTGAATCCAGCTTGTTCTGGTCGAAGTTTTTCATCCAGGGCTTGTTTGGTTCGCTGCAGGATGATGCGGCTTAGTATTTTGCTCGGGATGGATAGGAGCATAATTCCGCGCCAGTTCTTGCATTGACTTAAGTCTCCTTTCTTTGGTAGTTTGAATAGGTATCCTTTCTTCCAGTCCTCGGGTACTTTTCCTTCTTTCCACACCTTCTCCAGTAGTGGCGTCATCAAGTCTGCTGTTGTCTCTGGGTCAACTTTCAATGCCTCTGCTGGGATTCCATCTGGTCCTGCTGCTTTTCCAGCTTTCAGCATCTTGATTGCCTTCAGGACTTCTGTTTTCGTCGGGGGGTTGATGTTCACTGGTAATTCTGCTTCCGTTGTTGGTATTGTTGGGCGCGTTGTAGGTGGCGGTCGGTTTAGTAGTCTTCTGAAGTGTTCAGCCCAGTGTTTCCTTTGCTCCACTTCTTTGGTGATTGACTTTCCATTTTCATCCTTCACTGGCTTAATTTGTGACGAATTTTTGCCTGAGAGGTACCTAGTTGTTTGGTAGAGTGTTGCGAGGTCTCCTTTGCCTGCTGCTTGTTCTGCTTCATTGGCCATGGCTTCATAATACTTTCTTTTGTCTTCTCTGGCACTCTTCTTTACTCCTTTGTTCAGTGTATTGTAGCTTGCATTCAACTCCTGTTTCTGTTGCTCGTCGGTGCACTGGAGTATCTTTTGTTTCACCATCCTTCTCTCTTCTATTAGCCTCCAAGTGTCCGTAGTGAGCCACGGTTTGTCCTGTCTCTTCTTTCTGCCCAGAACTTCCATGCAGGTTTCGCTCCATACTGTTTTCAGGTTGTCCCAGTGTTTTTCGACGCTGACCTCTTCACTAATGTTGATTTTTGTCTCAGCTTTGTCCTTTATACTTGCAGTAAAGATATCCTTTGTATCCTGGTCCTTTAGTTTTTGAGTGTTGAACCTGGCTTGTGGTCTATCTGCAGCTCCTGTTTCTCTGAAAGCTTTAAATTTGAGTTGGATTGTACCTTGTACGAGGTAGTGGTCTGAGCCAACGTTTGCTCCTCTTCTTGCTTTTGTGTCCAGTAGGCTGCGCCGCCACTTCCTCGAGATTGTAATGAAGTCAATTTGGTTTTTGGTTCGCCCATCTGGTGACACCCATGTAGCCTTGTGAATATCCTTGTGTTTGTATACGCTGCCACCAATCACTAGTTCATTGAAGGCGCAGAAGTCGGCGAAGAGTTCTCCATTTTCATTCATCTCTCCCAGAGCTTCTTTACCCATGATGAGTTCCCTTCCTGTGTTGTCTGGTCCAAGTTTTGCGTTCATGTCTCCCATTAGTATTTTAATGTCACCGGCTGGAGTATTGTCTATTGCTGCCTGTAGTTGTCTGTAGAATTCTTCTTTCTTTTCGAGGTCTGCGTTGTTTGTGGGTGCATAGCACTGTATAATTGACACTTTTCTTCCTTTGGAGTTGAATCTGGCGGTCATTATTCTGGGTGAGATCGCCTCCCATTGTATCAGAGCCTTGGTTGCCGTTGGTGACATCATTATAGCCACACATACCGAGGGCTAATTAGGTACTGTGTGTTTAATAAGCATGATCACCTGAGTTTATGATCATATCTGACTCTGAATGACTAAGTGGAGTGAATCGTATTTATGTAGTGCTAATATGTACTTTCTCTTATTGCAATGTCAATGAAGAATATTCAGCCCCGACCAACATGGGTGTGGCGCTTATGACATTTGGATAGCGTTATAAGAAGACGGAGATTATCTGAAAAATGTGATGTATTTGCGCTATACATTTCGAACAATCTGATCACACATTTACTTGTCAAGTCGATATATATGAGAAAATTAGGGGAAATTAAATTTAACAAAGTGACAACGTTTGGTAATCGAAACAAATAAGGATTACCAAGGTAGGTCAAGAGTAATAATAAATTGTTTTTGAATACACAGGGGAGTATGTTTGTGAATGGCTGTAGCCTCGGCGTATTTCATTAAGCGCCCTTGACCGTTTCATAGATGACTTTGAAGGCTGAGTTAACATCAATCTTATGGATCATCTCGATTAGGTGTCTAGCTATAGACGATGTTGGTAGTCTGACACCTGCGTCTATTGGTCTTTCAAAGTTCATTTGTTTTTCTAGCCATTTTAGGATATGCTCTTCCAACCTCCTTCCTATGTATGTGTGACCACACACACACAGAAAATCGGTAAATAGTGTTGGATGTGACATCACCACTTGTGCATTTTGAGGTTTGCAGTGGAGCATATTTTTAGCTTTTTCGACAAATACAAGCTGCGCTGCATAGCAGGTTCTACGGATGATTGAATTCAACCTTTGTCTCAAAATCCTATTGTTTATTTCCCCGTTATATGGCAATTTGATGAAGACCTTTTTCTTAGGGGCGGTATGGATTGCAGGTTTAGAGACTAATTGAGTTCTACACCTGTTTAAAAATTTTAAAGGATATCCGTTTCCAACAAGAGTATCCATCAATATTTCATTTTCTTTGTCTATGACATCAGCCGTACAAATACGTTGAATCCTCTAGTGACATTGACGTTGGTCTATGTCATGAATTGCACACTACATATATGGTGGCAACTTCCTGGTGCAACAGCTACCACCAGGAATGCTTGACACATACATACTTGCCAAGATTTCCGAAGTACATTGCTCCAAATCGGTTAAATATATTCAGCGATAATCGCACAAACCCAAATATTAACTCAGCCACCATTATCATTATTCATCCATCCACCTCATTCGCAATGCGGCTTCAGGCAAATCATTAACAATATGGCAATAGGATGATTACTGTATTCCAAATTAAAATTCACCTATTTTTACCTTCAAACCTGCACTGACATTCCTTCAAAAAGACCAGAGAAGTTCTCGTGATGCTGCTTGTGAATATTTCAACTGCCGACTGGGTGATGAATTGCAAAGAATGCTTCCATTTTATTCACTGTATATCTCATATTACTTACTACTATTCAGTAATGTGGAAGTAGTTGGCAGAATAAGTGTAAATACACAGCAAATAAACAGTAATCTCTTATAACTGCTGTATTTCGCAGAATGATTTCCACACTCAATCCACCATTGCCATTTTACACATCTACGTGAGCGTAAGATATCTGATTGTATTAGAATTATATTTACAATGCATGGAGTCAATAACAACACTGTTCACTATCATGACCAGTTCGTAATTATGTGGAATCAAGTAAAAAAATTGTAACTATGTAAAATTAGGTATTTAAATGCAATTGTACAGCTTTCGAAAATGAAATCACCGAAAAAATATCTCTGCTGAACTTCGCGTTCTCTTCTTTCTAAAGTTCTCATATTCACAAAGTGAGTTTTAGTTTCATACTGAGTATTATGAATAAGGATGCAAGATGTCGTGTATGAGGTACACCGACGATATACAACATATGCACATTAAACATTGAATGTGCCAGACACATTTTGGCAGTAGATTAGTGAATAAGATGAATGTTTTAAGCAAAGCTCACCCTCTCGCCATTACTAAAAGTAGGTTATTCATTTCAAACGTTATCGATATGCATGCAACACTCATTTCGAAGTCAAACAACTTTCCGAATGCATTGAATGGTGTTATATTCTGTGAAGTTTCGAGCTACGTAAAAAGAATCTCATCTGGCGACCTCGGTTTATTCCTATAATCTACAATTCATTGACATTTATTCATACTGATTAGTTTCTTCCTGACTTCATGATCAATTAGCTTGTAGTCAATGGGGAGAGAGTTTGTGTTGCTTACTTCAAACTATTTTTCAGATGCTGTCTAATCTTAGCCAGGATCAAATGTGTGCTAAGAACCCAGAACTCGTCATCTATTTTGCAGGTTCCAATTTCTTCATGTTTACCATGTCACTAGTTTTAATGTACTGAGTAAGGATAAAATAAATATCATCACAATTGTTTGTCAGCTTATTGTTGGCCTAAATATACGCCAAATAATGCACATTTGCACTCAGTATACTACTGATGAAATAATTAAATGCTTATAAGTAGAGTGCTAACGTATGGAAGGTTTTCTACTTGACATAGGTGAATTCCCAGGCAAGCATCAGTTATCTTACCAGTTAAGAATTAATGAGAACCCTAGATGCTTTGTATCTTCATTTACATCCAATTTCCTTTAAGTGACTTAATTTGGAAAGGATCTCTGTGGGTGCTGAAACGACGTCATGACTGGTCTTGCTAACCGAATTGGATATACTCATACCGATCTGATTGGACGGCATTGGAACAACGAGGTAGTGGGTGGTGGTACCTACCTAGATGGTTTGGTTGCACTTCACATAAATACCGCATTGCTTTTATACAATCCAAATAGGTTTTAGGGACCAAAGAATCTGTATACCTTTCAGTTGTTATGGAACATACTACTTATTAATGTTGGCAGACTGAATAGCATAAATTAAGTACTGCTGAGGATGCTGATGAGTTAGCCTTCACAACATATCAGACACAATCACTAAGCCTAAGAAATTCATGCACACGTAGATAAACGTAAATTTTATCTGGATGGATCTCATCAGTCACAGCATTTTCCTTCCTTCCGCCTGTGTCTGTAAGAAGAAGAAATCGTTATTGCATTTCATTACATGAATATGTCGCTCCTCATTTTAAAGTTATACTAGAACAGGCTGTGTCAAATCAAGTCTTCTACGACTATCTAGTCATTTCCTATCCTATTGAATGAAATTCGATAATTTACATTGTCCAGTAGGATAATGCATTCTGTTAGTATGTTGAATACATTCACAACGGCTCTGATGAAAACCAACCAAAACACACTAAGAGAGTACTCTCTATTAAAAGAGTCAAGTAGTGAGAGTGTTTTAGTAAACTGTCACTGCATAGACAAATGTCGATTCCTTTCTGTCCCTCTGTCTCTTCCTCTCATCTGTTGACTTTTCATTCGTCTTTACCATTTCATTTTTTGAACTATTGTTGTACTGTAATGACAGAAGACAAGGGGCAGGCAACAGATCGTTTACTGAGAAAGTCAAGATATATTTATAGATTTTTTGTGCGGAGGGGCAGCTTCTTCTGATTAGTTGTTTTCTCGTCGGTTGTGACCGTTTCCCAGAAACTTAAGCCATATAAATACGAATCCTATTTGCACACGTTAAGTCTGCGGTGAGCTTCACAAGGTTAAGCTTTGCTATTGTTTTTCTCATGGCCCCGATTGGCGAAGTAACATTGACGTAAATTGCTGTCTCCAATTTTGGCTTACAGCCAGCTCTCATCACAGTACTACCTTTCCTCATTTGTTGATTTGTATGCATCAATACATACCTCGAATCTTCTACAAGATAAGTAATTACCTCATCGTAGAAACAAATTATCAATTAGGTTGAACTGTTTGTCATAGAAGTTGGATAGGAGAAACCAGTTGACTTCTGAATTCATCTTCTCTCCGTAGGTAGTTAATATCTAACCGTGATGAAATTTAATCCCTTCAGTAACTTTAGTGACATACTCCACAAGGCTCTACATCGTTAGAATACGTGGTAGGGAAATTTCAGAGACGGACGACAGCTGGTGCTTGCATGGACTAAACTCAAAAAGCAGGAGGATGTAACATTTATACTTGATCGGTTTGAAGGTTTTTTGGATCGATATAACTAACAGAATCGAACGACACTGATTGTGACAAGTCACAGAGATGTTTCGATGTAATCACTCATCCATCCGCCAACATTTTACATTCCACATCTTTCATCTCATATACAGTGGGAATTTCATGAAATTATCAATAATATTGTTAAGTATGAAACCCACTCGTAGAGAAATATCTCCACGAAATGATGCATGAGGGGTATCTCTCGAGTTACTGCCTGGAAATTTTCATAAATTATTTCACAGGTTTTACTGATACATTTGAAATATTTTCACTGTGGATGAACTCCTATTGAGTACGTCACCCGCTTTCAATAGCATTACAATGTGTCAATGAGCTAACACTAACAACTGAACAGAAAGTTCATACAGGCAACTTAGGCGAACATTTTGCACGCATAGAAAACATACATTTGCAATAGAAGGAAACATCAACGAAACAGAGCCATAGACCTTCGCATAAGACCTTCGCACAGTACATATATGTGCGTGAAAGTATACTTACAACGCCTGATCAACAGAATGAATTCTCTCATGTCATGAATAACTTTATTGGACATCAGACGACTAACGAAGGCATATTGTGTATCAAATCAAAGAATCTTTGTAAAATACCTTAATTACCATAAAATCAACATGACTCCAGATTCGTGTACTGTAGAGTATTCAGTGCATCTACTAATCGATGAACGGAATGTCTGGCAGATATTTAGTGAAGATTGTTGATTTATGGAACAAGGAAAGCCAAGATTAAGTGCAGGAGGTTGGAATACGCTTCGTAATAAGTAGTGTGAATCCCCAATTGGAATATACTTACTTAAAAAGGGCCGACACCAACTTAAACGATTTTAGACCGATGATCATTGTTAGGTGACATTTGAGATACTTTAAATTGTGAAAATTATAACACTGGAGTGAGCGAAATCTCAGACATTCGTATTTTCTCATCTCAGTGGCATGTGTGATTTATCAGAAAGTCAGATGGAGAGGAAGAGAGAAATAAAATTCTCATAATATAATTTATGAAAGGAAACATTCACCAAATATACACAGAGTTACCACTGCACTGATCTCACTAAATATGAGTCAGATTCTTTAAATACCTACTTCACAGAAGTAAGCCGACGTCCTGATGCATGGTCTCTGGTGATATCCCGTCTCCAATTGCTGAAGCCTCCTCCATGTTTGAGTATAAACACCACGTTATTAAAAGTATTAGGTCTAATAATTACTAACTCTACCCATAGAAAAAATTATGTCACCCTCCGTTTGAAGCGATGGTATCCACTCCTAGTCACTATCAACTAAAGTAACAAACTGGTTTAATACTGAACGCTTTTTCACAATGAACTAAATAGGCTTCATCCTGTATGTAGTGAAGTGTGCATGTAGAATGGAAATTCCAATTTCATATTAGGCGCCAACAGCTGGATTTCAAAAGACTGTTTGTGACGGGCACAAGTCACAAACAACCAAAGAAATTGAGAAATCTACACTGGACCACTGGATGATGTTTTGAGTGCAATCTATGACTCATAGTCATATGAAAGCATTCATGCGTCTCTGAGCTGTTTATAAAAGAAAACTGTCGTCTCCTTTCACTATGAATTAATCGCACAGTAATTTTGATAGTCTAAACCGATGATAACTCCTTTCGAATATGGTAATCATCCCTTGTTCAAATTACTCACGTTTTTCTCCTTGAAATTTCGTTCGTTCTGAGAAATTTCTGTGGTTTGAGATATTCCAGGTCAAGTGGATACGTGAATTGGGGATAAAGTTGGCGTGTGTGTTTGTGACTGTAAATACTGTCTTTCACTAATGTCTGTGTGTTACTGAAAAGTGTTTAAAAGAACTGGTGTTCGAGTTGTCACAGTGATTAGATCTCGTGTCTGCGATGCTCATTCCCAGGAAGAAAGTATTAATCTTTAGATATTCCCATTATTATTATTGTTATTATTATTAGAACAGGACATAAGCGAACAATACTGTTTTCAATTAGATTATCTTGAGACCATACTCTAATTTACATAGCTTTATATGTAAAACAGGTTAACCAACAGCAGACAGTGCACATGGTCTTGGGTCCATTTCCTGGCCGATGTACCCTTGATATCAATGATCAGCCTGCTCAGTTTTGGATGCCAATATCACATGCTAAAACACTGCATAGTTGTACGAAAAGACTGTGTAGAATCAAGATATAATTTTGAAAAATTATTAAGTCCCTACCTGAATTTATCAGTGTTATGATGATCGCTTCGCTTGTTATCCACTCAATCATATTTTTGAGTGATAAGTTTATCAATCACATCTGTATCATGTGTCTGTGACTTATGTGAAATTACGGAAAAAGCGCATCCACTTTCAATATCATCAAGGAAGCATTTAAGTCTGTGTTTATGACTCTCACCACCGCAAAGAGGGATAGCATTGAATAGTAAGGTATAACATTCACCAGCCATAAACGTGATGGTTGTTACCTAGACAACTGCGTATATTTTGCAATAGATTCTTTAATTCTGTGCAAATAGTAGGGAAGACATAATGAAAATAAGTGGATAGTGGAGAAGAGCTCCGATCACATACGATTTTTGATGCGACAATATTACATTCAGTCATAAGAATGATGGTCATACAGGTGGATTGCAGTAGGTTTTCGGTGCAGTCATGATGATCTGATCCACGTCTAAATGGTCAAATGATTGAACCATCTATATCTCTGTGGAGTGAAATGAGAAAAAATGTACTTAATTTCGCTTTGGTTTGAACATCTAAGTAACTCTTTGAAGATTGGTATGCACTAACATGCATTTTCAAATGGCTTTCAATATACCACCAGGTATTTTCTGAAGGGACAACGAAACTGTCTGACTATGTTTCACATCGAACAATATTCCGTCGAACGACACACCGTAAACTACTATTTTACCTGAAAATTCTGAAAAAATGGGTATATAAAACATGTCATTACTACTATTAAGTAAAGATACATTGATTTTAGAAAACACAGAGGAGATTTCAGTGAAGAAAATTCTTTTCCTTATTGACGAAATCATCTTCAGAGGTTGAACAACCGTATTCACATTAACTAAAATATATATAGCTGTATATTACAGCGTAATAAGACGGGTGGTGGCATAGTTGGTACACTTAATCAGAAGTGGTTTCTAAAGGTAAACATGAATCAACTAACAATCCACGACACAATCAAAGTAAGAGTTTGAAATTTGACAAGGTGGAAATTGTGATACATGAGAAGTAAGGTGGTTGATTGTCAAACTGACAAGTAGAAGTTAGGTGAGAAATAGTACCTCGTAAAATGTACACAGGGAAAATGTCAGAGCGATAGTAGTGAATTAGTCCATCAAAATATAGGTGAACAAGTACAAAGGAGTGAATATCACGGTACTGTAAGAAACTCAACAAATCATTTCTGCATACAGAGCTCATAGTTATATTAACGAATCACTGGTGCCTCCACCATACACCTCTTGTGCCATGCAATCTTCTCTTGTAGATAATATAAAAAAACGAGGACTTAAATGGAGCTGAGTGGTCTTAGTTAACCAGGTACTCGAGAATCAAGTTGGTGTATGACCTGCATTATCCTCTTGATAACCTTGCTGGATAATATTCAGAGATGCGTTTTACGGCCAAAACGACAAGCCGCACAGGAGCAACACTCATTTCTTCACATATCTATTAATCACTGACCGAATGCAAAATTGACTCGTAGTTCATTGAATATATGACGATTTCCCCACCGATTTGGCCACGTGTTTCGTGTGAATGTCAGCCGCTGTATCACATTCAAATGCAACTTCCATAAGTAATCACTCTTTCATCAACGTGTGGATTATTTCAGATTTCCGCTTTACTTTCATGTTTTTTTTATCGAAGAATCTCGTAGGTTATCCATTTTTATGCGATTATTATAGTTTGGAGAGAAGTAGGGTATTCAATCAATTTTTTTCGAAGATCACGTTAAGCTGATCAAGTGAAAAATATAGCAGGAAAACTGAGAAGCTTCACAGGAGGATCAAAAATTACCACATGTCTTTCGTTGTAAGGAAGTCGCTTTGAACTTACTACATCAAAATAACGAACACAATTTCCTAACTGGATACATTTTTTTGAACATAACACAATATTTCTACGTTCTACTTAAGCAAAGTTAGCTTGAGAGACTGAGAATTAATCAAAAAAGGTGAGTGAATGCATTTCATCTAAGTCTGATTCATACAATTCAACATGACCTCCTTATAAATGAATATGATGCGTGCGAATATTTCTACTACTTACTATTGATCAGTAGTATGAGCAATAATCAAGTTATACGGAACAAAATAGTTAGAGCGAACAACTGTGGTTTCAATAAATTCTTCTTCAGGTTCTACAATTATAAATTGATAAATTTAAGCATACAATAGCCAGCCAGTAAAGGCAAATTAGAATCATATCAGAAAGTGCATCGTGGAACAAGTATAAGATGGGACGGAACAATAGTCAGTTATTGGTTTTGTAGGGATTTTGTTTGATTGCGTGGAGGATTTCATCATGAGCTGACATCAGTTAGAGAACCACTGGAAAACCTGGGAGTACTGGACAGGACGAAACAGCTGTTCATTTAAATACCCTACGCTTATGCATATGTATAGAAAGATAGATATGTAGTAAATGCACATACAAACACACATACACATACATATAAGGATATGTGCACCTATACATGCCTTGATTCACATACAAGATGAAGTCACTGACACACTGAATTCTCTGCAGATTCACACTTTGAATGAGGTTCAAACGATCCACATCTCCTTCCTTCTCTCTCTCTCCCGTTGTCCATTGCTGTCATGCCGATTCTGTTGCTCACTCGCTGTCGCTCGGACACACACTGATTGACACTCACAGAATCATTGTAATTCTTATGTATTTTTTATTCTAACAGTTTAGTCTCGACATTGACCACTCTTGTAACTGTCAGAACATCTTTCATTTATTTCATTTTCATATGCTATGCAAGATCGATTTGATGCATTTGTTTCCCACAGTACAATTTAGTTACAAAGAATAACTAATTGCATCTTCCTCAGAGCAAATCATTGAAAGCCTAATCATTACTGAGGGTCGTTGTGGATATTCCACCCAGGTTTAGGATGATTCATTTGTTTATAGGGGAAAAATAACTTGTTCCTACAAGATTACACAGCGTCAGAGGTGAGTTTAACGTCATGTGCATGAACAGCTTGTATGCCACCCATCACCTCGCTGAACTATGCAGTTACATGGGATTTGGAGCAATTTTCGATTCGGACAATACTATCCTACTGCTTGTGAAGAGGCTAGCACTATTTCAATGCATTCCAATCCGCAGAGAATTCGCCTAGGGGCGAACATATGTGTATTATAGCACTGAGTATATAGATTCAAATTCATCTCCACACAGAAAGCCTGACCACCTTTCCGGTACTTCTGTGCCAACTTACAAAGATGTGATTCACTCTAACACCTCCTGCTTTTCTATTCAAATGTCCCTCAAGGTAAGTACAAACAAAAATATTTCATCACATCTCATTTCATTAGTATTCCCTGGAATTTAAATAAGGCATGAAGTGTAATTTGTTCTTGTTTGCCAAAGGCCTAGAAGGGGTAAGCATCCTTCTCACTATAATATAGTGACTATAACTAAGTAATCGTCAGTTTTAGGCGTATACATAACTGAATTGATTATGTGTAACATTGTATTATACAATAAAAAAACGGAAATAATCCCTAGTTCAAATGTTCTAGTACAATAATACTTGAGTGAATCAAATGAACAGGACTTAGTTGATAAGAACAACATTTTTTCTGAATTCTCTTGCATAATCTTCAGAACTCAATACATTACGTTTTAGGTATATGTATATTCCAGTGATTAACTTTGTGAGTGACTTCTAATTACTAATGTATACGAGTAATGGATTGTTTCAATTTCTAACGTTTTGTGTTGGCTTTTCTATTCACCGTGTTTCGAGGATAAGTTAGCCTTCAGAGACATTCTAAATTAGGCATTGGATATTTGAACTAAAAAGAAGCCAAACGATTGTGATACACTCCCCTAGAAACAGCTAAACTTTTCGTCCACCAAACATCTTCCATCTTAATTGACCTACAATAATTAAGGGAGAATAGTCGAGAAGAAACAAGTCACCTAATGAAATCGGAATAATTTGAATCAAACTATGAACTATCGATTTTTGTCACACATTCAACGCCACAGATGTTGTAACATAATCTATTTTTGGAACCTCTGCACCTAATGTTCAGGTCCAATGAATCCCACTCAGTTACTCTCATCATGATATTCCATATTAGATACGTTTATTTGGAATATGAAGTGGCACCTTGCAACATGTGCTGACTGACTATGAATAGATGGTGCTACTGGAGAACGTGGCAGGTTGAAAACCTCTAGTGACGATCTGGATGTTTAAGTCAATATAGTTACTGTAATCTAAACAGTGAATGGTCATTGAACCAGGTTTGACGGTTAGATTATGAGACGTGACTTAGGTATTATCGACAGCTCACAGATGTTGTTGTTTTCATTTCCAGTCTACATAGTTACAACTCACATCCGTATTATTGCATATCCCATATGTGTTAATGACCACAAGGAAAGTGAATCACTCATCTTCTCTTATATGAGAACCAGACTCTACCGGCTAACCGTCCGGGTAAGTTATTAGTCTGTATTGACATTCACATCTCTTTCTTTCCCTTCTTTCCGTTATTCGATGTGCACGTGATTTGTCTAAATTATCCATGTTTCTAGTAATTTTCGATTTGTGGATTAAACCTACCCATGTAAATGCGAAAACAGTTCTACTAACTCATATCAGTTGTCTCAATTACAATAAGCGGATATCGCCTTTTGTTCTCTAATACAGTGGAAATTGCTGAATTATATTGTCAAGGAATCATTGGCTATACACAATATCATACACATAGGAGATTGTTTCATGTATAAGACTAAATCCCTAGAACTATTTCCCTACATTTGCACGATACAAGAACCGATATAACATACCCATAAACTCCGTATGATAATTGTCAAGTAATCAGTCATATATCAACGAAATCTTCACAGATCCTGGAGAAGACTCAAGTTTGTAGAAACAGACATACAATTGAAAGCACGTTCAGGTGACCGTCTTTCATTAATGCTCATTGGTTTCTTCACAACTCCATAAAAACTCGACCGTCGTTCTGAGTATCACTCCTTAATAGTCTAAAAGTCAAATACTGTCAATCTAGAGTGCAGTCTGGGAGTCGAGAGCAATTGGCTAAAATAAATCCTTTTACCCGTCTACCGCTTGGTATGTTTTGTCTATTCGTATACATTGTAAATATGCGGTGAATAATAAATAAACAAATGCGAACCTCTGTGCACAGCGCACTGCAAGCCCGTTCTCCTACCAACTTTTGCACATTGTGGAATCTCTGTCTATTCATGAGAAAATCAAATGCTCATCATCAGCATACCAATCAATACCTGCGGATCATTCTTTCCTGGAATCTTCGATATATTCGTGTGGATATCCATCTGGTTTTATCTCCTCACTTCTTAAATGTAATGACTACATAAGTTGTGACCTGTCACATTCCTTCAAAGCCGAGGTTATAAGTGATGAATAAAAATCGAAGGATCGTTCATGAGAATGTTTTGTGAAGCTCCCAAATCACTCAGTAGTGTGTAATTCAAGCTGATGAGTAGTGGCTAAGAGTGAGTGATCACCTATAAACAATGATCAGAGTGTGAGTCCAGCCTGTTAGACGTACGGAAACATACATTAAACCTGATGTAAACTGTGAAAAAACCAACAAAAAATTAAACGAAAATCACACGGTCGGTGATTGATTGGTTAAAGAATGTAAACTGTATAGATAGATGTAAATAGCTGTTCGATCACTTGAAGAAAATACACGTTGGCTTCCGTGTCTCGTCTTGTGCTGTTCCAGTGGCAGTAGCAGTGGCAGTGGCAGTGATAGTCGTAGTCATAGTTGTAGTTATAATGGTAGTGATTTATTAATATTATGTGATTGACATGCTCAACCTTGTCATCATTAGCACATTACCGTTGAAAGAAATATGAAAACCAACACTGTGATTTCTATTTTTATAGTTACACTTATTATAGTAGTAGTATTAATATTATCGTTATTACTGTTGTTATTATTATTATGATTACACTTTTGCTTAGTAATCTTATGATTAATTACATCTTGCTTGTTGCTTGTAATCCTCAACAGTTGGTTGACTGATTGGTCTACTCAGTCTGCAGTGACGGCATGGTGACAGTGCTAGTGGTCACTGTGAGTAGTGAGATGATGGTGATGACAGTGCAGTGTAGTGTAGTGCAGGATAGTGTAGTGCAGTGGTGTGCATCTTTTCGAGGACATTTGAATTTGGGGAGAAGGACGAAATGGTGTGTATCCAGCTATCCGGCCAGCCAGCCAGCCAGTCAGCCTAGGTGAGATTGACATGACAGAGATTAGAATGTCTGCGTGTGTGAGAGAGGGATAGAGGGGCGGCGGAGGGAGGGATGTATGTTGCTAGATAGTTTTGAGGTGAGGTGATCGAAGCGATTCATGGTTAAGTGTTTGTGGCGATTTCACTCGTCGTCTGTGCTTCGTTGTATGCATATGAGCATTTGTGAGAAAGAGAGATGTTTTTTGTATCGCTTGCGTGGTGTAGAGCTGAGCTGAGCAGAGGAGAGCATAGTAGATTAGATCTGACGTCTTTTTCATAGCTAGCTAGCTGTCTTCAAGTGGTGCGTGCGTGTGTGCGTGCTCGTGTCCATGTGTCTATCTTATGCCTGTTTAAAATATCTGTTGACGTGAAGCAGCAGCAGCAGCAAGGAGATTGATTGACTAGTGTCAGTCAGTCAGTGTGTGTCTGAGCGACAGCGAGCGTGCCAGCGAGCCAGTGATGCAAAACGAGAGACAGATAGTGAGAGAGAGAGAGAGATAGAGGACACGGAGATAGAGTGAGAGAGGAAGATGTGGCTTGTTTCAATGTCAATCACTGAAAGTGTAAGCGTGCAGAGAATTCAGTGCCAGTGTCAGTGAGTGACTTCTTCTTGTATGCTAGTCAATCTACGTGTGCATACATGTACATTTGTTGTATTATATCTAGCTATCTACATATAAATATGCAAAAGTGTGGGGTATTTAAATAAACAAGATATTCTCTCCTATTTTGTAGTCAGCAGATCTGTAGTAGAAACTTGTGAAGTAGGTAAGTAAGTAAAAGTAAGTAAGTAAGTGAGTTCTAGCCACATTTTGTTTTACACGCAGGATGACAAGACACACACACAGACACACGCATGAAGACGAATAAGAAGAAAGATTGTATGTAGTAGAGATTGAATTAGTCGTGTGGAACACCGAAATACGATCAGTCTCCATACACATTCATTCATTCATTCATTCATTGAATGATGCAATCGTCATTATCAGCATCATCATGAGTTAGCAGCGGACTTAGTAATAATGCATTAATTCATTAAATAATTGACAAAAGTACAATTAGACATTTCCTCCTCAATGAGACGAAGAAAATGAGAGAGGAGAGCAAAACAAACAAGAATGATGGGTAGGGTGTTTACGTGAACATCACTCACTGAAGACATATTCTTCAAGTGAACAAGCACCTACACAATTCACGTAATGATTACTCATCAGCGAAATAAGTGCTCAACTAAAAGTCTACACATTTCATTACGTGATTATTTGCATAATCACTTGCTTGCATGCATGCATACTCGCTTGCTCGCTTGATTACTTAATTTCTTTCTTCCTTTCTCACTTACTTATTTACTTACTTACTTACTTACCTAGTTGATTGATTAATTAACTATTTAGTTAATTAATTACTTAATTATTTACCTGCTTACTTGATTGCTGACTGACTGACTGTCTTACTATCGTGGATGGATGCTGGTTTGTTTGCCTGAATATCTGAATCAGATTTCCGTATGCTTTAAAATTCACTCGACAGAGATTCATGCCTCAATTCAACTGGCAGAAATTAACACGCCACAACATTCACTGCCTGCCTAACTGACCAACTGTCTCCATGACTCACTCACTCACTCGCTTCCTTACCTAATCGCTTCCTTACCTATCGCTTACTCACTCGCTCACTGTCTCATTGACTGACTGCCTGACTGACTGACTAAATAACCAGCCAACGAAGCAACGAAGTATCTGGTTGAAACAACACACAGGAATTTACACAACATGGCTGAATGCTGATTTCCGTGAGTGGGAGGCGAAGGGAGGGGAATGCAGGTGAGAATTATGGCTTCGCTGATAGACAGACAAGCGCTGATTCACAGACAACTAACTCAGAAGAACAAGTCTGAAAGGTGTGATTTGGATAATGCAAGTGTATTTATTATTAGAAAGTTGTATAGACGAGGTTTAAAAGTACACATTGGTCGCCGTCTTCAAATCAATGATGACAGCGTTTTCTTCACGTTGGAAAGCTTGCATGAGTAATGAGGTGTTCTATTTAATTAATTATTGTCTCCTGATTTAATGTTTAATGTCTTCGGCAGCCTTTACAGCAGCCTCCTGGACAATTTCCACCTCGGCATCCACGGCATCCACAACACCCTCCACGGCATTTAGGGCATCCACCAGGACAGCCAGGACAACCACTGTTTGCTGCTGCCGCTGCCCTGCTGCTGGTTCTGGAACTGGACCTGCAATAACTGAAATCACAAAACAACAAAACACTACAATTAAATATTCATTCACTCATTAACTCATTCAATACTCATTCATTCATTGTTTCATCAATCAATTAACTAATTAATTATGTCATTTCTACTCAGTGAATGTGTTATTTGTCTGTCTGTCTGTCTGCCCAACTGTCTATCTGCATTGTATATAGCTTCTCGTATGTGAACTAGTGATCCTCACCATGATCATGATCATGATGATGGTGATGATCAGGAGTGGGAAGGGGTAGGAGGATGAGGAGGCGCGGGAACAAGACTTACCTCCCATTTCGAATTCCAGTGATGCAACGAGTACAACTAAGACGAGCTGAAATGAAAATGCCCATCAGGAAGGAAGGCATGCAATGTTATACAACCAGAGTATTCCAACATACAGTGAATATCTGCATTGTCGTTTACTGTCAACTTGAAGCTACCTACTCACATACACCGTGCTTTTTATACTCCTCGAAGTTAACCTGTCGAGCGAACCCGTGGTCACACTCGAAGTCAGCTGATCAGTAATCAATAGGCAGAATCAATGAGTACGCGTAATGTGAAATGGTTTGATTGACTTGCTCACCACTCGAACGATCGACCACTCGCCGGCCCTCTCTCTTGCTCGCTTGCCCCCTTGCCAGGCAGTTCGTATTTCCCTTTCACCCATTCACCCTCTCTCTGTCTCTCCCTCTCTGATGAATAGACAAATCATCTTCGTATTTTCGACTCAGCCCGTCATTGCATCTCCTCCGTTCCTCCATCCGTCTGTCCGTACATTGGTTGGTTGAATAGTTCATCAGCTCCTTGGTTATTCATTTAGTTAGTGGGTCGATACGTGCGTCCTAATTCCCATTTGGAATACTTTCAATTGATTGGTTGATCGACTGACTACCTGCCTGACTGCTTGCCTGCCTGACTACTGACTGACATGGATGATTTGGAAAGCACTTTGCATTTTGCAATTCTTAAGTGCAATAGCCAGCTAGCTAGCTGGCTAGCCCGCTGTGTGAATATTTCCAGCGAAATCTGAGAACAGACAGTCTTATAAATTCATCAGAGCTGTGAACCAATCACACTCACAAACACACACACACACAAACAAACATTGACTCCTCTACTCCTTCCTCCCTCCCTCTCTACATCTCACATGCATCAACAAACTATTCACACACTCACCACACACATCCCTCCGATTCAGTCTCTCTGTCTCCAACTCTCTCTCTCTCAATCTCTAACTCCCTCTCGAATTCATCGTTTTTATGCATCGACTTGTAAGCTGAGCAATGAAGATGTTCAATGAAGACTCTTATCGATATGGAGAAATATTTGACAAGATAAGACAAGAAAATATATGAAGAGGATGAGTGAGTAGAAGAAGAGTTGATTTGATTGATTGATTGACTGATGTATTGTCTGAAATCCATCCTGGATGAATGAAATGAAAAGATCATAGATGATGATGCTGTTGCTGCATATATACAAGGATGGTTTCGTTCGGTCATGTATATATATTAGGGCATTGCTGCTAGCTAGCCAGTCAATGCCTGGCACACCACACTAAGTAATTAGGTATGTCAGTAAGTAAGTAAGTGAGCGAGGTAGCTAGCAGAGAGAGAGAGAGAGCGATTCGAAATCGTGCCGATCAGGATTCATTCAACGAAATCTAGTCGATTCGTAATAGACAGATTGATTGCCTCGATCAACCGCATATGAGGATGACAATCAATGTGATGGATGGATGATATTTGCAATACAAACTTCGGTCACCATCACAGCTACACCTACACAAATTACAACAATTATAAAATGAATAATTGCAATGGTCTTCCTTACAACTATCTTCATTCATCACCAGCATTTTAATCCCTTTCAATATTATCCACATTGAATCTAGCATTTTCATGATTGTAAGCAGTATTACTATCATCATTGCTATTACTTCTATAACTGTCACTATTATCATCATTGCCATTATTATTACTATAATTACTATTTTGTTTATTATTATTATGATTAGAAGTAGTGGTGTAACAAGAGAAGTTAGGGCCAGGCAACAGATCGTTTATTTAGGAAATAAACAGATTATCATCTATATTATTATAGATTATTGTAAGCAAACAAACACAGTCTTCTGATTGGTGGTTCTTCGCTGAACGTTAATCTTTCATCTCTTTGTGGCCGTTTATTGAAGTTCAGATTATCTATCTGCAAACTGTATCCGCCTACGCATAGTCTGAGGTGATTGCTTATTGAAACAGTCTTTCTTCTTATTTCTCTCGAAACCAATATTGGGGACGCAAACACTGACGTAAAATAGTGTCTTCTAATTTTGGCTAGAAACCAGCTCTCACCACAGTAGTAGTGGTGTAGTAATGTGGTGATCGTGTGATTGATATACACAATGGGTTCCAACGGAATAATATTCTGACAGTAAGAGTCATTGTATTTGTTGGTGTTAACGTCTGAACACTATTCCCACACTTGAATAGTGAGTGCATTAGCAACAGAATACTATATGTGTATTTGAACATTCTGTTTCATGTCGTTTAGTTTAGTAAACGAAAATCACACGGTCGGTGATTGATTGGTTAAAGAATGTAAACTGTATAGATAGATGTAAATAGCTGTTTGATCACTTGAAGAAAATACACGTTGGCTTCCGTGTCTCGCCTTGTGCTGTTCCAGTGGCAGTGGCAGTGGCAGTGGGTAGTCGTAGTTGTAGTTGTAATGGTAGTGATTTATTAATATTATGTGATTGACATGCTCAACCTTGTCATCATTATCACATTACCGTTGAAAGAAATATGAAAACCAACACTGTGATTTCTATTTTTATAGTTACACTTATTAGTAGTAGTATTAATATTATCGTTATTACTGTTGTTATTATTATTATGATTACACTTTTGCTTAGTAATCTTATGATTAATTACATCTTGCTTGTTGCTTGTAATCCTCAACAGTTGGTTGACTGATTGGTCTACTCAGTCTGCAGTGACGGCATGGTGACAGTGCTAGTGGTCACTGTGAGTAGTGAGATGATGGTGATGACAGTGCGGTGCAGTGTTGTGGTGTGCATCTTTTCGAGGACATTTGAATTGAGAGAAGAGCTGGCTGGCTGGCTGGCTACACACCATTTCTTTCTTCTCCCAATTCAAATGTCCTCGAAAAGATGCACACCACTGCACTGCACTGTTCTGCACTACACTACACTGCACTGTCATCAGCATCATCTCACTACTCACAGTGACCACTAGCACTGTCACCATGCCGTCACTGCAGACTGAGTAGATCAATCAGTCAACCAACTGTTGAGGATTACAAGCAACAAGCAAGATGTAATTAATAATAAGATTACTAAGCAAAAGTGTAATCATAATAATAATAACAACAGTAATAACGATAATATTAATACTACTACTAATAAGTGTAACTATAAAAATAGAAATCACAGTGTTGGTTTTCATATTTCTTTCAACGGTTATGTCGTAATGATGACAAGGTTGAGCATGTCAATCACATAATATTAATAAATCACTACCATTACAACTACAACTACGACTACACTACCACTGCCACTGCCACTGGAACAGCACAAGGCGAGACACGGAAGCCAACGTGTATTTTCTTCAAGTGATCAAACAGCTATTTATATCTATCTATACAGTTTATATTCTTTAACCAATCAATCACCGACCGTGTGATTTTCGTTTACTAAACTAAACGACATGAAACAGAATGTTCAAATACACATATAGTATTCTGTTGCTAATGCACTCACTATTCAAGTGTGGGAATTGTATTCAGACGTTTACGGTGTCTTATACAATGTAGCGAGTGATGATTTCTACCTGAATTTGTTTTAGCTAACTCATTCTCAAATATGTGTGAGCTTCATTGGTGTTATTTAAAAGGAAATAATGATTTGTGAAATTTAATCGATTACGCAAGCTAATTGTTCACTATTTACAGATTGTTTTTCTCTGATGTACATTTATTTAACTTTGTATTAACAGTCAGTAACTGCTGAGTTGATTTGGAAAATACCTGCGTGCATAAACACTGCGTATTAATAATTGTTGCACAACACATAGAAGTTTTCAGAAATTTAATCCTTACTGTTAAGTGAGGTACTGATTCTTATGATAAATTATCATTTCCGCATTATTATCATTATTCACTTTAGGCGAATTGCTGACCACATGATGGGCATCGAAGAGATCTGAATAGAAATGATACTCAGCGACATCATTTGTTTCGAGCGTCAGGATGAACACTCACTTGTAACAATGACTGTTATTTAACGTAGTTTAGAAACTGTAAGCAGGCAAAAATTATGGGCCATCGGACTTTACCTAAGTGACTGATGTGCGACGTATTCATCTGTCAATATGAAGTCCTTCGTTTCCAACTCTGGTGAGGTGATGTTTGTGGACTATTGACAGTGACAAGGTGTGCTGAAACAGCAGTCGACTTGAGGTAGTTCTTTAACTACTGTCATTTTATTAGCTCTCAAACGATAACTGCATCTCTTCGCCTATTACAAAACAAACTGTTTTTGATCAGTGCCAGATATTGCTTCTGCAGACCAATGGACGACTGGAGAACACTAGCCGTAGCGTTGCTGTGAAGAATATTCTTCTCAAAGATGATGAAATTCTTCTCTCAAGAATATCGCTGCTTAAGTTTCCCTTAAAATGAAGGTTCATATAAATTTAGTTTTGGAAGAAGTAATGTTTCGTTCCTCTGGGCTTCGATATTATTTTCAGTGAATCTTGACAGGTATCCATTTTGGATGAGATTTTCTTTCAAGAGATCTAGTTCTTCTTCTGTGGCGTTGGGATCACAAATGTATTAGACCCCAGTGACAAGGGAATCAATTAAATTTCTTTTTAGTACAACATGCCACCAACTGTATAAACTCCATTGATGTCCGTTCCATGTGGGTTTCCCGTAGGCTGACCTTATTATGGTTCCATCAGATATTCTTGTTACTTGCACATGAAGAAAGGGATTTTCAGGTTCGTTTTCCATTTCCAGAGTGAATTGCATTACCGGAAGGCAAGTGTTATACATTTGTTGTAACTGATTAAAGTCATAACTATTGTTGCGAATGCTGAAAATGTAGTATACTTGCCCTGTATACAGTTGTAAACTGTCAAACAAATATTCATGCAAGAAAATGGGGTATGAGTATCATGTTGCGTTTGTTCACGAACAGCATCAACGTCAGTTTTCACCTTTTCTCGTTGTTGGTTATTAGTAGTATGTCAAAAATTAATACAAGTGAATGATTATTCTGTAGATTTACACATGTTAATTCCTATTGTGCCATTTATTTTTCTTTTTTTAGCGTTTAAAGTTATGCTACTTATCACTAGTACGTAGTCTGCTGTTGTATTATGACATTTTCATAACCATGAGTGTTGTTTTCTCTTGATGTTATACTCACATAATATATTAATGCTCTATTGAATATATATGGTAACTGCCTTCTAACAGTTAAACGGTATCTGTTGTAAGTGCTTTATTTATATACTCTTCTCTGTTGAACACTGTTCGTTCAAATTCCTTTCATTTATGTCTGGCAGTCAAACGCTGTTAATTCTTAACTTGGATCACCTTTGACGAAGCTTAACTGTGTTTTCTATTGACGTTTACTGACTGTGTATTCAACAAACACTCAGGCACAGACATCTCACAATTTGAGGTTTCTATACTATATTCCATTAATTTATGCGTAACATGGTACTTCTTACCAGACAAATCCTGTGTGTTTTGGATTTTACGTGTAAATCAACGTGTGGTTCAATTAATCGATTGGCATTATCGCTCTGGATTAGTTAGACGACATCTACACGATAATTGTCTCGTAATCTGGACTTGTTGCATTTACGAAATTTACACTGTGACAAGGGAAGGTAGATGACACTTCCCCCTTGATTATTGACTTTCGGACTGGACGAATCCTACAAATCTCGCCTTCTTATTATATTCTACAAATAATGGTTTGATTGTTTTTGAAAATGAATCTTATATTCATTGCTTGCAGAAGTCAAATATTTCATTATTAATATTTCATAGTCTGTTTCGCTTCAACATAGATAAGGCATGAAATACTGTAGCACGTGCATGGGGTAATACAGGTTGCATTTCATAGGAAAGCAATTCTGAACGCTACAAACAATTATCAATAAACATTATCAGAACGAAAATCTCTTCAATTTTTGTCTGTACTTCTAACTTGGACGGAAGTACGGTGATTACTAAAATCGGTGACGACGTCTGTCGCAAGCTGACGGGTGATAACGAATAATACATTATCTATTTACCTACTGGAAGTCACTGGTGGGATGAATAGCTGAGTGGTAATATCCCTGATGCCCAGCCGACGCACTCCTTTACCTCACAAAAATAGTAATAAGACTGGTAAAGAGGGCATGAGGCCAGTGACCCCATCCAGTAAAAAATAAAAAATAATAATATCTCTGATTGCATCACTTCTTGACGCGTGTTTGGGTTTGCTAGAGGTTATCAGTTTCCCTTAGGTTGCAGATATGTCTAAATCATGAGTTTTATTATGTGGGGTACATAAATCCAGGACGTTGTACCAACTGTCTTCAACCATCCGATCCATTGTAATGTTTAAGTTTATTTATTGAAATAGAATTAAGGTGTGTTAATTTATATTTTCCATAATGTAGAGATAAATAATCATGTTCAAATTAGAATGGCATGAAATAATGATTGTACTTCTGTATAGGAATTATTATAAATAGTGTACACTGATTGCTCCCTAAAATAGCTCCACTGTGGTATGAATTCTAAATAAATGCAAAATTAAATCTTATACTTGGTGCGTGAAGGAAAGCATTTCCAACAGCCTGCTGCAGACTGTCATCAATAGCTGGCTTCACTGATTTGACATCAAGGTTCAAATGGGCAGAAATGATAGGAAACACGGTACTCTCACTACAGAAGCAACCGCCAAATAAATATGCAGATGCAAATGAAGATGGATTAGACCTTAAACTCTGAGGATATCGTTGAGAAAAATCGAACGCCGGCTGGTTGAGTGGATATCGAAAGTGAAACGCTGAAGTTGGCATTCGTTCGAGAGATATGTGGGGGAGATCATTTGTGGTGGAACTGAAATCGTATGTGTATTCTTGCAAGCAGAAATATAGAACTGCGGAGAAAGAGAAAAGCTAGAGGTGATTTGTTGAAAAACTATGTGCCACTGAGTACGATAGGAAATCAAAATACTAATATTGATATTAACAAGACTAATAAGAACAATGGTAACAATCCAAAAGTCCATATCTTCACTGAAATAGTCCAGTAACCACAAACGCATGGAGCAAACACATGATATTGCTCAATCCCTAACCACGATTTAATGTATCCGTTACAATTATGCACGAAGCCAATCGTGATCTAAAACATCTTAGCAGTAATATTACTGAATAAGGCATATGTTAATGTGAGTCTTAGTTCCAAATAGGACATCAGTTCCCTCATTTTTGCGAATTTGACTTGAAGATGAGTACCAGAAAGAACGAAACATAGATCCTGGGCGTCCTAATAGTCGAATAACTCACAGTTAATACTTATGGTCGCAGAATTGAGAAAATGTGTTAGTGTTTCAGCGGTAATCGTCCAAAAAAAGTATCCTACAATTACCTGAATCATAAAACATTAGGCACACGATATCCATGACGAAGAACGAGAGCGAAGAAATGTACTAGTGAAAACGACATGAAGAAAAAAAATTTACACATGTAATTTTTTGAAAAGCATTTACCTACTCATGAGTAGTTCAGAAAATCGTGGATATTTAATATAAAAGGAAACCGCAAATAAATCTAATTGTTCTAGAGGTTGAATGAATAAGAACGATGAGATTTTTAATATCGGTAATATTGAGAAGAAAAAACAAGTAGTTCACCAGAGTTGCTCTTTTCAGTGAATTGAATTTCCTTAGCTGTACAATCGCATTTACATAGAATTTTCCACTTAAGAGAATCGTAACGAAATTGAAGTCAAACTCACAGCCAGCGGCAACAACACCCAGCACCAATCACAATCAACTGGCGAAATGTGACAGAGATTACTTCTTCACTTACCTAGGGAGCATCGCTTCAACCATAGGTAGTTGCCATGGACGAAAATACCATAGCCAGAATCGGAATGTCAAAGTACACCTTCAAAACTCTGAAATCAGTGTGGAACTCTCCTGCACTCAGACAGCGTAGAGAACAAGATTCAGATTTTCAAAACAAATATTAAATCAATCGGTCTGTCCATATTGGGTTGAAACTATACCAGTGTGTCGTGATGTGTGGCCATTTACTGCTGTTCTCCTTCATTTAATATCGAAACAACAAGGAAATGGAACATACCTCTTTCTAAATCCTCCCTTCCACCTCCCAAGAGCATATCATCCTGGCATGTAAAGTCCAGTTCAGTCGTTAAAACAATATAAAGATTTGCTTATTTCCTGCATGAGATGTTGCTTTTCTATTAGATAGTTGCAGCCTATTAGTAGGAAGCTTTCGACCTAGGGTTCGTGCTTATTGTCACTCGTCAGCAAGACGTATCTATAATATTCAAGGAAAACAAGTGCCTTCGTTGATTCCAATCCATATCTCTCAGTTCCGCGTTCAGCGACGTTATCTTTGGGCTATACTGGCCAACAGCGTTTCGTGTATATTTGAGGAATTTCAGTTTGTAACAGGAAGAATAAAGATAACAGGATAATCTGACCTCATCCCTTTTATTTCGTGGATTCTTTTTAATTGGCAGCGACCAGAACTATACAAAACAACCAATTCCCAAGACGTCTCAGACATACTCCTCTTGCATTAACAGAGTAACTATAAGTAATACAGATCTGAAATAGTGTGAATTATTATTTTACTAAGAGTTGAATGCGTGTACCATGATGGCGAGCAGCCTAACAATGTGGCCACATTGTTGAAGTGACTGATGAAATTCGGTTTGCGAAAACAGGAAGGACTAGATGCATGTGATTACTTATTTAATCAAAGCATACTAAGTATATCCACCACTAGCACTAATGCTGATTTTTGCCTTGTCACTTTGTCACTAAGTAGTAAACTTTCAAGGATTGGATGACTATTCACTACCTTTCTCTCTGTTAAGTCTTTTATTTTTTTAAATTTTTTATTGCGTCTTTTTCGAGACTATTTGTGATTTTCAATAAATTTAAATAAGGCATTAGGAAGACAAATGTCACGAGATGATATCACTTCTGTACAATCGCTTTACAACTAGCATGATTCACAGTAATAAAATAAAATGTATAACAACTACTCAGTTATATGAAACCAAAGTATATGCTGGCAGTCAATCATATTTAAGTGGATCAAGCTGTCCACACTAGGAGACGTTTGGAGTTTATTGTTAGTTTGGACACAGTGATCTCAAGACTACCTGCCTGTCATGCTTGAATGATCTCGGTTGAGAAAGTGAATATTTATTGGTAGCAATTTTCGGGTAGGATACAGAAATCATTCGTTTTCCTTTCGGGTTACACTGAAAGGTCTGGCAGGTGATGTTGTTGGACATTGTCATCAGTGTCTATCCGGTCCACCTCCACCAAATACAGTCTACTTTGTGAAGGTAATCATCATTATCTGCTTGTCTATATTTATCAGAACTTCCTCTTTATTTTTCTTATTATTACTGTATTAATCCTCAATTGTTGTTCGTTGAACTCTAGCTGCGAACAGTTCTTTCTTATGTCAGTATAACTAGGAAACCGAGTTGATGACTTTTTCGAAAGGAAATACTTCCCTTCACTTCAATTGTCTTTTTGTATTCATGTGAAATCGGCCTAAGAGTTTGTTTTACGAACTATGGTTTCAGACAGCTTGACTGTTATTATTATGATTCCATTTGATCAGAATGTAACATGGCTCTTCAAGTACACACCCTAAGCCATCCTGTACTCTGCAGTCCTGTGTTGATTAAAGTCTACAGCCTGTTGGATAATCCCTCGGTGACGCGTGCATCAACTTTATGATCTAACAGGAATATTGTCGGTTAAGTATCTTCATCACCCCTGTCTTTTTCATGCTGAAGTTAAATATACATAATTCTTATGAAATATTTTACGAACAACTGTTACCTAATATTTTGGTCAGTGCCGTTTTATCTTATTTCGGATTGTCAACTAGATGACCCCATCCTCTTCAGTGAGTGATGGTGTTCCCACTGTGACCGGCAGCCGTCAGTTCACTCATCACTTATTACCCAATTATGACAATTATCAGCCATCCAGATGTTTATATCAATTTCAATCATCACAGTGTAATCATTGTCTATCTGTTTATGTATCTATCCACGTGTAAAAACAACCAACCCGAATTCTTAAACAACTCGACCATTAGTGCTGCATAATCAGCATACATGGTAATACTCGAATGTTAACTGAATATTCAACTTTGTTTTTTCTCTTCCCTGAATATGTGACCCATAAATAAATCGTTACAAGCAATCCCTCGTTTTCAGTGCTGCAAAAAATGAGTAAAGCACATATTGACCTGAAAGCATGTGTACAACTGTATTCGCAATACATAGTTAATCTGATCAGTACCCGTCTTTCAGTGATAAAGTGAGATTGAAAATTCCTTCTTATATTTCGTGAATACTTCGTAAGTCAACTGTTTCCTTAGTCAGTAGAAGTTTATGAACACGTAATTTATGTTATCGCATTGAACACTGCTAATTTCTCCATCATAATGTTGAGAGATTTGAAAGTCAGTTACCAGCCGGCATAGTTCCAGTAGGTGTGGCATAAGCAGGATACAGCTGCAACGATCAGCTTATAGAATAGCCAAAGTAAACGGTTGTGAGCAAAATGAATAGTCACTGACGCTTAATCCCTATTACGAATTTATCAATGGACAATATTACGCTGATATAATCTGGGAGTCTTGACTTTCATTGTCGGTCATATGGGTTCAATACATGCGTCGTAACGTTACTTCATCAGGGTTGACATATTCTGAACTTGATCACTTGTGGAATAATAATGATAGTTACCATGATTATGCACCTTTTTATTTCACACTAATATTAATGTAACAAATAGGGTTTCGATATGTCGTGCAACTATTAAGCTACTATTAAAGGATGAATCATTATAGGTTTACTGTGACAACTGATTCCCAAGCACCATTACATCTGTGACCATTTTACAAGTAAGGTGGGTACTACTAGCAAGAACATGTAAGTAGTATGTATTGCGTGATGTCTTCGGTGGATAAAGGCGGTACTACTTCAATGGTGATGTAGAGAAATGAAAGATCCTTGTGAAACAAAGGAAAATCTGAAAGCATTACAATGGAAGTACAATATGTGCAGCATATTGAAATAGAGATTTTCACATAAAGTGAATGCATTCTCCCATATCTGTTCATAAATTCGCCAATACACAATTCCGCCATCGAAAACTGTTGTATTTTACTGTTACATAACTATCCTACCGAGATGTTTACTTCATCCTTATTTCATTCAGGAGGTACATACAACGAGTTAGTCACAGTAATGTTGCATCAGAAATATAATTTTTCAATAAGGCACAATTCTTAAAAATCATGTGTGATACGATAATTTTCCTCTGCTTTCCTAAATTTAATAACCAAACTATGCTCAAGTGGAGTACGATTCTATTTCAACTCGCCCTCTCCACCTTCCCTAGCATAGCATCTTAGTAGCCACTGTCCACTACAGTTGTCAAAGATAACGAAATATTTTTGATGAACTTGCATATAAACTTTTAGGTTCGTATTAGTTTCTTGAGGGCTATAAACCGTAAGCCTTGAACCTAGAATTAACCTAACAGCATTAAATGAGCTCATTATTATTATTTCATGGTTGCAACCAGAACAATACGAAAGTACCGGTTGCAGAAACGTTTCGAGAATATTTTCTTCGGTTGACAAGAAGTAATTGATAGGAACTATAAGTAACGCATTTCTAGGATGGCGTAAACTGTTAAATTATTAGGAGTTGGAAGCGTGCGCAGTGGTGACCAGCCACCTACAACTGTGAACTCACTGCAAACTTGACTGAAAGAATACAGCCTACCGCAACACCAAGGACTAGACAGATCATATTGGTTACTACCTAGTAACCAATTGACGTATATTACATTCATTCATCAACAGAATTAACGTCAATTTTCTCATTCTTGCTTTCTTGCAGAATGGAAATCTGTCGAAAATAAAGTGAATGATTGGTCAGTGGCCTTCTATAATTGTCTCATACTCTGTACCTCTTCTACTTGCAAAACATACACTATTGTTACGGTGTATATATTTGTTAAGTGTTAGTTGTCATCATATAGATGAGGTAGATGGCACTTACCACTTGATTAGTTCCTATTGAAGCAGAGGTTTCTTATAAATAATTATCTTGCCGGTACATTCCTCGAATAATAATGTGACTGCTCTTGGAATTGAATCCTATATTCCTTCATAGTTGAGCTGAAATATTCCAATATTGATACTTCATAACCTCGTTTGCTTCAAACAAAATAAGACAGGCGTTGATATCATATGCATTTCCTGCGGTATCAACTGCATCTCACAAGAAAGTAAATTAGGACATCATAAATAATCATAATTAAAATATTATCAGAACGAAAATCTTCTACTAATTCGCTCATACACCACGAACACCTGCTAAACAGTCATGTTAACAAGGTTAACAGTATCTGATATAAATCTGAAGGAATTCTGCTAATAAATCAGTCAAAAACCTAGTACGCAACGAATACGTTGGAGGAAATTGATGTCGACTTCATGTATATTGATGCAACGTTGATGTGACAATACATTCCATACCCTCGAATGTAACCTAAAATAAAAAAATGATGAGTTTTGTTTCTCAAGTTGACGTGGAGATCAAGTGAATAGGAAATAAAAGCTTGTGGGCAGCCGTGAGGACAGTTGAATATGATGATCGGAGAGTAGCAGGGAATGTAATCACACCTGCATTTCAAATTCCCATTAGCTGTCTTCAGAGAAGTGAATACTAATCACAGTATAACGAAATAAGATAACGATGAGGAAGAACAAGTTAGTGCTTTTATAATTTGGATGTTTTTGTTTAAGTGTAGAGAGGTAAGTAGTGACATCAGTAGACAATGTCATTGACAACATGATTCCCACGTCGGTCAGTATTCTGAAACTAGTAGAAAGTGTCCGCAGATATGCATATGCAGGTTACCACTTTCCCTTCATGCTTCCAACATGGAGGAAAATGCAAAATTTACAAAAAAGATCATGGTAACTTCCAATGGATTGTGATGAACAATGAAGTCAAGGCATCAGTATGCTCCTGCAGCAAATGAATAGCCAAACGAATACTTCAGCGGTAGTATTTTTCACCGCGTCTATGCGTTTACAATGGTAGGTCAGTTTCTCTGAGTTTTCAGATATTCTCTAATGAAGAGGAGTAATTTATGTGTTACCAAGAGGCAGGACACTTAGTCAACTGGCTTCAGTCACCTAACTCAAAAACACTATTTTCCTTTATAACTAACGTGTCATCTTTATATGTCCACCAACATTTTATTGATGACCTGAATGTTTAAGTGCATTCTCTTCCCAAAATCCCATGAGTATGTCAGCTACTATTGATGAGGTGAGATCCCATGGCAACTCATTCATTTGTTGACATATTTTTCCTTCAAATGTAAAATATGTTGTTGTTACACAGAATTCACTGACTTATATCATCTCTTCTAGTGATAATTCTGTTCCGTCTTTTAGGTCATTATCTTCGTTTAGTCTCGTTTTTAGTGCATCCATGGCCATGTGAACGGGTATTTTGGTATAAAATCTGTGTCAATTCCTTTCTTAGCTCTTCTCTGTTATTCTTTCATGTATTCGACTTGATGCTACTTAGAATTAGTAAGTAGTATGAATATGTTATGCATCTTATAACTGACGTTTTTGCTTATGAGGTTTAACTCACTGAATATGTTTACGCTCTATTTGATGTATTGTAATTGTTCTCTTATAGTTGAACAATATTTGCTGTATATGCTTTATTCGGATGCCCTTTACTGCGGAACATTACCTAAAAAAATATCCGTATCCCTTTATTGTGTGTCTGGCGTTTGCGATCTGTTTAGATAACACATGGATCGCCTTACACACAACTCTGTTGGCTTCACTTATAGACACACACTGACTGTGCTTTTTGACAGCATTCATCCATAGACACCCCACAACTGATGCTTGTATATTATATTTCTTTATTTTATGTTTAATTTAGTACCACGTCTTAGCAAAACCCTGTGTTTTCGGATTTTACGCGTCAATCAACGTGTGGTTTTAATAATCGTTCGATTATCGTCCCGAATTTCTTTTGGAAGAAATTCACAACTCCATTTAGCTCTCTTCTCCAGTAAAATATGCATAGAGTTGCTTGATTTAAGTTTGTACGATAATGAATTTGACAAGGAGAGCAGGTAAAACACAAAACAATTTCAGCTGAGACGCTCAAATCAATGAATCAGAGATGCACGTTTGCCAATAAACATCACTGACTCGAATTTCACATGGCGAAAAATATCATTAAGACAAATAAATTAATGGTTGAAATTATATTATGTTGAACAGGATCATATGAGAGTAAACTCCAAAAAACATTTAATTATTCACTGGATAATTTAAACATGCAATGACAATGACAGTTAGTAATTAGTTCAAAACAGAAAGTCATGACGTAGCACGAAGTTAGGTGAACAACTGTTACTCAGAAAGAGAGTACAAATTTAATGTTTCAGATAAATTAAAATATGTCAGTTTGGATTAATTATCAGTTCAGCTGGCAAAATAGTTGTAGTTCCAGAAGACTTCTCCTCAGCAATCTGAAAAACAAAAAATTCCATTTGATTGAACTTCTGTCTTTTAATTTCAAAATGATTTTATTTTATAAAATTTCAAGTTTGCCTAATATGATGTTTCAGATGGAAGGAGTAAATAAAATACAAGTCAGTATGATAAATGTCTTGCATTATCACTATTAAGGTTGAGAAATGTTAAAGTATTGTGATGACCACCTGACATCTTATTATAATATTATGTATTAAAAACCTTATTTGTGAACAGTGTAGCTAAAATTAATAAATTTGTAATCAACCTACCATATTAGATTCTTCAATCATCGCGGCAGGTTATTTCTGGAAATGAAGAAACGATTGTTGTTTTTACAGTACGATTCTTTACAAGAAAGTTTGACAACTCTCGAACAGATACAAAACTACTTGGTTAAGATATTCCGAGCACTCTATAAAAAATTGCAATAATTCGCTCACATAATTTCTTGGTTTTCCGTTTGTTACTTTTTCACAATGGAATGATACTATGGTAACCGCACTAACTCTTAGTCATTTCATGTGCACATGTATATGTATATAAATAGTTTCACTTCAGGGAAAGAGTTTGGGAAAATCAGTTTGATTCGTTTAATAGCGGTGGTTTCTGGAAAGTGAAATAACCAAGGTGTTTCTCGTATGCGGATTGTTTTGAAGGTTTGACAATTTGGTAACTTTGCTTTGCAAAAATCAGTTTTATTAAACCATTTCAGTGTAATCACTGTATTCAAAAACAGTGTGATTAACCTCCCACTATCCTGGGAACTAGATACCTTTTTCGTTTCCCTGTTTATTTCTATGTCACAACTGTTATTTGATTTCATTGAAATATGAGCTGAATTCATCACTAATCTTCCAGTTCACTTATTTGTTTTTTATGTAGTAGTTTTATTTTGAATTGTCATATCTTCTCACTCTCACTTTCTACTCCCGATCTTTTCATCGAATTTTGGATTAATAAATTCTGGTTGTTAGATCGTTAAGTGTTTTGTATTCACATCTCGTGTTCTACTACTGCTCCTCTTGAGCAGAACTAATCTTTGAGTAGTGCAAGATGCTTGCATTTATAGTGACGTATGCATTCTTTAGGTGGTTAACAGTTTAAGAAAAACCATGAATTCAAAAATTGCCTCTATCGTGCAAATATATTTAATCTTGTTTTGTACCGATTCAATTAACCAGAACAGCTTCGCCCATACTCATACATTATGGATAATAAGTAACATTCAGAATTTCCGTTCATGGCTTTTGATTCATGATAATCTATCTAGACTTGTTAATTTTTTGTATTTTATTGTTTAAGTGAATTTATTTGCTTCAACCAAGCGGTCTATAGTTTTCTTATCTACTACTGTACGTATAACTTTGAGCTTCAGATCAGAGCACACTGGTATTATTCTTCCGATTCTGTAGAGAATTTTGCTGGTTTTACCGAATTAGTGTCATATTCATCACTTCGTATAACCTTTATGCACCATATATGTTTCAACTTCATCAACACTGGCCTTTCAGTTTGACTGGTTACTAATTGTCTTCAAGTTAAGTATTTCTGGTTTCATACCAATCACTGTGTAGTTGAGTTCTTTCATTTTATTTTACTTGAGCTTACTTCTATCGTTGCTAGTCATGTCATTCGCTTTGTTCAATCAAATATTAGTGAGGAATCGTTTCTTCTCACAGTACGATTTACAAATTAATATGGAACTGAATCCTACCATGGCGTGAGTGTTATATAAGTATGAATAACTATGATGTACGTGTCCCGTTGAAAAGATGAAGAAGATAAAACGTTCTTCTGAATGGAACTTACGTTTGCCATCGGGAAGGTAAATGGTACCTAACATTGGACAAATTTTGAATCATTGAGAGAAATTTTTCGCAGAATAACTTAAAATCATTCAGTGGTCTAAGTTCTAAAATGACAGACTAAGTGGGAAAAATGTGTTTGCGCTCTACACTTCAAAGTGTCTGACCATAGATTTACTTATTCATTCAATTTATACGGAAATAAAAAAGCAATGGCGGTTTAATTAAAATACACAAAACAACGGGATTAACAAAGGTGATGGAAGCACTATGATTCAATCAAATGCACCCATAATTATGCTTTGTGAAAACAATGAAATTTAACCTTTGCATACCCTAACCTAATTGATCTACTGAAATACAGCTCTAGCTGTTCCTTAAATTAGACCTGCATTGTTAGTGCACGAAAATATTGCCATGAGACTTAGCATACTTCAGTGATCCTTTTCTTAGTATATTAATATGATTTTGTCCCTTACTATCCTCTTAAATTTCGTATACCTATATTTTGTTGATTATATTTGATACCGCACTCGACCATTTCCATTTAAATTATGTCTACAAGTAAATGTGTGATCAAATGTTTATAAAAATATTGTACAATTTTTCATTTTTCCAATAAAGTCCTTCATTAAATAATACTACTCAAATCTACTGAAGTTTCAAATTGGTTTTAGACTTAGCACTATTGGAAAAAATGCTGTCAAGCGAACATCCCACTGTCTACAACAAATTTATGTGCATAATCCACCTCTGTTTCAATCTTCCTCTTATACCCTTCCACAGGGAAAAGATGTAGGGTCACTTTATCGAAGCAATGAGTTATGGCTTGACGATATAAAACAATTTCGACATGCATATTCTGACGATTGACAGATCCGTTCTGTTATTCATGTTAGTCTTCATAGACTTGAGGTTTAGAATTTTTCCTGTCCTACTCCAAAATGTCAACTCTGGTAGTTTCCGTCTAACGAAAGATATACAGAGAAAACACAAAAGCGATACGATAAATTATGCATACGCTCAAAGTAGATATCGTCTATAAACTCATTCTGGTACTTGTAGCGATTCGCAAAAACAGTACGACGCATAGAAATATGCTTACTTGTCTTTGGACCTTGATTTTTATAAAGTTACATGTTTTAGTCACCAAGTGAGCGTCATAAACAATTAGAACAAATAACGGAAATAATATTGTTTAGTTTCAAAGGCTGTTAACTTGTACTAAATGAACGCAAACATATAGAGGTTTACTGCCTTTCTTCATCACACCCATAATTTGGACTAATTCCGTCAAATTCTCAGGTCATCTCATTCGAGTGACAGATATGTTTGCCTTGACACATGAAGGCTACTTGAACAAAAACTGGTGAGGTAATCGGTGGTGCAAAGCGTACATCTAAGAAGAAACACTTATTTGATGGTTTGATTCTTTCAGAGGCTTTACAATTCGATCTTCTATAACAAAAGATACTGTTCAATTTATTTACTTTATAAACAGTATATTAAAACGTATAGCCGTGAACAGTATTAGAGAAACACTGTGGGTGAAACTGTCTCTGAAAAGTGAACGTCAAATTGAAATCATTCTGATGGTTACATGAACTGTGGTGAACAAACTACAACATATTACGACGTGAATATGAATTGAAAAACAGAACTATTTGAGTCGTGATTAGGTGATAAAAACTTCACTAAAATTTACATCACAGACGATCAGGGCGAATTCATCTGCAAAAATGATTATGACAGTATTTACTGAGAATGAAAACATTTTGCCTATATAAAAATGGTGTCATATACTGTGTTAACAACAGAACCTGTGTTTCACCAAATGTGAGGTAACCAGAATAAAGGTTCTGTGTACACCTGGGAAGTTGTCAGATTTTTGTCGAATTTCACCATAAACACCCTATTAACTGACTATTGTTGAATAATTTCCAGTGTGAAACATAATCATTCCATGGTATATTGAGAGGGGGCAGTGGGTTGACCAATTCAAAAGGCTTTTCAGTAGACTGTCCCCTCCAGCTCGTCCTGAAATACCACCAACAGCCAATGGACACCGTTCCTTAAACAAAACCTGGAATCTTGATTGCAATCGTGCTACTGAAAGCAAACTGGAAGAGCAGTGGGACAAGACTAAACCCTTCCTACATCAATGAAAGAGAGGCCACAGACCAGAGAGAATATGCTGACGCCTTCATTGTAAAGAGTTTAGGAAGAAAGAATGGTACCTTCTGATTGGAAGAAAGAATAAGCTGACATTAGTTAGAGAACCACTGGAAAACCTGGGGGTACTGGACTGCTGTTTCGTTCTAGTTTAGGACTCAGTACGCACCCACCGGGATTCTAACTCAGGACTTTCCGGTCACAGGGCGATCACTCAAATGGGTGAAATGTTGACTGAACTTTGTTTGTAACAGAAATAAGAACACAGTAGACGAAATTTCGATTTGCAAACCCAGTAATTTTAGCAAACATAATTTTTTGTGACTGAACGCTGAAGTCTTGTTTGGTGTATTACAGGAAATAACACGTCACGCGAGTGAATACATCATTTTGCATAGGAAATAGGACGTCACAACTTAGCTGTCTTTCATTATTTTGCTCAGACTTCAAAAGCTAAGTATATTTGCCTGTTTAGGTGCAAACGGAATAAAACTGGGGATAATACAATTAGCTGTCCCTGTTATGGTGTGCATTCACCCATGTATCCACAGCAGTTCATTTTTCCGTTTCATTTACACTTCACTACTTCAAAATGATACATACGATTATTGATGTTAACATTCAGTGATTAAACTAAAACTGACTAGTAAAATTATCATATTCGCTTTTCCTCATATAATAAAAATAAAAATTTGTCACGTATTTATTACGTTTATCAGTTTTGGAAAGTTTAACTCATTAATTGACTATTGGTAGTATTTGTAGAAGTGGACGCCTAAAATGTCCTGGGTAATGTTTATCTTCAGTAAAAAAACCGCAATGCGTAATTGCTGACTCACTTTCTGCACTCGACATTGTATGACTAGCTGATTGGTAAAAATAAAACATAAAATGCAATTACAAATTATCATCTACGGAAATACTTAATGACTTTCGTGCTGTTATATATATAAACACGGTTACCTCCACTGAATTTACGAGACTATTATAGGTGCATGTGATTAATCCAATTCGCTTTCATCACGCTTAATAAACATATTGTTTTGCATATTTTATTTCACATGTCTTGTTCCTCATTTTCATGTGAATTCCACTGACAAGAAGATGTGTGCTGAGATTCTTCATATTGAATTTCATAATTATTTCTTACTAAATCCGTTTTAGGAATTGAGATCACTGAATGATTTTAAGTTGTTTTACACGTATTTTTCATTTCATGTGATACACAATTCATTTGAAACTTCCCTATAGGAAAGCCTAAACTCAAGGCATGGGTTTCACCGACAAGATACACACCTAAATTCAAATGGAATTCATTCTAATTTGAAGTCATTGGAGATGCAGTATTCAACACGGATGAGGAAGTGTTGACTCAACAAAATATACAATGTGAGAAAACATTAGGATCAGGCTGAACGCCTCTAAAGTACCTGTTGACAGACTACCGAAGAAAAACTACAAATGACAGAATCATTGCTAAATTCGGGGACATCAAGAAGCATCCGTGAAGGAATCTGCGAAGCTGGACTCTGGAAAATTCTGAAAGCTGTGGAGAAGGAAAATTGTAAGGCCCTCTGAGAATGGAAAGAAAAGACGAAGACGGGAGTGACTCTCCACAGACACTTGCAAGCTTATAAAGAAGGAAATAAAGAGGAAACAGAAGATGAACTAATGCAGAGATGAACATCAGAAAGAGGAACAGAGCTCAGTTTACAACCCACTGAACAAAGAAGTCAAGAAGATTGCTAGGGAATACACACCCGCAAATGAAGAATAGGCTGTGAGTAAGAGGGACCTCAGAGTATTATACTAGATAACGAGCTTGCTATCCTGGAAGAAATCAACATAAACAAAACCAATTAAAGATGGTGAGTGAAACCAAATTTCGAAAGAGGAGAAATAGTGAAAAGGCTGGGCTGACCAATTTAAACGTCTACCAAACTGACCATAATCTGCGCTTTGTCTAGATTCACCTCTCGTGCCAAAAGACCTGTTAGCAGACAGTTGTCATTCTGCGAAAGCAGAAATTCTGAATGCCAAAAGTCTAGTTAAAACCGGAAGTCGGTTGTACCTACCACAATCTCCGCGTAAGCATTAGGAGTTAGCTATGCATCTTACCAGACCTGCTCACCGCAATATTGCAGTAGGCATTTACTGAAGGAAAGCTAATTGTAGACTCGAAGTAGGTCAACCCTATAGAACTCCCAAAGGAGGACTGGTTGTTCCGTTGCAAGGACTAACACGGAATCATGCCTCTGTCTACACACAGGAAACTATCAGTTCCTGACATCATATCAAGAATAAAAGATGCTGTGGATGCAGAGCTCCGCCTTAAACAAGCTGGAAGCAGGAGATCATCAGGGGAGTCAGGTGAAACACTATGGATTATCATATAATAGAGCGTATAATAGAGGAAAACTCGGTAACTCAACTTTATATTCTTTAAGAGTGATTCCTGGTGTAGTGTCAAATGTGAAATAATTTGGCGGCTGCTTCATCGCCATGGATGTCTTACCATCCACATGAAATACATCTTTGGTTTGATGATTTTTGATGCTGTTATTATTTAAATCTGGAGGGAACATATAATTTAATTTGATTTTGTGACGTACATGGTATTTGAGTCAGTTATCCAACAGCCACCTTTCACAAATGTACGACTGTTTGTTTTGTTTATTTAGTAGGCCACTTTACATCTATTTCACAAGTCACTGTGAATAAGATAACAATCAAATGGTTTCTTTGTGAAAGTGTGATCAGCATTATTCAGTAAGCGAAATGATATCTCATGGTTATTAAGCTCAATAGTTACAAGGACCTACCATCCGTAGGTTGGCTTAAATGGTTTTCTTTCGAACTACCTGCATTTATCGAAAAAAATGGCCCAATTGCAAAGGAAAATTTCTATGAAAACTCAACAAAGAAAATAAAAGCCAATAAGGTTGTACACTTTCAACATTACTTTTGGTTTTTCCCTAACAATTTTACATTTTAGGCATTGCAATTTGGGGCAGAATACTTAAAACATACACTTATGACTAACGATCCAGGTATGCCTGCTAATCTGATCGCAGCGGATCGTCCTTAGTGATTGTTACTTCATAGAATCATACACCAGATAATTTGGATAATTTAAAGATTTTCAAATGAAACCGACGATTACCGTACGTTGTGCAGACAAACATAATGCAGTTTAGTGACACAGAGAAATGCCTACCCTCGATTGATATTGAAAACTGAAAGTAGCAACTGTCATCTTGTATTATTCCAAGTAGCTTCCATTGATATGAGATGTTTCATATACCTCTTGAGGAGCGGGTCAAAATTATTAAGTGCTTTGCAATGGATGATTAATTGCATTGGGATTTTATATGTGTCTTAATAAGCACTTTTGAACATATTCTTTTCGACGACCACATTGGAACATTCCATTGGTTCTACCTATACAAGTGTCACCGCAACTGCAGGAGAACTTGTAGATACAGTTTGAGGTACAGTCTACAGAATTTCGTCCTTTATTCGTAGGTACAAGGATCGAAAATCTTCGGCAAGTAAGGGAAAGAGATGCGACATAGAATGTGAGCTTGATGGCTGACGGACGTTTTTGAGCTGTCAACTGCATAATTTGATCACGCTTATTCACCACGAAATTTGTCTTCTTAAATGCCTTGTTCAAATTTATCAAAGAGATTTATCTTTTTAATATATATATATATGTATATACAGAAATAATTATTTTATGTGATAGTATATGACCACAGTTAAGTTCATTCAGCTGCTTTGGCTTAACAATAGAATTTCTAGGAGACAGTTTTCTCAATATGCATGTAATCAAACAAAGAAGCACAAGTGCTCAGGAGACATAAATAGAAAATTCGACTTATTGAAGCCACTAACTTGTGTAATGGGAACAGTTTTTACTTGAAAGTGAACATCAGCTTGATAAGTGAACTATGGTGATGTGGAGTTATACTAACCCCACTATACTGAACGGTGCGTAAACTCTAAAATAGATCTATCCAAATTGTGATTACTTGACGAGATCTTTGCTTAAATTTCCATCATGTGGACGGCAGAGATAACTTCATTGGTCAAGAAGGATTGCAATTAGCATTCTCTGACAATGAAATAACTTGGTTTACATAAGAATGTAATCAGATGCACTGTATTTGAAACACAATCTCTCGTCGACTGAATGCAAGTTGAACAGGCAGAGGTTTCAGTGTGAAGCAGGAATATTGTCAAAGTTATTTCACATTTCGGCATTCATATTATTGTAAATGAATATTGCGAATAACTTTTCCATATGTTGCATAAAATAAGTTCACATATAATTGCCTCCATGTATGCTGACAATAGTTTTCTTAAAGTGGTTCGTTACGTGTGCATATCACATGACCAATTATACACAACAGTATATTTAATTATTTAAACTCACCCATGTCTTCTGAATGAATGCGACAAATAAAGTCGATAAATTAAGAGTAGAAATGAGTTGAAAAAGAAAGAAGGATAAAACCAAAATATCAATGAAAGATACAGAGAGAACTGGGAAGTTTCACTGGTAAAACTGCACTGCAAAATGAAATCATTCTTTTCACAAGTAAACGGATTACTCCACACAAATTATCTTCCATTTAGTATTTACTTGGACTGTGGTAAACATTTAAAGCAATGCAAATTGAAAGACAGAACTGCTTAAATCGTGATAATATGAGAGAAATTGCTGAAATTTGCATCACATTGACGATCAAGGTGAATACACTTGTTAAGAAGGATTACGAAAATATCAGATGAGAAAAAATACTTGAGGTGTACAGAACTATGATCAAAGCAAAATCTGTGCTTGTCCGGATGCAAATTGAGCCAGAAAGAAATGCTTTGTGTAAGCCTGGGGTGTTGTCTGATTTATGACTAGTTTCCACATAAATACCCTTGTAGTCGACTATTGTTGAGTAACTTTCCATGTAATAGATAAATGGTCCACATATGACTGTCTCTACTGAAAGAAGACAACAGGCTGACCAATTCAAAGGATACTAAATTCGACGATCACGTTAAACTCGTCCAGAAAAACCAACAACAGTCAATGGACACTATTCTTCCAAAAAAGCGGAAATCTTAGATGTAATCAAGCTACTGAAAGTCACGAAGGAAGGCAACAGAACAAGACAAACTCCTACTTAAGCACTTAAAAAGGAGCCAGAGACCACTGAGGATGTGCGGACTACATGAATGTAAAATATTCGGGAAGAAAGTGAGTTATTTGCTGATTGAAAGAAAGGTTCCGTCTTCAAACTACCATAGAAGGGCAACTTAGGGCTGTCCAAAACTGGCGTGGAATCTTGGTCTTGTCCTGATGACGTTAAATAATTTCGAAGGGAAATGCCTGTTCTGTCGATGTATATTTGTTCCATTGAAAAATTCATGCCGTTATTTCTCCTAGTCCTAGCAGAAGTGAGATATACCATGTATTCCACGTTGTCCCAGTAATATCGACTTTGGTATTTTTGAGCTAACGAAACAATAAATTATGCAAACTGTCAAAGTAGACGTCAATTTAGTCATTATTGCACTTCTGTTGCTTTGCACAAAAAGTGTGAAATATTGGAATTCAGCAGTCACTGCAGGTGAAACTTAATTTATAAATAAAATAGTATATTTTACTTTCAGTCTTGGAATCCACTGGAGAATTCATAAACCAGTCGTCACTCTAACGGGAAATTGCTTTCTTAAGTTTCTAAGGCTTTTCAATTTCGCTACATGAATGAAAGCGAATGAAAGTTTGATGAATGCGATTATTCCCTTTATTATCTGCCTCTATCATTCTGACTAATTTATTTATAAGATAAATTCTCACATTTCATATGCTCTATTATATTTCTGAAGATTTATCAATAGGCTATACATCATGTAATTTAGCTGCAACAGATACTTCAAGAAGGCCTTCACATAGCTTGTAATGCGTCGATCTATTTTCAACTATACGTCGAGAAGCGCAATTATCTTGTTGAGAATTCAGTGGGACCAATATACACTGCACTTGTTTGTCAGTTATCTTAATGATTCAAACCGGAGAGAAAATCGTGAGAAGATAAATGAAAACAAAACACCAAAAGAAAGAAGTCAAAAAAGCTGATAATTTTGGAAACAAAAAACATTCGCTAAAACATTTCATTTGAATTAAATACTCAAACAGGATTATTTAACAATGTTTATCACTAAAATGTCGACTAGCTGCTAATCAATGAAATGATGTATATCAGAAACAAATATGCAATGGCCGACATTTCGATTTACCAACTCAGTAAGTTTAATAAATGTCATCTTCTAACTACTGAAAGATGACTGCATGTACGATTAACTACGGGAAATAGTTGGTCATGCAGATGAATACACCATTTTTACAGCAAAAACCAAAATAGGGATGATACAACTAAGTTTGCATGTTACGGTGTGCATTCACACACATGTATCTGCTGTAGTTCATCTGTCTCTTTTATTTTCAACCTCCCAACTTCATAATTGAGTATTGATGTCAGCATTTTGTGAATGAACTCACTGGCTAGTAGAACGATGTTTTCTTAAATTAATAAAGTGTGAATTTGTCGGCTATCTAGTATGCTATCACTTGCTCAAACTATAACTCATTAATTCACTCTTGGTATTACTTGTAGATATAGACGCCTAATTTGTCCTTGATAATATTTGTCGTCAACAGAAAGAGGGGTAATGGACTGTGAATAACTCGCTTGGTCTATCAGTTACTGATTGACTGACCGCTTAGTAGACACGAATATAATGTGCCATTAGAAACTGTCAGTTGAAGAAACACGACGAGAAAATATTTCTTTCTTCTTTTAGCTGTCCTGTCTAGATGTGGACATGTTGGTTTAATTTACTGCACCATAAGTGAGATGCATGGGATTAAACCAATTCGATTCCATCACGTTTATTTACCCCACTGTTTTTATTTAACCTATGTTGTTCCTCATTGCGACATGAATTTCATTGACAAGTAGCTGTGTGTCGAGATTCTTCGTATTGTATTTATTATCATTTCTTAATAAATCCATGTTTTAGGAATTGAGATCACTGAATAATTTTAATTTATTCTGAATATATTTTGCGTTTCATGTGATATATAATTCGTTTCTGATTTCTGCATGAGAAACTGTAAAAACACATCTAAATTTAGATGGGCTGTATTTGAATTTGAATTCATTGTAGATATAGTATTCGAGGAAGGGAACCAATAATAGACGCAGATGTAGCCTCAGGCAACCATCCAGTTCAAGAAACCCTTAAGATCCAGCTGAACGCCTCCAACGAGCCTGGTGATAAGCCACCGAAGAAAAACTACGAATGACAACATCACTGCTAAATTCGGAGACTTCAGTAAGCATCAATGAGGGGACCTGCGTAGACAAACACTAGAAATCTCTGATACCAATGTCGAAGGAAAACTGTATAGCTGCGAAAAATAAAAAGAGGCAGAGCATGGAGTGGCCCTCTTAAGACATACACGAGCTCATAGTGAAGACGAGGATGGTGAGAGAGAAGATGAATCAATGCAGAGATGAACAACAAAACGAGGACATGAGCTCAATATACAACTCACTGAACAAGGAGTGTAAAAGAGTGCTAAGTAAGACACAAACTCAGATGAAGCAGAATAGGCTTCAGGGACCTCAGAGCATTACTTGAAAAAGCCGGGTTGCAATCATAAAAGAAATCAACATAGACGAAACCTATGAAAGAGAGTGAATGGAACTCAATTAACAAAAAGAAAAAATAAATGAAAAAGTTGAGCTGACCACTTTAAACGACTACTGAATCCAGCATCATCTTCACTTCGTCTGGATTTACATTCATTAGTCAGAGACCTGATAGTAAACACCTATCATTCCAAGCAACCAAACGTTTTGAATTTCTATAAATCTTCTGAAAGCCGGAAAATCAACGAAACCTGCTCCAATTCCTCCGAAAGCTTTAAAATCGGAGCCGTAAACCTCAGCAGACATGCTCATCGCTACATTGCAGGGCGTATAGGCCAAAGGAAATGTACGCGCAGATTTTAAGAAGGTAAACTCTGTCAAACTCCCATAGGAGGACAGCTTGATCTACTGTTATGACTGGCGTGGAATCATCTTTCTGCCTACAATCAGAAGAGAATCAATTTATGTAATTTTGGTGAGACCAACAGATGCTGTGGACTCAAAACTCCGCTAAAAACAAGCTGAACTCGAGGCTTCATGGATGGATCAAATTGCAACGCTATGCATTGTCACTTAATAGTGCAGAGAATAGTGGGCAACTGTCCACTTCAACTTAATCTTCTCTAAAATGAGTCCTGCTGTAGGACCAACTTTTAAGTAATTTGGTGACTGCTTCATTCCTATAAACTTATAACCATCCATAAGAGAAAAATCATTGATTTGATGTATTTGTATGGTTTTATTATTTGAATCTGGAAGCAATATTTAATCGAACTAATTGTTATGATGTATATGGTATTTGATTCAATTGTCCAACAGCCATCATTCACTAAAGTACCACTGTGTATTTTTTTCAGTTGGTGGGCCAATTTACAGCTATTTCATAATCTGTAGGTTTATATTATAAATCTGAAAAAAGATGTTTCTGCTTTGTGAAAGCAGGATCAAAATTGTTCAGTGAGCGAAGTGATATCTTACGGAAAGTAAGCTCGATCACTGCTACCAACCGTCCACAAATATGCTTACCTTCCATACTCTCTTCTTTTGAATGACCTGCATTTATCGAAAAGACATGATTCACTTTCAAAGGAAAATATCCATGGAAATTTACCAAATCAAAAATCAACGCAAATTAGGTTGTACAATTCCTACAATCATTACACTTTTTCCAAAACAGTTTTAGATTTTAGGCATTGCAGAATACTTGAAGCATACACTTAAGCCTATTGATCCAGCTATGCGTGCTCACTTGAAATGAGTGGATCGTGTGTAGTTGTGGCTACTCCACAGAATCATACAACAAATAATTTGGATAATTCAAAGATCTCTGAAAGAAACCAAAGCTTACTACGCGCTGTGCAAACATCATACTGCAGTCTTGTGACACAAAGAAACGCCCATCCCTTGATAGATTTTGAAAACTGAAAGTAGTGACTGTCATCTTGTAATATTCCGAGTAGCTTCCATCGATGTGAAACATTTTATATTCCTTTTGAGAAGCAGCTGGAAATGTTACCTACTGATGATAATACTTTAATTATCGAGCGATTTTGAGGTGAAAGATATCCGCAAGTCAGTTGATTATCATCTCAATTGTGTGTAGTTCAAGCGTGAAGTTTGTAAAACACTTTTCTGAATAATGTGTGAGTTAATATACGCTTTCGAACGAATCGAAAGTGCCTTGTTGGATGTTGTGAAGTGTAATTATGTGGGATAACAATTCATCCGATGACACATACTGAACACTTCCACGGAACTTCTGAGAATGTGACAATGCCAGTCCTCACTTACTAACTGTGCAGGTAGTGATGTTTCCATTATGCTCTAAGAAGACAGTCATCAAGATTTTAGTCACTCATGTTACTGTTTACTACTTGACGACTGATGTATCGTTTACACAAAGGAATCAATAGTGGATATCTTGTGTTATCAAACTTACTTGCTGGAGTTGAAGTTGTTGTGGTGCCTTAATTTCAAATGAAATATTTCCTGAGGTTATCTGTCAAATATCGTTTATTGAAGATAACTATAATAATACAATTATTTGCATATATGTAAGATTTACGTAGTGCATTTCCTTATTTCTGTTTCACAATCCCCGTACAATACAACCACTCAGGCATTACATATGTGGTTAAAAGTTCGAATTCGCAATCAAGTATGTGGTTCTTTACTCCTGAAGGCTCAGTAATAACTTCAGTTTCAAACGACCACCTTAATGTTAATATTGATAACAGCACAAGTGGTTGGGTATTTATAACCTCCTGAGTCATCTGACAGTTTAAACCATGAAATTGACCCACAACAAAGCGCATTACTATCTACAGTCTAATCATGATTATTATTATTCCTGTTTACTACCTGACCATTGATGAATCGTTTACACAAAAGGACTGAATATTGAATATCTTGTGTGATCAAACTCACTTGTTGTTGTGGGAGCAGGTGTGGTGGCTGAATTCCAAATAAAATATTTTCTGTCAGATGTCATTTATTGAAGAAAACTATCATAATAAAATTATTTACATATCGTGTAAAATATGCTCAGTATACATCTTTATCATTTTGGGACAGAACATCTGTTTCTCAATTGCCATACTCTTCTAACAGCTGATTCTGATCATTCAATATGATATTCACGGGGAATACCACATTTATACAACTTCTCGAGAGGAAGCTTAAAGTCTTATATTTCTGTTTGAAAGAGGGTATGTAATGATTGTTCCACATCGCTTATAATTAACCTTGGACTAGTGAACAGATGCTGGTATTGTGGCGAATTCAGGCGGCCTGAGAAAATCTGAAATACAAACACATTGTCGTGAAATTATATTTATATTAATACTTCCTATGAATAACAACACCCGAATGTTACAATGAACACTATTTCCGTTTGCTTGTTTTGAATGAAATCCAAAAATTGGGTAGTCCGCATATATTATAATTCATGTGTTCCATGTGTACAGCGAGGGTAAAAGCAGGAAAACTTCAATAAATATAATGCTAAGAATCCTAGAGTTTCTTGTTTTAGTTAGATTTGATTTCTGCTGAAATTCTTCCAGTTGATGTCTCAGAATACATAGTACTCACCAGCCACTCAGACACACTTAACTCAGTTAGGTGATCAAACATTTAGCCATTTATATGGTCTTGTTTTCCGGGAACTTATTCAAGACTTCCAGTTCAAACGAAGAACTTGATGTTGGTATTATTAACAACCCAAGTGATCGATTACCTGTAAGCTTCTGAACGACCCGACACTTTAAAATATGCCATTCACTGGAAGTGATGCACAATACAGTGAACAATTCTTCTATGGAATTCAGGGATGCCAAAGGTATAATTTCAATGTTTTGATAGAGTCAGACAAATGGTCCTGACTCCTGTTTCTAAGTGTAATAGGCCAGAAAAAATACAAACGTTTTTAGTGATTCTATAAAAGGATAGTTTATTTTCTTACCTGGTCCCGGTATTAGTTGAAAATAAATTTATGAGGAGTTAGCTAGTTTCATTAGGTTTAGCTACTGAAGTAATAAATTGTCTCAATTACGATAATCACTATAGAATCATTTGCTAAAATGGATGAGGAATTTACAAAGTCGAAAACGGTTAAGCAAATGTCTGGCAAATAGTTGTATTGCAAATATAATCTAGCTGCATAAGTTATTCTCAAGAAATCATATTTCACACTCCATAGCGATTGTAGTATACAGCAATTCAGTGATTTTTGTTGAGAAATATCAGTCAATTCTAATGCGAAAACAAAGGGATTATCCATCGTATTAGTTCAGCTATGGAGACTTAGCTATTTTTTGAAGTAATTCTTTACAGATTGTGATCTTTGTGCAACCTAAACATGTTTAAGTGTGTTTAAGTGGAACACGAACTTGAATTAAGGAGTTGAGGATCCGAAAGTGACAGGGAGCCAATCATGTCAAGAATGAATGTAAGTTCGTAGACACATGTGAAGCTAAGTGAATATGGATGCAGAGTGTTCTGTGCAACGGAGATTCAGCCCTGATTACATATGCTCAGCTTTGAAAGAAAGAATTCAAATAATAATGATGGTAACAGTCTCTCGAAAAGGTCATTTTGTGTTTTGGTGCAGATATTTATCATACCTTTTTCGATATACATAAAATAAATTAAACATTTTATCTACTCCAAGACATAATTTCTCATACTTCACATTCAAATTGACTTTTCATTATTTATAGGCATATAAGGCGGGGTTGATTTAGCGGAATATGCTTCTTCATCTCTGAGACTCTTAGATACAGAGTTAAGAACTTGACTCAAACATTTTCTGCTGCACTGTGTTTAGAAATGGTTTCCGCCAGGTATGTGACGCTTATCAGCGATACTTAACACTGTTTGTTTCACTTACTCTGATATTTAGTGAAATACTCTACATCTAGACTTCCTATGTAATGCAACCTGAGTTAATCTACTGAATCATCTTTCAGCAAAAACTTTGGTATGTCTATAAGTATCACCTTGACAGCAGACTTCTTGTGTAAGTCCCATGGTATCGTGTTGCTTTGACTTTTTTATTATTACATCTACTATATTGCTGCGAAAACGTCTTCGTAGTTGACGGGGGATTATTTTGAATATATGTCAGTTTTGTACATCTCTGAATAACATACGCGTGTAGGTAAAACTTTAAAGTGTTAAGAAAACAATAAAATACTTTACTCACTCAGTTCCTTAAATTTCTTCCTTACTATTTTGTGACGAGAGAGTTTTAATTTATGGAAATTATGAAAGGAGAGGTTACAATCAAGGTTTCACTTTATTTTAAACAAAAATGTAGTAGCTTCAACTGAGCATTCAGAAAACCTGAGTGTATTTCCGTCAGAGAAGCATACATTTGTAGAAAGTTTGGAAGTAGATAAATACAGCGCCTCAGAAGTTGAGGCGGTTGGTTGGAAAGCATTTTTTGACATAGGTGGATAGCGGATAATAGCGACGTTCTCCCATCATTCATCTAATAGTATTCGAACTCCAAATCTGTTGACAGTAATCTACACATTCCTTCAAAGTAAAGGCACTTAATTTGCATGCTACGTGACTTTATGAATAATCTACCGGAAATCTGATCAAGAAGAAAAATATCACACAAAGTCTACAAACAAGAAGTAATGTACATTTTGCAAAATGACTTCAGTACAAGTGTAGTAATCTTGACTTCAGTTAAGCAAACTAATGAATTCCTCTTAAATTCACTTAAATGTACAATATTATATGAAGCGTTTCAGTAAGGTAGTTGAAGAGAACATTGCTAAACCCAATAATACACACTATTTTAAACTCAGGCCAATCCCAGTCAACAGAATTAAAATTGACTTACTCTCTTGCGCTACAGTGATGTAGTGCAACATTGAAACCAGTAAACAAAGATGATTACACGTATATTGAAATCAATGTTGAATATGTTTCATTTCCTCAACATCGGAATAACTAAATGATATCAGTTGACTGTTTACTTCCATCATCGTTCAATTTTATGAAAAATACTGATATCATGAATAATATTGACAGATAGATGAAATTAACTGTTACTCATATAGTAACCAATTAATTCACATACCTAATTCAACTGAGAAATTCAGTATTTCAGAAAACGTTTTGAGTGGAGTGGAGATAGTTAACTCATGACAAAATGTAACGGAGAAAACAATTTCACTTGCTTAAGCGGATGGCAACAGCATTCACTGACAATGAAATGAAATACACCATGTTCAAAACACAATCTGTGCTATACCAAATGCAAGCTCAACCAGATAAAATTTTTTCTGTGAACCGATAAGTTTGTTAAAGCTACATCAAGTTTCACCATAAACAATTTTGTCAATAAATATTCTTACTAAAATTTCTTAGTGTCATACATAAACGGTTCATGCACAATCGCGCCTGAAGACACTGAAAAATACTGATGCATTATTTCATCTTCACGAAGTTGTTCAATATGTATATTCCCTGCATGATTTAATATATACAATAGCAGAAACAGAAATATAAACATACATGCGTATTCTATATAAAGCCGAAATATTGAATTTGACAAAATAAAAGCAAAATGAAGAATGAAAACAACTATAGCCAAAAAGCACCTAGAACTACGAAAAGCACTCAGGAAAATGACATGCAACTGCGTTGTGGAATATAATGTTCGCTTAAGCATAAACGGACTACTTCATAGGGCACAACAGGTTTCCTGTATGAGAATAAGCATAAGGGAAATAATGTGTGGTTTTCTAGTCGTTTCCTCAACTTGTTACAGTCTGATCATAGATTTGATTTCCTCGAAAAATGAAAAATAGATTCGAAAACCGGTGAGTTAAATGATAGTGAATAGTGTGAATCTAGGAGGAAGCAAATATTTGATGGTCTGATGCTTTCAGGGCTCTAAAACTGGTTTTCCTGTGTGGCGAAATATAACTGTCGAATTACTAACATCATAAACGACATATTGTAACGTGTTATTATAAAAGTTATTCGTCAAGATCTGTGGGTAAATCTGTTTCTGAGAAGTGAAAGGCAACTCAGAGTCATTTCAGTGTTTATTTGGAATGTGATAAACAAACTAAAATATATGGACAGGGACATTAGTTGATGATCGGAGCTATTTAAATCGTGATAATATGAGAGAAACTGCTGAAATTCGCATCACACTGACGATCAAGGTGAATTCACTTGCTAAGAAGGATTATGATAGTACTTATTATTAACGAAATATTTTAGGTCTACAAAATTATGGAGCACAACACACTGTGTTCAAAACAAAATCCCTGGTTGTCCAAATGCAAGCTGAACCACAAAGGATGGCTTTGTGGGGTGTTGTCTGATTTATGTCCAGTTTTGTCATAAGTACCTGTGTAACTTACTGTTGTTGATAAATTCTCCATGTGATACATAATCGATCCACACATGATTGTCTCTGGTTGAAGTGAAAGGAGACAACGGGCGAATCTATTCGACGGGCACTTGAATCTAGCATACCCTTCAACTCGTTCAGAAATACCACCACAACATTATTCCAACAGAAGTGTAAATCTTGAATACAATCAAGCTACTGAAAGCTACTGAAACTAAAAACTTCCAGAGCAACAGAAGCCGTATATAGATCACAAGCAAAGTTCCGTGCTGAAACACTGGAGGATCAGGATACAAAGTATATCTTCACTGCAATCCTGAGGAAAATGGCGGAGGCACAAATCAACACTGGAGAAGAGCTTAGCGTTGAATAGCACTGGAACAGCCTGAAAGCAGTGTACAGTCAAACCTCCATGGACGTTCTAGGCAGAAAGAAGAGACAGGACAAACAGTGACTCACTACAGATATATAGAGAGAAGGATGGTGAAACGAAAGATTGTCAAGTGCATCGACGAGCAACAAAAACAGGAGTTGAATGCGAGCTAAAATACAATCGACAAAAGAGTAAAGAAGAGTGCCAGGGAAGACAAAAGACACTATCATGAAACTATGGCAAGTGAAGCAGAACAAACTGCAGGCAAAGGAGACCTCGCAACACTCTATCAAAAAGCAAGGTTCTTATTGGGGAGAAGTTCAACATAAATTAAGCCAGTGAAGGATGACAATGGAAAGTCAATCATCAAAGAGGTGGAGCAAAGGGAACACTGGGGTTAACACTTCAGAAGATTTCTAAATCGACCGCCACCTACAGCGCGCCAAATAATATCAAAAGTGGAAGCAGAATCACCGGTGGATACCAACCCTCCGACGAGAACAGAAATCATAAAGGCAATCAAGATGCTAAAAGCTGTAAAAGCTGTAGGACCAGATGGAATCCCAGCAGAAGCATTGAAAATAGACCCAGAGATATCAGTCGACTCGATGACACCATTACTGGAGAAGGTTTAATAAGAAGGCAAGGTACCTGCCGATTGTAAGAAAGGTTACCTATTCAGACTGTCAAAGAGAGGAGAATTGGGTCAATGCTAGAACTGGCGTGGAATTATACTCATGTCCGTCCCAAGTAAAATAGTAAGCTGCATCAGTCTGGAGAGAATCGAATACGCCTTGGATGAAAAACTTCGACGGGAACAGGCTGAATTCAGGAGAAACAATTCATGTTTCGATCAAATCGCAACAGTACGGATCATCATTCAAGAGAGCTTGGAATGGCAGTCAACTCCCTATCTCAACTGTATTGATTTTGAAAAAGTCCTCGACTGCTTTGATCGAGAGGTGATTTGGCAGCACCTCATCAAACAGTTGTACGATAATGCTGCATACCAAGTAATTCAAAACGGAGAACTCATGAAATCCTTCGAAGTGAAGACGGGAGTCAGACAAGCAGGCTGCCTACTATCTCCAGTAATTTTCCTGATTACGGTAGACTGGATAGTGTGACAGCGGCGGGCAACGAGGAGACAGGCATAAAATGGACCCACACAAAAAACGTGGAGGATTTGCAATTCGCTGATGATATATGTCTGATTTCCCACAAGCTGGAAGATGTGCAAGTGAATAGCAACAAACTGGCAGGAGAAGTATCCAGAGAAGATGGGAAGGACTTCAGGTGAACATAGAGAAAACAGAGGTGATGTAGATTCCTGACAAACAGCAACAGCAATAACAAATGTGCAGCAAGAAATGAAGGTGGATTGGCCATGCCCTGAGAATACCATCAAGTGAGCGACGTCACACACCAGGGCATCGCTGTGGTGGGACCCGAACGGGAAGCGGCGAGTTGGTCGTTTGTAGGAGGGTGACATGGAGTAGGTAATGTGACGAGGAGATGAGAGCATGTAGGCAGACGTGGTGCCAGGTGAAAATGTTCGCAGAGAACCGAAGGCAATGGAAGCGTGCAGCTGAAGCCCAATTTTTCTCTAGGAAATAAAGGAAACGATAATTAGCACAATAAATAAATAAAACATATGCCGATGGAATTTCACCTCTAATAGTCGTCATTGAACAAAGCATAGAATGACAGTCAAACCTCTACCTCAACTTAATCGACTTCGAATATGCCTTCGACAGACAGCCTTGATTGAAAAGTCATTTCGAAACTGATTCAGCGTTGTGTCGTACTCCAATTCTTTATCCAACTCATTCAACAACTATCAATATGACAATGCCACGATTCAGGAAGATGCACAACAGAAAACTCAGCGATTCATTTGAAGTTGAGGCGGAAGTAGGACCACTTCCTGTTCTCATCGATGTAATTCCTAATTCTTTTGCTTTAGATTATGCTTCGTTTTGTGCTTTGAGAAATTGGAGAATGGAATATTTTTAAACGATAATAGGAATTTGAATGATCTATATTTCGTGTGTAAATCATCTCTCGTTATTTTCGCACAAACGTGAAGATTTGCGGGCGAAACTTGAGTAACTGGCAGCAAATAAAGTGACGACGGGTCTCCAGGTTAACTGAGGTTAGACGAAGGTGATGAAGATAAACAACCAGAAACAGCAACAACAACCAGCATTAACCAGCATCAATAAGAGAAAATATGAAAATGAGGTTAATCCCGACACATATCTAGGCAGCCTGGTTTCAACCACAGGAAATCGGAACAGATGAATAAATCAAAGCTTGAATCGGAAGGGCAAGACACACCTTCACCAGTTTGGAAATCTTCTGCACCCAGCCAGCATGAATAAGGAGAATTGGAATTTCAACACGAATATGAAGTCTATGACTACTTCTATACAGGTTAAAAACTTGCAATGCGTTTCACGATAAGGATTCACAGCAAGTTACAGTATTTTGTCTGCAGTGACCTTCGCAGCATAGTGAAGAGCAGATAGCTGAGTGGCAAGTAACTCTGGAGTGATACAAATCAATCAAGAGCCGATCGCTCAACAAATATGCAGGCGAAAATTGAGGTGCATTGATCATGCACACTCTGAAGAGGCCGTTGAATGACATTGCGAGTCCAGCCCTCGAGTTGAACCAGAACGGGAAACGAGTCAGGCGGTTTTCCTTGGATGACATGGATGGGATGGTGCGAGGAGAAGTTGAGAGACTATTGGCAATCCACGGCCCAGCTAAAGAATACCTCAGAGAATAGCATTAGGTAAAGATATGTTGTTGAAGCCCTACGTTCTACTTGGAACTCAAGGGAACAATAATAGTTACTCTTTACTGAGAATAATTCTTAACACTCTTTTCATCTTCCTGAATGTTTTGTTATGTATGTGAACTGTGTGACATATTATGTGCCAGAGAAGATTTAAAATTTTAAATAAACTGCCGCCTTTCAAATGTATTCAAAGTATGATAACAAAATAATAAGCATATGCGCAGTTCAAAATGTGAAATATACTTAGAAAAATGAATTACTTCTGGTTATGGGATAAAATGTGTCCTTAAACATGAGCCAGATTACTTCATACTGCATAACAGTTATCCTGTATGAGATTAAGCGTAAGGGAAATAGTATGCAGCTTCCTAGTCATGTTCTCATCTCCTCTTATTCTAGTAAAATATATGCTCTACTCTCAAAATGAAGGTGATGGTTTCAAAGCCTGATAACTTGATAGGTAGTGTGCATCTAGGAATAGGCAGTTATTTGGTTGTTTGCTCCTCCCAGTGGTTGTCAAATCTGATGAAAAATATTTTTCAAATTATTTACTTTATAAACGGCATAAAGCCGCGTGTTTCCTTTGTTAATGTTCGACAGATATCTCGTGGAGGAATCGCAAATATATGTAATATTCCCAAAATATTCAAGGTCATGGGCTTAAAAGTAAACTACTGAAAAAGCCCAGTGATGGAACTGGTTATTTATTTGCCACAAATTGACGATGAGCAGCAATGTATTTCCACACTACGTCCGCAGGTACATTAGCTGAAATATCTTCATACGTTAGTATGAAGCTTAATGGTTTTATTCGAAACCCCACGTGCAAATATATCTGATTTCTGAGAATTCCAACGTCTTTTTGGTCAACATTTTGAGAATTTTTGACAAGTGAAATTCTTTTCTTATATAGTCAGCAGCAAATTAGAACTTATGTTGGCTATTTCTCTAAAATGTTCATTTTATCCGGAAAACGGTTTCACATGATTACATGGGCTACGAATTATCAGCCTCTTAATCATTTAAAAATATACTTCAAGGGAGAAAATAATTGGACAGATGAGAATCACTATCAAGCTAGGTAAAATTGAAATACGTGATGTAAATAGCCTAGATACATTCTATGGCTGAATGTCATTTACTGTAATATGCAATAATCCAAGGTTCCAGTGTATCTGCAAAGCAAACATTTATCTTGCATTGATGAAATAAATGCTGCCAATAAGCATGTGGTATCACGGAATGTTCCTCCTTTGAGTAAAGAATATCTGTTGTTCATGAGTTCATGTTAAATCAGATAACATAGAAACTTTCGTAAAAGAGATAATTAAAGGAAACCATTTTCAGATTACACCAATTGCGTGACTTAAATCTAGTGATGTGATTTATAACCATGAGGTGAGAAGTTGCACAGAGTCTCATTTCATAAAAGTTTTCAAGGTGAACATGGGCAATTACTGATTGAACGAGATGACCTTCAGTCTTCTTTTTTTTGCTAGAGATAAACAAATGGTCCCTCCATTGTTTGTGGTATAAACTGGTAGACTGTTGAACTCCGCAGACAGCTCAACTGTGACCACTCATCTGATGGTTTGCAATCGAATAATTCGCAACTTCTACATTTAGTTCCATAAATGATACGCGGAAGAGGACATGGTGCATAACAAATATCAGCCAAACAAAAGTCAACCTGACTTGAGCAGGTAGGTGGATGCGAAATTCCTTTTGTAAAGCTTACGACATTTCCGTACAGACATATAATTAAAACGTATTTTGAGCACAGTGAGTGAATAAACCATTTGCGAAAATGTTATACCGTGTAAATTATCACCATTGAATTCTTGGATAAAATTGTTATTTTGCAAAAGATTTCATTCTCTTACTGCACCCTTTTGTCCTCACTTTTAATCTTTATCTCTGCGGTCTTCCATAACATTCTTCGTCGATACATTTTGATGACTAACTCCAGATGAATTTAGTATATTATTAACTTTTGTTCATATATTTACCAATGTACTTACTCACTAGCAGATGAAACGCAACAAAATTCGTAATTACTGGTCTTAAATTATATTTAATATATATCAAAGGAAACTATATTTTCGGTGATATTTACAAAATGCGTTTTGGATGACAAGATACTAATTTATACATCTAAATATAAATTCACCAGAATATAAGGCTAACTTATCGTGAATTTGCAGAAGTTAGAATTAGCGGACCATTGGATAGGGTCCCAGTGGCTTAATGGTATACGAGCTCACCTTGTAACCAGAAGGTCCTGGGTTCGAAACCCGGTGGGTGCTTACTGCTAAACAGTCCCGAACTAGGGCGAAACATCTGTCCATTACTCCCAGGTTTTCCAATGGTTCTCTAACCAATGTCAGCTCGTGATGAAATCCTGTAACCAATCAACCAAATCCCTACGAACCAATACTTGAATATATGAACATCGTTTTGTACACTTCACACAAATGTAAATTCATTGAACTTGCCCAACAATTATTTCACAATAAATAATGGGAGACCACTGTCTCGTTTTTTGTAAAGAAATGAAAGAATAACATTTGAATCGTTGCTCACCTAATTGAAAATTTGTAGTAAATAATTCTGTGGAAAATATACGTAACAAGAGTCTATGATTTCTTTCAAATAATCCAATAAATTATTATCTATAATTAATAGATTATTTGATGGCATAAATATATTTCCACAAATATGTGCAATAAACTCAGACACAGTGACTGTATGTAATTCCGTATTGGCTCTATGTCTTATCAGTTGAAATAATTGTGGTCATTTGCTTATTTTTGAAAAATAATAACCTATCAATTTGGGATATATCTAGTGCACACATTAATCCTGCATATTAGGTGAATAATTATCAGAATATTCTAATGCATACAACCAATCACATTCTTGTTTTTTTTTCGAATAAATAACAAGCAGCAGATTGAACTAGGGCTCCTTTTTTATCATGTTGGAGTGGAATTTACCTTCCAAAATTAACGTATTAATGCAGAATACAGGATAATTTTTGTCGTTTAAGAAAGTGACTGAATGATGCTGATTGCATTTTTCTTTTGTGCCAAAAATGAATTGATGGTACTTGTGTTATTTGCGATGAAGATTGATCGACTGTTGAAGTCTAGAGACAACTCAGCTGCGGCCACATATCTAAATGCTTTCCGATCGATGAAGATTCAGTTTTTACTCTCAATTTATTAGGTGATACTCAGAAGAGGATGTGGTTCATAACGAAGCTCGATCTAACAAAAGCGAATTTGATTAGGGAAGTACACTGTGCACGACAGTTGACTGCATTCAGGTATAGACAGACAACCTATCCACTCCAAGTGCTGTAAATTCGAATAGCCAGATGCAAAGCTTTTCTGAGTTAACGAATCGTTTAGGTAGTTCTGTGTTTGAAAATATACGTAAGACTCCCTATCTCTGGAGTTTAAAGAGAAAATACTTGCTATAGGGATGTGCTGAGTTGTATGAATAAAGAAAACCACATCAATATCCGTTACGTGTATAATATGCCAATTTACATCAACCTATCTTGTTCATTTATCATTCATCAGAATAGCAATACGTGAAGTGTTATTATATGGTATATCACTTTCGAAATGCTAAAAGTGATGATCGATTACTTGAATAATTGTAAATTTGAAATAACTACTGTGGAGAGAATTTGATAATTGCCTCCATAGATGCTGCATGGAAGCCTAAATAAGAGTACTTGATTTTCACTTTGTTCGTATTTCTTAAGAGTTAATGTTCATCGTTGTCTGATAGATCAAATCTATTCTGTTGGAGGAAGTGTCAAAAGCTGAGTCACTGCTTAACCTGACTAGAAGACTGGTTCATTTCGGTGACATGTATACGACTGTGATAATTCTGTCACCCGATACGGCGTGGTTGAATCGCATAAGTTGCTATATTTGTACAAGCAGCGGTTTAATATATTTTCAGAAACATGTTCACTAACTTACCTTTGGCAACTTGATTGAGGAAAACATTTGTATACTACTCCGAAATTTAAGTGAGTTGTTTGAGCTTCATGTTATAAATTTCTAAATACAGCTATGTTGTTTTCATATGCATCGTCCAATCATTCAAGCATATGCTTGTGCAGTCCTAGACTTTCCGCAGTAAACAGAAGCGAATTTACTGTAATCCTATATCAACGGATATATATATATATATGTACGTATGAATTTGAAGCCTGGCAATGTGACGTATGTGCATCGAAAATAAACGGTCAATATAAGTAGACCTTTTGATTTCAAGTGAAAATACAGAGGACAGATCCATTTTCACACATTTTGTGATAACTTTTAAGTCTTTATGCCTGAATTTACTTATGCAGTCCTATTTTCCTTCTAAGTATTGTGATTTTTCAGTAATCAAACTGTAGGCTAGCAAATTACGTCTATATTTTGTAAGCTTCTAACCCATATTTCATGATTAAATATATTTGAAGCGACTTTGCTCACTAGCTAAAATACAGCTGTTATTCTCAATTAAGAGAATTTTAACGAGTATGAATCTAATTCCGCAGTAATATAACAAAGTCATAATAATTACGGTATCCCAGAGAAAAAACAGTCTGCAGCATCTCAACTTTATTTTAATATATATTCACCAGTGTACATTATAGTGGATAATTTAGTTGGAAAAGAAAAATGTATACACATGACGTTTGCTTGACGAAATGCAATAAAGTGAAATGAACCACATCGACATTAACATCTGCAAAATGTGACTGTATCACACTCATATCAGTGAATGGCAGATGACAAGATACTAATTTATACATTTAGAGCAAAACACCTTAGGATAATTAATAGAAGGTCTCTTTTTGTACATCCCTCACAAGTGTAAATCCCTTGTGGTATTCCAAATATTATTTCATAAGAAATGAACAATAAATACCCTTTCTATTTAGTGTAAAAATAGAAGAATTAAACTTCAGATTCTACGTACTCTTAGAAACTGAAAGAATGAAATTGGACAAAATTCGTAAAAAATAGGTTTGTTATGATTGAGTGAACAGATTATAATCCATAGTTAACATACCATTTAATAATGTGAACACGTTTCAGTTAGTTCGGCATATTAGTTCACTATCGGAATTTATATATAACGTGATGTATATTAGAGTAAAGCCAGATGAAAACTTATTTGGAAACCATAATGTCGGCTTGTAGGTTATTTTTAGTTAAAATGCTGCAGCTACCAGAAGCACGATTCGATCTGATATTTGATTTTTCCTGGTTGGTTTTATACGCTTTTTCAAACATTTCTCTATGTTTCACGAAAATACACCTCAATTAACTGCTTAGAATTTGGTGTTTATGTTCATCCAAGAGGTTTTTAGTTCTCACTTTTCATCATTTCACTAGCGCACCATTACGTTGAACTTCTCACTGTGTAGTGTCACCTGACGTGACTACCTATGTGCTGATATTCACAGTTGATACATTGCCAGTAATTAAGTCTCAGATGTTTGAATCCTACCTACAACGCGATGAATTTAACTTAGTCAGCTTGAATGAATTTTACTTAAACTGAGAAACCTACTCACCATTATGCAGAATTTTGTTGTTCACCAGACACCTGTTCGGAATTTATTTATTTATTTTATGGAAGACATAGTAGATATTCCGTTTAAGGAATTCCATTTAGAGTTCCGTTTTCATTCATTTTGACAGGTGATATTCCCAAACTTCCTGTATCAAGGTGTATTAACATAAGATCAAAATGTACATTCACTTTGAATCACTGAGCAGTAAGTTGTCAAAGACATTCCCGAAAGTTCACTTGGTTGTATGCCGTCGATAACATAAGCGACAGATACTAAAATAACTTACACAGGTCCACTTAAGTGTCGAGTGATATCAGAGATGAAAACAATCAAAGTTGTGAGTATATTATACGATGCGGAATTCTTAATGGAAACAAAAATGACATTGGACATCATCACCTCCTTTTCTAAGCAAAACTTGCAACTGTCATATCGAGACTCATAAAAAAGGTGATTTTTAATTGTAAGTGAATTTCATTATTTCTGATAGCGTCAAATATAAAGACTTTTTACCTGCTTGGAATTTATTTCTATTTGAGTTATTATTACAACTTTACGTGTGCAAAAATTTATATTATTCCGAATCATTTTTCTGGTTGTGATCATATAACGTTTATAGAGTTGTTTTGTTCATAATGTTATCAATACGTTCCTGATACCCATTTACTTTTCCTGATCATTTTCTGATTCTTTGATGAGTCTCTAAGCATAATACGTTTCAAAATTCTTACTTACAAAATTCCTCTGAATAAATGCAAAATTTACTAAGCAATGAATCCACTGCCTCATATGCACTGCGGTGAGAACCATGTAGAACCAGTTCTGCAGAAATCGTTGAGACAATAAATATTTCTTATTTAAAACAGAAGAAATTCGGATACTGTGGGTCAAAAATTCAAAGCAAGTCGACGCACAATCTAAAATTCAAAAATGTTACAAATATAAAATATTGAATCACAGGTTATACATATCGTATGCTAAGGCGCTTATCAGCTTGTCACCCTAATAATCTCAACGAAAAAGAAATGAGTGCTGATATATGTAAAGCGAACAAAACAACGTGCTCGTAGATTAAAAAACTAAGGTGAAGCATACGAATAAAGGTAATTTTAAGGTAATTAAAGCATCAATTATATAGTTTAGAGGAAAATAACAAAGTTGAAAAGGAGAATGAAACTTCTGTACTTTACTAATATACGGAAATCATGATTATAAACGTGATTAAGATCCATAAACTCTGTCTGAAACATCATCTGGCAAATAATACTGATTCAGTGTGAAATATCCAACATGAAATTATAATGGAATATGCTGTCATGGATAAGTGAAGGGCTGAGTATACGAGCTTATCTGCCATAATACCATTCACCTACATCACTTCACATATGTATTGTTCAGAATCAAAATAAATGACTGAAATCTGCGGGGATAAATGTAGAAGTTATGTCATCCGTCACGTTTTTGTATGAAAGTAGGAGGTTTAGCATTATGATGAAAGTTTGAAATTTTGTGTATTTGTGAGAGATTTAGAACTTGAGATATTCAGATTGTTTGCTGCCCATTACAGTGATTATCATTGTTTTATTAATCAATATTCGTAAAGAAATGTTTGTGTGACGGTCACATAACAGTTTTAAAACTTAAAACTTCTTTGCATAACATATACAAGCCGATTCCATAGTTTGTTAATCACAGGCTTAAGAGGTTTGATACAAAAATGGTTAGCAAGCTTTTTTATTTATTTTTCAGTGTCTGTTTCATTAGTTTCAAAGTAACACACAAGAGTGACCACAGGAAATATCTCTGAGGAAAACATTCCGTCATACATTTTAGGTGGATCACATGGAATTTATTGTATACATTTTCAGTAAATCATCACAAACTGAGAGCAATTGCAGGATATTTTGCTTAAAGCACCAGAACAAAAGATCTAGAATAATTTCTTTGTACTTGTTTTTGGGAGAGTAGTATTGTCAGTTTAATGCAAAGACTCTGAATAGCCTATTAACTTTAGTAAATTATGCATAAGGGAGATAACTGTCTGCTTCATCTACGTCATTTCAACGAATGAAGTGACTAAGGTTATACTCATCTGGTTGTACACGATATTGTTCAAGTATTTCCTTCAGATTCCTTGTGAATTCGAGGTTGCTTTAGTGAATTAATGAACTAAATTTAAGTGACCTATTTGGTAAGTAATAACTCCATTATAGATAAGATTTTATTTTGATAAATCACACAGTGTTGTCCAGTAATATTAACTGATAACCACGTCTCGAGCACAATCTATTGCGCATAATCATATCAAGTCTCTCACACAACTTTTTACTTCCTTTATATACATGAGTGAAATTGATGATTAGACATTTGAACAAAAATCAATATAGGATAATGTACATTCAGAAACAATACTAGTGTTATCAATCAAATACAATCAGATAGGAAATAAGATGATTTTATGGTCGAAATAAGTAACTTGTAGCTCAAACACAAACTCTTATAAAGGCTAAATGATAAAGATTAAGAAATTGTGATTGAAACATCCAATAAAGCTAGAGAAGCAACATTGAATAAATCAGTAACCACGCTAATATAGAAATTCAATAAATTATTACAAGAAAAGAACGGCACAATGAACGAAGTTGACAACAATATTTCATCTTCTATTGACAAAACAAAGTGGGTAACTAACCACTCATCAAGAGAATTCAGATCTGGTGAGATAAAACTGCTTGAAAAAGGATTAAATTTCAATGTAACGGGTAGCAGACTAAAACCAGATGTCATCCCTAACATACAAATAGCAGTAAGTTCATTAGACAAGACGACAACAGGAGAGGCTCGAACTCAATGTGCATTAACTCTTAAGAAACAAAAGAAAGCACAGTCAGACTCAAAAACATCGGAAAGACTAGCTCTAATTAGTCTAAAACAGGATAAAAACATCGTCATCACAAAAGCTGATAAAGGAAGCTCTACAGCAGTTTTGGATAAATCTGCCTATATCAAGAAAGTCACTTAACAAATTGAGACGGGTCCATATGGGGAAATTATGTAGTCTGTAGATACAGTAATGAATAAGATTAAGAAATCTACAGCGTATTTAATACGCAGAATGAAGCCGTCACTGGGTGAATCCAAATGGTTTAATTTAATGCCTAAAACTAATAATGCTAGTAGAATGTATGGCTCTATTGAAATACGTAAACCAGGTTTCCCCATACGACCAACAGTAGATTTCAGAAATATAAAAGCATATGAATTATCGAAACACTCAGCTCTAATATTATGCCCCATTAGAAATAGCTCAAAGTCTATGCTAACTAATTCATATGAGATGAAAAATAAACTAAATGACATTCAATTAGAGAATGATGACAAAATGGTTAGTTTTGACATGCCTAGTCTTTATACTAATATAAAATCAGTATGGCTTAGTTAAGTGTTCAACAAACCGAGCGGTAGCACTAAGTGGTACAAGCAAAGACCTAAACAATGAAATGAAACAGATAAAAAGGCGTTGGTGTTGAGTAACTATCCAATAAAATTCATTAGCAATATCAAAAATCTCAAAAGCAAAGTGAAAATAATTGTGAAACTAATAATGAAAAAATAAGTAAGAGAGAATATAAGGCATCTACAGTTATACCATACAAGGAGAGTACATCTGAGACCCTACGTAGGATACTTAATAAAGCAGGAATTAGAGTGGCATTTAAACCTACAAACTCACTCAAGGACAAGCTCAGTAGGCTGAAAGACTCGGTGGACCCGATAAATCAAAGTAATATAATTTACAAAATAGCTTGCAATGACTTTGGGGTCAACTACATATGTCACACTAGTAGGTCGGGGGTAGTCAGATTGTCGGAACATAAGAAATTAGCCAAGGTTAGAATGACTGATCCCGCGAAGATAAGTAATTTAGAGAAAAACTCAGTGATAGCACTGCATACATTAACACAACCACACAATATGGTGGGACAGAATCAAAATTCTAAAAAGTAATATAAGTAGGTGGAGAGAGGGGTTGACTACTGAATCCTGGTTCATCGAGTCTACACACAACACATGCTACAGAAATGACTCAACGCAAATACCAGTGATATGGAAGATGTTATTGCCAGTCAAATCAGAGGAGGATAATAAATAATCTTAAAATTCTTTTTGAATTCACACACATTATAACATTCTAAGAAGTTACTTTTTTTGACCACAAAATCATCTTATTTCCTATCTGATTTTATTTGATTGATAACACTAGTATTGTTTCTGAATGTACATTATCCTATATTGATTTTTGTTCAAATGTCTAATCATCAATTTCACTCATGTATATAAAGGAAGTAAAACGTTGTGTGAGAGACTTGATATGATTATGAGCAATAATTTTGGATGAAGACAATAGTTCAGCAAGAGTCTCTTTTGGCGAATTCATTTTCATAGCTGTACAATCGCAAATATATATGGTTGTTTTGTATTGTGTGTACATTAAATTTGTCAAACGACAACTCATCACTTTTGTTATTACTCTCTTATATCAACATCCAATTCATCTGAACTTACTAATTGTATTTTCGTTTGACAAATTTAATGTACACACACAAACAAAACAACATATATATTTGCGACTGTACAGCTATGAAAATGAATTCGCCGAAAAGAACTCTTCGCTGAACTACTTGTCTTCTGTCTATTAATGTTCGAATGGGAATTTTTCATGAAATCATTTGTGCTACGAAACGTTATCAGTTAATATTACTGGACAACACTGTGTGATTCATCAAAATGAAATCTTATCTTTAATGTAGTTAAACTCTACCACAGTGACCAAGTTTTACACTTATATTAGTAGGTAATAATTGTTTTATTGTTCAGAGAACAATAAAGTGTATGTGCTTATATTCTTTATTTCTAAATTTCTCTTAACGTTCTGCCTAACCTTTTAGGCATCTAATAAGCTAGTATATGCAGCAACTACTCATAATTTTTGACTTATCACCTTATTTTAAATGATTGTCAACTTCATTATTGTTTCAGAAACTTTTTCAACTTATTATTTTGGTGGTGTCGAAGATTGATTTGAAGGAAAGATATTTCACTAAAACAATGAACTCACCTTCGTCTATCAGAAAGGGAATATTTGCAGACGAAGTGAAAGCAAATAAGAAGTTATTATACATGAAGGATTTTTAGTAAATCTATATCTATACTGCCTGATCTCATCCATAGCTGTGCACATATGCAAAGATGGATAACAGGGCACTGAGGCACCACAGTGTCTCCAAACAGCCGTTTAATAAAAATACAGTATTTCACTGCATAATTCCTAATATTCAAAGCAAATGATTAAAATCAAAAATATAGGCGCTCTGAGGAAATTATACTTAAGAAGCCACATCATGATGATGGAAAGTGAATCCTTTACAACCAAATTTTGCATATAAAGTAACCCAGTTGTCCGCTTGCATGTCATTAATAAGTACAGCTAACTTCATGAAAATTGAACAGCATTCAAGCGGATGATCAAAACTTCGAAAATCATTCAGAGGCAAAGATGATGCGGAGAAACTGGAAAAAGAGTTATTCAACAAGCTGAAAACTTTATTAAACAAACACATACTCTTTCATCGAATATTTGATTATCATCAGCGTGTATGAACATATACAACTTGAGTGTATGGGCTACATAAATCTCATTAACTAAACATCTCAGTACATGCAGTATATGGACACTCTTCTAACAGATAATTTTATGAAATTGCTGCAAATGAAAATGTTTGAAGATAACTTCAATGATACCCACTTATTCGCAGAAAAACTGAGATGAAAACATCATCGATGAGACAATGATTTCGCTGAACTTCACTTCCGTATTCAAAAACGTCGCTTCATTAGAGATCATGAATACTATCTGTAAATCACTAATACGAAATTATATGAAACTATACAGAACCTTAACTTTCAGATTACCAATAAAATTATTACTCAGGTTGAAGGTGTGGAGATGGGCCTCCTTGTTGTCAATCTTCTGACAATTAGGTTTGTGAAAACAGTTCACTGACAATAACGATCAACAAAATACGGCTCTACTGTAGCTACACAGATATGCGGTGTACATATCAGTGATGAGAATTTGAATTTATGGGGTTAAGTTTGACTTTTAATGTGGCTGTGAGTAGATAATTGTGTAAAAGTGTCTTCAGGATTCATTACTGTAGAAGAAAGAGATGCCAGAAAATAAGTCGGCTTGAATATCGCCTGTTGTAAAATGAGAACTTTTAAATTGCTGAAATAGAGACAAACGGTAAAGCAAAGTATGACTCACATTTCTGTACTGAAGCGAGAAGAAATACCAGATGAACAGGTGAACAAAATTCATCAACTCATCAAATTATTATCAACAGAATTATTACCATTACTGTTATTATTATTTCGATCTCCACCATGGGATTAAGCAGATCAGCCTATTCCACATGAGAGAAGGTCGAACTTTCTTTGATGGAAAATAAAACATTGAAGTAGAGAAAATCTAAGAATTGAAACGTTTTCATGTGACTGGGATTCAGTCCAAATCGAACAGTAAACACATGTGTTGGATTATTCTAACCGTATTGCGCTTACAAGCTTTCTGATAATAGTGTCATCATACCTCATTCTTTGTCTTAATTACTATTCGGTTGGAAGTGGATTCAGCTCACCGTCCAACTTTCATCAAGTGCTGTGTGACAATCTCCAGATTAGTATTTCGCTTTTGAAGATAATTCATCTTTTGAGTTTCGTGTGATAAAATAAACCCTTGTTTTTGCTTTCTTTCACAATCTAGATTCAAAATGCACAAGTTTGAAAGAAAAGGTTCAGAAAATTGAAGGTGAATATGTGTAGACTGAAAACGCATCATTTTCCAGCTCTCTTTGTTTAAATTTCTTACTCGCTATTTATTAAAATGAAGCTCGAAGAAAGACGTAGTTTAACCACTGGTGATCAGAACTTTTAGAGTCCATTCGAAAATGTGGTGAATGATTGTGTCTCAGCTGTTCAGGGGATGGTTCACACGATCGATTCATTGTACAGTTACATGTGGTGTTCGAATAAGTCTGAGACAGTGTTTCGTAAATTATATACATTTTGCTCTGTTTGACAATATGATTTTCAATACATTTTTACTCAGTTTTTTTGCCACCGCTCTCCTTACTTTTATCTACTACAATATAATGAAAAAATGTCAGACAGAAATCTAGATTGTCATGTTATTTGTGCAGAATTCACGAGTATACAGTGTTAGAATGACCTGAATGTTTGAATAAATTTATTTGTAGGAGATCTCAAGCAGCAGTCAATTATGTTACCAGAGGTATCGCTTAGAATCATGATAAAATATATTGTTAGCAATGGATCCTCAGAGGCAACAAATGTTCGTCGTTCAGGCGATTAATTTCAGTGGGCCTAATGTGAAATGTCCAAACCTTCTTTTTAGCAAGGAGAGATAAAAGTGATTATAACGAATTCTGAAGAAAAATTGTGTTACACCATCTGAGCAAAATAATATAAGTTTGGACAGTTATGAGCAGTCCTCCATAGAATGATTGATAGTTTGTTGGCTATTTGAGAAGAAATCAGTTCGAAAAAGACCTGGTTCAAATGTAACCTTATCAATTCCACAGTCTGAAACATACTAAAAGACGTAAACACTTTAAGATCTTTCCTCTAGCACGAACAATAGTACATCAGAATACTTCATCGTTACCAATATTATTGTCATGGTGTATTCGAATTTAAAGTAAGTGTGATCAAAACCAGTTGAGAATTGACAAGGAAACAATAATGAATATGTGGTCAGTTTAAGTCTTCAATGAATTTAATCGTGGGACATACATAATTCTTCTGTAGAGACACAAAAGTCACGCTGACTTTTAAACAGAGGTTCAAAGTGACAATAAATTCAGAGATACATGAAAATAAATATATCTTACTGATCACCTTAACGCATGATAATTGACTGAGCTTTGAAACAAACTTCGGTGGTGACGGAATTTGTGGCTGCAGTCAACCTGTGAAACACAACTTTGGACAAAACGTCACGAAGAAAATTATATGGCGCTTCTATGTAGATGACGCTAGTAGCATTTTCCTGACTTAACAAGAAAATGGTAGAGATCTGCGAGTTAAACATTAGTTAGGTAACTTCAGGTTTTGATTCAATTAAATGAATAATTCTTCCCGTCTATTTGTAATTATGTGTAGTGACCAATGCATAACAATGGTTTTACGTTGGTTGACCACTATCAGAAGCTAAGTGAAAACGATATTTAAATGAACTAGCACTCATTTCACCAGTCTGAAACCGAAGTCAAAAAATGTTTCCCGTCTGTCTGTTTTCAACATAGAACTTTGCTCCGATGTGCAGCATTTCAAGTCGCCACACTCCATGTAGAACACAAAGCAAGAGGAGAAATGCAAATAGAGACAGTAGACAGGGACATGAGACAAAAGGAATAGGAATGACGAAGAATATTTTTTTCATTTGAAATTATAAGTCACATGGTGCGGATTCATCTGCGCTATCACTGAGAACGATTTTGAGCCATATAACCGATTGTCACCGAAAAATGTTTTAATTAATTTACACTACATGACTTTCACTTTTTCAGCCATTTACCGGATGAGATTCTGACGAAATAACTGAGACGCTTTGACTGATCAGCTACACAGTTAATCGGATGTCGTCAACAACTCTCATTTTAGTTAACAGGTTAACAGTGGTCCTTAAGCCAGTTAGTTTTGGGTTACAATCCCGTCTCACATACGTCAATCTGCTACGCTGAGTAATATCATCAGCCCTCGTAGAATAAGTGTAATTCATGGCCTGGTATGTGACCGATCTGTCCCAGGTCAGCCTTCCTATGCAGAGTCAACAGTTATTCTTCACACATTCAGTGCACTTTGTTTAACGAGATAATGATCTAATTTTCACATGTGAGCAATTTATCATGGTCTCCGTATGTTTGATTTGCTTTCATGTTACTGGAATTTCTTTAAATGTCTAAATATTTTGAGGTGATTTATGGTGAAAAAATATGCCGGTGACCTGAGCACCGAAATACATTCATCAAATCAGTAATATAGCGTCATGCTTGTTGCTTTGGCTGCATCAAACACTTTATTTAGAAATCTCGAGCAAACTTCTGTAGGAGAAAAGTCGGTTCTTTTTAAGCTATTCAAGTGTGAGTGACATTTCACTGTTAGAAATCCACTCCCATTTTTACGTCTGGATGCTCAGAATAGTGTCAAATTCTGCTTGAAATTCTGACCGTATAAATGTCAACTGTGAATTTATGCATACCTGTTTCTTCTGAATAAATCAAAGAAAATGAACACAGTTGAAAACTGAGATACATTTCTAGGGGAATCACTGATAATGAAGCCTTGAGAAAGGTGGACATTTCTGGTTGATAATGACCATTGGTTGAATTAAAAGGGCGAATTTAGTCATATTTGTGACTGCTTCCTATCCGATAGTTTCAAATCTCAAAGGATTATCATGAGCAGTAGCTACTTACACTTCTAATCTCCATGAATCTAAATAATATGACGTTAATCCTTGGGGATCGTTGAAGCATCCGTACTATAAGCCTCCATTTGAAAAAAACCAATCGATTGGGTCCGGCAAAATAAATAGTCCTTTTTTATTACTATTGTTTCCATGTGTTCCGAGTGAAGCGTAGGTCTACGACAACACATCTGCACTTTGTTCTATTTTCTGCCATCCTCCTCATCTGGGTTCACGATTGCCCATAATCTCTCATGTGCTCCCCGTCTAACAATCTCTTCCATGTCACCCTCGCACTGATAACCAACTCTTCGCTTCTAATTTGGATTAAAACTCGGGGCCTGCCGTGCGATGTCACTCGACGGTCTTCTCAATATATGCCCAATTCATCTCTATTTTCCACTACACATTTGTTCCTATGAGGAGTTTCTTGTTACTAGTTCTTTCTGGCCATTTAATCTTCAGTACGGGACTAGCGAAGATGTCAGTTGTTGTTAAGAGATTGCAACCTGTTGGAAATCCTTTCCATGACACGCCAAGTTTCTGACCCGTATAGAAGAACTGACTTCCCATTGGTGTGGAAAATGCGAATCTTGCTCCTTATGCTGAGTGTGGAAGATTTCAGATTGTTGAAGGCGTATCCTGCCATTCTGATTCTGTTTGACTTTGACATCTTCATCCCTTCTGCCTTAGTTGAGACGATGCTTCTTAGATAAGTGAAGGAGGCAACTTCTGTTAAATCTCTCAAGTTGATGGTTATCGGTGCTGGTTGTTGTTGCTGTTGATTGGTTATCTTCATCACCTCCGTCTTCTCTGTGTTCACCCGCAGTCCTGTTTTCGCTGCCAGCCTCTTCAGCCAGTTTGTTGGTTTTCGCTCGCAAGTCTTCAAGTTTGTGTGACATTAGACATTTATCATCTGAGAAATCCAGATCTTCTTGAGTCTTCTTATCGGTCATCCAGAGTATTCCTGACTTCTCACCACAAACAGTCTGACGCATAATCCAGCCTATCACAATTAAGAATATCATAGGTGATAATAGGCATCCAGCCTTGTTTTACTCCTGTATGCACTTAGAACGCCTCGCTGAGATTTCCGTTGATGCAAGTTAGTATTTTACTTGGCTTTGGTGGACAGTAGCATTTTTCCGCACCAGTTTTTGCACAGTAAGGCTTATTCGCCCTTCTTTGGCAGCTTGATGAGGTAGCCTTTCTTCCAATCCATTGGTACCTTTTCTATTGTTCAAACATTTTGCATTATTGTTGTGAGCGCACATGCCGCAGTTTCTAGGTCGGTTTCCAGTGCTTCAGGGAGAACTCCAACTGGTCTTGCTGACTTCCTGACTGAACTTCGGTAGCTTGATCTCATTCACGATTTCGGCTTTCGCTGAAGGATTGGGGTTCACTGGCAGGCAGTTCTGTGTATGCTGTTGTTGGTGGGTGTATTTCAAGGCGTGTTGCAGGTGATGGTCGATTCAACAGTCCTTTAAAGTTATCAGCCCATGGTTTAATTTGTTTATCCTACTTGGTAATCAGTTTCCAACGAACATCTTTTATTGGTTTCATCATCTGGGTTCATCTCTTCCCGGATACGTATTGTCCCAGTTATCTGATATAATGTTCTGTGGTCTCTTTTACCTGCAGCCAGCCTGTTCTGCTTCAGTCCCCAGTCAGTGTGTCGTGGAATTGTCCTTTATCTCTCCTAGTACTTTTTTCACCTCTTTATTCAGTGGAGTGTGCGCTGAACTTAGCTTCTCCATCTCTTGTCAATCTCTTTATTGAGTCATCTTCTCTTTCATCATCCTCCTCTCCTCTCTTCGGTTGGCTTCCATGTATCCATTGACAGTCATTATTTGTCTTGTCCCTTATTTCTTCCTAGAACAGTTTAACACATTTCCTTGAACATCACCTTCAGATAGTTAGTTCCAGTGTTCTTTCACGCATGTTTCCTCAGGGGTGCCAGGTAATGTCTCCAACTTTGCTCCGATTTCTGTAGTGCAGGCATTCTCTGTAGTTTTGTCTTTCAGGTTCTCAGTGTTGAACTTGAATTACAGTGGCCTATGTCCAGTTGTTTTCATGGATTTCAGCTTCACACTAAAGTTTTCTAAGCCTAGATTATGGTCTGAGCCCACATCTGCTCCTCATCTCGACTTTGTATACAACACACTGGCTACGTATCCACTTCTTTGAGCAGCACTGAGATGACATCTATCTGGTTTGCCGTATTTCCATCCGGCGAAATCCATGTTTCCTTGTGTATATCCTTGTGTTAGTAAACACTGACTCCGATCACCGAATCACTGAAAGTGTAGAAGTCTTTGAAGATTTCTGCGTTCTCATTCATTTCGCCTTTCGAACGACGACGAGTTCTTTTCCTGTATTATGTGCTCTCAGTTTGGCCAGTGTTCATATCTCTCATGAGGATATTGATGTCACCAATTTGGATGTTATTAATTACTCTTTCTAGTTGTCCATAGACATTTTCATTCTTGTCTTGTTCCGCTATGTTTGTAGCACTTTGAGTAGCATTGGATAATTGTAACCTTCCCACTTCCTTTTGAGTTGAATCTTGCTGTCATGATTCTGGATGAATTTGGCTGCCACTACATTAGGGCTTTTGCTGTCAATCGTGGCGTCACAATAGCTACTCACTCCGTCAGTTTGCTCGTGGGTGTCATCTGGATGACGAGACCGGAGTAGATTACTGACTTTCCAGTTAATAATTTTGACAATCCACATTGATTCCATCTGTTCTCTCAGATTCTCAGTACTTCTGTGCCATATCTTCGCATTTCGTTGGCTACCTAATGGCTTTCACAGCCAGCCTCGTACATTGTGCGCACATCCCATGCCCCTCTTTTCATGGAGAGAAGACAAATTGGCTGACTTGCTTCCCAAAAACTTTCACAATCCTGCTGTTTCATTTCACCCCTCTGATTCCAGCGAAAAAATGTTTGTTCTTTATATTTTTGTATTTTTATATATTTCATGTGTGGTGAAGTTCGTCTAGAAATTTGATAGCTTTTGTGGTTAAGGGCTACTAATTCACGCCCAACCCTTCCTCTTTACTTCGGCTTGCGACCGGCTAGAAAACTAGCAAGCTTGTTAACTAGGCGACATTGAGAGGTCTAAACATAATGTTACAGTCAGATCAGGATACCAAAGCTGTAGTTACACATATTTAAAAGGTTGCTGCTGGTTTACATCACTGACCACTGAAAAAGCGATTAACAATACGAAAATGACAGTGTTGGAAACTCACTTTGACCAACTTCAGAAGGCGAGAATTTTGAAATAAGCATTCTCTTCCATGGATTCAAAACTTTATAAAAATTATCATTTATTGAATTCTGAAATGTACGTTTTGAATCTGGTATAGGTAAGCTGATTGAATTCTCAACACTATCCCTTATAAATTTAAATACAGGTGAATTATACAAAACAGCAGTTCCATTCATCAAAATAATTCAGCTCCTTTCTTGATAAATTCATATGAGGACAGTTATATTGCAGAATCGACTATTTAACAAACTGCTCCAAATGGAATATGAAAATAATCACATGACCTCAAAAAATTATGAGTAGGACAACATTTTCATCTCCACCAAAAATGCCATGAAAACTCATCATCCCAGTAAGAAAAGCGCTGACAGATTCTAAATTCACAATCAACACAAAATTGAAGATTCGATTAACTCAGCAAAAATTGAAGAAAAGCCTATTTCGAGTTCAAAATCGTCATCATTTACACTGTAGAAAACAAAAAATTGTTGAAGCCAGAGGCACGAGTCTGAAATCTCGTGTTGACGACTGTCCGTTCGTGCAGAATCAACTGCACTTTCACAACTCTGATCTCCACTATCCTCAACAGTCGTTTTGAGTACTCATCATGATGGTAGCTTGCAACGAATGGATTACTTCTGTGTGCAACTTATGGTGTGGCATGTCGCCGAAACGTATTCTCATTTCACTCGCATGTCATTCATGCTATTATGCTGAAGACGAGTGGATTCATTCATGTGATCACCAGAGTAATGAAAAATGCACATGCTGTGGGTGAGCTGTTCACTTACGGTAATCTAAAAAGTGATACATAGAAATGAATGTGGATTTCGTTATATTAAACGTAGTATAATAAGTGATCCATTGTGGAATCGCCTTAATTGCAGACAATTATACATCACATCCAGTTAGCTTTTAAATCACTGACGCCACAATGCTCTAAACGCCCAACTCTTGTAACGACAGTGCACTATAAACATCAATAAACTAATCGTCCACAAAACTATAAGCTCACACGTGCTTGTTATTCCAAGACGCATTGATTGTTTCATCTTCAATAAAACAACTTTTGCAATTACTTCATACTAATATCAAAGGATAAAGTAGTGGTATGTAAAAAATATATGAAAAAGAATCGATTACTACTTTTTCATCACCGAATTCGCGTACATTCTTCGTTCACGCCATTTACTTCAAATCTTCATTTACAGCCTGCAGTTTATACAGCGGTTACTCTCACCCGTTGCAAAACGTATGAAAATCCGAAATGAGACTATACATCCTTTACCATGTTGTGATGTGACTGTAGTCAGTTTAATCTATTCAAATCACCTGATTACCTTCAGCGAATGGTTGAAATAATATAGGAATTCCAGATTGCTTGGGTGTGATGTCAAACATAGTAGTTAGTGAGAAATACAATAGTGTTTGCAGAAGCTTCCGTTGGCAGGACAGTGAGAGGATGAATTGATCACAATATCTGCTATAATACATAGAATTATTTTTGATGTGGTTGTGTTCTCTAGGCCGGATAGTTAATTTGCGAAGCTTCCATTGCCCTACTAGGCAACATCTACAGCGCATACTTCAATTTGAAGTGAGATTTTAGATTTCTCCACGAGTTTATTAGCCGTCTCTCCTGGTGACCTTGAACGTGATTGGTTGTTTTTGTGTGTTTTCACACCTTCTAGGCTACTTGTATTGGAACTGATTGTTTCTTTGACTTGAACTTTGACCCTTTGTGTGTGAGGTTTCTTTCTTATCGGTTGATAAATTTTGTCTATCTCGATGTGTCTATTGATTGACGATTCACTGGAATACCAGGCTTCTAAAAATTCTCTAGCATTCTTGTTGTTTCCTCTGTCTAATATTTGAACGTTGTCCCGGTCGAATTGATGTCCGTGGTTGTCTGTATGTAGTGATATGAGTGATGGAGTGGATGTCATGTCTTTTGACGGCTAGCTTATGTTCGTGGATACGAAGACGAAGAGGACGTCCTCTTTGGCCAATGTAGTGTTTTTCGCAGTTGTTACAATTTATTTTGTAGATGATGTTGGTTTTATCTTCTTTCGTTGTTGAGTCTTTTGGTTGATATAGAACTGGGTGAAATGATCCTCCGATCACGGAAGTCCTGTTTATCTGATGTAATTTTTTGAGATCTCTCTTACAGGCAGCCTCTTCTGCTTCTGGGGCCAGTATATCATAGAATTGTCATTGGTGAATCACAATACCCTTCTTTATTTTTTATTCAGTGAGATGAACATTGAACTCTCTTTCGTCTATCTCTGCATTAGTTCATCTTCTATTTTAGCATCCTTCCTCTATTATTAGCCTCCAGGTGTCTGTAGAAAGACATATCTTGTCTTGCCTCTTCCTTCTCTTAAAATAGCTGTACACGTTTCCATCAGCATCATTTACAGAGGGTTTCCATGTTCTTCAGCACGGGGCATCTCAGTGATGCTATATAATATCTCTAACTTCTCTTTGATGGCTACACTGAAGATGTTTCCTGTAGGTCTGTTCTTCATTTGCTGTATGTTGGGTTACAATTTTGGTTTAGCTCCCTCTCTTTTGAAGCCTTTATGCCTGATTCCTCGTGCTGCTTGCTGTAGACTATGGTGCAAGCTCATATCTGCTCCTATTCTCGATTTTACGTCTTGCAGGTTATGTTACTACTTTCTTGAGGTGGAGATACAATCTGCTTGATTTTCGGTGTCCATCTTTTGAAACACATCTCATTTTGTTTATATTCTTCCATTTGTTCTCCCTGCCTCCTGTCATCAGATCATTGATTGAACAGGAGTTTGATAGGTGATTCCCATGATGGATTCTCTCCCTTTATTGTCTGCTCTGGTCTTTGAATTCATATCAACCATTAGGTTTTGATGTTGCTATTTAGAATCTTCGTAGTCGTCAATAAAATTCCCCCTTTTTCTCTCATCCCAAGTTGTTTGTAGGCGTGTTGCACTGTATAATTGTAAGATAACCTGCCTTTTGTATTGAATCTTGCCGTCATTATCCTGAAGGACATTGGTTCTCCCTGAATTAGCCCTTTAAGTCTTCTTGGCGACTTCATGATAACCACCTCCACTATGTTCTTGTGGTCCTCGCTTGGGTAACCGGAATAGATTACTGACCCTCCAGTTAACGTTTTGGAGATTTCACATACATTCCATCGGCTCCTATACATTCCTAATACTGCTACAATTTATCTCCTTATTTTCTGAATGGCCTTGTCAGTCTCATGTATAGGACAAACAATCTGTGTAGCAATGGTTATAACTGAGTTAATCAAAAAGGTCGCATTGGTCGACTTTCCTACCGAAGACTTTCGTCATCCTGCGTCATTTTAGCGGAGATTTTATTTCACTATCGACTGAATAAATTTTCTCAGATGGTGTGGCTAGATAACTAGGCGCGATTGAATAAACTTGATTCAATCAGAAATAACCACCTGCTTATAACATTCAGGTGGTAAGTCAGCGACTGCAATATAGCAAATGAATTGAAATCGTTCTTCTCATATCCTGACACTGTTGTTGCTACTTTAACGTTGTCATAGCCAGTAAAACAGATTTAAAATTTTGATATGAATAATATCTCATTTATTTCAACTAACCCATCAATTCTAAAATTCAAACAATACGGAAATATGTTATTTATATTTGCGATGTTGTTGTATAAGACGTCCCAACATACTTTACAAACTGAAAGGCGTTTTCATGAATACACCATTCATTTAGGTTCAGTACTGTTCATTTATGAATTTGAGTTCTCATTTTGGATCACTCTAATAGGATATTGACTTATGACATAATCGACAATCGAAACGTCGATAAACCATTTAGTTTCCTGCTTAATACAAATTTTCTCACTCACTTAAACAAACTGGAATGAGGTGAACATCAAGACGCAATTGTGTATTTGAGGTTATTAGTATTATTATCAGTAATTATTATTAGCATCATTGTTGTAACGGAGGTAAAACTGGATTCATGCTCGTTTCAACTGTTACATCAATAATAAACAAGTTTTGACTGATTTTCCGGCTATGATTTTCACACAGAAAAAATCCCAGTAAACTGACTGAGAATACTAATCTCTTCATGCTGAAGAAAACTTGCCACGTATCACCTACATTTAAACACACTTTGAAGACCCAAATTAAGACAAAAAATCTGTTCAGTACTCCTGGATTCTGGTTATCTAGCTGCTGTCATCTCGTGAGTGGCACTTGATGATATATATATATATATATACCACGAATGGTTGTTTATGTTTTATTCTTCACGTTCCCAGTGGAACATAGGTCTTCAAGCTAGTGGCTTGAAGTTTCTGTAGCATTTTGTATTTTTACAGGATGGGTTTGCTAGCCTCATGCCCAACCTTTCCTCTTTACCAGCGTTATTTCTGGCTTAGCGAGGTAAAGGAGTGCGTTAGCTGGGGATCGAACCTGGGATCATGTGCATGGTCGGCGAGCGTCCTAACCGCTATGCCACCGACGCACACGAATGGTTAGCAAGTACCAATACGAATCCACTAATCTGATTCCCAACCTTCTTTACAATCAAATGTCTATCGAACGTGTTATAAGGTCTATCAGTCATAAAACATCTCTTCCTGTTCAAACAACCACTCTCTGGTTCCGACATCAACTAGCTGAAAATCTCGAATTTGTGTACATACATTTCAAAAGATCAATAATCCAACACCATCACATGGATTCTCAAATATTTTATTTGATGTTTCCCATCCAGGTTCACTGATCGGGATGGATTAAGACTTTATAATTACGCTTAAATAGTTCACATGCATTCCAAATAACCTTTCTGTGATTAATTTGTATTTTTAGTGATAATAACAACTTTCCAATGAAATTCTGATTTAGTTCACTGCATGTGTGTTTAATTCTTTCTTGTATTTATATCATAGAGTGAATAGTCATTATTAGATTTATCACTTCAAATATTATGTCTATTGTCACTTCAATGGAAGCATGACACTTGGTCGATATTCATTTGTAGGTTTTAGTTTTTTCGAATTGAAATTATCAAACTTCTGCTGATATCGACAGAGAGGTCTATTCATTTTCATTGAAATAGTATTTCATCAATGGATAGTTAAAGATTTTGTCATCCATCAAGCTTAAAGCTTCGTCAACGTGATACAAGTTTGTTGCATACCGGGTTGTGCCATTGATCAGACTAACAATGGCACACAGTCACCTCGCGTTATATCAAACAAACAGAATAAACTGAAGTTCAACTTTGGAAATGTTTCATTTCATCTCTTTTGTTATATGTCATCACAAATATTCGCGCATAAGTTTTCATCGTGTATTCACCATTCTTATCAAATAAAAAAGCCTGGAGAGAGTATTATGGATCAATCAGTTTGTTTGATAAAAGACCCTAATATGTCGGAAATAGTCCTACAGCGCCCTTGCTAGGCTGTAAGCTTAAAACCCTAATAATCCTATAGTAAACACAGCATAAGCTATATTTTTGATTGCACACTAGTCAGTGACTAGTGTAATGTATCTAGTCCTATCTTCGGTGCAGACTGAATTGTATCAGTCATGTTTGCAATGTGGCCACCATGCTAGGTGGCTCGCCATTACGGTGCACTGTGAGTGGTTGGTATTAGATGGTTGGAGGCGATCGGCAGGAAGCCTTGGACCTAGGTTTCGTGCTAGTTGGCACTCATCAGCAAGGCGTATCTGCAACCTTGAAGGAACTGATGTCCCTTCTGAGATTCGAACCCGCGTCACCCAGTGCTGCAGTCAGAGACGTTACCACTGAGCTATTCAGGCTCGCGACTGACCTCCTGTAGGACTGTATTGGATATTTTGGATTGCAAACATGACTGATAGAATTCAGTCTGCACCGAAGATAGGACTAGACGCATTACACTAGTTACTGACTAGTGTGCAATCAAAAATATCCAATACGGTCCTACAGGAGGTCAGTCGCGAGCCTGAATAGCTCAGTGGTAACGTCTCTGACTGCAGCACTGGGTGACGCGGGTTCGAATCTCAGAAGGGACATCAGTTCCTTCAAGGTTGCAGATACGCCTTGCTGATGAGTGCCAACTAGCACGAAACCTAGGTCCAAGGCTTCCTGCCGATTGCCTCCAACCATCTAATACAGCATAAGCTATATATGCGATATGAGCATGAGTTGACCAGTTCTCATTGCTCGCTTATATAACTGTATATGGTTTTCTACAGTCTTGGTAGACGTAAAGAAGCTATTTGCATCCTAAATTGGTTGGCAGGGATAACAATTTCATTGAATTTGGTGGCTGCAGGCTTTGTTTATAGGGGCCTATTGTCACTATAGCTTTGCTATGCCTGCTACTTTTGCATATAATAATACGTTTGGCTGGTCTTGTATGCGAGATGAGTTCTATTGGGCTTGTCTATGCGGCGCATAATTGATTGACGCGATCAACGATCGGCGTAACAATGCTTACCTATCATTAATATACTAAAGGTGCAAATGGTCCACCGAGGAAGAGGGCACTCGAGTGGTTGCGCCACAGGATGATACTGCATGCCGTTCTTGTCTCGCAAGGGGCAGGGATGGGTGTGTTTGGTTCACCTGAAAACCAATACCCAGTCAATGGGTGTATCACTGTGTGAATAAAATGGTTGATCCTGCCAGTAGTCTTATGCTTGTCTCAGAGATTAAGCCATGCATGTCTAAGTAAATACCTTAAAACGGTGAAACCGCGAATGGCTGATTAAATCAGCTATGGTTCCTTAGATCATATATGCTACATGGATAACTGTAGTAATTCTAGAGCTAATACATGCAATTATGCCCTGACGCACAAGGGAACGGGTGCATTTATTAGAACAGAACCAACCGGAGGCAGTTTCGGTTGACTCAGATGAATTCTGTGATGACTCTGGATAACTTTAATGATCGCTGTCGGCCTTGTGTCGGCGACAGATCTTTCAAATTTCTGCCCTATCAATTCAATGAAACACATTCGGCGGCATTATTCACTATTTTAGTAGGTTGATGTGATATCGGTGAGGTTTGTGTAGACCACTTGCGATTTTCAAAACACTATTACATTGTAAACTGTAACTTCAATGAATATATATAAAAAAGCCTAATAGCCTATTCCGATTAAATAAAAGCATGCATAGACTATTGGTTTCATGACTGCATTTACTGATTTGAAAATGTTATTAAATTTAAGGTCAAAATATCATGAACGTGCAATTGATTTATTAAAAATAAGAAACATCAGAAAGTAATGGAAGAGCTGAAGCGTAAGAAATTAAACGCAGATAACGTCAATCATTAGATAAAGAATGAAGCGGATAAGCAGGAAGTATACTTACATTCAGCTTAAAATGACCGGAAAGAAAAATATCAATGTATATTGAATACAAAAAGCGCATAAAATTCAGGTACATGGTGCATTAACTTAAGCAGATGTATCAGTATGACAAAATAGTACATAGAGAAACAACAGTATTTGATGTAATGTACAAGATAAAGGTGATGAAAGCAATCAAGAAACATATAAGAAGAGAGTTCATAGGCTCATATTGGAAAAACTCGTGTAGATCGATATCCTTCAGTCGTAATTCAGAGTATTAAATGGCTCAGCAGAGATTGGCGGCCTGTTTAAAACTTGGGCTACCAAAATTTTCCATCACTTATATTGCATCTGATTTCTTGGATTTATTTTTTTTTAATTATTCAGTTATGTGTCCAAAACGTGTTACTTACTCTCGCGATTATTTAAAATGTTTTCAACCGGATAATTTACGAGTATATAATAACCTTAAGAAAAAGCATCATGGTGGGTGGCAAAGATCCTTTAAGTGTACTCCAATGCATCAGATGACTGTTCCTGTGATTATGAGCACTAATTGCAGGTCATTATCGAACAAGATTAATCACTTGGATTCTCTATTATATTCAAATATTTATCGTATTACAGGTGTGATAACGCTTCAGGAAACTTGGCTACACGATTCATATGATGATAATTTAATCTTACTAAATGGTTTCAATATGTACAGACAAGACCGAAGTAGTTCAAGGAAGAAGCGAGGCGGCGGTGTTGCTACTTTCATCAATTCTCTGCGGTCTGTCGCCAACAACGTCTGTTTTAAATTCTCAAATGATAATATTGACTGTATAACTGTCAAATGTCGACCTAAACACCTATCTAAATACAAATTCATTTATATCACGAATATTTATATCACACCTTGTTGTAGCACTTCAGAATTATCTATGCTTGCTGATGAATTCACTATTTTCGCTGCCGCCTCTTTTGGTAACTCCCTGACCATAGTGACAGGTGATTTTAATTCATGTGACTGCAGCTTTCTCACAGTGATAGATAATGAAAATGTTGTTAACTTTCCCACCAGACTGGATAATTCCCTTGATCTTGTATTTATCAATGACTCCAGAATATACGAAGCTCGTAAAAGAGCTCCACTTTTTAACTCAGATCATTGTATTGTACGGGTTTAACCTAAAATTTATGGAAAATTACACAAGAGAACTTTTTCACACCTTTCCAAGAAAACTGTACATGGATATTACTCTACGGAGGATGTTCAGAACCTCAGAAGCATGCTCAAAGATACAAGGTGGGATCTGTTTAAAGAAGACTCTCTTGATGACACAATCTCTAATATTACAAGTTATCTCAAATTTTGTCTTGACACCTGTTGTCCCAGAGAAACGCTCTTTATCAGATTTGACCGTTTCTCCTCTCCTCAACTTAAAAAGCTTCGCAGACAGAAAGAAAAAATATATAAAATGAAGGATAATGCTGGTTTGAAAAGAATTAACATCCTAATAAAGTCCGAAATGCACAGAATGAATTCAATTTACAACCAAAAGTTCATATCCTGTAAAAATGCGTCTAACATATGGAAACTTTTCAAAAAAATTACTGGTGGTAAGCAGATGAACAGTATTCCTTTTCCCCTTGATGTTTCCAAACTAAACAAGTCCTTCATACATTCTCCCACGAATGCCAAACTTTCTAGTGTTACAAGTATTAATGAAACCTGCTTCCCTGGATTTACTACAAATGACTTTCTAAAATGTCTCCAGTCTATGAACTCTTCTTGTAGCCTGGGTCCAGATGGTTTGCCTAGTGTTATTCTTAAAAATTGTGCAGATATCCTGTGTTATCCTCTCATGGACATATTTAATGATTCTTTTTCCAAAAATGTCGTGCTAGCCGCTTGGAAGGACATTAAAATTGTACCTATTCCTAAGTCGTCTACTGCGACATGTTTTAAATTCAGACCCATTGCTATTACTTCCCCTTTTCTAAAAGCTATGGAAAAGTTGCTCTTACTTAATCTTCAGCCTTCACTTAAAGCCTTTAACGATCCTAAACAATTCGCCTACAAACATAGTAGAAGTACTTTGGACGCAGCTGCAGTCCTGTATCATAACATTGTTTCCAGCTTAGACAAGGAGGCTAAATTTGTTCGCTGCACCTTTCTAGACTATATATCTGCTTTCGACTCAGTACCTAGGGACATTTTACTAAACAAGCTTGCTGAAAATCAAACTGACTGTTGGGTTGTCAAATGGCTCCATTCTTATTTCTCAGAAAGAAAGCAATACACTGTATGTCAGGGAAAGTCGTCCACTTCATTGCTTACTGAGGCTGGTGTCCCTCAAGGCGCTGTCCTTTCTCCTTTTCTGTTTTCTTTCTTCTTGCATGACTTGCCTCACTCCGATGAAATGAACTTTGTTAAGTATGCCGATGATCTAACTGTTTCAATGTCTGTTAACTCTCAACTTGACTGTATTAAGATTAACAACTTTCTATCAGAAATTAGCAAATGGTCTTCGTCTAACGGCCTTAAACTTAATCCTTCCAAATGTCAGACTGTTGATTTCAGTTTCCGATGAAAACGAAAGTTAAATGAAGCCGTTGGTTCCTATGACCCTTGCAAAATCGATGATACCGTTATAGAAAGCAAGTCTGAAGTTAAGTATCTTGGATTAGTTCTCTCTTCTGACCTATCTTGGTCTTCTCATGTCTTAGCGATTTCTCAAAGAATATTTCGTCTGACTTTTTACATTGAGAGGTTAAGGCACTCAGGCATAACCCAACCACTCCACTCACAGTTTGTCAACTCGTGTATTTTACCTATTCTTCTTTACTGTTCACCATTATTCTTTCTTGGATTGCTAAAAAAGGACTATGTCATACTTCGTAGAACTGTGAAGACTGTCAGTAGGACGAGTGGTATCCCATTGGGCCATATTGTTGGCATTGTCACCGATAGGCATTTGATGTCATGCAACAGATTCGCTAGAGGAATTCTGTCAGACTCTGAGCACCCACTCTACCCGCAGCTCCAACATTGTGTCTCCTCAGGTAAAACAAGAAGTCTTTTCAGAAGACTTTATGCACGTACGTCTAAGTATAACAATTCCACTATACCATATTTAGCACGTACTCTATGTGATGAAAATAGTGTCAAAAATGAACTAACTAACCTTCTTAGCACCACTAAATAGACCATTTCCTTCAACCTTAAAGCATCATACTTTATTGTTATTGTATTTCTTACATTTATAATCCTCTCAATTTTTTCGTTTTGTTTATTTTATTTTTCATAACTGTGGACATAATTTTAAGCTGTATTATGACTGTTAACTTTGTATTTCAACTCTCTATACCATATCAACAGAACATTAGACCCAATTATCCATAACATGCTAAAGTTTCCAAACTGCATCGACAATACCGTTTGAAACAAACTCACTGTTATTAGTATTTATTATTATTATATCTAATAATTATGTCGTTAATGTGGACAAATTTCTCCGATTAATTTTTGTTTTAATTTTTAATTTTATATACACTTTGAGTAAATCAGATGCAATATTGTGACAAATGCTGAGAATTTCATTCTGTATTATAAGTACTGTTTTTGGAATAAAGTAGATTATTATTATAACTATTATTATTAAAGTACACCAGCATAACAACAATTTTGAACAGCATGATACAAGATACTATGATTTATATAAGGTGTCGCATATCAGAAAGAAAAAAATTTCGGGGAATTCAGAATGCGAATCCAAGACGAATCAAAATAAGAACAAAAACTTCCATGAACAACAAATATTAATAAAAAAAATGCATATATTGTAAAAAAAAGACTCACTCCATGTATTCTCTGCATGTAATGAAATCAGAAAATGAAACAGAAAAAAATCAGCTAAAAAAACAACAACAGAAAAATCTCCAATTAGAATTATCCAATAAATTCAATCAGGTGGAAAGAAGTGTCGATATAACAAAAAATTAAAAGCCCATCAAGACTTCGATTAGCCATATAATTGAATCGTTATTGAGTAGGGAATCGAGTGTGTTTATATATGTCACTCGGTTGTGTTACACAAAGTGATATCAAGTGACACACGAGAATCACTTCAAATGCCTCAAATGTGAGAATTCCTGGTCATCACTTGCCACATGAGATATGCCTTCTCCTTTCCGAGAGTGCGTTAGCCCCACAGTTCTCTCACAGAAGATGTGACAGCTCAACGGATAGAAATCTTACACATTCGACAACCAATATCATCACATCTGACACTCCGAACAACACCAGTTGAAGCCAGAGACACGGGTCAGAAATCTCATGTTGACGATTGTCCGTTCGTGCAGAATCAACTGCACTTTCACAACTCTGGTCTCAACTATCCTCAACAGTCGTTTTTAGTACTCATCATGATGGTGGCTTGCAACGAATGGATTACTTCTGTGTGCAAGTTATGTTGTGGCATGTCGCTGAAACGTATTCTCACTTCACTCGCATGTCATTTATGATATTATGCAGACTATGAGACAAAATTTATAGATTCTAATAGCATTCCACTTACTTCGAGCTTCAATGTAACAGGAGTAAAGGAATGTTTACAACAGAATATTTAAATAAGATTTTGAATTTAGTTACTACAAGGTAATTTCGTCTTAAAAAATATCATAATCTAGTATATTTGATGTGGTATGGCAGATTGATGTGAAGACAGTATAATCATAAGGTCAAGGTACATAATAAGAGTGATTTCACAGACTAACAGGCAAACTCGTGTAGATGTTGATCCTTCAGTTCCACTTCAAAGTAATTTTCGGTTCAACCAAGATTTTCTGTCAGTTCGGAAATGCATTTAGTGTGAATTCTTCGGTCGATCCTATTCTGTTCTTGTAGAATTTGTTTGTTTTTCCGAGATTTTCGTTAGCTGATTTCTCTTATCTGGTCGAGCTTCAACCTGATTATACTCTACATATTTTCCCTTCTGCTTCTGTTCTCCTCAATAGCTCGCGCCTCGTTAGTTTTGAACGCAGCATGTTGAGATTTCATTGCGTTGTTCAAATATCATTCATCCTTTGTGGCACTATCCACGTTCACATGAATTCCATTCACGATATTGCACTACTACAGTACGATATCTTCGGCGTGTACTGCTCCTCACGTGGGACCTGCTCCAACACACTGTTCACTACTTTCCGCTTCAACCAAGGTAATCACATATCTGTTTGAAGCCAGGCGCTAGTGAGCACCAGAATAATAGTGGCAATTTGTTTTGCAAGAATGTGTTTTCTTGCAGAATACCACCATGAGCTGACGTCGTTCAGAGGACGACTAGATTCTAGTGGGAAGTGGTGACCAGTGGAGTACATGAGGTCGGCTGTGTTGACGAATACTCGCCTAGAATGATAGCTGGACGCTGCACTATCTCATGAATAGACGTAAATTGGAATTTTTGGGTCATTGGATAGGGTCACAGGGTTTTAATTGTGTACGAGCTCGCCTTGTGAACAGAATCTGCTTGGTTTGATCCACAGTGGCGCCTTTTCTAAAGAGACTCAAACCAGCACGAAACACCTGCAGAGTGCTACAATGTTGTATAGTGATTCTCTGACCGATGTCAGCAGATATTGAAACTCTGTGACCAATCAAATCACGGCAAACCAGCACTTGCAAAATATGTTAAGTTAAAAATCCAGCAGAATAATTTCCCGACTAAACATACAACGAAAAATGACAAAATACTGGAATGATGACAGATAATCTGATGTAAATCAAATTTGAAAATATAATCATGAGTAAATCGCATATCACACCTTTTTTAACAGCTATCGAATATGACAAATGACAAAAAACAGATAAATATAAATATAAAAGTGAATAAATTGAAAGTGAATGTATTAAAAAGAAACGAAACAAATGTCGATCATTATTCGAAATCTAATTAATGACTTCATTGTTTGACATATATGACAACTATTCACACTAAAAGACTCCGGTTTATTTCGACTCCGATTAATCAACTAAGTGAATCGTTATTGAGTAGGGAATCGAGTGTGTTTATATATGTCACTCGGCTGAGTTATACAAAGTGATATCAAGTGACACACGAGAATCACTTCAAATGCCTCAAATGTGAGAATTCCTGGTCATCACTTGCCACATGAGATGTGCCTTCTCCTTTCCGAGAGTGCGTTAGCCTCACAGTTCTCTCACAGAAGATGTGACAGCTCAACGGATAGAAATCTTACACATTCGACAACCAATATCATCACATCTGACACTCCGAACAACACCAGTTGAAGCCAGAGACACGAGTCAGAAATCTCATGTTGACGATTGTCCGTTCGTGCAGAATCAACTGCACTTTCACAACTCTGGTCTCAACTATCCTCAACAGTCGTTTTTAGTACTCATCATGATGGTGGCTTGCAACGAATGGATTACTTCTGTGTGCAAGTTATGTTGTGGCATGTCGCTGAAACGTATTCTCACTTCACTCGCATGTCATTTATGCTATTATGCAGACTATGAGACAAAATTTATAGATTCTAATAGCATTCAACTTACTTCGAGCTTCAATGTAACAGGAGTAAAGGAATGTTTACAACAGAATATTTAAATAAGATTTTGAATTTAGTTACTACAAGCTAATTTCGTCTTAAAAAATATCATAATCTAGTATATTTGATGTGGTATGGCAGATTGATGTGAAGACAGTATAATCATAAGGTCAAGGTACATAATAAGAGTGATTTCACAGACTAACAGGCAAACTCGTGTAGATGTTGATCCTTCAGTTCCACTTCAAAGTAATTTTCGGTTCAACCAAGATTTTCTGTCAGTTCGGAAATGCATTTAGTGTGAATTCTTCGGTCGATCCTATTCTGTTCTTGTAGAATTTGTTTGTTTTTCCGAGATTTTCGTTAGCTGATTTCTCTTATCTGGTCAAGCTTCAACCTGATTATACTCTACATATTTTCCCTTCTGCTTCTGTTCTCCTCAATAGCTCACGCCTCGTTAGTTTTGAACGCAGCATGTTGAGATTTCATTGCGTTGTTCAAATATCATTCATCCTTTGTGGCACTATCCACGTTCACATGAATTCCATTCACGATATTGCACTACTACAGTACGATATCTTCGGCGTGTACTGCTCCTCACGTGGGACCTGCTCCAACACACTGTTCACTACTTTCCGCTTCAACCAAGGTAATCACATTGGTATAGGAATAAAACTTGGGCACTGTGGTAGAGTGTAATTCCATTAAGGGTAATTTTTATTTTTATAGAGTTTCACAGTGTTATACATTAATATTTACTGATGACGTTTCAAGCGCAATTTATTGCTCATAATCATATCAAGGTAATCACACAACTTCCTAAATTCATTTATGTAGTTCCTTTGTTTCTCACTTGATTTTCACTTGATTTGATTGGTAGTATTATTTTCCATATTTCGGGTATTAGTGATGATTCATTCCTATTGCATGTGTTGGGTGTAGATTCGATGAACAAAGATTCAGTAATCAACCTCTCTCTCCACCTATTTAGATTACTTTTTATAATTTTAACCCTCTCCCACTCTATTGTGTTGTTGTGTGTCAATGCATGCATTGCAATTGCCGAGCTTTTTTCTAAATTACTTATCTTCTCTGGGTCAACCATTCTTACCTTAGCTAAATTCTTATGTTCTGACAACCTGACTACTCCTGACCTACTAGTTTGACCTATTTAGTTGACCTCACAGTCATTGCAGGGTATTTTGTGAATTATATTATTTTGTCTAATTGGGTCCACTGGGTCCTTTAACCTACAGAGCTTGTCCCTGAGTGAGTTTGTAGGTTTAATGTCACCCTAATTCCTGCTTTATTTAGAATCCTACGTAGGGTCTCAGATGTCCCTTCTTTATATGGTATAACTGTCGATGACTTACTCACTCACTCAGGGACAAGCTCTGTAGGTTAAAGGACCCAGTGGACCCAATTAGACAAAATAATATAATTCACAAAATACCCTGCAATGACTGTGAGGTCAACTAAATAGGTCAAACTAGTAGGTCAGGAGTAGTCAGGTTGTCAGAACATAAGAATTTAGCTAAGGTAAGAATGGTTGACCCAGAGAAGATAAGTAATTTAGAAAAAAGCTCGGCAATTGCAATGCATGCATTGACACACAACAACACAATAGAGTGGGAGAGGGTTAAAATTATAAAAAGTAATCTAAATAGGTGGAGAGAGAGGTTGATTACTGAATCTTTGTTCATCGAATCTACACCCAACACATGCAATAGGAATGAATCATCACTCATCCCTGAAATAAGGAAAATACTACTACCAATCAAATCAAGTGAAAATCAAGTGAAAAACAAGGGAACTATATAAATGAATTTAGGAAGTCGTGTGATTAACTTGATATGATTATGAGCAATAAATTGTGCTCGAAACGTCATCAGTAAATATTACTGTATAACACTGTGAAACTCTATCAAAATAAAATTTACCCACAAGGTAATCACATATCTGTTTGAAGCCAGGCGCTAGTGAGCACCAGAATAATAGTGGCAATTTGTTTTGCAAGAATGTGTTTTCTTGCAGAATACCACCATGAGCTGACGTCGTTCAGAGGACGACTAGATTCTAGTGGGAAGTGGTGACCAGTGGAGTACATGAGGTCGGCTGTGTTGACGAATACTCGCCTAGAATGATAGCTGGACGCTGCACTATCTCATGAATAGACGTAAATTGGAATTTTTGGGTCATTGGATAGGGTCACAGGGTTTTAATTGTGTACGAGCTCGCCTTGTGAACAGAATCTGCTTGGTTTGATCCACAGTGGCGCCTTTTCTAAAGAGACTCAAACCAGCACGAAACACCTGCAGAGTGCTACAATGTTGTATAGTGATTCTCTGACCGATGTCAGCAGATATTGAAACTCTGTGACCAATCAAATCACGGCAAACCAGCACTTGCAAAATATGTTAAGTTAAAAATCCAGCAGAATAATTTCCCGACTAAACATACAACGAAAAATGACAAAATACTGGAATGATGACAGATAATCTGATGTAAATCAAATTTGAAATTATAATTTTTTGAATCTTTTATCATACCATATCCCGCAGCTTTTGCGCAAGTGAAAATATAACGGAATTTTCATAATTTTTTTGATTGATATTTCAGTGGAAGTAAATATGATAAATATATACATAAATTTTTTTTCGATGATTTCACGAATTATATCTTAATGACTTCATTGTTTGACACATATGACAACTATTCACACTAAAACACTCCGGTTAATTTCGACTCCGATTAATCAACTAAGTGATTCGTTATTGAGTAGGGAATCGAGTGTGTTTATATATGTCACTCGGCTGTGTTACACAAAGTGATATCAAGTGACACACGAGAATCACTTCAAATGCCTCAAATGTGAGAATTCCTGGTCATCACTTGCCACATGAGATATGCCTTCTCCTTTCCGAGAGTGCGTTAGCCCCACAGTTCTCTCACAGAAGATGTGACAGCTCAACGGATAGAAATCTTACACATTTGACAACCAATATCATCACATCTGACACTCCGAACAACACCAGTTGAAGCCAGAGACACGGGTCAGAAATCTCATGTTGACGATTGTCCGTTCGTGCAGAATCAACTGCACTTTCACAACTCTGGTCTCAACTATCCTCAACAGTCGTTTTTAGTACTCATCATGATGGTGACTTGCAACGAATGGATTACTTCTGTGTGCAAGTTATGTTGTGGCATGTCGCTGAAACGTATTCTCACTTCACTCGCATGTCATTTATGCTATTATGCTGGACTTAATTTGATTAAATCGTGTAATCGTTGGATTCATAACAGAATAACATGTAACTTGATGGAGGTTTGACTCACCACGAGCTTCAGCGAAATACATGTATTTAAATTTTTCTGACTCGCTTTTATTATCTTTTGACGTTTTTAAGTACTTTGTTTAATCATCAGAAGTGTCACTGTTCAACCTGCATTATAATATGTGGTTTCAATTATAAACGTGAAGGTATTCTAACCATGGAATGAATTTCGAAGGAAACAACTCAAAATTTATGCGCTTGTAATTGGAAATCATAATTTGTTTATTCGCTTTATTCTAAAAATACTGAGATGGAAATAAGGATTGAAATATTTATTCGTAAATGTTAGCTAATATATAATTTACAAAATTCGACCTTACCCCAATCGGAATCTCCATTAGGTAAATTACAAAAGGACAATCAAATCATAAAATTTTAAATAAAAATATAAATACATATACGTCGATATATGCCTCGGCTTAGAATCAGACACCTCCTTCGAAATAACTTCATTAATTTTCACATTTGATTACTATTCACACCAATACACCCCGGTTATCTTCGACTCCGATTAATCAACTAAGTGAATCCTTATTGAGTAGGGAATCGAGTGTGTTTATATATGTCACTCGGCTGAGTTATACAAAGTGATATCAAGTGACACACGAGAATCACTTCAAATGCCTCAAATGTGAGAATTCCTGGTCATCACTTGCCACATGAGATGTGCCTTCTCCTTTCCGAGAGTGCGTTAGCCCCACAGTTCTCTCACAGAAGATGTGACAGCTCAACGGATAGAAATCTTACACATTTGACAACCAATATCATCACATCTGACACTCCGAACAACACCAGTTGAAGCCAGAGACACGAGTCAGAAATCTCATGTTGACGATTGTCCGTTCGTGCAGAATCAACTGCACTTTCACAACTCTGGTCTCAACTATCCTCAACAGTCGTTTTTAGTACTCATCATGATGGTGACTTGCAACGAATGGATTACTTCTGTGTGCAAGTTATGTTGTGGCATGTCGCTGAAACGTATTCTCACTTCACTCGCATGTCATTTATGCTATTTTCCTGATGAGAAGTGAATGCATTCATGTGTTCACCGCTTTGTTTTCGGTTTGCTTTTGCAGCTTTTTATGTGAATACTTTCTTCAAATTTCTTTCGCTTATAAACAATGAATTAACCTTTCTGTTTCATGAAATTTATCGTGTGTATCTAGTCATTCTACGTTTTTTTTATTTCATACAACGGGTTTCTGATTATATCTTTTTTTGCATCGAAATATTTTCCTGTATATGTCAGCCTGTACACGCCATTTCACAGTGTTTCAATGAAACTATTACCGGAGGGCATGCAGTCTATTATCACGCTCTTTTTCTAATAGACCTCTAATGCCTTTTTCTTAATGTTTGAAGGAAAGGGAGGAAGACTATTGTGAGAATAAAAACCAGCAGGTGAAACTGCGAATTAAATATGCAAATAACATTAAAAAATCAGCAAACGAATATTGAAAATAAAGAAATTCTTGTTCTGATTCTTTCTCCAACCCACTCAAACGAGAACGATAAAAAGCGGCTGTCTTTTTCCCGTCACCTTCCCCAGTGGAACATATGTCTTCAAGCTACAGGCTTGAAGTTTCTGTAGCAGTGTTTATTCTTACAGGATGGAGTTGCTAGCCTCATGCCTAACCTTTCATCTTCACCAGCATTAATTCTGGCTTAGCAAGGTAAAGGAGTACGGTGGCGGGGGATCGAACCTCGGACCATGTGCACGGTCGGCGAGCGTCCTGACCGCTATGCCACCGACGAACAATAAGCTACTGTTAATAATGTTTTATCGCAGATTGATTCGAAGACAGTATAAACATACAGTGAAGATATAATTTAGCAGAGATTTCATTGGCTTATATAGGCAAACTCGTGTAGATGGAGATTCTTTAGTTCCACATCTAAGTAATTATTGGTTCAATCAAGATTTATGCCTGTTAACGAAGGACTTATATCTGAATAATTTCATAATTTCGACAGATTGAAAATAAAATAACTCATTTACACCCGAAATTATATCGTGATTATTATCATCAGAATTTGGTTGTTTCATTAATTTGTAAATAAGCTTTGTGTATTGATGGCTAATAAAATGCTCTCTCCCGTTTGAAAATATAAATTATTCATAAATTTCTCTCACCCCAATTTTGACCTGAATAAGATATATATATATAAGTGAGAATCATTTAGGAAATTTTAAAGGCGACAAAATAGGAAGACGCTACAACAAAAGTCGATAAATCCTCCGGCTAAGATTCAAAGACGTACTTAAAAATGACCTCATTCAATTACGCATTTGATTACACTTCACAGCAAAACACTCCGTTTATTTCACTTCCGATGAATCAACTAAGTGATTCGTTATTGAGTAGGGAATCGAGTGTGTTTATATATGTCACTCGGCTGAGTTATACAAAGTGATATCAAGTGACACACGAGAATCACTTCAAATGCCTCAAATGTGAGAATTCCTGGTCATCACTTGCCACATGAGATATGCCTTTCCCTTTCGGAGAGTGCGTTAGTTACACAACATGTGGAAATCATAATTTGTTTGTTCACTTTATTATAGAATTGCGGAGATGTAAATGAAGATTGGAAAATTTATTCCTAACTGTCAGCGAATATATAATATTCAAAATTCTACATTACCCCATGTGTCAGCTGCATAAGGTAAATAACAAAGTGAAAATCAAATCATAAAATTTTAAATAAAAATCTAAAGATATATACGTCGATATATGCCTCGGCTAAGATTTGGACACCTCCTTCGAAATGACTTCATTGATTTACACATCTGATTACTATTCACACCAATACACCCCGGTTATCTTCGAGTGGACACAAGTGGATTCATTGCTGCGTTCTGCAAACTTTTGGGAGAATTATATCTGTTTCCTTTAGCATTTCACTTACTTCCAGCTTCAATGTAACAGGAGTAAAGGAATGTTTACAACAGAATATTTAAATAAGATTTTGAATTTAGTTACTACAAGGTAATTTCGTCTTAAAAAATATCATAATCTAGTATATTTGATGTGGTATGGCAGATTGATGTGAAGACAGTATAATCATAAGGTCAAGGTACATAATAAGAGTGATTTCACAGACTAACAGGCAAACTCGTGTAGATGTTGATCCTTCAGTTCCACTTCAAAGTAATTTTCGGTTCAACCAAGATTTTCTGTCAGTTCGGAAATGCATTTAGTGTGAATTCTTCGGTCGATCCTATTCTGTTCTTGTAGAATTTGTTTGTTTTTCCGAGATTTTCGTTAGCTGATTTCTCTTATCTGGTCGAGCTTCAACCTGATTATACTCTACATATTTTCCCTTCTGCTTCTGTTCTCCTCAATAGCTCGCGCCTCGTTAGTTTTGAACGCAGCATGTTGAGATTTCATTGCGTTGTTCAAATATCATTCATCCTTTGTGGCACTATCCACGTTCACATGAATTCCATTCACGATATTGCACTACTACAGTACGATATCTTCGGCGTGTACTGCTCCTCACGTGGGACCTGCTCCAACACACTGTTCACTACTTTCCGCTTCAACCAAGGTAATCACATATCTGTTTGAAGCCAGGCGCTAGTGAGCACCAGAATAATAGTGGCAATTTGTTTTGCAAGAATGTGTTTTCTTGCAGAATACCACCATGAGCTGACGTCGTTCAGAGGACGACTAGATTCTAGTGGGAAGTGGTGACCAGTGGAGTACATGAGGTCGGCTGTGTTGACGAATACTCGCCTAGAATGATAGCTGGACGCTGCACTATCTCATGAATAGACGTAAATTGGAATTTTTGGGTCATTGGATAGGGTCACAGGGTTTTAATTGTGTACGAGCTCGCCTTGTGAACAGAATCTGCTTGGTTTGATCCACAGTGGCGCCTTTTCTAAAGAGACTCAAACCAGCACGAAACACCTGCAGAGTGCTACAATGTTGTATAGTGATTCTCTGACCGATGTCAGCAGATATTGAAACTCTGTGACCAGTCAAATCACTACCAACTTCACTTGCATATAATGAGGATTTGGAAACCTATCAAATTATTTTTTCGGTAGAAACCCAAATTATTTATTGCCGCAAAACCTGAAATTATGAAGATTTTAGAAATATATATCACATCATTCAACCATGTAAATAAAATTTTCTTTTAATACTAACTCCACGATATTCCATGCAAATTATCTTATATACAACAAACTGGATTTTGTGGCACATAAAGTGAATTTCAAGGAATAAAATTGAAAATATATATTAGACTAAACTTCTGGATGATAACGCAAAATCCGTCTCAATTACTTCATTGTTTTACACATTTGAATACTATTCACACCAATACACCCCGGTTATCTTCGACTCCGATTATTATTTGTGGATGCTCTTACTTTTTTCTGCATTATCATTTATTAATTGTTTTTATGACATTTTTGAAAGGATTTTGTTTATTCCTATTGATTTCTTTTCTCATCATTTGAAAATTTGTTCTAGAGGTGATTTTATTTTTGAAAACTTCATAAATATTTTTAAAGGTGTATAAACAATTATGTCTTTTCAATAATGATCACATACCCCATAGACTACCTTTAAGGAAAAGTAAAAGTGTTTATTTTCTTTTTGTTTATCACGAAACAAGGAAATTCCATGAAATATTGGAATATTCACACTGACTTATTTGATATCGTCTTCCAACCAGCTCTTTCTCAATGACTTCATTATTTTACACATTTGATTACTATTCACACCAATACACCCCGGTTATCTTCGACTCCGATTAATCAACTAAGTGATTCGTTATTGAGTAGGGAATCGAGTGTGCTTATATATGTCACTCGGCTGAGTTATACAAAGTGATATCAAGTGACACACGAGAATCACTTCAAATGCCTCAAATGTGAGAATTCCTGGTCATCACTTGCCACATGAGATATGCCTTCTCCTTTCCGAGAGTGCGTTAGCCCCACAGTTCTCTCACAGAAGATGTGACAGCTCAACGGATAGAAATCTTACACATTTGACAACCAATATCATCACATCTGACACTCCGAACAACACCAGTTGAAGCCAGAGACACGGGTCAGAAATCTCATGCTGACGATTGTCCGTTCGTGCAGAATCAACTGCACTTTCACAACTCTGCTCTTCACTATGCTCAACAGTCTTTTAAATTTGTTATTATGATGGCTTCCGTCAATGATTTCGTTTATTTTCTTTGAAATCTTTCCATATTGCGTTAGCCTTATTTGTTTTAGTTTTTACTTTACCTAAGTATTATGGCTTTTTTTTATTTATTTCATTTTTTCCCGTGTTTCACCATCGGTGTCTCTGTGTTTCAACGCAGTCAAAATTTATGCCTGCAGTGAACATTTGGTCGTCTTTTTTTAAGGCAGATTAAGTGATGTAGGGTAAATGGATGATGGAGTGTTTTTTGAAAACCTTAGTTATTTAACAATTTGATAAATAACTGCAATTCCTTTCGGGAATATCTTTTTGTCTTTTAAATTCATACGGTCATTTTAATTATGATACTTGCTGTTTGCTTACGATTTCCTTCAAAATGTGTAATAAATATGAATATGCAATATATGTAGAAATTTTCACTTCCTAATGGAAGTGTTTGTGTATGTTTCTGAAGTTTCCGCTGTACTCAACATCTGAAAGTCTTTTGGACTTTACACATTAAAGCGGCTGTCTGCTGCATCTTTGTAGACATTTTTTGCTGTTATTTTTAATGTTTATCTTTTTCATGAGTAGCGTTGACCGTGCATTCTATAGGGATCTGCACAAGTTTTCGAGTTTTCATGTTATGCTTTGTGAGACGAATGCAGAAAGCTCTTCTTGAAAAATCTCTTAAAGAATCATAAATATCCTGGGATGATTTCTAGAATATTCATAGTTGCAAACACCTCCTTTCTAACTCACTTGTGATAGAATTACACAATCCCAACCATAATGACGCATCCTGTTCTCCTTTTCATAGTTTTGGACAGAATGTCTGTCGAAATTCACACGCGAAGTAAGAATTGTCCACAAATGACGAACACTACCAAGGAACTTTGGATCTACTGTTACCAGGATAAGAACTGGTTAACACATTATGACTTCACATAAACGTTCATGTCCTTAAACCAAAGACAGTGCGTTTCCACTATGCAGTAAAAGTGGTGTTTTGAACCACTTCAAAGAATCTGTCGCTAAATTCATTGCCAATCGTACCACAAACCAGAATTCGGTGACAGGAATTTGGTGAAAATTTGAGTAATTGGACAAACTATCTTGTTCCATTTTAGCATAATGACGCAGGCCACTTTATATCAAGCGCTTTTAATTATCCACTCGATCAAATGAACGGAAATCTAGTTTTCGTAATTTCTAATCGGATTCATTTCGATAAACCAAAGATAAACGAAAATGTATTTTAATACACTCGAGCAGATGTTCTCGAATAGTGCTGCCATCAAGATGATTTGATTTTGTCAATACAATCATGAGTGCTGTTTCGATAGTTAGAGGAATTGACAGACTGGAAGTAGTTCTTTTCTCCAATGAGATGGCAATAAACGGGGAAGATCAAACATTTCCATGTGATTTAAACCAACCCAGTAATGCGGATGTTTGTATACCACTTCGGATACCGTAGTAGTTCTTTCTGAGATTTGAGACTGATCTTGGCCGATGGTTTTATACCAACCTCAAAAAATGTTATATTAAATGCGACAAGGAATGACCTCAATCCCTCTTCACTAGAGACATTTCAGATTGATATTTGAGTCTAGGAAAAGTGTTCCAGACCTTCTATAGTCTCCACTCAAACACCAACTTCAATCATCAAGCAGGACCACTTGCATGATGTTTGACTGTTGAGAAAAGGTGATGAATGAATGCTGTTCAGGACAGATTCTCGTTTCCGTGCAAAATAATCATGAATGTATGGCCTATTAAAAGGTTAATTGGATAGAAAAATTTATCTCTTTATTCCCCAAAACCACATTTTCTCTTTCCTATCATGCAGTGACAAAACAACACAGAGAATCGACTACTACCTTATAATTACCGAATTCGCATACATTCCATTTTCACACTTCATACTTCAATCTCTTAATTTACGTGCTGCAGTGACATGTGAAAGAAGGTACGAAGTTCAATATTTCCCGTTGATGGTGACTGGTGTTTGTTTTGATTAGTCAAGTATCTTCATCACCACTACCTCCTCTATGTTCATTTGAAGCTATCTCTCTTCTGCTTCTTCTTCCGACTCGCTGGGTTTAGCCTGAGAACCTTTACATTTGTGTAACATTAAAGATAAATAGTCTGCAAAGTCCGAATCTTATCAAATCTTCTTGTCAGCCTCATGTATCCCAGTCTTCTCGCCTTATTTCCACTGTCTTGCGCATGATCCTGTCGACTCGAATCAGGAATATCATTGTAATATTGGGAAATCTTGTCTTATTGCTGTATTCACTTCTGAAGCACCACTGAGGTCGATCTTTTCAATCAGGAGTCATTCGGTATAGTGATTTGGCTGTCAGCCTCTCAAGGAACTCTAATGACTCAATACGTTTCGTTGTCAACACGGTTCATAAATCCACCCCAAACTTCATATAATAAGATGTCCCTTACACTCGTGAAATTCAGGTGGGGATCCAGTGATCACACTTTTCAAACTGATTCGAAATTATCTGACCTACAAAATTCTTTTGACCAGTTAGGAATATCTGATTTGATAAAGCGAATGAATAACTTTGGAAGGAGGTACGTGTAATTTCATACATATTTTAACTCACCCATAACAACTTAAAGTTTAAAAAGCAGAAATAATTTATTTTCATCAAAGGTTCCTTTTGATATCGCATAATGTCATTTATATATGTCTGAAATCAGCTCTTTGAAATGGTGCTCCAAAATCTCTTTCAATTTGTTGGTTCACTGATGAATTATTTTGGTTTACATTGTGCAATCAAGAGGGTCTACCGAGTGAACTATCTTCAACAAGCCTCATCTTGAAGCTTTAAAGACTATCAGTCCAAAACAGTGTTCTAATATCAAGATTGGATTGTCGTCTTGTGTCTTATTAAAAAAAGAGCCAGCTACTTCGATAAAATCAACAAAAAACCTCTTTTCAAGTTTTTAAACGTCTACAAATGTAGGAACAAACATATCCTGAAAGGATGGGCCACTCTAAATTCACTAGTCAAATCAGCCAGTGGGTGCAAATTTTGACATATGTAATGCACCACATTAAGAAGAAGCCTAATCGTTCGCAGATACACTGAATACACTACAGCTGAAAGAGGCTAAATATATCATGGTAGATACAGCCTAAAACAGCAGTGATGAGAAAAGGATGTATATAGGATTCACTCTGAGAATCACTGAAATCTTACCTTCAAAAAAGACCATTGACGTTATCTGTGAACCTCTCTTACAGAATTGCAGCAGGCTCTAAAGAGTCTCTCCGATGTATGTACAGTATCAGATTAACAAAATCAGAAGATTTTGTTTATTCAAGTTGAAGGAGTGGAAATGAACCCACTTGTTGTCACCCTTGTAACAGATAAGTTTACGAAAACAGACCACTGACAATAACTATCAACAAACTACGGCCCTACTGTAGCTACACAGATATGCGGTGTACATATCAGTGATGAGAATTTGAATATACAGGATTGAGTTTGACTTTCAAAGTAGGTGTGAGTAGATAATTGTGTAAAAGTGTCTTCAGGATTCACTACTGTAGAAGAAAGAGATGCAGAAAATAAGTCGGCTTCAATATAGCCTGTTGTAAAATGAGAACTTTTTAATTACTGAAATAGAGACAAACGGTAAGGGAAAAAACGACTCACATTTCTGTACTGAAGCGAGAAGAAATACCAGAGGTACAGGTATACAAAATTCATCAACTCATCAAATTATTATCAACAGAATTATTACCATTACTGTCATTATTATTTCGATCTCCACCATGGGATAAGGAGATCAGCCTATTCCACATGAGAGAAGGTCACACTTTCTTTGATGGAAAATAAAACATTGAAGTAGAGAAAATCTAAGAATTGAAACGTTTTCATGTGACTGGGATTCAGTCCAAATCGAACAGTAAACACATGTGTTGGATTATTCTAACCGTATTGCGCTTACAAGCTTTCTGATAATAGTGTCATCATACCTCATTCTTTGTCTAAATTACTATTCGGTTGTAACTGGATTCAGCTAACCGTCCAACTTTCATCAAGTGCTGTGTGGCAATCTCCAGATTAGTATTTCGCTTTTGAAAGTAATTCATCTTTTGAATTTAGTGTGAGAAGATAAACACTTGTTTTTGCTTCCTTTCACAATCTAGATTCAAATACAGTAGTTTGGACGAAAAGGTTAAGATAATTGGAGGTAAAAACGCATCATTTTCCAGTTCTCTTTGTTTAAATTTCTTCCCCGCTATTTATATAAATGAAGCTCGAAGAGAGAAGTAGTTTAACCACTGGTGATCAGAACACTTAGATACCTTTCCAAAATGTGTTGAATGATTCTCTCTGAGCTTTTCTGAGGATGGTTCACGCGATTTACTCAGTGTACATCTACATGTTGTGTTCGAATAAGTCTGAGACAGTGTCGATAATAAGATTTTCAATACATTTTAACTCAGTTTTTTGCCATTGTTCTACTTACTTGTTATTGCTATGCATTAAGGGTATACACAGAAGAGCACCAAAGAGAAATACAAATTAACTCCTTTTGTTTGTGAGGGATTGACGAGTGTAGGACATTCAAATGGCCTGAATATTTCATTAAATTTATTTTGACTAGATCTCGGAGTATCTTTTGACTACTCTGTCAGGAATGACATAGAATCATGACAGTAAGTATGGCTGTCGTACAGACAATTAAATTCAAAGTAAGGCATAGTAAATGGCAAATGTGGTGCATTTTCTCAAAATTACCAGCACCAGCACGTACAAGAAGAATTAGATTCTAATTCACCATTTCTCTAATACTGACAGCAATGCTTTCAAACATTCGATCAATATCAGTCTATTAAATATTCTCATATTTAAAACAACAAATTAAAGTAAAATAAATCGTTTTCAATTGCTTTTCATCAGGCTAAATTAACCTCAATATACTGAACTACAAATAAATATTAAAATATACACTATTGACGGTGTTTTCTCAACAGGTTAATAAGACTGGGCGTATGGATTGTGCAATGAGTCGTAATAATGCTAATAGTAATAATGATACTATTAGCAACAAAGATGAAAAAGTGGAGCGATCTGTGATAACCAGAATAATGAAAAACAGCATGACTGAACAAACAAATCTTGAGGCAGAAGTGTTCAATAAAGGCTAAGAGAAACAAATCAACCGGTTAAGTAATTCTAGTTTGTATGGGAAGTAAACAAACTATATATTAATGAAGATGTGATAAGATTAAGGGATGATAAGATGGTGGTTGAAAATACAAGTAAGGCTGATCATGACATCACCATTCGGTTAGGTTTAAGGAGACAAGGGAGTGATAATGGCTGTAGGAACTTCTTTTCAATTCATAGATCAGGCTTGATAGCACTAATGACTATCGCCTCAGTTATGTGCAGTAGACAAATACGTAGTCCATTAGAAAGATTCGGTTTGAAGTGATGAATCACCGTGAATGCTTTGGTTTTCTCCATCAAATGACCACTATCAGCTAAATGTGACTAAAATACATCTATGAATGGTTTTTGTCTGTCTTTTGCCAAACCACGATCAGCGATTTTCAGTAACACGTTGTTTGAGCTGTCTAGTAGAATGCCCAAAACAGCTGTCTCCTCAGGCTCAGTGGAATCGATAAATACACACAGATGTGGCAAAACTATCTAGCTTATCCTTCGTTTTCGTCTCAGTGTATTCTTCTGTTATAGAATGAAAAACATATGTTTGCTGCGTAAATGTTCTTCATTTACAACTGGAAAGTCTCTGGAATAAAATCCTATTTGACAGATCAACAATAAATTGTCACTTAATAAAGAAAGGTTTTTTTCCATAATGTCACAGTCTTAAGTTTTCGTTCCAATATTCTCATTTAATTAAGTGACTACTAGGGCAGTTCGTTTCATTCAAGGAATAATAAATGTATGCGAATTCATTTTGCAACCAACCATCCATAAAAATCTTTCTTGCTTTGCTCATTAGAAACCTAACAACAATGTTGTATTTAACAAGCACGTAACGAACAAAATGTGTGTGCAGCCCTGTAGATGTGCATTTTATATACACGCTCTTCAAATGTGACCCATCTTCTCACTTACTAAGCAAGACACGCAGAATATGCAGTTTATTGTCCTACACCTCCTCACAAGTAAAACAGAAGAAAGAATGTTATCAAATATCATGAAACATTTGTCTAGGCTTGCATTCTCAGTAGCTAAGATAAATGTGTCATCGGCATAAAGGTAATATATATCCAATTCGTTGATGATATCTTTCGGTCTGCTGTTTTCAAGTTATGTAAGGAAGAATTAAGCTAAGAGTGAGCCTAATGATGAACTCGTATCAATATCACTGTCAGAATTTATCCACATGCAATATGAAAGTAATGAAAACACCGTTAAAATTATCAATGTGCTGCATTATGTACCGAATCCTGTCTATTTCTGTTTATCTTCAAACATGAAAATTGCTCGAATGAAAATTGTCTTACTATCTCTTCAGAAAAACTGCACAAACTCGTGGACGCCAAAAACTAAGAGATGGAGAAGTTATTGACAGAAGATAATGCCAGACAACTATTTCAGCCTTTTAAAGTAATTGCTTGTAAAGGACCAATCATAAGCAAAATGATTTATAACAAGCGTGGCACTTCATTAACATTGTGAGGTAAATTACTGGAACATTGCAGTGGGTACTTTGAGCATTAATTCAAAAGGCTTTCACTCGCATTAAATCCTCCCAACATCCAAAGAAAACCTGAAGTGATTCTGACATCCGCTTCCCGAATGAAATTGAAGTCTGTAATTTAAGAGGAAGTATATCAGCTGAACCTGAGAGTATGGTTTCTGAGGAGTCTGGGTATAGTGTTGATAAGTTTGGTTATGGTTCAGATTCCGAAATAGTTTCCTTAGACTGGAATTGTTTCGCATCAGCTTTAAAACGATGAAAAAATCCTCCAGTGATTTTCCTACTGAGATTGGCATGACTAACGCAGGATCTAAAATTCTAGGTTCAACGAAAGGTCGTAAATTAAGCGGTGCTTAGGAGAGTCAAGTCCGTGAAAATCAAGCAGACTTTAGGCCCATACGACTGCTTGTTGACCGAATTTTCAATCTGTAACAGATTCTGTAACAAAGGCATAATCACCAGCGTCTAACGCTTTTCATATTTCTAAACGTAAAGGAGACATTTGATTGTGTCGAACGAGTGTTGTTGTGGCAATGTTTGATGACGGAGGGAGTATTTAACACTGATCAATGGACTATATACCAATCTAATCAGTCATATCAGAGCCTGCAATGAATGATCATCTGAAGTGATAAAACCAATGCTGTCCGTGGAGTTTGCCACACTTCTGGAACTAGAGAAGGTATTTGACTGGGTCAGATGGTTTCTCATGGAATCTCAGAACGGATAAGAGTTTCATGTAGCCCTTGTCAAATCACATCATCTCCTTTTACTTTTCTTCCTTTACGTTCCCAGTGGAACATAGGGCTTCAAGCCTCCAACTTGAAGTTTCTGAAGCAATGTTCATTTTTAAAGAATGGGTTGCTAGCCTCATGCCCAACCTTTCCTCTTTATCAGTCTTAATACTGGCTTACCGAGGTGAAAGGGTGTGTCTACCCGGGATCGAACCCAGGACCACATCCGTGATCGGCGAGCACTCTACCGCTGTGCCACCGACGCACATCATCTCTCATGTAGAAGTAATATCAGGTTATCGATCAACGAACTCGTGCGTTACACAGTAGTTGACTCTATCCTTCTTAATGGCTCTGACACTTGGCCATTGAGTCTAAATTGTGTGAAGAGACTACAAAGTTTGCACCATAAGTACCTGCATTATGTTTCCCGAGTTAAACGGTATGAAGTGATGAGTAGTATTGAAGTCAGGTGAGCAGTCTTAGATAAGGAGTCATGTCTATTAATAAAGTTGCGAAACTGAGCTTATTTAATGGCCTGAAATACTCATTCATCATAATAAGCCGTCGTCATATTCGTCCAACTGTGTTAATTGACACAGCATTGAGCTTATTCATTTCATCCATGCATTCCCGTCCATAATATTTCTGTATGTGTAACTCTAACTTGGTGCGTTGTTTAGAGTGTGGCAGATTTAACTGCCGTACTTTTTATGTAAAGTTTAAAATTAAAACTCAGTAGCACACAACAAATTTATGAAATAATTAAATTTAATTAAGGCACATACCTACATCTGAATCGCTCTCTATTTGTGAACGGAGATGGAAAGTAAGAATATGGATAAAATATGAGCAAGGTAACTTATTTTAGGAATCATCTTAAAAAAGACTTGGTGATTCAAATTCAAAGCAAACTACATTGATAAGAGTAAAATTCACGAAGGAAATTATAGGTGACTTCTTATAAAGATGAGAAACGTTATGCAACGACAGAAGGCAAGAGTCAGGCAACAGATCATTTATTAAGGAAATCAACGCATATTTATATATTTGCATGTACATTACTATGGATATTTAAGTAAACAAACACAGTCTTCCGATTGGTTGTTTCTCACGTAAAGTTAATCTTTCATCTATTTGTGACTGTTTCTTGAATGTCAACTCTTCTATATGTTAACTGCATCCGCCTACGCAAAGTATGCTGTGGTCGGTTTTGAATCAATCTTTGTTCACATATTCTCACGACAAATCTTGGGAACGTAAATATTTACGTAAATTACTGTCTATCAATTTGGCTAGTAGACAGCTCTCACCACAGTTACACTTAAAAGATATCCTCGAATCAAGAAACAATAATCAGAGATATCAGAGTTCAACATTCCCTCGATAAATACAGTTTCTCATCGAGGCAAACGAATGCATTTCCCAAGACATACATATCAAATGATGTATCAACTGATGGCAATATAAAGAAAGGTGGGAAAATATGCAGATTAAGAAAAGAACAGCGTACAGTGCAACATTGATACTGACAACCTCGAAAGTTTAAAGTCGTAAACCAACTGTGGTTCAATAAATCACATGACTACCTGCAGAAAACATGAAAAGATTGCCGATGGCATGATGAATCAAATGCGCAGCATTGACTGAGCAGCTTCACAATTACCAAAACTGGTCAAAAGCTGTTACTGTAGTCAGCAGTCTCATTCTTGCACTCCTGTTTTCTCTTATTATGTTTGATTAAAAATCTACTTGACCATCTCATAAAAAGCCATCACTCATTCACATGACAGCAGCAAGTAATCTGTGATGAGTACATCTAAACTACTTACTCGTCAGTTATTGTGTTATGTTACTCAGCATGGCAATTAAGAGCTTTATGGTTTCAATTCTGCTGTTACACACGTTTATCCATGACAATTACTTATCACATCAATACTACATGTGGCTTGTTGGGTTAGACAACAGCTGTGCAGCCACTTGGTTCTGGGTTCCAGTCGCGTTCCACCTACGAAACTGAATTACACCATCAGGTATCATATAGTGAGTGTGACTCAGAGTATACGACTTGAGGGATCTACCTCACGTTGTTGAGTTTTACCAGTGCTATCAGTCTTTTACTGTTAAGCCAACACACTTTTCACCAGTGAAATACATTTTATTTGATGAGATATTTAATTGATTTTCACGCGTGGACGATATATCATCGTCTTCACACATATTCGGTTAGCTTTATAGCATTCAGATTGCTTTAGTTGCCTAAGTATTTTGCAGCGGTTTTCGGCAAATTGAAGGTCCTGTGATCTGGTTTTAACATGATATTCGTCAGAGTAATGATACGGTGAGACGCACGTGTTGTGGTCTTCACAGAGATGGAAACATATTGTGATATATATATATATATATATATATATATATAGTTTATATGCTTTAACCAATCACTGAGTGTGCGATTTTGGCTAACTTTAAAAGACATGAAACAGAATGTACAAATACATGTGAGAGTAATATTCCGTAAGAACACATTGCTTGTATCACACCACTACAATATTACTAGACAGAAGAATTTTCAAATACAAATGCAAGGATTGCCTTGAATCTGTTTCTACTTAACTGCAGAACGTTATGACGGATTATCGTATGAATAAGCCGAAAGATATTGTGTAAATAATAGCTGAATGAATGAAGTTGTGCCTTATAATGAAGCATATACTTGACATGGATATCGGAATGTCGGAATGTCACTCAACATATGTACAACTATTTCTCAGAATAACCCTTTTGGTTTCATTCAACTGCTTTATTCTTGCAGACGAAACTGCTTTATTATACTAGCGATTGATTGAAAGTTATCTGTAAAAAGTTTCTCAATGAATATGAAGGTTTCCCATAGGAAACAGCAAGAGTTATGACTACCGATTCATTGGTTGACTGAACAGTCACAATAATACAAATATATATCTACATCCCTGTTTTGTTCTAATAAACACTTTGGGATTTATATGTTGCACGCATTTCTTCGTCTGCACCGAATACAGCAGAGTAGCTTTTACTAATCTTCTGTAGGAACAAAGACTGTTCCGTTTATGCTTTTCAGGTGTGAGTGAAAATTCACTGATAGAAATACACTCTTATCTATTAAATGTGAATGAGCAGAATAAGGCGATATTCTGCATTGTGCTCAGATTACTAAATACTAATAAAATATTTATACATACTCTTTGCTGTTAAAAAAATCAAAGACATTAGATCACCTCACTGTAGCTTAAGACTATGTTTTTAAATGGATTAATATTGTTAACATTTACGATGAAGCAAAACTGAATGAAAATTTATGTGTTGGGCTTCAACTTAGTGTTGCGCGGCAACAAATACCAAGGCAAAGATGCTAAACATCCCTGACGCTCGCCAACCATGCACATGGTCCGGGATTCGATCCCTGGCCGACTAACTCCTTCACCTAGCTAAGACAGAAATAATGCTGGTGAAGAGGAAAGGTTGGGCATGAGGCTAGCAACCCCATCCTGTAAAATAAACACTGCTACAGAAACTTCAAGCCACTAGCTTGAAGCCCTATGTTCCACTGGGGAACGTGAAGGAAAAAAACAGGAGCCGAATAACTATCATCACAAAGAATTGAGAAAGCACCTTCATATTGCAATAATCCTTCGAATAAACTTGTTGAAATGTATGCTCCTTCTAAAATATCATTGAAGTTATTTTAATGAAAGATTGAATAAAACAGCATTAAGTATATATTCATAGTATACAGATTTGGGGTAATAGTTAGTAAGCCTTCTGAAGGCAAAATTATTAGGAATAACACAACTAATATGTTGGGAACTCACTTAAATTATCGACTGGACAACAAAAGAATTTTGAAATATTCTTAGATATTGAGCGGTCGGTTTCGAGTTCTTTAATGCACGCGAAAATTCACATCAGTGTTTATTTTTCTCGGATACAGCTGAATTTATGTTCACTTAATACCCTCTTTGCGAATTTGATAGGGACTACTTGATGTGGCTAATAATTTTTTCCCGCTTAGACAAAAATGAGCGTAGAAGTCTTGCTTGAATCACAAATATAAATCAACTCATTTCAAGATAGACTCCATATGTAAATGCTAATCTTAAACTAAACAATTTCTTATGTGATACCATTAAATACTGATTGACTGAGGCTACATATCACTCAAATTAGTCAGTAGTGAATGTCAGTCGAATTGGAGTGTACAACACAACGAATGGCGGCTTCACTCGTTTGGGGCCAGTCAAATCAGTGATGTACCACGTCTTATTCAGCTCAGAAAGTCGGAACAGTTCAAAACATCCAAACTTTAGATGGCTACATGGCCGAACTGGTGATACTTCGAACCAAATTTTGTGGTAAAATTCCACCGCGATTTGTGTGACTTTCGAATCACTAGTTGGTTTAGAAATTATTCCATTGTAGCTTATAAACAAGTGACATTTTTTGAAAATAGCCACGATCCAAATTATAAATCATTTGTGCTTGATCGGTATGTTTCTTCCAGCTTTCACTCCTTCTCAAAAGTCAAATGTATTCAGGGAAGAAAAGCGATTAAAACGAGTGTCCAAAAAGCCACAATCCACCTTCGATGCTCCATTAGGTTTTCTAATTACTCAACAAAATTTGAATTAGAACCTCTTTAACATTCAGATTTATCACAATTAACGCACCACAAAGTAATAGCAGGAGCTGAAGACATTAGTCAGAATCATCGATTCTATGTATGCTCGCTTGTGCAGTACCAGCTGAACTCTCAAAATTCTGGGTTTCATTATCCTCAGAAGTCCTCTAAAGAAACGATGATGATTAATTACGGCAATGGAATGCATTATCTCTGTGTGCACCTTGAGAATTACCATGCGATTAAACCTATTCCGAGTCGGTCTTCATATTGTTTGCTATTACATGAGTCGCACCACTTCTGTAAAGCTGGTGAACACTGAAACATCAATAAAATTATGACTCAAAAACATACGCTTAAACCCGTCTGACATTCCAAAAGGCTGTCAGTGTTTTATCATCAGTAACAGAGGCTTTGTAATCTTTTTAACGTAGTTTCAGTGGGGAATTAAATGAGAGAAGAGTGCTTTTCATTAACTTGAAATTTTCGCTCTCTCATTGACGAAATTATTGATATCATGCCATTTAATTCGTGTGATTTCCCCAGTCATTAGAAATGCTTATCTAGTTGGTTAGCTATGTACTTACGTAAATCTTGAGCATGAGACAAAAATGAATGATAATTTTGTTCGAATAAAATTCGTTGATGAAGTGAGCCATTTACACGAATTATAACTATAAGTATTTTCCTGATTGTTCCTTTTTGTCTGTCATCTATCTAGATATTCAGTTTTTTAAAATGTGCTGGGATCCAGTTAACAGCTAATGATTCTAAAATATACGCATTTTCCATTTTCACAACACGCATTTTTTAATCTTCCTCTTCGTTCTCAAATCTGTACCAGGTATTCTCTCACTAACTGTTCTACGAATTCATATTCAAATGCTGCATATACACTCCGTTAATCGGTCTGATGAGATCGCTGTTACTTACAGGTAACCTTATAACTTGCTTACAAATGGATAATCTAAGGGGTATTAAGAAAGTCTAAATTGTTTAGATCTAATGATAAATGGAGGAGTTACTTCGAGATTGTAAAGTATCTAAGATTCTTTCGTCTTGAGAACATTGTGAAGATAAATTGGTCATATTAACTGCTAACCCAACCGATAGCTGCTCCCTTGACGTGGTGGTCGGGTTTGCATATCGCAATAACCCAACGAGCTTCACTGGCTGGAACTTATGTTCCTGTAGGTTCTACCATGCCAGAAAGGTTGTTTGGATAGCGGTTAGACAAAAAGCAGCTACCCAATCCAATACTATGATTCAAACAAACTCACAAAATATCATGCCGGATCGGTCGGGGCCCGGGTTAACAACGACCACGCTTCCTGCTGCTGTGTCACACGGCAGAAGTGATATATATGCTACTGAGACACACCAAACAAGAAAGAACAAACAAAAACAGGCCGCGTGTGACCGGCCTAAAGTAGTTGTCCCTTGAACTCTGTGGTCACGCAACACCAACCTTTTCTCTCTCCTCTTCTCAGGCGTGAGGCTAGCAACCCCACCCTGTAAACAAAGCTGCTACAGAAACTTCATCACGACGAATCTCCTTGCGCCAAAAGAAAAAGTCTGTGTGGGGACATGGAATGTCCGCACCATGTACGAGATTGGCAAAGCTGCCTAGATTGCAAACGAAATAAAAAGATACGGAATTCAAGTACTGAGAATATATGAAAGCAGATGAAACGGGGATGGACTCACCAAATTGTCAACGGGAAAGTCAGTGATCTACTCCGGTCACCCAGAAGACAACCACATGCACGCTGAGGGCTTGGCTATCATGATGGCACCAACGTCAACGAAGGCCCTGATGCAATGGGAGGCGATCTCGCCCAGAATTATGACTGCCAGATTCAACTTTAAAGGAAGAAAAGTGTCAGTTATACAATGCTATGCACCGACAAACAACGCAGACCTCGAAAATAAAGAAGAATTCTACAGACAACTACAGGTGACAATGGACAACACTCCAGTTGGTGACATTAAAATACTAATGGGAGACATGAACGCCAAACTGGGATCAGACAACACAGGAAGGGAACTCATCATGGGTAGATAAGCTCTCGGAGGAACGAATGAAAACGGAGAACTCTTCGCTGACTTCTGCGCCTTCAGTGAACTAGTGATTGGTGGCAGCGTATACAAACACAAGGATATCCACAAGGCTACATTGGTGTCACCAGATGGGCGAACCGAAAACCAAATAGACTTCATCTCAATGCTGCTCAAGGAAGTGGAGGCGCAGCCTGCTGGACACAAAAGTAAGAAGAGGAGCAGACGTTGGTTCAGACCACTATCTCGTACAAGGAACAATCCAAATCAAATTAAAAGCTTTCAGAGAATCAGGAGCTGCAGACAGACCACAAGTCAAGTTCAATCCTCAATGACTGAAGGATCAGGAGACAAAGGACGTTTTCACTGCAAGCATAAGGGGAAAAGCCAAGACATAGATCAACACTAGCGAAGAGGTCAACATTGAGAAGTACTGGGACAACTTAAAATTAGTGTGGAGTCAAACCTGCATGGAAGCTCTAGGCAGAAAGAAGAGACAGGACAAGCAGTGGCTCACTACGGACACTTGGAGACTGATAGAAGAAAGAGGGATGGTGAAACAAAAGATTCTCCAGTGCACCGACGAGCAACAAAAAGGGATTTGAATGCAAGCTACAAGACACTGAACAAAAGGGTAAAGAAGAGTATCAGGGAAGACAAAAGAAAATATTATGAAGCCATGGCAAGGGAAGCAGAACAAGCTGCAGGCAAAAGAGACCTCGCAACACTACCAAACAACTAGGTACCTATCGGGCAAAAGTTTGACACAAATCAAGCCGGTGAAGGATGACAATGGAAAGTCGCTCACCAAAGAAGTGGAGCAAAGGAAACACTGGGCTGAACACTTCAAAAGACTCCTAAATCGACCACTACCTACAACGCGCCCAGCAATACCAACAACGGAGACAGAGCTACCAGTTAACACCAACCCTTCGACGAAATCAGAAGTCCTGAAGGCAATCAAGATGCTAAAAGCTGGAAAAGCAGCAGGACCAGATGGAATCCCAGCAGAAGCATTGAAAATGGACCCAGAGACAACAGCGGACTTGGTGACGCCACTAGTGGGGAAGGTGTGAAAAGAAGGCAAAGTACCCGAGGATTGGAAGAAAGGATACTTATTCAAACTACCAAAGAAAGGAGACCTAAGTCAATGCAAGAACTGGCGCGGAATTATGCTCCTGTCCATCCCAAGCAAAATACTAAGTCGCATCATCCTGGAGAGAATCAAACATACCTTGGATGAAAAACTTCGACCGGAACAGGCTGGATTCAGGAGAAACAAGTCATGCATTGATCAGATCACCACATTACGGATCATCATTGAACAAAGCTTGGAATGGCAGTCACCTCTCGATCTCAACTTCATCGACTTTGAAAAGGCCTTCGACAGCGTCGATCGAGAGGTGCTTTGACAACGACTTCGCTACTATGGGGTGCCACCGACAATTATACATCTCATCCAACAGCTGTGACACAGTGCTGAATACCAAGTAATCCACAACGGGAAGCTCACGGAATCCTTCAAAGTGAAGACAGGAGTACGACAAGGTTGCCTACTATCGCCAATGATTTTCCTGATTGCAGTAGATTGGATAATGCGACAAACAGTGGGCAATGAGGAAACAGGTATAAAATGGACTCACACAAAGAACTTGGAGGATCTGGACTTCGCCGATGATATATGTCTGATTTCCCACAAACTGGAAGATGTGCAAGCGAAAAGCAACAAGTTGGCAGAAGAAGCATCAAAGATGTGAAGGACTTCAGGTGAACATAAAGGAAGATAGAGGTGATGAAGATTCCTGAACAGGAACAACAACAACAGACGATTTTTAAATCTGCTTTACTTTACACCTACTTCACTCAGTCAGAAACTCTTATTTACTTATTTATGAATTCCAGGTGGTTAGCATTGATTACATGTAACTAGGTAAATAAAAATCGCGTTTTTCTGATCTTAACTCTGTCATTTGTGAGTTGGACAACTCGGAATCAACAAAGTGAATGAAGAAGTTAATATGAATTACCCGCCATTTTACATATATTTCAACTGACTTGCCAAGTCTACAATGTTGAAATTCGGTAAATGCTTTAAATTGTTAGTTATACATAAAATGCGTTGCTCAGTCTTTCTTGCAGTATAACTAATCAGACTGATGCTTCGAAATATCACTGTAATTTCACTTCAGTATGTTTCCTTTAATAGTAGCTGTATGTAATCTCATGGTGTCTTCTTCCCTTAATTTTGAATGCATATTAATAATGTGAATTGCTGAATATTGAGAAGTTTGAGGGAAGAACTCCCACATGCACAATTCTGAGAGATAAATGTCCAAGACGTCTTCATTATTCATCGCTGTCTGTCTGAACATCGAGATTTTACATGTTGTTTTATAATACGTCACAATATTTCTTACAAATTAAATTCCACTCTCGTGATTGCATCAGTCATTCAGACACAACAACTAGCGTTCTAATGAAAGGGTGATGGCCTAATGACACCAATTTATGACGAGATAAACATTTGAAAATCCAATATATGATAAATTCCGAAATTCAGTACGAAACTCACTGTTACATACTGGAACGAGTTGAGTACGGACACACAATTATTTATATACAATTATTAGTATTTAAATTTATATAAATGTTTCGTTTGAATATTTATATATCTGACAACAGTACAGAAAACAACAAACCCTCCTACTGCAAATATATGCGAACATGGTGCATAACTATTTTCTAGTTTCTAGGTAAGCCAAATAGAAATCTCAGACTTGACAAATACGGGTCACCAGCACATGCATTCGGGAACATTTCATTTCATGAATATATAACTCATCCAACTTCACAAATAAGTGTGAATTAGGCCTTAATAATACCACGTGGGTAGTTCGTAGGCTAACTATGGTCAGTTAGTAATTATGGTGACAATGTCCACTTTGCAATGGAAATCAGATCCACCTAAATGAATATGCGTTCCATAGTATGACGCATATGTAACAAAGAGTGAGACAAAATTGTTAACTTTATTATTTCGAATACATTGTTCATCGTAATTTCAAGAGAGACTTTGTTGACATTTATTTATCTCTCTTAATTCCTTCCTATTGAAGTTAACAAACTTTTGTCGATCTCAGCAAGGAAGCCCATTCCTTTTAACACAGTTATTTTTCCCCTTAAGTATAGTAACGATAAACAATAAAGTTTTAACTCTGTGTAACGCCGTATAGGACCACTCAACACCAGTTTGTCTATTTATCTTAAAATCTATTTCACCTGTTGAAAAATGAGATCCCCTGAAGATCAGTTAGATTTACAGATTATCACCTTCACAGCCGCATTTCATATCACCTACTAAAATAGATTTTAATAAAGTCATTCAATAAACAGCCCTTATTCTTTCTAGTGCAGACCTCAGTTATATGCAGCATCCTCATAAATACATACATACATACATATAAACGACGCTATGAGTGTTTGCCTAATAAAATTCGACTCCGTATTGCTGTCGATAAAAGGAGACTACAAATGGTACATCCACATAAATATTAAAATAAACATTCACAGGTGAAGGAAATCCTGTGGAATTTCATAATCATTCTCAAAGTACGAAAGATGAATGAACAACCCTTTTTCCAAAGATGAAACGCGGGTTTTAACGAAGAAAGTGTTGCCTGCAACGATTTCATTTTCCTAGCTGCACAATAATATTTATATGTGAACTACAATCGACAATATCAACTAAATTTTGTGATGTGTGCTACAATTTGATAGTGAGTGGGAATATCCAAGTGCAACAATATTAGTGTATATCATTATGAGTCTAAATATATTGAGAACAGTGATAAATAAATGTTAGAACTATGTACAACAGCCCTTATAGTTATACCTGACAGGAAGTTTAATTACTTTTGGTAGTGTGAATATGTGAATTTGTCCGGTTCAGTAATATAGAACAGAGAGTCATGATGTGTCAACTAACTTCAATAAAATAGGTATCATGAATTGAAATATGTTAAAACAAAAGGAGATATTATGAAATAAAGATGAGTGATGACATTTCTTGGATCACGAGGTAGAACTAGGATTTAGGAAGCGAAAAAGACTGTAAAGATTGTGTTTGCAATCAATATTCTTTCTTAATGTTATGCAGTGTCACCTCTTTCACTATAAAAAAGAAAGTTCACTCCCTATAAGTAATGAGTAGCATAAAGTTATTTGAAAGAAAATGTAATAAAGAATAGTAAAGAAAGAGTTCACAGTACTTCTCCAATACCAGACTGGTTTTCCCTAAGCTGCCTTCCTAAAAAGCACCTAAAAGGCAGAGTTTCCTCTTCTGGTATACTCACTCAACCTCGAGTAGTTTGCTAGTTTGCCGTTCCCTGTAAAATACAGATTCAGGAGAACATTTCCACTGTACTCTGCTGTCCATAGTCATTTCCAACCAGCTATAAAACTACCCACAAATTTTCATTTTTCATATCATCTTCACCATGTCACCCTCAGACGACATACTTATCGACTCTCATTCCTGTTGCACGTGGGAGTCCGACGTTTGGTATAACCTGCAGATCTTCTCAGAGCTTTTTGAACATACCGCTGAAACAATATTCCTGAATACTTTTAATGACAACATATGTGATTATCTTATTTCAGAAAATAGTTTGAGGCGAAACAAAAGTGGGCATTCCAAGAATGAATAAAACAGAATTATATATATATTCATCAGTATTTCTATACATTTACTTACTTTCTTTGTCTATGGCATGATCATTTTCAATATTTTAAGTATTCTACTATTTCAAGGCGAAGCAAACAAACTAGTAAGACTCCATTATGGGAAAAATTTGTTTTGATGAAGTCTCACAGTGTTATACTGTAATGTTTACTAATAACGTTTTGACCGCAATTTATTGCTCATAATCATATCAAGGCAAGGTGTTTTTTCATATATTCACAAATGATTAAGTTAGCTCTAGTCTAATTTTACATAGGTTGACTGATTTCAAATATTTTAGACATCTCATTTCATTGCACTAGAAGACACCACACGTTAAAATGTTTCCAACTGATTAGTCAATATAAATTGAAAATTGAAATGGAGGACGTATGCACACACTATGTACACGCCATGTGGTAAACTACAAAAAGTGGCGTAGGAAAATACTCCCAATACCATGAAATCTGGATCCATAGTCGTCACTCACTACACAAGATGGGCTTGTTCTTCTTTCCCATGTAAGCTGTACGATTTTGTTAGAGGAAATGTGATAATTTAACACAATGAAAGAAATGGTGGATGATTTAAGGTGGAGGGACAAGCAAACCCATCGTCCACAGCTTTGAAGTCCGCTTCTTAAGGAAACTTACCATGAGAAGAAATTATTTGAAATGAGTCACACTTATTATTAAAAAAAACGAAGGAACAGACTCAACTGATTCAAAAGTGTGGAACAGTGCAACTAGTATGCTTTTCTGAAAACGTATATTTGCATGCCTCTCGGAACCATATATATATATATATATATATTCAATATTAAATTTCTTTCATGGCGTTTAATCCATCATATTCCATTAGATATCTGGCATTATCCAGTCTCTTGAGAATGATCTGGCCTTATGATTTTCTAGAAGTCAAACTTCCATTCTAGTTCTTGCATTGACATATATTGTCATGCCTTATTATTTTCACTGAGAGCATTTTTGAAGTTTGCAACAGCATTTAACAGAAATGCGGTAACGTGTTAAAGGATGTCGTAGATGTACGTGTCACTTCAAACTGTTAGTGCAACAATAAATCAATGAACACTGCTCTACATTCAAATAAGTGACAGATTATTTACAAGCAAGTGCACATCAAAATCTAAACATACTACTCACTTTCAGCTGTAAATGTATAGATCTTACAGATTCAAGGCTTACATATGATTCCGCATTGAACATTTTCAGAGTTAAAATTTGTAGAAGGAAAGCATAACATTTTGTCGCTTTGCTTACAAAACATGATATATACAAAATCGTAGGGGCATATGCGCTTCTGATAAATGTATCGGTCGATATTTTGTTGCTATCACCTATTACATGAGTTATACAAATGTGTTGAATTCTTCTCAATAAGCATTTATTTGAACGTGTCTCTAACTCTGATGCGTAGAAATTATGTAAATTGCAACTCCGCAATGTCAACTAGTCTTTTCGTATATCAGTAGCCTGTTCGCTTTATGCAATCTCTGACTCACAAGTATGTCCAAAATGCAACTTGCTCTACGCATATGAAGCTGGTGTAATTTGTTAAAGTGGTATTCACTTCCAGAAGATGTTTCGCATCTTCATGCTCAAAAAAGTTACAATCGTATCGACAACAAATCACCAGAATACAGTGAAGTCAGCAGTCAAATCACATACCACATTATCAAAAAATGTCACAATTACATTCGAACTGATAGTCCTAATGTACTCTGGCATAACAATGTCATCCACTTGTCCACAGCACTTCTATATGAAATTGAAATGAACATTGTCGGTATGTAGTAATAGTAATGTCCTTGAAATATCTGTAAGGAAATGTAGGTGAAATATTAAAAGAGCTAATCTCATCCCCCACATCTTCTGTGCTAGTGTCCTTATAATTTAAATTGAGGATAAAAGCGTGATCAGAGTACCCAAAATGGGATTCTCAAATGCCCTAAATTTTTCAGATAAACCACATCTTTCGTAATGACAACGAAGTAATTAATTCATTCCAAGTGTCACTTTAATGCTAGCCATTCCGATATCTTGTGATTGTGGCATCATTGTTAATTCACTCATTGCCGAAGGGTTTTCAATCATCATATCATAACAGATAACTTGATGACTTGCTGACTGAAATGTAATTATTTGTAAACACGTGTGCCTCTATAAGCTTTTTGCTTTACACCGTGATAAAGTGAATGGGCAAAATGTAATAAACTTCAGAAAGAAGGTGGCTGATGGTTTGAAACTAAGTGGATTTTAGTCGACAATAGTGTTCAGGCAGGCAGAATGTGTCTATGAATTGGTGAATAATTAATATGCAATTGACATGGTAAAATGGACACTTAAAGTTACTGGACAAATTTTGTGGCTTGGAAATGGATACAATTGAAGTTAATTTGTGGAGGAAACCACTGGTTGAGATTAAAAAGCGCAAACCTAAATGATTATTACTTGTAGATATTTTATTTCGTTTCCCAAGAACCTAAATTGCAGGTTTTGTTAAAGTTACAGCATATTTATAATTCAAAAAATTTTCCTGATTCAAAATGTTTATAGAGACATGGTGTTCCCAAAAAATTCAAATGGATTAAACCCGGTCAGAGTTCGCTTAGTAATTCATAAATCTAGTCGTCAATATGGAAATTTCAGTATGTAGATGTTCAGCAAGAGATTTGAAAATTATGACATAAGTCACCCTGACATAGTCCTAAATACAACAGACAATAATCACGAAAGAAGCTGTTGGCTGCTAAATTTGTTCTGAAACTGAATTATCATAGACTTCGGCGTGATACTCAGGAAGGGTGAAATTTTTTGCAATGAATGAATAATATGCTGTATTAAGCCACAACAACATAATACTAGAGATACGTGGTATTGATGATTTTTATTAGAAGCATTGAAAATCCCTATACGACATCCATATTACAGTTTCTTTCAACAGATGATATAATATCATCTCGTGTGACAGTTTCTCAGGCCTACAAATACTAAGAAACAATCGCCTAGTTGACCTTGAGTGTTACCAAACGGGATATTAACCATTTGGAGTGGAATGTTATAAAGGAATATTGCTGCGAATTCTACAGCGTCTAACTGACACTGCTAGAGCCCAAACAACGATCAGTTGAGTACATTGCGGGCTGGAAAGACTTCACATCGAAAACAGTTAGTAAACCAATCTCATAAGTTTTATAAGTGATAAGAAGCTGTTTCGAAATGCTCGCCTTATTTGACACAGTCATAGTCATTCTCGAAAAGCATTGATAATTATTAAATTGTGTTCTTTCGAATGACGCACAAAAGATGAAGCTTCGGATTATTTCCCTGATTCGACATGCTCACGCTTTCTGTATAGACAATCAGGCAGGAAATATTCATGTCATTCAGACTGTCAATTTTATCATCACAATACGCTAATCTGTGTTGCAATATAATATTTACCAGTCAGTGTTTATTAGTCACATGAGTGATTGAAAGTGTTTGAATTATCGCTGACTGAGAGTAGAGGTATCAGAAGACCTACATATGTAACGGCGTCCACATTCAGCAAGCCATCGTACAAAACATTTGAAGGTTGTGCATCTAAGGTGCAGAGACAATCATTTGACCACTATTAACTAAAGCGTAGATGATTTCAATCAGTAATAGTTTACATCGCATTAGTTATGAATCCTTCTGCTACAGGTATCTAATCACAACCATTTGTGGATGAAAATTGAATTCAATTTTATTGTGACAATTTACTCAATGAGTTTTTAAAATGATGTCGAAACAGAGACTGATTTTCTGTTTCTGTATTGGATAAGTGTGGGTGATACCTTTAAGTACACATAAACTATAATTAATCGGCAATTTTGTCAAGTTTCTTTTGTGGAGTAAATGAAAAATTATTGACGGAGTCGCAGGTTCTCATACTTGTTCTTGTCAAATGAATTACTCAAGAAAGCATCGGCAATAATTGGATATATGAAAAGTCATTCACGCTAATAATGCAACGGATTTTAACATGTTAATACAGCTTCTCATACGAAAACAAGATTTTTGCGTTATTAACAAATGGAGGAAAGTGGTGTTAACTAGGGGAATCGACAATCAATGATGAGAACTGAAAGCATATCAATCAGCCAAATAACAGACTCCTTTAGCCTACTCGCCTTGCAGAAACATGCTGCAAACCTGTGCTCCGAATGCGTTTATACAAGAATTTGACTGATTGTAAAGAGAACATCATTGAATATACTCATCACCACGAGATTTGATCATTTCGATTTTGCAAGTAGTGGAATCTGGAACAGGCGTTCCGTCACATTCACTATAAACATGCACCCTACTCAAATGTGAACCCATATAGGAACTTACCTAGTACTGATATAATCAATGCCGATACGCAAACGCGAATCAAAAAGGCCAATTAAAAAATTGCATCATAAGTCTATGAGATCCTATGGTACAAACATCTTAGTATTCAACCTCAAATTCACTTTAAGATAACCAAGGAACACCACACTAAAATTGTTACACATTCATTCTGTGAATCCATGAAAGTTATAGCAAACAGACAGACTGATTTCCTGTTGATATACTCGACTGATGCGAATCATATGTCACAACATATTCATCAAATTTATTGCCTTGTTACTTCATATTTCATACCTTTCATAGAAATGAAATATTGTTAGGACTTGTGGCATAGTTACCAGTGGAAAGAAGATATTTCAGAAGGCAATGAATCTATAAAAATTATATCAACGTATTCTGTCAGCTTACGTCCCCATCAATCATAAAACGTTAGTGCCTCATGACATGAATATTAAAACTAAAACAAACATGTATGTGAAAATCTCTGGCATAGTATTTCTTCAGGATTTAAAGATAACATTTTGTAATTACAACCAAATTTAAGCTTCTGTTTTACAATTTCAAATAGATATTCAATTGAAAGTTAACTCGAAAAGCATCAAAACTTACTTGGGTTACTTGCGGTGTTGACCACAAAGGCGAATAAACAGAGAATAAGCCACAGTAACATTACTAGTACTGCAAGATCGAGGCAAAATAATGTGAGCATTATGTAGTTATTTGACTATTTATACTAAGTCTGAAACGATCCATTGCGTGTGGATATATAAAAAATAATCAGTTTAAACGAATCATACAACTGAATGTTGAAAAAATATTTACTGTATCTAGGATTGCCTTTAATCATAAAAAAATCAGTTATATCGCGTAAAAAGCACAAACGATGAAGAAAAAACTTTTAGACATATTAGAACAGTTTCAGACATTTGAAGTTTCAACTTAAACAATGATATTGAAAAGTATATGATATAGACAGAAGATTTCACTAATCTGTCATGATCACGTAGAAAAAACATCATCATTCTTATGTCTCAAAAAAATCATCATTTATTATTAGTAACCTTTTCGAGAGATTTACGCATTTCTATCGAGAATGTTAAACATCGATTTGAGAATAGAATTTAGACATTTTGTACTTCTGTTAGAACCACTTTTATTCTTTATAAAATTGTTCAATGTATCACTCACTGTATTGTATCAAGTAAGAATACTCTCGTAGAATGTAAAACCTCCTTTTCAATTCGTTAGCGTTTTGTCATGGATTTTCCATTGTAGAATTCATTCACAGTTAGAGATTGTTTTCGAGAGGAGCTGTTTACTGATCATATTATCATTCTGGTTTGTGACAGAATCTACTTTGAAGATGAATGCAACGTTCAGCATCCATAATGTAAGCTAAAACAAAGTAGTGGTTATTCCTCTTTTGTCCGCTGATCAAGCACATAGAATGATGTTAGGAAATCCATTGATGAACATGCCTAATTATACACAGATTTTAACTGACTTCTCGAGAGCACTCAAACCGAGAGGGGAAGGTCTCATTTTCCAAACGTAAATTTGGAGTGGACCTGGAGAGGTAGTGTAACTTCCTCCCCCTACTTAATGCTATTTTCACTGCATTCTCAAAGCATCCTGTTATTATTTCATAAATGTACACAGAGTGTCTTTAAAGATCTTCAATAATAACAAAGATTAAACTAGAAATTTAGAATTGTGAAGAAGAATAAAGCCACAAAATTCAATGCGATATGCATGTTTCAGATCTGTTGAGAAATAGAGATCAGTGGATTCTTTGCTATATGACTGAATTGTTCATTCTTTTATTGCATCCGGAAAGCACTAAGGGCTTGTTCATCTAACGCTTTGAAATATACATCGCTTTGTTACTCATCGCATGAATCAACAGTTACCGGTTCCAACTCTTAAGAGTGAAGACCACAAAACTGGTTGAGCGCCTTTATCTAAGTGGTTAAGAATTAAGAATTTCCTTCGTGACTATCAGCTGCAAAGTCAAAGTGAATTCAGGTAGAAAAGACAGTACAAGTGCATATATAAGTCAAGGCAATTTTGACAGAATCAAGAGAGCAGCAATAATAACTAAAAACGATAAGCCTTCATAGTTTTCTACAATCCCGAAATCAATCAGTTCATAGTTAAAACCGCAGGTATACTTACGGCCAGTATTCCAGGAATAAACCTGACAACTCGAATATTGTGAGAATTTGGGGCAAAATCAATGAACTGAAATTGTTGTCGAATGGAGAAATAATCGTCTTGTGTCACGTTATGATAACCAGTAAAGAATAACCCCACCAGACAGTTGTCTTAATTGGATTCCCTGATTATGTATCTTGGGTAAGCCATAAAGTCTAGCCGTATGAGTTCCGGTGGGCTTAATAGCGTCGAAGATGGAACTATCAATTAGATTTTCATTTTTTAAAGACTTCAAAGTTTTAACGAATTGGCGTTCTGTTGCTTCATTCGAATCTTTACTGTTACCTAACTTTTGAAACTTGGAACGGTCTTCCAGTAGGGTGTTTATCTTATCAATGTAGTCGCATTTGTTTAAAATTACTGTACCTGATCCCTTTTCTGGTTTCGTGATAATAATGCTGTCATCGGACCTTAATGCTTTTGAGATATTCTCTATACTTTTTAGTTAATAAACTTTTCTTGTCGATCTTGGCATTATTGTATTGGTAACAACAATCAACCAAGGTACTTTTAAATCTGTCTAACTCGTATTGGGAGGACGGTGTTAGGTCTAGTGTCTGAGTAAAGCGGTTTTCAAACTGTACTTCTGTCTGTAATTGGTCAATATTAACTCTTTTATCGCAAAATTTAGGGCCCAATGACAACACTTCCATAGCAGTCTTATCTAAAGTCACACTGGAAGCAAATCATTAAATCAGAACAAAATATTTAGAGCGAACAATTGTTTTCAATGAATTCTTCTTCAGTCTCTACAATTATAAATCCATTAATTTAAGCATACAATAGCCAGTAAAGGCAAATTAGAATCAAATCAGAAAGTGTATTGTGGAACAAGTATAAGATGGGATGGAACAATAGTCAGATAGTTTTTTAATATGCATGGTCAATGAGAACATGGGACAAAATCAGATGAAGTAACTTAATTTAATGATGTATATATATATAGTCAACAGAAAATACAGGTTTCGAGAGTGTGTGTAATCAGGGTGTGTGAGGCAATATGAAAATAAACCAACGAATGTGGCGGACTAGACATAAGTTCAAGGTTGAAAATAACGACAGTAAGAATGATTGTAAAATAATAACGATGATATGGTGTAAAATTACAAGCACTATTGGTGAATGATTGTCAAATAATAATAATGAATATAATGAAGTGGAATGAACAGGATTTTGTAAATACGATAGCAAGTTAGAAAAGCACTACTTAAACCTAAGGTAATGAAATCATAAGAAAGGTCATGAAATCATAAAAGTCGAAAATGAACGATTGTCGATGAAACAGAGGAATAGAAGAAGAAAAGAAAAGAAAATTGTGGAAGGAATTTATAGTGTTAATGGAGGATTTGTTGGCTTTATTGTAGGCCAAGGTAAACACAGTGGTTGAACATACTTCTTCTGTATGCAAAGAGATGGTCTTCTGGTATTAATTGCCACCACTTCAACTACTGATAGAAGACGCAGTCGAGCTCCTCTAGATAAATTACTAGGAACGCGGTAAATAACTGAGAACGCCTGGTCAAGTTTTATCGGGTGTCCCGTATCTACCAAGTGGGCTAAGACTGCACTATTTCCACATTTGGTTACTCCTTCACTCAACTATACAGGTACATGTTCACGTAGATGATACCTTCATCGTTTGTGATATAAATCTTAATAAACAAGAGCTTCTAAATGCTGTTAATAGTGTTCACCCAACTATTCAGTTTACATGTGAAGAAGACACACACTCTCGAAACCTGTATTTTCTGTTGACTATATATATATACATCATTAAATTAAGTTACTTCATCTGATTTTGTCCCATGTTCTCATTGACCATGCATATTAAAAAACTATCTGACTATTGTTCCATCCCATCTTATACTTGTTCCACAATACACTTTCTGATTTGATTCTAATTTGCCTTTACTGGCTATTGTATGCTTAAATTAATGGATTTATAATTGTAGAGACTGAAGAAGAATTCATTGAAAACAATTGTTCGCTCTAAATATTTTGTTCTGAATAAATTATGGGAATATTCAATTTACTGAAATCATTAAATAGTGCAATTCTGTTTCATCTAGTGGATAGGGAACACAGCATCAAATTAGATCAGTCATTTACAGTTGTGTATCGAGTAACGAACAATCTCCCCAAAGTCACACGATTACGCCTCCTAGCCATAGCTGAGGATTTAGAGAGACCAGACTTATGTGTAAAGAAAAAACTTATTCACTCTCTCTGTCTACCCTGGCCCACTATAAGGTCACCAGGATCATAATTTTTCCTAATATTATTATCATTATTACCATTTCTCCACCCAGTTTATTTCACATCATTGTTACCCTTAATTTTTGTCAGTCTTGATGATTTTATACTAAACCTACCAATTCTGTAACATCTTATTACAACTCTCTATTCTACCATTAGACATTACCGGTCAGCCCTCACATTCAGTGTCCCCTTTGTTAATGTGTGTTTGTATGTATTCTGTGGTTATCGCATTTCTCTCACCCCAATGACACTTGTATTCTGTTGACTATAAAACAGCACTATATCACCTAATTGTTCATTCACACTTCATCACATTTTTCTGACTATACACCCTATACACATTTGATTGACTATGTTAACTAATGGACTATCATCTCAACTTACACATGCACCCCAATACAGTTTCTGATATTATTTTCATTTGCCTTTATTGGCTATATGTACTCTATTATTCATGGATTTATAACTGTAGAGCCTGAAGAAGAAGTTATCGAAAACAATTGTTCGCTCAAAATCTTGTTTTGATTTCAATATAGAGTATTTTTACTTGATACAACACAGTGAGGGATACATCAAACAATTTTATAAAGAATAAAAGTAGTTTTTACAGAAGTACATAATGTCTAAATTCTATTCTCAAATCGATGTTTAACATTCTCAATAGAAATGCGTAAATCTCTCAAAAAAGTAACTTCTAAAAATTGATGATTTTTTCGAGACATAAGAATGATGATGTTTTTTCTATGTGATCATGACAGATTAGTTAAATCTTCTGTCTATATCATATACTTTTTCAATATCATCGTTGAAGCTGAAACTTAAGATATCTGTAACTGTACAAATGTCTGAAATTTATATTCACATAAAATCGTTTTGAAATGTATGATTTTACAAATACCTAATGCCCACATTATCGTGTGTCTATTTTACAGGATTGGCGATTTTACTCTGTATTATTTTCCACTTACTCGCCCTTGTGGTCAAGGCAGAAAATATTTTGACTCAGATGAATACTGTATATGATGTCGCCTTCCACGTACACTGTGGAGTGCTTTGGAATATTTGCCATCAAAAAGAATTACTGGTGAAGATGACGGTGAACAATGCTCCTTCCTTACAATTCATACAATTTAATGCTTGAATCTGTTGAACATTCATCGAAAGGCGACCTCATCGTGAATCCATGCTTGGGAAGTTTCTGAATCTGCAACTATTCAGTTCCTTTGCTTCACCTCGAATATTTTTTTGCTTTCGCTGCTACTACATAAGCCAAAATTTTTATTGGCTGGGATATGAATGTTGGGTTTTGGAAACTTCACACAGATAAACTACTTCAGGCTGTCGTCTTAATGATAGTTTTTCCTTAACAATGTAAATTGTAGTTAAAGATGCAACTGTATGATAATTAGAGTCACAACATAACTGAAGATTCAATAGAGAAAACGAGCAATTCATGTAGATTTTTAGACATTGTGATTGCATCCGGTGTACACAAAGATAAACTGCACGACTTGACTGACGTGTTTAAACAGACACCTTCATAAATGCTTGCTAAAGATGTGTTAAAAAGTCCTATGAAATAGTTAGAAAACACCACATCATGATTAAATATGGAAAACTATTGAAATGCCAGTTGTTCCTACTGTGCGCATCTGAAAAATATTTGGAAGGCATCAGGAATTCCGCATTCACAAATAGTAGACACAACATGAATCATTGTGCATCATAATTTTCAGAACATCTCATGACCGTGTCAATTTGCAACACACATTCACTAATAGCCTAAAGAATACAATATTCTATTTTGATATGCTGTTTCTGGAATAGGCTTCGCCAAGGAGATTGAGAAGGCTGGATATAGTCAGAGTTGTTAATGGTCAAATTTTTCATCAAATGAGAATCAAAATTTTAGAAAGAGCTATTTCAAAGAAAAATCTTGGAGTCATGGTTTTCAGATGAAGCTGTGAATTATGTCGTGGTAGTACTTGAATAGCTTTCGAAACTATTCTTTGAAGTGAAGACGAATTTCAGCATCATCGTATCAAGCTGTTTTCAAAAAAACGACGGTGGCTAAAGGTGGCGCAATGAAGCACGAATACTCTTCAACATTCAGTTTCGATCAGTAATCAAAATCGAAAAACAGTGATTCAGAAGATGAGTTAAAATGTGAATAAATTCATGTGAATAACTATGAATGAGAAAGCATCCTCAGCGTTTGTAATATCCAGACTAATTCCGTCACATAAAGCTAAAAGAAACAGTGCACCAAATCAGGTGCAACAGTATTGCTACCTTAACAGCAACCTTATATTTACGCCATTTCTTCAAAAACGAAACCAGATTTGATACCTAGAAACTGTGTTTTGGAATGAATAGTGATTATCGCTCTTGTTTCTAGTTTTTGATTTGGAGAACCCTTTCAGCTGATTGATTCTGAAGAATCCTAATGAAAGACTTTTTGGTGGGCAATAGCCACTGGTTCCGTATGGTCGCCTATCTGATGTCAGTTAGGTATTATGCCTTTCTTACCGACATTTGAATATATATTTCTCTGCATTTCCAAAGTCACTCTGTTTTTAATGGAAGTCTAAGGAAACATGAGACTCTCTTGTAATTACGATAGGCAACATATTTCAAATGATATAACTATTGACTGCGTTTCAGTCTGTCATATTTCCAAGAAACAGTGAATCGTAAATGAAGTCAACTAAATCAGAATTTCATTTAACTGCGCATATTATCGCTCTAAATACAAACTGATTACAGAAAATATTTGAATTGCAAGTGAATTATTTATACTTAACCATACAAATATTACAGACTTACGCAGATGAATGAGTAGTGTTTTCATGAAACACAATGTACTGTCACCGCCGTTATAAATAACCTCCACGAATATGCATCATTTCAGCGTACGTTCATGATAGCAGGTTGAGCCAATCTCGGTAATGCTACAAAATCCAACATTGTTGAAATGAAATTTTTATCTTCATGGAATTAAATACGCATTATGTGATATACTAAATTTTATGTTTACACCCACCTCATTTCAGTAAGTCAATAATGAATTACCGGTTTAATCACACAATGATGTTTCAGATGTCCACCCAGATATAAATCAATATCATGAGGAGATTAGTCTATCATTATAATGGCTATTTACAAACGTCAAATTTTCTGTCTGATTGACTGATTCGTTCATGAAAACGCCCTTCAACTACCAAGATTTGTTGCAATAACTTGTATAAAACGTGTTAAACTTCAGTGTTCAGACAATTAAGGAGTTTGCGATGAAGGCGTATTCTAGATAACTGAATCAGTAGCTCAGCACACAACGTTTTCCTGTACTCATCAGTTTACACTTATCATGTGTCATCTAAAAATAAAATAAAGACACCTCATTCTCACTCTTGATAGCCACATCGAAAAGAAAGATACCAAACACAATATCAGATGAATTTCAAAGCATAATTTCCTGTGGCTACACTGTAAAGAAGACTGGACAAACCAATCCACATATAAGTCATAATGTAATGCATTCACCATACTTCCATACTGACTGCATTGTAGACTTGACAAGAAAGTTGAAATACGTACAAGACACGAGGTGATTTTTATCTAAGGATTCATTTGCCTCGTTGATTACTAGATCACGCTACCCTAAGAACAATAGCTTTAGGTTCACGAGGCCGCGAATTCAATTTATCGCCTCCAAATGTCATCACCGGTCGGCCATCTGAATTTTAGAACTATGTAGAAATATCTGAGTGTGTCAGATTTGTGTAGATCAAAAGTAGATTTAGCAGTGTATATTGTGCTGAGGCTTGTAAATTGAGTGGGATGCCAATCCCCTTACAGTACTCACTAAACAGTTGGCTTATTATTCTCCAAAAATGAACATACCTGAAATTCTGTTTTTCTCATAGCAAACTGTCATAAGAAGTGACAGGTATTTTGATGTTGAGAGGAATCGGTCTTTCAATTTTATGCTCATTCCTTTTCTTTATCAGATAATTTCATCGGATTATGCTTCTATTGTTCTTCTTATGAGCAGTCCCATAAACACTTTAGAATTCTCGACTGATTCCTAAATTCATCATTAGATCGAAACAGTACAGGATGTCCAGATTATTTTTTAAACACTCCAGTGGTAAGCAGGCGGAAAGAAAAGCCATGGGTGACTGCAGTCACAACACATCGGTTATAGGACTATGTAGGTTGAAATCGGATGTGAATATGAAAATTGGCTGGTGAAAAATACATCATTTAAACTGGTTAACGTAGAGAAAGTGTTTGAAATGTGGCGTGAAAATGGGATGTACGCCAATTTGAAGACTGTAACGTGTTACTGAAATCTCTGCTACTAAAGAGTTGATGGACGATACTAAACCATCTAAAACACATACCTGATAATATATTTAAAACAAATGATTCACTTCATATTCAAATTTTATTCAATAGAATTCTAAATTCGCCTTTCTTTGTGCCACATTCACCAACACGGAAATAAACACATAACCGTTCCGAAACTTATTTCTGTGACTCTGATGATCACGTGAATTAAATGAGATAATATTAGTATCACTTATCACGTATTGAAAGGAAATTTCTTACTAATGTAAAATATTTAATTCTTTAAAGGCTTGATAAAAATCTCTTGCTGTTCAATTCAGAGTGGGCTGGAATAATTATAAAGCTTGTGTTATTGGTGGTGAAACACTGGGTGACTCCAGGAGTGGTGGGAAGACGTAAGCTAATATTTTTGGAGGTGATTAGTTCATTGATATCTCAATATCCACTGGCATAATTTAATTATAAATCGTCCAAGTAGCTAACCAGAATTAGCGTGGGATTTTCTTAGCTGAGTGAAACACGTCACAACACTGAAGAGCACAGTCCAAAATTAGCTAAGCAACTTACAGTGTTTAGATTTGGCTATTAAGAACTACTGGCTGATTTGGTTGATGTCTAACGCTGAATTTCAATTAATTAATAGTAAATAGCACCATAAAATATATTGATAAACCCTAAATCAGATTCTCCTACATGAGTTCTATCCTGAAACGGATTGATTTTTGGTACTCAGTCGGCTAAGCCGTTGATAAAATTCGCGTTCAACCGAATGTGAAAGTGAAACATTCTAAACGGAATCAGCTGGCTAACGAAACGTTCATATAAAGGCATACTTCAGAATTTCGAATGAGAGTAGTTTTAACTGTAACTAACAGTAATCAGAATGCATTTGGAATTTTCCTCACATTTAAGGCGTTGAAACTAACTCATCAATTCATAGAATTATTTTCAAAATAATTTTGTTCTCCAGCTACAATTACAAGTGAGTTTTAAATAATCAAATTTAAGTACTTCTAGTTATTTTGCTTATCCATGGCAGTAATTGTCTTGAAAATAAGCATACCGATTAACATAAATTGCATTAAAATAATAATGGCCTTTTGAAAAATAATCAAAGGAAACTTTTTCCGAACTTTCCGTAGTGTAGGTTACAGCCTCTTCAGCATAATTACTGGGATTTTATTAACTACCAAAATATATATTTAATTGAAATGTAGATTTTCCTGTCCATTGATTGAGCCAAAGTGCTCGGTCTCAGGTCGACATGTCGGCTTCTTGTAGAGATGCTTCGACGATGTCTGAGCACGCAATTCGAGGTTAATTGGTAGTCACCATCCACCAATCTACCAAAAGACATAGTTAAGAGCTACCTTGAAGTGAACTCACGTGAAGGTCACTCGTCGGTAGAGTCTTGTACCAATACAAAAATGTAAGCACTTATCACATATTTGTAATGACAAATATCAAATTATCAAGTGTTTGCGAGTCACTGATCATTTTCCGTATTTGGTAGACCCTGCTGGTAACGACGTCTCACTAGAACTTTAGGTAACTTCCTGAACAGAGCATGCGCCACATATATATTTGAAACATTTATTTCCTGATACGAATTTAAAATATGCGACAAAGGTTAACAAAGCAGGATTTAATGAATTCATCAGATTTCGGTAGAACTCATCAGCTGAATACTCTACATACATGAATATTTATACTTTTGAAACTACATTGGGAGATACAAGACTGATAAACAAATAAACGTCATTGAATTAGTCTTCAGAAAGACAGGTGCAAACTTTTCCAGGTCATGTTCAAATAGATAAGAGGAGAAGGAGTTTGACTGATTAAAATTAAGATAAAATGCATTACACTTCAGTTACATCAATTAGATAAACAATCACTCATCAGAGAATATATCAAGAATCGCAAATATAGTAATATCAATAGTAATAGTTATAATAATAATGTTGAAGTGAGTTAAGATAGTCCTTCTGATAAAGGATAATTTTAAATGAATAAAGAAGGATAATAATAATAAGAGGTAGAATAATAAGTAAAACGTAATACCATGGTAGATTCAGAGTGAAGACCATCTCTTTTCGTACACAGAGACCTGTTTCATGAACTCGAGATGCGCAAGCGTCTTCAATTACAAGCTTGGTTCTGCTTCTTTCCCTTGCTGTCAATAGTGAAGGACTTGACAGCGTCCATATCATGTCCATAGTACACAAGATGTTATTGAGCTTTTTTGTACTTTGAATTAAACTGTTTCCAATTACTTTGACAAACGCTCCATTATGCGAATAGACTTTCTCTTTTCTGTACAATCTGTGTTTTCGATTCCACAAACACACTCAAATTGACAAACAGAGTTTGAAGTGTCGAGGATTGTTGATTTGCCCTTAACAAATTGTTGAAGTACTCTCTCGTTGATGTTAAGACAAACACGTTTTACAGCATTACAAGGAATCTTGGTAGCTTTATTGGTTCTTCTTTTGACCACCTCTTGTAGACTGTAACGTGCTACTGAAATCTCTGCGTTCTGTAACAGCACAAGCTTCTAAAGAGTTGATGGGCGAGATTAAGCTGTCTGAAACACACTCCTGATAATACATTTAAAGCAAATGATTCACTTCATATTCAAATTTTATTCAATAGAATTCTAAATTCGCCTTTCTTTGTGCCACATTCACCAACACGGAAATAAACACATAACCGTTCCGAAACTTATTTCTGTGACTCTGATGATCACGTGAATTAAATGAGATAATATTAGTATCACTTATCACGTATTGAAAGGAAATTTCTTACTAATGTAAAATATTTAATTCTTTAAAGGCTTGATAAAAATCTCTTGCTGTTCAATTCAGAGTGGGCTGGAATAATTATAAAGCTTGTGTTATTGGTGGTGAAACACTGGGTGACTCCAGGAGTGGTGGGAAGACGTAAGCTAATATTTTTGGAGGTGATTAGTTCATTGATATCTCAATATCCACTGGCATAATTTAATTATAAATCGTCCAAGTAGCTAACCAGAATTAGCGTGGGATTTTCTTAGCTGAGTGAAACACGTCACAACACTGAAGAGCACAGTCCAAAATTAGCTAAGCAACTTACAGTGTTTAGATTTGGCTATTAAGAACTACTGGCTGATTTGGTTGATGTCTAACGCTGAATTTCAATTAATTAATAGTAAATAGCACCATAAAATATATTGATAAACCCTAAATCAGATTCTCCTACATGAGTTCTATCCTGAAACGGATTGATTTTTGGTACTCAGTCGGCTAAGCCGTTGATAAAATTCGCGTTCAACCGAATGTGAAAGTGAAACATTCTAAACGGAATCAGCTGGCTAACGAAACGTTCATATAAAGGCATACTTCAGAATTTCGAATGAGAGTAGTTTTAACTGTAACTAACAGTAATCAGAATGCATTTGGAATTTTCCTCACATTTAAGGCGTTGAAACTAACTCATCAATTCATAGAATTATTTTCAAAATAATTTTGTTCTCCAGCTACAATTACAAGTGAGTTTTAAATAATCAAATTTAAGTACTTCTAGTTATTTTGCTTATCCATGGCAGTAATTGTCTTGAAAATAAGCATACCGATTAACATAAATTGCATTAAAATAATAATGGCCTTTTGAAAAATAATCAAAGGAAACTTTTTCCGAACTTTCCGTAGTGTAGGTTACAGCCTCTTCAGCATAATTACTGGGATTTTATTAACTACCAAAATATATATTTAATTGAAATGTAGATTTTCCTGTCCATTGATTGAGCCAAAGTGCTCGGTCTCAGGTCGACATGTCGGCTTCTTGTAGAGATGCTTCGACGATGTCTGAGCACGCAATTCGAGGTTAATTGGTAGTCACCATCCACCAATCTACCAAAAGACATAGTTAAGAGCTACCTTGAAGTGAACTCACGTGAAGGTCACTCGTCGGTAGAGTCTTGTACCAATACAAAAATGTAAGCACTTATCACATATTTGTAATGACAAATATCAAATTATCAAGTGTTTGCGAGTCACTGATCATTTTCCGTATTTGGTAGACCCTGCTGGTAACGACGTCTCACTAGAACTTTAGTTAATTTCCTGAACAGAGCATGCGCCACATATATATTTGAAACATTTATTTCCTGATACGAATTTAAAATATGCGACAAAGATTAACAAAGCAGAATTTAATGAAATCATCAGATTTCGGTAGAACTCATCAGCTGAATACTCTGCATACATGGATATTTATACTTTTGAAACTACATTGGGAGATACAAGACTGATAAACAAATAAACGTCATTGAATTAGTCTTCAGAAAGACAGGTGCAAACTTTTCCAGGTCATGTTCAAATAGATAAGAGGAGAAGGAGTTTGACTGATTAAAATTAAGATAAAATGCATTACACTTCAGTTACATCAATTAGATAAACAATCACTCATCAGAGAATATATCAAGAATCGCAAATATAGTAATATCAATAGTAATAGTTATAATAATAATGTTGAAGTGAGTTAAGATAGTCCTTCTGATAAAGGATAATTTTAAATGAATAAAGAAGGATAATAATAATAAGAGGTAGAATAATAAGTAAAACGTAATACCATGGTAGATTCAGAGTGAAGACCATCTCTTTTCGTACACAGAGACCTGTTTCATGAACTCGAGATGCGCAAGCGTCTTCAATTACAAGCTTGGTTCTGCTTCTTTCCCTTGCTGTCAATAGTGAAGGACTTGACAGCGTCCATATCATGTCCATAGTACACAAGATGTTATTGAGCTTTTTTGTACTTTGAATTAAACTGTTTCCAATTACTTTGACAAACGCTCCATTATGCGAATAGACTTTCTCTTTTCTGTACAATCTGTGTTTTCGATTCCACAAACACACTCAAATTGACAAACAGAGTTTGAAGTGTCGAGGATTGTTGATTTGCCCTTAACAAATTGTTGAAGTACTCTCTCGTTGATGTTAAGACAAACACGTTTTACAGCATTACAAGGAATCTTGGTAGCTTTATTGGTTCTTCTTTTGACCACCTCTTGTAGACTGTAACGTGCTACTGAAATCTCTGCGTTCTGTAACAGCACAAGCTTCTAAAGAGTTGATGGGCGAGATTAAGCTGTCTGAAACACACTCCTGATAATACATTTAAAGCAAATGATTCACTTCATATTCAAATTTTATTCAATAGAATTCTAAATTCGCCTTTCTTTGTGCCACATTCACCAACACGGAAATAAACACATAACCGTTCCGAAACTTATTTCTGTGACTCTGATGATCACGTGAATTAAATGAGATAATATTAGTATCACTTATCACGTATTGAAAGGAAATTTCTTACTAATGTAAAATATTTAATTCTTTAAAGGCTTGATAAAAATCTCTTGCTGTTCAATTCAGAGTGGGCTGGAATAATTATAAAGCTTGTGTTATTGGTGGTGAAACACTGGGTGACTCCAGGAGTGGTGGGAAGACGTAAGCTAATATTTTTGGAGGTGATTAGTTCATTGATATCTCAATATCCACTGGCATAATTTAATTATAAATCGTCCAAGTAGCTAACCAGAATTAGCGTGGGATTTTCTTAGCTGAGTGAAACACGTCACAACACTGAAGAGCACAGTCCAAAATTAGCTAAGCAACTTACAGTGTTTAGATTTGGCTATTAAGAACTACTGGCTGATTTGGTTGATGTCTAACGCTGAATTTCAATTAATTAATAGTAAATAGCACCATAAAATATATTGATAAACCCTAAATCAGATTCTCCTACATGAGTTCTATCCTGAAACGGATTGATTTTTGGTACTCAGTCGGCTAAGCCGTTGATAAAATTCGCGTTCAACCGAATGTGAAAGTGAAACATTCTAAACGGAATCAGCTGGCTAACGAAACGTTCATATAAAGGCATACTTCAGAATTTCGAATGAGAGTAGTTTTAACTGTAACTAACAGTAATCAGAATGCATTTGGAATTTTCCTCACATTTAAGGCGTTGAAACTAACTCATCAATTCATAGAATTATTTTCAAAATAATTTTGTTCTCCAGCTACAATTACAAGTGAGTTTTAAATAATCAAATTTAAGTACTTCTAGTTATTTTGCTTATCCATGGCAGTAATTGTCTTGAAAATAAGCATACCGATTAACATAAATTGCATTAAAATAATAATGGCCTTTTGAAAAATAATCAAAGGAAACTTTTTCCGAACTTTCCGTAGTGTAGGTTACAGCCTCTTCAGCATAATTACTGGGATTTTATTAACTACCAAAATATATATTTAATTGAAATGTAGATTTTCCTGTCCATTGATTGAGCCAAAGTGCTCGGTCTCAGGTCGACATGTCGGCTTCTTGTAGAGATGCTTCGACGATGTCTGAGCACGCAATTCGAGGTTAATTGGTAGTCACCATCCACCAATCTACCAAAAGACATAGTTAAGAGCTACCTTGAAGTGAACTCACGTGAAGGTCACTCGTCGGTAGAGTCTTGTACCAATACAAAAATGTAAGCACTTATCACATATTTGTAATGACAAATATCAAATTATCAAGTGTTTGCGAGTCACTGATCATTTTCCGTATTTGGTAGACCCTGCTGGTAACGACGTCTCACAAGAACTTTAGGTAACTTCCTGAACAGAGCATGCGCCACATATATATTTGAAACATTTATTTCCTGATACGAATTTAAAATATGCGACAAAGGTTAACAAAGCAGGATTTAATGAATTCATCAGATTTCGGTAGAACTCATCAGCTGAATACTCTACATACATGGATATTTATACTTTTGAAACTACATTGGGAGATACAAGACTGATAAACAAATAAACGTCATTGAATTAGTCTTCAGAAAGACAGGTGCAAACTTTTCCAGGTCATGTTCAAATAGATAAGAGGAGAAGGAGTTTGACTGATTAAAATTAAGATAAAATGCATTACACTTCAGTTACATCAATTAGATAAACAATCACTCATCAGAGAATATATCAAGAATCGCAAATATAGTAATATCAATAGTAATAGTTATAATAATAATGTTGAAGTGAGTTAAGATAGTCCTTCTGATAAAGGATAATTTTAAATGAATAAAGAAGGATAATAATAATAAGAGGTAGAATAATAAGTAAAACGTAATACCATGGTAGATTCAGAGTGAAGACCATCTCTTTTCGTACACAGAGACCTGTTTCATGAACTCGAGATGCGCAAGCGTCTTCAATTACAAGCTTGGTTCTGCTTCTTTCCCTTGCTGTCAATAGTGAAGGACTTGACAGCGTCCATATCATGTCCATAGTACACAAGATGTTATTGAGCTTTTTTGTACTTTGAATTAAACTGTTTCCAATTACTTTGACAAACGCTCCATTATGCGAATAGACTTTCTCTTTTCTGTACAATCTGTGTTTTCGATTCCACAAACACACTCAAATTGACAAACAGAGTTTGAAGTGTCGAGGATTGTTGATTTGCCCTTAACAAATTGTTGAAGTACTCTCTCGTTGATGTTAAGACAAACACGTTTTACAGCATTACAAGGAATCTTGGTAGCTTTATTGGTTCTTCTTTTGACCACCTCTTGTAGACTGTAACGTGCTACTGAAATCTCTGCGTTCTGTAACAGCACAAGCTTCTAAAGAGTTGATGGGCGAGATTAAGCTGTCTGAAACACACTCCTGATAATACATTTAAAGCAAATGATTCACTTCATATTCAAATTTTATTCAATAGAATTCTAAATTCGCCTTTCTTTGTGCCACATTCACCAACACGGAAATAAACACATAACCGTTCCGAAACTTATTTCTGTGACTCTGATGATCACGTGAATTAAATGAGATAATATTAGTATCACTTATCACGTATTGAAAGGAAATTTCTTACTAATGTAAAATATTTAATTCTTTAAAGGCTTGATAAAAATCTCTTGCTGTTCAATTCAGAGTGGGCTGGAATAATTATAAAGCTTGTGTTATTGGTGGTGAAACACTGGGTGACTCCAGGAGTGGTGGGAAGACGTAAGCTAATATTTTTGGAGGTGATTAGTTCATTGATATCTCAATATCCACTGGCATAATTTAATTATAAATCGTCCAAGTAGCTAACCAGAATTAGCGTGGGATTTTCTTAGCTGAGTGAAACACGTCACAACACTGAAGAGCACAGTCCAAAATTAGCTAAGCAACTTACAGTGTTTAGATTTGGCTATTAAGAACTACTGGCTGATTTGGTTGATGTCTAACGCTGAATTTCAATTAATTAATAGTAAATAGCACCATAAAATATATTGATAAACCCTAAATCAGATTCTCCTACATGAGTTCTATCCTGAAACGGATTGATTTTTGGTACTCAGTCGGCTAAGCCGTTGATAAAATTCGCGTTCAACCGAATGTGAAAGTGAAACATTCTAAACGGAATCAGCTGGCTAACGAAACGTTCATATAAAGGCATACTTCAGAATTTCGAATGAGAGTAGTTTTAACTGTAACTAACAGTAATCAGAATGCATTTGGAATTTTCCTCACATTTAAGGCGTTGAAACTAACTCATCAATTCATAGAATTATTTTCAAAATAATTTTGTTCTCCAGGTACAATTACAATCGAGTTTTAAATAATCTAATTTCAGTACTTCAAGTTATTTTGCTTCATTGTTATCCACGACAGTGATTTTCTTGAAAATGGCATACTGATTAAGATAAACTGAATTAAAATAATAACGGCGTTTTGAAAAAAATCAAAAGAAACTTTTTCCGAACGTTCCGTTGTGTAGGTTACAGCCTCTTCAGCATAATTACTGGGATTTTATTAACTATCAAATATATATTTAATTGAAATTAAGATTTTCCTGTCCATTGATTTAACCAAAGTGCTCGGTCTTAGGTTGATATGTCGGCTTCTTGTGCAGATGCTTCAACGATGTCTGGGCACGTAATCCGACGTTAATTTTTAGTCACCGTCCAACAATCTACCAAAATACATAGTTAAGAGCTACCTTGAAGTGAACTCACTTGAAGGTCACTCGTCGGTAGTCGTGTACCAATACAAAAATGTAAGCAGTTATCACAAATTATCAAGTATCTGTTTTGCGAGTGACTGATCTTTTTCCCTATTTGGTAGACCCTGCTGGTAACGACGTCTCACAAGAACATCAGGTAACTTCCTGAATGGAGCATGCGCCACATATATATCGGAAACATTTATTTCCCGATACGAATTTAAAACATGCAACAAAGGTTAACAAAGAAGGATTTAGTGAATTCACCAAATCTCGGTAGAACTCATCACCTGAACACTCTACATACATGGATATTTATACTTTTGAAACTATATTGGGAGATATAAGACTGATAAACAAATAAACGTCGTTGAATTAGTCTTCAGAAAGACAGATGCGAACGTTTCTAGGTAATGTTCAAAAAGATAAGGGGAGAGGGAGTTAGACTGATTAAAATTAATATAAAATGCATAACACTTCAATTACATCACTTAGATAAACAATTAGTCATTAGGGAATATAACATGAATTGCAACTAAGTAATATCAGTAGTAATAGATATGATAACAATAATAATGTTGGAGTGGGTTATGATAATTCTACTGATAAAGGAGAGTTTTGAATGAATAAAGAAGGATAATAACAAGAGGTAGAATAATAAGTAAAACGCATTACCATGGTAAATTCATACACATAGACCTGGTTTATGAACTCAAATTGCGCAATCGTCTGCAACTACAAGCTTGGTTCTGCTTCTTTTCCTTGCTGTCAATAGTGAAGGACTTGACAGCGTCCATATCATGTCCATAGTACACAAGATGTTATTGAGCTTTTTTGTACTTTGAATTAAACTGTTTCCAATTACTTTGACAAACGCTCCATTATGCGAATTGACCTTCACCTTTCTGTACAATCTGTGTTTTCGATTCCACAAACACACTCAAATTGACAAACAGAGTTTGAAGTGTCGAGGATTGTTGATTTGCCCTTAACAAATTGTTGAAGTACTCTCTCGTTGATGTTAAGACAAACACGTTTTACAGCATTACAAGGAATCTTGGTAGCTTTATTGGTTCTTCTTTTGACCACCTCTTGTAGACTGTAACGTGCTACTGAAATCTCTGCGTTCTGTAACAGCACAAGCTTCTAAAGAGTTGATGGGCGAGATTAAGCTGTCTGAAACACACTCCTGATAATACATTTAAAGCAAATGATTCACTTCATATTCAAATTTTATTCAATAGAATTCTAAATTCGCCTTTCTTTGTGCCACATTCACCAACACGGAAATAAACACATAACCGTTCCGAAACTTATTTCTGTGACTCTGATGATCACGTGAATTAAATGAGATAATATTAGTATCACTTATCACGTATTGAAAGGAAATTTCTTACTAATGTAAAATATTTAATTCTTTAAAGGCTTGATAAAAATCTCTTGCTGTTCAATTCAGAGTGGGCTGGAATAATTATAAAGCTTGTGTTATTGGTGGTGAAACACTGGGTGACTCCAGGAGTGGTGGGAAGACGTAAGCTAATATTTTTGGAGGTGATTAGTTCATTGATATCTCAATATCCACTGGCATAATTTAATTATAAATCGTCCAAGTAGCTAACCAGAATTAGCGTGGGATTTTCTTAGCTGAGTGAAACACGTCACAACACTGAAGAGCACAGTCCAAAATTAGCTAAGCAACTTACAGTGTTTAGATTTGGCTATTAAGAACTACTGGCTGATTTGGTTGATGTCTAACGCTGAATTTCAATTAATTAATAGTAAATAGCACCATAAAATATATTGATAAACCCTAAATCAGATTCTCCTACATGAGTTCTATCCTGAAACGGATTGATTTTTGGTACTCAGTCGGCTAAGCCGTTGATAAAATTCGCGTTCAACCGAATGTGAAAGTGAAACATTCTAAACGGAATCAGCTGGCTAACGAAACGTTCATATAAAGGCATACTTCAGAATTTCGAATGAGAGTAGTTTTAACTGTAACTAACAGTAATCAGAATGCATTTGGAATTTTCCTCACATTTAAGGCGTTGAAACTAACTCATCAATTCATAGAATTATTTTCAAAATAATTTTGTTCTCCAGGTACAATTACAATCGAGTTTTAAATAATCTAATTTCAGTACTTCAAGTTATTTTGCTTCATTGTTATCCACGACAGTGATTTTCTTGAAAATGGCATACTGATTAAGATAAACTGAATTAAAATAATAACGGCGTTTTGAAAAAAATCAAAAGAAACTTTTTCCGAACGTTCCGTTGTGTAGGTTACAGCCTCTTCAGCATAATTACTGGGATTTTATTAACTATCAAATATATATTTAATTGAAATTAAGATTTTCCTGTCCATTGATTTAACCAAAGTGCTCGGTCTTAGGTTGATATGTCGGCTTCTTGTGCAGATGCTTCAACGATGTCTGGGCACGTAATCCGACGTTAATTTTTAGTCACCGTCCAACAATCTACCAAAATACATAGTTAAGAGCTACCTTGAAGTGAACTCACTTGAAGGTCACTCGTCGGTAGTCGTGTACCAATACAAAAATGTAAGCAGTTATCACAAATTATCAAGTATCTGTTTTGCGAGTGACTGATCTTTTTCCCTATTTGGTAGACCCTGCTGGTAACGACGTCTCACAAGAACATCAGGTAACTTCCTGAATGGAGCATGCGCCACATATATATCGGAAACATTTATTTCCCGATACGAATTTAAAACATGCAACAAAGGTTAACAAAGAAGGATTTAGTGAATTCACCAAATCTCGGTAGAACTCATCACCTGAACACTCTACATACATGGATATTTATACTTTTGAAACTATATTGGGAGATATAAGACTGATAAACAAATAAACGTCGTTGAATTAGTCTTCAGAAAGACAGATGCGAACGTTTCTAGGTAATGTTCAAAAAGATAAGGGGAGAGGGAGTTAGACTGATTAAAATTAATATAAAATGCATAACACTTCAATTACATCACTTAGATAAACAATTAGTCATTAGGGAATATAACATGAATTGCAACTAAGTAATATCAGTAGTAATAGATATGATAACAATAATAATGTTGGAGTGGGTTATGATAATTCTACTGATAAAGGAGAGTTTTGAATGAATAAAGAAGGATAATAACAAGAGGTAGAATAATAAGTAAAACGCATTACCATGGTAAATTCATACACATAGACCTGGTTTATGAACTCAAATTGCGCAATCGTCTGCAACTACAAGCTTGGTTCTGCTTCTTTTCCTTGCTGTCAATAGTGAAGGACTTGACAGCGTCCATATCATGTCCATAGTACACAAGATGTTATTGAGCTTTTTTGTACTTTGAATTAAACTGTTTCCAATCACTTTGACAAACGCTCCATTATGCGAATTGACCTTCACCTTTCTGTACAACCTGTGTTTTCGATTCCGCAAACACACTCAAATCGACAAACACAGTTTGAAGTGTCGAGGATTGTTGATTTGCACTTAACAAATTGCTGAAATACTCGCTCGTTGGTGTTAAGAAAAAACGTTTTGCAGCATTACAAGCTGTCTTGATAGCTTTATTGGGTCTTCGTTTGACCACCTCTTGTACTTCATCTCTTTCGAGTGACAAATTGATGTAGACAGATTTCTTCGGGACTGTTTACATAGTTTTGCAGGGGCTCGTTTCTTTAAAGTATTAGTTGATGACCTTTCACGGCATCCATTCATAGATAAAACATCCTTTAGAGCCTTTATTTCATGCTCAGTTGTACTACCATAACAAATTTTCCGTGCTCTATTAAACAGTGTTCTGACTAAGTTATTTTTATACTGGATTGCAACAAAGCTGTTGAAATGCATGAACTGTCTTTTCCAAGAAGATTTTCTAAATATAGACCTTTTGATTGTGCCATCAGACATTTTCGCTAGAAAAACGTTTAACAGTTTATTGGTATCGTTTTCCTCATGTTATAATGTGAGAATGTGATTCAAGTGGCATGAATTGAATTTTATCAACATGTCTTCATCTCTTGACCTGGTTCCACAAACAATAAAAATATCATCAACATATCTTAGGTATACATCCGTTTCTTGGATATGCATATATATATATATATATAAATATAAAGAATAGCCAAAATTTGAAATTCATGGTCATCGGACGGCGTCACAAAGGCTGATTCCCTATCAAGCACGCTTTATAACCAGAAAGTCGTGGCTTCGATCCCAAGTGGATGCGTACCGCTAAAATGCCTCAAACAGGGACGAAACAGCTATCCAGTACTTCGAGGCTTTTCAACGGTTCTCTAACTGATGTCAACTTGTGTTCAAACCTGTAATATCAAATTGCCATTGATTCATGTTTGTTTGAATGAGTATATGTATGAAATTTCAATTGTGGAAAACACATCAGTTCATATGTGAAGAACATGACAATAATTTACAGGGGTCACAACAAAGAACTGAGTAAGTTTTTATTTTTCTCGTCTGTCTCCCTTCATAGAATCTGCCATATAGGTGGTAAGTCTATCCGTTCTCTCCCATTTATTTTACTCGATGTGGTCAAAATATGCAAGACTTTCAGAGGTCAGTCTTTCTTTATGTGAATGAAGGTGCTTTTCACAGAATTTCAACAGTGTTTAAATAGATGTTGCGCACACCTTCCTTAGCATGCATTTCTACAGCTGATGTTTTTTCGAGGCTTTTAACTTTACTTCATTTCTGCGTGGACGTTGAGTACACATTCTTTGCTCATTTGTGCTGCCCTTCAACTATCTACTCCTTTACCATACATAGGAAGCCTCAAATTTTGAAAATATTTTCGAATAGGCAGAGTTGCTTTGTGTCATTCATGGAAATATATCTTTAACACTAACCAAAGCTTTCTCTACAGAATCAAAGGACTTGAAATAGGCGGAACAGCTAGAACCGTCTGTTTTACGTACCACGTCGCTCTGGCTATCGAGCACGACTGGTTGATGTGAGTGACATACAACTACTCATATCTCAATCAGTAGTAAGAATCAGAATTGATTAAAATAACTAGTTACTTGTCAAATGACTTTAACTAAGTTTTACAAATGAACCACACAACACTCCTTTTGTCTCACAACAGCTCATTTACGAATTGATTCTGATCATGTGGATAAAAATATTAATGACGCATTCTGCTCGAAACGTTTTTTCAAAGTGTTACTAGAACACGGAATTGCCTAAACACGGATTGCCTAAATAATAAGAAATCGATTCATGGTATATAATTACGTTAACTAACAGCAAATCCCTCCATGACTCTTTCGTTCACATGAAGGTGGTTTACAATGTACATGGGGAAACGAACAAGCTAAGACTAAAATGCTCGTCATGCTTAACATTTGTATACTTTGATTCTATTCCTGTAAAATATTGAGTTACAAATAGGAGACTCGTTTAGACTTTCCACCAATAATTTTAAGCTTATTTCTCGTGTTACTTCAAATGGATAAGTAAAGTATATCATGAATGCCAAGAGCAAGTGGTCTTACCTTGATGATATTCAAGACTGCCTACCACTTTAAATGTTCTGTCAGTCCTGTTTCATTATCAATGTTTCCATTAGAAATCCATCTGAAAATACAATGAAGTGAGTTCATTTTTTCGATTTATTCAGAAGAAAAAGGTATGTATTAATTCCTTTGCACTCACAAATCAAGATAGCATTTCGTCCTATTCTGTACATACACAATTATTGTATTGCAAACATATTTCGACTAATGAAATATTACGCAAACTAAGAAAATTAGAAGGCATAATTTTTTCGAAACGTGTAGTGTATTTCCGCAACGCATTTCGTAAAAACTGATCACACACGAACTTCTCATTTACCACTATGGGTAAAATTTATTTTGGTCAAGTCTCACAGTGCAATACTGTAATATTTCAGTAATATATATATTGGATTGATATGTTTATAAGAAACAAATGGTGCTCGTAACGTCATCAGTAAATACTACTGTACAACACTGAGACTTTATCAAATTAAATTTTACCCATAATGGAATTATAATCTACCATAGTGCACAAACTTGTCATTTACTTTTACACAGATCAACACAGAGCATCAATAAATACAATATAAGTTCAATTGTCAAAGTTCAAGGTAATACATAAGAGGTAGGAAAATCACGTAAAACATTGGATAAGAAGAAGAAAAAAGGGGTGATAATGTTTCTAAGTAAATCCAGCCCTCATTCTACATTTGGATTACCACAGCATGTTCAGAGGAATGACCAGAAGTAGTTTATTTGTTTATCAACCTTATATATCTGAGTGTATTTCCAATAGTGCATGCTTTATTAACCTTTGTTGCTTGTCTTAAATGACTAGTGATTCTTTTAACACAAAATAGATGTAAGCCCTTTTGTATCTAAAGTTTCAATGAATTTACGTGTGTGACTCAAACTTGTTTCAGAGATATGTTTAAGCCATTACTGAAATTAACCTAAGATGTGCATTGCCACAGATTATGTTGGGCATCATTTTTCAGGACTAATTAGGGTAGGTACCAAGACAATGTCAAACCTATATGGCATCCTGTGTTCGCTAATACAACAGGATTCATTCACTTTATAATATCCTCATCTAACACCAACTCAGAATAGCATAGGCATATATTTTTTGATCACAGCTTGATTCGACACCGTATTTTTTCTGTACAGGTATGGAATTTTCAGTATGTGATATCTGTAGCCCAAATTTTGCAGTCCGACCACTGATATCAGGTGTGCGTTTGCAGGGGATCAAACCCCGGACCATGTACATGGTCGGCGAGAGATCTAACCAATGTGCCACCGACGCACAATGATCTTAGTTCAGAGATCCTTTCCTAGTGTTTATTGCTTTCAAATTTTTTCCCTGTCGATTTTTTTAGTTCGACTTTGTACAACTTCAGACTACTAAGTAGTACTAAACTTTTAGAATTTTTTCCCTAAGTAATAATATTCTGCTTTCTATATAGCAGTTATCCCCTTATGTTAAACGGTATCTGCTGCATATGGTTTACCTTTATTCCCTCTCTCTTTGACATAGTTTATTTAGACCCGTTTATTCTATAACTGGCCTTCCAGAGACATAAATCTGACCGCCTTTGGCAGAGCTTTGCCTTTCTTACCTATTGACGAATATTGACTGTGCATTTCAAGGCATTCATCCACATACCCCTCAAAATTTGCAGTTTGTTCATTATATTTCATTATTTTAAGTAAAGTGTAGTACCGCACTTCAGATAAATCCTGTGGTTTCGATTTTCATCGTAACTCAAACGGTTAGTTAATTAGTCGCTCGCAATTATCGATTTGGATCTCTAAAAAGATAGCTACACCCAACTTATTTTCATCAAAGTACAATTTCAGTTCACCGTAAAAGGAATCCGTGAAACCACATACACTTTTAAAATAATCCGACACCGAAGTGATAACGGGACTTGTTTGACTCAGAGTCAAGTCATCATTTTGTGTGAGACTAGAAAGTAATTCCTCATAACCCAAAATAACAGTATTAAACCTTTGGTGAGAGCGAAGTGTCTGTGTTATTTCCCATCATCAAACTGTTGATAATTCCAATCCTTCTGTTATGATATCCCTTATCTATGGATGGAATAATGTAGGAACTTGCAAGTGTTCGGTGTAAACGAAGACCACACTGTTCTGTATTACAAATGGGAACTGCTGCACAAGTTGCATTTATCTAATAGGCAACAGGTTCACATAAATTTGTGTTTGTGACTATTACGGTGATCAGTGACTTACACTTGTGTTAGCAGACAAATCAAAAGATAATTGACAGAAATGTTAAGTAAGGTAGGCCTTCAGAATCTGCATATTTTCTGCTAAGTTATGTTGTGGTGGTGTGATACAGACAGTGTGTGCCAACAGATTATGATTCTCACATACTTCCACAGTTCAATACAGTATTAGCAACATAATACGATATATCTTTTTGAAAGTTCTGTTTATTGCTGGAGTCAGAATATTATTCTGAGAGTTGAATACTGCGTCAGCAACAGAATACTAGATACACATATTTGGACATAATATTCGCTGTTAAGGATAGATTACATTTCACGCAACTCATTACTGAGTTAGCGACAGAAAACCATGTATATATGTGAACATTATATTACATGTTGTTCAATGTAAACGAAAATATAAATATGTATAAACAGAGGTTTGATTAATTAAAAATAGACCTTCGTTTCCAGGTCTTGCCTTCTGTTGTTACAGTGTGATAGATTGAATCCAATCAGACAGAGAACCTGCTACCGTGAGGTGTAAGCAAAAAGACATGATAGTGAATGTTTGAGCAATATGAGTTAACAAGCAATGAATTAGAAATGAGTGAAACAGCAGTAGTCAAATATTTCGGTAACCTGGATTCAATGTTGAGTATGATGTATCTGACTTGTGTTTGAAGCCCATTAGATGCCGATCTTTCGGATGAACGTTGTGTGAATTACCATTACACAATGTTCTTGCATTGTTTTGTCATTGCTATTATGATAACTCTGATTATCATATTTTTGAGTGATAACTCGAACAACCACACAAGTACTATATGTCTGTGCTGAATTAAAAATACACAAAGAACGTATCTGCCTAAACAGTTTACCCTAAATATCAAGGAAATATTAAAATTTAAGTTTATGCCTTTCATCATCATGAAAAGCGGAAGAAATGGACACTGTAGCGGAACCAAATACGTCGACGGCTCAGGCTGTGAACCACATCTCCACAGCTTAGTTTAATGAGAACTCGCTGAAAACAATCAGATTGTACTATAATAAACAAAGCGATGCACATATCGATTGAGAGCTGATAAACTGACAGCAGTCACAGAACCCCTCAAGTCTACAGACGCTTAGTTGCAGTTTGCTACTCTCAACATATCACACACACACATCGCGCCATTAGAGATGGAAAACGTGATGTTAACGTGATGATGAAAACGTGATCATAATTCATAAACGACCATTCCAAAATTAATTGTAACAAATAAGTGGGTAAAAAGTTCATTTATGTTAACTACTCTTCAGTTTGGTATAATTATCACTTAACAGAGCCTATCTACAGTGCTATTTTCTGATAAATTCCGAGGGTTACTGACTATTACCAGGAAGTTTAATATGTGCATATGCTAAACAGCAATGTGTGAATAATCACTTTGTATAATAGAAATTTTATTTAAGGTAATTATTATTATTTTGTTACAACTCATAGGTAAGATAGGCACAAATATTTATGTTTGACCTATATGAAACAAATTTATGTAGGCCTTATTACTGAAGTAATCAAGAAAGTTAAATTGGCTGGAATTCCATGGTAGTAAGGTAGTTTATATAAAATGTCACCCTCAACCTTATCAAAGGTAAATGCTTTGGTTGTCTGAAGGGAATGCAAGAGGAATCGCTTTTGGCCGCCAACGTCATCCCACCTAGGACAGATAGTCAAATGAAGTCTGTACTAATACTGCATGACTGGAATTAATAATGTGCTATAGAATTTCAGCTACTGGCTGTATGGCAAAGGATGTGGAACTCGGGTAGGATCAGAAGAGCAAGGTCGATATTCATTAAGAAGACGTAATTTATCTAAACTTTGTAACGTATTTGTGCGACATATTCCGTTCATTCTCAGCACACACGTACTTATCATACACATGTATGTAGAAGGTAACAGAAAATAAATGATCAAAACATAGTTCAAACATTCAGCAGGTTAAGATCACAGATTTATTAAATGATTAAAAATTTATTTATCTTGCAAATGAAAACGGAAAACTTGAAAGTTGATAAAGCAGGATACTTTTTACACCCACCAAATTAAAATATTTTCTGGTTCAAAAGTCGAGAGTTTGAATCTTGAATACTTTTTAAAGGAATTCTATAAAATTTCTGTGGAGACGTCAGATAGGTTTGGAAAATCGTGAGACAAGTCCTACCGTACGAATGGGTACGTTAATGAGTGAACTACAGTCTGGCCGTTGCTTTGATAACGTGTTTATCACGAGTGGAACCACAGATTTGACAGCTGGTGTATGTGCTTGGTCAAAAATACTAATAGTGTATGGTTACCATGTGAGGGACCAAGAGTGAAGGCCTCCTACTCTGAATCCCGTCCAGAGGTAAATACCATATCTGATGATTGGCTGTGCAAGCTTACTTGTTCCTTTTGGAGTTTAACTAAACCATGTTTTCGGCTAGGCCAATTGGGTCTGGTGCTGCACCAGAGGTAAGCGTTGACCAGATATGTACTTTTGGTATGAGCTTTAGGATATTCAGTCGTTCAAAGAGAAACTAAGGTTTTGCTGGAGAAACACTGCGAGTGCTTGTCTCTCATTCATTTCTCTAGTTACTGGACTGTATGTAAAAGGATTCATGCCAATGTGCATGTATGCGGTTTATAGGACATGTGTATCAATACACTGTACATCCTAATATATGTACTAGTTTGTGTTCTTACATATGTACCGCAGACATCTATTAACTTGAAGTCACCTTGAAAATCCAGTACACTTGATATAAGAAAATAGATTCGGATATTCAACACTAATGTCAAGTCAATAAGTGCTCCTGCATGCTCCAAATACATCATTGTATGTCAGTTTATTGTTACTTTATATCACTTATCCAACCACTAGAAACCAACAGGGATTTCCGGGAAGTCGACTCGTTCTAGTTAGGTACTGTGTATCGATGCACATGCATGACCTTACCGGTGATCGGACCATGGACTATCATGTTACAAGGCGAACTCTTTGACCATCCAGCCAGTGCATCATAATCCATTTGCTTATGAATTCTAACTTGTGTTCCAGTAGCTGAATGGTCAGCAAAGTTGCTTAGTAACCTGAAAGTTTCATTGGAAGATAATTATAAGAAGTAGACTGTTGCTGAGGTATTCACAGCATTGTATTTCAGTCTAAACAACTTCAAGATTGTCACTATTTCAGTCATTCGAAGGAATTATTCATTCAATTCGTTATCAACTTTTTCTAGCATCTTAAAAGACTTTAGACCTGAACACCTTATAATTTTCACACATCTACACTGACGTGTTGCCATGAATTTCTCGCCATCATTTTTTAGATAATTTATCTGTATCTGAGTTATCTGGTATCAATAATTGTCCCTGACTGTATCAAATTCAAACGGAGTGATTCGCTAGTGAGATGATGCAGACCGAACAATTGCTTAATGTGTAAAATAAATGGGTTTGGGCAAATGCACCTGCACTTGAAATAGGAAATTCTAAGGCATCTGAGATATACCCTGGATAATTAATGGATAAAATCTGAGTTTACTATTTTTGTTGTAACTCTAATGATAGTGGGATTGTGGATTCGTTCTATAACTATTTCAATACAACCATTATATACGTCCCCAAAATTCAGTGACAGAAACTTCAGCGCTCGACAATAATATGCTACTGGTCCGATGGACTACTCTTCCTAACAGTTAGAAGAAGCACATGATTGACTGGGATGGCCATATCTATTGTTCGATACTAACAGAAACAACGTTATAAATTACAGCCAATTGTGTAGTTGATTTGTATAAGCAATATATTACTCTCTTAAGAAACAAAGTTAGCCGTATTATTATAATTGATTGTCCCTTGGGATCCTTGTGGAACACATGGCTTCACGAGCATATCTCCATTCCACTCGATTCTCTCTTATCACTTCCATTAGAATTCAGGAATGTACACAAGCAGTCATATCAGCTTCTCATGATCTTCTCTATGTCACTTTCAGCCCCCTACCTAACTCCATCTTTCTCATTCGGATTATATTTGGGAGCGTTTTGGAGAATATAATTTGAATGTCCCTTCGGAGAATATCCAATCCATTGACATATACATATGCATATTTTCAAGTTTTACTTCGTACGTATTTCATTGAATAATATTTTGATAACTAGCTGACGTCACTTTTAGAACCAACGGAAACTCAGAAAATACTGGATAGCGGTTTCGCCCTAGTTTTGAAATATTTAGTAGAGCGCCCCTGCCAGGATTCAAACCCAGGCTTGGAACTGGTTGAAAAACTAGCGAGCTAGGCAACTAGGTTAGGTTGGTGTGAACAATGATCCTTATTAATTTTTGTTCTTGTCTGACAAACTTAATTTGCACATATACAAAGTACTTAGATATAATGACTATTGTACAGTTAGGGGAACGAATTCGCCGAAAAGAGACTCTTTGCTAGACTGTTTGTTCTTTTGTTTTGTATGGTAGTCGCAAACATGAAGCAGCAGTGGCGGGAAAACAGTAATTATTTTTGCTACCTCAATTCACGTGGAATACTTCTACAGAGATTCTATCCCTATATCTAACCACTGCGATGGGCACTTTTACCCACCCCTCAATAGCCACCGAAAGTTTTAACCAGAAAATGTAAAATCTTCTGATTAATCGTAGGTCTTCCTCATACTTATAGTGTTTCAATTGTTCCAGTAGTTCAGGTTGTTTTGGGCATGCAATTAATTGGCTTCATCAGTAGGTTCGAGAACGTTTACCACTTTGATGCGGTTATGGTGTAATGAAATGCATAAAACGTTTATTACCGTCACACTTAGTGGATACATGATATCGGACTAGCGCTAACAAATTCATTATGGATAAGATTTCATTTATATATAAAAGTGAAGGAAAACGTTGTGTGAATAACTTGATATGATTATGAGTAATAATTTGTGCTCGAAACGTCATCAGTTAATATTACTGTGTAACACTGTGTGATTTATCAAAATAAAATCTCATCCATAACGGAGTTACACTCCACCACAGTGCCCAATTTTTATACTTATATGAATAACGCTAACAAAGTCTTGAGATTTATGAACCCAGTTGTGAATTCGTTGTCCCCACGCCATGCTTGACGGTAATTTAATAGACGATACTAAAAATCAGAAAAACGGAATCAGAGACATATAAATAGCCATGTTTTCACGATCAACTTGGTCTTCACCATTGTTCCTTCTATGGAAACAGTAGGTTATATGTATATAATGAACTGATAAATGAGTGTGTACAGATAGGTATTCCCGTGTCTTCTTGAAAGGACTTCTTCTAACATACACCATGAACGTACTCGCTTTTTCCACAATAAGATGCATTGGCATAACGTCCGCGCTGGGTGTAATCCTATCAAAACTCTTCCCAGCGTCATTTTAGCAGCAGATTGTTCTTGTATGAACCGTAGGTAGGTTTTCATAGGATACTAGATTCATACAAACTGCTTTGAAAGGCTGATATTTAGTCAGACTTTGATTAAGAATCACGCAAATATCTCAGGCTTTTCCAACAACACTATGCAATCAGATATTTTCACTGCGAGTTGAAATTACAGATTCAGCAGCACATTTTCCTTGGATTCGATTCTCCGCCAGCACTTTCATTTGTGTCAACGACTCCCTACAGTTTCTAATTCCCTTACTCCATGGCCTCCTCCATGATACTCACAGTCATGCAATGACACGACTCTCATTCGGAATCCTTAGAGTGCTAAAATGAGCAAAACACAAATCGTTGCAGGAAAGCTTGAGATAGAAAATTGTTTGTTGCTTGTGACTGCTTTCATTCATCATCAATTTGAATATCATTCAGCCATGTTAGCTAAAAATGTCCCCCAGCTTTACACAAGGGTCTCAATTATTCGAAGACTGGTCACTTGTCTTCTCAGGTTTGGTAAGTTGCAAGAAGTAACAGGATCTTTCTCTTCTATTTGGGCTAAATCAACAAGAGGTACCAATATCTCAATTTATGTTGGTGTCTAACACGAAGATTGAACTGCGTGTCGTGCTGCATACCACAGACAACAGCAGTTATAAAAGTAGAGGCATCAAAGAGGTTGTAGTGACCCATTTTATTAATCATCATCGTACTATACTTTCATTGTGTAATTGTACTTTGATTTGTTATTACTCTAAATCTTGCATGTTAACAATTGATACCTTTTGTGCTCGCTCGATTTTTGAATTTGGATTGCTGCAATAATACACTATCGTATTCCTTCGCAAGTGCCTTTTGAATTACGTTGCGGAGGTCGAGTAATCGCAACGTTAGGGCACAAATATAAACGCGAAGAAATACTAGAAGATACGTGTACTCTAGTTCAGTCAAAATATAGCAGCAGCAACAAATTGGTGCGCCCGACGATAACTTGCTGACTCCGACGACGACGACTTTTTGACCTCGACGCGTCGTTACACTTGTTGGATTAATAAAACTTTAATCTTCGTGGATCTATATATTTATTAGATATCCCGAACTCATTTTTGTGTTTGCTCATAGCACTACAATTGGTGAGCCTGACATAGCTGATTGATGGACTACATCATTTCGAAGTATACACAGTGGAATAAATCATCTTTGCCATCGCATTAACTTTTATAACTTCATAACATTTGGATGTATAATTACCGATATTTCTGCTCAAAGTACCTCCGTACCTGGCGACACAGCAGCTGCTATCCCAGTTCACCCTGATACTCAAGCAGCTATAGCAGCTGGCTGTTATGCAACACCTCAGTTCCAGTTCTCTGTCCTCAAGCTTCAGCATTGTCTACAGGTGTGCAAACACTCCTACAATGGTCTGCAACTCCATTTTCTCAAGCCGGTCCTACAGCTGTTCAATTACAACAGTTTACCCAATCACCTCAACAACAACAGATTCAAGCACAAGCTCATCAGTTACAACCAGCTCAAGAGCAAGCTTATATCCAACAACATCAGCAACAACCAACAATGATGGCAACTGACGTCTCTGTCAGTGGTCAACCTTGTACTGTAGCTGCACGCTCCTATGCTACTCCCCAGTTTATCACTCTGGCACCAGGAGGTCCATTGAAAGTCATGACTGTTGGTCCTAACGGTCAATTGATTCAAACCACTGGTTTACCACAGTTTATGCCAACTGTTTCTGTTGGAATGGCTATCAATCAACCAACTTCTACTCTCCAACCTCAGCAAACATCAATTCAAGTTACTCCTCAACGCCGAGTAACAACACCCCAGCAACAACAACAACATACTGACGGACGTTCACTATCAACCGTATCAGCAGCAGCAGCTACTGCTGCACTCTTCTCTGGCACAGCCATCTCTTCTTGTACAATTCCACTTGTACAACCAGCTTTCATGGAAATAGAGGTAACTGAATGTTTACCCAGGTCATTTCCATACTACCTTATTACGGTACTATTAACTGTATGTTAAGATATAAATCTATTCTGTAACTCCTTACTATAACAACCCCATCATTATTCTAATAATTTTTCCTGATTTATTGTTACATTTTGCACAACTTTCTAAACATTTTGGTTCGTTTCAAAGTTGTTAACATTTTCGAATATATACAGTTATAATCGAACCTCAGAAAACTTAAAATTCTCAATTCGGTTTTCATACCAGAAACTCGTATATATTTCTTCTGTAATTGTAATTTACAGTATCATTCCGAATACAGGTAAACTTCATTTACCTGCATTCTACGGAGGGGCTATTGTAGTGACCCGTTTTATTACTCATCATCGCAGTATACTTTCATTGTGTAATTGTACTTTGATTTGTTTATTACTCTAAATCTTGCATGTTAACAATTGATACCTTTTGTGCTCGCTCGATTTTTGAATTTGGATTGCTGCAATAATACACTATCGTATTCCTTCGCAAGTGCCTTTTGAATTACGTTGCGGAGGTCGAGTAATCGCAACGTTAGGGCACAAATATAAACGCGAAGAAATACTAGAAGATACGTGTACTCTAGTTCAGTCAAAATATAGCAGCAGCAACAAGGTCTCCTTGTCATTCATGCACCATGAAACCAATTAATTCAGTGTGACAAAATATGCTACTCAAATCAAGTGTTAGTACGAAGATTACATTTTGGATTATAATTTAGAGTTGATGAAAGAGAAACGTATTCATAAATCTAGAATATTGATGCCAGTGAACGTTACGTTTGCTTTGACTTTCAGAATTTTCACTAAGTTTGATAGTCTCATAGTTCAAACAGAAAATATTTACTTTGTAATGTTTCTAGTCACCATTCTCACATGTCATTTCGTTTTGTGCTTCTTCTGTCTACCTTACATGTGTTCTGTATTGTGTCACAAGGATTTCCGATTTCTTCCCTTCGTAAAACAATCCATATCTACGCTCATCAGCATTCTTGGAGAATACATTCCACACCATAAAACAAAGACAGGATCTTGTTAGCAGCATACGCCACATTACTTAGGAGATTTTAGCTGGCTGTAGACTACTGAAGACAATTTTACTATGAATATGAATGTGCTATGTACCTAGCTGGTGTTCACGTCACCTAAATATGGGTAACAAGCACATTTGTGGTCTCCATTGGTCTCCAGCTAATCTATGAATCAGTCGTATCTATCACACTGCACAATCAGCATTACTGCTCACGTTTATGTCTTAAATAGCTCTCTTAATCTTCATTTATTTAGAACACTATTGATGAACTTGATGTGAAAATAAACCAATCCGTATAAAATGTATCAGTCTTAATCAGTATCCAACCCAGTAATTTCACAAAAACTGCAGACTTATTGGGATAAAAGTCCTTTAAATACGAGTTATATTTGCAAAAATCTTACCGATATTTGTCTCTTCATCTTGATCACTTTTCTGAAGTTGCTCTAACTAGTTTCACGAAAGAAATGTGGGGAGTACTTACTTCACTACTGCTGAAGAAGCCAAGTATGTACACTCTGTGAAAATAATCAGTACCTTGAATTTGCAGCTGAATTTCTTATTCATTTATTGATGACGCCAAAATGGATTGCAAAACAAAACTATTTACATATTGAAATTACATCCAATTGACAATTGAATTCAGGGAGAAAATCTCTATGCTTCTATAAACTTACTACAAAGAACTTCAAGTACGTTTTACTGATCGACAAGGCATTGCTTTCTTTGTCTCAATAGCATGCTACTTGTTTACTCTGCATTTTGACTTTTCCATGTACACATTCATTCTGGTGACAGTGTCATTTGAATTTTATTGTTGGTTATTCTCCACATAGTATTACTCAGTACTTCACTATCATCATTATTGTCCTTATTATTAATATTAGTGTCAGACAGCTATACACATACTCAAGACCCCTTTAGAAATCTACTTAAACCTGTGTTGAATCGAATGAGGCAAAATGTGAGAATTTCCGTCCTATCCTGACCAAGTAAACTCTCTGTCAATTATTCTTTTTAATTAACCTGTTTCTTGTTTGACGAGTCAGTGTTTCGGTGGTTAGATGCTTGTCACTCATGGCTCACGTTGTATGAGATTCGATCCCTCACTGACGCACTCCTAAACGTCGTCTAGCCACCAGGTAGATTGGTGTGAGACAAGCAGCCTTGACCTGTATATCGTGAAGAATAACACCACTGCTAAGGAAACCTCTAAGCTTAATGCCCAATGTTACACGCGGAAAGCGAACAAATGGAAAAAAATTATTCCTTGCTGACTTGGGAAAAATAGAGTAAACTACTTTCATTGTAATTCATTCTTCCAAGTTGTTACCCTGATGAAGTGGTTTACAGAATAAGTTTTCTACATAAATTGGTTATACGTCTTCATAGCGGTTACACATTACAACATTTTCGTCCACATACATCAAAATATAAATAACCGCAGTGGTCGAATCATTCCTGAAGATTATAAAGGAAACACTGGACTGAACACTTCAAAAGACTCCTAAATCAACTACCGCCTACAACGCGCCCAACAGTACAAACAACGGAGACAGAGCTGCCAGTGAACATCAACCCCCCGACGAAATCAGAAGTCCTGAAGGCAATCAAGATGCTAAAAGCTGGAAAAGCAGCAGGACCAGATGGAATCATCGCAGAAGCGTTGAAAATGGACCCAGAGACAACAGTGGACTTGATGACGCCACTACTGGAGAAGGTGTGGAAAGAAGGCAAAGTACCCGAAGATTGGAAGAAAGGATACTTATTCAAACTACCAAAGAAAGGAGACTTACGTCAATGCAAGAACTGGCGCGGAATTATGCTCATGTCCATCCCAAGCAAAATACTAAGCCGCATCATCCTGAAGCGAATCAAACAAGCCATGGATGAAAACCTTCGACAGAGTGGGTTCAGGAGAAACAGGTCATGTATTGATCAAATCGCCACACTACGGATCATCATTGAACAGAGCTTGAAATGGCAGTCACCTCTTTATCTCAACTTCTTCGGCATTGAAAAACCTTCGACAGCAATGATCGAGAGGTGATTTGGAAACTACTTCGCTACTATGGGGTGCCACCGACAATTATACATCTCATCCAACAGCTATACGACAATGCTGCATGCCAAGTAATCCACAACGGGAAACTTACAGAATCATTCGAAGTGAGGACAGGAGTAAGACAAGGCTGCCTACTATCGCCAATGATTTTCCTGATTGCAGTAGACTGGATAATGCGACAAACAGTGGGCAATGAGGAAACAGGCATAAAATGGACCCACACAAAAACTTGGAGGATCTGGACTTCGCCGATGATATATGTCTGATTTCCCACAAACTGGTAGACATGCAAGTGAAAAGCAACAAGTTGGCGATATAAAAAGCATCAAAGATGTGAAGGACTTCAGGTAAACATAGATAAAACAGAGGTGATGAAAATTCCTGGCCAACACCAACAGCAACAACAACAACAGACAACAATCAGCATGAATGGGAGGAACCTGAAAGAAACAATCTCCTTTACCTACCTGTGAAGCGTCGTTTCAACTACAGGCGGAACTGACGAGGATATCAAAGCAAGAATCGGAAAGGCAAGACAGGCTTCCACTACTCTCAAGTCTGTGTGAAGGTCAACAGCACTCAGCATCAAAAATAAGATCCGGATTTTCAACTCCAATGTGAAGTCAGTGCTACTATACGGATCGGAGACTTGCACTGTGCGTCATAAAGAGCATCTCAAACAAACTACAGACCTTCATTAACAGTTGTCTTCGCTCAATACTCAAGATCAGATGGCCGGCCAGAAAAGATCAGCAACAGGGATCTCTGGGAGCGAACCAACCAGGAACCGATTGCGAAACAAATATGCAGGAAGAAATGGAGATGGATTGGCTGACCATACTCTGAGGAAACTATCAAGTGACATCACTAGACAACCCCTTGAGTGGAAGCTGAAAGGGAAGCGACGAGTTGGTCGTCAGTGCAAGAGTGACTTGGAGGAGGTCAAGTGAAGAGGAGATGAAAACGTGTGGGCAGACATGGAGCCAGGTGAAGACTCTAGCAGAGAACCGAACTCAATGGAGACGCACGGCTGAAGCCTTATGTTCCTCTAGGAATTAAAGGATACAATAATAATTAAGGCTGTTTAAGTTGGAGCATAGAAGTAATCCATACTGCAATGTATGTTATTGATAAAGAATAGGAAAATGAAGAAAACAAGCTGTTATGAATTCCATAGATGACTTATCCATTCACTGTTTAACCGCGAAAAACACAATTGCTTAAAGAATTTTCGCATTACATAAATTACCTCATGATCCTGAAACAGTAGATGGCCACCTCTGCTAATACAAACTCTGTGATAACTAGTGTGAACATGCCTAGCACACCCTTAGTCCAATCATCACGAATATGTAAGTGACCAGATTTGAAGACCATAAATGACACCTGTGTATGCAGGATATAAATTTTTTTTAAATGACAAAAGAATAAATAAGTTGTAAATAAGAATAGATTGATAGATATCTACCAACTCTAAATACAAACTAAGGATTAGTTTCATTACTTAGTTTTGGCTACAGCATGTACTTTTAATTTTTGTCTGATGATGATAAGTGGAATTCAGGCAGATAACGAGTCAGTCAGTCACTGTCTAATATCCACAATTCAAACACTTCATATAAACGTACACAAAGCATTGATGAAGTTCGAACAAGTTATTGTTACATGGATAGAAATAACCAACAGAATTGTGGTGATGCATTAGCTGATCGCATGCACTCATGTATGTTTCTATTGGAGCGCTACATATATGTGTAGGTCCCAACAGTTTGAACAGACGTGAAGGTGTGATGTTAGCTGATGCATGGTAAATCCTGATTAATAAATAAAAGATGGATATGTATCACTAATTAATCATACTTGTCTATATCTTCTTATGGAGAGGCTGGCAAATGTTGAACAACTGTTTACCCATACACACATACACACACCACTGCATACTGCATATACACATATACTTTCAGATTCAGTTATCTACCACCACGAACTTCTAGTTGAACGTAATCTGACAAAAAGAATACTCTGTTTAAAGTGTTTAACGAAGGTAGACTAAAATTTGAAATTCTGAGGTCAACTTTTGATAACAACTCATACAATTTTGATTAGTTGCAGTTCATCATCAGCTGACATCAGTTATTATACGTGTTGATGTTTGTTTCATGACTCACATGATTGGAGAATTCTTAAAAAGACCTAGATGTCCTTTTTATACATATAAACCTCTGTTATGTGAATTTTTCATTAATTTTCTTGAAGAAGTTCAGAGCAGTGTGCCGAACGAAACGTTGGAATTACTCGTTCAGCAAAAATACAGGTTTCGAGAGGGAGTGTAATCATGGTGTATAAGACAATATGAATACTTCAGAAAATAAACCAACAAATAGGGTAGACTAGACAAAAGTTCAAGGTTGATATTGACGACAATAATAATGATTGTAAAATAATAACGATTATATGGTGTGAACTAAAAAGTACTACTGGTGAATGATCGTCAAATAATAGGAATATTGAATTTAGTGAAGTGGAATAAACAGGATTTTGTAAATACGATAACAAGTTAGAAAAGCTCCGCTTAAATCCACGATAACAAAATCATAAAAAAAGTCAAAAAATGAACGTTTGTCAATGAAACAAAGGAATGGAAGAAGAAGAAAAGAAAATTTTGATAAGAGTTTAAAGTGTTGGCCTTATTGTAGGCCAAAGTAAACAAAGTGGTTGAACACACTTCTTCTGTTTACAAAGAGTCGGTCTTCTGGTATTGATTTCCACCACTTCAGCTACTGATAGAAGACGTAGTCGAGCTCCCCTAGATAGATTACCAGGAACGCGGTAAATAACTGAGAACGCCTGGTCAAGTGTTATCGAGTGTCCAATATCTACCAAATGGGCTAAGACTGCACTATTTGCCTATTTGGTTACCTATTCACTCAACCATACAGATATATGTTCACGTGCACGCATTGATAAAGCCCTCTGAGTACGGTCAATCTAACTAGCTGCACATGATCAGTTGAATTCATAGATGCACATTGATGAGGCCATCTTTGGTAATTTATCCTTGACTCATTGTGTTGTTACTGGATTATTTGAGAAGTTGAATACCAGTTTAGCTGCAAGAAATGTTCTCTCTACTGCTCTGTTAAGTCAATAGTTTAGAATATCAACTGCAATTTCTCACTTGCAACTTAACTGATGATACAAAGGTTTCTTATCTACGGTATCCATCTTTACCTTATCTCAAGGTATTGACATATACTTTTTCGGAAGTTTAGGATAAGATACTGCTTTTGGGAACGTCAGTGTGTATTTATCAATTTACTTGCTAGTGTGGAGCAAGGTATATCGGCCGTACACAACATCAAGTCCACAAAAGTATTCTGGAACACTGTCTAGTTTGGTTAACCAAGGAAGAAAGGAGGAATAGCAGCAGCTCTATCGTCGAACACATTGTCATCTCCTGGCATCAAGGACCCCCGCATGACTGCTTCTCAGGGCTACACAGAGTCCCTCAACTTCGTACAAAGCGACTTCGCATACGCCATCTTCACATAGCTGAAGCATTAGCTATTCGATATCTGAAACCGAACCTCTGCATTCAAAGGCGATACATACATTCACTCACCCAACCATGGCCACAGTAAATTTCTTACTATAATTTTGCTTCTTTTTATTTTTTTACTACGTAAGTTCAATATTATTATTGTTATTACTACTAATATTTTATTATCATCATTATTGCCATCATGCATATTTTATTACCACTCTGCTACTCTTTACTAATAACATTGCTTTTCATGCAGATTTTATGTAAAAACACTTTATCGCCTTTCCGATAGTTACTCTCCATTCTACACGAGCTTTCCGATAAGCCATTTTCTCAGACTTATAATGTCATGCCGACTTCTGCCTCTTTTCTAACTTAAAATTAGTCATCATTTATAACACCTTATATTTTTCGAGGACTAAGTTTAACACTACATAAATAGTATAAAGAGTTTGTTAAATATAAATACGATAAAAAACGATCTAAAAAGGAAACTTCGAAAAGAAAATTACCTTACCTATTTATGCCTCATTCTCAACTGATTAATTAATTAATACATATGTTAACTAATTATTCAACGTATTACTATCAGGCCCGCTGTATGATTATTACCGTTATTGTTATTATTAATGATATTTTTGAATGAATGAATGAATGGAAATTGTATTTAAAAGGTGGTTGTATTTCGATCTTCGCGAATTCCCGTTCTCTGGTGTGAATTTCGCACACTATTCTCCTACCACACGACTAATTTCTACTACATAGAATCTCTCTTCTCCCTCGTGTCTTGTCATCCTGCCTATGAAACCGAATGTGACTAGTACACACTTCGGACCGATTCTACTGAAGATCTACTAACTACAAAAGAGTAAGAAATATCCTGTTTATTTAAATACCCTACGCTTATGCATATGTATACAAAGATAGATATTATATAATAAATGTACACACAAACACACGTACACACACATATAGACATACACATTCATATCAGGATATGTGCAACTATGCATACGTTGATTCCGAATGGCAGGACCTCGAATCGCTCGCTGGTTCATTCTCTCACTCACATACTCCCTCACTCACTCACTTGTCTACCTTCTGTGGTGTGCCAGGCATTGATTAGCCAGCAGCAAAACTATACTATACACACATGACAGAACGAAACCATCATTGTATAAATGCAGCCGCAGCAGCAGCAGCGTGAATGATGTTTCGACTTTATTCATCCAGGAAGCATTTCACCCATTACATCAATCAATCAATCAACCAATCAATTCAACTGTTCTTACTTCTACTCACTCATCATCTTCACACATTATCTTGTCAAATATTTCTCCACATCGATGTGAATCTTCATTGTGCATCTTCAGTGCATACAAGTTGATGCATAACTACGATGAATTAAAGAGACATAGAGAGGGGAGACGGGGTTTGAAACAGAGACAGAGAATAGGAAGGATGTGGTGAGTGTGTGAATAGCTTGTCGATGAATGTGAGATGTAGAGAGGAAGCGACAGAGCAGTCGATGTGTGTGTACGTATGTGGATGTGAGTTTGATTCACAGTTCAGGAATGCATCTGATTTATACTAGAATTAATAAGACTGTCTGTTCTCAGATTTCGCTGAGAATTTTCGCACAGCGAGCTAGTCAGCTATCTCGCTTTGTCCGCCGAATAACGCCGACTAAGCAGAGTTTGCACTTAAGAATTGCAGAATGCAGAGTGCTTTCCAATTTATGCATGTCAGTCAACCAGTCAATCAATCAGTTGAAGCTATTCCAAAGTGGGGATCAAGACACATGCATCGACCCACCAACTAAATGAATAACCAACGAGCTGACGAACTGATCAACCAACGGACGGAGGGACGGACGAACCCACTTACCAACCAATCAACAAACCAGATGCAATGACGGAGTGAGTCTTAAATACAAGGATGACTTATTTATTCATCACATAGTGAATAGGTGAAAGGGAAAAACGAATTGCCAGGCAGGGGAGTGAGCGATTCAGCCACCTGGTGAACAAGTCATCGATCTTCCAAACGAGTGATCGGTCGATCGTTCGATTGAGCATATCAACCAAACCATTTCACATTACGCGTACTCATTGATTCTGCTGATTGACTACTGATCAGCTGACTTCGAGTGTGACCACGGGTTCGCTCGACAGGTTAACTTCGAGGAGTATAAAAAGCACGGTGTATGTGAGTAGTCAGCTTCAAGTTGACAGTTAACAGCTCTTCACAGTAAACGACAATGCAGATGTTCACTGTATGTTAGAATACTCTGGTTGTATAATATTGTATGCCTTCCTTCCTGATGGGCATTTTCATTTCAGCTCGTCTTAGTTGTACTCGTTGCATCACTGGGATTCGAAATGGGAGGTGAGTCTTCCTCCTGCGTCTCCTTCTAATCCTGCTCCTCTTCCTACTCCCCGTCATCATCAACATCAACGTCATGACCATGATCACTCGTTGACATAAGAGAAGAGATAGACAATTAGGCAGACAGACAAATAACACATTCACTCAGTAGAAATGATGTCATTACATGCTACCTTAGTTGATGAGACAATGAATGAAGGAGTGACTGAGTTGGTGATAGAGTGAGTCAGTGGGTCAGTGAGTGAGTGAGTGAGTGAGTTAGTGGGTGGGTGTGTGTGAATGGCTGAGTGAGTGAGTGAGTGAATGTATGAAGCAAGTAATGACTGAGTATTTAATTGTGGTGTTTTGTTGCTTTGTGATTTCAGTTATTGCAGGTCCAGTTCCAGAACCAGCAGCGGCAGCAGCAAACAGTGGTTGTGCTGGCTGTCCTGGTGGATGCCCCAAATGCCGTGGAGGGTGTTGTGGATGCCGAGGTGGAAATTGTCCAGGTGGCTGCTGTAAAGGCTGCCGAAGACATTAAACATTAACGCAGCAGACATCAATCGACTAATTAAACAGAACACCTCATTATTCATACAAGCTTTCCTGCGTGAACAAAATCCTGTCATCATTGATTTGAAGACGGTGGACAATGTGTACTTTTAGATAGATATCCTCTGTACAACTTACTAATAATAAATACACTTGCACTATCAAATCACACCTTTCAGACTTCTTCTTTTTCAGTCAATTGTCTGTCAATCAGCGAAGCTCTGAATCTCCCCTCCCCTCCCCTCCCCTCGCGCTCATCGAAATTAACATCGAACCATCTTGTGTAAATTCCTCTGTGTTTCAACCAGATACTTCGTTGCTTCATCGGTTGGTCATTTAGTCAGTGAGACAGTTCGTCAGGCTGTTGGCCAGTCGAGTGGGCGTGCAGTCAGCCAGTGTGAGAGAGAGAGAGTGAGAAAGCCAGTAAGTGGCTAAGAAAGAGAGGGGGGAGTGAGTAAGTAAATGAGTGGGTGAGTGAGTGAGTGAGTCATGGGGGGAGTTGGTCAGCTAGGCAGTGAATGATGTGGCGTGTTGATTTCTGCCAGTTGAATTGAGGCATAAATCTCTGCTGAATGGAATTTAAAGTATACGAAAATATGATTCAGATATTCGGTCAAATAAACCAGCATCCATCCATCCAAAATGGTCAATCAGCCATTCGCTAGTCAGGCGGGCGGGCAGTCAGTCAGTCAGTAAGCACGTAAGCACGTACTGAAGATCTACTATCTACAAAAGAGTAGGAAATATCCTGTTTATTTAAATACCCTACGCTTATGCATATGTATACAAAGATAGATATTACATAATAAATGTACATACAAACACACATACACATTCATATCAGGATATGTGCAACTATGCATACGTTGATTCACATACAAGATGAAGTCACTGACACACTGAATTCTCTGCACACTCACACTTTCAATGAGTATCGTTGACCAATCACTGAGCGAGTGATTTCTGTTTACATTAAACGGCAAAAATTGCATGTTCAAATAGATACATCGTATTCTGTTGCTAATTTCGAATTGAACTGTGGGAACATGTGAGAATGACATTCTGTTGTCAAAGATTGTCTCTATCACATCACGACATGAAGATGAAGATGACAGTGAAGTGCATTGCTTCTGATGACATTTGAATTAGGTGAATAGAGAAATTGTATGTCACCAGGCAGCCTAGGTGAGGTTGACATGACGGTACAACGGACAAATAGGCGTATTGCCGTAACAATCGAGTTCATTACCGTTATACAAATTAGCAGCTCAGCAGATATGACAAGTAGGCAGGTAGTTTGTTAGTAAGGTGATCGAAGTGATTCATGAGTAAGTGTTTGTCAGCATTTCACGCATCGTCCATGCTTCCCTGTATATTTGTTAGAATTCGTGAGAATATGAGACTTGTTTGTATCGCTTGCTTTGTGTGGAGCTGAGTTGATCTCAGTAGAGATGAACACAGCAGAGCAGATGGAATCAGATCTGACGTTTTCAAGGAACTTAGCTCTAAGTTCATATTGTAATGAAGACGTTTTCGTTTTGAACCGATAAATACTATGTATATGTTTCAACTTTAAATCCAGAACACCAGTATTCCTTGAACGAAATTATATTGTTTGGCAATTAAAGCGAGACAAAATACAAAGTCTACAAACAAACTTTTAGTACAAATGAAGTTTTAAAGTACTTTTATTCGTATTCGTTTCAGCCTTCGCTCAACATGCAAGCGATCGAACCATTCGCGCCTTCGAGTTACCCACCAATGGCTGCCAGTTCCAATAAACAAACGTTCAATGTTCACGTCCATTGACACTCCCCGGCAAAAAAGGGTCCATCCCTTTTTTCCACAGCGGCGGTAACCTTGAACTGAACTGCCAATGCGGGAACCTGGGCCAATCGGAACTAGGCTAAAATTGGAAAAGCAAGACAAAATAGCCCAACACACAACACGCATACCACATCACACCGACACGCTCTCCCCGGCGCGTGGGATCTAGGCTCTCTGACGACAGTACCACCACTGATCTGGTTCACAAAGTATTGGTTGCTTCATACCACTCTAGCCCAATGTTTTCCCTGGCGTATCCAATCGCGTACGCTGACTCTAACATTACACGATTCACTCACAAGTTTAGAAGGGAATTCAGAAGTGCTTACAAAACATTACAAGATGATTCACACAATGCGACAACTATAAAATTAACCGACAATCAGATGAATCGGCACCCACTTAATTACTCAACACAAACATATGTACAATCAATACATCAAATATTGCGGATTCTGCCTTGACGAGCTACCCTTGAAGAACTGTAGGACTTACAGCAGTACGCCTACATTTCTTCTCAGGTTGACGATCCAGGTGGAAGACGTCCGGACAAAAACAAAGTTAATCAACACATAGAAGAGGGATGATACCAATTGATTATATACAACATGAACATATATACAAAATAATACACCAAGTACGATGGACTGCTCTTCGACGTACTACCCTTGAAGAATTGTAGGACTTACAGCAGTACGCCTACCATCCTTCTCATGTTTACGCCCTTAAGTTGGAAAATCGTCGTTCAATTCATTTGCTGACCTCCTTCCATCATCTATATCCTCTACGCTAAATGGTAACACGCCCATGACATTGTATCGTGGAAGGTAGATGATTAACAAACATACGACATATCTGACCAACCAAGCGAAGGTACAGAGTAATTTGCACCAAAGATAATAACATTCAAATAGTAGTTTGAAACCTGAAATGCCTTAATTCGTGCAAGTCAGTCTAACAATTACCGTCTTGTACACAGTTGGCTTATCGTCACTAAACTGGCCATTGACTTTCGTCCCTTCGAACGGACCGACACTAGCATAATCACTGCATAAGACACGTGGGTTCATGGACGACTCTTTTACTGCATATGACAACACCAACGACGACTGGCTGACACCAGTTGATGAACTTAGCGGTGTATCAGAAGCTGTTGTTGTTAGACCTTTAGGAGGTTGTCTAACCACAGGATTACCACCACTGCTATCTTTTATTATTGGCTCCAGTTCAGCTTTAACATCTGTCGATAGTTGGGCTACACTCGGATCATTTACACTGACGGTCTCACTAGTATCCATACCTTCTGCAACCGCATCTGCCTTTAATTCTACTTTACGTTCAAGTTGTACAGAACCTTTGTTCAACTCAGTAGTAGAAGGCATTCCGCTAATCTCATCATGATCAGCCACAGACAAATGTGAACTACCGTGACCATTGTCACAAATATCCACTTTACCGCCGTCTGTATGATCGACTTCATCATTTTCAACCTCTTTAATAACAGCCGTAGATGACTTAGGTTCTTCCTCATGAATCCTTAAAGGTTTTATCCCTTTACTCTGACTAGTAATACCTTGTAAACTCGTGCAGTCAGAACTGGACATTGAAACTGTAACCCTCTTCTTATGCACAAACTGCGGTGTCGTCTGAGACACTCTTTTCAACAATGGATTACCATTTACGACTACAAGCTTCTTCACCGCACCATTATCGTCACACGATTCGGAGTCAGAAAACGATGACGCTGACTTCACATTTAGCTTACCACTAAACTTGCTCATTGCTTCACAGTTCGCCTTTGTATGCACTTCTTGCAAACGGACGAAGCACAACCGTGTTTGTCTTGCAGCTTGTAACTTATCCGTTGGGGAGGTCCCACTAAAACTGTCACAATCATTAGGTTTACTAGACACCATATAGCTTTCTCGATATCCACTACGCTGAGACCCCTTCGTCATAAATGATTGCATTTTGCTCTCTGATTTCTCTATTCCAAGGGTGGGATGCAGTATACTAGCAAACTTGCTCAAAGCTTGGTTGACACTGTCTTTCACCAGGCTCACAATGTCATCCAACCCGGGCTCTAAACCCTCCTCCTCTAGACGTGAACAAACCTTTATGAACTTCCTTTGTAGACGAACAGGTAATCTCTTGGCAACAGTCTCAAGCACGGAACTTGAGTTCAATTCATCTACGCAGTTGAGAGGCATGAGTATATTTCTATATACCATCAAATTATCCAAGAACTCTGCAAGTTCCTCTGCATTATCGTTTAACTGTGATCCACTACCCTTCACTGTCTCGAAAATACTACGGGATATCATAAATGGTTTTCCAAACCTTTGACGTAGTATCTATATTGCCTCAGTATATCCTTCGTTCGGGGGCATAAACTTGCAGCACTGTATGGCTCTTGCAGCCACACCAGTGCAATATCTCAACAAATACATTAACTTCATTTCATCATTTAATACAAAACCACTCAGCATGACCTCAAACTCTTTGATAAACTGTGGGTAGTCGGCTGGGTTTCCACCGAAGTATCGCGGTTCAAACTTAGGCAATCTTAAGCCCTTACTATCACATAACGGCGAAGCGTGAACATCAAACTCAACATGCTGAGCATCATACATATCATTACAATTAACAGGCAACTCATCGTTACTTACTTTTTTGTCTGCTTCCATGGTGCCACATCCCTTTCTTGACCCAGGCATTATCCAACGTCACCAAAGAATCCAAATTGCGTTGATAATCCGTTTTCAAAGAGAAGCTGGTTGCAGATCTAGTAAGTACACCTGGAAGAGTTCCAGAAGGCGCTCCAGAAAACGAACAAATGAATGAAAACTGCCCCAGAAGACGAACAGTAGAATAAAACTGCCCCAAATGGCACTCCAGAAGATGAACAAATGAATGAAAAATTCCCAATAAGGCGAACAGAAGAATAAAAACTGTCAAGGAACTTAGCCCTAAGTTCATATTGTAATGAAGACGTCTTCGTTTTGAACCGATAAATACTATGTATATGTTTCAACTTTAAATCCAGAACACCAGTATTCCTTGAACGAAATTATATTGTTTGGCAATTAAAGCGAGACAAAATACAAAGTCTACAAACAAACTTTTAGTACAAATGAAGTTATAAAGTACTTTTATTCGTATTCGTTTCAGCCTTCGTTCAACATGCAAGCGATCGAACCATTCGCGCCTTCGAGTTACCCACCAATGGCTGCCAGTTCCAATAAACAAACGTTCAATGTTCACGTCCATTAACAGACGTCTTCTGGCAAATCTAGCTGTCTTCAACTGGTGCGTGCGTGCCTGCGTGCGTGTTCATGTGTCTATCTAATGTGTGTTTTCACAATGTTTGTTGACGTGAAGCAGCAGCAGCAAGGAGGTTCATTAGCTGGTGTCAATGTGAGTGTCAGTCAGTCAGTGTGTGTCAGAGCGACAGCGAGTGAGCGAGCGAACCAGCATGCCATCGATACACAATGGGAGAGAGAGAGCGAGCGAGCGAGGGAAGGAGATGTGGATCGTTGGAACCTCATCGAAAGTGTGAGTCTGCAGAGAATTCAGTGTGTCAGTGACTTCATCTTGTATGTGAATCAACGTATGCATAGTTGCACATATCCTGATATGAATGTGTATGTGTGTTTGTATGTACATTTATTATGTAATATCTATCTTTCTATACATATGCATAAGCGTAGGGTATTTAAATAAACAGGATATTTCTTACTCTTTTGTAGTTAGTAGATCTTCAGTAGAATCGGTCCGAAGTGTGTACTAGTCACATTCGGTTTCATAGGCAGGATGACAAGACACGAGGGAGAAGAGAGATTCTATGTAGTAGAAATTAGTCGTGTGGTAGGAGAATAGTGTGCGAAATTCACACCAGAGAACGGGAATTCGCGAAGATCGAAATACAACTACCCTTTAAATACAATTTCCATTCATTCATTCATTCAAAAATATCATTAATAATAACAATAACGGTAATAATCAGACAGCGGGCCTGGTAGTAATGCGTTAATTAATTAATTGATCAGTTAACTAATTAATCAATTAATCAGTTGATTATTCAATTAAGAGAACTAGAATTAGACATTTTCACCTCAATGCGAAGAAGAGAGTCACAGAGGAGAGAGAGAGAGGCGGGTCGGAAAACAAGTGTACCGGTAAATAATCCCCCAAATGTTTTGACCACAGCAATCATCACTGAACATTGGATGCTGACTCTGACTGTTTAAGTCGACTTGTTTATCTGAAGGCTTCCGGTCAAGCATCCACGCCATTTGGTACTCCGTCGTGTCACGTTCGTGCACGATCCCTAGCCAGCCAGCTAAGCAATCATCTCGCACTCAGATTTCGTCCCGAAATATATCTCGTAATTTGGACGATCCATTGGGGTGTTTTGCTTTGTCTTCGGTCTACGCGGAACGAATACTATGAAAGTTGTGGGTATTAGATATTGCGTTAGTATACTTCGTACTATCCGTGAACGTCAATACCGTCAGCCTCTAAACAAGCGATAATGAGTAGTGTGTTCACGTGAACATCACTCGCTGAAGACGTGTTCAACAAAACAAGCACCTACTTAATTCACTCAATCATTACTCAGTGAAATAAGTGCTCTGTTAAACTCTGGACATTTAATTACGTAGTTACTTGCATAATCACTTGCTTGCTTGCTTGCTGGCTTACTCAATTACTGTTTTAGTGACTTGATTACGTGCTTACGTGCTTACTGACTGACTGACTGCCCGCCTGCCTGACTAGCGAATGGCTGAATGACCATTTTGGATGGATGGATGCTGGTTTATTTGACCGAATATCTGAATCATATTTTCGTATGCTTTAAATTCCATTCAGCAGAGATTTATGCCTCAATTCAACTGGCAGAAATCAACACGCCACATCATTCACTGCCTAGCTGACCAACTCCCTCCATGACTCACTCACTCACTCACTCATTTACTTACTCACTCCCTCCCTCCCTTACTTAGCCACTTACTGGCTTTCTCACTCTCTCTCTCTCACACTGGCTGACTGCACGCCTACTCGACTGGCCAACAGCCTGACGAACTGTCTCACTGACTAAATGACCAACCGATGAAGCAACGAAGTATCTGGTTGAAACACAGAGGAATTTACACAAGATGGTTCGATGCTAATTTCGGTGAGCGCGAGGGGAGGGGAGGGGAGGGGAGATTCAGAGCTTCGCTGATTGACAGACAATTGACTGAAAAAGAAGAAGTCTGAAAGGTGTGATTTGGATAATGCAAGTGTATTTATTATTAGTAAGTTGTACAGAGGATATCTATCTAAAAGTACACATTGTCCACCGTCTTCAGATCAATGATGACAGGATTTTCTTCACGCAGGAAAGCTTGTATGAATAATGAGGTGTTCTGTTTAATTAGTCGATTGATGTCTGCTGCGTTAATGTTTAATGTCTTCGGCAGCCTTTACAGCAGCCACCTGGACAATTTCCACCTCGGCATCCACGGCATCCACAACACCCTCCACGGCATTTGGGGCATCCACCAGGACAGCCAGCACAACCACTGTTTGCTGCTGCCGCTGCTGGTTCTGGAACTGGACCTGCAATAACTGAAATCACAAAACAACAAAACACCACAATTAAATACTCAGTCATTACTTGCTTCATACATTCACTCACTCACTCACTCACCCACCCACTCACTCACTCACTCACTCACTCACTGACCCACTGACTCACTCTATCACCAACTCAGTCACTCCTTCATTCATTGTCTCATCAACTAAGGTAGCATGTAATGACATCATTTCTACTGAGTGAATGTGTTATTTGTCTGTCTGCCTAATTGTCTATCTCTTCTCTTATGTCAACGAGTGATCATGGTCATGACGTTGATGTTGATGATGACGGGGAGTAGGAAGAGGAGCAGGATTAGAAGGAGACGCAGGAGGAAGACTCACCTCCCATTTCGAATCCCAGTGATGCAACGAGTACAACTAAGACGAGCTGAAATGAAAATGCCCATCAGGAAGGAAGGCATACAATATTATACAACCAGAGTATTCTAACATACAGTGAACATCTGCATTGTCGTTTACTGTGAAGAACTGTTAACTGTCAACTTGAAGCTGACTACTCACATACACCGTGCTTTTTATACTCCTCGAAGTTAACCTGTCGAGCGAACCCGTGGTCACACTCGAAGTCAGCTGATCAGTAGTCAATCAGCAGAATCAATGAGTACGCGTAATGTGAAATGGTTTGATTGATATGCTCACTCGAACGATCGACCGATCACTCGTTTGGAAGATCGATGACTTGTTCACCAGGTGGCTGAATCGCTCACTCGCCTGCCTGGCAGTTCGTTTTTCCCTTTCACCTATTCACTATGTGATGAATAAATAAGTCATCCTTGTATTTAATACTCACTCCGTCATTGCATCTGGTTTGTTGATTGGTTGGTAAGTGGGTTCGTCCGTCCCTCCGTCCGTTGGTTGATCAGTTCGTCAGCTCGTTGGTTATTCATTTAGTTGGTGGGTCGATGCATGTGTCTTGATCCCCACTTTGGAATAGCTTCAATTGATTGATTGACTGGTTGACTGACATGCATAAATTGGAAAGCACTCTGCATTCTGCAATTCTTAAGTGCAAACTCTGCTTAGTCGGCGTTATTCGGCGGACAAAGCGAGATAGCTGACTAGCTCGCTGTGCGAAAATTCTCAGCGAAATCTGAGAACAGACAGTCTTATTAATTCTAGTATAAATCAGATGCATTCCTGAACTGTGAATCAAACTCACATCCACATACGTACACACACATCGACTGCTCTGTCGCTTCCTCTCTACATCTCACATTCATCGACAAGCTATTCACACACTCACCACATCTGTCAATGGACGTGAACATTGAACGTTTGTTTTACTGGGTCTGGCAGCCATTGGCAGGCAATTGAAGGCGCGAATGGAACGATCTCTTGCAAGTTGAAAGAAGACTGGAATTGAATACGAATAAAAGTACTTTATAACTTCATTTGTACATAACATTTTTTTGCAGACTTTGTAGTTTTCTACACTTTAATTGCCAAACAATATAATTTCGTTCAAGGAATACTGATGTTTTGGATTTAAAGTTGGAGGAAATACATAGTGTTTATCGGTTCAATCGCTTAAGTCTTCATCGAATAGGAACTTAGGGCTAAGTTCCTTGACAGTTTTTATTCTTCTCTACGTCTTCGTGGGCGCCTTCTGGAAATCGTCTGGGTGTACTTACTAGATCTGCAACCAGCTTCTCTTTGAAAACGGATTATCAACGCGATTTGGATTCTTTGGTGACGTTGGATAATGCCTGGGTCAAGAAAGGGATGTGGCACAATGGAAGCAGACAAAAAAGTAAGTAATGATGAGTTGCCTGTTAATTGTAATGATATGTATGATGCTCAGCATGTTAAGTTTGGTGTTCATGCCTCACCGTTAAGTGACAGTAAGGGTTTAAGACTGCCTAAGTTTGAACCGCGATACTTCAATGGAAACCCAGCCGACTACCCACAGTTCATCAAAGAGTTTGAGGTCATGCTGAGTGGTTTTGTATTAAATGATGAAATGAAGTTAATGTATTTGTTGAGATATTGCACTGGTGTGGCTGCAAGAGCCATACAGTGCTGTAAGTTTATGCCCCCGAACGAAGGATATAATGAGGCCATGAAGATACTCCGGCAGAGGTTTGGGAGGCCATTTATGATATCCCGTAACGTCTTTGAGACTGTCAAAGGTAATGGATCACAACTACGCGATAACTCAGAGGAACTCACAGAGTTCTTGGACAGCTTGATGGTCTATAGAAATACTCTTGTGTCTCTTAATTGTGTGGAAGAATTGAATTCAAGTTCCGTGCTTGAGACTGTTGCCAAGAGATTACCGGACCGTCTGCAAAGAAAGTTCATAAAAGTTAGCTCCCGACTAGAGGAATTCGGTATGGAGCCTGGATTCGATGACATTGTGAGACTAGTAAAAGACAGTGTCAATCAAGCCACGGGCAAATTCGCCAGCATTCTACATTCTAAGGTAAAACCCAAGGAACCGGTGAATATAAAGAAGACATTTGTAGTGAATGCCCAAGGTACAACGAGAAGGGATGAGTGCATTGTTCGCCATGACACGCATCAATTGAATGATTGTACTCGCTTCATTGCTATGTCACCCGTAGAAAGGTTAAAAATGGCAAAACAGAAGAGGTTATGTTTCAGTTGTTTAAAGACAGGGCACACAAAGTTGAATTGTAAGGCAACAGACAAAGAGAGTGGTGGTTCAACCGATATGCACCCACTTTTGAGGACAGTAAATGAACCGGGAAAGTCAGTTAATTGTAATAGCACCTCTAGTCCCCTTGATAATCCACAAGTTTACTTAGGAGTATTACCAGTTAAAATCAGAGGACCGAAATCTGCAGTGGATACTTATGCATTGTTAGATAATGGATCAGATGTCACGCTGTTGGACGCTCAGTTAGCCGGCCAGTTAGGCATTAAGGGTGTTAAAGAACCCTTAGTAATGAATACCTTTAATTCATCGGACAGATTAACATGTGAACGAGTCTCCTTTTGGTTAGACTCCTTGGTAACGGGAGAATCCATTATGGTCGCAACTGCGTATATCACCCCTAGCCTGAAACTTGGAGAAGCCAAAGTGCCAAATCGTGAAGTAGTTATTAATAAACCGCACCTGTCTGATATAACGTTCCCGGCTCTGCGAGATAACAAGGTGAAATTGCTTATTGGATGTAATGTACCTTCTGCTCATAAGGTACTAGAGGAAAGATATGGTGACAAAGAGGGCTTATATGCCACTAAAACCCCTCTAGGGTGGACTATTCGAGGACCTGTGTCGAAGGCTCAAGCGTTGCCCTTGGTTACGGTCAACGAAGTGAGTATAGAACGTATGGTCCGGGATATGTATGACAAAGAATTCCACGATAATAGTTCTGAGGAAAGAGGTCGGTCTGTTGAAGATAGGAAGGCAGCAAAATTGGTTAATGAAGCCTGTACGTTTGAGAATGGTCGATTTGTCGTGGGATTGCCTTGGAGAACCGAGCAGAAACAGACTGTCTGTAACAGAGAGATGGCAATGAGGAGGCTTCTGAGTTTAAGAAGGAAGTTCCTAGCAAATGCAGATCTGTGGTCCAAGTATAAAGAGGTTATTGACAAGCACATAGTGAAAGGTTACGTAGAAAGATTGGTTAATCAGAATGAACCAGGGAAATGGTACCTGCCTCATCACCCAGTCTTTAACCCCAAGAAACCCAACAAACTTCGTGTAGTCTTTGATTGTTCCGCGAAACACGAAGGTGTTTCCTTGAATGAAAGTTTGTATAGTGGCCCGGACTGCGTAGGATCGCTAGTAGGATTGTTGTTGAGATTCAGAATGTCCCCGGTCGCCATTGCAGCTGACATCGAAGAGATGTTTTTACAAGTAAAAGTGCCAGAACGTGATAGAGACCATTTGAGGTTCCTATGGTTCGACGGTGATCCCCACAGTAGAATATCCGAATACAGGATGACTGTTCATCCGTTTGGTGCTACCTCGTCTCCGTTTTGTACTAACTTCGCTCTTCGTAAAGCAGTGTCCATGTTTGGTCCTCCTGAACTTCTAGATGTCGTTGATTGTTGTTTCTATGTGGACGACTGCTTAGCATCCTTTGATGATATTGCATCTGCGATCAACTTTGCAGAGACCCTTAGTAATGTACTATCCAAAGCTGGGTTTCGTTTGACAAAGTGGGTCTCAAACAGTTTGGAAGTCTTAAAGCAAATAAGTCCAGAAGAGAGAGCACCGGCGGTGAGAGATCTGTCCGTTGACACACTACCCATAGAACGCACCTTAGGTTTGCAATGGAATATCAACTCAGATACCTTTGAATTTAGTGTGGGAAACATCGATAAATCGGTCACCAGAAGAGGTATATTGTCCGTATTGTCCTCGGTCTTCGATCCACTTGGTCTAGTAGCACCTTATTTGCTTCCTGCGCGAAAACTATTTCAAGAGACTTGTAAAGGGGAGTTACGGTGGGATGATCCACTGAGTGAAGGAATTGCTGAAAAATGGGAGAAGTGGGTCAACAACCTACGATCATTAAGGCAGTATCCCATCGCCCGTCCACTGAAGCAATCGAGGGATTTTAAGATTGTGGATTTTCATGTATTCTCTGATGCCTCTGAAGTTGGTTACGGGGCTGCTGTGTACGTTAGAACTGCCTTTGGAGATAATAAGGATGTTCGCCTTGTGATGGGGAAGTCTAGAGTTGCACCCATAAAGGTTGTGTCAATACCAAGGTTGGAGCTGACAGCAGCATTGTTAGCAGTTCAGCTGTTTACGACGGTGAGTACGGAACTGAACTGTCCCATCTGTCAAGTAACGTTTTGGACAGACTCCATGACAGTTATATATTACATACGAAACGATTCGGCTAGATATCATCGATTTGTAGCTAATCGGGTGTCACGAATTCGCGAAGCTACTCGAGTTGAACAGTGGAGATATGTACCATCTAAGGAAAATCCTGCTGATATAGCATCAAGAGGCGTGGCCGATATAAATGTGATTAAAAATAAGTGGTGGAGTGGCCCTGAGTTCTTAAGACGAGCAGACTGCCTGTGGCCGAGTAAGAAGGAGGAACCACCGATTTGTGAGGAGGACCTAGAGTTAAGTGTAAATGCCAAAGTGACATATACACAAAAAAGGTATTCCGGTTTACATCCACTGTTTAATTGGTATTCCTCTTGGCACAAGTTAGTGAAAGCCGTCGCGTGGTTGACCCGGTATGTGTCATATTTGAAGGTTATGTATCTACGACGAAATGATATTCAGACTAAAGGACTTCTAACCGTTGGAGACTTGAACAATGCCGAAACAGCCATTGTGAAGGCTATCCAGTGGGAAGCATGGGGAGAAATCGCTAATGAAGATAGTTATGACTTCGAGAACTTCAAAGTACGAATGGACAGGTTAAATCCAATAATCTTAGATGGCGTAGTTAGAGTCGGAGGACGCCTAAAAATGCTCGAGGCACCATATGAGACCCTTCATCCAGGCTTATTGCCTAACGACCACCCAGTCACTACGCTTATTATAAGACATCACCACGAATTCGAGGGTCATCTGGGTACATCACAAGTATTGTCGAGCATCCGACGAAGGTATTGGATAGTTAAAGGTGGTGCGGCCGTGCGGAAAGTGATTAATAAGTGCGTGACTTGCAAACGTCAGAACGCTAGTACGGTTCAGCAGATGATGGCCCCACTTACGAAGTGGCAAGTGTCTGAAGGTAACTATCCGTTTGAGTACGTAGGAGTGGATTTGTTTGGACCATTCATGGTGAGAAGAGGTAGAAGTTCGTGTAAGAGATATGGTTGCTTGTTTACCTGTTTGAAAATGAGGGCCGTGCACATCGAAATGGTCCATACGTTAACTACAGATTCGTTCATTCTGGCATTGCTTAGATTCATAAGCCATCGAGGTACTCCAAAGATGATGTTCAGTGATAGAGGAACGAACTTCATCGGATGTCACGCAGAGCTTAAAGGGCGTACTGGTGATCCCTGCACGAGAGTGCATGAAGAACTATTGAAAAGAAACATAGAGTGGCATTTCAATCCACCACAAGCCAACCACAGAGGGGGGCTTTGGGAGAGACTTGTCGGAATTATTAAACGTGTTCTAAGTTCTATCGTTAAAAACCAAAACTTGACTGATGAAACCCTAGAGACGTTTTTATGTGAAGCCGAAAGAATTCTAAACGACCGACCGCTTTCGCCGGTAAGAGATGATGTGAAGGACTTTGATGTTTTAACTCCAAATAAACTACTATTATTGCGAAGTAATCCAGGTTTAGAAGAAGGGTGCACAGAACCGAGACCCATGGTCAGAAGCTGGAGACAAGCTAAGCATCTGAGAGATGTGTTTTGCAAGAGATGGTTTAAAGAGTATATACTCACACTCCAATCAAGAGATAAATGGAAGAAGACATATCGAAATTTGCAAGTTGGTGATGTGGTTTTAGTTTCGGATAAGACTTCTACAGGTAAATGGCCTCTAGGAGTAATAGAAGGGGTAACATGTAGTAATGATGGGTTGGTGAGGACAGTGGAAGTGAGGACAAAATACGGCACGCTGACGCGAGATATTCGAAAATTATGCTTGCTTGAAGTGCTAGAGAACAGATCAGAGGCTGGACAATCCGACGACTTTCCAACTTAAGGGCGTAAACATGAGAAGGATGGTAGGCGTACTGCTGTAAGTCCTACAATTCTTCAAGGGTAGTACGTCGAAGAGCAGTCCATCGTACTTGGTGTATTATTTTGTATATATGTTCATGTTGTATATAATCAATTGGTATCATCCCTCTTCTATGTGTTGATTAACTTTGTTTTTGTCCGGACGTCTTCCACCTGGATCGTCAACCTGAGAAGAAATGTAGGCGTACTGCTGTAAGTCCTACAGTTCTTCAAGGGTAGCTCGTCAAGGCAGAATCCGCAATATTTGATGTATTGATTGTACATATGTTTGTGTTGAGTAATTAAGTGGGTGCCGATTCATCTGATTGTCGGTTAATTTTATAGTTGTCGCATTGTGTGAATCATCTTGTAATGTTTTGTAAGCACTTCTGAATTCCCTTCTAAACTTGTGAGTGAATCGTGTAATGTTAGAGTCAGCGTACGCGATTGGATACGCCAGGGAAAACATTGGGCTAGAGTGGTATGAAGCAACCAATACTTTGTGAACCAGATCAGTGGTGGTACTGTCGTCAGAGAGCCTAGATCCCACGCGCCGGGGAGAGCGTGTCGGTGTGATGTGGTATGCGTGTTGTGTGTTGGGCTATTTTGTCTTGCTTTTCCAATTTTAGCCTAGTTCCGATTGGCCCAGGTTCCCGCATTGGCAGTTCAATTCAAGGTTACCGCCGCTGTGGAAAAAAGGGATGGACCCTTTTTTGCCGGGGAGTGTCAATGGACGTGAACATTGAACGTTTGTTTATTGGAACTGGCAGCCATTGGTGGGTAACTCGAAGGCGCGAATGGTTCGATCGCTTGCATGTTGAGCGAAGGCTGAAACGAATACGAATAAAAGTACTTTAAAACTTCATTTGTACTAAAAGTTTGTTTGTAGACTTTGTATTTTGTCTCGCTTTAATTGCCAAACAATATAATTTCGTTCAAGGAATACTGGTGTTCTGGATTTAAAGTTGAAACATATACATAGTATTTATCGGTTCAAAACGAAAACGTCTTCATTACAATATGAACTTAGAGCTAAGTTCCTTGAAAACGTCAGATCTGATTCCATCTGCTCTGCTGTGTTCATCTCTACTGAGATCAACTCAGCTCCACACAAAGCAAGCGATACAAACAAGTCTCATATTCTCACGAATTCTAACAAATATACAGGGAAGCATGGACGATGCGTGAAATGCTGACAAACACTTACTCATGAATCACTTCGATCACCTTACTAACAAACTACCTGCCTACTTGTCATATCTGCTGAGCTGCTAATTTGTATAACGGTAATGAACTCGATTGTTACGGCAATACGCCTATTTGTCCGTTGTACCGTCATGTCAACCTCACCTAGGCTGCCTGGTGACATACAATTTCTCTATTCACCTAATTCAAATGTCATCAGAAGCAATGCACTTCACTGTCATCTTCATCTTCATGTCGTGATGTGATAGAGACAATCTTTGACAACAGAATGTTATTCTCACATGTTCCCACAGTTCAATTCGAAATTAGCAACAGAATACGATGTATCTATTTGAACATGCAATTTTTGCCGTTTAATGTAAACAGAAATCACTCGCTCAGTGATTGGTCAACGATACTCATTGAAAGTGTGAGTCTGCAGAGAATTCAGTGTGTCAGTGACTTCATCTTGTATGTGAATCAACGTATGCATAGTTGCACATATCCTGATATGAATGTGTATGTGTGTTTGTATGTACATTTATTATGTAATATCTATCTTTCTATACATATGCATAAGCGTAGGGTATTTAAATAAACAGGATATTTCTTACTCTTTTGTAGTTAGTAGATCTTCAGTAGAATCGGTCCGAAGTGTGTACTAGTCACATTCGGTTTCATAGGCAGGATGACAAGACACGAGGGAGAAGAGAGATTCTATGTAGTAGAAATAAGTCGTGTGGTAGGGGAATAGTGTGCGAAATTCACACCAGAGAACGGGAATTCGCGAAGATCGAAATACAACTACCCTTTGAATACAATTTCCATTCATTCATTCATTCAAAAATATCATTAATAATAACAATAACGGTAATAATCAGACAGCGGGCCTGGTAGTAATGCGTCAATTAATTAATTAATTAACGTATTTATTTATTAATTAATTTATTCAAACAATTTTTCCGTTGGATAAATATGTATAAGGCATTACGAAGACAAATCTCTCGAGATGATATCATTTCGTAATTTGTTTTTAACCGCTTCACAACTCACATTGTTAACAATAACAAAATTAAGATCATGACAGTTAATCAGTTAAATAAAACAAAAGTACATATGAATGACCAATCATGTTTAATAGGTCATGTAGTCCATGGTAGGCGGAGATTGAAGTCTATTTTTTTTTTGTGCACAAAGTTTAGGCTGTATGTGATTAATCCAAGGTGCTTCCATCACCTTCAATAACCTTGAATTAGAGTTATGTGAAATAATTGTGAAACAGTGATTAATATTGAATTTGTGACCTGACATTAATAAGTGTTTTGCAATGGATAATGCTGGATTTCTATTCAGATTAGTCCCATAGGGATTCTCCAAAGGATTTAGCAGCCATTTTGGAACATGTTCTTTCCGACGACATTGGGACATCCTGTTGGTTCTACATATATAGGTGTCACCGCAGCTGCAGGTGAACTTGTAGATACAGTTTGAAGTAGAGTCCACAGAATTTCGTCCTTTGATCGAAGGTACAGGGATCGAAAATACTCGGCAAGTGAGAAAAAGAGATGCGTCGTAGAATGTGCGTTTGATGGCTAACCGAAGACTTTGGGCTGTCAGCTGCATAATCTGGTCACCCTTGAATGGTAGGTTAATGAAGATAGCTTTCTTTGGTACAGAAGCTGTCTTTTCGAGATGTGGTCTTTCTTTACCGTGACAAGTGATAAAGTTTTCCGGATAACCATTAGCTAATAAAACTGAATGTATATGTCGAAACTCATCCATCGCTGTGTCACTCGTGCATATTATTCGGGACCTTGACAACAAATATTTCACTAGGGAACGTTTATACTAGAAAGGAAAAAACTGGTCAAATGCAGATATTGTCTACTCCATGTCTGTTTAAAAAATACGCAATCTGTGCCTACGGAATGTTATTCTCACATGTTCCCACAGTTCAATTCGACATTAGCAACAGAATACGATTTATCTATTTGAACATTCTATTTGATGTTAGAGACAGAATACTTTCCCCCCACAGATCAATACTCCATTGGCAGGCAACAGAATACGATGTATCTATTTGAACATGCTATTTTTTCCGTTTGATGTAAACCGAAATGACACGCTCAGTGATTGGTCAACGAATATAAACTGAACATATATAAACAGCGGTGTGATCCGTGAAAATACACCTTGACTTCAGTGTCTTACCTCCTGCTGTTAGAAAACGATCATCATTGAAGATCGTTGTAATGACTATTAATATTAATTTTATAATTACTGCAATTTTTGTAAGTATAGTGGGGGCGGTGGTGGTGGTGTGCGATATTTGCATTGCGAATATCACCCATCACACTCATTTTCCTCATGTACCATTGACTGAGCCAATCTATCTACGACGAATTGACTAGGATTCGTAGAATGAATCCCGAATGGCACGACCTCGAATCGCTCGCTCGTTCATTCAGTCACTCACTCACTGACTGACTTGTCTACTTTCTGTGGTGTGCCAGGCATTGATTAGCCAGCAGCAAAACTATACTATACACACATGACAGAACGAAACCATCATTGTATAAATGCAGCCGCAGCAGCAGCAGCGTGAATGATGTTTCGATTTTATTCATTCAGGAAGCATTTCACCCATTACATCAATCAATCAATCAACCAATCAATTCAACTGTTCTTACTTCTACTCACTCATCATCTTCACACATTATCTTGTCAAATATTTCTCCACATCGATGTGAATCTTCATTGTGCATCTTCAGTGCATACAAGTTGATGCATAACTACGATGAATTAAAGAGACATAGAGAGGGGAGACGGGGTTTGAAACAGAGACAGAGAATAGGAAGGATGTGGTGAGTGTGTGAATAGCTTGTCGATGAATGTGAGATGTAGAGAGGAAGCGACAGAGCAGTCGATGTGTGTGTACGTATGTGGATGTGAGTTTGATTCACAGTTCAGGAATGCATCTGATTTATACTAGAATTAATAAGACTGTCTGTTCTCAGATTTCGCTGAGAATTTTCGCACAGCGAGCTAGTCAGCTATCTCGCTTTGTCCGCCGAATAACGCCGACTAAGCAGAGTTTGCATTTAAGAATTGCAGAATGCAGAGTGCTTTCCAATTTATGCATGTCAGTCAACCAGTCAATCAATCAGTTGAAGCTATTCCAAAGTGGGGATCAAGACACATGCATCGACCCACCAACTAAATGAATAACCAACGAGCTGACGAACTGATCAACCGACGGACAGAGGGACGGACGAACCCACTTACCAACCAATCAACAAACCAGATGCAATGACGGAGTGAGTCTTAAATACAAGGATGACTTATTTATTCATCACATAGTGAATAGGTGAAAGAGGGAAACGAATTGCCAGGCAGGGGAGTGAGCGATTCAGCCACCTGGTGAACAAGTCATCGATCTTCCAAACGAGTGATCGGTCGATCGTTCGATTGAGCATATCAACCAAACCATTTCACATTACGCGTACTCATTGATTCTGCTGATTGACTACTGATCAGCTGACTTCGAGTGTGACCACGGGTTCGCTCGACAGGTTAACTTCGAGGAGTATAAAAAGCACGGTGTATGTGAGTAGTCAGCTTCAAGTTGACAGTTAACAGCTCTTCACAGTAAACGACAATGCAGATGTTCACTGTATGTTAGAATACTCTGGTTGTATAATATTGTATGCCTTCCTTCCTGATGGGCATTTTCATTTCAGCTCGTCTTAGTTGTACTCGTTGCATCACTGGGATTCGAAATGGGAGGTGAGTCTTCCTCCTGCGTCTCCTTCTAATCCTGCTCCTCTTCCTACTCCCCGTCATCATCAACATCAACGTCATGACCATGATCACTCGTTGACATAAGAGAAGAGATAGACAATTAGGCAGACAGACAAATAACACATTCACTCAGTAGAAATGATGTCATTACATGCTACCTTAGTTGATGAGACAATGAATGAAGGAGTGACTGAGTTGGTGATAGAGTGAGTCAGTGGGTCAGTGAGTGAGTGAGTGAGTGAGTTAGTGGGTGGGTGTGTGTGAATGGCTGAGTGAGTGAGTGAGTGAATGTATGAAGCAAGTAATGACTGAGTATTTAATTGTGGTGTTTTGTTGCTTTGTGATTTCAGTTATTGCAGGTCCAGTTCCAGAACCAGCAGCGGCAGCAGCAAACAGTGGTTGTGCTGGCTGTCCTGGTGGATGCCCCAAATGCCGTGGAGGGTGTTGTGGATGCCGTGGATGCCGAGGTGGAAATTGTCCAGGTGGCTGCTGTAAAGGCTGCCGAAGACATTAAACATTAACGCAGCAGACATCAATCGACTAATTAAACAGAACACCTCATTATTCATACAAGCTTTCCTGCGTGAACAAAATCCTGTCATCATTGATTTGAAGACGGTGGACAATGTGTACTTTTAGATAGATATCCTCTGTACAACTTACTAATAATAAATACACTTGCACTATCCAAATCACACCTTTCAGACTTCTTCTTTTTCAGTCAATTGTCTGTCAATCAGCGAAGCTCTGAATCTCCCCTCCCCTCCCCTCCCCTCGCGCTCACCGAAATTAACATCGAACCATCTTGTGTAAATTCCTCTGTGTTTCAACCAGATACTTCGTTGCTTCATCGGTTGGTCATTTAGTCAGTGAGACAGTTCGTCAGGCTGTTGGCCAGTCGAGTAGGCGTGCAGTCAGCCAGTGTGAGAGAGAGAGTGAGAAAGCCAGTAAGTGGCTAAGTAAGGGAGGGGGGAGTGAGTAAGTAAATGAGTGGGTGAGTGAGTGAGTGAGTCATGGGGGGAGTTGGTCAGCTAGGCAGTGAATGATGTGGCGTGTTGAATTGAGGGGTAAATCTTTGCTGAATGGAATTTAAAGTATACGAAAATATGATTCAGCTATTCGGGCAAATAGACCAGAATCCATCCAAAATGGTCAGTCAGCCATTCAGCAGTCAGGTAGGCGGGCAGTCAGCCAGTCAGTCAGTAAGCAAGTTAGCACGTAAGCACGTAATCAAGTCAGTAAGAAAGTAATTGTATAATACGTTCGGATGTATCTTGTGTCTATATACCTGTGTTAGAGATTATTTCTTTGGGTATCTTTCGTTTTATGACATGCTGAACAGATTAACTGGCGGACGGGTTCCTCTATTTCAAAACGAATTACCTTCACTGTTGTCATAAGGATTATTATTGGGTGGAAATTCTATGGTGTTTCCTGTTTCATATTGCGTGGGGAACACAAATATCCTACTAGTGAACGAAAAATGTTTATCCGAATCTTGTGCTCATTTTACACGCTAATATCGGCCAAAATTACGGCCATATAGCAGTATGGAATACAAAACTCCTTGCAGTCACTTTTGAAGGAAGCAGAATTTGTCGCATAGGTGCTCTCATGTAGTTACTACACATTATTCCGATTAGGGTACGTAAGTTTAACAGGCTCATGATTCATCTCCTCTGACGTAGTAATGACGTCAAGATACTTCATTTCATAAGAATTTGTTAGTTTAGATTTTGACTGGTTTTTAAGTGGATTTACTACCATAGCTGAAGAAAACTTCAACACTCAAATGACAAAGTCATTCTTATGGTAGCTTCATTTCATGGATGTAGAATCCCTATTTACGAACGTTCCACTGACAGAAACCATATGTTTTATATGCAAATATATTGAAGACAACAAAATGAATATAGGGATACCCACTACAGATCTGAAAGAACTACTTCTGAGATGTACATTGAATGTACAGTTTACTTCCAATGAAGCAATCTACAGATAGAAGGATGGTATTGCAATGGGTTCTCCCTTGGGTCCTTTCCTTGCAGACTGTTTTATGTTCAGTCTAGAAAATGGTCAGCTGAAGCCTATAATCCAAAGCTTTCAAATGTATAAAAGGTATGTAGATGACACCTTTATTATATGTAATAGTGATTGTAACTTGAATAATATGCATTTTATAGTATTATTATTTTATGCATTCACACCTATGTTTCAATTCCCTCACCGGATATAACTTCTTAAAACCATATATATATATATATATATATATATACGATTGTACAGCTTGATGATAAATTCGTTGAAAAGAGTCTCTTCGCTGAATCATTTGTTTTGATTTTCTAAAATATCGTATACTACCTACTAACAATCAGTAGTATGAAGGCTTCCAGGAAATAAGGAATCGACGGTGACACCATCTGAGATAATGTTTCGTTTACAGATTGTTGGTATAGGTGGCAGGCTTTCCGAATAAAAGGATCATGATTTCATCTTCTATTATCCTCCAATTCATTACTTTATCACCACCTACATAATAATAAAGCCAAACATGTATGATGTGAATGACTTTATATAAGAATCAATTACACTTCATGTTTTATTTGTGTTCTAGGTTATATTAATGAAATGAAATGGAATATTTTTGATTGTAGTTATTGTGGTGGATGTTCTAATAGAAAAGTACGAGGAGATGGGACAATCCACAGGTAAGTAAGCTTGTACAAACGCTCCGGATAGTTACCCATACTTGATATACGGAGTCGGTTTTGATCCATAGCACTCTGTGGACTACAGTAGGGTACACTCCACAAAGCAAATTTTCTACAGTGCAAACTGTATCGATGAAGACATTGGCTGATCAACCAAATTCGCCGTTAACCAAATCGAATCTCTCCGCACATATATATCTTAAGTAGAGAGACTTAACGTCGTTGATGAACTTCCTCAGAACTTGAAGGATTTATTTATTGACTACGTTAACGAATTTATGAACACTCGAGAAAGCAAGAAATTGATATTATTAACCAAAGGACTAGATACAGAAAAGACTGAAACTAATTTTCCAGTTAACTACAACTGACAGGTTTTCAATTTTCCTCTGTATGCTTAGATAAGACACAACTTGAAGCTTCATCTCTCTGTTTAAAATTCTGTGACAGACGTAATCAGGATGATAATTTAGAGATTGATGTTCGATTTGAAAACCTATTTGCCCAGACAATCGACCTAACTCCTTCTTCCAAGTATGAGCATTACGTGATCTCAAGAAGAACGGAAATCTGATAACAACTAGACCTGATAAAGGATCTGGTATAGTTATCATGAATAAGAGTCATTGTGTAGGCAAGATGAAGCTCTTTCTAAGCGACCATACGAAATTTCAAAAAGTGAGTAGTTGTAAAGACACAACTTAGGCAACCGAACGCCAAATAGCTAAGACACTAAAATCACGAGTTGAGAGTAATCTGATTCCTAAGGATACACTCGACGAATTGAAACCCTTGGGTATGCACACCAAGACTTTATGGTTCACCGAAAGTCCACAAGCCCGGAGTACCACTACATCCTATCATAGATATGTGTCAATCTCCCCATCATTCTACAGCAAAGTGGTTGGTAAAGGCACTGGAACCATTACATCATGAATTAGTAAAATTCAGTGTAAAAGACTTAAGTGGCTTTGTAGAAACTACCTAGAGCCTGAATGTAAAGGGAAAGAAAATAATGTCACTGGATGTAGCATCATTATTCATCAACTTCCCACTGCTCGAAACAGTCAACTACTTATGTGAACAACTGAAAAAAACGGAAGATAGATGTAGAAATCCCATCGGAAAAAGTCAAGGAATTATTATTGAAATGCACTATGAATGTTCAGTTGTATTCGACAATGATTTTTATAGACAAGTTGATGGTTTTGTCATGGGATCACCTATGGACCTTATGCTAGCGATTATTTTCCTGGCGAAGCTTGAAAATGGTCCACTCAAATACACGAACAAAGGGACTGACTATTATTGTCAATACGTAGATGATACCTTCATCGTTTGGGATAGAAATCCTAATAAACAAGAGCTTCTGAATGATGTTAATAGTGTTCACCCAGCTATTCAGTTTACATGTGAGGAAGAAGACAATAACAGTATACCTTTCCTAGACGTCCTCCTTACCATGAAGACAGATGGATATCTACGAAGGAGCTTATTTAGAAAGAAAACTTGGACGGGCCAGTACACCCATTTTCATAGCTTCACACCGATTCAATACAAAGAAACTTAGTTAAGGGTCTTAGATATAGAATAAAACGCATATGCTCAGAGGAATGCATTAGGGAAGAAATGTGTAAACTGACATTTACACTGCAAGAAAATGGATATCCAGAGAATTTCCTAAAAATGTATATGTCAATACCTAAAGATAAGGTAAGGGTGGACGCCGTACAAAAGAAACCTTTCTATCTCAAGTTTAGTTACGAAGAAGAGATTGCAGCTGACACTCTAAAGTGTCGACTTGACAGAGCAGTAGGGAGAACATCTCCTGCAGCTAAACTGGTACTCAACTATTCAACTAAACCAGTACTCACACAACGAGTCAAGGATAAATTACTAATGATGACCTGATCAATGTGTATCTATGAAGTCAGCTGCTCATATGGAGCTAGTTATGTTGGCCTTACTCAGAGAGCTTTATTCATTCGCACGCGTGAACATGTACATTTATAGTTGAGTAAAGGTGTAATCAAATGCGTAAATAGTGCAGTCTTAGCCCACTTGGTAGATACTGGACACTCGATAAAACTTGACTAGGCGTTCTCAGTTATTTACCGACATCCTGGTAATCTATCTAGAGGAGCTCGATGACGTCTTCTATCAGTAGCTGAAGCGGTTGCAATCAAGACCAGAAGACCGACTCTTTGTATACAGAGGAAGTACGTTCAACCTCTGTCTTTATCTTGGCCTACAATAAGGCCAACAAAACTTCCATAAACATCAGCACTTTCAATTCCTATCACAATTTTCTTTTCTTCTTCTTCTATTCCTTTGTTTCATGAACAGACGTTCATTTTCGACTTTTTACTATTTCATGACAATTCTTATGATTTTAGTACCTTAGGTTTAAGTGATGCTTTTCTAAGTTGTTATCGTATTTACAAAATCGTGTTCATTCCACTTCACTAAATTCATTATTTTTATTTGAAAATCATTCACCAGTAATACTTTTTAGTTTACACCACATCATAGTTATTATTTTACAATCATTCTTATTGTCGCCATTTGCAACCTTGATCTTATGTGTTGTCCGCCCCATTCGTTGGTTTGTTTTCATACTGTCTGACACACCCTGATAACACTCACGCTCGATATTTGTATTTTCTGTTGACTATATTTATATATGCACACACATTAAATTATTTCATCTCATTGTATATCATATTCTCATTCACCAAGCATAATATGAAACAATCATCTGTGTACCTCATACACGACATCTTGCATCCTTATTCATAATACTCAGTGTGAAACTGAAACTCACTTTATGAATATGAGAGCTTTAGAAAGAAGAGAACGCGAAGTTCAGCAGAGATATCTTCTCGGTGATTTCATTTTCGAAAGCTGTACAATTGCATTTAAATACCTAATTTTACATAATTACAAGTTTTTTTTTACTTGATTCCACATAATTACGAACTGGTCATGATAGTGAACAGTGTTGTTATTGACTCCATGCATTGTAAATATAATTCTAATACAATCAGATATCTTACGCTCACGTAGATGTGTAAAATGGCAATGGTGGATTGAGTGTGGAAATCATTCTGCGAAATACCGCAGTTATAAGAGATTACTGTTTATTTGCTGTGTATTTAAACTTATTCTGCCAACTACTTCCACATTACTGAATAGTAGCAAGTAATATGAGATATACAGTGAATAAAATGGAAGCATTCTTTGCAATTCATCACCCAGTCGGCAGTTGAAATATTCACAAGCAGCATCACGAAAACTTCTCTGGTCTTTTTGAAGGAATGGCAGTGCAGGTTTGAAGGTAAACATAGGTGAATTTTAATTTGGAATACAGTAATCATCCTATTGTCATATTGTTAATGATTTGCCTGAAGCCGCATTGCGAATGAGGTGGCTGGATGAATAATGATAATGGTGGCTGAGTTAATATTTGGGTTTGTGCGATTATCGCTGAATATATTTAACCGATTTGGAGCAATGTACTTCGGAAATCTTGGCAAGTATGTATGTGTCAAGCATTCCTGGTGGTAGCTGTTGCACCAGGAAGTTGCCACCATATATGTAGTGTGCAATTCCTGACATAGGCCAACGTCAATGTCATAAGCGCCACACCCATGTTGGTCGGGGCTGAATATTCTTTATTCACATTGCAATAAGAGAAAGTACATATTAGCACTACATAAATACGATTCACTCCACTTAGTCATTCAGAGTCAGATGTGATCATAAAGTCAGGTGATCATACTTATTAAACACACAGTACCTAACTAGCAATACTTTTGCCATTTTTCAGCTGATAATGAGAACGAAGGAAAAATACGTGTAGGCATTCAAGGTCACCAGTGCATTTTCACTCCATGATCACTAGCTGTTCCTTAGGTTGGCCGACCCTAATGGTCACGACTTTTCACTAGAACACTCCACGCAAATTCATCCATCTGTAGTGAGTCAGTAACAAGCTTTGTATTAATTTCCAAAAGTTGGTTTGTTTTCGGGATTTAATTTGTTTCAAGTTTTGTCAGAGATTCACATCTCCTTCTCGTAAGATACATTCCATGTGACCATCGTGCACCCACGGAACCAGTCGTCCCCCTTTCCGATTCCAATCAGTTCATCATTCCAATGAGTATGAAGCATGCGGTAAAATGTTTCAAATAAAACTGATTTTCTCCTTGTGGTGACCTCATGCAGGCATTATTTCAGTTTGGATAAAGGCCACTGCACTCATTGTAATCACAGACTGGTGCTTCAGGCAGTATAAAAGTGGAGGTATGTGTGTGTAAAACTCAGTGTTTTCAGGCACAATTCCTATTTATCCTTTGAGATTCTGACGATGATAATGATGCCTGACTTAAATTTCCAATTTTTCTATTAAACTGCCCTCCCATTTGATTGCGATTCACTGATTCATAAAAAGTTATTATACGTCCCACCCAAACCATTGAAAAGATTCCCTTATTCACTTTGGAAAAGAAAGCAAAGTTCTTAATCCACTGGAATTGAGTTATGTAGTTTTTGTTTCTGTTCTCTAGGTGGATCAATAGCTATGGTTGGTTGGACACTGCTGACAGACGAAGATGTATTTTCAGAGCTACTTTAAAGATTTAACAACATTACTCATGTTTAGAATACCGATGACAAACTGTCTGTGTAAGCAAATACAGGTTTCTGAAGAGCAAATTCAATAACTAACAGCCTCATTTGAAACGCCTATTTCCGTTAGTTTTCAAGCCATCACTATATCAGTAGTAAATATCCTGGCTAAATTTTGCGATGCCACACAAAAAGTATGAAATTGAGGTGTAATTGAAAAAGCATCTCCTACAACATGTGAACATAGTCATCCTATGAACACTCAGTTGTCCGTCTAACAGATTTTTTAAGCAAATGCTTGCGAAGACACAATTCAATATATTGTCAGCAACCTGCAACAGTTATTACTATTATTAGCAGCTGAAGTATGTGGGTAAGTCAGCTAGCATGCTCAGGTGATTTTTGAAAATTATCTCAACCATGAAGACCACAATGTTGACATATTCACATCTGCATCACTTTATTTCTGGGAGTAGATCTACATTCACTAATAAATTGGTATTATGATGGGGAGAGCAGGAGTGAGACAGGGCAGATACTAACATCAATCCATAATCCTTCACACACTCACTGCTATGCTATAAAGAATCCTTGACATAAAGGTGAAAATGTCGAACATTATGCTCTTATAATTTCTGGAGCATATGTGAGGCACCATGTCAAGCGACCATTCCAAACTTCAATGTTTCAGTGTTAACACCTGCTAGAGATAAGCTTATTTATACAACTTCGAATGACTAAACTTCTTTTAAACTTCACATGGATTGCAAATGTTAGAGCTATAATACAGAGCCCAGGAGAAAAGATAAATCGATCATAAAACTCCAGGGAATATACAAGTGGCTACCAGTACTGCAGAAAGATTGTTTAGCAGGGATTTCTAGATCACTTATTCTGTGGTGAGACTTTACTTACGGATGACTAGATGACCCACAGCTTGTCAAGACGGTTGAATATATATATATATATATATATAAGCAGCATGGCTCTCAAATGTCTTAACTTGTTTGAGGCAGTAACTGCTGCATGTATTAGATTCGTTTCGCTACCTGTCTGCTTGATCTAATGACAGGTTATATCATATGTACGAATATATACTTATATATATGCACATATAGATATGTTAGCATTCAATGATATCATTTTCATGTAACCGAAACTTAATGACTATACATTCCTCAAGAATAGAAACTACTGAAATTCTGTGTTAGTGAAAAGTGAGTTGTCATTTGGCCCCCATGAATACTGCTATTTATATCTTGAATTGCTAATTTTTCTACGTGTGTTTCAGAATATAATTGGAATTTACGTTTTTTTCAATCCACATATCGTGCGATTTATCAGATGATGTTCGCTCACACTGCCTGGCGGTTTTCTGACAGCTTTCCACTAATATGGAATTCACTAGTATCTTTTAACAATGCGGGTGAATAATTTACTTCCCTCCGTTCCAGAAAATCTGCTGATCACCTGATTGACGACCGCTTCTAAATTTATTTATGAAAATAACTAATACATCATTTGATTCGACATTTTATTAATTTTGGTTATTAGAAGTGCAGACCACAGTTTACAAACAGACTCATTTCTTAAACTGTCAAAAACATGCCTATGACTCATCCTTAAATATTTTTAGTAGGTATCACAGACAGATACAGTTGTGTTGGCTTTGCATGAAGATAGAAAGTTTGATTAGTATCAATAATAATAAACTCATATTACTGTGCTTTTGATATCTGTACTCTGTTTTGGATGATCACAAATTAGTATCATCTTGATGGATGAGTTTTGAAAATATTATTGTCTAAATTGTCTGAATTAATTTTAATGTGAAATGATGGTTGTGATATGGAATGCAAAAGAATATTGTTTTTTCCATTACTACTATTTTTGTACAATATGGCTCCAAGCCAAGTTTGATTTCCAGCAGATTGTTTTTGAGTGTGTATGTGTTATGGAACACTCTTAGCATTTATGTATTAGCAAAAGAATATCCGTCGATATATTTTATTGACAGAAGATACATTGTAGCACTTGTAGGCCCACGATTCGGCGTTCGTCCATGGGTATCTGATGAAGCAATTCATTTATGATTGTGGATAGAAATCTAGGAAGATCAAATATGAAGTGTATTCAAGAATTCTGAGTGAAACGACACTTGTCTGTACCATATGGTAGTCCACTTTCGTCTGAATATTTGTTGAGCAATCAGCTCTTGGTTAGTTTGTTCATCACCAGGGTTTCTTGTTGCTAATTCTTTCTGCCCTGCCCTGATCTTCAGTATAGAGCCAGCGAAGGTGGCAGCTGTTGATGTTGGTATGTGACTTGTTGGAAATCCTTTCCGTGACACGCAGTGTAAGTTTTTGACCCGTATTGAGGAACTACCTGACTTCAGATTTGTGTTGAAAAGCCGATTCTTGTTCTTTGCTATGGCTGAGTGCAGAAGATTTCCAAATCTATTTCAGATTGATGGAGGTGTATCTTGCCTTTCCGATTATGACTAGCTTTGACATCTTCATCCATTCCACCCATCTGTGCTTGAAACATTGCTTAATAGATAAGTGAAGGAAGTAACCTCTGTCAAATCTCTCCCGCTGGTGGTGACTGGTGCTGGTTGTGGTTTTGTAATGTAAAGAAATGAAGAGGCAATACAACTAGCTTGCATATTACACGCTATCTTTTCCTACAAATTTATCTTAAATATTTTATTAGTGTTGTATATTCAAGGAATTGACTGAAAATATCAAGCATCACTTTAGTTCGTGTCAATTCTTTTTGACGCTAACCAGCGTAACTGGAAAATTTGGATATGTTAAAGAATATATTGTTATCGTTGACCTATGGCATGAATTCCCATCTGACAAGACTACTGGAAATAATGTCAGTTATTCTTTTTATTATTATGCCTAAATGCCTTATCATTTCTTTTATTTTAATCGGTTTCATATTTTTTCATGTGAATTGACTTGACAAGTAAATGTGTGATTGGATTGCTCAGAATGTACTACGCAAATACTTCAGAAAACATTTCTCAGATCAATTCGATCTTCGTGTATTAACCCTTCAGAAATACAAATCAGCACGAATAAATTGCTGTTCAGTTTGTGATAAAATCTGCTTACAGTAAGTTATTTTATTCATTTGATAACGGGTTTGATTGGGACCCATAACCCACAATTGATTCTATTTGGAACCTATGAGGCAGATGTACTTGTTTCGCAAAAGGTATTGCCACTCCCAGTGAAACTGAAACTCGCCATTGCGTATTTCACTTAGATCACTGGATCAACTTTGCCTATTCAGACCACATGTTAACTACCAACGGCATCATTCACACTTTTCTTCTTACAGGCGGATAATCCAATTGAGTTTTCTGAACAGACGAGAACGTTCAACTTCTGCGAATTTAAACCATCTCGAAACTAATGAAAGCATTATTTGGGTAACGGTGACTAACAGTTGAATTCAGCCTGTGGGCATTCTGTCTTGTTGGAAGAGTGGTCAGCCAGGGGATGTATCGCATTCTCCCAGTGAGTGATGGATGATGTTCCAATGAAGACTCAAACCATGCATTCATCATTTAGATATGACTATTCATCATACATCTGCACGTTGAATATTGTTGGTAATGCCTCTATTTTTTAATAACCTAAGCATTCCATTATTTGATATTTCTCATTAAAATTGTTCAAAATGAAAATGAATGAACATTGAGTGTGTACATGAGTAATCCATCATGTTTCATTTGTTGGCCTTCTGTATTCAACATATTTTCTTGAAAACAAAGTCGGAATTATGTTGAGTCTCAACTAATTTGATTTGATATCATGCAATGATTTGATTAATGGGTTAGGTACTTTCCATAATTAGTAATGAATAACAATAAAAGGAATACCGCCGCTTTAAGAAGAATATTAGTGAAACTATGGAATGACAATAGCGTGTTTATCAAGGTAGCTGTCGATTAACTCGTTTTCTTCTGTCTCACAAAAAACGAGACATGACGGCATCACTTTCATCCTGTGCATATATAAAGTTGGGCTTAAAAACAGACAGTTGAAATTGTTTTTGCTATCTTCATCCAAGCGTTTAAAGAACGAATGCTGATGTTATTCAACTGGCTGATTATCATTCTGGTTTTACAAGCCTGTGGTAATTAAAGCGTCTTCTGTTTTCACAAATACGATAAGATTCATTTCTGATTTATATTTTGAAAATCTCTCCAAATTGAAATTCATATTTTCTGGTAATCTTGAATATAAAGATGTTATTTCGATTGATAATGGCTGACAGTGTAATTTAGGACGCTAATTTATTATTCTGCAGAGTTTTTCAGTCGACGTAAGATGGTTGTCAACTCCAACATAAACTAGATAAAAAAATATGCAAACGTGATTGCAACAGGCTACTGCACACTTTCGCCAATATCAACCTTAGCAGGCTCCATAGTGAAGATGAGATTGCTGGCAAGAATTGGTAACAAGGAGTTGCGGAAACAAAAATGATCAAGAACATATGATCCAACAAACATGCAGAAGTAAGCAAGGACAGATTGGACATACTTTGAGGAAACTATTCAGTCACATCGCGTTCCACGCTATCTAGGGCCTCTATTATTGACGTGCAGTAGATTGTGTGACTAAGAGATCGACAATGGTGCACCTGGCAATGGAGGACCACAGAAAACAGGATGAAATGTAGATGTGCAGTTGAAGCTTTGTGCACAACTCGGAAGCTAAGGAAACAATAACAGTGCGTTGTGTATGGTAACCGTGTTCCTCATCCAGCTAATCTCCGTCATTACAAAATAATGCTTGAAGACAGTTTGATCACCGACATTCAACACACAGAATTCAAGTGATTGTATGCAAAACTTGCATTTGATTTCATCATAAGCATTTTTTCTATATCTGGCTATACCCTATAGACTACAGTCATATACTTCTCTCTATATTTCATTCTATTATTTGTATAATCAGTGCATTTAGATGCAGGAGGAGAAGAAGGTTTTTGTGAGTTATTATGAATTCAATATTTATCCTTGATTCAGTGTATTTTCAGTTCACATGAGTGGCTTCCAGCCAGGTATCAGCTTTTATCAGGGAAATTGCATACTTTGAGTTCAATTATTTACGTATTCATAAAAAGGGGTATAAGAGACATTGGTTTGCATAAACTTATGAAAACAGTGTGTTGCTTCAGTAAAGTATACGCAATCAACTTAGCATAAAGTCAACTAACAGCAACTTTCCATAGATTTATTACTTACAATTGGAAGTGAAAAGCGATCGCAACAGGCTACTGCCCTCTTTTGTCAGTGTCAACCTTCGCACACTCAATAGTGAAGATGAAATGGCTTGCAAGATTTGACAACAAGGAGTTGTTGTTCGGTCACATAGCGTTCCACGCTCTCTAGGGTTTCTGTGGCCGATGTTGAGGAGATTGTAGGATTGGGAGATTGACAATGGTGCACCTGGCTATGGAGGACCGCAGAAAACAGGATGAAGTGTAGATGTGCAGTTGAAGCTGTGTACTCAACTCGGAAGCTAAGGATGGTGATGTATTTCTCATCAAGGTAATCTCCGTCATTACAAAATAATGCTTGAGGACAGTTTGATCACCGACATTCAACACACAGAATTCAAGTGATTGTATGCAAAACTTGCATTTGATCTCATCATAAGTATTTAGCATTTTTCTGTATCTGTCTATACATTGAAGACTACAGTCATTTACTTCTCTCTATATTTCATTCTATTATTTGTATAATCAGTGCATTTAGATGAAGAAGGAGAAAAAGGTCTTTGTGAGCTATTATGAATTCAATATTTATCCTTGATTCAGTGTATTTTCAATTCACATGAATGGCTTCCAGCTAGGTATCAGCTTCTATCAGGGAAATTGCATACTTTGAGTTTAACTATTTACGTATTCATAAAAAGGGGTATAAGAGACATTGGTTTGCATAAACTTATGAAAACATTGTGTTGCTTCAGTAAAGTATACGCAATCAACTTAGCATTAAGTCAACTAACAGCAACTTTCCATAGATTTATTACTTACAATTGGAAGTGAAAAGCGATCGCAACAGGCTACTGCCCTCTTTTGTCAGTGTCAACCTTCGCACACTCCATAGTGAAGATGAAATGGCTTGCAAGATTTGACAACAAGGAGTTGTTGTTCGGTCACATAGCGTTCCACGCTCTCTAGGGTTTCTGTGGCCGATGTTGAGGAGATTGTAGGATTGGGAGATTGACAATGGTTATGGAGGACCGTAGAAAACGATAATGGAGATATTCTGTTGAAGCTCTGTGTTCAACTCTGAAGCTAAGGAAATAATAGCAATGAGTTGTGTGTGGTAACCGTGTTCCTCATCCAGCTAATCTCCGTCATTGCAAAATACTGCTTGAGGACAGTTTGATCACCGACATTCAACACACAGAATTCAAGTGATTGTATGCAAAACTTGCATTTGATCTCATCATAAGCATTTAGCATTTATTCTTTATCTGGCTATACGCTGAAGACTAGTCATTTACTTCTCTCTATATTTCATTCTATTATTTGTATAATCAATGCATGTGGTGATATTTAATGAAGAATTATAATTACATTTAGATAATCAAAGATTGATGTGGGACTGTGAGTTATTATGCATTCATTTTTTATCCTTGATTCGGGTTATTTTCAGTTCACATGAGTGGCTTCCGCCTAAGTGTTAGCTTTTATCACGGAAAGTAAATATTTTAAGTTTAACTAATTACGTATGCATAAAAAGAGGCTATACGAGTGACTGGTTTGCTTTAATTAATCAAAACAGTGTATTGGTTCGGTAAAGTATACGCAATCAACTTAGTATAAAGTCAACTTATAGCGAATTTCCATGGACTTATTACATACAATTAGAAGTGCTTCTTCTTAACCCTTATTTCTTTTCCCCCATAGACGCGTATGAATTTTTGGTCATTTAGGTACCTGGTTATAGAACATAGTCTTGTTTCAAAATTTATTTGTCGAAAAATTTATAGATGCTGAGAAGGAAAAGATATTTTCGTTCACTTCTGAGGAACATTTCAGCTAAACTAAAGTTTGCTTTGTTTCAGGAATCTATTAGATTCATATACATCGTGTTTAAATGATTCATATTAAGGTAGAAATTGATCATGGTTGTATTTGCAAATTTAATTTTCATATCATATTATTAGATTGGATATTTAGCGTAAAGTACAACTAGGAACACATGGTGAATATGCCAGAAAACCTTCATTTCATTTTTCCCTTGAAACTTAAAATTCTAAACGTCTAATGTATTGGCGCGAAACATTTCGGACATTGTGATCACACATGTACTTGTCATACACAGTTTTATAGAAGGCAAGAAGGCATGAATAATTACAATACAGGTCAGATTGTACACAGGCCAAGGTCACAAATAATGGGTAGGGAGACGCAAAAGGTGTGGGTAAGAAAGACAAAAGGAGAAAAGCAAGGCAAAGAAGGGGTTGAAAATATTATGAAGTAAATTGGTCCTTGGTACTTAATTGGATTACCAAGGCAGGTTTAAGGTGATAACAAATAACTTTTGAACACGTAAGACAGATTAAAGTCTTTTTATGGCTAAGGCTTCAATGAATTTAAGTATAGGAATTTAAGGCAGATCGATGGTGTTGCTATGGGAAGCCCCCTATGTCCAATGGTAGCTGATATATATATATATGTCGCATGTCGAGAACCTGGTGGAGAAAGAAATTGGAAAAGTTTATTTTTATCAAAGATATATAGATGACATAATAGTCATTTGTGATAAACCGGCAGACACCATAGAAATCCTGAACCGAATCAACACAGCACAAAACATTATATCACTAACATACGCTAAAGAGAATAATAGATGCCTGCCATTTTTAGATGTACTAATAACCCACCGAGAAGATGGGTCAGTAAAACGATATATCTACAGAAAGTCCACATGGACGGGACAGTACCTAAATTATCATAGTTTCTGTCCACTACAGTATAAAAAGGCGTTGGTTAAATGTTTGTTCAAGCGTATTCACCGTATATGTACTGCCGATACAATTGAAGAAGAAAGACAACACCTCACTGAAATATTGTTAGATAACAATTACCCACTGAGATTTATTGGACGTTACGGAAGCATAAACCATAGAGCTTTACAAATCCAAACAGCTCCCAAAAAGGATGTTTACATATCCTTGCCGTTCAGAGGTGATCAACAAGGTCTAGTCACTAGACAAAGACTCAAGGCCGCAATTAATAGGACCTATTATGCAGCTAAACTTATCTTCATAGAGAAAACGGGAACTATGCTGTCCGGTAAACCCTCATATTATCCGAACGATATTGTCACATCCCACTGTGTTTATCAATTTACATGTATGTGTGGCGACACGTACATAGGGAGGGCCCATCGGTCTCTGCAGGTTTGGGCCACAGAACATATTCCAAAGTAGCTGCAACAACAAATGAAATCGCCAGACACAAATGAACCCGGAAATAGATGTCCAACATCATCTATAGCGAAGCAGATAATAGAGACGGGTCATAAGGTTGATTTAAACAATGACTTTAGGCCGATACATAAAACAAGGTTGGGCCACATACTAAAATTTATTGAAGCCTTAGCCATAAAAAGACTTTAATCTGTCTTACGTGTTCAAAAGTTATTTGTTATCACCTTAAACCTGCCTTGGTAATCCAATTAAGAACCAAGGACCAATTTACTTCATAATATTTTCAACCCCTTCTTTGCCTTGCTTTTCTCCTTTTGTCTTTCTTACCCACACCTTTTGCGTCTCCCTACCCATTATTTGTGACCTTGGCCTGTGTACAATCTGACCTGTATTGTAATTATTCATGCCTTCTTGCCTTCTATAAAACTGTGTATGACAAGTACATGTGTGATCACAATGTCCGAAATGTTTCGCGCTAATACATTACATGTTTCAGATAAACTACGTTTTCTTATTGTGTTGTAGAAATTCATAAGGGGAACTAATTGCTTTAAATTTTTGAAAATTCTAAATTGATAATCTTTATTTTGATGAAGTATGAGTGAATTTTCAGTAGGTTAGATAAGCAGCGTATTGCATCTTATCCCTTCTACATTATACAAACATCCGTTCAAGTTAACGTGTACTGAAGTGACCTGAGTAAGCTCCTAAGTGGCCGGATTCAATCAGCAAACTACCTGAATTTTTAACCAAATTAGCGCATCAGTTTTTATCTTATTTTTTATTGATTTAATCCCTGAATGATGCTTTTGGATAGCGAAATGTATTCACACACATTTTCATTTGACTTCCATCTAACTGTTGAGCATTTGTTTTATACGAAAAGAAATATTACAAAGTAATGGTTTTTCTGCCGATATAAGAGCATCGTGTCACGTGATGCACAACAGATTCTTGTTTTACCGTAAGATATATTGTTCATTCTATTACACCGAGAATTTTGCATATTGTGTAAACACTGTGCTCAGAATAAAACCGGTTATCACAATATTATACTTTTATAAATTCAACATATGGAAACACACACAATTAATCAGAATCAGTTTCAGTCTACTTACAATATATCGATTCAAGGTTTTGGAAACAGCCTTTCGGAATTTTCTTAGTTTGTTTCCAGTTTCACAATTATCGTGAATCATTCTTTGATAAATAGTCAGTGTGACTGACGCGATTTCGCCCATTTTACTCTTAACATCTCTGACTACAATTTCATTTTAAATCACCAATATGAGTGTACACAGTCAGTAAACCTGATTCCGTCTTGCAACATTTTATTTCCAGGTTTCATTGCATGCATCGAAAAACGTAAGGAAAAAATGTATTTAGCACTGAATAATTTTCACATGATATCTGACAATCTATGCATTTTATTGTTTGAACATCTCATTAATACCACTAATATTACTTGTGAATGATAGTACTGTTATTCCAAACTGACAAATACTGAAGTTAACTAACGCAGTATCCTGTTTCTAATATCCTAACCGGATTTGATTCATAACACTTCTTCATATTTCGTGGAATATACAAATCAGTTCATAAGGGAAAAACACATTTTTCATGTTCAGCGAAGAAATATCTCTTTTCAACAACTGCATTTTTCAAGCTTTATAGTCGCATTTATATTACGGAAAAAGGCATTAAGTCGCACTAGAAATTGCTCAGTCGATTTGCATATGATAAGAATAAAGATAATTACAATGACGTATCAAGTGGGTAGAGTTGCAGTGAATGAATTACAGAATTTTTAAAGATTATTAAATAAATGAACTGGTATAAAGATTTCAAAATTGCAGGTCAAATGATGTCTAAAATATTAACAGTTTGTTAATTGTAACAGTAAAGACAGTGAAGGTGGAATGAATTCAAGTGGTGAAATAAAAAAAAAGAACATAACTATGACCAAGGTAAAGAGAGGGGCTTAACAAAAGGTTTTTGAACACATAATTTAGGTTTCTGTCCATGTATAGCTAGAGTTTCGGTTATGCATAACTTGAGGAAACGTAAGCTTTTTGAGTGATTGGATTTCGTCCTGTAAATAACATTCAAGGACAAATCACGTGGGGATGAATGAAGTGACTCTAGAATGTGTTCACAAATAGAAGACTTTGTCGTTCTCTGCTCACCTTTTCTCAACCAAACCAGGTAGTGTCCAGCTACACGTTTTCCATTTCTACTTGGTTCATCTCATGTACACTGATCAATAAATGTCATAGATATTGTCTCTGTGAACAAGAGACTACAAAACTTTTGACAATTTTTTCACATAATTTCAGATGACCCCAGTCCAACATGTTGTAAGTAATACATTTTAACTACAGGTTTGAGTGAATGCATATTCTGTTTGAAATTCTGTAGTGATATAATGCTCAAAATGACACTGTTCCTAATCTAGCCAAATTTGGCTGAAAAAGTCTCAGAACCTTTGTCAAATACACTTTTCAAGTATCTCCGCTAATTTCATATAATCTTATCATCATTTTTGATAGAAATTACATCACTATAGACGAAAAGTAAAACTTTTTGAATATTTACCGAAAAATGTTTAGTGATTGGATTTAAACCGATCAATGATGATTGTGGTAAGTCATATATTTAAATTAAAACATCACATCAACATATGCTATTTTGACTCCCACTACCCCAATGAGCGTTAGGAAAGAGGTTACAAATTCATGGACATGGCTAACAACATAAATATTATGTAAGCGATTCTAAAGTGTTATTTTCTAATTCAAGAGAAGCTCTTGAGATTTTCATGGACACAAAACAAGGAAGAGATTTCCATAAAATTTGTTTGCATCCAGATACTGACTGTTTATTAACCATATATCTGTCAAACATTTTCTTTAAATTTCTGTTACTAATAATATTTACTAAGCATTATAGCCGAATTCGATGCCGAATCGGTAGTATGCTTGCCAGTAACATACGTGGTGCAAGACGCATTCCTAAGCCTCTCTTAGCTGGCAGTGGAGTGAAGAAAGAGGGAAGGTTATGCGTGAAACCAGCTGTGAGCCCCATGTTCGCATAGGAACACAAAATAATGAAACAAACAATTTAGAAGTAGAAACATGTACAGATTTCGAAAGAATAATATCTGTACAGACTCAGTAACTTTTTCAAAATTGATAAAATTAATGCAGGGAAAAGAGACTGTAAACCAGACTAGTTTGCTTTTGTTTTATCTGAGAATTATTCCTCGGTGGATTGAATTCATTATCATTGAGGGCAAAAGATATGCTCAAATGTGCAATGAGCACTCGGTGTCCATTTTAGATCAGTGACTTTGAAATCGCTATTCTAACTAGCTTGATATTACTTATCATACAATTTAAGATAAAAGGAGAGGTTATTGAATTGTTTTATTTGTCTTGACCGAAAGTTGACTTATCCGATACATGATTGTGCAGAAAACCAAGAAGTTTAACAAAGGCACCTTTTCGGTGATTTCAATTTCAAAAGCTGTACAAGTGAAATCAACACACACACACGTAATTTGACGTTATTAAAATAATCAGCTAGTCTGATATCGAATTTCAGTCGAGAATAAAGGAGATAAAAATTTTAAAATTGACGAGAAAATTGATGAGTGTGATGAGAGACGAGTATAAATCGCAGGAGGCATAGAGACTGTGAGAGGTTGGATTAGGCGATTAGTTGCCTGCAGTGTAAAATAGTTAATTTTATACCGAAGAGTGAGGTGATGAGGTTGTACATGGAAACATTGAAATATTGTTTTATAAATGAAGATGATAGAAAATTCCAATAGAAAAATGAGCTTAACAGTTGTAGATCGCTTATCTATGAACAAGTTGAACCAGATTCTTTTGAACACTAAGCTCTGGTTTCATGATGCACAAAACAGCAACTTCTGCATCGAATCTCTTTAATGTCATCATATCGAATTAAGAATAATCCTAATTACGGTAGCTTATCTATGTAGACTGCGGCTGTACAACTCAAGGGAAATAAATCACTGAAAAGGTATTCTCAGTGTTACACCTTTTCTCTTGGCAGCAATTATCTTGTGGCTATTAACAGAAAAACAGTAAAAGGCAGGTGTATAAAAGAGAATCAATACTAGACTTATAATTATTCGTCATTTGCATTTCAAGTAGAATTTAGAATTTCATCGATATGAGATCACTGGACTCGGCTGTCTGTCATCACTATCAGCTCACCTTAAGATTTCCCACAGGCACATATTCCCTCTTAGCATGATCTCCGCCGTGTCACTTTCCGACAATTTATTTGGTTTGCATAAGAAATCCTAGTACATGCCGTCGCTCAGTGGCAACTTCAGTGTGTATTTGTAATCTACCTATGCTTCCTTCTGCGAATACGTTAGGCAGGAGGTATTGGCTGGTACTCTGAGAGTTCGTGTCTTGCCGGCCATTTGGTCTGAGGTATCCAGCAAAGAGAGCAGGTTTTGAGGGATATGCACAGCTTGTTGTCAGTGCCAACTGTTTGGACCAAATATAATCAAAGAATTAAAAATAATGCTGAAAATTCGAGGTCTTGTCCTTGTCTTATAAAAAGAAAGAAGAAATTCTTTCCCTCTCAATATGATCAAACTTAGGCTAGACTATCATACCTCGGCTGCATAAAAGAACGTAATCTGGATGTTCTGAATACAATTTTTCATATTTTTCAGTAAAAATATAAATTTTGCATATGCTTTTTTTAACTTTCAGAAGACAGAGAATATGTAGAATGTGAGAATACTTTGTATTTATGCCCTTATTGAGATTTAATCGAATCAGGTACAATAACCACATAACAAATTTTGATTTTAGCAGAAACGGAAATTATACTACCCACTGAAATCAAAGGGTATTTGAAAATAAGAAACTGGTTGAACTGCCTAAAGAATGAAAGATCAGTCACACAATTTTCAGAAGACAGGAAAGCTACTGGAAGACGCTTGAAATTATCAAACAGCTTTTAAATATCCTCCTTATTAGTACATAACTGTGAAATGTTAATGTATAACTCACTGCATCAGATTTCAAATAAGAAGTTCTTAATTGGAGTATATAATGGATTCGTTGCATGCGAATAAAAAGCACACAACTAGTTCGTTGCTCTTTCTACGAGAAAGCCGGTGGAGTATAATATCGTGTCAATAAGCGATGCAATTTCGGGAAACGAATGGTGTATAGATACCGAAGTTTACGTAGATCGTATTAAATTTGATCGCTGTAGAGCCAAAGCAACTTTCGGAATGTATTAGTCTGTTTCGGATTATATAAAATTAAAAGGTTTAGTATTTAGGGATCCTGCGAAATGGTTTTCATACTCTCACCTCAAAGTAATAGTATAACCTTTTCAAATTCATGTATCTACTTGCTTGGAGAATAAATTCAGACAATATTACCACGATAGTTCATCTCCGCTTTCAGCATGCTTCGATTCTCGCATCTAGGTCTCACATTAGTGAAGAACTTTTCAAATCTAATAATATCAAACTGAAGAGTGTTCGAATGAATGCATTGAATGTGAATGGGAATTAAAGTTAATTGCAAAAAAGGTGTCCTCGCGTATTGATATTAAATGCATTAAGTTTAGGATTTTGAGAAAACTCTTGTAAAATGCAACATGCTTACAGAATTATAATTAAACATAAGAAACATCACAATAACAAAAAATAATCTCAGTTGCACATGAAGTATATTATTTTATAGCATTCTCATAAATGATATTGTATATTCGATTTCAGGTGAAACCAAGTGCTACAATGAAAATATAGAGTATGTTATTCATTACTAAATTACTGAATTACTAAAAGAAACAATATGGTCATCCAGAAATGTTTTGCGAAACCTATTGCAATTAAAAGAATTTTTGTCAGAAAAATATGAAATCTTTTACTTAAGACGGTCTGGTATAGATGTAACAACCGACCATTGGTTTAAAAAGCATGACAGCTAGTTCAAATCGCTATTACCATAGTTATTATTTTCTCCTCAATGAAAACCTAATACCCTTTTAGCCAAGGGTTTTCATCGGATTAATACGAAAAACTACATTTATTGACTTGATGCACGTCTGAATACCTGATTGGCAGATACAGTGCAAATTCCCGGTTTTGAATACAAACACCAGCCTGAATATTGTACACCTTCACCACTCAGGTTTTCAAAATCAAGAGGTACACCGCACATTAATGTCACAGCATCGTCAGTTTCACCTCAGTATTATTGGTCAGTGGGTAATAATGTCAGCAAAATATTTAAAATGGTATTTTTACCCACGCAAACATCAAAAGACAATGTGTAGAATAAGTAAATTGATATGTTTAAGTCATCTTTATCATCAAAAGAACCATCACTGCAGAAAGAAAATTCCTTCCGATAACGTTATCGGATTCTCTTCTACATTTATACATTCGTAATAACTGAAGAATTATTTTTATTGACAGCACTGATGTTTTATAATATGTTATTGAATCATTGAATTGCTGGTAAACTGCTGGTTGTATTTTCACAGGACTGGTTGTGACTACTCGCTCACAGATGAGGTCACTAGACCATTTGCCTGTTTTCGTATCAGTCATTTTAACTACTCTTGTGGAGCCAGTTATATTGTCCGTTTCTCCAGGAACGTAATTTTTCGTGCTCGGGAAACACCTGCCAGTTTGGCCAAATGAAGGTATAGTGAAAGCAATCAGCAGTTTGATACAAGATCACCTGATCAAAACAAACCATGACACTTTCACTAAAGAGTCCTTTTCCATCATCTATCGACTATCAGATAAACTGGTGAAGGCCGAAGATGTAGAATACTCCAAACACGGGAGGCTCCTACAACTAGCTTAAGGTAGCTGGCGCCCTGTATTCACAAGAATCATGCTGAGCCACTACTGCTTTTAAGCATGACATTCCGTGCTGTATATAGACATTTCTTTATCCCTTGTTATCGCATTTCTATGACCAAACTGCTGTTTCCTACGTAAAATTAGTCATTTACTTAAGCAGTGACACATAGTTACACTATTTTCCCTCGACGGTTTTGGCATTATCACTCATCCATATGCAACTTATAATAAGAATGAATGTGATTAGTAGTCACCAGCATTCATCAACATATATTAGTTATTAACCATGATCATTTACATTGGAATAATGGGGTTCAATCTAGTGCTACATGTCAAAGTTAAACTTTAAGCACCACTAACTACAAATCAGCTAACGACCTGCAGCGGACCAATCACATGGAAGAGGGATTTTTGATTTGAGAAAACGTACAGTTTCGAAAAAAACCCATAAAAACCGCATAAAACTGTTACATAGAGGATCTTTCGCTAACATTTGACAGAAACATCTCTCAGTTTAGCATAGGAGTGTCGATAGAAAATTCACACAACATTCTGTAGGTGTATTCATCCAAATGACTATAAATGAGATCCTTTTGAGATCCTTCTTTGGCCCTTATCCTATTTTTCAATTATCCTCAAAATCCTTCTATAGAATTCGTGTGTGTCCCTGTAATCGGATCCATAAAATCACTAGAATGGTTCACTCTATGATGAATATATCTAAGAGATGACAGCGAGTTATAACCTTTCCATTCATCAGTATGTACTATGGATCCCTGTTTCACCAGTCGAGTGACAATATGCACTAACGTAGTAGACTTTCTGTCTGGTATTCTCTACACGAATCCTTTCCGCAAGGAGGTGTCATATAAACCTATCGCTGAAACATTGTTGGCTCGCTCACGACCACGGTTGTATTTTTTCTTCAGTAACACAGTTTCGTCCACATGTACGATGATACCTTCTCCGCCTAACAAAGAAGTAATTCTCTCAATTTTCCATGAGGCGATGTCTCTGTAGTGCTGGTACCACTGAACTGTTGACACGGGGCTATTTACAGTTTCAACAACTTCGCCTCTCACAGGCTGTTTTAAAATCCAGTAGTTACAAATATACAAAATCTGCGTTATGGAGACCTGTGACGCAGCCAAAAATGTTCCTACGAAGTACTAAAATTATCAGCTTACCTTCCCTAATACTAACTCGTCTCATGCAAATCGCACAACGATGAACATATCCATCAATCGACCTGATAAAGCTTTCTAAACTCATGACACCACCACATGAACAAATCCTCTCTTTCCTAAGCAACCAAATCCTTATCCTCCTCGAACTGCAAGCGTAGGTTCGTTAGAGCACGCATTTGATACGAATCAAGCGCTATACAACCTTCAGCTCAAATACATGAACCTCATTGGAGCATTCGAGGTCGTTCTCTGATTGGTAGTTAGTGGTGCTTAAAGTTTAAATATGTCTGTTACACTTTTGTATATAACAACATGCATATGTTTTGAATTATAACCTATTAACAATCTGTTCGCATATAACTTTTGTAATTTTGATGTTAGTGATTCGATTTTATTTTATAAAACATAGATGTTGTCAGTGGCAGTAATTCTTAAAATATTATTGTCATAAAAGTGTAAAACCTGATGAAGAAGTGATCAGAAGGAATATTTTTGGTCTTGTAATTAGTTTTACGAAATTTCTAATCAGTATAAATTATCAATGAATCTTTATTATCCATCAGTGACATCCAAACTTTCACATCAATGTTAAATTTTAGTGATCAATTCATGAAAATGGTATTTCTGGCTTCTGACTGTGTACATCTTTCTTTACTACTCAAATAAACGAATGGGAAAATCGTCTAGTCCTACATCTCACACTTACCAAATCACCTGATTTTTAGAATGATTAATAAACACAACTATCTTTTTTGATATACGGCTCTGAATACGAATTTATTTCTGTAGTGAGAGAATTAAATTCAGGACGAACTTTTATATTCAATCATCAATATGCTGCAACTGATCATTCAGGAATATCAATAAGCATTTCCTTGACAGATTCTTTTCATTTATCTGACAAAATGACTATTGCATGCAGCTGCATAATAACAGTGTTTCCCTAGGAGAATCACACTTATCTGTCGGAGGCTGTCATGATACGATGTTTAGAAGATATTACTTAGCTGAAGTCATTCAGTTATTGGAAGAGTTTGAAGAAAATTAACTTGAAGATTTAGCCAGCCTTTGCTGATTCTATCACTTAAATATAACTCCCAGAATCAACATGTTATTCAAGCACTGCTTAAGACTCTGAGCATATCTATGCAGCATATTGGAGGCTTTCTGTAAAACCTATAAAAGTAAAATACTTTAGTTGTCATTAAAGTTGACGTTTTCATTTTCATTCCTGTCCAAATGACAACAGCATTCGCCGCATTTCATTGAGAATGTGAACAAATGATCACTGAATAATATGGTGTTCATCCAATCAGTTATATTAAACTAATGAACGTAAAAGTCGGTTCAAGTAACAGATTTATATTTAAAGTTTGTAAGTCTCTATTTTGATTTTTACACTGTCTTTTTCTTTTTAGCCGAATAGATGCAGCCCGTCAAGCGAGATTAGAAGGAAGAAACATCACCCATTGAAAATTCAGAACGCTTTGATTTGAATAATAATAATAATGACACTGGATTTATTCTGAGCATTGATCATAAAGTGTGCGAATGAAAATCACTTATTTAACCATTATATGTAATTGATTACCTTAATCATAAATACAGACTGATATATCAATTAGATGCCTGAGTTGTTATCTGTATGAAGTTTTGTTCTCGAGAGTGTTTGGATGTCACTAGCTGCTTTTGTCTACTGACATGTTATCGTATACATTTTAACTCACAGAAAACGCATCCATTGAGATGTCTATCACTGGTACATTTGGTTTTCATCTCTGAGATGAAATCGCATTAGGCAATTGCAAAAGATTGATTATTGAACAAACAATATCCTTTTCTATAAATTCATCATCAGGCTGTACAGTTATATATCCATTTTAATGATACAATGATGTATATTGACAACATTAGTGGTTTTTAAAATAGTAACATCGAATCACTTGGATCAGACTTCAGAAAATTATTTCCAATTAGACTGCTAATAGATGTTAGTCCAAAATGTATGTATGTAGTAATATGTAAAATTGTAATACTAAAGTAAATGGTTATGAGTGACAAAAAATGTACAGTAATAAATTATCTTCTAGTTCGCCTTCTACATACAGCTGAAGCAATAGGAATCCACCTGAAGAACCAAACCAGTGTGTTCAGAAGAAATTTGTATAGCCACTTTCCTTACCTTGGCTGGCCATCGTTACATGAATGTATAAACCGGACTACTTCGCCCCTCTCCCCTCTAAACCTTTAAAAATTATAATTGTCCATATTATTTTATTATTTACTATTATTATTACTTTATCTTTAATTACACGTTATCCTTGTAAAATTATTTTATTCTTATGAGCACTTCAGCCTTAGTTACGAGTTATCATTGTCCGAATCGTTTTATTTTCTTTAACAATCTGTTACGTATTCAACTTGTGCACACGCTTATTCCTAAATTACTCTTCGTTTTTTCCAATTTTATGTATTATGTAGTCCACGTGCTGTGACCATTTCTACCTTTTTAATTGTTTCCATTCATTTTATTCGTTAATTATCACACCATTGACATTTTGCCACTGAATAATTAATGTTAACAAACACATCACCACCTGATTGATAAATTATTGTGTTATTAAAAAGACAATTGCAGCGAAGAAAATTTTCTTTTCGACGAAGTCATCATCTAGGCTGTACATGCGTGTATTTATATCAAATACATGGGAAAGTTCCAGAATAATTTCCGGTTAAGGGTCAAATTAATAAAAAATTACAATTAGGAATTGGAATGCCATAATAAACAGGGGGACGGATAAAACTCGAACAAAGTAGCATTATAATAACTAAGAAGATTGACATTGTGCAATTGGGGGTTAGAAATGTAGAAATAACAAAATATACAGGATGTTTGGATAAAAAACTAATATGATGAATAATTGTTTATGCAATCAGGGATTAAATATGTAGAAATAGTAAAATGACAAAACAAACTGGAAGAGTGGGTATGAAAATATGGTAGTGTAAACAGGGTTTAAGAAAACTTAAAATAACATGAATAAACAGGAAGTTTAGATAAGAAAGGCGATGAGATTGTCATTACTGAAAATTTTTACCTGTTTATGATGGCCATGGTAGGGAGAGGGGTTGGACGTAATTCTTTTGGATACAAAGTGTGGGTTTGAGCTTTTGGATAGCTAGCGCCTCAGCTATGCCCAGATGTCTTGATTTGACTCCCTTTGATAGGTTTGATTGAATTTTGTATATTGATATAAGAATGAAACTTGGGCACTGTGGTAGAGTGTAATTCCATTATGGGTAAATTTTATTTTGATAGAGTCTCACAGTGTTACACAGTAATATTTACTGATGACATTTCGAGCACAATTTATTGCTCATAATCATATCAAGGTAATCAAGGTAATGTGTAACACTGTGAGACTTTATCAAAATAAAATTCACCCATAATGGAATTTTGTATATTACTTTGAAGGATTTTTCGAAAGGCGCTGAATGTCCTGAGTTGACCAGATGTTCTGTCACTGAACTGTATACACGTTTTCGGTCTCCTTTTACTAGCCAGGCTGGGTAGTGTTCGCGAGCGCGTTTTCCAAGTCGGCGCATGGTACGGCCAATGTACTCAGCTCCACAAGAGCAAGTAAACTGGTATATGCACGTTGAGGTGGCCCAATGCGACGGCTTGTCTTTCACGTTCTGGCTGAACAGTTTCTTGCAAGAAAATGTCAGTCGTAGGCTCGCGGCGAAGTATGTTTTCCTTAGAGATTTGCAGAGGCGTTTGCGAAGGATTTCTGCTTCAATATCACGTTTGAATTCTAGATAAGGCAGAAGTGTTTTCTTTGGAATGGATTGGACTTGTTTGGAAGTCCTCTTCGATTTGAGATTCAGTAACAGTGATTTGACCTGTTTCTTCTGTACATAGAACACTGGTTGCCTCAGTCGAATCGCGATAGCCTCTGCTATTTGGATGATTTGGGCAATTAGTTTGGCACCCAATAGATGACGGAGAAACACTCTTCAATATTGGCTTTGTGGTCAGTTTGAACCAGGTGTTCTAATACGGAGCTATTGATGCTTCTAACTACACCTGTATTTAGCCACACAGGTAGATGTTCTCGATCACGATAAATCAAGTGCCTAGAGCAACGGCCAATATAACTCGCTCAACTGGCGCAGTTGAATTGGCAAATACAACTACAAGTGGCTAGTCTAGGTACTCCATCTTTTTTAATCGAGGAATCAACATCGGTCGTGTAAAAATTAGACTCGTAGTTTGCCAGTGTTAAAAGTTCCTTGAACTGGTTTTCTTAATTTCTTCGTAATTGTTTCGCTAGGTATATCGCCATTTAGTTGCAGTCGTATGTATAAAGGCTACTTATTTACGAATAGTGAGAAGTCCTTTTCAACTTTGTCAGTCATTGCTATTTTCGATCAAGGTATCATATACAATCCTCAGTTCATCTTCAGTTATCTCTTCTGAGCATATACCTCTAATCCTGTGGCTGAGGGTCCTTACTAAATTTCGTTTGAACTGAAGAGCAATGAAGTTGTGAAAATGTTTACATTGTCCTGTCCATGAGATTTTCCCATACAGATTTCTCCTTATACCACCATCTGGTTTTCTTGCAAGGGAGACATCCAGGAATGCAACTATATTTTGGGATTTCTCTTCGCAAGTGAATTTCAAAGCAGAATGTACTGCATTGAAATGAGTAATTAATGTGTTGCTATCTGAATTATTATCACAAAAATAAAGATGGCATCCGTATACCGGCGATAAAATGAGAATTTTCCTATTAGGCTGTTCACAGGACCATTCTCTTGTTTACTTAGAAACAAATCTGGCAATATGGGTCCCATTGGAAAACCCATTGCCACCCAGTCCACTTATCTTTTAAGTGTGCCATCAAATTAAAAATTTATGCTCCTTGTACAGCTAATTTTGTTTTTTTAGTCTTAATATTTGCTACACTTTATACCAAGACGATTAAAGCAATAGTTTGTTGATTCAAATCCACCAAAATAAACACGATATTAGGAGAATAATGTCAAAATATAAAATGCAACTGTGATGACTATGGATGGATTTTAGTGAGTGGAAACATTCTAAGCAAAGTAATGAATCTAATTCTACATCTTGTCGGCCAATGCGTTTGTACTTCAAAACATACTTTTGAGATTGTCGTGACCAGAAAACAGGGGAACGATTTTCCAAAAATGTATGAAGAGTGAATAACTGACTGTTTACTATTAGCAGTTCTGTCATTAATCGTATTTTACTAAACATTTCAGCGGTTGGCAAATACACAGGGAATCGTACGCGAAGTATCAGTAATATTCTCACATAGTGAGAAAGTTAATACAGTGAGAGGAGTCAGTAAACTAGAATAGCTTGCTTATATTTCTTTTAAGGATTGTTCATCAAGCAATAGAAGTTTTTATCATCGAAACTATAAATGAACTCTGAGACAGCGAAAAACAAAATGTCTAAAATTTCAGTGACCCTTCGTGCTTTTCTTTTTGGATCGAAGTCTTAACAGACGCAGTTCCACCTACTTTGTCATTTCTTGTCATAGAATTTAACAAAAAATTGGGACATTGCCTAACCGTTTAACTTGTGCCAACTGAAAGTTGATTTATCTAATACATCTTTGTGGAGAAAACCAAGAGGTTTAACAAAGGCACTTTTTCGCAGATTTCAATTTCAAAAGCTGTACAAGTGTAATCAGCACACACATTCACAAATTTACATCATTAAAATAGTCAAATAGTTCGACATCAAAGTGGAGGCGAGATTGAAGGAGATAATAATTTTCAAACTGACGTGAGAATTGACGAGTGTGATGAGAGACGAACATAAATGATAAGAGTCACTGAGACTGAAAAAGGTGGGATTAGGAGATCAGCTGCGTGAAATACAAATTAGTTTATTTTATTTCGAAGATAAATATGATCAGGTTGTACATGGAAACATTTAAATATAGTTTTATAAATGAAGATGACAGAAAATCCCAAAGTAACGAAACAAGACTAGATCAATGGTGAATGCACAAGTCGAACCAGATTTTTTGGACACTAAGCTCTACTTTCTTGATGCATAAGTTTATGACTTTCTCATCCAATCTCACCAGTGTCTACATATCTAATATAAAAATAGTTGTAACTATGCTCACATAAGTAATAAAATTGCTGCTGCACCACTTGTGAGAACTGGGTCACCAACAATATAAGTTTGCAGAGAAGAATTCTGTGTTGGAAGCAGTGTTGTTGTAAGTTTTGAGAAAAGAAATAAAAGCAGCCGTTTAAAGGAGAAATAACAGTGGACTCACAAGTATTCGTTATTTTCATTCCAAGTAGAATTTGAAATTTCTTCTGCATACGGCCGTTGTACTTGATTCTCTGCCATTGCTTATAGCCAGCCTCACGAATACACGCACGCATATATTTCCTCTTCACATGATCTCCTCCATGTCACACTCCAAAGCTCAACTCGTGGCTTCCTATCTGGATTTCACAAGATGGACTGAATTATGACGTTGCTCGATGACCTTCTCAGAGAGTATCTGGAATATGCGTACCTAGGTTTTCTTCAGGAAATATGACAGAAAATAGGTTGTTGGTTGCTTTGCTGAGATAGTCGATTCCTGACAGGTCTTCTGATCTAATGGGTTCTACCGAAATCTGATAGATTCATTAAATCCTGCTTTATTAACATTTGTTGCTTGTTTCAAGCGATTAGAGTGTTTCACTTAAAGTGATGTCATTAATGGTAGATTGATGTGATGGCTTAGATTTGATTGTGAATACAAATTCACGTGAATCTGCAGTAGCAGTTACACAGGAACATAACCTGAATAATACTATTCGGAATAACAGAATACTTTGATTTTAAAATCACATTGATATCATCAGTTGCAAATTTGATTTTTTAAAGAATAGACACTGAATAATGAACGGGTTGACTGTCTGATGTGAATTATTTCACTGTAAGTTCGATACTTTAAGCTATAGTATGTGTTAATTGTTACATAGAACTCTAAGATATGTGTGTTATTCGTCACGTCTGAAAAATACTGATGCTCACTAGCGACTGGCCCTATTCAGGCAGTTAACCTGGGTTTCTATCAGGTAGGGTACAGCAGGTTAAAGGTGAGGCAGTAACCCATCAAAAAAGACATTGCAAAGTGTTTGCGCTATGTAATGAATTGGAAGAAGTTAGAATTCGTGGGTCACTGAATAGAATACCTGTGGCTTATTGATCTACGGGCTCGCCTCATAACCGAAAGGTCCTGGGTTCGGACCCAGTTGGTAGGTGGCTGCGTACTCTGAAGAATCCAAAACTAGGGCCAAACAATTATCCAGTTTTCCCAGGCTTTCCAGTGGTTCTCTAACTGATGTCAGCTGATGATGAAATCATAAAATCAATCAAACAAACTCCTTACAAAGACCTGTGTGAATCAACAGTTTTACAGGAGTGCTAAATGGATGTGTCTTGTGATAAAGACTCAATGACTTGCCGAGGTATATAATTGGATTCATTTTACGTGGACAGTGAACAACTAGGATTCTGCTTGTTCAATTATTATTATTCCTTTGTGTTCCCAGGGGAAAATAAGGCTTCAACGGCAAGTTTTTCATCATCTTCCCTCAGAGTTGTCCAAAATCTGTCATCTGCTTCTCACACGATGGACAGGATACCTTCAAAGCGCTGGCGTACTCGTTGTTTTCCATTGAATTCCAGGTTTATCTTTGGATGTGGTGTTACTCACCACTCTCTCTAGTGTGTGCTTGGTCGATATATGTTTCAGTCGACACTAAATGTGAAGTTCTATAGCACGATATTTGTTTTGACCATACATTATCATCACAGACTCCATTTGAATGCCTATAAAAGGGAAGATGACACTGTCAGACACGAATAACATTTCTCACGTATATCCATTCCAGGCAACCGAAGCATCTACCATTTATACAGCAAAAAGAGGTATTTTATGCAGCCTATTCTACCACTACGATGCCATTGGAGACAATTTTATTTGTCATTATTCAGTAACGAATATTACCCAAATTTGTTCCAAGCGACTCAATCTGCAATATCCTTCCAATTCCTAACTATCAGTTAAGACGAAATAACAATCATTCCCTTGATTAATGAGTGTTAACCTTTTTCGATTATCCAAGCTATTTCGTCATTACTTACACATTGACGATACGTATTTACCTTCATATTAACAGAAGATAAATCTTGATATTTTTCCGGAAATAATACTGGGTACAAACAATATTCATAAGTGATAGTAGGTCATTTTTTAAATTTTTAAAAATTTTATTATAGCTTGATTCCACATATTATTTTGGTATAAGTTTGAAATTTCTCAGCATGTGATAACGGCGCCCAAATTTAGCAGGCCGACCATAGATATGAGGTGTGCGTCAGCGGGGCATCGAGCCTCGGACCATGTGCATGATCGGCGAGAGTCCAACCACTGTGCCACCGACGCACAAGTGTATTTATCAATCGCGTACAGTTTTCCAAATACAGGGGACACTGATTCGATTTATGTATGCTCTTTTGTGAATTATGGTCATTTTTAACTGGTGATTGGCTATAGGATTGGCATAGAAGTGTTCTGAATAGAAGTGAAGCCAGTTAATGTCAAACAAGTCGGTTGTGAGGATGAATGCTGACAAATATCATTGACTGGTTGTGAAGGTAGATCACAAACTGATAGAAGTCGGAAATTCTAAACCATCTGAATGTATCTCAGTAACTGTAGGACACGTATTTACCCTGTGGGATCGTCCATTCGGATTCCATCTCCAGTGAGGTGGTACGTGAGAACTATCTAGCGTTGCTTAGTGGAGTGAAACAGATTTAGACCTGAGGAGTCCTGTGAATCTTGTCAGCTGATTAGCCCTCAAATGACTAGTGTATCTCACCATTTATTTTGAAACAATCTGCTAAGTTCCAATGCACTTTCATTAAACTAAGTTGTGGATATGTAGCCTATAGAACTTAAGCTTCGATTCTCCACCTAAAGAATAAAGATTTCCGTTTCTTGTCGTTCAAAGCGTTTCAGACCAACCAGCTCACTAGTATCATCGGTGTTCACATGGTAAGTGTGACCCTTCTATTCCTGGTAATCAAGTTCAAAATATAAGCTGATAAGTCAATTCAGTGATGAATTTCAGTGTAAATCTAATATATCTAAATCGCATTTCACTTTTTCAGACTAAACAAGGAATATTATGGATTTAATTTTATATCATGGATAGATTGAAGTTCTTCTGAGGATTATTTGGAGTTGCTTGAGAAATATTCAGTGATACCCTCTTCTCTATCTCTCATTGGACTATTTATTTCGTGAAAACACGTGTGTTGATCACATAGGCTCTGTCTTTATGTTTATTTGGTTTCTGTGCTGAGTGGTTCAACACTGGAACTGAAATTATCTCTTCACACACCATCTTCAGTGTTAATTTCGTTATGAAGTGAGCTTCTGGAATTCACCATGGATGTAGAACTCAGATTATCCTGATGGCCTCAACTCTGAACATTTGCCCACTGAGATTTTCTTATCATTTTATTCATCTGAGTTGAAATTATTCACCATGAATTTATCCTCAGTTTTGTTCTGTGTATCGGTAGTCAATCATTCTCTGTCCTACCATCCACTTCACTAGCCTCAAAATAGCTCGCAAAGTCTCAAGGGCTGATCTACCTATTTCGAAGCGAAGTTCATATTATCATCAGTTATCTATCTGCGGGAGTATTTTTATTTCATGTGGTAAATCTTGCTTATGGGTAATTTTAATGGCGATACAACATGATTGAATTGATTAATTAATATTGGCCACTGTATAATTGGAGAAGACTTCAATTATTTCTGCACACGTGAGTAAAATATTCGGCATTTTTCACCTTTCTCATCAGAATTGTATAGATGTGAAATGCACCATTACCGAAAGATAATATGCATTGAATTCACTTCTCCATTATGACTACTTCAGCTGTGAAGATTCAGTACGGATGAATTGAATACATGAGATTCATATGAATATGTTCTATCAACAAATGATATTTGCATCACATGATGCTGGCGAATTCGTTGTGCTTCAACAAAACTAATCAAGACATACGGCTAACTTAGAATTGGTAACGCATGATTCAGACTCTATAATATTTTTATGTTCTGGTAATGCACTCCAAAGTTTTCATTTACAAATATTTAACTGCTTGAATTTCATAACAAATGTGCCACAGTTAAAGAATCTTTGAAAACCGTGAGGGTGACCTCAGCAGGAACCGAATTCAACACACACACGTCACCACGGAATCTGGTATATCGGTCAACCGATGAGTCATCCAACTCCATCATACTTGTGCAGTGGTAAGGCTGATTACTACTTGACCAGATGTTGTTAGATTCGATATGTAGTGAGAGTCGCAGATAAGCACTACTGAGAAATTCCAAAGTGAGATAAAACCAATACCTAGAGCCTTCAAGTTTTCGATTATTCGTCAGCTGATGGTGATGGTTAGTCATCAAATCTACATTGAAATCAATCCACATCCATACACACCCGCTAGAGATGTGAACACAGCATTAAGATTTAGTTCAATATTCTTATATTCGTATGGTCATTCACATTGATTTATTTGTCATTTTGCGGTGGAAGATGTAAACATCAACTGAATATCTGGATTAAATGACACTCTGACAATTATACAAGCGATACGAATCAACGTGATTATTATTAACACTCTCACCTCCCATTCGTCATGAAAGTTCAGATAGCCTCGTTTGAACTTCATCCGTCCCACAGGAGCTACCATCATTCATGAACGTCAGGTTAAGTAAAATACTACCTTAGACTATAACTCGTGGATATGTATTCTTGTCATTCCCTTGGCTCCCGAGTGGAGCATAAGTCTTCAGCAACACATATCCAGTTTGTTCTATTTTCTGCCATCACCTTTAGTTGGGTCCGCGTCTGCCCAAACTCTCTCATCTCTTCCTCACACGATTTCCTCCATGTCACCTCAGGACTGACGAACTACTCATCGCTTCCCACAGGGATTCCATTCGAGGGCCTGGCGCGCGATGTCATTCAACAGACTCCTCAGTGTGTGCCCGATTCATCTCCATTTTCTCCCACATAGTTGTTGAGCGATCGGCTGATGGTTGGTTTGTTCCACTGCAGAGTTTCTAGTTACCTACTCTTTCTGGCCGGCCATCTGATTCTCAGTATACAGCCAACGCAGACAGTTGTTAATAAAAGTCTGCAACCTGTTGGAAATCCTTTTCGTCACACGCAGTTTAAGATCCTGACCCTTATAGATGGGCCGACTTGATATTATTGTTGAAAATTCCAATATTTTTCTTTATTTCGCAGAGAGCAGAAGATTTCCAAACTGGTTTCAGGTTGATGAAGGCCGATCTTGCCTCTATGATTCTCACTTTGACATCTTCCTACGCTCCGCTGGCTGTGGTTGAAACGATGCTTTCTGGATAAGTGAAAGAATCAGCATCTATCAAATCTATTCCCTTGATGGCGTTCCATGCTGGTTGTTGTTGTTGTTATCTTCATCATCTCCACCTTCTCTATGTTCATCTGTAGTCCTATTTGCGCTGCCTAAATCTTCAGCCAGTTTGTTGGTTTTCGCCTGCAAGTCTTCGACTTTGTGTGACATTAGACATTTATCATCTGAGAAATCTAGATCTTCTGGAGTCTTCTTATCGGTGGTCCAGCGTATTTTTATCTCCTTGCTCCTCATAATCTGACGCATAATCCAGTCCACCACAATTAGGAATATCATTGGTGATAACAGCAGCCAGCTTGTCTTACTCCTGTAAGCACTTCAAACGCCGAGCTGCGTTTTCCGTCGTGGATCACCTGACATGTGACATCGCTATATAGATAGCTCTTGAATGAGGTTGGTAAATATTTAGGCACTTCACGCCAAAGTGTTGAAGTAGTTTCCAGATTTATTCTCGGTCAACAATGTCTGTCGAAAGCCCTCTAAAAGTCAACGAAGTTGAGGTAGAGGTTAGACTGCCATTCTATGCTTTGTTCTGTGATGGCGATGCGCATATTTACGATTTGGTCAGCACGTGATTTGCCTTTCCTGAATCCAGCTTGTTCCGGGCGGAGATCTGCATCCAGTGCATTCTTTATTCTCTGCAGGTTGACGCGACGTAATATTTTACTTGCTGTGAGTGAACCACAGCATTATTCCACGTCAGTCCTTGCAGAAGGAGGCCTAAGACGCCCTTCTTTGGCAGATTGACGAGGTAACTAGCGTTACTTCAAATCTTTTGTAGTAATGGTGTGAGTACATCTGCGACAGACTCTGCGTCCGTTTCCATTGCTTTTGAGGAAATTCCGTCTGGTCTTGCTGCATTTCTGAACTTCAGTAGCTTAATCGCATTTTGGGTTTCTTCCTTTTTTGGACGAGTAGTGTCCTCTGGCAGTTCCGCGCGTGCTATTGGTGGTACTTCTTGTCAAACCGTGGATATGTGCTGTTCGCTTAATTTAGAGTTAAACAAATGATTCTACTTGTGACAAATTTAACGTTCTCCAAATGAGTTTTAGAAGAAACTAAGATCCTGACTTTTTAGCTTAGAACCAATCAGACTAACTTTATTATTATCATATCTCCCAGTCACAAATTTATACGCACTGGAACGGAATAATGTATTGGGAAATACTCCTTGAACAATCTATTTATAATATTGGTGCCCATTTGAATATCTCAGCTGATTGTGTAATTATTGTTCCTCTTCTCTCTAGCTGGTGTATTATAATTCCAGCATACAAATATCTTCATTCTCCGTGAAAATGAAATAAATAATCCCAACACTTCGTTCTACAAACTGGTTGCAACTTGTGGGAAAATATTCGAAACTAATATAACAAAGTTATGCATGTGGAAGTGCGTCGGTGGCATAGTAGTTAGGACGCTGTCCGACCATGCATATGGTCCAGGGTTCGATCCCCGGCCGACGCACTCCCTTACCTCGCTAAGCCAGAATTAACGCTGGTGAAGAGGAAAAGTTGGGCATGAGGCTAGCAACCCCATCCTGTAACGCTGCTACAGAAACTTCAAGACTCTAACTTGAATCCCTATGTTCCACTGGGAATGTGAAGGAATAAAAAAATGCATGTGAAAGGATATGTGTTGTTTTCAAAACACTTGTCTAGCCATATCCAAAATAACTATCCAAAGCGTTTTTCACATCTATCTTTGTCTAATATACCAAAAACAGTCTTGAAGCACAAATGATGAGGCTAATACACCAAACAATCAGGATAACCAGTTGTTTTCATAAACCACAAGTATGTAAAAGATACGAGCAAACAAATTCTCTCTTGAAATTTATTTAAATAATGGGACTTATGAGGAATATTACTGACTGCACAAGAATATGAGTGGTAAATGAGATCTAAAATTATAATACAATTAATGTGCTCACCACTGTTATTCACAAACAAATTACCAAATAAATATGTGTAAGAGATGTGCTTCTCCATGAATTTTGAGAAGTGAGATGGTTGGAGGCAGCCAGTGAGAATGCCAACACCTGATTCCTTGTTTTGTATCCAATCTCCAGAAAAAATTATAGATTGAAGACATTTACTTTGAAGGCTGCTTGAGAGACTGACAATTAACTCGTGAACATCACAATGATCTTGGTGATTACCACCAATTTCAGTGTGAATATAATTACCTAGTCAATTCACCTTCAACAAACATTTTACCTAAACTTTGGTAGTACTTTGAATCGTTAATTAATTTTGACTGTTTCCTTCGTCTATTATCGTTTGTTAATTGTCCGTTGCTGTCATTTAGTGATATATTTTTGCATTGTGAGAATGAAAACTTCTACAGGCGGTTGTAATCTGAAATCATCATCACAAAATTAAATTCACCACAATTATAAATATGGGAATATTATTTTGTTCCAAAGAACTAAGATATTGTGGATTTTATGTATGAAATTCATATATGAATATATAAACATATATATATATATTTGATCATAAAACTGGAAATGTTTGATGCTGAAATAAAACCAGAATCGCCGTAGTGCTGGAATCAGTCGATACCGTAATTGCAGTTCTGGAGATATTGACCTGAACTGTGTGTCTAAAATACCAACTAATTCACCAGCCATCCAGATGTTGTCATTGTCTATCTGTTTATGTATCTATCCATGTGTGGGACAAACAACCAACCTGAATTCTTAAACAACTCTGCCATCATTGCTGTACAATGAGCACACATTGTAATATTCGAATGTCAACCGAATATTCAAGTTTGTCTTTTCTGAATAATGCCGAAGTGCATCCCTGAATATGTGACCGACAGATAAATAGTTGGAAGTAATCCTTAGTTTTCAATGTTGTAAGAAATGAGTAAAGCACATATTGACCTGAAAGCGTGTGTGTACATCCGTATTTGCAACACATAGCTAACCTGATCAGTAATCTCATTTCAGTGATAAACTGAGATCAGAAATTGCCTCTTATATTTCGTGAATACTTCGTAAGTTAACTGTTTCGTCAATCAGTAGAAATCTATGAACACGTAATTCATGATATCACATTGAACATTGTTAATTTTTACATCATAATGTGCAGAGATTTGAAAGGCAGTACACAGTCTCCATAGTTCCAGTAGGTGTGCCAATAGGAGGAACATAACAACTACAATGATCAGCTTATAGAACAGCCAAAGTAAACTGTTCTGAGCAAAATGAATAGTGCCTGACGCTTAATACCTATGGCGAATTTATCAATGGACGTTGGTCAATATTTCGCTCATAAAATCTGGGAGTCTTGACTTTTATTGTTGGTCAGATGGGTTCGATAAATGCATCGTAGCGTCTCTTCATCAGGCTTGACATATTCTGAACTTGATGATTTATGGAATATTAATAGTTATCATGATTATACACCTTTTTATTTCATACTAATATTCATGCAACAAATGGGGTTTAAATATGGCGTGCAACTATTTAGCTACTGTTAAAGAATGAGTCGTTATAAATGTTTTGTGACAACCAATTCCCAAACACCACTGCCTCTGTGACTATTTTATGAGTAAGGTGGGTACTACTGGCAAGAACATGTAAGTAGTATGTAGTGTGTGATGTATTCGGTGAATAAAGGAGGCGGTGATGCGGAGAAATGAAAGACCTTGTGAAACAACAGAAAATCTGAAAACATTCCAATGGACGCAAAATATGTGGAACATAATGAAATAGAGATTTTCACATGATGTATATGCATTCTCCCATATCTGTACATCAGTTTGCCAACACACAACTCCAACATCGAAAACTATCGTATTTCACTGTTGCATGACTATCCTGCCCAGATGTTTACTTCATCCTTATTTCATTCATTTTTCAATAATACACAATTCTTATAAATCATGAGTGATGTGATAATTTTCCGTTGCTTTCCTAAATTTATTATCCAAACTGCACTCAAATGGAGTATGACTCCATTTCAACTCCCCCTTACCAACCTCCCTAGCACAGCATCTTAGTAGCAACCGTTCAGTTCAGTCGGAAAAGATAACAAAATATTTTTGATGAACTTGTGTATAAAGTATTAGGTTTGTATTATTTTCTTGAAGGCTTTAAACCGTAAGCCTGGGACCTGGAATTCGAGCTCATTCAAATCTTCACAAAGTTAAACCCAGTTCGTAAAACTAAACAAAATAACAAGAATACACCTAACAGGATTAAATGAGCTCATCACTATTATTTCGTCGTTGCAACCAGAACAATACGCAATTAGCAGATGCAGAAACGTTTTGAGCATACTATTCTTCGGTTCACAAGAAGTAATTGATAGGAACTATAGGCAACGCAGGTCTAGGATAGCGTAAACTGTTAAACTGTTAGGAGTGGAAAGCGTGCACAGTGATAACGAGCCACCTACAACTGTGGACTCACTTCAAACTTGACTGATAAAATTCAGCTTACAGCAACACAAATGACTAGAAATTTGGTATTAGTTACTACCTAATATCCAAATGACGTATATTACATTCATTCATCAACACAATGAACGTCAGTTTTCTCATTCTTGCTTTGTCACATAATGGTAATCTGTCGAAAATAAAGTGAATGATTGGTTAGTGGCTTTCTATAATTGTCTCATACTCTGTACCTCTTCTACTTGCAAAACATACACTATGGTTACGTAGAATATATTTGTTTAGTGTAAATTGTCATCATGTAGGTGAGGTAGATAACACTTACCACTTGATTAGTTCCCATCGGATCAGAGGAATCTTGTGCATCCTAACTTTTCCAGTACATTGCACAAAAAATTGTGTGGGTGATCTTGGAAATTGAATCCTATATTCCTTCGTGGTTGAACTGAAATATTACAATATTGATACTTCATAACCTCGTTTGCTTCAACCAAAATAAGACAGGCGATAATATCACATACATTTCGTGCGGCATCAATTGTGTTTCACTACAGAGTAAATTAGAACATCACAATTAATGATAATTAAAATATTATCAGAACGAAAATCTTTTGCTACTTCGCTCATTTACCATGAACACGTGCTAAACAGTCATGTTGTGGTGAGAGATGGTTGCTAGCCAAATTGGTTGACAGTAATTGAGGTCAATGTTAGTCATGTGAAAACAAGGTCAAGATGGACAGGCGGATACAGTTAAAATATAAATGAACTGACACAGCCACAAGAGATGCAAGGTTAACTTTGTGTGAGAAACAACCAATCAACAGACTGTATTTTCTACTAACATAAACCTACAATAATGTACATCAAAATCTATAAATATGTGTTGATTTTCCGTAATAAACGTTCTGTTGCCTGGCTCTTGTCTTCTGTTGCTACAATGTTAACAAGGTTAGCAGTAACTGATTTGAATCTGAAGGAATTCTTCTAATAAACCAGACATCAACGTAGAATGAGACGAATACACTGGAGGAAATCGATGTTTACTTCATGTATAGTGATCAAACATTGAAGTGATAACAGACACCAGGCCCTCAAATGGAATCCAAAAGAAAAAAGCGATGAGTTTTGTTTCTCAAGTTGACGTGGAGATCAAGTGAATAGGAAATAAAAGCTTGCGGGTAGTCGTGAGGACAGTTGAATATGATGATCGGAGAGTAGCAGGGAATGTAATCACACCTGCATTTCAAATTCTCATTAGCTGTCTTCAGAGAAGTAAACACTAATCACAGTAGAACGAATTAGATAATCAAGAGGAAGAACAAGTTAGTGCTTTTATAATTATCTTATTTTGGCGAAACATTTGGATGTTTTTGTTTTAGTGTAGAGAAATAAGTGGTGACGTCATTAGATAAAGTCAGTGACATACGAAAAGATTCCCACGTTGATCAGGATTCTGAAAATGGCAGAAAGTGTTGGCAGATATGCATGCGGAGGTGACCACTTTCCATTCATGCTTCCAACATGGACGAAAATGCAAAATTTACAAAAATTTCTCCGCAACTTTCATTGCACTGTGATGGACAATGAAATCAAGGAATTAGTATGCTCCTGCAGCAAATGACTGGCCAAACGAATACTTCAGCGGTAGTATTTTTCACCGCGTCTATGCGTTTACTATGGTAGGTCAGTTTCTCTGAGTTTGCAGATATTCTCTAATGAAGAGGAGTAATATATGTGTTACCAAGAGGCAGGACATTTAGTCAACTGGCTTCAGTCACCTAACTCATTGTTATCTTGAAGTCGTCTTGATGAGATGAAATTCATCTCTATTAATAAATAAATTTTTTCTACCCTGAAGAGATGGATAATCACGTTCAAACTAGAATAGCATAAAATGATGTTTTTAATTCTGTTTAGGAATTACGAAGGAAGTTTTCACTGACTGTTCGTGAAAGTAGTTCCACCTTGCTATTGTACTCCGAATAATTGCAAAGCAAATCAAAGACGTGATGTGTGACATAAGGCACTTGGAACAGTCTGCTGAAGACTTTCATCAACACCCGCCGCTTTTGCTGGCTCGTTATTGAAATTCACATGGACTGAAAGGTCGCGTGGCTACTTCTTCATTTTGTTGGTATACTTTTCCTTCAAGTGTAAAATATCTTGTTGTTATAAGGAATTCACTGATTTCTATCATCTCTTCTACTGATAATTGTGTCCTGTCTCTTAGGTCATCATATTCGTTTAGTCTCGCTTCCAGTGCATCCATGGCCACGTGAACGGGTATTTTGGTATAAAGAGTATGTTAATTCCTTTTTAGCTATTCTCTGTTATTCTTTTATGTTTTCTAAAGTATGTTTTACGAGTTCGACTTGATGCTACTTAGCATTAGTAAGTAGTATGAGTATGTTTTACATCTTAAAACAGACGTTCTTTGTTAATGAGGTTTAACTCACTGAATGTGTTTACGCTCTATTTGATGTATTGTAATTATTTTCTTTTAGTCGAACATTATTTGCTGTATATGCTTTATTCGAGTACCCATTACTGTTGAACATTGTTTATCCGTATACCTTTATTCTGTGTCTGGAATTCGAGCGCTGTTTGAATAAAACTAGAATCGCCTTCGACGCAGCCCTGTTATTTTCACTTACTGACGTACAGTGACTGCACTTTTTGATGGCATTCCACCACAGACACCTCACAGTTGAGGTTTGTGTATTATATTTCATATTTTATGTTTAATATAGTATCATATTTTAGACTAACCCTGTGTTTTCCGAATTTACGCATCACTCAGCGTGCTGTTTTAACAAACAGAGCAGGTAAAACACCAAATAGTTTCAGCTGAGACGCCAAGATCAATAAATCAGAGATGCACGTTTGTGAGTAAAACTCATTGACTCGTATTTCACATGGTGAATAATATCATTAAGACAAATAAATTATTGGTTGAAATTATATTATGTTGAACAGTATTGTATGAAAGTAAACTCCAAAAAACATTTAATTATTCACTGGATAATTTAAGCATGCAGTGACAATGACAGTTAGTAATTAGTTCAAAACAGAAAGTCATGACGTAGCACGATGTTAGGTGAACAACTGTTACTCAGAACGAAAGTACAAATTCAATGTCGCAATTACATAAAAATATGTCAATTTGGATTAATTTTCAGTTCAGTAGGCGAAATAATTAATGAAGGTGGTTGAAGTTTCAGACCACTTCTCTTCAAAAATCTAAAAAAAACAACAGAATATTTTGAAAGCTTCAGAGAAGGATTTAGTACAGGCTGTTGCTACAAAAGAAATACACAAATGAATATCACAATTTGCATGCTGAATAAAACTTGCTCTAAGTTTCATTTTTTGGCCGGTAGCAATGTGGTAAGACAGCTCAATTGGTTCATCCATCAAGTGTTACTTTCCTCTTTATTTCGCCTAATCGCCACTTAACAATTTTAGTTTTCCCTTTATTTCTAATTTGTATGGTTAGCAGGCATAGCTCAACTGCTCAATTCATTCCTTTGGAGTGTACGCATGAAGCACAATAGATGATGAACTGATTAATGGGTATACATATACAAGCGTTTTGGTCAACCGCAGTATCCGTTGTCGATTCATAATTCAATGTGACATATTCAAATTAGATATTAAATCTAGTATACTTGGCACTGGGATTAATTTCAGAACTTGGAAATACCTTCAGAAAAGAAGAAGTGAATCAGTGATCATATCAGCACACAATGCATTTTCGTATTTCATCTGAATTGAAAGTCTTACTAAAAGCATTAGTAACGACAAAATTTCTTTTTATTCTACTTTTGTCTGTAAATTTGAAATAGATTTGTCTAACATCATGTTTCAGATGGAAGGAGTAAATGAACTACTGGTCAGTCTTATACATGTCTCACATTATTACTATTAAGGCTGAATAATTCCTTGTCACACGAATTTATTCCCATCCTCAGATAAATGCTCAAAATAGTCCGATAACTCCTTGACATTAAATTATAATACTTCATATTAAAAACCTTATTTGTGAACATTGCAGCTAAGCTTATTGTATTTATAATCCACCTACCATATTAAAACCTTTAATCATCGCGGCATGTTATATCTGAAAATGAGGAAACGATTACTGTTTAGAGTACAATCCTATAAAAGAAAATTTGACGAGTCTCGTACATGTACAACAGCACTTGGTAAAGATCTTCCTAGTACTCAATAAAAACTCACAAGAATTCAGTCATATAAGTTCTGGTTTTTCCATTTTTTACTTTTCATAATAGTGTGATACTAGTGATATACCGCAGTAACCATCAGTTGTTTTTTATACAAATATATATATATATGTATAATCACATATAATTTGCCTTCAGGGAATGAGTTCGATATGAGCATTTTGACTCGTTTGATAGCGAAATAACCACTTCTTTTTCGTGTAAGAAATAATTTGAAGGTTTGCCAGTTTGGTAATTTCGCTTTGCAAAAGTCAGTTTTATGAGACCATTTCAGTCTAATCGCTATATTTACAAAAATATGGTGAGTATTCTCTCACTACTAGATACCTATTGTTGTTTCTCTATTTCGTGTTTCTGCACAACTGTTTCTCGACTTTCATTAAAGTCTGAGATGGACGCATTACTAATCTCCCAATTTACTTAATTGTTTTGACGTAATAATTTTGTTTTAAATTGCCGTATCATTCCATTCTTACTCTCTTCTCTCGACCATCTCATCATATTGTACATCAATCAACTCTGGTTGTTGGGTCGTTAACTGTTTCGTATCCATGCCTCTTATTCTGCTGTTATACATATTGAGTTGAAATAGTTTCTCATTTATGCCATCTATTTCCTTGTATTTATATAACTGATCATATCCTGCAAATATTTGAATTATTCTTGCTTTGTTCGAATTCGAATAAGCAGTATAGAATTGCTCATACTCATACATCATGGATAAGATGCAAGATTCAGAATTTTCGCTCATGGCTTATTATTCATGACAAATTATCTAAGCTTATTCATATCTGTGTTTTTAATTGTGTACGTGAGCTTTTTGGCTTCACTGACATTGTCTAGCGTTTCCATATCTATTGTGGTACGTAGAATTGTAAACTTCAGGTCATAGCTTACTGGTATTATTCTTCAGATTTTGAAGAGAATTCCTCTGCTTTCACCGAATTAGCGCTATGTTTCCTACTGCTTATAAATTATATGTACCATATGTATTCCAACTTCATCAGTACCAGAGTAGAGAGACTGAGGAGACTGAAAGGATTGTATATTTGTGGAAACGTATGGTACATAGCTAAATTTGGAATACCATATTCTAAACCGGCCATTTGCACATCTTTACCGCATCCTTGACGAATTGGTCGAATACCGTCTCATTCGATGGCTTTTTGGATTCTGCATCATATGGCAACATTCTTCTCATGGTTCTCCTCTTTGATTGCTCTTTTCGATGTGCCAAACATGTTGTTACTTCGTTCCTGATATACTACTTATATTGGATTATAAGTAGCACTCACCACACCCGCCCCCTCATTATGAAGTCTCTCCTGTAACCGCCTTGATCGCCGCACAGACGTTTCTTCCTGCTGCTCTTCTGGTACCTCATCTTGACATTCTTCTCTCCATCTTTGTAGCAGACTGGCGTTTACTCTTTTCTCTTTATCTCCTCTCTTTATTGTGTACACTGGACCGCGTCTCGATGTGACCACATATGGTCCCTCCCACTTCGGCAGAAGCTTTCCTGATCCTGGTCCACTTCCGGTAGTATACTTTCGTTCTCTACATTTCACCCGGTCACCTACTTCAAACAGCTTCCAAGCTTTGATTTGTTTCTTGCCATAATTTTCGATGTCTTTCTTGCGCTTCTCTTGTATATTCTGAATAGCTTGTTTCCGCTCATTTGTCCATCTCTTACTGTTCCATTTTTGTTGTTGTGGCCAAGTCTTAGGGTGCACCGGTAAGCGTGGTTTTCTCCCATACATCAGCTGGAAAGGTGACTTTTTTGTTGTCCCTTGTACTGTGGCACGATGTGCTAGTAATACCAACGGTAAGTCAGTTTCCCAGTTGCCTCTTTTCGCAGCTAGCCACTCCTTGAGTGTACGATTGTTCCTTTCGGTTAAGCCGTTTGTCTGCGGATGATACGGAGTCGCTCTAATCCTCTTAATACCCAGTGCCTCCAGACGAGTCTTGAACTCCTCACTTTCAAAACAGGGGCCTTGATCTGTCAATATCATTTTCGGTACACCATGATCCGCCACAATATGTCGAATGACGGCCTCGGTCACGGTCTTGGCGCGCTGATCTGGAATCGCTACAGCATTTACCCACCGCGTGGCGTGTTCCGTCATCATTAAAATGTATTGATTTCCACTTGCTGTCTGAGGGAAAGGACCCATTATGTCCACGGACCATAAGTCACCAACCGCCGTTACGGGTATCGTTTGTAGCTGTGGTCGAATGTACCGATCACCCTTCATCAATTGACACTGTGGGCAAGCGAGTACGTAGTTTGCAATATCGCCTCTCATGTTTGGCCAGTATGCACTTTGGCTCACTAAGTCGTATGTTCGTGTAACTCCTGTATGGGCTAGTTGGTGGCATTCTTGAATGACCCCACGACGAAGGCTTTTTGGTATCACTGTAACCCAGCTACCATCACTGTCTTTCCAAGTTAGGACGCCGGCAGCGTTTAGTTTGAGTCTATGTTTTTGCTGCAGTAGCATCTTTAACTCTTTATTCTCTGCTGCCATTTCAATTTCTTTCCCTTCACGTATCATCTGAATGACTGTCTTAAGAGTAGCATCCGACTTCTGGTGGCGAACAAGTTGTAAGGGATCTTGCTCCAAAGCGTTTACTGCATACGCTATCTCTGGTAGTTCAGTCTCATTATCTGATCTCGACAAATAGTCAGCTATTACATTTTCTTTTCCTGGAATATGTCCAATCGTGAAGTCATACTCTTGTAGGCGTAACATCCATCGTGATAACTTCCCTCGTGGATCCCGTGATGTTTTCAACCACTGAAGAGGTTTGTGGCCGGTCGCGATGTGGAATCGGCGGCTGATCAGATATGGTCTCCATTTTTCTAGTGCCCATACAATAGCTAAACACTCCTTTTCCACCGTAGAATACTTCTGTTCTGCAAGTGTCAACACACGGCTAGCGCATTCAACAACCCCATCTGTTTGTCTTAAAACAGCACCTATACCATAATCACTGGCGTCTGTCGAAACTGTGAACTGCTTCCCCGGCCCTGGCAGTTTCAACGTCATCTGTTGACCATCTAACAGCTCTTTAATTCGCTCAAACGTTTGCTGTGCCTCTTCCGTCCACATGAATTTCGCGTCACTCAGCAACGTATATAGCGGTTTTGCTATCTCATTGAAATTTTTGACAAATCGGCTGTAGAATGCCGCTTTTCCCAAAAACTGTCTCAGCTTTCGCTTTGAATTTGGCACTTCGCTGGTTTTGACCGTCAGGATTTTCTCCGGCAATGGCCGTATTTCGCCATTTCCCACTTTGTAACCCAGGAGGACAACCGTGTTTTTAGCTATTTGGGACTTGTTCTTATTAATACGCAGTCCAAAGTCATCGATTCTCTTTAAGATAGCTTCGATGTGGTCTATATGGTCGCTTTCTGTCTCACTATACACCACCAAGTCATCTCCATATACTTCTACGTTCTTCAGACCCTTCAGTAATAAGGTCATTAATCTTCTGAATGTAAATGGGGCACCTACCAATCCAAATGGCATTCGTTTAAACTGGTATTGTTTCTGCCCAACTGTGAAAGCTGTTTTACTTCGATCACTTTCTGCTATTGGGATCTGCCAGTAACCCGATCGTAGGTTGAACACGGTGAATAACTTGGCTTTATGAAGGCGATCAAGAGTTTCTGTTACGGTAGGCATTGCACACTGTTTTACTTCGGTGAGGCTATTCAGCTGTCTGAAGTCGACACAAAATCTATATTTCCCGTTAGCTTTCTTCACCAAAAGGATTGGCGAACTGTACGGACTGTCGGCTTCTTCGATTATTCCGTCGTTTAACATTTCTCTGACTTGTCGGTTAAGTTCTTCTTCAAGGTGAACCGGAACTCGTCGCGATGAGAAGACTGTCTTCCCCGTATCCTTCAGTGAGATGTTATGCTTTACCTTATCACAATAACCGTATGGGTCTCCATCACTAGTGAATAAACCGGCATATTTACTCATCAACGTGGTTAGACGTGGTGCCTCTTGCGGAACAATGGTTGTGGTTTCCACCTCAGCGACTTCACTATTCTCATGTATCGCGAATTGCCCGTGTTTTGTGACCACTTTTCTATTTTTCATATCGATTACAGCTCCTACTTCTCCGAGAAAGTCTGCTCCCACAATCGTTCGTCTTATATCAGAAGTTACAATAAACGGATATCGTATTTTTCCTGCTCCAATCTCTACAACGCAGTCTGAAACGCCAAGAATGTGCAACGGATGTCCTCCTACCGTCTGAACTGCTAATGTGCACGGCCTTATTTCCTTACACTGTTCTCTACCTATCAACGAAACTGCCGCCCCTGTGTCGACCAAACAAACTATTTCTTTTTCGTTCACTCGTAATCTCCCGTACACTGAACCTCTTTCGACTAACCCGACCACCTCTAAACGCGAGCGAGAAAAAGAAGGAAGACTGTATCGTTTAAGGTTTTTCTGCCTTCTTTTCGGGCAGTTTCTCTGCCAGTGACCGGTTCCTCCGCAAGCAAAGCATCTGTTGTTTTTTTTCTTTATCTGCATAGCTGCCACCTGTTGTTTCAACTCTTCAATCTGGTCTTGAATCTTCTTGGAATCTCGGCCCTCCGACATCACTGGAGCAACATGCGAGGTCATTATCTGCCTTGTCACCTTGGCCATTTCATAGACATCCATTGGCTGAGCTGCGTTAACTAGCTGCAACTGATGCGCGATATCTGTCGGGACGCATTCGAGGAACTGAGATGCAAGCAACTGCTCCCGTGAATCTTCGTCTAGGGTGGGTAACGCGCGTCGCAGGTGATTCGTCAGCGTTACTGCGAGAACCAACGGATCCCCATCCTGGCCAAGTCTCAGCGTCCGGAACTTCTGCAGCGCCTCTTGTCTGTCCGCAGGGCTGTCGAACTCGCACACGAGCCTCTCGACGACCTTGTCCCACGCCGTCTCACCTTCCAGCTCCCGAGCGTTGTCGTACGCAGCCTTCGCACGGCCCCTCAGCAGCGTTCCCAAGACAACCAGCTTCGCCTTCTGCTCCTGCACTCCAACCAGCTCCGCGACATCTTCGAAAGTCCCCGAGGAACGTCCGCACATCTCCATCCTCGAACACCTGCGGCCACGGCAGCTTCATCTCCGGCAGAGGCAGCGACACCAAATGTAAAGAAGACAAGACTGAGGAGACTGAAAGGATTGTATATTTGTGGAAACGTATGGTACATAGCTAAATTTGGAATACCATATTCTAAACCGGCCATTTGCACATCTTTACCGCATCCTTGACGAATTGGTCGAATACCGTCTCATTCGATGGCTTTTTGGATTCTGCATCATATGGCAACATTCTTCTCATGGTTCTCTTCTTTGATTGCTCTTTTCGATGTGCCAAACATGTTGTTACTTCGTTCCTGATATACTACTTATATTGGATTATAAGTAGCACTCACCACACCAGCATTTTCAGTTTGACTGGCTGCTAATTTTCCTCCAGTTTTAACATTCTGATTTTAGATTATTGACTATGAAGTCGAGTTCTTCCATTTTAATCCACTTGAGCTTACTTTTGTTCATTCTTACTTCTGATCATTCGTTTTGTTGTGTCAAATGTTGTTGACGAGTGGTTTTTTTCACTGTTTGCTTAACAATTCAATGTGAAATTACATACCACCATGGTGTGAAAGTTTTGCATACATATTGACAAGTAGGATGTACGTTTTGAAATGAATAGATGAAGAAGAAAAAACATATTTCTAGGTGGAACTTACGTTTCCCATTGGGGAGTTCAATTCTTCCTAAAATTCGAAAGGAATTTTGAATGATAAGGAAAGAGAATTTTTTATAGAATAACCCACGATCATTCAATGGTCTTCGTTCTCAAATGACGTATTGAGTGAAAACAATTTTAGAAACACACCTCAAGTGTCTCATCGCAAATCTACTTCTTATTCAATCTTTATCAAAATAAAAAAATGGCGTTTACTTAAAATACACAAAACAATGTGGTTAAAAAATGATGACGGAATCACGCTGAATTGTTAGCATGCGTTCGAAATTGTGTGTACAGAAAACAATATGCTTCAAACTTTTCCCAACTCCAGTCTGATTGATCTACTAAAATAAAGCAATGGCTATTTGTAAAATCAAGCCCTCATTGTCTGTGACTATGTAATTTATCATGCCACTTAACGTACCTTGGTAATCCCTTCCCCATTATACTATTACGATTTGTGCCAGTTACTGTCCGCTTTATTCTTATTTATTTGTTTACTTCATTTATTCTTTTATTTTCCCATTTCCATATAAATCGAATTTACAAACAGACGTGGGGTCAGAGATACCGCAATTTATTGCTCAATTTTTCATTCTTCAGGTGAGGTCCATCATTGAAAACTGCTACCCAAATTCACTAATCTTTTTAATCGTTTAAGATTCATTGTAACTAAAAAATAAGGTCAAGCACTTGTCCTATTGTCAACAAAAAAGTTATATGCATTAGCCTTCAGCCTTCCTCTTTCGATGTTCCACAGGGAATATTCAGGATTATTCTGTTGGGGTAAGTCGTCATTATTTGTTAATGTTAAACAGTTTTGACAGGGAATGCCGGTTCTGTCGATGTTTATTTTATTATCCGTTATATTGTTTATATTAATCTTAACAGATATGAAATTTAGAAGACATTCTTCGTTGTTGCAGTAGTGTCAACTTTGCTATTGTCGCGTTAACGGACGCTACACAGCGGAAATATCATAACGATTCAATAAATAATACATGCAGTATGAGAAAACATTATCTCTTTTGTCATTTTTTTACTTTTTCACTTTGAACGGACGGTATACTATGTTGAAATTGGCTTACTTATGTCAACACTCTTCTCAGGTGAACCTTCATTTTCAAGTAAAATACCACGTTTAACTTTCAATCATGAAATCCAATTGACAAATAATGTTCATCAGATTAATTTTCTATAGTTGGTTTGTAAAGATTACTTTTGTTTTTACGAAATGATGACTGATTGATATCAACTAGAGAAACATTGAAAACCAGGTAGTACTGTGGTGAGGGCTGGCTGCTAGCCAAATTGGTAGATAGTAATTTACGTCAATGTGTACGTCCCCAATATTGGTCGTGAGAAAAATAAGAACAGAGACTGACTCAACAACCAACCACAGTAGATTTTGCGTAGGCGGATACAATTTCAAGATAGATAATCTGAACTTCAAGAAACGGCCACAAAGAGATAAAATATTAACGTTCAGCGAGAAACCACATATCAGAAGACTGTGTTTGTTTCCTTAAAATAATCTATAATAATGTACATGAAAATCTATGAATATCTGTTGATTTCGTAAATAAACGATCTGTTGCCTGGCCCTTGTCTTCTGTTGTTACAGTACTACACAGCTGTTTCATCCTAGTTTGGGAATCATCGGCAGTACGCACCCAATGGGGTTCGAATCCGGGACCTTCCGGTCACAAGGCAAGCTGCTTTACCACTAGAACTCCAGTGAGGTCCATCCAGTCAAGTGTGAGGATGGATGTCCCACCGACGACATTCATTGAAGTCGCACTAAGTCACGAATTGGTAAAAGTTAGAATTCATGAGCTATTGAATCTGGTCACAGTGGCTGGATGGGATACGAGCTTGCCTTGTAACCGGAATTTCCTGGGTTCAAACACTAGTAGTGCGTACTGCCAATGATTCCCGTACTAGGATGAAACAGCTGTCCAGTACTTTTTGGTTTTCAATGGTTCTCTAACTGATAACAATCAGTGATCAACTCGTAAAAATGATGAACAATTATTCGCTATGACTGGAAACTGCATCCTTAAGTTTCAAACGCATTTATTCTCCTAATCATCCTCATACACCATTTTGATTACTTTATGTGTAAGGCAACTTCTGACTAGTCGCATACTTCAATAACTTCGAAAAGATTTATCAGTAGGGTTTACATCGTGTAATTCATCAGCTGCAAGTACTTCAAGTAGGCCTTCATATGGCTCAGAGCGTATGGATACACGTTTAGCTGTACACTGCAACCATGTAAGAGTATTGTTGGAAAATGAGTAACGCCAATGCAAGCAGCACTTATTTTCTGGATATCTTCATGATTCGAACTAGGCAAAAAGACATGAGACTATCAACAGATATGGAAGATATCAATTCCAAGAAATCAAGTCAACTGATAGTTTCGATAACGAAAATTTTTATTTCACTTCATCGCTCAGATTGTATTGTACAACAGCATTAACCACTAAAATTTCGACTACATCCGAGTCAGTGAATATGATTATATCATGAATATTTTGATCCCGATGTATGCCAGAAACATAAGTGTAGTGGCGGACATTTTGATTTACCGACTCAGCAATTTTGACAAATATAATTTTTTAGCTACTGAAAGGTTAAATCAAGTACAGTGTACTAAGTCAAATTACAAGTCATGAAGATGAACATATCATTTTACAGAGAACAAAGCAGGTCACAAGTGAACCCTCTTACATTATTCTTTTTTAGATTTTAGACAATTAAAGCTCTCGCCTAGTTGACGCACAGACGGAATACAATTAGGGATAATACAACTATGTCTGCGTGGAACAGTGTGCATTCGCATTATTATCTATTGTCATTCTGGCTTTCCCGTAATTCATTAAGATTGCGGATTTTTCAGCAATTACTTATGTCTGTCAGTTCCTGAAACTTTAACTTATTGAATGACTGTTGGTAGTATTTATAAAAATGGATGCCTACTAAGTCCTTGGTGATACTTATGGTCAACAGAAGGGCGGTTAATACATCATCACTAACTCACTTGTTCCACTCGTTGTTGGTTGACTAGCTAGATGGCAGATATAAAACATAATAATCGATTACAAATTCTCGTTCGCGAAACGACGTGACTACTTTAAAAAGAAAATATTTCTGCCTTCTTTGTTGCAGTCCTATCTTAATTTCAGCGTGTTTGCTTCATTTTCTACGCCATAACTGTGATTCATGGGACTAAGTGAAATTGGTTCCATCAGGTCTACTAACCCCACTGTTTTATAAATTTTATTTGAATCATATTGTTCCTTATTTTCATATGAATTCTATTGACAAGTAGATGTGGGCTAGGAATCTACGAAATGTATTTATTATTAATTCTCATTAAATCCAGGAAAAGTTCTCGGGAGAAAACTAGAAATTTCTGAAAGTCATATGAAAGTAAATTTGCAGAGCCCTCCTAGAATAGAGAGAAGATGCAAAACAGACAGTGGTCCTCTACAAACATGTGAAGCTAGTAGGGGAAATAAACATGATGACACAGAAGATGAACCAATGCAAAGATGAATAACAGAAGGAGGACCTGGACTTAATGTAAAACCCACTGAACAAAGCAGTGAATAAGGGTGCCAGGAGAAGCGACAATTAATTCTACGACATACTGGAAAATGGGGCAGAACAGGCTGCAAGTTAGAGGAAAATCAGAACATTATATCATACAATGAAGTACTAATATAGGAAGAAATCAACACATCCCATCTAGATTTACACCAAGCACTCAGATACCTAACAGCTAAAACCGGTCATTCTGCGAAAACAGAAGCAGCTCAACTAACAGTGATTCCTCCGAAACCATTAAGAATGGACCCAAACACCTCAGCAGACGTACTAATACCACTATTGGTAAAGGTGTGAGAAAATAGAAAGCTATATGCAGACAGAAAGAAGATAACTCCTGTCGAACTCCAAGGAGTATATCATTTAATCTTTCACAAGAACTGGTGTAAAATTATGCTTCTATAAAAAAATATTATTGTACTGTTAAACATTGTTCAACATGTAAAATGATATAATATTTCAAGTAGTTTCCGTCGATGAAACTTTTCAAATGCTTCACAGAAAGCAGCTCAAATTTCTATCTTTTAATTATGATAATTTAATAATTATGCGACTTCATTTATCGACATATTTTGTGGTGAGATAAATATTTGGGAGAAAAGGTGAATTACACTGACTGTCATTTTAATTGTGTAGAGTGCAAGCGTAAAACGTACAATACATGTTGCTGAGTAATGTGTGAGTTTATGTACGTTGTTAAAACACACAAAAGCATCTTTTGAGATGGCAAGAAGTGTAATTCTGTGGGATATTATTTCATCCACTTTCATACATAATCCACTTTCGCGGAATTTTCAATAATGTGACAACAAAAACTCTCTCATACTAACCACACAGGTACTGGTGCTTCCATAAAGCTTCGTTTAAGCGGCTAGCAAACTTGTTAGTCAATCATAATATTGTTTACTACTTGACGACCAACCTATCGTTCACACAGAGGAATGAATAGCGAATATCTTATGTGATCAGACTTACTTGTTGTGGCGGGAGCTGTTTCAGGGAGTTAATTTCAAGTAAAATATTTGCTTTAGTTATTCGTCATACACCATTTATTGAAGAAAACTGTAATAGCAAGGTTCTAACATACTATTAAAGCTTTCCCCAGTAAATTTGTCTGTTATTAGTGGAGCGGAACTTTTTCCTGAGTCCCTATGCTTTGTTAACACTTGGTTGTGATCATTTGACGTGATATTCAGAGTCATTCTTAACTTATCATATTTCAGTTTGATAGGTGTTATAGAGTAACTGCTGCACGTGTTTAACTCGTGAATATTGTATTGTAGTGAATAGAGGAATGACTTAGGCTGGTTGAGTGAATGTGACTTGCAAATATACTGTCGTGGAATTATGTTCACACGTATGCATCACAACATCCAAAGGCTACAATGACACTGCTTTTTTTCTTATTTTAAAATGAAACAAAAAACGTCAGTAGTCCGCATGTATCACAGTTAATGTCATTCAATGTGTAGAACCACGATAACCAATTAGATTTTAAATTCATGTGACACTCCTATCAGGATACTACTAAGAATCGTAGAGAGATTTCAGATAGCTCTAAATTTTAAATCTTCTAGTTGATGTACCAGGGCGCATCGTACTAACAAGCTACTCAGGCCCACTCAACACTGTTAAGTGATCAAATATTTTGCCATATTAGTCGTTCTGATGCCCCGTGAACTTAATCAAGTCTCCAAGATCAAATGAAGAACTTAATTTTATGATTGAAAACAGCCCAAGTGATCGATTGCTTGTACCTTCTGAATGTTTCGACAATTTAAAATACAACATTTACTGAAGGTGGTGCACAATGGAGTCTACAGTCGTACCATGATGATTGCAAAAATGTCAGAGGTATAATTTCAAAGTTCCGATATAGTCAGACAAAAGGTTCTGACCTCAGTTTCTAAATGGCTGAGGCCAGAAAACATACAGGTATTTTCAGTGACCTGATAAATTGACACTTGATAGGGAAAAGCCACGACAAGACTTCGAGTTTTCTTTTCGTATCTGGTGATGGGGATTGCGATGGCTGAAAATCATTTATGAGGAGTTTCGCTAGTTTAATTAAGTGTCAGCTACCCACGTAATAAATTGTTTCAATGACGATGCTCATTGTAGTGTCACATGTTATATTGGGTGAGAAATTTACTAAGTCAAAAGCGTGTAGGAAATTGCCTGGCACATGGTTGTGTTACAAAAATAATTTATTTAATCTTTGCAGAGAAATCACACCTCACACTTCGTAGAGATTGTAAGGGACTTTTTTAATGGTGATTTTCGTTGGGAAATATCAGTCACTTCTATTGCGAAATCACTGGAATTAAATGTGAATATGTGTGTAAAACTCGGGCACTGTGGTAGTAAGTAATTCCATATTAGTTTGTTTATTAGATATATCACACAGTGAAACAGTATTATTTACTGCATGACGTTTCGAACAAAACTTATTGTTCATAATCATATCAATTGTGATCACACGACTTTGACACTTGAGTTTTATAGTTTTATAGTTTTTTTATTATGAACAATAAATTTTGTTCGAAACGTCATCCAGTAAATAATACTGTTTCACTGTGTGATATACCTAATAAACAAACTAATATGGAATTAAATGTGTTTTTTATATCCAATGAAACAGTTACGTTGTGAACACTTTGTTATTCTTCGAAGTAATGTTTGACAGACGGTGGTCTTCTAAATATGACTAAAAGCATTTCCGCGAGAATGCGTTTAGGGACAGTTTCCGTAAAGTATATGATACCTATCATTCAATCATTGTTTAACTGATTTTAATATTTAGCGGAATACCCCATTTCTAAATGCTTTGAAGAGCATAAAGCGAACTTTATTACTGAATTATGTTTCACCGCTAACTTTGGTATGTCTACAAGGATCAGTCTGACAGGAAATGCCTTTCGTAAGTCTCGTGATATCGTCTGACTTTGAATTTTTTATTGTCACTTCTATTTTATCGTTGCAAAAAATTATTCGTAGTTGACAAGACAATATATAGAAATATACGTCAATGTTGGACTTCTCTGAGTAACGCATATGCACAGGTAGAGATTAAATTATGAAGACAACGATGAAATGCTTCACTCACTCATTTTCGTAATTATTGGCTTTACTATTTTGTGATGAAAGAGTTTTAATTTATGGAGAACATGAAAAGTGAGGTTACAATCAACGACTTATTTTCATTTTGACAGAAACTTAATGGCCTTAAGCGGGTATTTATAAAACCATAGTGTATTTCACTACAAAACCAGACATTTGTAAAATGTTTGAAGGGAGATAAATAGGCGTCAGAGAACTTGAGAAAGTAACAAAAGTTATTGATGGTTGATTAGCACATTTCAAAGTAAGTGACCAGCGAATTATGACGATGTGCTCCCCATCAATAAGCAAATAGCACTTAAAAGTCAAAAACTGTTGACAGTAGTCTACAAATTCCCTCAAAACAAAGACATTCAGTATGCAAATTACATGACTGTATAAATGATCTACTAGAAATCTAATTATGCAGAAAAATGTCACGTAAAGTGAAAGAGAAAGTTTTATGCATTCTGCAAACTGACTTCAGTACTCGTGTAGGAATTTTAAACCTCAGTTAAAAAAACTGGTGAATTTCTCTAAAATTCGTTTGAATAAACAATATTGTATGAAGTGTTTCAATAAGGTACTTGGATAGAACATCGCTGAACACATTAATTTATACTACTTTAAACTCAGGCAAACTGCATTCAATAGAGTTAACTTTGGCTTACTTTTTTCCGCTACAATGATATAGTACACCATTGAAACTGGTAGACTAAGATATCCACACTTGTGGGGAAAGCAATGTTGAATATCTTTTGTTTTCTCATTATTGGAATAGCAAACGATTGAAATTCACTATTTGCTTCCATCATCGTTCCTTCTAATGAAAAATATTGATATCATGAATAATATTCACAGATATATGAGATTCATTGTTACTGATTTACTATTCAATTAAATTTCATACCTAAATCATCTGAGAAATTAAAAATTTCCGAAAATGTCAGAAGTTGAGTGGTAATCATCAATTCACAACAAAATGTAGGAAGAAGCTTTCAGAATATTTAGATACAATGATAGATTAGTGAAGATTATGAAAGAAGGTCAGACAGAACACATGAAAATATTGAATTATTTCTATGCATATATACATGTGTATATAACTCGACATTAACAGAAATAACTCATTTTACTGGATAGTTTATGACGACAGGTAAGTTCGTTTATTTCCCTCTGTTACTCATTTCAGCAGCTCTGATTTATGGATGAAAATCCTAGCAGACAACCTTGTCAACAAGCAAAGACGTGCACAATTCATACAAGGACAAATTCAACTTGTTGATGTCACTTATTTTGTAAAAAGAATCAATTCTAGTACGAAGTGAAAATCAAATTGACATCACTCAAGTTTTTAATTAAACTGTCGTTTTATAGAGCAAATTAAATATACTATACTGGCTGGCAAATGAATTGAAAATTATAACTAATTGATTCGTGATTACACGATAGAAACTCCATTTAACTGTGCATCATGTAGACAACGAAACAATTTCACTCGCTGAGAAAGATTGTGACAGCATTCATCGATAGTTTACTACGTTAGGTTAACGTAGAAAGGGAATGAAATTCACTGTGTTCAAAACACAATGTCAGCTTTACCAAATGCAAGCTGAACTAGAAGACAACTTTTGTTCGAAGCAGGAAAGTTGTCACAGTTATATCAAGTTTCAACACAAATATTTTGCAAGTGAATATTGTTACTAACATTGCTATGCTTAATGCATAATCGTTTGACACATAATTGTGACTAGATATATTGAGAATAATTCCTAATACTCATTTCATCCTTGTGCAGTTATTCGCTACGTATGGGAACCTTATGGTTTTTCATGTACCACAATAGACTTAAAAGTACAAGCATACCTAAGAGTCCTATATGAATCCGAAATATTGAGGTTGATAAAATTAAGGCAAAAATGTATTTAAGGAGAACGAAGGAGAACAAAAATAATGGACATTGGCACAGTGAGAACTGTGAAATATACTCAGAAAAACGACGTGCGACTGCATTGTGGAATAAAATGCGTCATCAAACATAAACGGATTACTTCGTATGGCATAACAGTTATCCTGAATGAGAATAAGCGTAAGTGAAGTAATGTGCAGTTTCCTAGCCATATTCTTAGGTTGTTTCAGTCTGGTCATTGATACATTTGCCTCGTAAAGTGAAGGCGTTGGATTTGACACCTGGTGAGCTGATTAGTAATGAATAGTATGTATATTCATTTATTTTATTTATTATTTTTTATTACAGCTTGATTCCACACCGTATTTTTGGTACAAGTATGGAATTTTCAGCCAGGATATCGGTAGCCCAAATTTAGCAGACGACCATTGTTATTAGGTGTGCTACGGCTGGGGATCGAACTTCGGACCATGTGAACAGTCAGCGAGAGTCCTAACCGCGGTGCCACCAACACACCAGGAAGCAGTTTTTTGGTTATTTCCTTCTCTAAGTGAGTGTCAAGTTGGTGTTTTTTGTGATGAATAATACTGTTCAAGTCGTTTACTTTATAAACGTATGATACAACGTGTAATTATAAACAGTATTTGACAAAACTGCGGGTGGAAGTGTTTCTCGGATGTGAAAATCAACTGGAAATCATTCCAGTGGTTACTTGGAATGTGATAAACTAACTGCAATAGATTGAAGGGTAAGTGAATCGAAAATTAGAACTATTTAATTCGTGATTACATGATTAATTAATGTAATAAGACCAGAAGACAACTTTTGTCCGAAGCAGGAAAGTTGTCACAGCTATATCTAGTTTCAACACAAATATTTTTGCAAATGAATATTGTTACTAACATTACTATGCGTCATGCATAATCGTTTCACACATAATTGTGACTAGATATATTGAGAATAATTCTTAATACTCATTTCATCCTTGTGCAATTATTCGCTACGTATATGAACAGTATAATATATTATGTTCCGCAGTGGATCGGAAAAATATAAACATACCTGTGTTTTCTAAATTGGCTGATAGTATGACAAAAAATAATAGGCAGAGACTCAGGTAAAACTGTGAGATATACTCAGAAAACTGACTTCCGACTGAGTTGTGGAATAAGATGCGCCTTTGAGCATAAACGGATTACTTCATACAGCATAACAGTTATCCTGTATGAAAATAAGCTTTAGGAAAATAATGTGAAGCTTCCTAGACGTGTTCTCCGGTTGTTTCAATCAGGCTGTAGATAGGTTTGCCTCGTAATATGAAGGTGTTGGATTTGAAACCTGGTGAGTTGATTAGGGGTGAATATTGCGCTTCTTGGAGAAAGCAGTTATTCGATTACTGCATACTTTCAGTGTCTATCAAAATAGTGTTTTTTGTGATGAACAATACTGTTCAAACGGTATGATACAACGTGTAATTATAAACAGTATTTGACAAAACTGAGGGTGAGAGTGTTTCTCAGATGTAAAAATCAACTGGAAATCATTCCAGTGGTTACGTGGAATGTGATAAACTAACTATAAAAGACTGAAGGGTAAGAGAATTGGAAATTAGAACTAAGTAATTCGTGATTACATGATAGAAACTCCATTTAACTGTGAATCATGTAGACAGCGAAACAATTTCACTCGCTAAGAAAGATTGCGACAGCATTCATCGATAGTGTACTACGTTAGGTTAACGTAGAAATGGAATGAAATACATGTGTTCAAAACACAATGTCAGCTTTACCAAATGTAAGCTGAACGAGAAGATAACTTTCAAGTAAACCAGAAAATTTGCCAAGGATAAATCAAGTCCTCTTTTGTAAAAGCCTTCAAAGGGAACATGTATAATTACTGACTGAACAAGATAAGCTTCAGTCTTCCTTTATACTAGAGATAAGTGGATGGTACTCTTATTGTTTGTGATTTAAACTGGTAGATTGCTGAACTTCGCAGACAGTTCAACTGTAGCCACCCATCTAATATGCTTTGTGATCGAAGGTGACAGAATTTCTGCGTTTAATTCTTTAGATGCTATGGGGAAAAGGAAAGGGTGCACAAGGAATATCAATCTAACAAAAGCCAACCTGATGAGGGCAGGCAGGTGACTGCGAAATTCCTCTTTCTGTTCAGCTTATAACATTTCAGCATGGACAGATAATTCAAACGTGTGTAGATCACAGTGTGTGAGTTGACCATTTTCGAACACTGTATGCCATGCAAATATTGGTCATTGAATTCTTGGATAAAGTGGTTTTTCGTTACCACTCCATTTCGCCCTCACTTTTAATCCTTATCTCTGTGGCCTTCCATAACACTCTTCCTCAATGTATTTTGATTTCTAACCTAGAATATCATATCACGTTATCAACTTTTGTTTATATATATTCAACAATGTACTTACGACCTGGTAGATGAAACAAAACAAAATTCGTAATTACTGGTCACATGTTAATATTTAATATATCAAAGGAAACTATATTTTCGGTGTTATTAACAAAATGTAATTGTGTAACACTCATTTGAACAGATGATAATGGACGACAAGATACTAATTTAAACATCTAAAACTAAAGTCACTAGAATATGAGGCTAACTTATGTAAAATATATGAACCTCGTTTTGTTCACTTCACACGAATGTTTATTAATTGGACTTTCCCAACATTTATTTTACACTTAATAAGCGCAGACTATTGTCTCATTTTAGGTAAGCAAATTAGAGAATAAAATTTGAACTGTTACTCACTTTCGGATATTGGTGTATCAAAAAGCTCTGTGGACAATATACTTAATATGAGTCTATGATTTTTTTAATTAATCCAATAAATTATTACCCATAATTAATAGATTATTTGATGGTATACACATATTTCGACAAATATGTGCAACAAACTTAGACTCAGTGGCAGTATGTAATTCCACATTGGTTCTACATCATATTGGTTGACATAATTGTGGTCAATAATTTATGTTCGAAACACAATCGAGTAAATAATACTCTTTCACCTTGACATATATCCGACAGACAAATTAATCCTGCATATTAGGTGAATAAGAAGCCGAATGTTCTAATGCATTCAAACAGGTACATTCGAGTTTATTTTATTCAATAAATAACAAGCAGGAGATTGAAGTGTGGCTCCCTTTCATCATAATCGAGTAGAATTCATCTTTAAAACTTAACATAATAATCAAGAAGGTACAAGAATTCCTGTCGTTTACGATAAATAACTGAACGATGTTGTCTTCACTTTTCTTTCTACTAAAAATAAATGGATGGTACTTGTGTTGTTTGTGATAAGGATTGTTCAACTGATGAATTCCATAGATAACTCAGCTGTGGGCACATATCCATAGGCCTTCCAATTCATGACGGCTGAAGTTTCACGTTTGATTTCCTGAGTGATATAGAAAAGAAAAAGTGCTTCATAAAGAAGCTCGACCTAACAACAGGAAATCTGATCATAAAAGTACACTGAATACGGTAGTTCACTACCTTCAGGTATATACAGAGAACAATCAATCCGAAGTACTGTAAATTATATGTACAGCTTTTGTAAGTTTACGATTCCCTAAAAGAATTCTGTGTTTGAAGCTGTTAGGTTAGACTCCTTATCTCAAGAATTTAAACGGAAAACTCTTGCTTTAGTGATATGCTGAGTCGTATGAATAAAGAAATTCATATCAATACCCATTACGTGTATAATATGCCAATTTCCACCAACCTATCGTCATGATGGCAGTGCGTCAAGTGTTATGGTGTAGTATATCACCTTCGAAATGCTAAAAGTAGTGTTCCACTTATTGATTAATGATAGATTTGAAAGGACTAGTGTGGAGAGGATTTGATAAAAACCTTCAAAGATCCTGCCTGAAAGAACTACATTGGAGTAAATGATTTTCACTGTGTTCATATTTCTGAAGAGTCATAGTTCATCTTTGTCTGATAGATCAAACGTAATCTGCTGGAAGAAGTGTCAAATGATGGGTGGCTGATTAAAATGACCAGAAGACTAATTCATTTGAGTAAAATGTTTAAAACCTCTTAAAACTTGTAATAATTATGTCTCACAGCACGCCTTGGTTGAATTGCATAAGTAACAATAACTGTTAAAAAAATATATATATAAAAATTTTCACAGAAATTCACCAACTCACGTCTGGCAACTATATTGTGAAACACACTTGTATATTAATCAGTGAGTTGAGCGACTTATTTGAGTTTCATTTCACCGATTTCTAAATGCGATTATATTGTAGATATAATAGAGAAGATTTCTAGCTCAAGTGGATGATTTTGATATGGTTGTGTTCTCTTAGCTGGATAGTTAATTTGCAAAGCTTTCATCGCCCTCTTAGGCAACATCTTCACCGCATAATTCTATTTGAAGTGAGCTTTCAGATTTCTCCACGAGTGTTTAGTCATCTCTCCCGGTGATCTTCGATGTGATTGGTTGTTTTTGTGTGTTTTCACACCATTTAGGTTACTTGTATCGGAACTGATTGTTTCTTTGACTTGAAATTTGACCCTTTGTGTGTGAGGTTTGTTTCTTATCGGTTGATAAATTTTTCTATCTCGATGTTTCTATTGATTGATGATTCACTGGAATGCCAAGCTTCAAAAAATTCTCTTGCATTCTTGTTGTTTCCTTTGTCTAATATTTGAACGTTGTCCCACTCGAATTGATGTCTGTGGTTGATGTCCGTTATATTGTTTTCGTATTCATCTCTCAGTCATAAACACATATGCTTGTGCCACTTTCGATTTTTCACAGTAATCAGTAAAACATTTACTGTATTTTATTAAACGTTTACACTGTCTATTCATGGACCTCTGCTTCGTGAACATATACATAAATGGCTTTATATATATATATATGAATTCGTGGCATTGCACTGTGACCTGTATGCATTAAGAATAAACGGCCAGCATAAATAGACTGTTTGATTTCAAGCAGAAATAGAGAGGATACATCGATTATCACAGTTTTTTGAGATAACTTTTACAATGTCATTATGACCGAAATTAATTATGTAGTGATGTTTCTCTTTTAAGTATTATAGCTTTTTACAAAGGCGAATTTTGGTCTGAGAAATTAGATCTATACTTTCTAAGCTTCCAAGTCATATTTTATGATAAAATATTCTTAAGGGATTCAGCTCAGTAGTTAAAATACAGCTGTTATTCTCAGCTTTGAATTTAGAGAATTTCGACTAGCCAAATTTCAATTTTTCGGTACTTTAGCGAAGTCATAACAATTAAGGTATATCGGAGACTGAAATAGTGTGCCGCACTTCAACATCATATTCACATTTTCACTAGTGTACATTTCATTGAATGATTTAGTTGGAAAGCAAAAGTTTATACAGATGACGTTCTCTTGATAAAATTCAATAAAGTGAAACAAACCAATCATACAATAACATCTGCAAAATGTGATTGTGTCACACTCCTATGAGCACATCTCAGATGACAAGATGACACTAATTAATACATTTAGAGCAAAGTGCTCTAGGATAAATAATATGAGGTCTATTTTTGCACATCACACACAAATGTAAATCGTTTGTGATCTTCCAACCATTACTTTATTATAAATAAAAAGAAATACTCTTTCTATTCAGTGTAGAAATAACAAAATTAAAGTTCATATTCTACATACAGTCAGCAACTGAAAGAATGATATTGAACGAAATTCGTAAAACAAGTATTTTACAATAAAGTGAATAAACTATCATTCAAAGTTAGTAGATCATTTCGTAATATGAATGCGTCTCAATTCTGCACATTAGTTCTCTGTTGAAATGCATATTAAAGCCAGACGAAGACTTGTTTGGAAACCATAATAATCGCTTGCAGCTTATTTTTCGATAAAATGTGCAGCTGTCGGAAGGACGATTAGATCTGACATTTGATCTTTGCTGTTTCGCTTTACACGATTTTCGGAACATTTCTCTATGTTCCACGAAAATAATTCTTAATTGAATGCTTAGGATTTGGTGTTTATGTTCATCCTAGAGGTTTTTAGTTCTGACTTTCCTCATTTCACTAGTGTAGCATTATGTGAAACCTCAAACTCTGTAATTTCACCGAACGTGACTACCTGTGTGCTGATATTCACAGTTGATACAGTGCCAGTAATTTAGTCTCAGATGTTTGGACCCTTTACATAACACAATGAAATTAACTCAGTCAGCTTGAATGAATTTTACTCAAACCAAGAAAGCTAATCGCCATTTCGTAGATAATTCTTGTTCTGATTTTTATTTATTCGATAGAAGACATAGTAGGTTTCCTATTTAGGGAATTCTATTTAGAGTTCTCTTTTCATTAATTTAAACAGATTATATTCCCAAACATCCTGTATCAATGTAAATTAACATGAGATTAAAATGTACGTTCAGTTTGATTCAACGAGTAGTCAGTTATCAAGATCATACTTAATATTTGTACGGTTGCGTGCTACCAATAACGTAAGCAACCGATACAAAAACAACTCACATATCTTCACTGAATCGACAGAAAATAGCAATAATGAAAACAATCAAATTTGTGAGTATATGCCATCATGAAGAATCCCTAAAGGAAATAAAATTACAGTAGAAATCACTATCTCGTTTTCTAGAAAAAACTTGGTACTGCGATATTGCGACTCATTTAAAAGTGAACTTTAAATATGAGTTAATTTGATTATTGCAGATAGCATCAAATTTATAGACTTTAGTCTGCTGGGAATTTAACACTATTTGAGTGATTATTACAGCTTTACATGTGCGAAAATTTAAAATCTTCGAATCACTGTTGTCACTAAGGTCAAATAGCCATCATAGAGTTGTTTTGTTCAGAATGTTATCCGCATGTTCCTGATAGCCATTTACTTTTCGTGATACTCTGTAATCCGAATATTTAAATTTGCCAGTAGACACACTCACATGTGACATTTGATGATATCCCGTTCTATTCACTTACTCAAAAAGCAGAAATTATGAACCCAATGAACAGAAAATTAGTGACTGTATTTTAGCATTGCACATTCTACCAGTTCATCCTTTCCAGTGTATCATAAGTAGTAATGGTTACTGGAACATTAAAAAGGCAAAATCAATATTTCGATTGATATGTATAGTCTTGTGAAATACTCATCGATGGCCGTTAGTGAGATTTTGGGCATTGTTCAAGTTTTGAGGTGTATATTTTGTCGAATAAATGATAGAGGGAAATTCACCTGCTCTGAGTAGTCTTGCATAAATTCTTAGCCATTCTTCATCCACAATATTTAATATTTCTCCACTATTGAAGCAATCGAAGTAAAAGCACTTCAATATAAGCGCAATCCTTCCGCTTTTGAACATATAATGGAAACACACGGGCTTTTTATGATACCGTGACACTTCTGATCATAAACGTAACTGAGATTCTTTTCCCTAATTGTAACAATACCTGATCTTCTTCTGCTTGCTTGATGAGTCTCTATGTTCACAACGTTTCAAAATTCTCACTTACAAAAGTCATCTGAATGAATGTAAAATTCACCAGCAATAATTCACTGCCTCATATGCGCTATCTGTTAACTCTTCATTGATTTTCGACTGTTGTGAGAACCATGTTGAATCAGTTCTGCAGAAATGTTGAGACACTAAATATTCGTTAGTTAAAATATAATAAAACGGAATATTGTGGGTTTGTTTGTCAAAATACTGTCGAAAATTCATAAGAATCTCAGGCCAATGTAGAATGTGAAGTTCGCAAATGTTACAAAAATAAGTAAATTGAATCACAGATTATACGTTTCGTATGCATCTGAATGTACTTCACTACTGCACTAAAATCATGATTATAAACGTGATTTGGATGAATAAATTGTTTCTAAAACATCATCTTGCAAGTAATGCTGAATCACTGTGATATATTCAAGAAGAATTAATTGTGGAAAATACCTCCGTGCACAAAATGAGTTGTTGATTATGCAAGCTAATCTGTCTGATGATAAGTTGCAACTCGCCATACTTACATATACGTATATCACTTTCAATATGCATTGTTCAGAATCAGAAACTATGATTGAGATCAACTGGAGGAGATGAACATATACGTTGCGTCATTTGTCACATTTCTGTTTGAAATTAGGATGTTTAGCATAACGATGAAAGTTTCAAATGTTGTATATTTGTGAGAGATTTAGAACTTGAGGTATTTAGATTGTTTGTTGCCAATAACAGTAGTTATCATTCTTTTGTTATTACATCTATGTGAGGAAATGTTTATGCAGTGGTCACATAATAATGGAGAATTTGAAAAAGCTATAAACCTCCTCTTTATGTAAAATATACAAGGCTATTCCATCGCCTGTTAATCACGATCTTAAGAGGTTTGATACAAAAATAGTCAACAATCTCTGCTTATTTATGCTTCAGTTTTTATTTCTTCAGTTTGAAAGAAATACACTACAGTGACCACAGAAAACATTTATGAGGAAAACATTTCGTCAGACATTTCAAATGGATCACCTGCCCCCTATTGTATACGCTTTCGTTTAATCATTACGAACTGAAAGCTGTTGCAGGATATTTTGCTGCAGGCTCCAGACTAAGGGTGCTAGAATAATTTCCTTGGAGTTTTTTTGGGAAAACTGATTCCTAAATTGACTGGAAATTCTCCGATTCGTCACTGAACTTTGGTGAATTGGTTATACACGGGTACTTTTCTGCTTGATGTACGTCATTTTTTATAAATGAAGTGAAGATGGTCATACTAATCTATTTTCACTGGCTTTTCAAAGATTTCCGGCAGATTCGCTGACTAAATATCCGTGCTCTATTCAGTAGGTAATGATTATTCTATTCAGCTATAAACATAAACAGTTTCTGTATTATAGATACTATTTTATTTTGATAAATCACACAGTATTATACACGAATATTAACTGGTGACGTTTCGAGCACAAACTATCAAAATGAAATCTTATCTATGATGGAGTTATACTCTACCACAGTGCCCACGTTTTATACTTATATCAATAATAAACAGTTTCTGTTCAACAAACATTGCACTGTATACATTCATATGCCTTTTCCTAAATTGTGTCCTAATATGGCGGTATAATGTGTCATATACAAAATGACCATTCATTTTTTGAATATTTAAGACTTAATTTGAACCATTAATTTCAAACAATTAGCCCCTTTTATAAATTTGGATAGTGTTATTAGAAGACGGAGATTATCTAAAACATGTGATGTATTTGCGCTATACATTTCAAACAATCTGATCACACATTTATTTGTCAAGTCGATATATATGAAAAAATTAAGAGCAATTAAATTAAAAAAGTGACAAAAAGAGATTTAAGAATGTTCAACACAACTTTTGGTAATCCAATCAAATAAAGATTACCAAAAGTTGTGTTAATCATTCTTCAATCTCTTTTTGTCACTTTGTTTAATTTATTTGCCCTTAATTTTTTCATATATATCGACTTGACAAGTAAGTGTGTGATCAGATTGTTCGCAATGTATAGCCCAAATACATCACATTTTTCAGATAATCTCCGTCTCCTAAAAACACTATTTAAACCATTAATTTTTACTTCCCTGTCTCGATGCATCTATTGAGCTACTTCATTTTGAATCTGCTTGTTACCTTATTTTAAATGATTGTCGGCTTCACTGTTTCAGACAAATTGTCATATAATTTTGATTTCATGAAAACCACAAACTCACTCAGTTCTACCAGGAAGACAATATATACAGACGAAGTAAAAGTAAATAAGAAGTTATAATGAATTATGGATTTATGATATATCGAACTCTGCACTGTCTGATCTCATTTGTAGCTGCATACATATGCTTAGAAATTTGACAAGACGTTGAGCCATCAGATTAACAAAATGGTTTTTACCCTTATTTGCCATTATTATCACTCTTCCAACCGATAAGTTTATGAAAACCTTTCAGTGATAAATGCGACCAACAAAATATGATTCTACTGTACCTACAAAGATATCCTGAGTACACAGTGGTAGTAAGAAGTCAAACTTATAGGGCTAAAATTGACTTTTAAAGTAGCTGTGAGTAGATGACTGTATAAATGTGTCATAAGGATTCATTACTGTAGAAAAAAATACTGGGAAATAAGCCGGCTTGAATATCTCCTGTTGTAGAATGACAACTTAAGAATCACCTAGATAAAAGTTAACTGTAAAGAAAAGTATAACTAACAGAAATAAAAACAAACAGTAAAGCAAAATGTGACTCACGCTGCTTCACTGCAATGAGAAGAAATATGAAAGCTACCGATTAACAACACTCATTAACTTATAATATTTTTATTAGCAGAATTATTACTATTACTACTATTATTATTTTGATATTCACTATTAGATTAGGAGATCAACACATCCTACATTGAGAAAGTTCATAATTTATTAAATGGAAATTAAAATACTGAAGCAGATAAAATCTAGCGATTCAAACATCTTCAAGTTACTGACATTCACTTCAAAGCGAACGGAAAACACATCTGTTGGATTATTTGAACCGTTTAGCTTTTAAAAGCTTTTTGGTAAAAGTATCATCAAATCTCATTCTTTGTATGAACTACTACTTGTTTGTAACTGGACTCAGCTCACTGAGCAACGTTCATTAAGCGCTGCCTAGAAATTTCCAGATCAGTATTCAACTTTTCAACATATTTTATATTTTGAAATTTCGTGTGATGCAAATAAACCTTGGTCTGTACTTCCTTTTTCCACCTAGACTGACAATACACTCTAGTTTTGAAGAGAAAGTGAAGCTAATTGAAGGCGAATATGTATAGACTGAGATTGTGTCCCTTGGATTATGTGAATGTAGGCTCTCTTTCTCCACATTTCTTCTCTACTACTGACTAATACTTAGTTTCCTCACTAATAGTAAGAAAGTTTAGAGACCATTTTGAAATTCGCTGAATAATTTTAATTCCGTCTCAGTTATTCGGACAACGTTTTGCACAATTTATTCATTTTACAATCACATGTGGTGAATGAATAAATCTGAAACATTATTCCATAATTTATATACCTTTTACTCTGTTTAAGAATATAATTTAAAACAAGCTTTCACCCAGTTTTCATGCTACTGTCTTTCTTACCTGCTTTTACTGCAGCATAAACAAAAAAACGCCAGACAGAAATCTAAGGTGACTCATGGCATTTGTGCGAAATTCAAAAGTATCAAGTATTTGAATAACCTGAATGTTTGAATAAATTTATATGGGGAAAATCTCAAGCACCAGTCGACTGCTTTGCCGGCAGTATTGTGTAGAATCATGATTTAATATATGGCTGGCGATGGATCATCACAAGTAACAAGCGATCTTCACGCAGACGATTAAATTCTAAGTGACAAGTAAGAAATGTTCAACATGTTGCCTTTCCTATGATGTTATACAACCTACAGTTTAAATATGTTAAAATAAGTTTGCAACCAATTCTAACAAAAGATTGTGTTTCATCAACGCAGCAACGGAGCATTATTGTGGCCAGTTGTCGGCAGTTCTCCACAGAATTAATCACAGTTTGTTAGCAAATAATTGCAAAGAAACCAGTTTCAAAACACCAGTTCGAATTTAACTTGGTCGGTCCCACAGCCTGGCACATTCTAAAAGAATTAAACAGATTTGACCTTTTCTTTAGTCCGACCAATAGTACTTCAGAACATTTCGTCATTACTAATATTATTGTCAGGGTGTATTTGAATCTAAAGTAAGTGTGATCAAAGCCAGGTGAGAAATTTTAAGGAACCAGTAGTGACTGTACCATCAGTTTCAAACTACAACGTATTTAATCGCGGGACATACACAATGAGCCTAAAGAGATAAGAAAATCAAGCCAGTTTTTAAACAGAGATTCAAAGTGAAAATAAATTCGGAGATACATGAGAATAAACGTATTTTAATGATCAGTATAACGCATGACTATTAGGTGAGATTTACAACAAACTTCAGTGGTGGCGGCATTTGTACACAAAAGTTCAGGTTGAAAATCATATGCCACTTCTATGCAGCTGAGGCTAAGAGCATTTTCTCGATTTAACAAGAAAATGACAGAGATTTATAAGTTAAACATTGGCTTGATAACTACAGGTTTTGATTCAATTTGTAGTAGCTATTTACAATCATGTGTAGTGAATAAATGCATTACAGAAGTTTTCCGTTGGTCGGCCACTATCAAAAACTAACTGAACTCGATATTCAAACAAACTAGCGCTCATTTTGTCAGCTTGAAACAGAAGCGGAGAAATTTTGAAGTAGTTAACACTATACGACTTTTACTTTGTCAGGCATTTATCCGGTGAGATTCTGACGAAGGAAATGAGAATCGTTGATTGATCTGCTACACAATTAATTGAAAGCAGTCAACAGGTTAACAATGGACCTTAAACCAGTTAGTTTTGGGTTCCAATCCTGTCCCACATACATAAATCTGCTTATCTGATTAATGTCATTGGCCCTCGTAGAGTAAGTGTAACTCATGGCCTGCCATGTAAGAAATCTACCTCAAGTTACTGAGTTTTATCATTGCTATCAGTCTTCCAATGCAAATCTGAAACATATTCTTCATACATTCGATATATTTGTTTGACGAGACAATGATCTAATTTTCACATATCAGCAGTGCATCATCGTCTCCGTATAAGTTTGGTTAGCTTTCACATTATTCGAATTTCTTGGATGTTTAAATATTTTGAAGTGATTTATGGTGAATATATTTGCTGGCGACCTGAGTTGGTATTACATTCATCAGATCAACAATATAGCGTCATGCATGTTTCTTAAGCTGCATCAAACACTTTACTCAATAATCTCGAGTAAACGTCTGCAGGACAAAATCCATTTTTCAGGAGAAACAAAAAGCAACTATGGACTTAAAGCTAATTATTGGTTGAACATTCACTGCAGTAAGAATATTCAGCTACATTTTTATTTTGCTTTGCTCGTCACCTTGAGATTTATAAATTTATTTCATTTCTTCGGCTGCACCAAAAACTTTATTTTATAATCTCGAGCAAACTTCTGTAGGACAAAAGGCTGTCATCTTTAGGATATTTAATTGTGAGTGACATTTCACTGTTAGAAATGCAGCCATATTTTAAATGTGAATGCTCAGAATAACGCTCAATTATCCTTGAAATTCTGACCATATAAATATCAACTGTGAGTTTATGCATACCTTTTTCAGCTGAATAAATCAAAGAAAATGAATACAATTGAAAACTGAGGTACATTTCTAGGGGAGTCACTGATAATGAAGTCTTCGGTTGATAATGACTAGTTGTGAAATCCTAGATGCGAATTTCACCCTATTTTGGACTACTTCATACCCAATAGCTTAAAAAATCGAAGCAGTACCAAATACACAGTCAAGTGCAATGTAAACGTCCACCACTAATCATCATGAATCTTAATATTGTGACGTCAATCCGTCAATATCGTAGAATCGTACGTGCTGGGTGGCGCTGTGTGAGAGCTACCAAGCGATTCGTTCTAGCATAATCAATCAACGGGAAATACCAATTTGCTTACAGACAAAAGCACACAGTTTTGCTCAGATTTCAGACAAATACAATCTGATCGGGATATCAAAACAGTACTTATACATAACAGTCTAAAGTAGAATGAGAACTGTATCACTTGGTGAATGAAACGAAGATTTCTGTTCAGTATGCAATCTACAAGACATATTGCTACCTTATGCAGATGCAAATAATAATTTTTCTCACTCATGTGACTTAAAACTATCGGAACAACATATTTTATTAGAGTGCCAGATATATCCGTTTGATGAGTTTCAGCCTGCAAGTATTAATGCCCCCAAGGCGTCCATATCGGTTGACTCCTCTTCACGTTTCTTAATTGTAATACAATGAATAAAGATAAACAAGACGATCGTTTTTGTTTCGGCTTCCTAGTTTTCCCATGTTTCTTCACAATTACGTGTTGGTAATCTACTTCTTAACATTTTGAAGAAATAAGTGAGAAATTTCGCTTTTCGAAAATATTTCCAATAAATAGCTGAAATGAAATGCGTCCAAAAGATTATTGGTCAAGTAATCCGAATCAAGTAATAAATTGGTGCTGTGAGACAAATTGAAAAAGTGTGTTTCTGATGTCAAAATTAACTAAGCTCGTTTCAGAATGAACTAATAAATTACTGATGGTGGACACTACTCATGGGTGGATACTATAAATGTCAATTAGTAGTGCTTGATATTCAGATAGGGGTGATAGAAACAACGAAGAAGGTTCTGTGAATTCACTGCCGAGCTCTCTAGTGGTGTACCAATAAAAAAATGTAGGTTGTTAAATTTCACATTGATCTGCGTTACTTGCAAATCGCGGATGCGAATATTATGAGTAACTTCCATGGATAAACTTGAGAAAGACATAATTAATATTGCGAAAATAGCATTGTTTGAAACTCACCAACAGTGACTTCAGAAAGCGAGTATTTTGAAGCTGATTCTATCAACTTATCAGGAAGCATCCTCTTCCATGGATGCAAAAACTAATAAAAATTTATAATTTATTGAATTACGAAATATACATTCTGAATCTGTTAGAGTTAAGATGACTGAAGTCGTAATATCCTTACTTACAAGTAAATTATACAGAACAGCAAGTCAATTCATCAACATAAATCACCTTTTTTCTGCATGAATTCATATGAGGACAGTTATGTTGCAGAATAAAGAATTCATCGAATTCCTCTAAAGGAATATGAAAAATAATCACATGACCTTGGAAGATATGAGTGAAACGACATTTTCATCTCCATGAAAACGGCGCGAAAATTTATCATCCCAGTAAGAAAAGCGTCCACAGTGCCTAAATTAACACTGAGTACAAAATAACAGATTTGAATAACTCAACAAAAGTATCAAGAAAAAGATCCTATTTGGCTTTCAAAATCTTCATCATTAACACTCCAGTTAACATTAATTGAAGCTAAAAACACCAGTCAGATATTTCACTTAGATGTTTGCCCGTTCGTGCAGAATCAACTGCACTTCCACAACTGTGATCTCCACTATCCTCAGCAGTCGTTCAAAGTAATCATCATGACTATTGCTTGCAATGAATGGATTATTTGGGTGTGCAACTTATAATGTGACACGGCGACGAAACCTATTCACAGTGCGCTTTCATGTCATCCGTGCTATTATCTTGGAGACAAGTCGTTCTATTCATGTCTTCACCAGAGTTATCACAAATGTACATCCAGTTAGGAAGCCATTTACTTACATTTTTCTAAAGCGTGAAACATATGAATGGATGCAGATTTTGTTAAATTAATTGAAGCGTACGAAGTTAGTTATTATGGCGCCTTCATAATTGCAGACAATTATACATCACATCCAGTTCGCTTCTGTATCATTGATGCCATTATGCTATAAGTGCCTCAGTTAAATAATGATAGTAGACAGCCACACATCAATAAACTAATTATTTACAAAAATATAAGCTCACATGTTCTTGATAATCCAAGATGCATTCACTGTCTCGCATTCATAATAACAACTTTAAAAATTATTTTAGCCAAAATTGGAGACAGCAATAAGAGGTATGTATTCGAAAATTAAGGAAGAATCGGCTAGTACCTTATACTTATCGAATTTGCATATACTCCATTCTCACACAACGTATTTCAGTCTCTTCATTTGTGTTCTGCAGTTTGTACAGCGGTTTCTCTCACTAGTTGAAGTTCTTACAAAACTCCTAAATCAGACTACACATCTCTTATATTGGCGTGAAGTGACTGCAGTCATTTTAATTTCCTCTCATTCCCCGATTACCTCCAGCGAATGAACAGTATAATAAAGAAATTCCAGATTGCTTTAAAATAATGTCGAACGCAGTAATTAGTGAGAAATCCAACAGTGTTCGCAGACCTTTCCGTCGTAAGAACAGTAAGAGGATGAATTGATCACACTATATCCTATAATATATGGGATTATCATGATATTTAAAGACTTATCAGCCTCTTTATCAAAATACCCTATACGTTCCCATGCTCTTTAGATGTTCAGTAATCGGAATTCTAAGAGTTTTCATTTCTTGGATTTATGAGTAACTGATTAAGGAGGCATTTGTAAAGTGGCTGACACCCTAGTCGATCGACAAGCTTCAGTGGAGTATCGAGTTTTGAGTTAACATTTGATTTGCACAAACTTGTATCATTATTATAATTCGCTTGTTTTCCCGGCGAGATAGGGCTTCAACAGAACATCTCCAAATCATCCAATTCTCTACAGTCCTCTTAAGCTGGCCCAATGATAAGCCACAAGCTCGCATCTCTTTCCTACGTGATGTTCTCCATGACACTCTCAAACAAACGCCCAGCTCGTCACCTCCCATTCGAGTGCCACGTGAGGGCCTGCGTGCCATGCGATGTCACCCAACATTCTCCTCAGCGTGTGTCAGATCCATCTCCATTTCATTCAGCATATTTGTTGGATAGTAGGTTCTTGGTTCGTTTACCGCCTGCCAGAGACACATATTGATAATCCTCTCTAGACATCTGGTTTTCAGTGTGTAGTCTTTTGGAAATGCTTTATTTGAAGCGTGCTCCAAGCCCTGAAATTTACACCAGAACTCACTTGACTTTAGTGTAGAAAATCTATGTGCTGATTACAGGAGATTTCCAAACTAATTTCAGAATAATGAAGGCCTGTCTTGCTCACCCGATCTTGCATCTTACATCCTCATCTGGGTCATTGTAGTTGTAACAATTCTGTCAAGATATATGAAAGAAGCTAATTAGTTAATATTGGAGTTTGTTTTGATTAGTTAGGTATCTTCATCACAGCTTCCTTCTCTTTGTTCATTTGAATTTATTTCTACTCTGCCTCTTCTTCCAACTTGCTGGTTTTCTCCTGAAAATCTTTGCGTTTGTGTGACGAAAAGCATAAATAGTCGGCGAAGTCCAAATCTTTTCAAGTCTTTAATAGTAATAAAGCTTTATTTCAGACAATATGCGTAAAAATGGTACAAAAGTGTCCCGCGTATTTAAGTTCCAAAATCTTTTTTTCTTCCTACAGGATTTACATATAAAGTAATAATCTTAATTATTTCTTTATTGCGTTGAAGAATTGCACAGCATTTACTTGGAAGCAAGTTAAATCAGAGCGCAAGTTCATGTCATTTGATATAACTTCATGATTGAAACAACGATAAATGCAGATGAAATTACGGATTTTGTTGGAAGGCAACTCCAGTAGCCCAGTGACTTAAGCAGGCCGCCTTCTTGTCAGCCAAACGTATTCCTGTCCTCTCGCTCCCTTACCACTGTCTGGTGCATGTTTTGGTCAACCACAATCAGGAATATCATCGTTATAATGGGAAATCTTGTCTTATTCCTGTCTTCAACAATATGACATTTCTAAATTGCTGTTTTGTATCACGAGTCATGTAGCGTCATGATTTAGCTGTTGAATGAGGTTGATTAAGGTGTGGTGCACTCTGCAGTTGTGAAGCTGATTTTTAGTATCTTTACTGCATTTGCGAATTCCGCTGTTGTCTCAGGGCTGGCGTTTCTCTGGCAGTCACTTATGGATGGACTGCAGTTGCTAATTGGTTAAAGAGCCTTTCGATTTGATCAGCCCGTTTCCTTTTTTACCCTCTTTTGTAATTAGGTTCATTTCACTATATGCCATTGGTTTCATCTCTCTTGTTCTCTCCCACAGATCACGAGCGACCTTTGTATTTGGTATAATTTTGTAAGATCTCTCTTACCTGTAGACTGTTTTGGTTTCGTCACCAGTATATCATAGAATTTTCCTTTATCTTTTACAGCACCCTTCGTTATTTCTTTATTCAGTGAGATGTACACTGGTTCATCTTCTATTTCACTGTCCTCCTCTTCTATTAGTTTCCTTGTGTTCATAAAAGGACATATATTTTCTTGCTTCTTCTTTCTTCTCAAAACAGCTGTACACGTTTCCATCAACGTCACTGACAGACGGTTCTCGTGTTTTCTCACACAGGTTTCCTCAGTGATGTCACGTAATGTCTCCGACTTCTCTCTCATAGCTGCAGTGAAGATATCCTCCCGTAGTTCCATCCATCATTTTTTGAGTGTTTGGCTTCAATTTTGGTCTGTCTCTTGATTCTTTGAAGACTTCCAACCTGACCTTATGTGATCCTTGCAATAGATAATGTTCTTAGCTCACATATGCTCCTATTCTCGATTTGTGTCCTGCAGGCTAAGTCACCACTATCTTGAGACTGAGATGAAGTCTGTCTGATTTCTGGAGTGTACATCTTGTGAAACTCATCTATTTTTGCTTACATTCTTGTGCTTATACTCGCTACCTACTATCACCATATAACTGAATGCACAGGAGTTTGAGATGAGTTCTCCATTCACTTTTATTTCCACGAAAGCCGTTAGATCCATGATCAGTTCTCTTCTTGTTTTGTTTGCTCCAATTTCAGCATTCATATCACCCATTACGATTTTGATTTTGCCATTTAGAATCTTCTCCATTACTCTAAAGTTTCTGTAGAGATGGGATTGATTTTCCGGTGTGCAGTAGCTAAACTACCTGCACGTTCAATCTCAAACAACAAAGTGATTAAAAATTTTGATTATATAATATCCCACTTATTTCAACTAACCCATCAAGCCTACAATTCAAGTTATACAGATATATGATATATGCATTTGAGATGATTTATAAAACGCTGCAACATACCTCACAAATTAAGAGGCGTTTTCATGAACGCATTATTCGCTCAGGTTCATTACTGCTTATTGATAAACGTGCGTTCTAGTTTCTAATTCGTCTACATAGTATATCGACCACCAGAAATACCAAGGCGAAATTTCAGAGGAACCAAACATTACTTGTTCTAAAACAGAAACTCTGTATGAAATCGGATTTCAAGGGAGACAGCCTGCGACATCATTAAGAGAAGAATTTCATCATATTTGAGAAGAAAAATCTTTGCGCCAACGCTAAGAGTAGTGTTCTCCAGTCTTCTATTGGTCTTTAGAGGCCTTAAGAACAAGGTTTCACACCTGACCACTTCTTTGTACATATACCAGTTAGCCTGTTACTGTGGAGGTAGGTGCGTTGGTTTTTCGATGTGTATTTTATCTAAAAGTGTTTATAAACACTACCTTTCATGGCTGAAGAGAGGAAGTATTATGATTATTCCCTTGCGTTCCGAGTGAAACATAGGGCTTCAACAACCCATTTCCACTTTGTTCTGTTTTTTGATGTCCTCTCCAGCTGAGTCTATGATTGACCAAACTCTCTTATCTCTTCCTCACACGATCTCCTCCATGTCACCCTAGCACTGACGACCCACTCGTCGCTTCCCAACTGGATTCCACTCGAGCGCCTGTCAGCCTCCTCAATGTATGCCGGATCCATCTCCGCTTTCTCCTACATATTTGTTGAGCGATTGGTTCTTGGTTGGTTTGTTCTCATATTTTCTTGTTACTAATTCTTTCTGGCTGTCCATTTGATCTTCAGCATGGAGCGAAGGCAGCTGTTGATGAAAGTCTGTAACCTGTTGGAAATCCTTTTCGTGACACGTCGACCAAGTTTTTGACCCGTCTAGAAGAACCGACTTCATATTGGTGTTGAAAATCCGAATCTTGTTCCTTATGCTGAGTGCGGTTTCGAAACTGGTTTCAGATTGATGAAGGCGTATCTTGCCAGTCCGATTCTGACTTTGACATCTTCGTCTGTTCTGCCTGTAGTTGAGACGATACTTCCCAGATAAGTGAAGGTTACCTCTGTTAAATCTCTCCCGTTGATGGTGATTGTTGCTGGTTGTTGTTGCTGTTGGTTGGCTGGTTATCTTCATCACCTCCGTCTTCTCTATGTTCACTTGGAGTCCTGTTTTCGCTGCCCGCCCCTTCAGTCATTTTGTTGTTTTTCGCCTGCAAGTCTTCCAGTTTGTATGACATTAGACATATATTATCCACAGGCGAAATCTAAATCTTCTAGAGTTTTGTTATCAGTCGTCCAGCCTATTCCTGACACCTCGCCCCAACAGTCTGACGCATAATCCAGTCCAACACAATTAAGAATATCATCGGTGATAATAGGCAGCCTTGTCTTACTCCTCTATGCACTTCGAACTCCTCGCTGAGTTTTCCGTTGTGGATCACTTGACACGTGGCTTTGTCATATAGCTGTTGAATGAGGTTGACGAAGACTTGAGGTACACTGTACTGTTGAAGGAGTTTCCAAATTACTTCTCGTTCTACGCTGTCGTAGGTCTTTTCGATGAATTTGAGGTAGAGGTTTGACTGCCATTCTATGCTTTGTTCGATGACGATGCGTAGAGCTGCAATTTGATCAGCACATGATTTGCCCTTCCTGAATCCAACTTGTTCGGTGCTGGTGAAGTTCTGTATCCAGTGCATCCTTTATTCCTTCCAGGATGATGCGACTTAGAGAGGCAGTAATGGCTGTATAACCAGTGAGATAATCGAACACTTTGTCAACGCTGGTTTCAACAAACGCCTCCTTCAAAGTAATCTGTTAAGTGAAAAGTAACCCGTCAAAGGCCATACTATTTCATATCCTTTGCATTGCTGAAGCCTTAGGCATTCAGGTAGAATAACTAGAGTTGTTCATAGAAATGAAGATTATTCAACCACTTATACTATCGTGGTAACAACCTTGTAAACATCTGCTGACTTGATTTTTTTTCCTTTTTCAAATCCCTATGACTCTTGTATTTCTTTAGTTCTCTTGCATAATTCCATATTCTTCTTTTCTATGTGCATCTTAATCGCAACTCACTCATAAAATTATTAACCTTATTATGTAAATATAATACACCTACTTAAATTCTTTGATGAATTGCCTAACATTAACAGCGATGTTTATGATGACTCATCACTTTAGTTACTATCCTCTTTCATGAAAGAATTATGCCGAAATCTGATTGTACAGCTGGAGAAAATCTATTCCATTTAAATAGCCTACTCCTCAAACTACGTGTTTTATTGAATTTCTGAGGATTATTTACGAATATCCACCTATGACATGATCGACAATTGAAAAGTCAAAATATGATGAAGTTTCCAACTTAATACTATATGCTTCACTCACTTTCACACACTGGTATAAGGGGAGTACCAACATATAATTGTGTTTATTAAATTATTACTAATATCATTTATCATTATATATGTCCAAACCAAGTTCACTTTTATCAGTTTGAAAAAAATGTGGGCGTTGGGTATATGATATTCATTATAATAAAGGTTTATGTATTTCCCAATGAATGAAAAACAAAACCATATTGTTTTTACTGACATTTCGCTATTTAATGCTGCTGCTAATAGCTTTATCAAAGTATTATAAACCGGAATTTACAAAATCTAAGCATATATATAATTTTACACACTGATCAAACCAACAATCTACACCTGGTTTTGTTATCTTCACCAGTTGACTAACTTGACAACAAAAAATGACCCAGACTGACGAACGATGATCAAGTTATTAAAATTTATTTTGATATCATAACAGATGTACTATTACATTTGTTATTTGGTTTAGTGATCTTCATTGTTGTTTAGACTTTCAATATGTCCTTTTTACTTGACCTAAATCTATTCTCACCCCTTAACTCTTTGTTAAATATATGCTGAGATTTTGTAAATTCCGGTTTAATTTTACTTTGATAAAGCTATTGGCATTAAGTAGCGAAACGTCAGTAAAAACAATATCGTTTTGTTTTTCACTCATTAGGAAATACAAAAAACCTTTATTATAATGAACATCATTTATCATTGTTGTCATAACAACGATAACAGTTGGTTTACGTTCGTTTTAACCATGATATCAATCTTATCATCTTATTCCTTTACGCTGCGATTGGGACATAGGACTTTAACCTGGAGTTTCGGTATCAGTGGCTTTATTTTTACAGGATAAGGTTGCACGGACAACCTCCTCACTTAGGCAGTCTTACTACCCGCTTGGAGAAGCTTAAGAAGTGCACCATTCGAGGATTAAAAGTAGGATCAGGTTTGTAGATGACGAGCGTTCTACCGCTGAACCACGGAGGTACATTACGCCAATACAACACAACTTATGACCGGTTATTCGGCTAGTAGTTTCATGCTGAGAAAACCCAGCAGACTGGTTGAAAATGTAAATATTCTACATGCAAAAGAAAATGTACCACATATTACCACCATTTGTGCACATAAGACTCTCAAATCAGGACGAAACAGCTGTCCTGTACTCACAGTCTTTCCAGTGGTTATCTAAATGATGTCAACTTGTGACTAGTCAGGTCTCTGTAGATCAGCGCCTGTCAATAAATGTATATATATGTTGCTTATGGTCACCACATACCAATAATAATTCACCGATTTGATCGTTAACTAACTTTACAATCGGATGTCTGGTGAATATGTTCAAACAACCATTCTCTGGTTTCTACATCAACTGGCTGAAAATGTCGAATTTGTGTTCATAAGTCTCAAGAGATCAATATTCTAACACCGTCACATGGATTCCCGGACATTTCATTTCGTGAAAATGTTTCCCACCCAAGTTAACTGATTGGAACGGATTAGGACTTTATAATAACGCGTAAATGATTAACATGCATTCCAAATATCCTTTTCGTGATTATTTGTATTTCCAGTGATAACAACCACCTACAAATGAAATTCTGATTTAGTTGACTGCATGTTGGTTTAATTACTTCTTGTGTTTCTGTCATAGAGTGAATACTCAGTATTAGCTTTATCACTTCAAATGTTATGTCTGTTGTCACTTCAATGGAAGCATGACATTCAGTCGACATTCATTTGTAGGTTTTAATATTTTCGAATTGAAATTATCAAACTTCTGCTGATGTCGACAGAGAGGTCTATTGATTTTCACTGAATAAGTATTTCATCAATGGATAGTTAAAAATTTTGTCACCCATCAAGCGTGAAATTTGGCTAGTGTTATATAGAGATGTTCAATACTGGGTTGTTTAGTTGATCAAACAAACAATGGCACAAAGTCACCTTGTGCCATATCAAGTAAGCCAAATGAAGTTAAGTTCAGATTTGAACAGTTTCATTTAATCTCCTGTGTTATATGTCATCGCAAATATTCGCGCAGAGTTTCACCAAATATTCACTATTGCGATCACATCTAAAAGCCCTTAGGCAAAACATTTAATCACTAAGTTTGTTTGCTCTTAAAATAAATAGTTTATCGATGAACGTAAAACTCACATCATAAAAATAGAAAAAAAACCAGTAGTGAAGCTAATTCAGATTCGCTATCCAGTAGCTTAAATGTGCAAAAAAGCTCATTGAGGTGTCTGGAGATCTGTTGTATTATTTACAACACTATGACATTGAAAGACGTAACCTTTAGTAATGTATTATTAAAGTCGATTTGACAATTCCCATTAAATAAATGTATGGATTGAACAGTGGTCTCACAGATGCATATGCAGAATATCACAGAAGAAAGTGCAGTCGATTCAAAATGATGGTAAAAGAAAACGGTAAGAAATTCAGCTTAATAGTTTATAATAATAGATACAGAATGAAGCACAAATACAAGGAATTTACTTACATTTAACTAGGTATGAGAAAAAAACACGAATAAATTAAAAATTATGTATGTATACACAAAAATAAAGACCATCTAATTCGACGAAATAGTGCATGAATACGTTTGTATAATTATATTTTCTGAGATATAACAAAAAATATAGTCAAAATATGAAGATATACATCGAGAGAGAAATCATGGGCTCATAAATGCTAATTCATGTAGATGGATATCCTTCAGTGACAGCTCAATGTAATTGTCATTTGAACAAAGTTTTGCTGTCAAATTGAAATGCATTAACTCTAAGCTGCATGAAAATTATTGCACTGTTCGTGTGTGTTCATGTGTGTTGATACAAGCCTTCATAATTCCTGCTCTAAATATTCAAAGCATTACACCAGTGCGAGAAAAAAAATTGACTCAAAAAGTGACTCAAGCGAATGGAATCTTTATTCTAGATATTTCAAAATAAGTAACGCAACATACGCCACATATTTCCTTCAAAAACATCAAAGTCGCATAAAACATCACAGTAGGAAATAAAACAAGATGAACAAAACAAATAATTGAAAAGCAGGAAAAGAATTGAAAAATAGCTAATAACAAAAAATACCATCAAATAAGCCTCCGTTCAAAAACCTAGTTGAAAAGCTAAACAATGAGAAGTCGAATATTTTCTACATATGTCACTTGGCAAAGTGCCATCTAATGACACAGGAACATTTCTTAGAATGACTGGAAAGTTCGAGTTCCTGATAATCACTTGACACACAAGACAGACATTTCGTTCCCGAGAGCTTGTCAGCTCCACGCTTCACTCACAGAAGATGTGACAGTTCCACGGAGAGGATTCACGCACCTCTGACAACCCAATCATCACAACACACATTCCAAACAACATCGATTGAAGATAAGAGCACCAACCAGACATTTCACCTTGATGATTGCTCGTTCGTGTGGAATCAACTGGACTCTCACAACTGTCATCTCCACTGTCATCAGCACTCGTTTGAACCAATCATCACGATGTTTGCTTGCAATGAATGGATTACTTTCATGTGAAATGCATAGCGTGGCGTGTCGACAATAGGTGTTCTCACTTCGCTTCCAAATCATTTATGCTATGTTACTGAAGACAGGTGGATTCATTCATGTTTTGACAGTATTTCTGAGAAATCCTCATAATACTACTTAAGCGTTCACTTACTTTGAGCTGTAACGTGACACATGAGAACGAATGTGCATTTCGTTGTATTAAACATAGCGTGTGAATTTAGTTAATAGGGTGGTTTCACAATCGTGGATCAGTATACATCATAAAGAATACATTTGAAATCTTCTTTGTTTAGTGTGCAATTTCAGATTGATTTCACGACAGTATAATTATAAGTTGGGGACACGCATTGAGAGAGATTCCATGGGCTCGTAAATGCGAGTTCGTATAGATGGAGATCCGTCAGTGATAATTCGAATTAATTATCGAATCAACACAGTTTTTCTGTCGGTTCGGAAATGCATTATCTCTAAAAAATCTACGTAAATAATAAGTTGATTTCGTGAAACAAATCATAGCTATCCACATTATATCATCAATCCTTATCTCAGAATTTATATCTTCTTACATTCTGAAATGAGTTTATGTATTCAGTATAAATGTAGATTATTTTGAATTTTATATATGGTCGTCACTGATTCAGTATTTCAGCATACCAGATTTATTCGCTATGAGCAAGAAAATTCATGAGAGAAGTTATCAAACAACATTCAAAGGCAGTGACAGGATATCTCAAGAAATAATAAGTTAAGCTAACATTTGATTTCTCAATGGTTGGACGACATTTTAATCAGTCACTTTATTGCATCACATGTATGACTCCTATAGTCAAACAAAGATCACGGTCAAGTTCTCCACCGATTAAATAGCTAGATGAATCGCTGAAGAGTGAGAAGTCGAATGTTGTCTATATATGTCACTTCGGAGAGTTATACAAAGTGCCATCAAATGACACAGGAACATTTCTTAGAATGACTGGAAAGTCCGAGTTCATGATAATAACTTGACACATGAGATAGCCCTTACGTTTCCGAGAGAGTCTCAGCACCATGATTCACTCGCAGAAGAGGATTCACACACTTTCGACAACCCAAACATCACAACACACACTCCAAACAACATTAATTGAAGATAACAGCAACAACCAGACATTTCACCTTGGTGATTGTTTGTTCCTTCGGAATCCACTTCACTCTCACAAGTGTGATCTCCACTATTCTCTGTCTTCGTGTAAACCAATCATCACGATGTTTGTTTGCAATGAATAGATTACTTTCATGTGAAATGCATAGCGTGGCATGGCGACAAGACGTATTCTCACTTCGCTTCCATATCATTTATGCTACGATACTGGAGACAAGTGGATTCATTCATGTTTTCACAGTATTTTTGAGGAATCCACATGAGAATAATTAAATTTTCATTTACTTTGATCTGTAACGTGACACATGAATACGAATTTGGATTTCGTTGTATTAAACTCATCTTCAAAATTGGCTTTGATCGCGGTATCACAAGTGCAAACAATGTTTAGGCACAAATTAAATGATTTGCAACCTTCTCAGAATAATGCGGTAATCGACAATGATGTGAAGCCAGTATAATCAAAAGGTGAATTTACATATTCGAATTGACTTCAACGGCTCACAGTGGCGATTTGGTGTAGGTGGAGATCCTTCAGTGATAATTCGAATTACTTATCGGTTCAACAACGTTTGTCTGTCAGTTCGAAAATGCATCTTCTCTAACATAGCATGACGCTTAATACGCTGCTCTTGTGAAATAAAATATATGCTTCCAGATGCGACTACATTTCTTAATCTTAAACGTTGAAAATATCCGGCAACATGCACAAATTATTTATTCGAGATATTATGTCAAAGTCTATAAAATCCTGTCCATATGAATATAAGTATCAGTCTGAAAACATACGCCTCTTCGTCTCTAGAAGAAAAGAAATTAAAATTATTTGTTTTGGCTTTCAAATGACACAAAAACATGTTTAAAGAAAACACAAACATATAAAAGTGGATTCGTATGCGCGTCGCTCAGAGAACTACTCATCAATAATTTCTTTGTGTCGCAAATTTGATTTCCATTAATACGAAAAACTCAATGTGAAATTCGACTAGGATTAATTAGCTAGCGGGATCGCTGAAGAGTGAGAAGTCAAATATTATCTATATATGTCACTTGGCAGAGTTATACAAAGTGCCATCTAATGACACAGGAACATTTCTTAGAATGACTGGAAAGTGCGTGTTCCTGATAATCACTTGACACACAAGACAGACATTTCGTTCCCGAGAGGTTGTCAGCTCCACGATTCACTCACAGAAGATGTGACAGTTCCACGGATAGGATTCATGCACCTCCGACAACCCAATCATCACAACACACATTCCAAACAACATCAATTGAAGATAAGAGCACCAACCAGACATTTCACCTTGATGATTGCTCGTTCGTGTGGAATCAACTGGACTCTCACAACTGTCATCTCCACTGTCATCAGCACTCGTTTGAACCAATCATCACGATGTTTGCTTGCAATGAATGGATTACTTTTGTGTGAAATGCATGGCGTGGCATGTCGACAAGAGGTGTTCTCACTTCGCTTCCATATCATTTATGCTATGATACTGAAGACAGGTGGATTCATTCATGTTTTGACAGTATTTCTGAGAAATCCTCATGATAATACTTAAATTTTCACTTACTTTGAGCTGTAACGTGACACATGAAAACGAGTTTCGATTTTGTTGTATTGAACTTAGTCTATGAAATTGGCTATGATTGCGGTATCATAATTTCAGACAATGTTTAGTCACAAATTAAATGATTTTCAACCTTGTAAAGTGAATTCGGTAATCCAGATTGTTTTTGAGATAATCTATCCATAATAGCATTTCACGTATTCCGTGAGAATTCATCAGCTTTTAATTGCCATATGGTGTAGATTGCGATCCTTCATTGCTGATTTTAATTATTTTTCATTAGAACTTATTTTTGCTCTCAGTCGGACAGTTCATTTTTTCTGGATATATTTGTTTTTTCGTGGATTCGTTTTTGTGTATTCATATTTAAAATGACTTGCTTTATCTATACAAATTTGACGCGCGTTTTCTCTTCTTCATCTTGTTTTTATTATAGTGGCTGCATTTCTCCGCGTCCTCGTCTTTTGGAACGCATCGTCTTCATATTTCATGTCGTTGTTCAAATGTGGTTGATCCTTTTTTGCCTGAATGAATTGCACATAAATTTCATTTTACGTCAGTTGACGAAATTACACGAGGACTAGCCAATATCTAAGGCATGTATTTTCAACTCGTGCCGGACCTTCTCCATCACACTTTCAACACTTCTCAATTGGGCACGAATAACCGCCTACCTGAATACGGCCAGGCAATAGTGGATGACAGAATAATATTCATGAGTTCTTTTTCAGGGATTTGTTTTCTTACAGAATATCATCTTATGCTGTCATCGTTTATAGGACGATTTGGTTGTTGTAGTAATTGATGACCAGTGGGGTGCAGCAGTTTGGTTGTATTAGCCAATACTCACCGGTGATGGTAGCCAGACTTCTAGCTGTCTCATGAATTGACATAATTAAGAAAAAATGGACCATTGCATAGGGTCACAGAGGTTAACTTGTGTACGATATCGCCTTGTAACCAGAATCTCTTCATATAGAAACACAGCGAGCGTATATTACGAAAAGGCTTAAATAGGCACGGCAAAGATGCAGAGTACTAAAATGTTGTAAAATAATTCTCAAATCGATGTCAACAGAAAATGAAATACTGTGAACTTTTTAATCGACGTAAAACAAATTTTCCGAAAACATTGAAGACGAAAATCAAACAGCATAAATTTAACAGAACAGAGAGAAAACAAAAGGAAAGAAGCAATATTAGAACAAAAAATTCATGTGATTCCGTACACCGTTCCGCTGCTAAAACGGTAAAAAACGTATAATATCAGCAAACAGGCATAATATCATGCGGTTTAGACTCAGTAGGATACCATCGTCAAGTAAATCGCAAAGAATTCAGACTAAGTTCAATAAAAAGCCTCAAAATAATACTAGACAGTGCATTATAAAAATGTGATGAAATTGCACACAAATATATAACATTATGATTCGACTCCAATTAATCAGCTAGTTGAATCGCTGGAGAGGAAGGAGTCAAATATTGTCTTTATACATGGTAGAGTTATACAAAGTGCCATCAAATGACACAGGAACATTTCTTAGAATGACTGGAAAGTCCGAGTTCATGATAGTCACTTGCCACATGCGATCAGCCGTTCGTTCTCGAGAAGGTGTCAGCTGCACGCTTCACTCACAGAGGATGTGACAGTTTCAAGGAGGGAAGTCACACAGCTGCCACAACCGAAATCATCACAACACACAATTCAAACAACATCGACTGAAGCTAAGAGCGCCAACCAGACATTACACATTGATGATTGTTCGTTCCTTCGGAATCCACTTCATTCTCACAACTGTTATCTTCACTATGCTTAGCATTCGTGTGAATCAATCATCATGCTGTTTGCTTGCAGTGATGGGATTATTTGCGTGTGAAATGCATAGCGTGGTATGTCGACCAGAGGTGTTCTCAATTCGCTTCGATAACGTTTATGCTATGATGCTGGAGACAAGTGGATTCATTCATGTGTTCACAGTATGTTTGAGAAATTCCTCATGATATCTTTTAAAATTTCACTCACCTTGAGCTTTAACGTGATACGTGAATAATGTGTATTTTTTCATACTAAACATAGTGTGTGAAGTTAGTTAGTAGGGCACTATCACAATTTAGGATCATTGTAATTCTGAAAGGAAACTTTTAGAAAATTCTATGTTTATTCTTCTATTCCAGATTGATGTGAACACAGTATAATCATTGGCTGGGGACACGCATTGAGAGAGATTCCATGGTCTCATTCAAGCAAGTTCGTGTAGGTGGAGATTCGTCAGTGATAATTCGAATTAATTATCCGTTCAACAAAAATTATGCTGTCAGATTCAAATCGCATAGTATCTCGATTGCATCATTATAAGTACGCGTTATTCTTGATAAACAAAACACATGTTGTTCAAACGCCATCATGATTGCTTTTCTAAGAGTAAAGAGTATTCTTTCCTATAGAGTTGATTTCATATTCTCAAAATAAATGAACAACACTTTAAAATATATCTTACCCCATATGCCACCTGCAAGAAATCATATTCACAGAAGACGTTACCAAACAAGCTTCATAAGCATTGACAGCATATCTCAAGAAATAATAAGGTACGCTATGATTTGGTTTCTCAATGGTTCGACGACATCTCTATCAATTACTGCATTGTTCTACACATCTAACTGCTATTCTCAACAAAATATCATGGTCAAGTTCGACTAGGATTAATTAGCTAGTTGAATCATTGAAGAGTGATGAGTCGAATGTTGTCTATATATGTCACTTCGTAGAGTTATACAAAGTGCCATCAAATGACACAGGAACATTTCTTAGAATGACTGGAAAGTGCGAGTTCCTGATAGTCACTTGCCACATGAGATCGGCCGTTCGTTCCCGAGAGGGTGTCAGCTCCACGCTTCACTCACAGAAGATGTGACAGTTCCACGGAGAGGATTCATGCACCTCCGACAACCCAATCATCACAACACACATTCCAAACATCATCAATTGAAGCTAAGAGCACTAACCAGACATTTCATCTTGATGATTGTTCGTTCCTCCGGAGTCAAGTGCACTCTCACAACTGTGATCTTCACTATCCTCCGCTTCGTGTAAATCAATCATCATGCTGTTTGCTTGTTTTGAATGGATTATTTTCATGTGAAATGCAAACCGTTGCATGGTTACAATACGTATTCTCACCTCGCTTGCATATCTTTTATTCCATGATATCGGAGAGAAGTTTATTCTTTCACGTATTCATCGGTTTTGTTTTTTCCTGGTATTTACTAATACGCTTGTTCTCACATTTTGCTGGTTGTGCTTATTTGTTTTTTTTATTTTTATGAAATATATGTTTTGTGTCAATTTCGCTTTCGTGTGTGTTTGTGCTTTTCAAGAGAACTCTACTTAAATCTAATTTTTTACATAGCAATCCTTTTCTTTATATTTGACTTTTTTAACAACATTTCATTTTGGTTCCAATGGTATAATTGCTGGAGTTACATGTACTCTATAGTCACGCACTTTATAAGACTTCCAAATAGTTCTGTCCAAATTACAATGAAAGGGAGGATTATGATTTTGCAATAACTGCGCAAAAATACCAGCAGAAAGCTGATCACGCAAATGATATACACACTCATAAAATATTATTTGAAAAATCAGCAACATCAGATACAACTGGGAATAATACACTTTGAGGTGTAGAATACAACCGCAAAGCGAACATTGAAAATAAAGAAAATTTTATTCAGATTAACTGAATAATACTCAACAGAATACATATATCGATAAAAAACTATATTTAAAGTCGTAATCCAATTTCGTGTGAAGACAGTATAATCATTAGTTGAGGACACGCATTAAGAGAGATTCTATCAGTTCATAAAGTCAAGTTCGTGTAGATGGAGATACTCCAGTGACAATTCGAAGTAAATATTTGTTCAAAGAAAATTTTCTGTCAGTCCGAAAATGAATTGCATCCTACTTAACACGTTGTTCTTGTCAAACAACACATAAGTTACTCAAAAACCACCAAGATTCCTATTCTCAGAGTTTGTTGAATTCTTTGATGTAAAACTGCATTAATATTCTCCAAACAAATAGAGAATCTATTAAAATATACCTAAGAAAAACTCTCATGCAGCTGAGCTCACCATATGTGCCACCTGAAAAAATGGAAATTCAGAGACGAAATCATTAAAAAGGTGGAATTGACACAGATAAGATGTTTGAAGACATAACGATGTAAACTATTATAAAGTTTGTGAATGCTACGACGATATCTCGATCAATTAGTGCATTGTTCCACACATCTAACTGCTATTCTCAACAAAATATCAGAGTCGAGTTCTCCTCCGATTCATTAGATATTTGAATTATTGAAGAGTGAGGAGTCGAATGTTGTCTATATATGTCACTACGTAGAGTTATACAAAGTGCCATCAAATGACACAGGAACATTTCTTAGAATGACTGGAAAGTCCGAGTTCATGATAGTCACTTGCCACATGAGATCAGCCGTTCGTTCTCGAGAGGGTGTCAGCTGCACGCTTCACTCACAGAGGATGTGACAGTTTCAAGGAGGGAAGTCACACACCTGCCACAACCGAAATCATCACAACACACAATTCAAACAACATCGATTGAAGCTAAGAGCAACAACCAGACATTACACACTGATGTTTGTTCGTTCCTTCGGAATCCACTTCATTCTCACAACTGTTATCTTCACTATGCTTAGCATTCGTGTGAATCAATCATCATGCTGTTTGCTTGCAGTGATGGGATTATTTGCGTGTGAAATGCAAAACGTGGCATGACGACAAGACGTGTTCTCAATTCGCTTCAATAACTTTTATGCCATAATACTGGAGACAAAATAATTCATTCAGGTGTTCAACGGATTTCTGATAAATTCTCATTCTTCTGGTTAAGCTTTCACTTACTTTGATCTTTAACGTGATACATGAAGAGGAATGTGTATTTTGTTATACTGAACGTAGTGTGTGAAGTTAGTTAATAGGGCAGTATCACAATTGCCGATCACTGTACATCACCAACGAAAACATTTTTAAACTACTATATTCAATGTTGCATTGCAGATTGATGTTAAGACAGCATAATCATAAGGAACAGATACATATTGGGAGAGGTTTCATGCGCTCATAATGTCACGTTCGCGTAGATGGAGATGCTTCAGTGACAATTCAGAGTAATTGTTGGTTCAAGGAAGTTTTTCTGTCAGTTCGAAAATGCATTTTCTCTGTAGTCCTCGTTAGTCTAAACTCTGTGTTTCTGAATTGATACTTATGATGTTTAAATGCCTTGATTTTTCTATATTTTTAATTTTTAAAACCTTCTTTGGGATTTTTACATCTTAGTTCTCCATGTTACTGAATTTTATTGATTTTCATGGAATGACTGAAATACAGTTGCAGTGAAGAATATTTTCTTTTCTTTTCTTTTAAGCAAAACTCCAGTGACAGAAGCTATATGTTTTCTGTGTGACTTCATCCAACGCGACAGCAATGATGTTGGCATACCGATCCATTATCTAAATGAGCTGTTAGTACGTTGTACCTTCAGCGTCTACTTCAGATTCAACGATGAAATCTACAGGCAAACAGATGGCGTATCAATGGGCTGTCCACTGGGACCCTTCTTAGCCAACTGTTTTATGGTCAGCCTCGAAAACAACTTCTTGTCATAGACTACCACTGACCTCTATCTTTACGAGAGATACATTGATGATACTTTCATCATTTGTGATGAGATTCTGGACCTTGAAATCTTACTTCAAACCCTCAACAATGCCCACCAAAACATCGACGTCACTCTTGAATCTGAGTCCAACGGAATGTTGCACTTCTTCGACGTCCATCTGACAAGAAATGCGGACAACTCTCTGAAAAGTTCCATATGCAAAAAGCCTACATTGAATGAACAATTCATCAACTTTCAAAGCTTCGTGTCACTAAGTAGAAAGAGGAATTTTATATACGCTCTTTCCTAAAGGATTCAGAAGATATGCAACGAGGAAGTGATTGACGAAGAACTGAGTAATCTCCGAGCAACCCTGATGGAAATAGCTTTCCTCCTAGGTTCATAGACAAGAATCTCAAATCAAAGAAGACTTCCGAACAATTCCAGTGCGTCCCGGAGAAGATACTTTGGCTTAATCTAGAATTCAAAGGTGACACTGAAGCAGAAATCCTTCGTAAACGCCTCTGCAAATCTTTGAGGAAAACAAACTTCGCCGCAAGCCTACGACTGACGTTTTCCTGAAATAAACTGTTCAGACAGAACGCGAAAGATAAGCTGTCGCAATGAGGCACTTCAGCGTGCATAAACCAGTTTACTTGCTAATGCGGAGCTTAGTACATCCGCTACCATGTGCAACTTGAAAACGCGCTCGTGAACACTATCCAGCCTCACCAGTAAAATGAGAATTGAAACATGTATATAGTTCAGTCACAGAACATCTGGTCAATTCAGGACATTCAACACCATTCGAAAAATCCTTCAAAATAATATACAAGAATCGATCAAAACTATCAAAGTGAGTAAACTTAAGATATTTGGGCACAGCCGAGGCACTAGCCATCCGAAAACTCAAACCCTAGCTATGTAACCAAAAGAAATACGTCCAACCCTGATCCTTGGCATGGCCATCATAAACAGGCAATTCTTTTAATAGTGACTATCTCATTGGCTTTCTTATCCAAACTTCCTGTTTATTCATGTTATTTTTAAGTTCTTCTTAATCCCTATATACACTATCATATTTTCATATCCGAAATTCCTGTCTGTTTTTTCATTTTATTATTTCTACATATTTAATACCTGACTGCATAGATAATTATTCTTCACATTAGTTATGATCCCACTAGATTTTTTATCCAAACATCCTGCATATTTTGTTATTTCTACATTCCTAATTCGTAACTGCAAAATATGTCAATCTTCTAAGTTATTATGATAAAACTTTGTATGAGTTTTATCCGTCCCCCTGATTATTATGGTATTTTAATTCATAATTGTATTTTTAATAATTTCACCCTTGACCGCAAAATTATTCTGGAGATTTACCAGAAATTTATCATAAATTTAATAATTCCCATTGTAGCATTAAGAACACAATATTCAGCAAAGAGACTCTTTTCAACGAATTTATTATCAAGCTGTACAACCATATATATATGTATATATAAAACCATTTATAGACGATTGTACAGCTTGATAATAAATTCGTTGAAAAAAGTCTCTTCGCTGAATATTGTGTTCTTAATTTATCACAAATACACGAGAGTAAACTCTAGTTGATAACTTCGTCGGAAAGAATATTTTCTTCGCTGCAGATAACCATTTATTATTCCGAATGATCAAATGTGTATATTTCGCGATTTATATAGATTAAATATATTTAACTTCTCTTTATTCACTTACTCCACTGTTCAGCTTCATGAATAGTGAGTAAAATTTACTATTGCTCATGACTTTATGTTAAAAACGAATTAGTTTATGATGCCGTACATATGTTCACTGCGAGTTCGATCGTCTATTCTTCGATGACCTCTTTATCAACCTTTTCATTGTTTCACAGATCTGACTCCTATTCTCAACAAAATATCACGGTCAAATTCGACTAGGATTAATTAGCTAGTTGAATCATTGAAGAGTGATGAGCCGAATGTTGTCTATATATGTCACTTCGTAGAGTTATACAAAGTGCCATCGAATGACACAGGAACATTTCTTAGAATGACTGGAAAGTCCGAGTTCATGATAGTCACTTGCCACATGAGATCAGCCGTTCGTTCTCGAGAGGGTGTCAGCTCCACGCTTCACTCACAGAAGATGTGACAGTTTCAAGGAGGGAAGTCACACAGCTGCCACAACCGAAATCATCACAACACACAATCCAAACAACATCGATTGAAGCTAAGAGCAACAACCAGACATTACACATTGATGATTGCTCGTTCGTGTGGAATCAACTTCACTCTCACAACTGTGATCTCCACTATCCTCAGCACTCGTGTGAATCAATCATCATGCTGTTTGTTTGCAATGAGTGCATTACTTGCGTGTGACATGTAATACGTGTCATGACGACAAGAAGTGTTCTCAATTCGCTTCCATATCATTTATGCTATGATACTGGAGACAAGTGGATTCATTCATTTGTTTATCGCTTCGATCTTCGTATTGTTTTGCAGTTATATAGCCAAGCTTTTCTCACGGATTAATTCGACCGACGCATATTTTACTTTTGTTCACTTTGTTTGGAATATATTTTATTTTTCAAGTTTCTCTACTTGTTTCTTGGTTTCATGCAACAGACTTCTGTCTGAAGCCGTTTTTGCAGAGAAATGCTGTCCATTATACTTCAGCTTGTTTAAGCTATTTCATTGTGGTTTCAATGAAATAAGTACCGGAGTGACATTCTGTCTAAGGACACTCACTTTTCATATATACTTCTTAGTAGTTCTGCCTATTCTTCGAAGGAAACGGAGGTCGATAAATAGGCGATAACTCTGTGGTAACATCCACAGAGAAACTAATTATACAGAAGATATACAAATTCTAAAAATGTTATGTGAAAAATCAGCAACACGAGATAAAAGTAGGAATTAAACACATAGTAACGTAGTTAGAAATCGCCAAAAGAACATTGAGAACAAAGAAACAATTATTCTCAATATGCCTAAAACACACAAAGATATATCTGCACTTCAAAACTACTATATTTAATGCGGTACTGCAGGTTGACGTGAAGACGGTATAATCATAAGGTTAAGATATATATTAGGAGAGATTTCATGTGCTCATAAATTCAAGTTCGTGTAGATGGAGATCCTTCGATGACAATTCGGAGTAATTATCGGTTCAACGACGTTTTTGCTGTCAGTTCGAAAATGCGTCTTATCTAAGCTGCACGATACTTAATACGTTGTTCTTGTACAGTTAACTAGGTGTCGTTCAAACCTTATCAAGTTTCTAATTGTAAGTATTCAGGGAGTTTTATAAGGTTCAGTTGAGTGCAGAATGAAATTATTACTATGAAGTACTTTATTAATCGATTACGAATATCACAATTTTGGCATGATATCTTACCCGAACTAATGTCTAGATAAAACACATATGAAAACTTATGATGTACTAAAATTTACTCAAATAAATATGATATAAAAAAAGTAAATGCTCACTTTTGATGTTACCCTATACGCGTCAATGACACTTAATCAACCAGGTCATTGTTGCACAAATCCCACTCCCATTGACACCAAAATATCATGGTCAAACTCGACTAAGATTAATTAGCTAGTTGAATCGTTGAAGAGTGGAGAGTCGAATGTTGTCTATATATGTCAATTCGTAGAGTTATACAGTGTGCCATCAAATGACACAGGAGCATTTCTTAGATTGCATGGAAAGTTCGATTTCCTGATAGTCACTTGCTACACGAGATCGGCCTTTCGTTCCCGAGAGAGTATCATTTTCTTGGTGAGGCTTTCACTTACTTTGATCTTTAACGTGATACATGAAGAGGAATGTGTATTTTGTTATACTGAACGTAGTGTGTGAAGTTAGTTAATAGGGCAGTATCACAATTGCCGATCACTGTACATCACCAACGAAAGCATTTTTAAACTACTATATTCAATGTTGCATTGCAGATTGATGTTAAGACAGTATAATCATAAGGAACAGATACATATTGGGAGAGGTTTCATGCGCTAATAATGTCACGTTTGCGTAGATGGAGATGCTTCAGTGACAATTCAGAGTAATTGTTGGTTCAAGGAAGTTTTTCTGTCAGTTCGAAAATGCATTTTCTCTGTAGTCCTCGTTAGTCTAAACTCTGTGTTTCTGAATTGATACTTATGATGTTTAAATGCCTTGATTTTTCTATATTTTTAATTTTTAAAACCTTTTTTGAGATTTTTACATCTTAGTTCTCCATGTTACTGAATTTTTTGATTAAATGGAGAAAATATTTTTAAATTTCTCTTCATTCACTTACTCCACTGTTCAGCTTCATGAATAGTGAGTAAAATTTACTATTTCTCATGACTTTATGTTAATAACGAATTAGTTTATGATGCCGTACATATGTTCACTGCGAGTTCGATCGTCTATTCTTCGATGACCTCTTTATCAAACTTTTCATTGTTTCACAGATCTGACTCCTATTCTCAACAAAATATCACGGTCAAATTCGACTAGGATTAATTAGCTAGTTGAGTCATTGAGGAGTGATGAGTCGAATGTTGTCTATATATGTCACTTCGTAGAGTTATACAAAGTGCCATCGAATGACACAGGAACATTTCTTAGAATGACTGGAAAGTCCGAGTTCATGATAGTCACTTGCCACATGAGATCAGCCGTTCGTTCTCGAGAGGGTGTCAGCTGCACGCTTCACTCACAGAGGATGTGACAGTTTCAAGGAGGGAAGTCACACAGCTGCCACAACCGAAATCATCACAACACACAATTCAAACAACATCGATTGAAGCTAAGAGCAACAACCAGACATTACACACTGATGTTTGTTCGTTCCTTCGGAATCCACTTCATTCTCACAACTGTGATCTTCACTATCCTTAGCAGTCTTTAGAATCAATCATCACACTATTTTTATTCCTGTTTTCAATATTTTTTATTTTTCTTTCTTTTCTTCCGATGTTCATCTCTCCTGGTTATTTTTTTAATTTGCTGTCTGTGTTTTTGCACTATCTGGTTTCTTTTGCTGTTATTGTTGGGTTTTGATTTTTTTTCTGTAGACTGATATTTTTCACTCTACTTTGTTCACTTTTTTTATGTTTACCTTTGAAACTTTTTGCATTTTTTATTGCAGTTTGAATGATTTTCTGTGAATATTCAGTGATCTTTGGTGAAAGTAATTTTTGTTTATGATAGTGACTTTTTTCTCGATTTTTTCTTAGTCATCTGATCCTGATTTATAAAGCATGTTATCATTGGAATTATCATACATGGTGTTTGCTTACGTTTTTCTTCATAGCACGATAAAAATGAATGCAAATTTGTTTAGTTTACAAGTTTTCTTATTCAGTAATTTTTTCATGATGTAATTATTTGAGTATTTGTCTTGAGTTTCCATTTTACTCATGACATCGGAATGGCTTTCTGAGTTTGCACATGAAATGGACAATCTGTTGAGTCTTGATGATTTATTCCTTTTCCTTTTATAGTTTTGTTAATATCGCAATGAGTAAAATAGAGTGTGTAACCATTAGAGACCTTCGCGATTATCTGTGACTTCACGTTATACTCTCTGAGATGAACGCAGAATGCTCTTTTTGGGAAATCTCTTGGGGAATCACAGATAAACTAGGATGATTTCTGGGACATTCATAATTGAAAACTCCCCCATTCCAACTCAAGTGAAATTAAATGAAACACTTCTTATCACATTGATGCATGCTGTTCTCGTTTTATCAGATCTTAGACAAAATGCCTATAGAAACTCTTACGTGCAGTATAAATTGTCCACGAATGAAGAACACTTCAGTGGAACTACGGAGCTACTGTCATCAAGAGAACAACTGGTTAACATATTATGATTTGACTTAAATATTCACAGCATGCAACCAAGGCTAGTGTGTTTTCACCTTGCAGTATGAGTGATGCTTTTAATTATTTCAAGGAATCTGTCGTTAATAACAGTTCTAATCATAACATGAACCATAGTTCAGGAACAGGAATTCAATGAGATTTTAAGTAATTGGAGTGACTATCTAGTCCTTTTTCTGTGTAGTGGCGCAGATAATTTCATACCAAGCGTTTTAAATTATCTTCTTGATCAAACTAATGAAAATCCAACTGTAATAATCCCTGATCGAATTCATTTGGATGAATCAAAGATAAACGAAGAATGGATCTTAATACACCTGGTTGGAGTTTCTTGAATAGCACCACTAAGCCAATCAGATTATGTTAACAAACGTTCACTAATTCAATTAATTAAAAAGTAATTTCTAGACTAGACATCTCAGATAGATCCAACTGAACAGATTCAGGAAAAATGACAAAAATGTTAAACAAAATTAACGGTGAATCATTCATTAGCACACAAATATATTAACCAATTCATCTACTCAGTTTTGAAACTCGTGGCCAGTGTAATTAAGATAGATGTTTAACTGCTACTCTATATTATCGATCTCGACATCAAATATTACTGACAAAATTATTATCTACGATTTGTCATATCAGATAAATCCTCAATTTGAGCGAGTTAATGCATTAGATGCTCTTTCGATGGAATAAGCCATCTACACAGGCATTAAACCATGTAAAGTCAATTTTATCTGTTTATCTCGTACAGGTGTTGAAGTATGTCTACAAAGAGAAGTTCGCTGCTACAGACTAGCAGGAACTCTGTACACTTCCAAACAAAAACTTCATATAAGTTCGACGATACTGAATTTAGTGTTTAAAACCAAAGAAATTTATTACTAATATTATTAAGTCAGTTCGGCGATGAACTATAGAGCTGCAATAAGTATCGTCGTCAGGACTAGCTATAAACCCACCCTAAACTTCACTTTATGAGAAGTTCCTTACACTCGTGAAATTTAATTGGTGGTCCAATGATCACACTTTTTCAACTGATCTAAAATCATCTGACCTTGAAGAACTCTTTGTCAAGTAAGCAATATCTGATTACACAAAGCAAACAATAACTTTGGAAGGAATTTTCTATGACTTTATTCATATTTTAACTCACCTAGAATAACTGAAAGTTAAAAATCTCAGAAATCAATTATTTTCATGGAAGCCTCTTTTTGATATTACATAATCTCACAATTTTATGATGGAATTCAGGTTCTTGAAGTGATGCTCCGAAATTCCCTTCAAAATTATTGGTTCACTGACGGATTCACTTGGTCTACATGGTGAAATCTAGAGGATGTACTGAGGCAACTATTCTCAGCAGGCCTCATGTTGAAGCTTTAAAGACAAACGGTCAAAAAACATTGTTCTAATATCAAGACTGGATTGTCATCTTGGGTCTAAAGTTGTAGGAACAAACACACCATAAATGTATGATCAGCTTGAAATTCACTAGTCAAACTGGTCAATGCGTTCAAAATTAGATATATGTAATGCACTACATTACGAGGTAGCCCGATGGTCGGCAGATACACTGAAGCCACTACAACTGAAGCAGGCTTAATATATTATGGTAGATATCGCCAGAAAGGTCAATGGTGAGACAAAGAATTATACAGAATTCACTTTGCGAATCAGTAATGTCCTCCATTTATAAATGACCATTGATGGTGTTTGTGAACCTCTATTAAGTAATGACATGAGGCTTTAGAGAGACTGTACGATCAACGTACGATTTCATATTAACAACAACATTTTTACTCAGGCTGAAGGTGTGCAAATGGACTCCCTTATTTTCACTCTTTCAACCAATAGGTGTATCATTAATAAATGCAGTCAATAAAATACAGTTTTACTGTACCTTCAAAGTTACACGGTGTACGTACTAGTAATCAGAAGTCAAATTTATTTGGGTAAAGTGGACTTTTAAAGTAGCTGTGAGTAAATCACCATGTAAAAGTTCCTTTAGGATTCATTACTGTAGGAGATAGAGATACTGGAAAATAAGTCGGCTTAAATGTCTCTTGTTGTAAAATGAGAACTTCTAAATTACAGAAATAAAAACAAACAGTAAGGCAAAGTGTGACTCACGTAGCTGAACTAAATCTTGGAAAAATAGCAGAGGAACGGGCAAACAAGATTTATTAGCTCATTACGAATACTATTGGTAATATTTTGATATTATTGTTATCATAACTCATTCATCGTCTAAACTATTATTTGTTTGCAACTGGATTCAGCCTATTGATCAGATCAGTATTTCACCTTCCAACATGATTTAACTTTTGAATTTCGTGTGATTCAATAAGCCAAGTTTGTGCTTCCTTCTCCCATGCAGATTCATGAAACACTCTAGTTGCAACGAAAAGGAGAAGCTTATTAAGGCCGAATATGTATAGACTCGAAAAACATTATTAACGGAATAGTTCACATGTTTGATAACATTTAAATAACATGCGATGCATGAATAAATATGAGACAGTGTTTCGTAAACAATATACAGTTTAATCTGTTTGACAATATGATTTCGAATAAATTTGCACTCAATTTTCAGGCTACTGTTCTCCTTACCTGCTTCTTCTAAAATTAGAAGTATTTAAACAAAAATACCCAAGAGTGATCCAAATTAGCTCATGTCATTTGTGAGGAATTGACGAGTGCATGGCATTCGAATAGCCTGAATATTTTAACAAATTTATATTGAGAAAAATTCGAAGCAACTTATAACTACTGAGTCATTTAGTGTGTGACAAGAAGTATGGCTGACGAGCGGACATTCACTTTCAGAGGGAGATATAAGGAATGTTAAATATGTTGGGTTTCCTTTGATGCTCTTCAGCCTTCTTCTTAGTAAAGACGGTTAGAATATGTATACAACGTCTTCTTGAAAAAAATGACCAATTCAAGCAAAGGAGTATTGGCGTGGCCAGTGATGGGCAGTTTTTGCTCAAACTAAATGACGATTGTCAAATGATTTTTACGAATAAATCAGTTTGTAATAGGCCTAGTTCAAATAAAATTTGTTAACTTTGACGGGCTGGCATATACATGAATTATTAGATTCTGATTCACAGTGAAAGATTCATGAATAAATTTAAATTCCTTTTGCATGTGATTATACGTACTCATCTTCTTTGCTGTGATCACAGTTCACTTAATAACATTTCTTTTGTATTTAATGACCACGCAACTAGGAAAGCGTGTGTGATGCTCTGTTACTTTTTATTATCTACACACGCTTCTACTGATTGATTCATATTCTCGCCTGCTTAGTAAGACTACTGGGAAATGCAGATTTTCATCCCTTTCATCTTCAAAAGTAAAAGTTAGTGAAGTGTAGATGTTATTAAATTTCATCAAAAATTCGTCAAATCAACACTGAATGTGGTTTGTTTTATTAGACTGTAGGCATTCAGCCACTTGGTTATGGATTCCAGTCTCGTTCCACCTGCGTAACCCAATTACATCATCAGGTCTCAAATAAGAACGATGACTAATCTTTTTATTCTATGGTAGTTTGAGTGGTGTTTCACTGGTCAAAATACACTCTACTATATTAAATGTGAATGAGCAGAAAAGGGTGATATTCTGCATTCATTCCTGACTGTTGAATATCAAGTGAAATTTTACACATACCTTTTCCTTTAAAATGATTCGAAAGACACATATTTTGCAATTTCCGCCGGTAGAATTCTAATGGAAATAATCATGCCAGATTCGCATTGAACGGAAATGAATATGTTGGACTGCATGGTATCATCACGTTTCATATTATTACGGTTGACTCAGTGTCTGTTACCTGAAGAATCTATTCGATGTTACTGAGTTTATCATTGTTATCAGTCTTCAAATACGAAGCCAACACAAGTTTTTCACCTATGCAATACATTTCATTTCATAAGATATTTACTTGATTTTCACACGTGGGCGATATATCATCGTCTTCTTATATATTCGGTTAGCTTCATAAATTCAGACTATTCCAGTTCAGTAAATAGTTTGCTCTGATTTTTGGCAAATTGCCGCTCTAATGATCTAGTTTTAATATGATATTCGTCAGAGATATGATACAGTGAGATGCACGTGTTGTGGTCTTTACAGAAAAGAAAACATATTACTAGGCAGGACGATCTGTTTCTCTTGAAGTGCGGAACGTAATGATGCAGTATCATATGTAATATCCAAATGATAACTGAACGAGTGAAGTTGTGCCTTATAATGATGCACATACGTGACATGGATATGGTAAAGCCGGAATGTTGCTCAACATATGGCCATCCATGTTTCAGAATAATTGCTTTTGTTGCATTCAATTGCTTGCCTTCTGGAGGCGAAACTGCCTTATTAACAAGTGATTTATTGAAGATTATCTGTAAAAGTTTCTCAATAAATGGGAAGGTTTCGTATGTGAAGCAACAAGAATTATGGCTCACAATCTAATGGTTGACTGAACGGTCACTATAATACAAGTATCCATCTACATCCTTATTCTGTCTTAGTCGTCACATTGAGATTTATATATTGCTCCCACTTCTTCAGTTGTACGAACACTAGATAGCAACTCAACTGAACGTTTTCAGGAATAAAGACAATTCTGTTAATGCTACTGAAGTGTAAGTGCCATTTCACTGGTCGAAACACACTCATATAATAAAATGTAAATGGGCAGAATCAGGCGACATTCTGCCTTAAATTCTGACTGCTAAATATCAACTGAGAATTTATTCATACCCTTTGCTGGTGAATAAATCGAAAATGTGATTCACCTCACTGTAACTTAAGATTGTATACTGGGATGTATTAATTATGGAAACATTGACGATGAAGCAAAACTTACCAGAAATGAATATGTTGGTCTTCAACATAGTGTCAGGGAGCCGCTGACATCAACGCATTGATGCTATGCTGATACATGTTCAAGAGTCTCTGATAGCTGGCTTAGTTGGTGTAAATAGCAAGAAATACGTGCACAGATATACTGATGGGAAAATGCATCAATTCTTTTTGTTTTGTCGCTACTTCCCAAGGATATATTCTGTAATGATCCACCTTGTAATTCTTTAACCTATATTTGTTTTCTAAGAATTCTCGGTGTGTTCTGTATGTGTGTTTCGGCGTGTTGATGACAGGCCTGTGTGATCCCTATTCATTCTGACTACTCTCTGTAACTCATAATTTAATCTTAACATTTAGTAGGTATATATTCTTTTCGGCAAAATGGCAAGCATGATGTGCAGGAAGCTACTTCTTATTATTACAAAGGATTGAGAGAGCACCTTCATATAGCCATAATCCTTTGAATAAATTTGTTGAAATGTATTCTACTTATAAAATATTACTCAAGTTATTTTAATCCAATATTGAATAGTTGTACGTGAAGTAAATTAACAGTGTATGGACATCGGGTAATAATTAGTAAGTATCGGTTAGTAAAGCTGAAGTCAAAATTGTTAGGAATACGGAAATTAAATTGTTGGGAACTCACTTGCTTTATTGACTGGAAGAGAAGAGAATTTTGGAATATTCCTCGAAATTGAGCTGCTGGTTTCGAGTTTTAAATGCACGCGAAAATTTATATCTATTTTAATTTTTTCGGTTAGTTAAAATTAGTTTCATTTAAAATTCCACAATACGCTTTTCATGAATCTAACTAAGACTAGTCGATTTCGTGTATAATTGTCTCTCTTTTAAGCTAAAATGAACGTAGACGTAGACGGAGTGACTCTACATGTATAAGCTAACCTTAAGCTCAACAATTTCTTATGTGGTGTCTTTAACTGCTAATTGACTGAGATATCACTCAAATTAATCAGTGGTGTTTGATAGCCTGATTTAAGTGTCCTATACAACTGACGGCAGCTTCGCTCGTTTAGGGACAGGCTCATCAGTTGTGTACTCCATCTGACTCAGCTCAGAATATCTGAGTAGTTAAAACCACCCGAACTCTGGATAGCTACATGGATGAACTGGTGATACAGTGAAACAAATTCTATCGCAAAATTTCACCGAAATATATTTTGCTTGCAAATTGTGAGTTAATTTTAAATTGAGAATATTCTGGTGTAGCTTATAGGCACGTTATATTTTTTGAAATCAGCCACAACCCAACTTATTAATCATTTTTCCCCAATCGGTAGGATTCTTCCAAATTTCACTCCTGCTCAGAAGTCAAATAAATAATTTATTCAGTGATGAAAAGTAATTGGAACACGTGTCCACAAAGCCAGAATCCATCCCCGATGCTTCGTTAGGCTTATGAATAACTTAACTAAAATTGAAAAATTGAAATCTCTTTAACTTTCAAAATTATCACAACTGACAAAGAAGAAAACAACAGAAGAAGTTACAAATGTCTGTCAGAAGCCTCACTTCTATGTGTGCAGTATCAGCTGTACTTCCACAATTCTGGTCTCCACTATCCTCAGTAGCCTTATAAAGAAACCATGATGATGATTCTTTATAGCAAATAAATGCATTGTTTCTGTGTTCACCTTGTATTGTGAAATGGCGATTAAATGAAATCCAAGTTAGCTTTCATAGCATGCATCCCATTATGAGAGTATTTCCAGTGTTTTACTGCAAATGCATTGGGAAACACCAATAAAATAATTACCTAAGAAAAACATAACCTCACACCTGTCTGACATTCCAAAAGGCAGTCAGTGTTTATACATCAATAACACGGGTTTTGTAATTATTTCAGCTCAGTATGAATGGGAAAACGTGAGGTATGTATTCTAATTTTAGGAAAATCAGAATTATTCAAAACTTGGAGTTTCGGTTCCCTGAGTGGGAAGAATCATTGATATCATGCTGTTAAATTCTTATGATTCTCTGAGTGAACAGGAGTACTTATCTGGTTGATTAACTGTTTACTTACGCATTGCTTGAACATAGCACATAAAAAATGAATGCAAATTGCGTTCTAATAAAATTTGCATATTAACCAAGTCATTTGCACTAGTTATAACTATGAATATTTTAACGATATTTCCTTTTTCTCTATCATCTATTTAGATATTCAGTTTATTTCATTGCGCAGAGATACAGTTAACAGCTTATGATTATAAAATATTCCCATAGTCCATTTTCACAAAAAGCATTTTCTAAAATTCCTATTTGTTCTGAAACCTGTACTGAGTTTTATCTCACCATCTATTGTACGAATTCATATATGAATGGAGCCTATATAACACATCAATCGATCTGATATGGTTGCTGCTACTTTCAGGCATCCTTATTACTTGATCACATGTGGATTGTTTGAGGAGTATTAATGAGCATCTAAATTGTCTTGATCTAATGATAAATGACATTAACTGTGAATACTAATGTAATTAAGATTAAATCGGAAGACTGATTACTCTCCACATTGAAATACCCTCAATCTTCTATGCCACCTTGATGTGCAATAAACAGAATTTCAGCTTTATTCATTTCGTAAGGAGTTGTGATTGAAAAGTGATTGACATCCCAAGAAGCTTAGTACGGTATCGATTTCTAAATCTACTTTAAATTACATCTACTTCACTCAGTCAGATACTCCCGTCTACTTATATATGAATTTCAGGTGGTGGGCAGGTAATTACAATTAACGAGGTAAATTAGAGTAATGTTTTCATTATACTAACGTTGTCATCGGTGAGTTTGAGACCTTGGAATCACTAAAGTGAATTGAGAATTTAATAGGAATTACCCGACATTTTGTGCATGTTTCAACTCACCTGTCAATTCTACAATTCAAGCAATGTGGAAATATGGTAAATGCATTAAATTATGACTTTCTGTCAGTATTTCTACTCATGATTGATAAGTCTCGAAGATGCCTTCTTCATGAATCTGTAAGTATCTGAACATCGAAATCGTACACGTTATATGAAGAAATGTCGCAAGATACCTTCAGATTGAAGTGCGCTCTCGTGAATACACCAGTCATCCAGACACAACATTTAACATTTCGAATCAAAGACTGATCGCCTGATGACATCGATTTATGAAGGGATAAACATTAAAAAAACAATGTATGATAAATATGCAGATTCAATAAGATTCGCCTTACTAACCTTTACACACTAGAACGAGATGAGTATGAAAATGAAATTATGTATATAAAATTATGAGTATTATATATCTACCATCAGCACAGAGAATAGAGAACCCACTAACCACAAATATACACATATATATGCATACATATATATAATTATATATATAAAGAGGATTAGTGTTTGAATGATAACATGACATTGTATTGCTGCTGATAAGAAGAGACTCCAAATAGCACATCCACATACACTTTAGGGCAGAATTCGTCGGCCTATATCCAAGTGCGACAACATTAGTGTATATCATTATGAATCACAAGTATATTGGGAAAATGGATGAATAGATGTTATCACTGTGCACAACAGCCATTAGCTAAATAGTTGACAGGAAGTTAAAGTACTTCTTGAAGTGTGAATGTGTGACTTTGTACGGTTGACTGTTACAGAACAGATAGGTAAGATGTGTGAGCAGACATCAGTAAAATAACTAGCATGGATTGAAATATGTTCAATGAAAGGAAATAACAAGGAACAAAGATGAGTGGGGAAATTTCTTGGATCATGAGGTAAAACTAGGATCAAGGACATGAAAAAGATCGAACAGATTTTGTCTTCAGCCAATGGCTTTTCTTGATTTTATACAGTGTCACATTTTCAACTACATGAAGAAAATGCACTACCTATAAGTAGCAAGTAGTATGAAGTTAAACGAAAGAAAATATAGTAGGAACAGTAAAGAAAGAGTTCACACAGTTCCTTTAATACCAGCCTAGCTTTCCTTATTCCATTTTCTGAAAAGTCACCTAAAAGGCACAATTAAATCTGGCGACGTGGTCAACAAACCTCATGTAGTTTGTTAGCTCGCCATTCCGTGTAGAATACAGCTACAGTAAGACATTTCCACTGTACTCTACTATTCACAGTCACTTTCAACCAGCTCTAAAACTACCAACAAACTTTCATTTTCTATTCACATTCTATCCACCATGTCACCCTCAGACAATTTACTTATCGGCTTTCATTGCTGTTGCACACTGGAGTTTGGCGTGTGGTGTCACCTGAAGATCTCCTCAAAGTTTATTCACAGTAATGCTTAAACCATATGCTTGGTGGTGAACAATAATAATAATAATGATTTGCTTTATTCCAGAATCAGTACTTGTGATACAGAATGAAATTTTCAGCATTAATCACAATATTGCATCTAATTTCCTCAAATTATAAAACAAATTAATCACACAGAAAATTTTTCTACATTTACAATAGGGTTAATATAAAGAGAAATAGAAAACATGCAGCATTTAAATGGAAATAATAGTAATGATAGCAGCTAAGGTAATGATAATAATAATAATAATAACACACAGTATTGTCGATGCGGTATACAAATCCTTGGATGATTAAAAATATCGAATATGATGCTCTGTTTGCATGATATGGTGAGGGGAAAAACGAAGATTACAGCAGTCATAGAGATAAGTTGGTGTTTGCAGTTATGAAAGTAAAACAAAGAATCAACAGGACCATAAATATAATAGAAATAATAAAAGTAAAACTTGAAGGTATTTAAGGATGGATGGAGGAAATTGTTTATTTACCAGATGAAAAAAGGTTAGTCAATTCTTGTCTGACGCTATTTTCATCACATAAAATACGTGCCAAGTATGGTATCATTGAATTTTTATACTTAGATGTGCGAGCATACAGTTTTCTGAAGTTACTTCTTGTTCTACCTGAGGAGATGCAAGGTGAAAGCTGAGGGTAAAGTGGATGCTCCAAGTCAGACAAAATCGCTTTAGCAAATTTACTGCACGAAGTCGCGTGCCTATCGACAACGACGTTAACTATGTAGTCCACTGGAACACCACTCATCCTACTGACAGTCTTCAGCATTCTACGAATTGTGACAAAGTCCTTTTTAAGCAAACCAGGAAAGAATAAGGGTGAACAACAAAGAAGAATAGGTAGGATGCAAGAGTTTATGAACTGTAAGAGGAGGGGTTGAGTTATACCCGAGTGCCTTAACTTCTTAATGTAAAATGTCAGGCGGAATATTTTACTGGAGATCGCTGAGACATGGGAAGACCAGGAGAGATCAGAAGAGAGAATAAGTCCAAGATACTTAATTTCTGATTTAATTCCTATATCATTGTCATCAATCTTACAACTGTCATGAGAATCGACGGCTTCTTTTAACTGTCGTTTACATCTTAAGCTGAAATTAACAGTTTGACATTTAGAAGGATTCAGTTTAAGACCGTTAGACTCAGACCATTTACTGACTCCCGACAGAAAGCTATTTACTTTGGTACAATCTAGCTGGGAGTTAACAGCCATTGAAACAGTTAAATCATCAGCGTACTTCACAAAATTTATTTCATCAGACTGAGGCAAGTCATGTAAAAAGAAAGAAAAAAGAAAAGGAGAAAGGACAGAACCTTGAGGGACACCAGCTTCAGTAGGCAATGAAGTGGAAGACTTCCCTTTATACACGGTGTACTGCTTTCTTTCTGAGAAATAAGAGTGTAACCAATTAACGGCCCAACATTCTGTTTGACTTGCAGCAAGTTTATTTAATAAGATGTCCCTAGGGACCGAGTCAAAAGCAGATGTATAGTCTAGGAAGGCAAAACGAACAAATTTAGCCCCTTTGTCTAGACTTGAGGCAATGTTATGATATAAGACGGCAGCTGCATCTAAAGTGCTTCTACTGTGCTTATAAGCAAACTGTTTTGTGTCATTAAAGGATTTAAGAGAGGGTACAAGACTAAGTAAAAGCAGTTTCTCCATAGTTTTCAAAAAAGGAGAGGTAATAGCAATGGGTCTAAATTTGACACATGCTCCAGTAGACGATTTAGGTACGGGTACAACTTTAATGTCTTTCCAAACAACAGGCACAATATTACTGGAAAAAGATTTGTTAAACAGATCAGTGAGAGGGTAACATAGAATATCAGAACATTTTTTGAAAATAATACTAGGTATATGATCTGAACCTAAGCTCTGGGAAGGGTTCAGAGACTTGAGGCACTTTTGAACATCATTTGTGTTAAACCCTGGAAAGGGGCTATTATTAACACTAGTGATACTGGGAAGCATGGAATTTGGGGGAGAATAAATAAAAGACTTATTAAGAGTACATACATCAGAAGAACACGGAATATTGTTTATCTGCTTATATATCTGATTGTCTTATCTCAAAATATCGTTTAAGGGGAAAAAGTTGACATCTCCAGAATGAATAAAACAGAATAAATTATTTCTTTATATATTCATCAGAATTTCTATACATGGACTTTTACACTCATTGTCTACAATGAGGAGAACATTTTCAATACTTTAAGTATTCTACTATTTTATGGGAAGATGAAGTAAGAAAAAGGCGTAAACAGCGAAGAAAATTTTCTTTTCGACGATTCATTTTCATGAGATGTACAATCGTAATTATATTAAACAAAGAAATCTTTAGACCAGTCAGATACTGGTAAACTTTGTCCTCGAGAAATGTATTACACAATGTAAGGTGTAAGAGGGGATTACTAATTGTAAGTTAGAAAAGAGGCAGAAGTTGGCATGACGTAATTAGTGTGAGATAAAGTGTTCACCCACTTTGTGAACTTCGTCTAGTAAAATGACATAAGATGGCATCAAAAGATGCAGAAAAATACTCACAATGACCGGAAATCTGAATTCCTAATAGTCACTCGCTACATGAGGCAGGCTATTTCTTCCTTCCAATGAAGGTGTAAGCCTTACAATTTTCCCACGGAAAATGTGAGAATTTCACACAGTGAAGAAATTAATGGATAATGTAAGGTCAGAGTATATGCAAACCAACTGACTCTACATCTGAATGAAGTCTGCTTATTATGGAAACTTCTCGTGGGAAGAAATGATTTGAAATGAATCACACTTATAATAAGAAAAACTAAGAAACTTAGACTTAATTGATTCAGAAGTGTGAAAGGATGCAAATGGTACGCTTTTCCAAAAACGTATTTTTACACAGGTTTTATAACTGTAAATACGTTAATTGGTATTATTTTATAGTGCTGAATCTATTGTGTTCCCGTTAATGTCTGATGAAATTCAGTCTCCTTGGGGGTATCTGGCCTAATGATTTTTTGAAGTCTACAGGGGCATAATTCCGCGGTAGTTGTTGCTTTGAAATACATCATCTTGCTTTGTCACTTTCCTAAGGTAGCATTTATTCAAATGTCTGTGCATCGCATGTCCCACACCGCCTATACTAGTGTCATCGTAATTAGAGTTAACACTTAAAGGAATCAACAGAGTATCCAAAATGTGATATCTAAACATGCTAAATTTCTCGGGTAACCCACATCTTTTCATAATGTTAACCAAGTTATTAGTTAATTTCAAGCATCATTCCAATGCTAGCCATTCTGATATCTTGTGATTGTGGCGTAGCTGCTAACTTACTCTCAACCAAGAGATTTTCAATCATTTACAGTATTAAAATGCTGCATATCATGGCAGATAACTTGATGACATACTGGTTGAATGATAATTATTTTTAAATCCTCATCAAACATTCAACTTTGTGTTGTACATTGTGATAAAGTTGATACGAAAAATGTGATATACTTCAGATGGAAGATAGTTCATGCTATGAGCATTAGTGGATATCGGTCGACTTTTTTGTTCAGCAAGACAGAATGTGTCCAAGAATTCGTCATCAGTAAGTATGGTATTAACTTGGTCCAGTGGACACCAAAAATTGATGAACACATTTTCTGGCTTAGAAATCGATGCAAAAGGAAGTTAAACATTGGGTAAGTTTAGAAAGCGCAAACATAAATGATTATTACTCTTAGATATAGCATAGAAAAAGGTCTTTCCTTCTTCAGAACACAGATACATACATGGTGTTCACAATTCATTTCAAAAACCCAGTTTCTAGATATTAAACACATTTTTCTTTGCAGATACAAATTGCAAATTACGGTGACAGATAAGGATCAATATATTATCCCACTCCGTTTAGTAAAACACCTCTATCGGATTTCACTTAAGTAATTCATTTCGAAATTAAACTCGTCACAGATAATTTTCTTTTCGAAAGCATTTACATCTATATAATAATATCAGGATCTTCTACTTAAATGAAATTTCCAGTAGTTCCATCAAATATGTACTGGAAAGACGTCTAGGGATGCCATAAGTCAGCCTACTACAGTGCTCAATACAAAAGATAACAGTAATTAAGCGTGGAAGAAACTCTTGACTGCGAAAGTTATTCCAAATCTCAGTTAATATAGACTTAGATGCATTAGTAAGGGGACATAAAAATATTGTAATGATTAAATAATCTGCACTAGTTAACTGCAGCAACATATTACTAAAGACAAGTGGTATTGATGATTTATATCAGAAGCATTGAATTTCCTATACGACATCCATGTTACAGTTTCCTTCAACAGAAGATATAATATCGTCTGGTGTGACAATTTCTTGGGATTAAAAAATACTAAGAAATAATCTCCTAGTTTGCCCTGAGTGTTACTAAAGGGATGTTGACCGATCAGAGTGGAATCTGATTATTTTATTTTATAAATTTTGATTACAGCTTGATTCCACACCGTATTTTTAATACAAGTATGGAATTTTCAGCATGTGATATCGGTAACCCTAATTGTGCAGGCCGACCACTGATATCAGGTTTGCGTCGGCAGGGGATCGAACCCCGAACCATGTGCATGGTCAGTGAGAGTCCACAGAGGGTTTGAATTCTACAGCTCTTAGCTGACACTACGAGAGCTTCAACGAGATTAGTTGAGTTGATCCTAGGCTGTAAATATTCACATAGCAAACACTCAGTAACCTAAACTCATAAGTTTTAGAAATGATAAGAAGCGGATTCAAAATGCATGCTTTATTTGATGCAGTCTCAGTTATGTCCAAAGGGCATCGATAATCATTAGATTGTGTTCTTCTAAATGCCACACAGCACATGAAGCTTCGGATTGTTTCCCTGATTCGACATTATCATGATCCCTGTATAGACGGTTGGCTAGAAAATATTCATATCATTCAAACTGTCGATTTCATCATCACAATATGCTTATCTACATTGTAATATAATATTTGTCAGTCAGTGTTTATTAGATATATAAGTCTTTGTGAGTGATTGAATTATTGTTGATGGAGAGCAGAGTTATCAGAAGACCTATATATGTTACGGCTTTCATATTCATAGAACCACTATACAAAATATGTGAAGGTTGTGCATCTAAGGTGCAGAGACAATCAACTGGCAATTACTAACAAAAGTATAGGTGATTTCAATGACCAATAGTGTATATTGTATTAGTTTTCAATAGTATTTACGGTAGATATCCCCCCACAACTACCTGAATTCATTTGTAGATGAGAAACGAATTCAGTTTAATTTTGACAATTTACTTAATGCATTTTTAAAAATAGCGTCGAAAATGAGACCGATTTTCTGTTTCTATATTCGACAAGTGTGAGGGATACCTTATGATACTCATAAACTGTAATTAATCGGAAATAAAATCAAGTGTCTTCTGAGGAGTTAATGAAAAGACAATGATAGGGCTGCAGGTTCTCGTACCAGACGTTGTCAAAGGAATAACGTCAGGAGAGCATCGCCAATTATTCGGTATATCAAAAAGCATTCGGACTATTCATACAACCAATATTTATCATAACAACATGTTAATAAGCTGCTCATACGAAAACGAAGAATTTGTGGCCGAAATTCACAAATGAAGGATAGTGGTAAGAAATGACATTGCAAATCAATGATGAGAACTGAAAACATATCAATCAGCTAAGTAACAGCCTCTGTTTAGCCTCCTCTCCATGCAAAAGCATGCTGAAAAACTGTGCTCCGAATGTATATATACGAAAAAACATCATTCATGATGCAGAACATCATTTAATTTCCTAGTCACTACGAGATTTAATAATTTCGGATGTTGCGAGCAGTTAAATCTGGGACACGCGTTCTTTCTTTTGTTATATACATGCTCTCTACTGAAATCCAACAAGCACGTAACTTATACTGGCACAGCCAATCAGAAGTTGAATCATTAGTCCACGATATCTTACAGCACAAAAATCTTCCTATTCAACCTCCAATTCACTTGTTGATGACCAAGGAACACCACACAAAAATTTTTACACATTCACTTTGTGAATCCATGAAAGTAATGACGAACAGACAGAATGATTTTCTGTTACCAAACTCCACTGATTGGAATCATATGTCACAACACGTGCACCATATTTATTGCCTTATTTCTTTCCATTCCATGTGCTCCATGAAAATGGAATATTGTTATGTCTTGTGGAATAGCTCCCACTGAAAACAAGATATTTCAGAAAGCATTCAATCTCCAAACATTCTATCAACTGATCCTGTCAGTTCGCGTCTCCTTGCAATCATAAAACTCGTGTTACTCGTGACACGAAGATTAACACTAAATAAAAACAGTTATGTGCAAATCAATAGGAAAAGAATACTTCATGATTTTGGGATAACATTTTGTAATTACAACCCTAATTAAGTTTACATTTCACAATTTTAGATAGGCGTTCGATTAAAAATTAACTCGAAAAGCATCAAAACTTACTTAAGGTACTTTCGGTGTTGACCAGAAGGGTGAACAAGCAGAATATAAAACACAGTAACATTGCTAGTTCTCTAAAATCGAAGTCAAATAATGTGAGCATTATGTACTTCTTTGACTATTTATACTCAGTCTAAACGATATGTCACGTGACGACATTTAGAAAATAACCACTTTAAACGATTCTTACTAATTAATGTGGAAAAACATTTACTCCATCGACATACGCCTTTAATAATAAAAAACAGTTAGTTCGCTTAAAAAGCACAAACTATGAATAAAAAAATTTCATAGATTTGTACAGTTTCAGATATCTGAAGTTTCAACTTAAACGATGATTTTGAAAAAGCATATGATACAGACAGAAGATTTCACTAATCTCTCGTGATCATACAGACAAAATATCATCATTCTTATATCTCAAAAAAATTATCATCTAATATTAGTAACCTTTTTGAGAGATTCATGCATTTCTATTGAGAATACAAAACATCGATTTGAGAATAGAATTGAAACATTCTGTACTTCTGTTAGATCTACCTTTATTCTTTATAAAATTGTTCAATATATCACTCACTGTGTTGTATCAAGTAAAAATACTCTCGTTGAATGTAAAACATTCTATTCGATTTGTTAGCATTTTGTTGTTGATTTTCCATTGTATAACTCATTCACAGTTAGAAATTGTTAGCGAGACGATCTGTTTACCGATCATTTTATCATTCTGATTTGTGATAAAATCTACTTTGAAGATGGATGCACTTTGAGATCCACTAGCTCTGCTGGATTTCGTTTCCAACTGACATAGAACTCATTACATCTTGATAATATGCACTGTTCCACAATTACATATATGCGAGTTTCCTTTCAATATATTATCTATCGGCTTGAGTGGTAACACAGATCTCATTTCAATGTTCGTTTGATAATTAGGCGCGATAATGTTTGCTCTCAAAACTTTCCTGAAGTTTATTACCCATGCCATCAATGTTTGGTTTGCGTCCATTGCTCAAATATTTTTCCGGGGAATTCGAATGTAGACAATGAAGACAACGGTCTTGTGGGATTATTATTAACTGGTTGTGATAACGTGACACAAGACAATTATTTCTTCATTCGAAATCAATTTCAGTTTATTGATTTCGTCTACATTTTCACAATATTCGAATTAGCATGTTTATTCCTGGTATATTCGCCGTCAGTATACCTGCGGTGATTGATTTTAGGACTGTGGAAGATTATGGAAGCTAATCGTTTTTAATTATTACTGCTTCTCTCTTGATTCTGTCAAGCTTGTCTTGACTGATATATACACTTGTACTGTCTTTACTACCTGATTTCGCTTAGACTTTGCAGATAATAATGACGAAGCAAATACTTAATTCTAAACCGTTTAGACAAAAACAATTAACCAGGTTTGAGGTCTCCACTCTAAAGAGTGAAGACGTGTGGTTGGAATCTGTAACTTCTCATTCATGTGACCAATAACAAGGCGATGTATATTTCAAAGCATTAGATGAACCAGCACTTAGGGCTTTCTTGATGCAATGAAAGAATGAACAATTCAGTCATATTGCAAAGAGTTTGCCAACCTACATTTCACAACTCATTTGAGATATGCATGTTGCATTTGTGGCTTTATTTTTCTTCCTAATTCGAAATTTCAACTTCATTCAGTGTTACTAATGAAATTCTTTAAAAGCAGTCTGATTGTTTTCCTCTTTAAAATCTGTGCACATTTATTAAATAATAACAGAATGTTTGAGAATGCAGAGAAGAGGTCTTTTAGAGGGGAAGAGTTACACAACCTCTTCAAGATCACCCCAAATTTACGTTTTGAAACTAAGATCCTCCCCTCTCGGTCTGATTGCTATCGCGAAGTGAGTTAAATTGGGTGAAATATTAGGCATGTTCATCAACGGATATCCTAACATCATCTTTGCGCTTAAGCAATGATAAAAAAGGAATAAACACAGCTTTGTTTTAGCTTGCATCATTGATACCGAGCATTGCATCCATCTTCAAAGTAGATTTTATCACAAATCAGAATGATAAAATGATCGGTAAACAGATCGTCTCGCTAACAATTTCTAACTGTGAATGAGTTATACAATGGAAAATCAACAACAAAATGCTAACAAATCGAATAGAATGTTTTACATTCAACGAGAGTATTTTTACTCGATACAACACAGTTATACAATGAACAATTTTATAAAGAATAAAGGTAGATCTAACAGAAGTACAGAATGTTTAAATTCTATTCTCAAATCGATGTTTTGTATTCTCAATAGAAATGCATAAATCTCTCAAAAAGGTTACTAATATTAGATGATGATTTTCATTGACATATAAGAATGATGATATTTTGTCTGTATGATCACGAGAGATTAGTGAAATCTTCTGTCTATATCATATGCTTTTTCAAAATCATCGTTTAAGTTGAAACTTCAGATATCTGAAACTGTACAAATCTATGAAATTTATATTCATATTAAATTGGTTTGGATTATTTGATTTTACAAATACTTAATGCTCACATTATTTTGCCTCTATTTAACAGAACTGGCGATTTTACTCTTTATTATTTTCCACTTATTCGCCCTTGTGATCTATACAGAAAATATTTTGACTCAGATGAATACTTGATATGGTTTTGCATTGCACTTGCACTAAGGAGCGCTTTCGAATTGCTGTCATTAACAAGATGTTAGGGTGAAGTTCGATCCTTCTATATAATGCACACAGTTTATTGCTTGAATCTGTTGAACATTCATCGAAGGCGACCTCATTTTGAATGCATGTTCGGGATGTTTTTGAACCTGCAAATGTTCAGTTTCTTTGCTTCACATCGAATATTTTGTTTACTTTGGCTGCTACTATATGAGCCAATATTTTTATTGGTTTGTACTTATGTGTCAGTTTTGGAAAATTCACATAGTTAAACTACTCCATGCTCTCGTCTTAATGATAGGTTTTCCACAGCAATGTAAATTATAGTTAAAGATGCTGCCGTGCGATAATTATAGTTACAACATAACTGAAGATTCACTAGAGAAAACGAGCAATTCATGTAGATTTTTACACATAGTGACTGCATCCGTTATACACAAAGATAAACTACACGACTTGAATGACAAGTTTAAACAGACACCTTCAGAAATGACTGCTAAGGATGTGTGAACAGCCCTCTGAAATAGTTGGAAATCACCACATCATGATTAAATATGGAAAACTAATGAAATGCCAGTTGATCATTCTGTTCACATCTGCAAAATATTTGGAAGGCATCGTTAATTCCTCATTCACTAACAGCAGACACAGCAGCAATCATTGTACATTATCATGTTCAGAACACCTCACAAACATCTGATGACCGGGTAAATTTGCAACACACATTTACTAATAGCCTTAAGAGTACAATATTCAATACTGGTATGGCGTTTCTGGAATAGGCTTCGCAAAGAAGATTGATTAGTGTGCATATTGTAAGAGATGGTAATGGTTACAGTTTTTATCAAATGAGCATCAAAATTTTAGAAAGAGCTATTTCAAGGAAAAATTTTAGAGTCATGGTTTTCAGATGAAGCTGTGAAAAAGGTCATGGCAGTACTTGATAAGCTTTCGAAACTATTCTCTTGAAGTGAAGACGAATTTCAAAATCATCGTATTAATCTGTTTTCAAATAAAAGACGGTGGCGAAAGGTGACGCAATGAAGTACACATGCTCTTCAGCATTCGGTTTCCATCAGTAATCATAATCGAAAAACGATGATTCAAAAGATGAGTTAAAAATTAAACTCTGACAGAAATAAATCCATGTAAACAATTGTGAAAGACAAAGCAATCTTGATGAGTATGATATCCAGACTAATTCGGTCACATAAAAGCTAAGAGCAGCACTGCACTTAATCAGGTGCAACAATATTGCCAGTTTAACAGCGACCTTGTATTTATGCAGATTCTTTAAAAATAGAAGCCAGTTTTGGTACCTTTAAACTGTGTTTTTGGAATGGATAGTTAATATCACTTCCGTTTCTAGGTTTTGATTGAGGAAACCCTTTTAGATGAATGATTCAGAAGATTCTTAATGAAGGACTAATTCGCTGGGCAACACCCACTAGTTCTGTATGGTCGCCTATCTGATGTTAGATAGGTATAATGCTTTTCTTACTAACATTTGAATGTATATTTCTCTGTATTTCCTAAGTCACTTTATTTGAGGGAAGTCGGCGGAAACAAGGCATATTGAATTTCGTCACTGATATTGCAATCACTACTTCACGATTGATTTTCCTGTGATTGCCCTCCACATGTGAATACTATCATTGGCGAATCGGTAATCGTTACGTCTCATCAGGTGTTAAAGTGCGTGTTGTCATATTCTTTACAAACCCAAATTCTTATTCTTGTCACAGACAGTAGGACTGACGACTCATTCTATCACAAGCTAAAATTCGGCACTATAAATGGACAGGAAAAATTCTAAATCACGAAATTCATTGAAGTCGTCTATTAACTCAGAGTGAATGTGTGCCATCGGTTTATCTGATTTAACGCAAGTTTATATTCTTTGTCTAGTAGACTAACTATACAAACCAGTATCGAACGAGCCTGTGTCACATCACGCAACTCCCGCACTTGATTCGTCACAAAACTACTGATAAACTATTGGAGAAACAATAATTCAGGGAAAATGAATAGTCTTCCGTGTTGATATCAGCAAAAACTTGGTAATTTTATTACCAAAGAACAAAAACGAATGAGTAAATGTCAGTCAGATATCACGATCTTAAATTCTCTCTTAGAATTACGATAGAAATTATGTATGCAGTGAAATAGCTAATTACCTCGTATCACTGTGTCGTATTTCCAAAAAACAGTGAATCGTATATGAAGTCAACTTAATCAGAATTTCACTGAGGAACGTCTATTATTGCTCCAAACTCAAGCTAATTACAGAACATTTTTGAAATGCATGTGTATTTTTGGTACGCAATCATACAAATATTACAGACTTATGCAGATAAATTAGTGATGTTTTCATGATATACAGTGTACTATCGCCACTGTTATAAATAACCTCCACGAATGTGTATCACATCAGCGTACATTTATCATAGAAGGTTGAGACAGTCTGTGTAATGCTACAAAATCCAACAATGTTGAAATGAAATATTTATTTTTATGGAATTAAATACACATTATCTGATATACAGAATTTTATGTTTACAACCACCTCATTTCAGTAATTCAGTGGTGAATTGGCGGTTTAATCACACGGTGATGTTTCAGGTGTCCACCCAGTCATAAATCAATATCACGAAGAGACTAGTCTATCATTATAATGCCTATTTACAAACGTCAAATGTTCTGTCTGATTGACTGATTCATTCATGTAAACGCCCTTCAACCAGTAAGGTGTGTCGCAGAAACTTGTATAAAACATGTTAAACTTTAGTGTTGAGACATTTACAGGGTTGGGATGAGGGCGTATTCTAGATTGATGAATCACTAGCTCAGCACACAAAGTTTGCCTACACTCATCATTTTAAACACATCGTATGTCATCCAAAATGAAAGGAAAGAAATATAATCCTTACTCTTGATAGCCATCACTAAATGAATATACCAAATACAATGTCAAATGACTTTTCAAGCATCACTTCCAGTAGCTACATTGTAGAGAAGACTGGACGAACCACTTCACATATAAGTCATAATGTAACGCATTTACCATACTTTCGTACTGGCTGCATTGTATACTCGATAAGGAAGTTGAAGTATGTAATAGATGCAATATGACTTTTATCGAAGGTTTCATTTAGTTTTTTGATTACTGGGTCACGCTACCTTAGGAAGAAGAGCTTTAGGTTCAGGAAGTCGTGAATTCAATTTGTTTCACTAATTGTAATCTGTGGTCGACCATGTGAATTGTAGAAGTATGTAGAAATATCTGAGTGAGTCAGGTTTGTGTAGATCAAAAGTAGATATAGCAGTGCATACCGTGTTGAGGTTGGCCAATCGAGTGGGATGTCAATCACCTTAGAGTACTCACTAAACAGTTGACTCATTACTCTCCACTGAATGAACACAGCTGAAATTCCGTTTTTCTCACAGCAAACCATCATAAGAAATAAGGATTATTTTGGTGTTGAGAGGAATCAGTCTCAGTTAATGTCATCAACTTATCCTCCGATTGTTATTCCAACAACCAGTTGCACAAAGACTGTTAAATTCACGACCGATTCTTGAATTCATCATCAGATCAAAACAATACAGGATTTCCATATTATTTCTTAAACACTCCAGTGGTGCACAGATGGAAAGAAAAGCCATAGGTGACTGCAGTCACTTGACATCTACTGAAGGACTGTGTAGGCTTAAATCGGATATGAATACGTAAAATGGCTAGTGAGTAATACATCGTATAAACTGGTAAGCGTATAGAAAGTGTTTGAAATATGTTTCGTGAAAATGAGCTGAGTGGAAATTGGGAGATTGTAAGGTGTTATTGAAATCTCTGCGTCCTGTAACAGCACAAACTTCTAGAGAGTTGATGGACGAAATTAAACTGTCTGTAACACATTCATGATAACATATTTAAAGCAAATGATTCACTTCATATTCAAATTTTATTCAACAGAATTCTAAATTCACCTTTCTCTGTTTCACATTCAGCAACACGTAAATAAACAGATAACCGCTCCGAAACTCACTTCTGATGACTCTGATGATCACGTGAATTAAATGACATAATATTAGTATCACGCATCACATATAGAAGGGAAATTTCGTATTGATTGATAATATTTAATCCCTAAGGCTTGATACATATCTCTTGCTGCTCAATTCAGAGTGGGCTGGAATACTTATAAAGCTTGTGTTATTGGTGGTGAAACACTGCGTGTTTCTAGAATTGGTGGGAAGGTGCAAGATAACATTCTTGTAGGTGATTCGTTTATTGATATGTCAATGTCCACTGGCGTTATAGCAGTGGACTGTCTTCGGCATAATTTAATAATAAGTCGTTTAATTAGCCAGACTGAATTGACGCGCGACTTTCTCAGCTTAGTCGAACATTTACACCGCAGATGAGCTCAGCCCAAAATTAGCTAAGCAACCGTCAAGTGTTTAGATTTGGCTATTGAGAACTACTGGGTGATTCGGTTGCTGTCTAACACTGCATCTCAATTAATCAGTATTAAATAGCACAATACAATAAATCCATAAACTCTAAATCAAATTCTCCTACATGAAGTCTATCCTGAAACAGACTGATTTATGATACTCAGTAGGCTAAGCCTTTCATAAAATCCGCGTTCAAGTGAATGTGAAAATAAAACATTCTAAACAAAATCAGCTGGCCTATAACACCTTCATAAAAATGTATATTTTAGAATTTCAAATGAAAGTAGTTTTAAGTGTAACTCACAGTAATATGAATGCATTTGGAATGTTCCTCATATTTAAGGCGTCGAAACTAACTCATCAATTCACAGAATTATTTTCAAAATATTTTTGTTCTCCAGGTACAATTACAAGTGAGTTTTAAATAATCTAATTTTAGTACTTCTAGTTATTTTGCTTCATTGTTATCCACGACAGTGATTGTCTTGAAAATAAGCATACTGATTAATATAAAACGTATTAAAATAATCCCAGCGTGTTGAAAAAATCAAAAGAAACTTTTTCCGAACGTTTCGTTGTGTAGATTACTGCCTCTTCAACAGGATTTCTCGGATTTTGTTAACTACCAAAATATATAGTTAAGAATTACCTTGAAGTGAACTTCCTTGAAGGTCACTTGTTGGTAGAGTCTTGTACCATTAAAAAATGTAAACAGTTATCACATATGTGTAATGGCTAATATCAAATTATGAAGTGTCGGTTTGCCAGTAACTGATCCCTATGATATAAGTACTTGATTTGATTATGAGCAATTATTTGTGTTCGAAACGTCATCAGTTACTATTACTGTACAACACTGTGTAATCGATCAAAATATAATCTTATCCATAATGAAGTGATCTCTTTGCTTAATTAGGAGACCCCACTGGTTACGACTTTTCACAATAACTCCAGGCAACTTTCTATATAGAGCCCATGACATTGGCTGGCGTTTGCGCTACATATGTATTGGCGGAATTGGCAGAAGTTAGAATTCATGGGCCATTGGATTGCCTCCCAGTGGTTCAGTGGTCAAGAAGATAACCTTCCAGACAGAAAGTTATGTCTTCAAACCCTAGTGGGTGTGTACTTCTTAAGACTCTCAAACTGTGGTGAAACTGTCGCCCAGGACTTCCAGACCTCCCAAAGGTCCCCAAACTGATGTCAACTGGAGTTTAAGCGTGTAAAATCAAAGTCTGACATGTTCATATTTTTTCTGAACGAGTATACTTTTGTTATATAGAAAACACGTCAGTTCATTTATGAAAACATGACAGCATTTTACGGAGGTCAGAAAATAGGATTGCATGATTTTTTTTCTTTTTCTCATCTGTTTTGCTCCATAGAGTCTGCCATATAAGTGATAAGTCTATCCCTTCTCTCCTCAAATCTTGATACTTTCACTGACTGATTTGATGTCAGTTTTGAAAAATTAAACTTGTTCCGCACACTAAGTGAATTAAACTTGACGATTTCAGAGTAGCAAATGATCTTTTACTTTCTCTGTTCGATCTCGGTTAATTTTCACAGCCTCACCTGTGTCACTACCTTTATTTAAAACGGTGTTTCCAAGGTTAGTTAAAATGTCGATGCGGCAAGGTGAAAACCCTCACGCACACGCTTCAGAGCTGTAGACTAGTGCACGGTCCTAGTGTGAGGAAGAAAAGAAAGATGAGGCTCGAATGCATTGCTTATTAAGAAAAACGCATTGTGGGTACGTAAATATGGTATAAGTCTCTATTTGCACATCATTTCAAATTGTTCGAATATCACCGCATTCGATAGCTTGTTGGATTCTGCAGAGTGTTGTAACGTTCTTTTCATGGTTCCCTTCTTCGATTGTTTTTCCAGAGCCCAAAACATATCGTTAATTTTCTGAATTCGTTAACTGATATACTACTTACATCTGATTATAAGCAGCACTCACCTCACTAGCCGCCTCATTATAAAGTCTTGCCTGTAACCGCCTTGACTATCTCACAAAGATTTCATGCCGCTGTTCTTCGGGTTTCTCCTCTTGACATTCATGTATCCATTTTTATAACAGACTGGCATTTACTTTTTTTCTTTTTCTCCTCTCTTTATTGTGTACATTGGACCACGTCTCGATGTGATTATATGTGGTCCCACTTACTTTAAGAGAAGCTGTCCTGATCCTGGTGTACCTCCGGTAGTATACTTTCGTTCTCCACGTTTTATCTGGTCGCCTACTTCAAACGATCTACAAGCTTTGGTTTGTTTCTTGTCAGCTTATACAATGTCTGTCTTTAGCTTCTCTTTTATATTCTAAATAGCTTGTTTCCGCTCACTTTTCCATCTCTTACTGTTCCAATGTTGTTGTTGTAGCCAAGTCTTTTGGTTTACCGGTAGGCGTGGTTTTCCTCCATACATCAGCTGCATGGGCGATTTTTTTGTTGTACCCTGTATTGTGGCACGATTAACCAGTAATACCACCGGTAGGACAGATTCTCAGTTGCCTCTCTTCGCATCTAGCCACTCCTTGAGTGTACGATTATTCCTTTCTATTAGGCCGTTTGCTTGAGGATGATACGGCGTCGCTCTAATTCTTTTAATACCCATTGCCTCCACACGAGTCTTGAACCTCTTGAGCATTCACTGTCATTTATGGTACACTATGATCCGCCACAATATGTCGAATTACTGCCTCGGTTACGGTCTTGGCGAGCCGATTTAAATTGCCACAACATTTACCCACCATGTGGTGTGTTCCGTCATCTCCAAAATGTATTGATTTCCACTGAGTGTTTGAGAGAAAGGATTCATTATAACCACTGCCCCCAAGTCACCGACTGATGGTACAGGAATCATTTGTAGTAGTGGTCGAATGCACTGATCACCCTTCATCAGTTAGGACTGTGGGCAAGCGAGTAGGTAGTTTGCAATATTGCTTCTCATATTAGGCCCGTACACACTTCGGCTCACTAGATCGTATGTCCGTGAAACTCCTGTATGGGCTAGTCGGTGGCATTCTGAACTACCTTTCGACGAAGGCCCTTTGGCTACCTTCATTGTGTTGCTAAGTAAAGACGCCGGGAGCGTTTAGTTTGAGTATATGTTTGTGGTGAACTGGCGTCTGCTGACGTCTCGATTTCTTTACCTTCACTTATCATCTGGATGTTTGTTTCAAGAGTAGAGTTTGACTTCTGGAAGTGAACAAGATGTAAGGGATCTTGATCCAAAGCGTTTACTGCATATGCTACCTCTGGTAGTTCGGCCTCATTATTTGATCTCGGCAAGTAGTTGGTGATTACATTTTCTTCTCCTGGAATATGTCCAATCGTGAAATCATACTCTTGTAGGCGTAACATTCATCGTAACAGCCTCCTTTGTGGGTCCGTTGCTGCTCTTAACCACGCTGAGTTTTGCGGTCGGTCTGAATGTGGAATCGGTGGCCAATTAGGTATGGTCTCCATTGTTCTAGCGCCCATACATTGGCTAAACTCTCCTTTAACACCATGGAATAATAATAATCATTGAAATGCCTTAAATACATAATGTTAACAACATAGGCCAGTTATTTTTGAAATAGACTTTCTTTTAAGTTGTATTTTTAAGACCATAAAATGTCAGGCATAAAAGGAATAATCTAAATTAGTGAGGATATAAAATGTACATCTTAATAAGAATGGAAACAGCTGGTATAATTATAAAGATGAATGTTTCTCATCACCTAGGACTATTACAGTCAATACTTTGTGCATCAAGAATAATAAATGCGAATTTGATAATGGTAATTATGACGAGGAATAAAATGATCTTAATGTCAGATCTATTTTTTGCACTAAAAGCATAGTGGAAAAAATATGTTCCACTTAAGTTATTTGAGATTTAAGCTCCTATGGAGTGTAATTGCTGAAAATGTCTTCCACTCTCCTCTATGCCTGTAAAATTTACTAAGAATGAAACATACTACTGAAACAAAGAAAAGTGGGTTTTTGAATTCGGCAAGAAATAATTATATACAGTTGTTGGACAATGCATTCATTCACAAGTCGAAGTGGTGACTACCTGAATTTATGTGTTAATCATCGAAATGTTTCTTGAAATAACATTTAGAAATAAACGAAATTAGAAAATCCTATTTGTTCTATCAATGAATGTATTTAAAAGGAAGTGAAGTTCAGTGAAGAGTTACCCTTCTCAATCATATCATTCTCAAAACGCAACAATCGCATATATATATATATATATATATACTGAGGTAATGGAACTGACACGATTGAGTAGATCCCAACTAAATTTGGAAGGGAATCAAGTTAAGATCATTGTCATAAGGAGTGGAAACATAGTGACTTGCTCCTCATGTTTCCTTTCTTAGCTGATATGTTTATGTCAAATTTAGAGAATCGTTCACGTAAAAACGTTGTCAGCGAACTCTCGTTCTACTGTAGATCTATGGACTATACTTCTATCTTGTATAAGAATAACTTCAATAGTGAGGTCCTTCTCTAAACGTTCAATACGCCTCAGCCACAAACTGAGTTCACATACAAAACAGAGATACATAATACTTTATTATTTCTTGATGTCCTGAATAACAAAAAGCCAAGATGGCAGTATGAGGTAGGGTAGTTTTCTGGATAATTCATAGGAAGGCCAATACATCCATTTCAGGTCGTCTGTTCCTCCTGGACACACAAATAAAAACTCATCAGTATTCCTATGTTTTATGCTATAAACATTTGTACAACCAACACTCTAAATGATGAAATGGAGAAAACAGAAGAGTTATGAAGATGGATATCCGGAACAATTTGTTAAATCCTCCATGATGAGAACATATAGAGAGAAATGCCTACAAACTTCGCAAAAGAAGCTTATAAATATGAATTTACCATACAAAAAAGATGGATGAGAATTAATTATCAGCAAATCGCAGTGTTGTATAGTAATATTAACTGATGAAAACTTTTCGAAAAAAATATAGTAGTCAGATGCTAATGCAAAATTCAAGTATGGGAATAGTATTCAGACGTTAACACCAACATGCACAATGACTCTTACTGTCAGAATATTATTCCGTTGGAACCCGTTGTCTGTATCACACCACCACCACCACAACCACCACACTACTACACCACTACTACTACTAATCATAATAATAATGACAATGATGATAATAGTGACAGTAATAGAAGTAGTAGTAATGATAATAATACTGCTTACTATCATGAAAATGCTAGATTTAATGTAGATAATATTAAAAGGGATTAGAATGCTGATGATGATTGAAGATAGTTGTAAGGACGACTATTGCTATTATTCATTTTATAATTGTTGTAATTTGTGTAGGTGTAGCTGAGACGGTGAGCGAAGATTGTATTGCAAATATCATCCATCCATCACATTGATTGTCATCCTCATGTGCTGTCGGTCGAGCCAATCAATCAATCTGTCTACGACGAATCGACTAGATTTCGTAGAATGAATGCTGATCGGCACGATTTCAAATTGCTCTCTCTCTCGCTTGCTCGCTCGCTCAATTACTTACTTACTTACTTACTTACTTACTTACTTACTTACTTACTTACTTACTTACTTACTTACTTACTTACTTACTTACTTACTTACTTACTTACTTACTTACTTACTTACTTACTTACTTACTTACTTACTTACTTACTTACTTACTTACTAACTTACTTACTTACTTACTTACTTACTTGCTTGCTTACTTACTTACTTACTTACTTACTTACTTACTTACTTACTTACTTACTTACTTACTTACTTACTTACTTACTTACTTACTTACTTACTTACTTACTTACTTACTTACTTACTTACTTACTTACTTACTTACTTACTTACTTACTTACTTACTTACTTACTTACTTACTTACTTACTTACTTACTTACTTACTTACTTACTTACTTACTTACTTACTTACTTACTTACTTACTTACTTACTTACTTACTTACTTACTTACTTACTTACTTACTTACTTACTTACTTACTTACTTACTTACTTACTTACTTACTTACTTACTTACTTACTTACTTACTTACTTACTTACTTACTTACTTACTTACTTACTTACTTACTTACTTACTTACTTACTTACTTACTTACTTACTTACTTACTTACTTACTTACTTACTTACTTACTTACTTACTTACTTACTTACTTACTTACTTACTTACTTACTTACTTACTTACTTACTTACTTACTTACTTACTTACTTACTTACTTACTTACTTACTTACTTACTTACTTACTTACTTACTTACTTACTTACTTACTTACTTACTTACTTACTTACTTACTTACTTACTTACTTCACAAATATTCTCCTACAGATCTACGAACTACAAAATAGGAGAAAATATCTTGTTTATTTAAATACCCCACACTTTCGCTTATGTATATGTATATAGCTAAATATGTAACGACAGAAGGCACGAGTCAGGCAACAGATCATTTATTATGGAAATCAACGCATATTTATGTATTTCATGTACATTACTATGGATATTTAAACAAACAAACACAGTCTTCCGATTGGTTGTTTCTCACGTAAAGTTAATCTTTCATCTATTTGTGACTCTTTCTTGAATGTCAAATCCTCTGCATCCTGTTAACTGTATCCGCCTACGCAAAGTATGCTGTGGTCGGTTTTGAATCAATCTTTGTTCACATTTTCTCACGACAAATCTTGGGAACGTAAATATTGACGTAAATTACTGCCTACCGATTTGGCTAGTAGACAGCTCTCACCACATATATATGCGAGACAAAAATATGTGAAGGGTGAAGCATCACATAGCATAATCGAGTGAATTTCATAAACCAAAATAACCATTTCACTTATATTATCGACGTGCAAAATACATATAATAATAACCAAGTTCAAACAAATTCTGATAGAAACCGTCATTGCATAAGAACATGCAATAAAACACACTAAATTCTATTTGAAGGCATAAGGTATGAATAATGCTCCCATAATTCAATAGTGAGTGCATTAGAAACAGAATACTATATGTGTATTTGAACATTCTGTTTCGTGTCGTTTAGATTAGTAAACGAAAATCACACGTTCGGTGATTGATTGGTTAAAGAATGTAAACTGTATAGATAGATATAAATAGCTGTTTGATCACTTGAAGAAAATATACCTTGACTTCCGTGTCTCGCCTTCTGCTGTTCCAGTGCAAGTGGTAGTTGTAGTTGTGGTGGTAGTGATTTATTAATATTATGTGATTGACATGCTCAACCTTGTCATCATTACCGCATTACGTTGAAAGAAATATGAAAATAACACTGCAATTCCTATTTTTATAGTTACACTTATTAGTAGTATTAAAATTATCGTTATTATTACTATTATTATTACGATTATTATTGTTATTATTACACTCTTGCTTAGTAATCTTATTATTATTAATTACATCTTGCTTGTTGCTTGTAATCCTCAACAGTTGGTCGACTGATTGGTCTACTCAGTCTGCAGGGACGGCATGTTGACAGTGCTAGTGGTCACCGTGAGTAGTGAGATGATGCTGATGACAGACAATTGAGTGAAAAAGAAGAAGTCTGAAAGGTGTGATTTGGATAATGCAAGTGTATTTATTATTAGTAAGTTGTACAGAGGATATCTATCTAAAAGTACACATTGTCCACCGTCTTCAAATCAATGATGACAGTATTTTCTTCACGCAGGAAAGCTTGTTTGAATAATGACGTGTTCTGTTTAATTAGTCAATTGATGTCTGCTGCGTTAATGTTTAATGTCTTCGGCAGCCTTTACAGCAGCCACCTGGACAATTTCCACCTCGGCATCCACGGCATCCACAACACCCTCCACGGCATTTAGGGCATCCACCAGGACAGCCAGGACAACCACTGTTTGCTGCTGCTGCTGCTGGTTCTGGAACTGGACCTGCAATAACTGAAATCACAAAACAACAAAACACCACAATTTAATACTCAGTCATTACTCGCTTCATACATTCACTCACCCACTCACTCACTCACCCACTCACTCACTCACTCACTCACTCACTGACCCACTGACACGTTCTATCACCAACTCTGTCACTCCTTCATTCATTGTCTCATCAATTAAGGTAGCATGTATTGACATCATTTCTACTGAGTGAATGTGTTATTTGTCTGTCTGCATTGTCTATCTCTTCTCTTATTTATGTCAACGAGTGATCATGGTCATGACGTTGATGTTGATGATGACGTGGAGTAGGAAGAGGAGCAGCCGGAGGAGAAGGAGGAGGAGGAGACGCAGGAGGAATACTTACCTCCCATTTCGAATCCCAGTGATGCAACGAGTACAACTAAGACGAGCTGAAATGAAAATGCCCATCAGGAAGGAAGGCATACAATATTATACAACCAGAGTATTCTAACATACAGTGAACATCTGCATTGTCGTTTACTGTCAACTTGAAGCTACCTACTCACATACACCGTGCTTTTTATACTCCTCGAAGTTAACCTGTCGAGCGAACCCGTGGTCACACTCGAAGTCAGCTGATCAGTAATCAATCAGTGGAATCAACGAGTACGCGTAATGTGAAATGGTTTGATTGACATGCTCACTCGAACGATCGACCGCTCGATCGTTTGGAAGATCGATGACTTGTTCACCAGGTGGCTGAATCGCTCGCTGGCTCGCTTGCTCGCTCACTCGCCAGCCTGGCAATTCATTTTTCCCTTTCACCTATTCACCATGTGATGAACAAATAAGTCATCTTTGTATTTGTGGCTCAGTCCGTCATTGCATCTGGTTGGTTGGTTGGTTGATTGGTTGGTTCGTACATCCGTTGGTTGATTAGTTCTTCAGCTCGTTGGTTATTCATTTAGTTGGTGGGCCGATGCATGCGTCTTAATCCCCATTTTGGAATAGTTTCAATTGATTGATTGACTCGCTGACTGACGTGGATAAACTGGAAAACACTTTGCATTCTGCAATTCCTAAATGCAAACTTTGCTTAGTCGCCGTCATTCGGCGGACAAAGCCAGATAGCTGGATTCTAATCTCTGTCATGTCAATCTCACCTACTCTGACTGGCTGGCTGGCTGGCTGGCTGGCTGCTGGCTGGCTGGCCGGATAGCTGGATACACACCATTTCGTTCTTCTCCCCAAATTCAAATGTCCTCGAAAAGATGCACACCACTGCACTGCACTCTTCTGCACTACACTACACTACACTGCACTGTCATCAGCATCATCTCACTACTCACAGTGACCACTAGCACTGTCACCATGCCGTCCCTGCAGACTGAGTAGACCAATCAGTCAACCAACTGTTGAGGATTACAAGCAACAAGCAAGATGTAATTAAAAATAATAAGATTACTAAGCAAAAGTGTAATCATAATAATATTAATAATAATGACAACAGTAATAACGATAATATTAATACTACTACTAATAAGTGTAACTATAAAAATAGAAATCACAGTGTTGGTTTTCATATTTCTTTCAACGATAATGTGGCAAAGATGACAAGGTTGAGCATGTCAATCACATAATATTAATAAATCACTACCATTACAACTACAACTACGACTGCCACTGCCACTGGAACAGCACAAGGCGAGACACGGAAGCCAACGTGTATTTTCTTCAAGTGATCGAACAGCTATTTACATCTATCTATACAGTTTACATTCTTTTACCAATCAATCAGCGAGTGTGTGATTTTCGTTATTTTTTTCGTTGGTACTTTACAGTTTACATCAGTTTTAATTTATGTTTCCGGACTTCTAAAAGGCTGGACTCACACTGTGATCATTGATTATAGATGATCACTCACTTTGAGCCACTACTCATCAGCTTGAATTACACACTGGTGAGGGATTCGGGAGCTTAAGAAAACATTCTCATGAACGATCCTTCTATTCTTATCCATCACTGATAACCTCGGCTTTGAAGAAATGTGACAGGTCATAACTTATGTAGTCATTACCCTTAAGAAGTGGGGAGATAAAACTAGATGGATATCCACAGGAATATATCGAAGATTCCAGGAAAGAATGATCCACAGGTATTGGTATGCTGCTGATGAGCATTTGATTTTTTCATGAATAGACAGAGATTCCACAATGTGCAAAAGTTGGTAGGAGAACGGGCTTGCAGTGCGCTGTGCACAGATGTTCGCATTTGTTTACTCATTATCCACCGCATATTTACAATGTATACGAATAGACAAAACATACCAAGCGGTAGCTAAGTAAAAGGATTTAGTTTAGACAATTGGTCTCGACTCCCAGACTGCACTCTAGATTGACAGTATTTGACTTTTAGACTATTAAGGAGTGATACTCAGAATGACGGTCGAGTTTTTATGGAGTTGTGAAGAAACCAATGAGCATTAATGAAAGACGGTCACCTGAACGTGCTTTCAATTGTATGTCTGTTTCTAAAAACTTGAGTCTTCTCCCGGATCTATGAAGATTTCGTTGATATATGAATGACTACCTGACAATTATCATACGGAGTTTATGGGTATGTTATATCGGTTCTTGTATCGTGCAAATGTAGGGAAATAGTCCTAGGGATTTAGTCTTAGACATGAAACAATCTCCTATGTGTATGATATTGTGTATAGCCAATGATTCCTTGACAATATAATTCAGCAATTTCCACTGTATTAGAGAACAAAAGGCGATATCCGCTCATTGTAATTGAGACAAGTGATATGAGTTAGTAGAACTGTTTTCGCATTTACATGGGTAGGTTCAATCCACAAATCGAAAATTACTAGAAACATGCATAACTGAGACAGATCACGTGCACATCAAATAATCGAAAGAAGGGAAAGAAAGAGATGTGAATGTCAATACAGACTAATAACTTACCTGGACGGTTAGCCGGTAGAGTCTGGTTCTCATATAAGAGAAGATGAGTGATTCACTTTCCTTGTGGTCATTAACACATATGGGATATGCAATAATACGGATGTGAGTTGTAACTATGTAGACTGGAAATGAAAACAACAACATCTGTGAGCTGTCGATAATACCTAAGTCACGTCTCATAATCTAACCGTCAAACCTGGTTCAATGACCATTCACTGTTTAGATTACAGTAACTATATTGACTTAAACATCTAGATCGTCACTAGAGGTTTTCAACCTGCGACGTTCTCCAGTAGCACCATCTATTCATAGTCAGTCAGCACATGTTGCAAGGTGCCACTTCATATTCCAAATAAACGTATCTAATATGGAATATCATGATGAGAGTAACTGAGTGGGATTCATTGGACCTGAACATTAGGTGCAGAGGTTCCAAAAATAGATTATGTTACAACATCTGTGGCGTTGAATGTGTGACAAAAATCGATAGTTCATAGTTTGATTCAAATTATTCCGATTTCATTAGGTGACTTGTTTCTTCTCGACTATTCTCCCTTAATTATTGTAGGTCAATTAAGATGGAAGATGTTTGGTGGACGAAAAGTTTAGCTGTTTCTCGGGGAGTGTATCACAATCGTTTGGCTTCTTTTTAGTTCAAATATCCAATGCCTAATTTAGAATGTCCCTGAAGGCTAACTTATCCTCTAAACATGGTGAATAGAAAAGCCAACACAAAACGTTAGAAATTGAAACAATCCATTACTCGTATACATTAGTAATTAGAAGTCACTCACAAAGTTAATCACTGGAATATACATATACCTAAAACGTAATGTATTGAGTTCTGAAGATTATGCAAGAGAATTCAGAGAAAATGTTGTTCTTATCAACTAAGTCCTGTTCATTTGATTCACTCAAGTATTATTGTACTAGAACATTTGAACTAGGGATTATTTCCGTTTTTTTTATTGTATAATACAATGTTACACATAATCAATTCAGTTATGTATACGCCTAAAACTGACGATTCCTTAGTTTATAGACATTGATACCATAGTGAGAAGGATACTTACCTCTTCTAGACATTTGGGGAACAAGATCAAATTACACTTCATGCCTTATTTTAATTCCACGTAATAGTAATGAAATGAAATGTGATAAAATATTTTTGTTTGTACTTACATTGAAGGACTTTTAAGTAGAAGAGCAGGAGGTGTTAAAGAGAATCACATCTTTGTAAGCTGGCACAGAAGTACCGGAAAGGCTTTCTGTGAGGAGATGAATTTGAACCTATATACTCAGTGGAATAATGCACATATGTTCACCACTAGGCGATTTCTCGGCGGATTGGAATGCTTTGAAATACTGCTAGCCTGTTCATCAGAAGTAGGATAGTATTTTCCGAATCGAAAATTACTCCTAATCTCATGTAACTGCATAGTTCAGTGATGTGATGGATGGCATACACGCTGTTCATGCATATGACGTTAAACGCACCTCTAGCTCCGCGTTACCTTGTAGGAACGAGTTATTTTCCCCTAGAAACAAATCAATCATCTTAAACCTGGGTGTAGTAATCTCAACTATCCTGAGTAACGGTTAGGTTTCAATGATTTTGCTGTGAGGAGGACTTGATTAATTAATATTTGTAACTACTTTGTTCTGTGGGAAACAAACGCCTGAAATCGATCTTGTACAGCACTTGAAAGTGAAACAAATCAAAGATGTTCTGACAGTTACGAGATTGGTCCCTGTCTAGTCTAAACTGTTAGCATAAAAAATACATAAGAGTTAAAATCAACTGGCGAATAATTGCTCCTAAAGAAAAGTAAGTCGATTTAGGAATACGAGGCTGAGCAGTTGACAATGCAGGAAAGAACATAAAGAAATACGAAATGGAGGAAAAATATGCATACATGTTTCGTCCATGTAAAGTGTTAAATGAATTACAGAAATTAACTTGTAGCCTATCACATTATTCGAATAATAGTACAGATAATTTACAAACTGAGCGGCATTCCCCTCTCAAGACAGTGATATTACATGCCTGTAAACCTAAGTGCCATATATCTACTAATATGTCAATAAAATTGCATCGATACACAGAACATAAAAACATATCATTCGTCGGTGAAAGGAAGAAGAATCATGAAGACAGTGGCGGATATTCCGTATAAAATATAATAGGGGAAAGCAAAATATATCCAGAAAAACATACATAAAACAAAATCAACATAATATGACAATCTACAAATAGAGCAGAAACTAAAAAATTATATATGTTAAATTACAAAGAAGAAGGAAAAATCAATGAGACAGCGAATGATCGTTTGAGTGAGCATGTCAAAACGATCATGACTGAAGATAGTTGTAAGGACTATTAATATTAATTTTATAATTACTGCAATTTTTGTAAGTATAGTGGTGGCGGTGGCGGTGGCGGTGGCGTGCGATATTTGCATTGCGAATACAACCCATCATATTCATTTTCCTCATGTGCCATTGACTGAGCCAATCTATCCAGGACGAATTGACTAGGTTTCGTAGAATGAATCCTGAGTGTCACGACCTCGAATCACTCACTCACTTACTTGCTTACTTACTGTGGTGTGCCAGGCATTGATTAGACAGCAGCAATACTATACTATATTAACATGACAGAACGAAACCATCCTTGTATAACTGCAGCTGCAGCAGAAGAATGTATGATGTTTCGATTTTATTCATCCAGGAAGCATTTCACCCATTGCACCAATCAAACAACCAATCAGTCAATCAATAAATTCAACTGTTCTTCCTTGTACTCACTCATCATCTTCATACATTATCTTCTGAAATATTTCTTCACATCGATGTGACTCTTCATTGATGCATAACTACGATGAATTCAAGAGAGAGAGGGAGGAAGAGAGGAGGAGACAGAGTTTGAAACAGAGACAGAGAATAGGAAGTATGTGGTGAGTGTGTGAATAGCTTGTGGATGAATGTGAGGTATAGAGAGGAAGCGATAGAGCAGCCAATCCGTGTGTGTGTGTGTATGTGTATGTGTGAATGTGAGATTGATTCACAGATCTGGGATGCATCCGATTTATACTAGAATTAATAAGACTGTCTGTTCCCTGATTTCGCTGAGAATTTTCGCACAGCGAGCTAGCTAGCTATCTCACTTTGTCCGCCGAATGACGGCGACTAAGCAAAGTTTGCATTTAGGAATTGCAGAATGCAAAGTGTTTTCCAGTTTATCCACGTCAGTCAGCGAGTCAATCAATCAATTGAAACTATTCCAAAATGGGGATTAAGACGCATGCATCGGCCCACCAACTAAATGAATAACCAACGAGCTGAAGAACTAATCAACCAACGGATGTACGAACCAACCAATCAACCAACCAACCAACCAGATGCAATGACGGACTGAGCCACAAATACAAAGATGACTTATTTGTTCATCACATGGTGAATAGGTGAAAGGGAAAAATGAATTGCCAGGCTGGCGAGTGAGCGAGCAAGCGAGCAGCGAGCGATTCAGCCACCTGGTGAACAAGTCATCGATCTTCCAAACGATCGAGCGGTCGATCGTTCGAGTGAGCATGTCAATCAAACCATTTCACATTACGCGTACTCGTTGATTCCATTCCACTGATTGATTACTGATCAGCTGACTTCGAGTGTGACCACGGGTTCGCTCGACAGGTTAACTTCGAGGAGTATAAAAAGCACGGTGTATGTGAGTAGGTAGCTTCAAGTTGACAGTAAACGACAATGCAGATGTTCACTGTATGTTAGAATACTCTGGTTGTATAATATTGTATGCCTTCCTTCCTGATGGGCATTTTCATTTCAGCTCGTCTTAGTTGTACTCGTTGCATCACTGGGATTCGAAATGGGAGGTAAGTATTCCTCCTGCGTCTCCTCCTCCTCCTTCTCCTCCGGCTGCTCCTCTTCCTACTCCACGTCATCATCAACATCAACGTCATGACCATGATCACTCGTTGACATAAATAAGAGAAGAGATAGACAATGCAGACAGACAAATAACACATTCACTCAGTAGAAATGATGTCAATACATGCTACCTTAATTGATGAGACAATGAATGAAGGAGTGACTGAGTTGGTGATAGAACGTGTCAGTGGGTCAGTGAGTGAGTGAGTGAGTGAGTGAGTGGGTGAGTGAGTGAGTGGGTGAGTGAATGTATGAAGCGAGTAATGACTGAGTATTAAATTGTGGTGTTTTGTTGTTTTGTGATTTCAGTTATTGCAGGTCCAGTTCCAGAACCAGCAGCAGCAGCAGCAAACAGTGGTTGTCCTGGCTGTCCTGGTGGATGCCCTAAATGCCGTGGAGGGTGTTGTGGATGCCGTGGATGCCGAGGTGGAAATTGTCCAGGTGGCTGCTGTAAAGGCTGCCGAAGACATTAAACATTAACGCAGCAGACATCAATTGACTAATTAAACAGAACACGTCATTATTCAAACAAGCTTTCCTGCGTGAAGAAAATACTGTCATCATTGATTTGAAGACGGTGGACAATGTGTACTTTTAGATAGATATCCTCTGTACAACTTACTAATAATAAATACACTTGCATTATCCAAATCACACCTTTCAGACTTCTTCTTTTTCACTCAATTGTCTGTCAATCAGCGAAGCTCTGATTCTCCCCTCTCCTCCCGCTCACCGAAATTACCATCGAACCATCTTGTGTAAATTCCTCTGTGTTTCAACCAGATACTTCGTTGCTTCATCGGTTGGTCATTTAGTCAGTGAGACAGTTTGTCAGGCTGTTGGTCAGTCGAGTAGGCGTGCAGTCAGCCAGTGTGAGAGAGAGAAAGCCAGTAAGTGGCTAAGTAAAGGGAGGGAGGGAGTGAGTGAGTAAGTAAATGAGTGAGTGAGAGAGTGAGTGAGTGAGTCATGGAGGGAGTTGGTCAGCTAGGCATTGAATGATGCTGCGTGTTGATTTCTGCCAGTTGAATTGAGGCATGAATCTCTGCTGAATGGAATTTAAAGTATACGAAAATATGATTGATATATTCGGCCAAATAAACCAGCATCCATCCATCCAAAATGGTCAGTCAGCCATTCAGTAGTCAGGCAGTCAGATGGGCAGTCAGTCAGTCAGTCAGCAAGCACGTAAGCACGTAATCAAGTCAGAAAGAAAGTAATTGAGTAAGCCAGCCAGCCAGCCAGCAAGCGAGCAAGCAAGTGATTATGCAAGTAACTACGTAATGAAATGTCCAGATTTTAACAGAGCACTTATTTCACTGAGTAATGATTGAGTGAATTAAGTAGGTGCTTGTTTTGTTGAACACGTTTTCAGCGAGTGGTGTTCACGTGAACACACTACTCATTATCGCTTGTTTAGAGGCTGACGGTATTGACGTTCACGGATAGTACGAAGTATACTAACGCAAGGTCTAATATCCACAACTTTCGTAGTATTCGTTCAGCGTAGACGAAAGACAAAGCAAAACACCACAATGGATCATTCAAATTACGAAATATATTTCGAGACCAAATCTGATTGCGAGATAATTTCTTAGCTGGCTGGGGATTGTGCAGGAACGTGACACTATGGAGTACCAAATGGCATGGATGCTTGACTGGAAGCCTTCAGATAAACAAGTCGACTTAAACCCCAAGCTTACAACAATTCTGAACTTATTCTAACCTATGCGTCGATAATGCCTTTTTGTGGTAAATGAATAATTTTTCTACCCACTATGTTCTGAAATAAAGCTGGTCGTTCTAAAAAAGAGAGCTGGGTGCTTAATTAATGCGACAAAATCTTAAAAAAGATCAACATCTGAAATAATGCCTTCAGTGCTGAAAATAAGCACTGCATGCGTTAACTGCTGCGGTTAATACTGAAAAATAGCACTCTCTCTCTCGACATAGTATATTGGAACCAACCAATCAGAAAAGAGTAGGTTTCACACAGAGTGTGTAGTGTGACGGCTGCATACTTGTCTGCGAATTACATTTGATGTAATTGGTCTATTTGACCGGAGGTGTGACAGTAAATAAGAGTCCAACGAAAACACAATTCAACAGGGGGTAGGAGAATGTGAATTTATCACATATGAAGATTGAAATGAATAACATATTTCGTTTGTGATAGTGTCCCTGAATTTGATTACAGTTCAGTTGAGACGAGGTCACCAATGAAAACAAAATTATAAGCAAGGTAGGTTGTGTCTAATGTGTATTCTACCAGCCATGGGAAAAAATTTTTTTAGTGCGTCGTTCCGAAATTTGATAACAACTCAATAAAAATGAGGTCCAAAATGGAAAACCGAAACAAAGGGGGAATGAAAACTGAAATCCCTTAGATGAAAAAGGATACTTGTCATAAGTGAAGTGTAAATTTTTTCGATTGTTGAGCACTCTTTACGAGGTCATATATTAAAACCTTTGGAATCCAAACGAAACAAGGTGGGGGTGATTGTGCTGATTCCCCGACGAGAACATATACTTCCTGTAAGAAAACGGATGTTTGCCTAGAGGTATATAAGCAGTACTCCTTACATACAGAGACCATCCTTACAGGATTTATAAATCATGCAGGTGAGTTAGATTTTGGTTGTCTATTTGTCCATTTCTGTTATAAGGAAAACAACTCAGATAATGCGTTAGATACGGGTATTCAGCATTCTGCAACAAGTCGTAAGAGAGGAATATCTTCTGGCAGACTGCATGAATGCCTTGGATACAGCTACTCCACATTTTATCGCCGTCAAAAACGGTTACGTGATGCAGCATTTAGTGACTGGGACTTCTGGAAACGTTACTGCTTATCTAGAGAAGAGGTGACAAGGGATAATAAAGTAACTTTGCCTTCAAGTTCATCTGTACAGGGGACAGTGGGTATACCTAGTACTAGGGAGACCGCCGCTGTTGTTTCACAAATTGAAGAGAACCGTAACATTTATTATTATGTAATAATTAATTTTAATAGGACTTCAGGTTGTTCCTGAAAAGATGACCCAAAAAGAGCTGGTCAGAAAGTCAATTATGGAATTGTTCCTTAGGAACAATGTAACAGGGGCTGTTGCGCAAGATATCTTGAACTGTATGCGTAAATTTAATCCACATGTACCAACAACCATAAGAGGCTTGCTAAAAGATAGCGGCATGTGTGTACCTAGATTTCTTGGACAAGGTGTTTACTATCACGTTGGACTGAAGGAAAATCTACAGCGTTATCAAGATAGTTGGATTGACTACGGTACTTTTCAACATATTGGCTTGCAAATCAACTATGACGGTTTATCTATATCGAACAGTTCTTAGCAGCAATTATGGCCATTCCTAGGTCGTATCACAACTCCATACGTCAGTGACGTTTTCTTAATTGGCATACATGGCGGTTTGAGAAAACCGAACAACTTCAATGAGGTTTCTATGGACCTATTAGTTGAATTGAAAGATCTTTATAAAAACGGTCTATATGATGAGAAGTGGGGTGGGAGTGTGACTGTAAGTGTTCTAGCATTTATATGTGACACGCCTGCTCGTTCTAAGGTAAAACAAACCGTCGGTCACAATGGAAAAACAGGTTGTGATAAATGTGAAGTTATAGGTTGTCGTTTGGAGGGTAGGATGACATTTCCTAATGGGAACCAGACACTTAGAAATGATAGGTCATTCCGTGGTCAAGTTCAAGCAAGTTACTATGGGGACAGAAGCTGCCTTGAGGAATTGCCACTTGACATGGTAAAATCGTTTCCCTTGGAGCCAATGCATCAAATATACCTTGGTGTTGTTAAGAAGTTGGTGTTCCTTTGGCAGGGTCTTGCAGCACGGCGAGAGAAGCAAATGGATAGTAAGATTATTGCAGATATTAATAACGGACTGCAAGTAAGTAGGAAACACATTCCTTCTGATTTTCAGAGGAAATGTCGGTCATTAGATGACCTTAGCCAATGGAAAGCAACTGAGTGTAGACTTTTCCTATTATATTTGGGTCCCATCCTACTCATAAACACTCTGCCATGCCAACTGTACGCATCCAATGTTCAGTGATGATTGCTGTGGTCCCAATATTTGGGGAATTATTTACCAGTACACTTGTTTTGCTGCCCGCCTCTCTCTCCTCTGTGACTCTCTTCTTCGTTATGAGGTGAAAATGTCTAATTCTAGTTCTCTTCATTGATTAATCAACTGATTAATTAATTAATTAATTAAAGCATTATTACCAGGCCTGCTGTCTGATTATTATCATTATTGTTCTTATTAAAATTTTTGAATGGATGAACGAAAATTGCATTTAAAAGGTAGTTGTATTTCACGGATTCCCGTTCTCTGGTGGGAATTTCGCTCAGTACTTACCTATCGCACGACTAATTTCACTTATATACAACCTCTCTTCACGGCCTGGCTGACAATATACCCACTTGATACTGTCACATTCTTACTCATTCATTTACTTACTCAGTCCTTTCCTTACATAGTCACTTACTGACTTTCTGTCGCTCACACTGTCTGACTACCCGTGAACATCACTCGCTGAAGACGTCTTCAACTAAACAAGCACCTGCCTAATATTCACGCAATCATTACTCAGTGAAATAAGTACTCTATTAAAAATCCGGACATTTCATTACGTAGTTACTTGCATAATCACTTGCTTGCTCGCTTGCTGGCTGACTCAATTACTTTTTTTCTGACTTGATTACGTGCTTACGTGCTTGCTGACTGACTGACTGACTGACTGCCCATCTGACTGCCTGACTACTGAATGGCTGACTGACCATTTTGGATGGATGGATGCTGGTTTATTTGGCCGAATATATCAATCATATTTTCGTATACTTTAAATTCCATTCAGCAGAGATTCATGCCTCAATTCAACTGGCAGAAATCAACACGCAGCATCATTCAATGCCTAGCTGACCAACTCCCTCCATGACTCACTCACTCACTCTCTCACTCACTCATTTACTTACTCACTCACTCCCTCCCTCCCTTTACTTAGCCACTTACTGGCTTTCTCTCTCTCACACTGGCTGACTGCACGCCTACTCGACAACTCGGCCAACAGCCTGACAAACTGTCTCACTGACTAAATGACCAACCGATGAAGCAACGAAGTATCTGGTTGAAACACAGAGGAATTTACACAAGATGGTTCGATGGTAATTTCGGTGAGCGGGAGGAGAGGGGAGAATCAGAGCTTCGCTGATTGACAGACAATTGAGTGAAAAAGAAGAAGTCTGAAAGGTGTGATTTGGATAATGCAAGTGTATTTATTATTAGTAAGTTGTACAGAGGATATCTATCTAAAAGTACACATTGTCCACCGTCTTCAAATCAATGATGACAGTATTTTCTTCACGCAGGAAAGCTTGTTTGAATAATGACGTGTTCTGTTTAATTAGTCAATTGATGTCTGCTGCGTTAATGTTTAATGTCTTCGGCAGCCTTTACAGCAGCCACCTGGACAATTTCCACCTCGGCATCCACGGCATCCACAACACCCTCCACGGCATTTAGGGCATCCACCAGGACAGCCAGGACAACCACTGTTTGCTGCTGCTGCTGCTGGTTCTGGAACTGGACCTGCAATAACTGAAATCACAAAACAACAAAACACCACAATTTAATACTCAGTCATTACTCGCTTCATACATTCACTCACCCACTCACTCACTCACCCACTCACTCACTCACTCACTCACTCACTGACCCACTGACACGTTCTATCACCAACTCAGTCACTCCTTCATTCATTGTCTCATCAATTAAGGTAGCATGTATTGACATCATTTCTACTGAGTGAATGTGTTATTTGTCTGTCTGCATTGTCTATCTCTTCTCTTATTTATGTCAACGAGTGATCATGGTCATGACGTTGATGTTGATGATGACGTGGAGTAGGAAGAGGAGCAGCCGGAGGAGAAGGAGGAGGAGGAGACGCAGGAGGAATACTTACCTCCCATTTCGAATCCCAGTGATGCAACGAGTACAACTAAGACGAGCTGAAATGAAAATGCCCATCAGGAAGGAAGGCATACAATATTATACAACCAGAGTATTCTAACATACAGTGAACATCTGCATTGTCGTTTACTGTCAACTTGAAGCTACCTACTCACATACACCGTGCTTTTTATACTCCTCGAAGTTAACCTGTCGAGCGAACCCGTGGTCACACTCGAAGTCAGCTGATCAGTAATCAATCAGTGGAATCAACGAGTACGCGTAATGTGAAATGGTTTGATTGACATGCTCACTCGAACGATCGACCGCTCGATCGTTTGGAAGATCGATGACTTGTTCACCAGGTGGCTGAATCGCTCGCTCGCTTGCTCGCTCACTCGCCAGCCTGGCAATTCATTTTTCCCTTTCACCTATTCACCATGTGATGAACAAATAAGTCATCTTTGTATTTGTGGCTCAGTCCGTCATTGCATCTGGTTGGTTGGTTGGTTGATTGGTTGGTTCGTACATCCGTTGGTTGATTAGTTCTTCAGCTCGTTGGTTATTCATTTAGTTGGTGGGCCGATGCATGCGTCTTAATCCCCATTTTGGAATAGTTTCAATTGATTGATTGACTCGCTGACTGACGTGGATAAACTGGAAAACACTTTGCATTCTGCAATTCTTAAATGCAAACTTTGCTTAGTCGCCGTCATTCGGCGGACAAAGCCAGATAGCTGGATTCTAATCTCTGTCATGTCAATCTCACCTACTCTGACTGGCTGGCTGGCTGGCTGGCCGGATAGCTGGATACACACCATTTCGTTCTTCTCCCCAAATTCAAATGTCCTCGAAAAGATGCACACCACTGCACTGCACTCTTCTGCACTACACTACACTACACTGCACTGTCATCAGCATCATCTCACTACTCACAGTGACCACTAGCACTGTCACCATGCCGTCCCTGCAGACTGAGTAGACCAATCAGTCAACCAACTGTTGAGGATTACAAGCAACAAGCAAGATGTAATTAAAAATAATAAGATTACTAAGCAAAAGTGTAATCATAATAATATTAATAATAATGACAACAGTAATAACGATAATATTAATACTACTACTAATAAGTGTAACTATAAAAATAGAAATCACAGTGTTGGTTTTCATATTTCTTTCAACGATAATGTGGCAAAGATGACAAGGTTGAGCATGTCAATCACATAATATTAATAAATCACTACCATTACAACTACAACTACGACTACACTGCCACTGCCACTGGAACAGCACAAGGCGAGACACGGAAGCCAACGTGTATTTTCTTCAAGTGATCGAACAGCTATTTACATCTATCTATACAGTTTACATTCTTTTACCAATCAATCAGCGAGTGTGTGATTTTCGTTATTTTTTTCGTTGGTACTTTACAGTTTACATCAGTTTTAATTTATGTTTCCGGACTTCTAAAAGGCTGGACTCACACTGTGATCATTGATTATAGATGATCACTCACTTTGAGCCACTACTCATCAGCTTGAATTACACACTGGTGAGGGATTCGGGAGCTTAAGAAAACATTCTCATGAACGATCCTTCTATTCTTATCCATCACTGATAACCTCGGCTTTGAAGAAATGTGACAGGTCATAACTTATGTAGTCATTACCCTTAAGAAGTGGGGAGATAAAACTAGATGGATATCCACAGGAATATATCGAAGATTCCAGGAAAGAATGATCCACAGGTATTGGTATGCTGCTGATGAGCATTTGATTTTTTCATGAATAGACAGAGATTCCACAATGTGCAAAAGTTGGTAGGAGAACGGGCTTGCAGTGCGCTGTGCACAGATGTTCGCATTTGTTTACTCATTATCCACCGCATATTTACAATGTATACGAATAGACAAAACATACCAAGCGGTAGCTAAGTAAAAGGATTTAGTTTAGACAATTGGTCTCGACTCCCAGACTGCACTCTAGATTGACAGTATTTGACTTTTAGACTATTAAGGAGTGATACTCAGAATGACGGTCGAGTTTTTATGGAGTTGTGAAGAAACCAATGAGCATTAATGAAAGACGGTCACCTGAACGTGCTTTCAATTGTATGTCTGTTTCTAAAAACTTGAGTCTTCTCCCGGATCTATGAAGATTTCGTTGATATATGAATGACTACCTGACAATTATCATACGGAGTTTATGGGTATGTTATATCGGTTCTTGTATCGTGCAAATGTAGGGAAATAGTCCTAGGGATTTAGTCTTATACATGAAACAATCTCCTATGTGTATGATATTGTGTATAGCCAATGATTCCTTGACAATATAATTCAGCAATTTCCACTGTATTAGAGAACAAAAGGCGATATCCGCTCATTGTAATTGAGACAAGTGATATGAGTTAGTAGAACTGTTTTCGCATTTACATGGGTAGGTTCAATCCACAAATCGAAAATTACTAGAAACATGCATAACTGAGACAGATCACGTGCACATCAAATAATCGAAAGAAGGGAAAGAAAGAGATGTGAATGTCAATACAGACTAATAACTTACCTGGACGGTTAGCCGGTAGAGTCTGGTTCTCATATAAGAGAAGATGAGTGATTCACTTTCCTTGTGGTCATTAACACATATGGGATATGCAATAATACGGATGTGAGTTGTAACTATGTAGACTGGAAATGAAAACAACAACATCTGTGAGCTGTCGATAATACCTAAGTCACGTCTCATAATCTAACCGTCAAACCTGGTTCAATGACCATTCACTGTTTAGATTACAGTAACTATATTGACTTAAACATCTAGATCGTCACTAGAGGTTTTCAACCTGCGACGTTCTCCAGTAGCACCATCTATTCATAGTCAGTCAGCACATGTTGCAAGGTGCCACTTCATATTCCAAATAAACGTATCTAATATGGAATATCATGATGAGAGTAACTGAGTGGGATTCATTGGACCTGAACATTAGGTGCAGAGGTTCCAAAAATAGATTATGTTACAACATCTGTGGCGTTGAATGTGTGACAAAAATCGATAGTTCATAGTTTGATTCAAATTATTCCGATTTCATTAGGTGACTTGTTTCTTCTCGACTATTCTCCCTTAATTATTGTAGGTCAATTAAGATGGAAGATGTTTGGTGGACGAAAAGTTTAGCTGTTTCTCGGGGAGTGTATCACAATCGTTTGGCTTCTTTTTAGTTCAAATATCCAATGCCTAATTTAGAATGTCCCTGAAGGCTAACTTATCCTCTAAACATGGTGAATAGAAAAGCCAACACAAAACGTTAGAAATTGAAACAATCCATTACTCGTATACATTAGTAATTAGAAGTCACTCACAAAGTTAATCACTGGAATATACATATACCTAAAACGTAATGTATTGAGTTCTGAAGATTATGCAAGAGAATTCAGAGAAAATGTTGTTCTTATCAACTAAGTCCTGTTCATTTGATTCACTCAAGTATTATTGTACTAGAACATTTGAACTAGGGATTATTTCCGTTTTTTTTATTGTATAATACAATGTTACACATAATCAATTCAGTTATGTATACGCCTAAAACTGACGATTCCTTAGTTTATAGACATTGATACCATAGTGAGAAGGATACTTACCTCTTCTAGACATTTGGGGAACAAGATCAAATTACACTTCATGCCTTATTTTAATTCCACGTAATAGTAATGAAATGAAATGTGATAAAATATTTTTGTTTGTACTTACATTGAAGGACTTTTAAGTAGAAGAGCAGGAGGTGTTAAAGAGAATCACATCTTTGTAAGCTGGCACAGAAGTACCGGAAAGGCTTTCTGTGAGGAGATGAATTTGAACCTATATACTCAGTGGAATAATGCACATATGTTCACCACTAGGCGATTTCTCGGCGGATTGGAATGCTTTGAAATACTGCTAGCCTGTTCATCAGAAGTAGGATAGTATTTTCCGAATCGAAAATTACTCCTAATCTCATGTAACTGCATAGTTCAGTGATGTGATGGATGGCATACACGCTGTTCATGCATATGACGTTAAACGCACCTCTAGCTCCGCGTTACCTTGTAGGAACGAGTTATTTTCCCCTAGAAACAAATGAATCATCTTAAACCTGGGTGTAGTAATCTCAACTATCCTGAGTAACGGTTAGGTTTCAATGATTTTGCTGTGAGGAGGACTTGATTAATTAATATTTGTAACTACTTTGTTCTGTGGGAAACAAACGCCTGAAATCGATCTTGTACAGCACTTGAAAGTGAAACAAATCAAAGATGTTCTGACAGTTACGAGATTGGTCCCTGTCTAGTCTAAACTGTTAGCATAAAAAATACATAAGAGTTAAAATCAACTGGCGAATAATTGCTCCTAAAGAAAAGTAAGTCGATTTAGGAATACGAGGCTGAGCAGTTGACAATGCAGGAAAGAACATAAAGAAATACGAAATGGAGGAAAAATATGCATACATGTTTCGTCCATGTAAAGTGTTAAATGAATTACAGAAATTAACTTGTAGCCTATCACATTATTCGAATAATAGTACAGATAATTTACAAACTGAGCGGCATTCCCCTCTCAAGACAGTGATATTACATGCCTGTAAACCTAAGTGCCATATATCTACTAATATGTCAATAAAATTGCATCGATACATACAACATAAAAACATATCATTCGTCGGTGAAAGGAAGAAGAATCATGAAGACAGTGGCGGATATTCCGTATAAAATATAATAGGGGAAAGCAAAATATATCCAGAAAAACATACATAAAACAAAATCAACATAATATGACAATCTACAAATAGAGCAGAAACTAAAAAATTATATATGTTAAATTACAAAGAAGAAGGAAAAATCAATGAGACAGCGAATGATCGTTTGAGTGAGCATGTCAAAACGATCATGACTGAAGATAGTTGTAAGGACTATTAATATTAATTTTATAATTACTGCAATTTTTGTAAGTATAGTGGTGGCGGTGGCGGTGGCGGTGGCGTGCGATATTTGCATTGCGAATACAACCCATCATATTCATTTTCCTCATGTGCCATTGACTGAGCCAATCTATCCAGGACGAATTGACTAGGTTTCGTAGAATGAATCCTGAGTGTCACGACCTCGAATCACTCACTCACTTACTTGCTTACTTACTGTGGTGTGCCAGGCATTGATTAGACAGCAGCAATACTATACTATATTAACATGACAGAACGAAACCATCCTTGTATAACTGCAGCTGCAGCAGAAGAATGTATGATGTTTCGATTTTATTCATCCAGGAAGCATTTCACCCATTGCATCAATCAAACAACAAATCAGTCAATCAATAAATTCAACTGTTCTTCCTTGTACTCACTCATCATCTTCATACATTATCTTCTGAAATATTTCTTCACATCGATGTGACTCTTCATTGATGCATAACTACGATGAATTCAAGAGAGAGAGGGAGGAAGAGAGGAGGAGACAGAGTTTGAAACAGAGACAGAGAATAGGAAGTATGTGGTGAGTGTGTGAATAGCTTGTGGATGAATGTGAGGTGTAGAGAGGAAGCGATAGAGCAGTCAATCCGTGTGTGTGTGTGTATGTGTATGTGTGAATGTGAGATTGATTCACAGATCTGGAATGCATCCGATTTATACTAGAATTAATAAGACTGTCTGTTCCCTGATTTCGCTGAGAATTTTCGCACAGCGAGCTAGCTAGCTATCTCACTTTGTCCGCCGAATGACGGCGACTAAGCAAAGTTTGCATTTAGGAATTGCAGAATGCAAAGTGTTTTCCAATTTATCCACGTCAGTCAGCGAGTCAATCAATCAATTGAAACTATTCCAAAATGGGGATTAAGACGCATGCATCGGCCCACCAACTAAATGAATAACCAACGAGCTGACGAACTAATCAACCAACGGACGGAGACGGACGAACCAACCAATCAACCAACCAACCAACCAGATGCAATGACGGACTGAGCCACAAATACAAAGATGACTTATTTGTTCATCACATGGTGAATAGGTGAAAGGGAAAAATGAATTGCCAGGCTGGCGAGTGAGCGAGCAAGCGAGCGAGCGATTCAGCCACCTGGTGAACAAGTCATCGATCTTCCAAACGAGTGAGCGGTCGATCGTTCGAGTGAGCATGTCAATCAAACCATTTCACATTACGCGTACTCGTTGATTCCACTGATTGATTACTGATCAGCTGACTTCGAGTGTGACCACGGGTTCGCTCGACTTCGAGGTTAACTTCGAGGAGTATAAAAAGCACGGTGTATGTGAGTAGGTAGCTTCAAGTTGACAGTAAACGACAATGCAGATGTTCACTGTATGTTAGAATACTCTGGTTGTATAATATTGTATGCCTTCCTTCCTGATGGGCATTTTCATTTCAGCTCGTCTTAGTTGTACTCGTTGCATCACTGGGATTCGAAATGGGAGGTAAGTATTCCTCCTGCGTCTCCTCCTCCTCCTTCTCCTCCGGCTGCTCCTCTTCCTACTCCACGTCATCATCAACATCAACGTCATGACCATGATCACTCGTTGACATAAATAAGAGAAGAGATAGACAATGCAGACAGACAAATAACACATTCACTCAGTAGAAATGATGTCAATACATGCTACCTTAGTTGATGAGACAATGAATGAAGGAGTGACTGAGTTGGTGATAGAACGTGTCAGTGAGTGAGTGAGTGAGTAAGTGAGTGAGTGAGTGGGTGAGTGAGTGAGTGAGTGAGTGGGTGAGTGAATGTATGAAGCGAGTAATGACTGAGTATTAAATTGTGGTGTTTTGTTGTTTTGTGATTTCAGTTATTGCAGGTCCAGTTCCAGAACCAGCAGCAGCAGCAGCAAACAGTGGTTGTCCTGGCTGTCCTGGTGGATGCCCTAAATGCCGTGGAGGGTGTTGTGGATGCCGTGGATGCCGAGGTGGAAATTGTCCAGGTGGCTGCTGTAAAGGCTGCCGAAGACATTAAACATTAACGCAGCAGACATCAATTGACTAATTAAACAGAACACGTCATTATTCAAACAAGCTTTCCTGCGTGAAGAAAATACTGTCATCATTGATCTGAAGACGGTGGACAATGTGTACTTTTAGATAGATATCCTCTGTACAACTTACTAATAATAAATACACTTGCATTATCCAAATCACACCTTTCAGACTTCTTCTTTTTCACTCAATTGTCTGTCAATCAGCGAAGCTCTGATTCTCCCCTCCCCTCCCCTCGCGCTCACCGAAATTAGCATCGAACCATCTTGTGTAAATTCCTCTGTGTTTCAACCAGATACTTCGTTGCTTCATCGGTTGGTCATTTAGTCAGTGAGACAGTTCGTCAGGCTGTTGGCCGAGTTGTCGAGTAGGCGTGCAGTCAGCCAGTGTGAGAGAGAGAGAGAAAGCCAGTAAGTGGCTAAGTAAGGGAGGGAGGGAGTGAGTGAGTAAGTAAATGAGTGAGTGAGAGAAGTGAGTGAGTGAGTCATGGAGGGAGTTGGTCAGCTAGGCAGTGAATGATGTGGCGTGTTGATTTCTGCCAGTTGAATTGAGGCATAAATCTCTGCTGAATGGAATTTAAAGTATACGAAAATATGATTGATATATTCGGCCAAATAAACCAGCATCCATCCATCCAAAATGGTCAGTCAGCCATTCAGTAGTCAGGCAGGCAGATGGGCAGTCAGTCAGTCAGTAAGCACGTAAGCACGTAATCAAGTCAGTAAAACAGTAATTGAGTAAGCCAGCAAGCAAGTGATTATGCAAGTAACTACGTAATTAAATGTCCAGATTTTTAACAGAGCACTTATTTCACTGAGTAATGATTGAGTGAATTAAGTAGGTGCTTGTTTTGTTGAACACGTCTTCAGCGAGTGATGTTCACGTGAACACACTACTCATTATCGCTTGTTTAGAGGCTGACGGTATTGACGTTCACGGATAGTACGAAGTATACTAACGCAAGATCTAATACCCACAACTTTCATAGTATTCGTTCCGCGTAGACCGAAGACAAAGCAAAACACCCCAATGGATCGTCCAAATTACGAGATATATTTCGGGACGAAATCTGAGTGCGAGATGATTGCTTAGCTGGCTGGCTAGGGATCGTGCACGAACGCGACACGACGGAGTACCAAATGGCGTGGATGCTTGACCGGAAGCCTTCAGATAAACAAGTCGACTTAAACAGTCAGAGTCAGCATCCAATGTTCAGTGATGATTGCTGTGGTCAAAAAATTTGGGGGATTATTTACCGGTACACTTGTTTTCCGACCCGCTCTCTCTCTCTCTCCTCTGTGACTCTCTTCTTCGCATTGAGGTGAAAATGTCTAATTCTAGTTCTCTTAATTGAATAATCAACTGATTAATTAATTAATTAGTTAATTGATCAATTAATTAATTAACGCATTACTACCAGGCCCGCTGTCTGATTATTACCGTTATTGTTATTATTAATGATATTTTTGAATGAATGAATGGAAATTGTATTTAAAGGGTAGTTGTATTTCGATCTTCGCGAATTCCCGTTCTCTGGTGTGAATTTCGCACACTATTCTCCTACCACACGACTAATTTCTACTACATAGAATCTCTCTTCTCCCTCGTGTCTTGTCATCCTGCCTATGAAACCGAATGTGACTAGTACTCACTTCGGACCGATTCTACTGAAGATCTACTAACTACAAAAGAGTAAGAAATATCCTGTTTATTTAAATACCCTACGCTTATGCATATGTATAGAAAGATAGATATATAATAAATGTACATACAAACACACATACACATACACATACACATTCATATCAGGATATGTGCACCTATGCATACGTTGATTCACATACAAGATGAAGTCACTGACACACTGAATTCTCTGCAGACTCACACTTTCGATGAGGTTCAAACGATCCACATCTCCTTCCCTCGCTCTCTCGCTCTCTCTCCCGTTGTCCATCGCTGGCATGCTGGTTCGCTCGCTCACTCGCTGTCGCTCAGACACACACTGACTGACTGACACTCACATTGACACCAGCTAATCAACCTCCTTGCTGCTGCTGCTGCTTCACGTCAACAAACATTGTGAAAACACACATTAGATAGACACATGAACACGCACGCACCAGTTGAAGACAGCTAGATTTGCCAGAAGACGTCAGATCTGATCCCATCTGCTCTGCTCTGCTGTGCTCATCTCTTCTCAGATCAGCTCAGCTCCACACCAATCAAGCGATACCAACAAGTCTCCTATTCTCACAAATTCTCACATATATACAAGGAAGCATGGACGACGCGTGAAATGCTGACAAACACGTAATCATGAATCACTTCGATCACCTTACTCCCAAACTACCTGCCTACTTGTTATATCTGCTGAGCTGCTAATTTGTATAACGGTAATGAACTCGACTGGTACGTTAATACGCCTATTTGTCCGTTGTACCTTCCGATTCACTGAGCCACGCGAATATCAAAAGACAAGAGCTGGCCTGTCAATGTAAAATACTGTACATTTATTAGGAAAACTACACATGATATTTATACATTTTTAACACAATAAAGTCGGCTCACAGTCGTGAGAAATGATTGATCGCACAATATGTGTCACAATATGCGTGAGAAAGGGTGATATACTATTTCATGCGGGATCCTATCACTACCTAACTCACTCACTCACTCACTCCCTCCCTCTCTCCCTCCTCTCTTTCTCACACACAGACACTCGAATTTCCGTCATGTCAACCTCACCTAGGCTGTCTGGTGACATACAATTTCTCTATTCACCTAATTCAAATGTCATCGAAAGCAATGCACTTCACTGTCATCTTCATCTTCATGTCGTGATGTGATAGAACAATCTGTGCCAACGGAATGTTATTCCCAATTTTCCCAAAGTTCAATTCGAAATTAGCAAAAGAATACGATGTATTTATTTGAAAATGCTATTTTTGCCGTTTGATGTAAACCGAAATCACACGCTCAGTGATTGGTCAACGATCCTCATCGAAAGTGTGAGTCTGCAGAGAATTCAGTGTGTCAGTGACTTCATCTTGTATGTGAATCAACGTATGCATAGGTGCACATATCCTGATATGAATGTGTATGTGTAGTGTATGTGTGTTTGTATGTACATTTATTATATATCTATCTTTCTATACATATGCATAAGCGTAGGGTATTTAAATAAACAGGATATTTCTTACTCTTTTGTAGTTAGTAGATCTTCAGTAGAATCGGTCCGAAGTGAGTACTAGTCACATTCGGTTTCATAGGCAGGATGACAAGACACGAGGGAGAAGAGAGATTCTATGTAGTAGAAATTAGTCGTGTGGTAGGAGAATAGTGTGCGAAATTCACACCAGAGAACGGGAATTCGCGAAGATCGAAATACAACTACCCTTTAAATACAATTTCCATTCATTCATTCAAAAATATCATTAATAATAACAATAACGGTAATAATCAGACAGCAGGCCTGGTAGTAATGCGTTAATTAATTAATTGATCAATTAACTAATTAATCAATTAATCAGTTGATTATTCAATTAAGAGAACTAGAATTAGACATTTTCACCTCAATGCGAAGAAGAGAGTCACAGAGGAGAGAGAGAGAGAGCGGGTCGGAAAACAAGTGTACCGGTAAATAATCCCCCAAATTTTTTGACCACAGCAATCATCACTGAACATTGGATGCTGACTCTGACTGTTTAAGTCGACTTGTTTATCTGAAGGCTTCCGGTCAAGCATCCACGCCATTTGGTACTCCGTCGTGTCGCGTTCGTGCACGATCCCTAGCCAGCCAGCTAAGCAATCATCTCGCACTCAGATTTCGTCCCGAAATATATCTCGTAATTTGGACGATCCATTGGGGTGTTTTGCTTTGTCTTCGGTCTACGCGGAACGAATACTATGAAAGTTGTGGGTATTAGATCTTGCGTTAGTATACTTCGTACTATCCGTGAACGTCAATACCGTCAGCCTCTAAACAAGCGATAATGAGTAGTGTGTTCACGTGAACATCACTCGCTGAAGACGTGTTCAACAAAACAAGCACCTACTTAATTCACTCAATCATTACTCAGTGAAATAAGTGCTCTGTTAAAAATCTGGACATTTAATTACGTAGTTACTTGCATAATCACTTGCTTGCTGGCTTACTCAATTACTGTTTTACTGACTTGATTACGTGCTTACGTGCTTACTGACTGACTGACTGCCCATCTGCCTGCCTGACTACTGAATGGCTGACTGACCATTTTGGATGGATGGATGCTGGTTTATTTGGCCGAATATCTCAATCATATTTTCGTATGCTTTAAATTCCATTCAGCAGAGATTTATGCCTCAATTCAACTGGCAGAAATCAACACGCCACATCATTCACTGCCTAGCTGACCAACTCCCTCCATGACTCACTCACTCACTCTCTCCTCACTCACTCATTTACTTACTCACTCACTCCCTCCCTCCCTTACTTAGCCACTTACTGGCTTTCCTCTCTCTCTCACACTGGCTGACTGCACGCCTACTCGACAACTCGGCCAACAGCCTGACGAACTGTCTCACTGACTAAATGACCAACCGATGAAGCAACGAAGTATCTGGTTGAAACACAGAGGAATTTACACAAGATGGTTCGATGCTAATTTCGGTGAGCGCGAGGGGAGGGGAGGGGAGAATCAGAGCTTCGCTGATTGACAGACAATTGAGTGAAAAAGAAGAAGTCTGAAAGGTGTGATTTGGATAATGCAAGTGTATTTATTATTAGTAAGTTGTACAGAGGATATCTATCTAAAAGTACACATTGTCCACCGTCTTCAGATCAATGATGACAGCATTTTCTTCACGCAGGAAAGCTTGTTTGAATAATGAGGTGTTCTGTTTAATTAGTCAATTGATGTCTGCTGCGTTAATGTTTAATGTCTTCGGCAGCCTTTACAGCAGCCACCTGGACAATTTCCACCTCGGCATCCACGGCATCCACAACACCCTCCACGGCATTTAGGGCATCCACCAGGACAGCCAGGACAACCACTGTTTGCTGCTGCTGCTGCTGGTTCTGGAACTGGACCTGCAATAACTGAAATCACAAAACAACAAAACACCACAATTTAATACTCAGTCATTACTCGCTTCATACATTCACTCACCCACTCACTCACTCACTCACTCACTCACTCACTTACTCACTCACTCACTCACTATCACCAACTCAGTCACTCCTTCATTCATTGTCTCATCAACTAAGGTAGCATGTAATGACATCATTTCTACTGAGTGAATGTGTTATTTGTCTGTCTGCATTGTCTATCTCTTCTCTTATTTATGTCAACGAGTGATCATGGTCATGACGTTGATGTTGATGATGACGTGGAGTAGGAAGAGGAGCAGCGGAGGAGACGCAGGAGGAAGACTTACCTCCCATTTCGAATCCCAGTGATGCAACGAGTACAACTAAGACGAGCTGAAATGAAAATGCCCATCAGGAAGGAAGGCATACAATATTATACAACCAGAGTATTCTAACATACAGTGAACATCTGCATTGTCGTTTACTGTGAAGAACTGTTTACTGTCAACTTGAAGCTGACTACTCACATACACCGTGCTTTTTATACTCCTCGAAGTTAACCTGTCGAGCGAACCCGTGGTCACACTCGAAGTCAGCTGATCAGTAATCAATCAGTAGAATCAATGAGTACGCGTAATGTGAAATGGTTTGATTGATATGCTCACTCGAACGATCGACCGCTCACTCGTTTGGAAGATCGATGACTTGTTCACCAGGTGGCTGAATCGCTCACTCGCCTGCCTGGCAATTCGTTTTTCCCTTTCACCTATTCACTATGTGATGAATAAATAAGTCATCCTTGTATTTGCGACTCAGTCCGTCATTGCATCTGGTTTGTTGATTGGTTGGTTGGTTCGTCCGTCCCTCCGTCCGTTGGTTGATTAGTTCGTCAGCTCGTTGGTTATTCATTTAGTTGGTGGGTCGATGCATGTGTCTTGATCCCCACTTTGGAATAGCTTCAATTGATTGATTGACTGGTTGACTGACATGCATGAATTGGAAAGCACTCTGCATTCTGCAATTCTTAAATGCAAACTCTGCTTAGTCGGCGTTATTCGGCGGACAAAGCGAGATAGCTGGCTAGCTCGCTGTGCGAAAATTCTCAGCGAAATCTGGGAACAGACAGTCTTATTAATTCTAGTATAAATCAGATGCATTCCTGAGCTGTGAATCAAACTCACATTCACACACATACACACACATTGACTGCTCTGTCGCTTCCTCTCTACATCTCACATTCATCGACAAGCTATTCACACACTCACCACATCCTTCCTATTCTCTGTCTCTGTTTCAAACCCCGTCTCCCCTCTCTATGTCTCTTCAATTCATCGTAGTTATGCATCAACTTGTAGGCACTGAAGATGCACAATGAAGATTCACATTGATGTGGAGAAATATTTGACAAGATAATGTGTGAAGATGATGAGTGAGTAGAAGTAAGAACAGTTGAATTGATTGGTTGATTGATTGATTGATGTAATGGGTGAAATGCTTCCTGGATGAATAAAATCGAAACATCATTCACGCTGCAGCTGCATTTATACAATGATGGTTTCGTTCTGTCATGTTTGTATAGTATAGTATTGCTGCTGGCTAATCAATGCCTGGCACACCACAGAAAGTAGACAAGTGAGTGAGTGAGTGAGTGAGTGAATGAGTGGTTGAGAGAATGAAAGAGCGAGCGATTCGCGGTCCTGCCATTCGGAATCAACGTATGCATAGTTGCACATATCCTGATATGAATGTGTATGTTATGTGTGTGTGTATGTGTGTTTGTATGTACATTTATTATGCAATATCTATCTTTCTATACATATGCATAAGCGTAGGGTATTTAAATAAACAGGATATTTCTTACTCTTTTGTAGTTAGTAGATCTTCAGTAGAATCGGTCCGAAGTGTGTACTAGTCACATTCGGTTTCATAGGCAGGATGACAAGACACGAGGGAGAAGAGAGATTCTATGTAGTAGAAATTAGTCGTGTGGTAGGAGAATAGTGTGCGAAATTCACACCAGAGAACGGGAATTCGCGAAGATCGAAATACAACCACACTTTAAATACAATTTCCATTCATTCATTCAAAAATATCATTAATAATAACAATAATGATAATAATCAGACAGCGGGCCTGGTAGTAATGCGTTAATTAATTAATTAATTAACATATTTATTTATTAATTAATTAATTCAAACAATTTTTCCGTTGGATAAATATGTATAAGGCATTACGAAGACAAATCTCTCGAGATGATATCATTTCGTAGTTTCTTTTTAACCGCTTCACAACTCACATTGTTAACAATAATAAAATTAAGTTCATGACAATTACTCAGTTAAATAAAACAAAAGTACATATGAATGACCAATCATATTTAATAGGTCATGTAGTCCATGGTAGGCGGAGATTGAAGTCTATTGTTTTTTGTGCACACAGTTTAGGCTGTATGTGATTAATCCAACGTGCTTCCATCACCTTCAATAACCTTGAATTAGAGTTATGTGAAATAATTGTGAAACAGTGATTAATATTGATTTTGTGACCTGACATTAATAAGTGTTTTGCAATGGATAATGCTGGATTTCTATTCAGATTACTCGCATAGGGATTTTCTATATGATTTAATAGCCATTTTGGAACATGTTCTTTCCTACGACATTGGAACATTCTGTTGGTTCTATATATATAGGTGTCACCGCAGCTGCAGGTGAACTTGTAGATACAGTTTGAAGTAGAGTCCACAGAATTTCGTCCTTTGATCGAAGGTACAGGGATCGAAAATGTTCGGCAAGTGAGAAAAAGAGATGCGTCGTAGAATGTGCGTTTGATGGCTGACCGAAGTCTTTGAGCTGTCAGCTGCATAATCTGGTCACCCTTGAATGGTAGGTTAATGAAGATAGCTTTCTTTGGTACAGAAGCTGTCTTTTCGAGATGTGGTCTTTCTTTACCGTGACAAGTGATAAAGTTTTCCGGATAACCATTAGCTAATAAAACTGAATGTATATGTCGAAACTCATCCATCACTGTGTCACTCGTGCATATTATTCGGGAACTTGACAACAAATATTTCACTAAGGAACGTTTATACTAGAAAGGAAAAATCTGGTCAAATGCAGATATTGTCTACTCCATGTCTGTTTAAAAAAATACGCAATCTGTGCCTACGGAATGTTACTCTCACATGTTCCCACAGTTCAATTTGACATTAGCAACAGAATACGATGTATCTATTTGAACATTCTATTTGATGTTAGAGACAGAATACTTTCTCCCCACAGATCAATACTGCATTGGCAGGCAACACAATACGATGTATCTATTTGAACATGCTATTTTTTGCCGTTTGATGTAAACCGAAATCACACGCTCAGCGATTGATTGGTCAACGAATATAAACTGAACATATATAAACAGCGGTGTGATCAATGAAAATATACCTTGGCTTCAGTGTCTTACCTCCTGCTGTTAGAAAACGATCATCATTGAAGATCGTTGTAATGACTATTAATATTAATTTTATAATTACTGCAATTTTTGTAAGTATAGTGGAGGCGGTGGTGGTGGTGTGCGATATTTGCATTGCGAATATCACCCATCACACTCATTTTCCTCATGTACCATTGACTGAGCCAATCTATCTACGACGAATTGACTAGGATTCGTAGAATGAATCCCGAATGGCAGGACCTCGAATCGCTCGCTGGTTCATTCTCTCACTCACATACTCACTCACTCACTCACTCACTTGTTTACTTTCTGTGGTGTGCCAGGCATTGATTAGCCAGCAGCAATACTATACTATACACACATGACAGAACGAAACCATCATTGTATAAATGCAGCTGCAGCAGCAGCAGCGTGAATGATGTTTCGATTTTATTCATCCAGGAAGCATTTCACCCATTACATCAATCAATCAATCAACCTCAACCAATCAATCAATCAATCAATTCAACTGTTCTTACTTCTACTCACTCATCATCTTCACACATTATCTTGTCAAATATTTCTCCACATCAATGTGAATCTTCATTGTGCATCTTCAGTGCCTACAAGTTGATGCATAACTACGATGAATTGAAGAGACAGAGAGAGGGGAGACGGGGTTTGAAACAGAGACAGAGAATAGGAAGGATGTGGTGAGTGTGTGAATAGCTTGTCGATGAATGTGAGATGCAGACAGGAAGCGACAGAGCAGTCAATGTGTGTGTATGTGTGTGAATGTTAGTTTGATTCACAGCTCTGGAATGCATCTGATTTATACTAGAATTATTAAGACTGTCTGTTCTCAGATTTCGCTGAGAATTTTCGCACAGCGAGCTAGCCAGCTATCTCGCTTTGTCCGCCGAATAACGCCGACTAAGCAGAGTTTGCATTTAAGAATTGCAGAATGCAGAGTGCTTTCCAATTCATGCATGTCAGTCAACCAGTCAATCAATCAATTGAAGCTATTCCAAAGTGGGGATCAAGACACATGCATCGACCCACCAACTAAATGAATAACCAACGAGCTGACGAACTAATCAACCAACGGACGGAGGGACGGACGAACCAACCAACCAATCAACAAACCAGATGCAATGACGGACTGAGTCGCAAATACAAGGATGACTTATTTATTCATCACATGGTGAATAGGTGAAAGGGAAAAACGAATTGCCAGGCAGGCGAGTGAGCGATTTAGCCACCTGGTGAACAAGTCATCGATCTTCCAAACGATCGAGCGGTCGATCGTTCGAGTGAGCATATCAATCAAACCATTTCACATTACGCGTACTCATTGATTCCACTGATTGATTACTGACCAGCTGACTTCGAGTGTGACCACGGGTTCGCTCGACAGGTTAACTTCGAGGAGTATAAAAAGCACGGTGTATGTGAGTAGTCAGCTTCAAGTTGACAGTAAACAGTTCTTCAGAGTAAACGACAATGCAGATGTTCACTGTATGTTAGAATACTCTGGTTGTATAATATTGTATGCCTTCCTTCCTGATGGGCATTTTCATTTCAGCTCGTCTTAGTTGTACTCGTTGCATCACTGGGATTCGAAATGGGAGGTAAGTCTTCCTCCTGCGTCTCCTCCGGCTGCTCCTCTTCCTACTCCACGTCATCATCAACATCAACGTCATGACCATGATCACTCGTTGACATAAATAAGAGAAGAGATAGACAATGCAGACAGACAAATAACACATTCACTCAGTAGAAATGATGTCAATACATGCTACCTTAATTGATGAGACAATGAATGAAGGAGTGACTGAGTTGGTGATAGAGTGAGTCAGTGGGTCAGTGAGTGAGTGAGTGGGTGAGTGAGTGAATGTATGAAGCGAGTAATGACTGAGTATTTAATTGTGGTGTTTTGTTGTTTTGTGATTTCAGTTATTGCAGGTCCAGTTCCAGAACCAGCAGCAGCAGCAAACAGTGGTTGTCCTGGCTGTCCTGGTGGATGCCCTAAATGCCGTGGAGGGTGTTGTGGATGCCGTGGATGCCGAGGTGGAAATTGTCCAGGTGGCTGCTGTAAAGGCTGCCGAAGACATTAAACATTAACGCAGCAGACATCAATTGACTAATTAAACAGAACACCTCATTATTCACACAAGCTTTCCTGCGTGAAGAAAATACTGTCATCATTGATCTGAAGACGGTGGACAATGTGTACTTTTAGATAGATATCCTCTGTACAACTTACTAATAATAAATACACTTGCATTATCTAAATCACACCTTTCAGACTTCTTCTTTTTCAGTCAATTTTCTGTCAATCAGCGAAGCTCTGAATCTCCCCTCCCCTCCCCTCCCCTCCCCTCCCCTCCCCTTCCCTCCCCTCGCACTCACCGAAATTACCATCGAACCATCTTGTGTAAATTCCTCTGTGTTTCAACCAGATACTTCGTTGCTTCATCGGTTGGTCATTTAGTCAGTGAGACAGTTCGTCAGGCTGTTGGCCGAGTTGTCGAGTAGGCGCGCAGTCAGCCGGTGTGAGAGCGAGAAAGCCAGTAAGTGGCTACGTAGGGGAGTGAGTGAGTAATTAAATGAGTGAGTGAGTCATGGAGGGAGTTGGTCAGCTAGGCAGTGAATGATGCTGGGTGTTGATTTCTGCCAGTTGAATTGAGGCATGAATCTCTGCTGAATGGAATTTAAAGTATACGAAAATGTGATTGATATATTCGGCCAAATAAACCAGCATCCATCCATCCAAAATGGTCAGTCAGCCATTCAGTAGTCAGGCAGTCAGATGGGCAGTCAGTCAGTCAGCAAGCACGTAAGCACGTAATCAAGTCAGTAAAACAGTAATGGAGGAGGCCAGCAATCAAGCAAGCAGGTGATTATATCGCTGAGACACGCGCTGACTGACACTCAATTTGACACCAGCTAATCCACCTCCTTGCTCCTGCTGTTTCACGTCAACAAACATTGTGGAAACACACATAGATAGGCACATGAACACGCACTTCGCTACAAACTCACCAGTTGAAAACATCTAGATTTGCCAGAAGACGTCAGATCTGATCCCATCTGCTCTGCTCTGCTCCACACCAAGCAAGTGATACGAACAAGTCTCCTATTCTCACGAATTCTCACATATATACAAGGAAGCATGGACGATGCGTGAAATGCTGACAAACACCTAATCATGAATCACCTCGATCACCTTACTACCAAACTACCTGCCTACTTGTTATATCTGCTGAGCTGCTAATTTGTATAACGGTAATGAACTCGACTGGTACGTTAATACGCCTATTTGTCCGTTGTACCTTCCGATTCACTGAGCCACGCAAATATCAAAAGACAAGAGCTGGCCTGTCAATGTAAAATGCTGTACATTTATTATTAGGAAAACTACACATGATATTTATACATTTTTAACACAATAAAGTCGGCTCACAGTCGTGAGAAATGATTGATCGCACAATAAGTCACAATATGCGTGAGAAAGGGTGATATACTATTTTATGCGGGATCCTATCACTACCTAACTCACTCACTCACTCACTCACTCACTACCTCCCTCTCTCCCTCCTCTCTTTCTCACACACAGACACTCGAACTTCCGTCATGTCAACCTCACCTAGGCTGTCTGGTGACATACAATTTCTCTATTCACCTAATTCAAATGTCATCGAAAGCAATGCACTTCACTGTCATCTTCATCTTCATGTCGTGGTGTGATAGAGACAATCTGTGCCAACGGAATGTTATTCTCACATGTTCCCACAGTTCAATTCGACATTAGCAACAGAATACGATGTATCTATTTGAACATGCTATTTTTTGCCGTTTGATGTAAACCGAAATCACACGCTCAGTGATTCGTCAACGAACCTTATCGAAAGTGTGAGTCTGCAGAGAATTCAGTGTGTCAGTGACTTCATCTTGTATGTGAATCAACGTATGCATAGGTGCACATATCCTTATATGAATGTGTATGTGTATGTGTGTTTGTATGTACATTTATTATGTAATATCTATCTTTCTATACATATGCATAAGCGTAGGGTATTTAAATAAACAGGATATTTCTTACTCTTTTGTAGTTAGTAGATCTTCAGTAGAATCGGTCCGAAGTGTGTACTAGTCACATTCGGTTTCATAGGCAGGATGACAAGACACGAGGGAGAAGAGAGATTCTATGTAGTAGAAATTAGTCGTGTGGTAGGAGAATAGTGTGCGAAATTCACACCAGAGAACGGGAATTCGCGAAGATCGAAATACAACTACCCTTTAAATACAATTTCCATTCATTCATTCATTCAAAAATATCATTAATAATAACAATAATGATAATAATCAGACAGCAGGCCTGGTAATAATGCGTTAATTAATTAATTAAAAAATTAATTAATTTATTATAATGTATTAACCAGTTGATTAATCAATTAAGAGAACTAGAATTAGACATTTTCACCTCAATGCGAAGAAGAGAGTCACAGAGGAGAGAGAGAGACGGGTCGGAAAACAAGTGTACCGGTAAATAATTCCCCAAATTTTTTGACCACAGCAATCATCACTGAACATTGGATGCTGACTCTGACTGTTTAAGTCGACTTGTTTATCTGAAGGCTTCCGGTCAAGCATCCACGCCATTTGGTACTCCGTCGTGTCACGTTCGTGCACGATCCCTAGCCAGCTAAGCAATCATCTCGCACTCAGATTTCGTCCCGAAATATATCTCGTAATTTGGACGATCCATTGGGGTGAACGATCTGTTGCCTTTCCTTTGACTTCTGTTGTTAGATTTTGTCGTGTGTATTGAAGTTACAGGTATTTTTTTCTTGAAACAATGTGAATTTGATGTAGTTTAATCAACAGTTTTTGTCCTATTGTGGTGAGAGCTGGCCGCTAGCCAAATTTGATAGACACTAATTTTCGGCAATGTTTATTTCCCCAATATTGGTGGTGAGAAAATGAGAACAAAGGCTTTGCTTAGGCGGGTACATTTAGGATATGGATGATCTGACAGCCATAAATAGATGCACGGTTAACTTTCTATGAGAAACAACCAATCGAAAGACTGTATTTTTTACTAACGATAATCTACAATAATGTACATTAAATTTATAAATATGTATTGATTTTCCTTAATTAACAATCTGTTGCCTGGCCCTTGTCTTCTGATGTTACATTGGGTGAAAGCAAAAATAAGGATGGGGACGTGGAATATTCGTACAATGTACGAAACTGGAAAGGCTTCCCAGGTAGCCGCAGAAATGAGATGATATAAAATAGAAGTGTTGGGAATCTGCGAGAGCAGATGGAACGGATGTGGAAGGAGCCAACTACCAACTGGAGAGACAATAATCTACTCCGGTCACTCAGAGGACAATCACGAGCACACCGAGGGAGTGGCCATCATGATGTCATCAACAGCAGCCAAATCTCTCATGCAGTGGGAACCAATCTCCTCCAGGATAATGACAGCCAGGTTCAACTCAAAAGGAAGGAAAGTTACAATCATTCAATGCTACGCGCCTACAAACGTCTCAGAACAAGAGAAGAAGGAGGGTTTCTACAGACAACTACAAACAGTAATGGACAACGTCCCAAAGAGCGATATCAAAATCCTGATGGATGATATGAATGCGAAACTGGGAGGAGACAATACAGGAAGAGAACTCACCATGGGTCGCTAGGCCCTCGGTGAAATGAAAGAAAATGGTGAACTCTTCTCAGACTTCTGCACCTTCAATGATTTGGTGATTGGTGGCAGTGTGTTCAAACACATAGATATACACAAGGCGACATGGATTTCACCAGATGGACAGACCAAAAACCATACAGACTTCATTACAATCTCAAGGGAGTGGAGACGGAGCCAATTACCAAGGAAGAAAGACAGATTAAACAATAGGTGGACCACTTCAAAGGACTCTTGAACCGATCACCACCTACAACCTGTCCAGAAATACCAACAACAGCAAGCTGACACCAATCGTCCAACGAAAGCTGAAATCTTGAATGTAATCAAGCTTCTGAAAGCTGGAAAAGCAGCTGAACCAGATGGAATACCCCCGGAAGCACTGAAAGCGGACCCAGAAACGACAGCAGATATGCTGACTCTATTACTGCAAAAGGTCTGGAAAGAAAGAAAGGTGGCCACTGACTGGAGGAAAGGTTACCTCGTGAAACTACCAAAGAAGGGCGACTAAGGACTCTGCAAGAACTGGCTAGGAATCATGCTCCTGTCGACACCAAGTAAAATCCTGAGTCGCATCATCCTGGAGAGAAGAAAGGACGCACTGGATACAGAACTCCGACCAGAACAAGCTGGATTCAGGAAAGGCAAATCATGTTCTCACCAAATTGCAACTCTACGCATCATCATCGAACAAAGCATGGAATAGCAATCGAACCTCTACCTCAACTTTATAGACTTTGAGAAGGCGTTGACGGCGAAGGAATTTGGAAACTACTCGAGTACTACGGCGTACCCCAAATATTCATCAACCTTATTCAACAGCTGTACGACAACGGCACATGTCAAGTGATCCACAACGGAAAACTCAGTGAGGCGTTTGGAGAAAACACAGGAGTCAGACAAGGGTGCTTATTATCACCAATGATATTCCTAATTGTGGTGGACTGGATTATGCGTCAGACAGTGGGAAACGAGAAGACAGGGATATCCTGGACCGACGTGAAAAATCTAGAAGACCTGGCTTTCGCGCGTGGATGATTTATGTTTGATGTGACGCAAGATCGAATACTTACAAGCGAAAACCGACAAATCGGTCGAAGAAGCAGCAAAGACAGGACTCCAGGTGAACATAGACAAGACGGAGGTTAAGCAAATAACCAACCAACAACAACAACAGCTGCAACATCCAGCGCCAATCACTATCAACGGGAGGGATTTGAAAGAGGTTACTTCATTCACTTATCTAGGGAGCATCATCTCAACAACATGACGAACGGACGAGGATGTCAAATCAAGAGTCGGGAAGGCGAGAAACACATTCATCAATCTGAAACCAATCTGCAAATCTTCGTCACTCAGCATCAACAACAAAATTCGGATTTTCGAAACAAACGTCAGGTCAGTTTTGCTATACGGATCAGAAACTTGGCGAGTCACAAAGAATATTTCTAACAGGTTGCAGACCTTTATCAACAACTGTCTTCGTTCTATACTGAGAACAGATGGCCGGAAAGAATCACAAACAAGAAGCTATGGGAACAAACAAAACAGGAACCAATCGTCCAACAAATATTCAAGAGAAAGTGGAGATGGATCAGGCTCTCGCTGAGGAGGCCACTGGGTGACATCGCGCGTCAGGCCGTCGATTGGAACCGGAAAGGGAAGCGTCGAGTGGTACGTCCAAGGGTGACATGGAGGAGATCGTGTGAAGAGGAGTTGAAACAGTATGGATTAACATGGATGCAGGTGAAAAGTACAGCCGAAGACAGAAGCAAGTGGAGACGTATAGTTCATTTAAACGTGGAAATGATTATTTTCTGTTGTTTGATAAACAAAAATATCTGAAAAAAGGAAGTATTGACTGTGAAACTGTATAGTTCATAGTTTTTCATCGTTGTACTTTGGACTGAGTAGATTCAGTGGGTATAATAAAATAAATAAACATATGATAAATGTCTGATTTCTACTTACTTCAATGAACTTCCAAATTTTGTTTCATCAAAATATTCATGTAGAATAATTACCATAATTTTAAATATCTTCACTTGAACAATCACAGTCCATTGTAAACAAACTAGATTATAAAATTGGTTGGGTAATTATTTTTATTAAAAAACACACCATGATTAACCTGAGTGTTGTATAGACGAATTCATTTTATGAGAACAGTGAGTATATTTCCAATGTTTTTAATATATTTTAATATTAGCAGTTTCGTAATGAAGACTTCACTTTAAACCCAGTAGGGCATTTTCAGCTAATATTACTACCAGGAACTTATTCCATGCTCAAGATCTTCAAGTCAAATAACAATACTAGATGGTGTGCGATCCAAAGAGTGCTTTTTTACTTCACGAGATTTTTCTTCCATTTCCTTGAAAAAGCTGTGTTCATGTGCCTATCTAATTTGCTGAGGTTTTTATCGTCATGAGCTGACGTGAGTTTGAGAACCACTGGATAGTTGTTTCGTCCTAATTTTGGACTTTTCAGTAGAACGTATCTAATGTTTGAGACTTCGCAGTCTCTTCTCCTCTCCACTCAGTTCTGTCTTATCACTTTCTGTGAAATCTCGGAGTATATACAAGCGATCAAAATGGCTTCTCATTATCTTCCTTTTTCAAATGTCAAACCGACACCTGACTCGGTGTTTCTGATTCGGATATCATTGGAGAGAATTAAGCGGAATTTGAGTTGAACGTCTTTTTAGCGAATATCCAATCCATCTACGTATACGTCTGCATGTTTTCAAGTTTTAAGTCGCAGGGATTAGACTGGCTACAGGCTTCATCAAAATCTGACGTTGTTCTTAACAACAATGGAAACTCAGGGAGTACACTAGTTATAGGCTCTACATCATTACGAACCTACCAGGATTCGAACCAAGGAACTTGTGGATGCAAAGCGGGCTCGCATATCATTCGACCAATGGGGTCGGATATGATGGCTCATGAATTTCAGCGTCTCTCTAGAATTAGATTTCAGTGAGGTTCATCAAGCCAGGAGTGACAATAGTTGCCAACCGATAACCTTGGCTGGTGGTTGCACTGTATATATCACCAACCTGTAGAAAAGGGAATTAATGTTCCGTTTTATCCTATACCAATGACAGTGGTATACGAGCCTGTTTCATAAAATGAAAATCCTGATTTTGAATGCTGATGGGCCTGTTCTGCTGAGGAAACTGAAACTGTTGTCCAGCGCAACCTGATTCTTCATTTTCGGTGAACAGTAGGTTATTAGCTATTTTGTTGCCAATGTGTCTGCCTCTCATTTATTTGTATTCCTCGTCGAGGCATTATCCCTCGCACAGTTTAACAGCCATCATTTAGTCCATAACAGAGGGAAAGTTGGGTATTACAGCCAACCTCATCGCTAATGAAAAAGATGATTGAAACATACTGCTGATTATTTTCGCAACCAAATGTAGAGTGTCACTTTCTATCCACAAAATGAATACAGCTTTCATTTCATTCGATTATTATTCAACTTTGTCCTGTTCACACTGTCCTTACTTTGACGGTTCATTTCAGTTTTAGGTCGCTTTCATCTATGGAAGTCTTTCTGGTGAGTAAATTATTTTCAGTGTCAACACACTGACTGGTACGGTAAACCATTTTCATGAAAGCTCCTCTTTCCTCAATCCATTTCGTTTCGACTGTTTGAATTATAAGGTCGATATTCATATTTTCACCTTGAAAATCTCCATATCAGTAAAACCACTGATCTTATACCATCCTCCGACCGAGATTTTCATTTCTCCAAATCGAGCGTCACTGACTCTTGCAATCGACAGCTTATCGCGAAACCGAAGATTCCTTGCTTTTCAACAAAGTAATAAGATGCACAGCTTATTATTATATCATTACTATTCTTCCTTTCGGTTTCGAATGTAACGTAGGAATTCAATATTTCACCTCCACTTTGCCTTATTTTCTGCGGTCCCCTTTAGCTGGCCTCTTGACTGCCAATAGTCTCTCATCTCCTCCCTGCACGATCTTCCTTTTGTCACTCTCAAATTCATGACCCACTCATCGTCCCCTATTTTGATTTCACCCTAGGGTCTGATGTGCGATTTCATTTGACAGTCCTCTCCGCGTGGGACTTATCCATATCCATTTTCTTCTGCAGTGCTGTTGAACACTAGGTACATGTTTGTTCTCATAGTTTCTTGTTGCTAATTGTTTCTGGTCACTTGATCTTCAGTATGGAGTGAAGGAAGCTGTTGACGGAAGTCTGAAGCCGGTTAGAAGTGCTTCCCGTGATGCACACACCAAATTTTTGACCCACACAGAAGAAAAACCAAATATTTTGTTTTGTTTGTGATGAATTCGGAAGATTTATACACTGATTTTAGCTGGATGAAGGTCTGCGTCGCCTTTCCGATTCTGGTATTAACATCGTCATCCATGTAACCGCCCGAGGTTGAAACCATGCTACCTAGATAAACGAAGGATGTGATTGCCGCTTGCTGTCGTTGCCTGCATTAACTTCTCTTTGTCAGTTGAAGTCCTATCCTTGCTGCTTCCAATTCTGACTTTCTCCTGAAAGTTTTCTAGCTTATGTAACATTAGACGTAAGTCGTCCACGAAATCAAGACCTTCCAGAGTCTACTTATCAAGCGATGTATACTCATCTTCTCGCTCTGCACAGTCTACCCGAAATACTTTGCGATCTCGAGATCAACTTTTCAATGCTTCTGAAGGATGTGAAAGAGGCATTAACAGTGAATAAAATTTTCTTTTCGAAGATTCATTTTTATGAGCTATAGAATCGTAATTATATTTAACAAAGAACTCTTTGGACCAATTAGATACAGGTAAACTTTGTCCTCGAAAAATGTATTACACAATGTAAGGTCTTATAGAGGATGACTAATTGTAAGTTAGGAAAGAGGCAGAAGTGCGCATGACATAATAAGTGTGAGAAAAAGACTTATCAGAAAGCTCGTGTAGAATGGACAGGAACTATTGGAAAGGCGATAAAGTGTTTTACATAAAATCTGTATGAAAAACCAATGTAATTAATAAAGAGTAACAGAGTGGTAATAAAATATGGATGATGGCAATAATGATGATAATAAAATATTAGTAGTAATAACAATAGTGATATTGAACTTACGCAGTAAAGCAATGAAAAGAAGCAAAATTATAGTAAGAAATTTACTCTGGCCACGGTGAGGTGAGTGAATGTATGTATCGCATTTGAATGCAGAGGTTCGGTTTCAGATCTCGAATAGCTAGTGCTTCAGCTATGTGAAGATGGCGTATGCGAAGTCTCTTTGTACGAAGTTGAGGGACTCTGTGTAGCCCTGAGAAGCACTCATGTGGGGGTCCTCGATGCCAGGAGATGACAAGGTGTTCAACGATAGAGCTGCTGCTATTCCTCCTTTCTTCCTTGATTAACCAAACTACACAGTGTTCCAGAATACTTTTGTGGACTCGATGTTGCGTGCGGCCGATATACCTTGCTCCACATTAGCAAGTAAATTGATAAATACACACTGGCGTTCCCAAAAGCAGTATCTTATCCTGTGCGTCGGTGGCACAGTGGTTAGGACTCTCGCCGACCATGCACATGGTCCGGGGTTCGATCCCCTGCCGGCGCACACCCGATATCTACGGTATGCCCGAATTTGGGCAACCGATATCCATGCTGAAAATTCCATACTTGTACTGAAAATACGGTGTGGAATCAAGCTGTAAATAAAAAAAAAACTTCCTAAAAAGTATATGTCAATACCTTGAGATAAGGTAAAGGTGGATACCGTAGTTAAGAAACCTTTGTATCTTCAGTTAAGTTGCAAATGAGAAATTGCAGTTGATATTCTAAAATGCTGACTTAACAGAGCAGTAGAGAGAACATTTCCTGCAGCTAAACTGGTACTCAACTTCTCAAATAATCCAATAACAACACAACGAGTCAAGGATAAATTACCAAAGATGGCTTCATCAATGTGTATCTATGAATTCAACTGATCATGTGGAGCTAGTTAGATTGACCGTACTCAGAGGGCTTTATCCATGAGTGCACGTGAACATATATCTGTATGGTTGAGTAAAGGGGTAACCAAATACGCAAATAGTGCAGTCTTAGCCCATTTGGTAGATATTGGACACTCGATAACACTTGACCAGGCATTCTCAATTATTTACCGCGTTCCTGGTAATCTATCTAGGGGAACTCGACTACGTCTTCTATCAGCAGCTGAAGTAGTTGAAATCAATACCAGAAGACTGACTCTTTGTATACAGAAGACGTATGTTCAACCACTTTGTTTACTTTGGCCTACAACAAGGCCAACACTTTAAACTCTCATCAACATTTTCTTTTCTTCTTCTTCCATTCCTTTGTTTCATTGACAAACGTTCATTTTTTGACTATTTATGATTTTATGACCTTTTTTATGGTTTTGTTACCGTGGGTTTAAGCGATGCTTTTCTAACTTGTTATCGTATTTACAAAATCCTGTTTATTCCACTTCACTAAATTCATTATTCCTATTATTTGACGATCATTCACCAGTAGTACTTTTTAGTTTACATCACATCATCGTTATTATTTTACAATCATTATTATTGTCGTCAATATCAACCTTGAACTTTTGTCTAGTCTACCCTATTTCTTGGTTTATTTTCTGAAGTTTTCATATTGTCTTATACACCATGACTGCACTCACTCTCGAAACCTGTATTTTTGCTGAACGAGTAATTCCAACGTTTTGTTCGGCACACTGTCCTGAACTTCTTCAAGAAAATTAATAAAAATTCACATAACAGAGGTTTATATATATATATATATATATATATAAAGGACGTCTAGGTGTTTAAAAATTCTCCAATCATGTGAGTCATGAAACAAATATCAACACGTATAATAACTGATGTCAGCTCATGATGAACTCCAACTAATCAAAATTGTATGAGTTGTTATCAAAAGTTGACCTCAGACTTACAAATTTTAGTCTACCTTCGTTAAACACTTTAAACAGAGTGTTCTTTTTGTCAGATTACGTTCAACTAGAAGTTCGTGGTGGTAGATAACTGAATATGAAAGTATATGTGTATATGCAGTATGCAGTGGTGTGTGTAAGTGTGTATGGGTAAACAGTTGTTCAGCATTTCCCCAACCTCTTCATAAGAAGATATAGATAGGTATGATTATTTAGTGATACAATCCATCTTTTATTTATTAATCAGGATTTACCATGCATCAGCTAGCATCACACCTTGACGTCTGTTCAAACTGTTGGTGCCTACCCATATATGTGGCGCTTTGATAGAAACATACATGAGTGCATACGATCAGCTAACGCATCACCACAGTTCTGTGGGTTATTTCTATCCATGTAACAATGACTTGTTCAAACTTCATCAATGCTTTGTGTCCGTTTATATGAAGTGTTTGAATTGTGGATATTGGACAGTGACTGACTGACTGACTGACTCGTTATCTGCCTGAATTCCACTTATCATCAACAGACCAAAATTAAAAGTACATGTTGTGGCCAAAACTAATTAGTGAAACTAATTCTCAATTTGTATTTAGAGTTGATAGATATCTAACAGTCTATTCTTCTTTGCTACTTATATATTTACTCGTCACTTTCTTATTTATTTCCTGCCTATATTGGTGTCATTTATGGTCTTCAAAACTGGTCTCCTCGGTCTTTTCTTCTTCACATCTGGTGTCGCTGCCTCTGCCGAAGATGGAGGTGCCGTGGCCGCAGGTGTTCGAGGAGGGAGGTGTGCGGACGTTCCTCAAGTATTTCGAAGCTGTCGCGGAGCTTGTTGGAGTGCAGGAGCAGAAGGAGAAGCTTGTTGTCTTGGGAACGCTGCTGAGGGGCCGCGCGAAGGCTGCGTACGACAACGTTCGGGAGCTGGAAGGTGAGGCGGCATGGGACAAGGTCGTTGAGAGGCTCGTGTGCGAGTTTGACAGCCCTGCGGACAGACAAGAGGCGCTGCAGAAGTTTCGGACGCTGAGACTTGGCCAGGATGGGGATCCGTTGGTTCTCGCAGTAACGCTCACGAATCACCTGCGACGCGCGTTACCCACCCTAGACGAAGATTCATGGGAGCAGTTGCTTGCATCTCAATTCCTCGAATGCGTTCCGACAGAGATCGCTCATCAGTTGCAGCTAGTCAACGCAGCTCAACCAATGGATGTCTATGAAATGGCCAAGGTGACAAGGCAGATAATGACTTCACATTTCGCTCCAGTGATGACAGGGTGCCGAGATTCCACGAAGATCGAAGAGCATATTGAAGGGTTGAAACAACAGGTGGCGGCTATGCAGATAAGGAAAAGAACAAACAACAGATGATTTGCTTGCGGAGGAACCGGTCACTGGCAGAGAAACTGCCCGAAACGAAGGCAAAAAACTTTAAACGGTACAGTCTTCCTTCTTTTCCTCGCTCGCGTCTGGAAGTGGTCGAATTAGTCGAAAGAGGTTCAGTGTACGGGAGATTGCGGGTTACATATTCGTGATGATTGGACTAAGGGTGTGCTAGGCATGTTCACACTAGTTATCACAGAGTTTGTATTAGCAGAGGTGGCCATCTACTGTTTCAGGATCATGAGGTAATTTACGTAACGGAAGAATTCCTTAAGCAATTGTGTTTTTCGCGGTTAAACAGTGAATGGATAAGTCATCTATGGAATTCATAACAGCTTGTTTTATTCATTTTCTTATTCTTTATCAATAACATACATTGCAGTGTGGATTCCTTCTATGCTCCAACTTAAACAGCCTTCATAATCTTCAGGAATGATTCGACCACTGCGGTTATTTATATTTTGATGTATGTTGACGATAGTGTTGTAATGTGTAACCGCGATAAAGACGTATAACCAATTTATGAAGAAAACGAATTCTGTACACCACTTCATCAGGGTAACAACTTGGAAGAATGAATTACAATGAAAGTAGTTTACTCTATTTTTCCCAAGTCGGCAAGGAATAATTTTTTCCATTTGTTTGCTTTCCGAGTGTAACATTGGGCATTAAGCTTAGAGGTTTCCTTAGCAGTGCTGTTATTCTTCACGATATACAGGTTAAGGCTGCTAGTCTCACACCCATCCACCTGGCGACTAGGCGACGTTTAGGAGTGGGTCAGCGAAGGATCGAACCTCATACAACGTGAGCCATGAGTGACAAGCATCTTACCACCGAAACACTGACTCGTCAAACAGGAAACAGGTTAATTAAAAAGAATAATTGACAGAGAGTTTACTTGGTCAGGATAGGACGGAAATTCTCACATTTTTGCCTCTTTCGATTCAACACAGGTTTAAGTAGATTTTTAAAGGGGTCTTGAGTATGTGTATAGCTGTCTGACACTAATATTAATAATAAGGACAATAATAATGATAGTAAAGTACTGAGTAATACACTTGTAGAAAATAGATATGCTCTAAACTAATTCCATATTAGTTTGTTTATTAGATATATCACACAGTGAAACAGTATTATTTACTGGATGACGTTTCGAACAAAATTTATTGTTCATAATCATATCAATCAATCATATCACAATTGACATGATTTTGAACAATAAATTTTGTTCGAAATGTCATACAGTAAATAATTCTGTTTCACTGTGTGATATATCTAATAAACAAACTAATATAGAATTACTAACTACCACAGTGCCCAAGTTTTAGACATATATTAATATGTTATATATGTCCAAACCAAGTTCACTTTTAACGGTTTGAGAAAATTTGGGCATTGGGTATATGATATTCATTATAATAAAGGTTTTTGTATTTCCCAATGAATGAAAACAAAACGATATTGCTTTTACTGACGTTTCACTATTTAATGCTAATAGCTTTATCAAAGTATTAAAGCTATTAGCATTAAATAGCGAAACGTCAGTAAAAGCAATATCGTTTTGTTTTCATTCATTGGGAAATACAAAAACCTTTATTATAATATATTAATATGCTCTAAACTATTTGGAGAATAGCCAACAATAAAATTTAAATGCCACTGTCACGAGAATGAATGTGTACATGGAAAAGTCAGAATGCAGAGTAAACAAGTAGCATGCTATTGAGACAAAGAAAGCAATGTCTTGTCGATCAGTAAAACGTACTTGAAGTTCTTTGTAGTAAGTTTATAGAAGCATAGAGATTTTCTCCCTGAATTCAATTGTCAACTGGATGTAATTTCAATATGTAAATAGTTTTGTTTTGCAATCCATTTTGGCGTCATCACTAAATTAATTAGAAATCAGGCTACAAATTCAAGGTACTGATTAGTTTAACAGAGTTTACATACTTGGCTTTTTCAGCAGTAGTGAAGTAAGTATTCCCCACATTTCTTTGGTGAAACTAGTCAGAATATCTTCAGAAAAGTGATCAAGATCAAGAGACAAATATCGGTAAGATTTTTGCAAATATAACTTGTATTTAAAGGACTTTTATCCCAATAAGTCTGCAGTTTTTGTGAAATTACTGGGTTGGATACTAATTAAGACTGATACATTTTATACGGAGTGGTTTATTTTCCCATCAAGTTCATCAATAATGTTCTAAATAAATGAAGATATACAGAGCTAATGCAGATAAAAACGTGAGAAGTAGTGGAGATTGTGCGATGCGATAGATACTACTGTTTCATATGGGTAGTTAAAACTAATGGAGACCACAAACGTGCCTGTTACTCAGATATAGGTGACGTGAACACCAACTGGGTACATAGCACATTCATATTCATAGTAAAATTGTCTTCAGTAGTCTACAGCCAGCTAAAATCTCCTAAGTAATGTGGCGTATGCTGCTAACAAGATCCTGTATTTTTTATGGTCTGGAATATATTCTCCAAGAATGCTGATGAGAGGGGCTGTGGATCGTTTTGCGAAGAGAGGAAATAGGAGATCCTTGTGACACAATACATAACACGTCTAAGGAAGACAGAAGCAGCACAAAACGAAATGACATGTGAGAATGTTAACTAGAAACATTACAATGTAAATATTTTCCGTTTGAACTATGAAATTATCAAACTTAGTGAAAATTCTTAAAGTCAAAGGAAACGTAACGTTTACTGACATTAATATTCTAAATTTATCCACGCGTTTCTCTTCCATCAACTCTGAATTATTATCGAAAGAGAATCTTCGTACTAACACTTGATTTGAGTAGTATATTTTGTCGCACTGAATTAATTGGTTTCATGGTGCGTGAATGACAAGGATATCTTTGATGCCTCTACTTTTATTACTGCTGTTTTCTGTGCAATGCAGCACGACACGCGGTTCAATCTTCATGTTAGACACCAACATAAATTGAGATATTGGTACCTCTCGTTGATTTAGCCCAAATAGAAGAAAAAGATCCTGTTACTTCTTGCAACTTACCAAACCTGAGAAGACAAGTGACCAGTCTTCGAATAATTGAGACCCTTGTGTTAAGCTGGGGGACATTTTTAGATAACGTGTCTGAATCATATTCAAACTGATGATGAATGAAAGCAGTCACAAGCAACAAACAATTTTCTATCTCAAGCTTTCCAGCAACGATTTGTGTTTTGCTCATTTTAGCACTCTAAGGGTTCCGAATGAGAGTCGTGTCATCGCATGACTGAGAGTATCATGGAGGGGGTCATGGGGAAAGGGAATTAAAAACTGTAGGGAGTCGTTGACACAAATGAAAGTGATGGCAGAAAACCGAATCCAAGGAAAATGTGCTGCTGAATCTGTAATTTCAACTCTCAGTGAAAATATCTGATTGCATAGTGTTGTTGGAAAACCCTGAGATATTTGCGTAATTCTTAATTAAAAGCCTGACTAAATATGAGCTTTTCGGGGCAGTTCGTATGAATCTGGAATCCTATGAAAACCTACCTACGGTTCATACAAGAACAGTCTGCTGCTAAAATGACGCTGGGAAGAGTTTTGATAGGATTACACCCAGCGCGGAATCACTGTAGAAGTATTTCACGTGAATTGAGGTCACAAAAATAATTAATGTTTTCGTGCCACTGCTGCTTCATGTTTGCGACTACGATAGAAAACATAAGAATAAACAGTTAAGCAAAGAGTCTCTTTTCGGCGAATTCGTTCACTTAACTGTACAATAGTCTTAGGTTTGACATTGTCTTGGTACCTACCCTAATTAATCCTGAAAAAAGATGCCTAACATAATCTGTGGCAATGCACATCCTTGGTTAATTTCTGTAATGGCTTAAACATATCTCTGAAACAAGTTTGAGTCACACACGTAAATTCATTGAAACCTTAGATACAAAAGGGCTTACATCTATTTTGTGTTAAAAGAATCACTAGTCATTTAAGACAAGCAACAAAGGTTAACAAAGCAAGATTTAATTAATTCATCAAATTTTCGCAGAAATCTTCAGCTGAGTACTCCACATACAGGGATATATGCACTATTGGAAATACACTCAGATATATAAGGTTGATAAACAAATAAACTACTTCTGGTCATTCCTCTGAACATGCTTTGGTAATCCAACTGTAGAACGAGGGCTGAATTTACTTAGAAACATTGTCACCCTTTTTTTCTTCTTCTTCTAATCCAATGTTTTTACGTGATTTTCCTACCTCTTATGTATTACCTTGAACTTTTGACAATTGAACTTATATTGTATTTATTGATGCTCTGTGTTGATCTATGTAAAAGTAAATGACAAGTTTGTGCACTGTGGTAGATTATAATTCCGTTATGGGTAAATTTATTTTGATGAAGTCTCACAGTGTTATACAGTAATATTTAATGATGACATTTCGAGCACCATTTATTGCTCATAATCATATCAATCCAATATATATTACTGAAATATTACTGTATTGCACTGTGAGACTTAATCAAAATAGATTTTACCCATAGTGGTAAATGACAAGTTCGTGTGTGATCTGAAATGCGTTGCACCAATGCACTACACGTTTCGGATAAATTATGCCTTCTCATTTTCTTAGTTTGCGTAATATTTCATTGGTCGAAATATGTTCGCAATAAATAATTGTGTATGTACAGAATAGGACGAAATTCTATCTTGATTTCTGACTGCATAGGAATAATTAGATACCGTTTTCTTCTGAATAAATCGAAAAAATGAACTCACCACATTTCAAGTGGTAGGCAGCCTTGAATATCACCAAGGTTAGACGAGTTGCTCTGGGCATTTATGATGCCCTTTATTCAGCTAGCCATTTGAAGTAACATGAGAATTAAGCTTAAAATTATTGATGGAAAGTCTAAACGAGTCTCCTATTTGTAACTCAATATTTTACAGGAATAGAATCAAAGTATACAAATGTTAAGCATGACGAGCATTTTAGTCTTAGCTTGTTCATTTTCCCATGTACATTGAAAACCACTTTCATGTGAGGGAAAGAGTCATGGAGGGATTTGATGTCAGTTAACGCAATTATATACCATGAATCGATTTCTTATTATTTAGGGAATCCGTGTTTAGGCAATTCCGTGTTCTAGTAACACTGAAAAAACGTTTCGAGCAGAATGCGTCATTAATATTTTAATCACATGATCAGAATCAATTCGTGAATGAGCTGTTGTGAGACAAAAGGAGTGTTGTGTGGTTCATTTGTAAAACTTGGTTAAAGTCGTTTGACAAGTAACTAGTTATTTTAATCAATTCTGATCCTTACTACTGATTGAGATATGAGTAGTTGGATGTCACTCACATCAACCAGTAGTGCTCGATAGCCAGAGCGACGTGGTACGTAAAACAGACGGTTCAAGCTGTTCCGCCTATTTCAAGCCCTTTAATTCTGTAGAGAAAGCTTTGGTTAGTTTCGAAGACATATTCCTGTGAATGACACAAAGCAACTCTGCCTATACGAAAATATTTTCCAAATTTGAGGCTTCCTATATATGGTAAAGGAGTAGATAGTTGAAGGGCAGCACAAATGAGCAAAGAATGTGTACTCAACGTCCACGCAGAAATGAAGTAAAGTTAAAAGTCTCGAAAAAACATCAGCTGTAGAAATGCATGCTATGGAAGGTGTGCGCAACATCTATTTAAACACTGTTGAAATTCTGTGAAAAGCACCTTCATTCACATAAAGAAAGATTGACCTCTGAAAGTCTAGCATATTATAACCACATCGAGTAAAATAAATGGGAGAGAACGGATAGACTTATCACCTATATGGCAGATTCTATGAAGGGAGACCGACGAGAAAAAGAAAAACTTACTCAGTTCTTTGTTGTGACCCCTGTAAATTATTGTCATGTTCTTCACATATGAACTGATGTGTTTTCCACAAAGGAAACATCATACATATACTCATTCAAACAAACATGAACCAATGACAATTTCATATTGCAGGTTTGAACACGAGTTGACATCAGTTAGAGAACCGCTGGAAAGCCTCGAATTACTGGATAGCTGTTTCGTCCCAGTTTGAGACTTTCTAGCGGTACGCATCCACTTGGGATCGAAGCCACGACTTTCTGGTTATAAAGCGAGCTTGTTGAGGACTCAGCCTTTGTGACGCCATCCGATGCCCATGAATTTCAAATTTTGGCTATTCTATATATATATATATGCATATCCAAGAAACGGATGTATACCTAAGATATGTTGATGGCATTTTTATTGTCTGTGGAAGCAGGTCAAGAGATGAAGACATGTTGGTAAAATTCAACTCATGCCACTCGAATCTCATTATCACATTATAACACGAGGAAAACGATACCATTAAACTCCTAAACGTTTTTCTAGCGAAAATGTCTGATGGCACAATCAAAAGATCTATATTTAGAAAGTCTTCTTGGAAAAGACAGTTCATGCATTTCAACAGCTTTGTTCCAATCCAGTATAAAAATAACTTAGTGAGAACACTGTTGAATAGAGCACGGAAAATTTGTTATGGTAGTACAACTGAGCATGAAATAAAGGCTCTAAAGGATGTTTTATCTATGAATGGATGCCGTGAAAGGTCATCAACTAATACTCTAAAGAAATGAGCCCCTGCAAAACTATGTAAAAAGTCCCGAAGAAATCTGTCTACATCAATTTGTCACTCGAAAGAGATGAAGTACAAGAGGTGGTCAAACGAAGACCCGATAAAGCTATCAAGACAGCTTGTAATGCTGCAAAACGTGTTTGTCTTAACACCAACGAGCGAGTACTTCAACAATTTGTTAAAAGCAAATCAACAATCCTCAACACTTCAAACTGCATTTGTCAATTTGAGTGTGTTAGTGGAATCGAAAACACAGGTTTTACAGAAAGGCCAAAGTCAATTCGCATAATGGAGCGTTTGTCAAAGTGATTAGAAACAGCTTAATTCAAAGTACAAAAAAGCTCAATAACATCTTGTGTACTATGGACATGATATCGACGCTGTCAAGTCCTTCACTACTGACAGCAAGGAAAAGAAACAGAACCACGCTTGTAATTGAAGACGCTTGCGCAATTCGAGTTCATAAACCAGGTCTCTGTGTACGAATCTACCATGGTAATACGTTTTACTTATTATTCTACCTATTATTATTATTATCATTCTTGATTCATTTAAAACTATCATTTATCAGTAGCATTATCTTAACTCACTTCAACATTATTATTGTTATTGTTATTATATCTATTACTACTGATATTACTCTGTTTGCAATTCATGTTATATTCTCTAATGACTAATTGTTTATCTAAGTGATGTAATTGAAGCGTAATGCATTTTATCTTAATTTTAATCACTCAAACTCCCTCTCCCCTTATATATTTGAACATGACCTGGAAACGTTTGCACCTGTCTTTCTGAAGACTAATTCAATGACGTTTATTTGTTTATCAGTCTTATATCTCCCAATGTAGTTTCAAAAGTATAAATATCCATGTATGTAGAGTATTCAGCTGATGAGTTCTACCGAAATTTGATGAATTCATTAAATCCTGCTTTGTTAACGTTTGTTGCATGTTTTAAATTCGTATCAGGAAATAAATATTTCCGATATATATGTGGCGCATGCTCTATTCAGGAAGTTACCTGAAGTTCTTGTGAGACGTCGTTACCAGCAGGGTCTACCAAATACGGAAAAAGATCAGTTACTCGCAAACAGGCACTTGATAATTTGATATTTGTCATTACAAATATGTGATAACTGCTTACATTTTTGTATTGGTACAAGACTCTACCAACGAGTGACCTTCAAGTGAGTTCACTTCAAGGTAGCTCTTAACTATGTATTTTGGTAGATTGGTGGATGGTGACTACCAATTAACGTCGAATTACGTGCCCAGACATCGTCGAAGCATCTGCACAAGAAGCCGACATGTCAACCTGAGACCGAGCACTTTGGTTCAATCAATGGACAGGAAAATCTACATTTCAATTAAATATATATTTTGGTAGTTAATAAAATCCGAGTAATTATGCTGAAGAGGCTGTAACCTACACAACGGAACGTTCGGAAAAAGTTTCTTCTGATTTTTTTCAAAACGCCGTTATTATTTGAATACAATTTATGTTAATCAGTATGCTTATTTTCAAGACAATTGCTGTTGTGGATAACAATGAAGCAAAATAACTTGAAGTACTAAAATTAGATTATTTGGAACCCACTTGCAATTGTACCTGGAGAACAAAAGTATTTTGAAAAAATTTTATGAATTGATGAGTCAGGTTCAACGCCTTAAATGTGAGGAAAATTCCAAATGCATTCAGATTACTGTTAGTTACAGTTAGAACTACTCTCATTCGAAATTCTGAAATATGCCTTTATATGAACGTTTCGTAGGCCAGCTGATTTCGTTTAGAATGTTTTACTTTCACATTCGGTTGAACGCGAATTTTATGAAAGGCTTAGCCGACTGAGTATCATAAATCAGTCTGTTTCAGGATGCAATTCATGTAGGAGAATCTGATTTAGAGTTTATGAATTTATTGTATTGTGCTATTTACTACTAATTAAAATTCAGCGTTAGACATCAACCAAATCAGCCAGTAGTTCTTAATAGCCAAATCTAAACACTGTAAGTTGCTTAGCTAATTTTGGACTGTGCTCTTCAGTGTTGTGACGTGTTTCACTCAGCTTAGAAAGTCTCACGCTAATTCTGGTTAGCTACTTGGACGATTTATTATTAAATTTTAAAAAAATCCACTGCTGAAATGCCAGTGGATATTGAGATATCAATGAACTAATCACCTCCAAAAATATTAGCTTGCGCCTTCCCACCACTCCTAGAATCACCCAGTGTTTCACCACCAATAACACAAGCTTTATAATTATTCCAGCCCACTCTGAATTGAGCAGCAAGAGATGTTTATCAAGCCTTTAAAGAATTAAATATTTTACATCAGTAAGAAATTTCCTTTCTATATGTGATACGTGATACTAATATTATCTCATTTAATTCACGTGATCATCAGAGTCACAGAAATAAGTTTCGGAACGGATATGTTTTTATTTCCGTGTTGCTGAATGTGACACAAAGAAAGGCGAATTTAGAATTCTATTGAATAAAATTTGAATATGAAGTGAATCATTTGCTTTAAATATATTATCAGGAATGTGTTTCAGATGGTTTAATCTCGCCCATCAACTCTTTAGAAGCTTGTGCTGTTACAGAACGTAGAGATTTCAGTAACACGTTACAGTCTACAAATTGGCGTACATCCCATTTTCACGCCACATTTCAAACACTTTCTCTACGTTAACCAGTTTAAATGATGTATTTCTCACCAGCCAATTTTCGTATTCACATCCGATTTCACCTTACATAGTCCTTTAATCGATGTGTTGTGACTGCAGTCACCCATGGCTTTTCTTTCCGCCTGCTTACCACTGGAGTGTTTAAGAAATAATCTGGACATCCTGTACTGTTTCGATCTAATGATGAGTTCAGGAATCAGTCGAGAATTCTAAAGTGTTTATGGGACTGCTCATAAGAAGAACAATAGAAGGATAATCCGATGAAATTATCTGATAAAGAAATAGAATGAGCATAAAATTGAAAGACCGATTCCTCTCAACATCAAAATACCTCTCACTTCTTATGACAGTTTGCTATGAGAAAAACGGAATTTCAGCTATGTTCATTTTTTGGAGAGTAATAAGCCAACTGTTTAGTGAGTACTGTAAGGTGATTGACATCCCACTCGATTGACGAACCTCAGCACAGTATACACTGCTAAATCTACTTTTGATCTACACAAACCTGACCCACTCAGATATTTCTACATAGTTCTAAAATTCAGATGGCCGACCGGTGATTACATTTGGAGGCGATAAATTGACTTCGCGACCTCGTGAACCTAAAGCTATTGTTCTTAGGGTAGCGTGATCTAGTAATCAACAAAGCAAATGAATCCTTCGATAAAAATCACCTCGCGTCTTGTACGTATTTCAACTTTCTTGTCATGTTTACAATGCAGTCAGTATGGAAGTATGGTAAATGCATTACATTATGACTTATATGTGGATTGGTTTGTCCAGTCTTCTTCACAGTGTAGCCACAGGAAGTGATGCTTTGAAATTCATCTGACATTGTCTTTGGTATCTTTCTTTTCGTTGTGGCTATCAAGAGTGAGAATGGGGTGTCTTTATTTTATTTTTAGATGACACATGATAAGCGTAAACTGGTGAGTACAGGAAAACGTTGTGTGCTGAGCTACTGATTCAGTTATCTAGAATACGCCTTCATCACAAACCCCTTAATTGTCTGAACACTGAAGTTTAACACGTTTTATACAAGTTTCTGCAACAAACCTTGGTAGTTGAAGGGCGTTTTCATGAACGAATCAGTCATTCAGACAGAAAATTTCACGTTTTTAAATAGCCATTATAATGATAGACTAATCTCCTCGTGATATTGATTTATAACTGGGTGGACATCTGAAACATCATTGTGTGATTAAACCGGTAATTCATTATTGACTTACTGAAGTGAGGTGGGTGTAAACATAAAATTCTGTATATCACATAATGCGTATTTAATTCCATGAGAATAAATATTTCATTTCAACAATGTTGGATTTTGTAGCATTACTGAGATTGGCTCAACCTGCTATCATGAACGTACGCTGAAATGATACATATTCGTGGAGGTTATTTATAACGGCGGTGACAGTACATTGTGTTTCATGAAAACACTACTCATTCATCTGTGTAAGTCTGTAATATTTGTATGTTTAAGTATAAATAATTCACTTGCACTTCAAATATTTTCTGTAATCAGTTTGTATTTAGAGCGATAATATGCGTAGTCAAATGAAATTCTGATTTAGTTGATTTCATTTACGATTCACTGTTTCTTGGAAATACGACAGAGTGAAACGCAATCATAAGTTATATCATTTGAAATATGTTGCCTATCGTAATTACAAGAGAGTCTCATGTTTCCTTAGACTTCCCTTAAACAGAGTGACTTTGGAAATGCAGAGAAATATATATACAAATGTTGGTAAGAAAGGCATAATACCTAACTGACATCAGATAGGTGACCATACGGAATTAGTGGGTATTGCTCAGCAAAAACGTCTTTCATTAAGATTCTTCAGAATCAATCAGCTAAAAGGGTGTCTTAAGTCGAAACCCAGAAACGGAAGTGGTATTCACTATCCATTCCAAAAACACAGTTTCTAGGTATCAAACCTGATTTCGTCTTTGAAGAAATGGCGTAAATATAAGGTTGCTGTTAAGGTAGCAATACTGTTGCACCTGATTTGATGCACTGCTTCTTTTAGCTTTATGTGACGGAATTAGTCTGGAAATTATAAACGCTGAGGATCCTTTCTCATTCATAGTTATTCACATGAATTTATTCACTTTTTAACTCATCTTCTGAATCATCGTATTTCGATTTTGATTACTGATTGAAACTGAATGGTGAAGAGTATTCGTGCTTCATTGCTTCACCTTTAGCCATCGTCTTTTATTTGAAAACATCTTCATACGATGATGTTGAAATTCTTCTTCACTTCAATAGAATAGTTTCGAAAGCTTATCAAGTACTACCACGACCTAATTCACAGCTTCATCTGGAAACCGTGACTCTAAGATTTTTCTTTGAAATAGCTCTCTGAAATTTTGATTCTCATTTGATGAAAAATTTGACCATTAACAACCCTGACTATATCCAGCCTCCTCAATCTCCTTGGCGAAGCCTATTCCAGAAACAGCATATCAAAATAGAATATTGTATTCTTTAGGCTATTAGTGAATGTGTGTGTCAGATTCACATGGTCATGAGATGCTTGTGCGATGTTCAGAAAACCATGATGTTGTGTCTGCTGTTTGTGAATGTGGATTTCATGATGCCTTCCAAATATTTTTCAGAATGAACAACTGGCTTTTCATTAGTTTTCCGTATTTAATTATGATTTGATGGTTTCCAACTATTTCAGAGGGCTGTTCACACATCGTTACCAGTCGTTTCGAAAAGTGCCTGTTTTAACTTATCATTCGAATTGTGTGGTTTACCTTTGTGAATACTGGATGCAATCACGAAGTCCAAAGATCTAAATGAATTTCTTGTTCTGTCTATTGAATATTCAGTTATGTTGTGAATATCATTATCATACATTTGCATCTTTAACCTTAATTTACATTACTGTGAAAAAACCTATCATTAATACGTCAGCCTGAAGTAGTTTATCTGTGTGAAGTTTCCAAAACCCAACATTCATTTCCCAGCTATTAAAAATTTTGGCTTATATGGCAGCAGCCAAAGTAAAAAAATATTCGAGATGAAGCAAAGGAACTGAATAGTTGCAGATTCAGAAACATCCCAAACGTGCATTCATATTGAGACCACGTTTCGATGAATGTTCAACAGATTCAAGCATTAAATTGAATGAAATAAAAAGAAGGAGCACTATTCACCGTGATCTTCACCAGTACTTCATCTTAATGACAGCAATTCGAAAGCGCTCCCTAATGTACGTGCAGGACGAAACCATATAAAGTAATCATTTGAGTCAGAATATTTTCTGTATTGACCACAAGGGCAAATAAATGGAAAATAATACACAGCAAAATCGCCAGTTCTGTAAAACAGACTCACAATAGTGTGAGCATTGTGTATTTGTAAAATCAAATATTTCAAACCGATTTTATGTGAATACAAATTTCATATATTTGTACAGTTTCAGATATCTGAATTTTCAACTTCAACGATGATATTGAAAAAGCTTATGATATCGACTGAAGATTTTACTAATCTGTCATGATCACATTGAAAAAAATCATCATTCTTATATCTCAAAAAATCATCATTTTTTAGAAGTTACTTTTTTGATAGATTTACGCATTTCTATCGAGAATGTTAAACATCGATTTGAGAGCAGAATTAAGACATTATGTACTTCTGTAAAAACTACTTTTATTCTTTATAAAATCGTTCAATGTATCACTCACTGTGTTTTATCAAGTAAGAATAATCTCGTAGAATGTAAAACCTCTGATTCGATTCGTTAGCGGTTTGTCGTGGATTTTCCATTGTAGAATTCATTCACAGTAAGAAATTGTTAGCGGGTTGAGCTGTTTACTGATCACATTGTCATTCTGGTTTAAGACAGAATCTACTTTGAAGATGATTGCGACGCCCGGAATCCATAATGTAACCTAAAACAAAGCAGTGGTTATTCCTCTTTTGTTCGCTGCTTAAGCATATCGAATGATGTTAGGAAATCCATTGATGAACATGCCTAATTATACACCCAATTAATTGACTTCGCGAGAGCGATCAAACTCAGAGGGGAGATTCTTAGTTTCAAAACGTTAATTTGGAGTGATCTTGAAGAGGTAGGGTGACTCTTCCCCTTTAAATGTTCTGATCAGTTCATTCTCAAAGCATCCTGTTATTATTTCATAAATGTACTCAGAGCTTAAAGAAGTACACAATCAGAGCGCCTTTAAAGACCTTCATTAGTAACAGAGAATAAAGTTGAACTTGATAATTGTCAAGTAGAAAAAGCCACAAAATTTATTGCAATATGCATAGATCAGGTCAGTTGTGAAATCTAGATTAAGGAACTCTTTGCAATTTGACTGAATTGTTCATTCTTTTATTGCATTCGGAAGGCACTAAGGGCTGGTTCATCTAATGCTTTGAAATATTCATCACCTTGTTATTGGTTGCATGCACCAGAAGTTAAAGATTTCAACCACACGCCTTTACTCTTGAGAGCGAATACCTCAAACTCAGTTGAGTGTTTTTCTCTTAATGGTTTAGAATTAAGTATTTGCTTCTTGACTATCCGCTGCAAAGCCTAAGTAAATTCGGGTAGGGAAGACAGTTTAAGTGCATATATTAGTCAAGGCAACCTTGATAGAATCAAGAGAGCAACAATAATCATTGAAAAAGATGAGCCTTCCTAGGTTTCTACAATCCCGAAATCCATCACTTCATAGTTAAAACCACAGGTATACTTACGGCCAGTATACCAGGAATAAAAATGATTATTCGAATATTGTGAGATTGTTGGGCGAAATCAATGAACTGAAATTGTTTTCGAATGGAGAAATAATCGTCTTGTGTCACGTTATCATAACTAGTTAAGAATAACTCCACCAGACAGTTGTCATAATTGAGTTTTGTATTACATTCCAATTCTCCGGATAAATATTTGAGTTTTGAACGCAAACCAAACGTTGATGCCATGGGTAATAAACTTCATGAAATTGTTGAGAGCAAAGATTATCACTGCTAATTATTAAAAGGGACACTGAAATGAGACCTATTTTAGCACTCAAGCCGATTAGTAATATAGCGAATGGAAACTCGCAACTATGTAAATGGTGAAGAGTGCATATTATCAAGATGTGATGAGTTCTATGTTAGTTGGGAACGAGATCAAGCAGTGACAGTGGATCCCAATGTGTGTTCATCTTGAAAGCAGATTCTATCACAAAATAAAATGACGAAATGATCGGTAAACAGCTCAACCCGCTAACAATTTCATACTGTGAATGAATTCTACAATGGAAAATCCACGACAAACCGCTAACGAATTGAATAGGAGGTTTTACATTCTACGAGAGTATTCTTACTTGATAAAACACAGTGAGTGATACATTGAACGATTTTATAAAGAATAAAAGTAGTTCTTACAGAAGTACATAATGTCTTAATTCTACTCTCAAATCGATGTTTAACATTCTCGATAGAAATGCGTAAATCTCTCAAAAAAGTAACTTCTAAAAAATGATGATTTTTTGAGATATAAGAATGATGATTTTTTTCTATGTGATCATGACAGATTAGTAAAATCTTCTGTCTATATCATAAGCTTTTTCAATATCATCGTTGAAGCTGAAACTTCAGATATCTGAAACTGTACAAATGTATAAAAGTTTTTTATTCATAGTTTGTGCTTTTTACGCTATATAACTGATTTTTTATGATTAAAGGCATACCTAGATGCAGTAAATATTTTTTCCACATTCAGTTGTAAGAATCGTTTGAACTGATTTTTTTTATATATCAACACGCAATAGATCGTTTCAGACTTAGTATAAATAGTCAAAGAACTTCATAATGCTCACATTATTTTGCTTCGGTTTTACAGAACTAGTAATGTTACTGTGGCTTATTCTCTGCTTATTCGCTTTTGTGGTCAACACCGCAAGTAACCCAAGTAAGTTATTATGCTTTTCGAGTTAACTTTCAATTGAATATCTATTTGAAATTGTAAAATATAATCTTGAATCTGGTTGTAATTACAAAATGTTATCTTTAAATCCTGAAGAAATACTGTGCCAGGGATTTTCACATACATGCTTGTCTAAGTTTTAATCTTCATATCATCATTGATGGGGACGTAAGCTTATATAATACGTTGATATAATTTTTATAGATTCAGTGCCTTCTGAAATATCTTCTTTCCAGTGGTAACTATGCCACAAGTTCTAACAATATTTCATTTTTATGAAAGGTATGAAATATGAAGTAACAAGGCAATAAATTTGATGAATATGTTGTGACATATGTTTCGCATCAGTGAAGCATATCAACGGGAAATCAGTCTGGCTGTTTGCTATTGCTTTCATCGATTCACAGGGTGAATGTGTAACAATTTTCGTGGCGTTCCTTGATCATCAGCAAGTGAATTTGAGGTTGAATAGAAAGACATTTGTACCGTGGCATATCGTAGACTTATGATGCAATTTTTAATAGGCTTTTTTGATTCACGTTTGCTTACTATATGGGTTCACATTTGAATTTCAGTAGGATGCATGTTTATGGTTAATGTCTCAGATTCCACTAATTGTGGAATCAAAATGATCAAATCTCGTAGTGATTAGTATATTCAATGGTGTTCTTTTATTAATTGATCAAATTCTTGTGTATACTACGCATTCGGAGCACAGGTTTGCAGCATGTTTCTGCAAGGCGAGTGGGCTAAACGGAGTCTGTTATTTGGCTGATTGATATGCTTTCAGTTCTCATCATTGATTGTCGATTCCCCTTTTTAACACCGCTTCCCTCCATTTGTTAATAACGGCCAAAAAACTATTGGTTTTCGTATGAGAAGCTATATTAACATGTTAAAATTGGTTGCAATAATAGCATGAATGACTTTTCATAAATCCAATTACTGCCGATGCGTTCTTGATGTAATTCATTTGACAAGAATAAGTACGAGGACATGCGGCTCCGTCATTAATTTTTATTTACTACACAAAAATTACTTGACAAACTTACCGATTAATTTTAGTTTGTGTGTTCTAAAAGGTATGACCCATACTTATCCAATACAGAAACTGAAAATCAGTCTCTTTTTTGACATCATTTTAAAAACGCATTGAGCAAATTGTCACAATAAATTTAAATTCAATTTCCATCCACAAATGGTTGTGACTACATACCTGTAGCAGAAGGATGCATAACAAATGCGATGTAAACTATTACTGATTGAAATCATCTACGCTTTAGTTAATAATGGTCAAATGATTGTCTCTGCACCTTTAGATGCACAACCTTCAAATGTTTTGTACGATGGCTTGCTGAATGTGGACGCCATTACATATGTAGGTCTTCTGATACCGCTACTCTCAGTCAGCGATAATTCAACCACTTTCAGTCACTCATGTGACTAATAAGCACTGACTGTTAAATATTATATTGCAACACAGCATTCACAGCAATTTCCCTTTATAACATTCCACTCCAACTGGTAATATCCCTTTGGTAACACTCAAGGCCAACTAGGCAATCGTTTCTTAGTATTTGTAGGCCTGAGAAACTGTCACACCAGATAATATTATACCATCTGTTGAAATAAACTGTGATATGGATGTCGTAAAGGGATTTTCATTGCTTCTAATCAAAATCATCAGTACCACGTATCTCTAGTATTATGTTGTTGTGGCTTACTACAGCATATTATTCATTCAAAATTTTCCTTCCCTGAGTATTGCCCCTAAGTCTATGGTAATTCAGTTTCGGAACAAATAAAGCAGCCAACAGCTTCTTTCGTGATTATTGTGTTATTATTTGTATTGAGGTCTATGCCAGGGTGACTTATTTCATAATTTTCAAATCTCTTCCTTAACATCTACATAAAGAAATTTCCACACTGATGACTAGATTTATGAATTAATAAGCGAACTCTGACCGGGTTTAATCCATTTGAATTTTTTGAGATGAAAAGTGTCTTTGACGAGCATGATATCGAAACGTATTCATTAAGAGGTGAGTCATATCATGCGCTATGCCTAAGCAGTTGCTCAAATATACCCACCTTTACTCAACAATGAAGATAGTGATTAATATACGAAGAATCTGGTTTTGAGCTGGACAGTGTACCATGTCTCTATAAACATTTTGAATCAGGAAAATGTTTTGATATATAAATATGCTGTAACTTTGTTTAACAAAACCTGCAATTTAGATTCTTGGGAAACGAAATAAAATATCTACAAGTAATAATCATTTAGGTTTGCGCTTTTTAATCTCAACCAGTGGCTTCCCCCACAAATTAACTTCAACTGTATCCATTTCCAAGCCACAAAATTTGTTCAGTAACTTTAAGTGTCCATTTTACCATGTCAATTGCATATTTATTATTGACCAATTCATAGACACATTCTACTTGTCTGAACACTATTGTCGACTGATATCCACTTATTTTCAAACCAACAGTCCTCTTCTATCTGAAGTTTATTACATTTTTCTCATTCACTTTATCACGGTTTACTACACACGAAAAGCTTATAGAGCCATTAGTGTTTACAAATAATTACATTTCACTCAGCAAGTCATCAAGTTATCTGTTATGATATGATGATTGGAAACCCTTCGGCAATGAGTGAATTAACAATGATGCCAAAATCACAAAATATCGGAATGGCTAGCATTAAAGTGACACTTGGAATGAAATAATTATTTCGTTGTTATTACGAAAAGATATGGTTTATCTGAAAAATTTAGGGCATTTGGGAATCCCATTTTGAGTACTCTGATCACGCCTTCATCTGTCAATTTAAATTATAAGAACACTAAAACAGAAATGTGGGGGGATGAGATTAGCTCTGTTAATATTTCACCTACATTTCCCCTAAGATATTTCGAAGACATTACCATTACTGTATACCGAAAATGTTCATATTAATTTCATATGGAAGTGCTGTGGACAAGTGGCTGACATTGTTATGCCAAAGTGTCTTAGGGCTATCAGTGGACAATGTAATTGTGGCATATGTTGATAATGTGGCACGTGATTTGACTGCTAACTTCGCCGTATTTGGGTGATTTGTTGTTGATATGATTGTAACGTTTTTTGAACATGAAGATGCGAAACATCTTTTGGAAGTGAATACCACTGTACCAAATTACATCAGCTTCATATGTGTATAGCAAGTTGAATTTCGGACATACTTGTGAGTCAGAGAGTGCATAGAGCGAACAGGCTACTGATACATGGAAAGACTAGTTGAAATTGCGGAATTGCAATTTACATAATTTCTACGCATCAGAATTAGAGACGCGTTTGACTAAATGCTTATTGAGAAAAATTCAACATATATGTATAGCTCATGTAATAGGTTGTGGCAACAAAATATCGACCGACACATTTATCAGAAACGCATGTGCCCCTACGATTTTGTATATATCATGTTTTGTAAGCAAAACGACAAGATGTTAGCCTTTACTACTACAAATATTAACTCTGAAAATGTTCAATGAGGAATCATATGTAAGCCTTGAATCTGTAAGATCTATACATTTACAGCTGAAAGTGAGTAGTATGTTTAGATTTTGATGTCACTTACTTGTGAATAATTTGTCACTTATTTGAATGTAGAGTAGTGTTCATTGATAAATTATTGCATTCACAGTTTGAAGTGACACGTACATCTACGACATCCTTTAACACGTTACCTCATTTTCGTTAAATTTTGTGGCAAACTTCAAAAATGCTACCTAGTGAAAATAATAAGGCATGGCGATATGTGTCAATGCAAGAACTTGAATGGAAGTATGACTTCAAAAAAATCATAAGGCCAGATCATTCTCAAGAGACTGGATAATGCCAGAAACCTAACGGAACATGACGGATTATACGCCATGAAATAATATTAATAATGAATGTATATACAGTTCCAAAAGCCATGTAAATATACGTTTTTGGAAAAGCATACTAGTTGCACTGTTTCACACTTTTGAATCAGTTAAGTCTATTCCTTCGATTTTTTAATAATAAATGTGACTTATTTCAAATAATTTCTTCCCATGGGAAATTTCCTTGATGAGCGGACTTCAGTCAAAGCTGCAGACAACGGGTTTGCTTGTCCCTCTACCTTAAATCATCCATCACTTCATTCGTTGTGTAAATTCTCACATTTCCTCTGAGAAAATTGCACGCTTACATGGGAAAGAAGAACAAGGCGCACCCCATGTAGTGAGCAACTATAATAGATTCAGATTTTGAGGTACTGTGAGTATTTTTTCTGTGCCCTTTGATGCCAATTTGTGTTATTTTACCACATGGCGTGTACATAGTGGGTGAGTACGTCCTCCATTTTAATTTTCAACATTTTAACGTGTGGTGTCTTCTAGTGGTGTGAAATGAGACGTCTAAAATGTATAAAATTAGTCACTCGGTGTAAAGTTAGGCTAAGGCTAACCTGATCATTTGTGAAGATATGAATAAACGTCTTACTAGTTTGTTTGTTTCGCCTTGAAATAGTAGAATACTTAAAATATTGAAAATGATCATCCCATAGATGACGATAGTAAGTCAATGTATAGAAATACTGATGAATATATATATAATTCCGTTTTATTCATTATTGAAATGTTCACTTTTGTTTTGCCTCAAACGATTTTCTGAAAGAAGACAATCACATATGTGGTCATTAATAGCATTCAGGAATATTGTTTCAGCGGCATGGTCAATAAGCTCTGAGGTGATCTTCTACTGATAGCACACATTGGACTCCCATGGGCAACAGGAATGGGAGTCGATAAGTATATCGTCTGAGGGTGACATGGTGGAGATAATGATATGAAAAAATGAAAATTTGTGGGTAGTTGTATAGCTGGTTGAAAGTGACTGTGGACAGCAGAGTACAGTGAAAGTGTTCCCCTAAAGCTGTATTCTACAGGGAATAGCGAAGTAGCAAACTATGCGAGGCTGCGTGAGGATGTCACAAGAGGAATCTGTGCCTTTTAGATGCTTTTCCAGAAGATTAATTAGGGAAAACCAGGCTGGTATTGGAGAAGTAGTATGAACTCTTTCTTTACTACTCTTTACCACATTTTCTCTCATAATACTTCATACTACTCATTACTTTAAAGTAGTGCACTTTCTTTTTAACAGGGAAGACGTGACACTGCCTAACAATAAGAAAGAATATTGATTGCAAACACAATCTTTACACTCTTTTTCATTTCCTAAATCCTAGTTTTACCTCGCGATGCAAGAAATTTCATCACTTACCTTTATTTCATAATATCTCCTTTTATTTAAATATATTTCAATTCATGCTACTTATTTTATTGACGTTAGTTCGCACGTCATGACTCTGTGTTCCATATTATTTAACCGGAGAAATTCACATATTCACACTTCCAAAAGTAAATAAACATCCTGTCAACTATTACATGAATGGCTATTGTACATAGTGCTAACACTTATTTATCCCTGTTCTTAATATGTTTGTGATTCATAATGATATGCACTAATATTATTGCACTTGGATATTCCCACTCACTATCAAATTGTAGCTTGGTTGATATTGTCGATTGTAATTCACATATACATATTATTGTACAGCTAGGAAAATGAAATCGTAGCCGGCAACATTTTCTTCGTTGAATCTCCTGTTTTATATTTGGAAAACGGTGGTTGATTTATCTTTCATAGTTTGAGAATGAGTATGAAATTCCACTAGATTGTTTCCACCTGTGAATGTTTATTTTAATAAGGCAGTCAATTCTTTCTTAATATGTATGTGGATGTACCATTTGGAGTCTCTTTTTATCGAAATCAATACGGAGTCGAATTTTATTAGGCAAACACTCACAGGCTTGTTAAATACATATATATATATCTGTATTTATGAAGATGCTGCGTATAACTGAGGTCTGCGCTAGAAAGAATAAGGGCTGTTTATTAAATAACTTTATTAAGATCTGTTTTAGTAGGTGGCGTAAAATATTGATGTGAAAGTGATAATCCGTAAATCTAACTGATCCTCAGGCGATCACATTTTTAAAATAAGTGAAATAGATTGCTAGATCAAATAGACAAAGTGGTATTGAGTGGTCCTATACGGCATCACACAACGTTTGAACTTTATTGTTATTTGTTACTATACTTAAGCGGAAAAATTATTGTGTTAAAAGGAGTGGGCTTCCCTGTTGAGATCGATAAGAGAGATAAGTAAATGTCTACAAAGTCTCTCTTGAAATTACGATCGACAATGAATTCGAAATAATGAAGTTAACAATTTTGCCTCACTCTTTGATACAAATACGTGATACTGTGAAACGCATATTCATTTAAGTGAATCTGATTTCGACTGTAAAATGCACATTGTTACCATAAATACGAACTGACCACAGGAAACATATTTGAAGAGCTTATGAAGTATCCATATGTTATTACATAGCTTGATTCTCACTAATTTGTGAAGCTGGATGAGTGATATATATACATGAAATGAAATGTTCCGGAATGCATGTGCTGGTGACTGAATAATGGTGCCGGGAGTCTTGTTTATCCAAGTCTAAGATTTCTATTTGGTTTACCTAGAGACTAGAAAATAGTTATACACCATGTTCGCATATATTTGCGGTAGGAGGGTTTGCTGTTCTCTGTACTGTTGTCAGATATATAAATATTCAAACAAGACATTTGTATAAATTTAAATACTAATAATTGTATATAAATAATTGTGTGTCCATATTCAACTCGTTCCAGGATGTGAGAGTGAGTTTAGTATTGAATTTCCGACTTTATCATATATTGGTTTTTCAAATGTTTATCTCGTCATAAATTGGTGTCATCAGACCATCACCCTTTCATTAGAACGCTAGTTGTTGTGTCAGAATGACTGATGTAATCACGAGAGTGGACTTTAATTTGTAAGAAATGTTGCGACGTTTTATAAAACAACATGTAAAACCACGATGTTCAGACAGCCAGTGATGAATAATGAAGACGTCTTCGCTCAGAATTGTGCATGTGGGAGTTCTTCCTTCAAACTTCTCAATATTCAGCAATTCACATTAATAATATGCCATACAAAATAAAGGGAAGAAGACATCATGAGATTACATACAGCCACTAATTAAAGGAAACATACTGAAGTGAAATTACAGTGACATTTTGAAGCATCAGTCTGATTGGTTATACTGCAAGAAAGACTGGACAACACATTTTGATGTATAAGTCACAATTTAATGCATTTAACGAATTTCAACATTGTCGGAATTGTAGGCTTGGCAGGTCAGTTGAAATATATGTAAAATGGCGGGTAATTCATATTAACTTCTTCATTCACTTTGTCGATTCTGAGGTCGCCAACTCACAAATGACAGAGTTAAGATCAGAAAAATGCGATTTTTATTTACCTCGTTATATGTAATCACCTGCTCACCACCTAGAATTCATAAATAAGTAAATGGGAGTTTCTGACTGAGTGAAGTAAGAGCAAAGTAAAGTAGATTTAGAAATTGATATTGTACTAAAGTTTGTTAGTTGACTGTGATATCAACAACTTGTCACTCACAACCCTATACGAAATAAATATGTACTTGAAATTCTATTTGTCGCACATCAAGACCGCAAAGATGAATGAAGGTATTTCGATATGAGGGGTAATCAGTCTCCCGATATAATGTTGAACATATGAGTATTGCAGTTAATATGATCAATTCATCTTCAAAATGTTCTCAAGACGAAAGCTTCGTAGATACTTTACAATCTCCAAGTAACTCCTGCATCTATCATTAGACCTAAACAATTTAGAATTTCCTAATACCCCTTAGATTATCCATTTGTAAGCAAGTTATAAGGTTACCCGAAAGTAACAGTGATCTCATCAGACCGATTAACGGGGTGTATATGCAGCATTTGGATATGAATTCGTAAAACAGTTAGTGAGAGGATACTTGGTACAGATTTGAGAACGAAGAGGAAGTTTAAGAAATGCGTGTTGTGAAAATGGAAAATGCGTATATTTCAGAATCATTAGCTGTTAACTGGATCTCAGCGCATTTTAAAAACTGAATATCTAGAGAGATGACTGACAAAAAGGAACAATCAGGAAAATACTTATAGTTATAATTCGTGTAAATGGCTCACTTCATCAACGAATTTTATTCGAACAAAATTATCATTCATTTTTGTCTCATGCTCAAGATTTACGTAAGTAAATAGCTAACCAACTAGATAAGCATTTCTAATGACTGCAGAAATCACATGAATTAGATGGCATGATATCAACAATTTCTTCAATGAGAGAGCGAAAATTTCAAGTTAATGAATAGCAGTTATCTCTCATTTAATTCCCCACTGAAACTACGTTTAAAAGATTACAAAGCCTCTGTTACTGATGATAAAACACTGACAGCCTTTTGGAATGTCAGACAGGTTTAGGTGTGTGTTTTTTGAGTCGTAATTTTATTGATGTTTCAGTATTCATCAACTTTACAAAAGTGGTAAGACTCGTGTAATAGCAAACATAATATGAAGACCGACTCGGAATAGGTTTAATCGTCATGATAATTCACAAGGTGCACACAGAGATAATGCATTCCATTGCTGTAATTAATCATCATCGTTTCTTTAGAGGACTTATGAGGATAGTGGATACCAGAATTTTGAGAGTGCAGCTGATACTGCACAAGCGAGCATACATAGAATCGATGATTCTGACTAATGTCTTCGGCTCCAGCTATTACTTTGTGATGCGTTAATTGTGATAAATCTGAATGTTAAAGAGTTTCTAACTAAATTTTTGTTGAGTAATTAAAAAGCCTAATGGGGCATCGGAGATGGATTGTGACTTTTCGAACACTTGTTTTAATTGCTTTTCTTCCCTCAATACATTTGACTTTTGAGAAGGAGTGAAAGCTGGAAGAAACATACCGATCAAGCACAAATGATTTATAATTTGGATCGTGGCTGTTTTCAAAAAATGTCACTTGTTTATAAGCTGTAACGGATTAATTTCTAAACCAACTAGCGATTCGAAATTCACACAAATCACGGTGGAATTTTACCACAAAATTTGGTTCGAAGTGTCACCAGTTCGGCCATGTAGCTATCTAAAGTTTGGATGTTTTGAACTGTTCCGACTTTCTGAGCTGAATAAGACGGGGTACATCACTGATGAGCCTGGCCCCAAACGAGTGAAGCCGCCAACCGTTGTGTTGTACACTCCAATCTGGCTAGCAGACACTACTGATTAATTTGAGTGAGTCTCAGTCAATCTGTAGTTAATGGTATCACATAAGAAATTGTTAAGGTGAAGATTAGCATTTACATATGGAGTCTATCTTGAAATGAGTTGATTTATATTTGTGATTCAAGTAAGACTTCTACGCTCATTTTAGTAGTCTAAGCGGGAAAAAATTATTAGCCACATCAAGTAGTCCCTATCAAATTCGCAAAGAGGGTATTAAGGAATTTTAAGTGAACATAGATTCAGCTGTAACCGAGAAAAATAAACATTGATGTGAATTTTCGCTCAATATCTAAGAATATTTCAAAATTCTTTTGTTGCTAGTCGGTAATTTAAGTGAGTTCCCAGCATATTAGTTTTGTTGTTCCTAATAATTTTGCCTTCAGAAGGCTAATCAATTATTACCTGAAATCTGTACACTATGAATATATTTCATGCTGTTTTATTCAATCTTTCATTAAAATAACTTCAGTAATATTTTAGAAGGAGCATACATTTCAACAAGTTTATTCGAAGGATTATTGCAATATGAAGGTGCTTTCTCAATTCTTTGTGATGATAGTTATTAGGCTCCTGTACATCATGTGTATCATCTAGCCAAGAACATTAATTACCTATTAAATGTTAAGATAACATTTTGAGATAAGAAGATTAGTCAAAATGAATGGTAATCATGCAGCCATGGGTCCCAACACGCCAAAACTTAGAGAAAGAACGGATCTAGAATATTGGCAAAACAAACACAGTTTCAGAAACAATCAATAAAAGATTTCAGAATATATCTATTGGAAATAACAAGAAAAGGAAAGAACAGATAGACATATTTTAAATAAATTCGCGCAGAGTATTTAAAGTAACTAAGCCAGCTAGCAGAGACCCTTGAACATGTGTGCGGCTGCGCAACACATAAATTTCCATTCAGTTTTGCTTCATCGTAAATGTCAACAATATCAATCCATCCCAATACATAATCTTAAGCTACAGTGGGGTGACCTAATGTTTTTGATTTATTTAACAGCAAAGAGTATGTATAAATATTTTATTGGTATTTAGTAATCTGAGCACAATGCAGAATGTCGCCTTATTCTGCCTATTCTCATTAAATAGATAAGAGTGTGTTTCTATCAGTGAATTTTCACTCACACCTGAAAAGCATAAACGGAACAGTCTTTGTTCCTACAGAAGATTAGTAAAAGTTATTCTGCAGTGTTCGGTGCAGACGAAGAAATGCAAGCAACATATAAATCCCAATGTGTTTATTAAAACAAAACAGGGATGTAGATATATATTTGTATTATAGCGACTGTTCAGTCAGCCAATGAATTGGTAGTCATAATTTTTGTTGTTTCGTATGGGAAACCTTCATATTCATTGAGAAACTTTTACAGATAACTTTCAATCAATCGCTTGTATAATAAGGCAGTTTCGTCTGCAGAAATCAAGCAGTTAAATGCAACGAAAAGGGTTATTCTGGGAAGTAGTTGTACATGTGTTAAGTGACATTCTGACATAACGATATCCATGTCAAGTATGTACTTCATTATAAGGCGCAGCTTCATTCATTCAGCTATTACTTACACTATGTCTTTCTAGAATTTCATACGATAATACGTCATAACGTTCTGCAGTTAAGTAGAAGCAGATTCAAGACAATACTTGAATTTGTATTCGAAAATTCTCCTGTCTAGTCATACTGTGTTGGTGTGATACAAGCAATGTGTTCCAACGGAATATTACTCTCACATGTATTTGTTCATTCTGTTTCAAGTCATTAATGTTAGCCAAAATCGCATGCTCAGTGATTGATTAAAGCAAATAAACTGTATATATGAACAGTGGTTTGATCAGTGGAAAATATCTCTTTGCCACCGTGTCTTGCCTTCTGCTGTTACAATATGTTCCCTTCTCTATGAAGAGCACAACACGTGTGTTTCAATGTATCATTACCCTAACGAATATCATCTTAAAACCAAATCATAGGACCGTTAATTAGGCGAAAACCTCTGCGAAATACTTAAAACAATCTGAATGCTATAAAGCTAACCAAATACGTGTGAAGACGATGATATATCGTCCACGCGTGAAAATCAATTAAATATATCATCAAATAAAATGTATTTCACTGGTGAAGAACGTGTGTTGACTTTGAAGTGAAAGACTGATAGCACTGGTAAAACTCCACAACGTGGGGTAGATCCCTCACGTCACATATTTTGATGTAATTCAGTTTCGTAGGTGGAACGCGACTGAAATCCAGAACCAAGTGGCTGCACACCTGCTGCCTAACGCAACAAGCCACACGTAGTATTGATGTGATGAGTAATCATCATGGATAAACGTGTGTATCAGCATAATTGAAACCAAAAAGCTCTTAATTGCCATGCTGAGTAACATAACACAATAACTAACGAGTAATTAGTTTTGATGTACTCATCACGGATTACATGCTGCTGTCATGTGAATTAGTGATGGCTTTTTATGAGATGGTCAAGTAGATTTTTAATCAAACATAATAAGAGAAAACAGGAGTGCAAGAATGAGACTGCTGACTACAGTAACAGCTTTTGACCAATTTTGGTAATTGTATAGCTGCTCAGTCAATGATGCGCATTTGATTCATCATGCCATCGGCAATCTTTTCATGATATCTGCGGGTAGTCATGTGATTTACTGAATCACAGTTGCTTTACGACTAAATTTTCACGGTCGTCAGTATTATTGTTTAACTGTACGCTGTTCTTTTCTTAATCTGTATGTTTTCATATCTTTCTTTATATTGCCGTCAGTTGATACATCATTTGATATGCAATTAAAAGCGTTCTCTGAGCTGGTTGGTTTAGTCGCGAAGCTTTCGTCGTCCTTCCGGACAACATCTTCAGTGCCATATTTAGCACGAAGTGAAAAGATTAAAATTTCTTCATGCGTGATGTAAATGCGTCTCCTGGTTACTATCTTCACATATGTATTGACCACTTTCTATTGGCTAGGATTTTAAACTTTTTCGTCACCTGATTTACTTTTTATTAATTGGTATATTTCATCTATATTAACGTGTTTGTTAATCGCATTTTCGCTTGAGTACCAGGCTTCTAGGAATTCTCTGGCACTTTTCGTGTTTCCTCTGTTTAAGATTTTGATATGATCCCAATCAAACTGATGACCATAGTTGTCTGCATGCATTGATACTAAAGAATACATATCATGTCTTTTCACGGCTGATTTATCTTCTTGGATTCTGATTCGAAAGAGACGCTCACTTTGGCCGATGTAATGCTTGTTGCAGTTCATACAATTTATTTTGTAAATGGTATTAATTTTATCCCATTTTTCTGTTGGATCTTTTGGTTTGCATAATATCGAATTAGGCGATTTTAATGGCTTGTGTGCTACATCTATATCTAACGGTTTCAGTATTCTGGCTGTTATTTCAGAGATATTCCTCATGTATGGTAGAATGAATTTTCTTGTGGTCTTTGATGACGGTTTCTTGTTGGTGTTTTGATTCGACTTTAAACACTTTTTGATGAAATTTTGTGGATAACCATTCTTTTTGAAGACCGTTTGTAGGTACTTTTCTTCCATTCTTTTCAGCTCTGGAGTGCTACAATGTGTCTGAACTCTTTTAAACAATGTCTGCACACAGTTTCGTCTGTGAGTAACTGGATTATTGCTAGCATAGTTGTGTATTTGATCTGTATGCGTTGACTTTCTATAAACTTGTGTCTCTAAACCTCCTGTGTTGGTTCTCCTGATTAAGACATCTAAAAATGGGATTTTGTTATCTTATTCTTCTTCTCTTGTGAATTTGAGGTCTTCAAATATGTTGTTTATTAATTTATGAGTATATTCTAAATCGCTTCTCTGAATTATTACAAATGTGTCATCAACGTAACGTATCCAGGACAGGACGAATTACAGAACAAGATCAATGGCGAATGAAATCTAATAAGAAGTAAATCAGGTGACCAAAAGGTTTAAAATCCTAGCCAATAGAAAGTGGTCAATACATATGTGAAGATAGTAACCAGGAGACGCATTTACATCACGCATGAAGAAATTTTAATCTTTTCACTTCGTGCTAAATATGGCACTGAAGATGTTGTCCGGAAGGACGACGAAAGCTTCGCGACTAAACCAACCAGCTCAGAGAACACTATTAATTGCAAATCATCCACCTGAGCTACAAATCTTCCCTATTATTTCAACATCATATGATATGTATGTCTTGGAAAATGCATTCGTTTGCATAGATGAGAAACATTGTTTATCGAGGGAATGTTGAACTCTGATATCTCTGATTATTGTTTCTTGATTAAAGGATATCTTTACAGTGTAACGTTCCCCATCTATACAAGAAGTCAGCTGTAATTTTCTTCGTTAATTTCACTCTCATCAATGTAGTTTGTTTTGAATTTCAATCACCAATTCTTCTTTAAGATTATCACTAAAATACGTTGGCTTGCTCATATTTTATCCATATTCTTACTCTTCACCTGCGTTCACAAGCCAATGGCGATTCAGATGTAGGTATGTGCCTTAATTAAATGTAATTTATTCCTAAATTGGTTATGTGCTACTGAGTTTTAATTTAAAACTTTACATAAAAGTACGGCAGTAAAATCTTCCACACTCTAAACAACGCACCAAATTAGAGTTACACATCCTGAAATATTATGGACGGGAATTAATGGATTAAATGAATAAGCTCAATTCTGTGTCAATTTACACAGTTGGACGAATAAGACGACGGCTTATCATGATGAATACGTCTTATAAACCAGTCAGATACCTTCTTTAGTTCCAGAAGTGTGGCATGAGCCATGGATAACTTTGGTTTTATCCCTTCAGATGTTCATTCAGTGTAGGCTCTGATATGATTGAGTAGATTGGTATATAGTCCATTGATCAGTGTTATATACTCCCTCCGTCATCAGACATTGCCATAACACCACTCGTTCGACACAATCAAATGCCTCCTTTACGTTTAGAAATATGAAAAGCGTTAGACGCTGGTGATTATGCCTTTGTTACAGAATCTGTAACAGATTGAAAATTCGGTCAACAAGCACTCGTATGGGCCTAAAGCCTGCTTGATTTCCACGGACTTGACTCTCCTAAGCACCGCTTAATCTACGACCTTTCGGTGAACCTAGAATTTTAGATATTACGTTAGTCATGCCAATCTCAGTATGGAAGTCACAAGAGGATTTCTCCCCCGTTTTAAAAGCCGATGCGAAACAATTCCAGTCTAGGGAAACTATTTCGGAATCTGAATCATTACCAAGCTTATCACCACTATACTTAATCGCCTCTGGAACCATACCTTCAGGTACAGCTGCTGTACTCCCTCTTCAATTACAAACTTTTATAACTTCACTTTCTTTCGAAAAACGGATGTCAGTATCACTTCAGGTTTTCTTTGGATGTTGGGAGAATTTAGTGTGTGTAAGCCTTTTGAATAAATCCTCAAAGTGCCCACTGCAATGTTCCAGTAATCAACCTGGCAATGTTAATGAAGTGCCACGCTTGTCATAAATCATTTTGCTTATGATTGGTCATTTACAAGCAATTACTTTAAAAGGCCGAAGTAGTTGTTATTATCTGGCATTGTCTTTTTTCAATAACTTCTCCATCTCTTAGCTTTTGGCGTCCACGAGTTTGTGCAGTTTTTGTGAAGAGATAGTCAGACAATTTGCATTCGAGCAATTTTCATGTTCGAGGATAAACAGAATTAGCCAGGAATCGTTACATAGTGCAGCACATTTCGATTTACATTCGTTGCTGTTTCCTTGATAATTTTAATAGTGTTTCCCTTAGTTTTGCATTCAATGTGGATAAATTCTGACAGTGATATTGATACGAGTTCATCATTAGACTCAATCGTGGCTCAGTTCTTCCTCACAAGACTTGAAAACAGCATACCGAAAGATATCATCAATGAGTTGGATATGCATAACCGTTATGCCGATGACACATTTATCTTAGTTACTGAGAATGCAAGCCTAGACAAATTTTTGGTGATATTTAATAACATTCTTGCTTCTCTTTTACTTGTGAAGAGGTGTAGGACAATAAACTGCATATAAATGGTGTCTTGCTTAGTAAGTGATAATATGGGTCACATCTGAGGAGTGTGTATATAAAATGCACATTCGCAGCGCTGCGCACACGCTTTCTTCGTTACGTACTCGTTAAATACAACATTGTTGTTAGGTATCTAATGAGCAAAGCAAGAAAGATATTTATGGATGGTTGGTTGCAAAATGAATTTGAATACATTTATTATTCCTTGAATGAAACGAGCTGCCCTAGTAGTTACTTAATTAAATGAGAACATTGGAAAGAAAACTTAAGACTGTGACATTATGGAAAAAAACTTTCTTCATTAAGTGACAATTTATTGTTGATTTGTTGTAAATGAAGAACATTTACCCAGCAAACGAATGTTTGTCATTCTCCAACAGACGAATACACTGAGACACAAACGAAGGATAAGCTAGTTAGTTTTGCCACATCTATCTGTATATATCAGTTCAATTAAACCTACGGAGACAGCTGTTTTGAGCATTCTACTATTATTATTATTGTTCCCTTGGGTTCCTAGTGGAACATAGGGCTTCAACTGCACGTCTCCACTTGCTTCTGTCTTGTGCTGTACTTTTCACTTGCGTCCATGTTATTCCATACTGTTTCATCTCCTCCTCGCACGATCTCCTCCATGTCACCCTTGGACGTCACACTCGCCGCTTCCCTTTCGGGTTCCACTCGAGGGATTGACGCGCGATGTCACTCAACGGCCTCCTCAGCGAGCGGTGTCCAATCCATCTCCACTTCCTCCTGCATATTTGTTGGGAGATTGGTTCCTGTTTCGTTTGTTCCCATAGTTTCTTGTTGGTGATTCTTTCCGGCCATCTAATCTTCAGTATGGAGCGAAGACAGTTGTTGATAAAGGTCTGCAACAGACTGTTGGAAATACTCTTTGTGACCCGCCAAGTTTCTGATCCGTATAGCAAAACTAACTTGACGTTTGTATTGAAAATCTGAATTTTGTTGTTGATGCTGAGTGACGAAGATTTCCAGACTGGTTTCGGGTTGGTGAATGTGTTTCTCGCCTTCCCGATTCTCGATTTGAAATCATCGTCCGTTCCTCCTGTAATTGAAACAATGCCCCCTAGATAATTGAATGAAGTAACCTCTTTCACATCCCTCCCGTTGATGGTGATTGGCGGTGGATGTTGCTGCTGCTGCTGTTGTTGGTTGGTTATTTTCATGACCTCCGTCTTGTCTGTGTTCACCTGGAGTCCTGTCTTCTCTGGCTGCTTCTTCGACCAGTTTGTCGGTTTTCGCTTGTAAGTCTTCGATTTTGTGTGACATCAAACATAAATCATCCACGCGCGAAATCCAGGTCTTCTAGGTTCTTCACGTATGTCCAGGATATCCCCGTCTTCTCGTTTCCCACTGTCTGACGCATAATCCAGTCCACCACAATTAGGAATATCATTGGTGATAACAAGCACTCTTGTCTGACTCCTGTGTTTACTCCAAACGCTTCGCTGAGTTTTCCGTTGTGGATCACTTGACATGTGCCGTTGTCGTACAGTTGTTGAATAAGGTTGATGAATATTTGGGGTACGCCGTAGTACTCGAGTAGTTTCCAAATTACTTCGCGGTCAACGCTGTCGAAGGCCTTCTCAAAGTCTATGAAGTTGAGGTAGAGATTTGGTTGCCATTCCATGCTTTGTTCTGTGATGATAATGCGTAGAGTTGCAATTTGGTGAGAACATGATTTGCCTTTCCTGAATCCAGCTTGTTCTGGTTGGAGTTCTGTATCCAGTGCGTCCTATATTCTCTCCAGGATGATGCGACTCAGGATTTTACTTGGTGTCGACAGGAGCATGATTCCTCGCCAGTTCTTGCAGAGTCCCAGGTCGCCCTTCTTTGGTAGTTTCACCAGGAACCTTTCCTCCAGTCAGTAGGCACCTTTCCCTCTTTCCAGATCTTTTGCAATAATGGAGTCAGCATATCTGCCGTCGTTTCTGGGTCCGCTTTCAGTGCTTCCGGGGGTATTCCATCTGGTCCAGCTGCTTTTCCAGCTTTCAGAAGCTTGATTGCATTCAAGACTTCAGTTTTCGTTGGAGGATTGGTGTCAACTTGCAGTTGTGTACGTGCTGTTGCTGGTATTACTGGACGGGTTGTAGGTGGTGGTCGATTCAAGAGTCCTTTGAAGTGGTCCGCCCATTGTTTAATCTGTCTTTCTTCTTTGGTAATTGGGTTCCCTTGGCTGTCTTTTATAGGTTTCACTTGTGTTGATCTCTTCCCGGATGGAGACTTGGTTGTCTGATATAGTGTCCTCAGGTCAATTTTGCCTGCTGCCTTCTCAGCTTCAGTAGCCAGGTTGTCGTAGAATTGTCTTTTGTCCTTCCTGGCACTCTTCTTCACTTCTTTGTCCAGTGCCGTGTAAGTTGAGTTCAGCGTCTCTTTCTCTTGTCCATCTTTGCATTGAATCATTTTTTCTTTGACCATTCTCCTCTCCTCTATTAGCTTCCAAGTGTCCGTTGAGAGCCATTCCTTGTCTTGTTTCTTCTTTCTTCCTAAAACCGTTGAACACGTTTCGTTGAAAATTACCTTCAGAGAGTTCCAATGGTCTTCCACGGATGATTCCTCAGTAGTGCCACTTAGTGTTTCCTGCTTTGCTCTGACAGTTGCAGTGAAAGTGTCCTTTGTGGTTGTGTCTTTCAGTTTTTGCGTGTTGAACTTGCATTGTGGCCTATCCCCAGGTATCCTCGAGGCTTTCAGCTTCACCTTGAAAGTCCCTTGTACTAGATAGTGGTCTGAACCCACATCTGCTCCTCTCCTCGATCTTGTGTCCAGTAGGCTCCGTCTCCACTTCCTTGAGATTGAAATAAAGTCTATCTGGTTTCTGGTGTGTCCGTCTCGTGAAATCCATGTTGCCTTGTGTATATCCCTGTGTTTGAACACACTGCCACCAATCACCAAATCATTGAAGGCGCAGAAGTCTGAGAAGAGTTCGCCATTTTCGTTCATTTCACCGAGGGCCTCACGACCCATGGTGAGTTCTCTTCCTGTATTGTCTCCTCCCAGTTTCGCATTCATGTCGCCCATCAGGATTTTGATATCGCTCTCTGGTACGTTGTCCATTACTGTTTGTAGTTGACTGTACAAATCCTCCTTCTTCTCATGTTCTGAGGCGTTTGTAGGCGCGTAGCATTGAATGATTGTAACCTTTTTTCCTTTTGAGTTGAACCTGGCTGTCATTATCCTGGAGGAGATTGGTTCCCACTGCATGATAGCTTTAGCCGCTGTTGGTGACATCATGATGGCTACTCCTTCGGTGTGCTCGTGATTGTCCTCTGGGTGACCGGAGTAGATTATTGTCTCTCCAGTTGATAGTTGGCTCCTTCCACATCCGTTCCATCTGCTCTCGCAGATTCCCAACACTTCTGTTTTATATCTCCTCATTTCTGCGGCTACCTGAGCAGCCTTTCCAGTTTCGTACATTGTACGAACATTCCACGTCCCCATCCTTATTTTTGCTCTCATCGAAAGAAGGCACATCGGCTGACTGGCTTCCCGAAGGCTTTTACCAGCCTGCGTCATTTCACTTCCCCGATTCCAGCGAAAAATAAGGTCACTATTTGTAATTTTAGAATTTTGAATATATTTGTGCGTTGAAGTTTTAGTAGCAATTTGGTTAAGTTTTGGGTGTGGAGTTGCTAGCACCACGCCCCAACCCTCTTTATCCGGGCTTGGGACCGGCTATAATACTAGTGACCTAGTAATCTAGGCGAGGTTGAGCATTCTACTAGACAGCTCAAACAGCGTGTTACTGAAAATCGCTGATCGTGGTTTGGCAAAATACAGACAAAAACCATTCATAGATGTATTTTAGTCACCTTTAGCTGATAGTGGTCGTTTGATGGAGAAAAACAAAGCATTAACGGTGATTCATCACTTCACACCGAATCTTTCTAATGGACTACGTATTTGTCTACCACACATAACTGAGGCAATAGTCATTAGTGCTATCAAGCCTGGTGTATGAATTGAAAAGGAGTTCCTACAGCCATTACCACTCCCTTGTCTCATTAAACCTAACCAACTGATGAAGTCACCACAACCCTTACTTGTATTTACAACTGCCATCCTATCATTTCTTAATTTTATCACATCTTTATTAGTATATAGTTCGTTTACTTCCCATACAAACTAGAATTACTTAACCGGTTGATTTGTTTCTCTTAGCCTTTATTGAACACTTCTGCCTCAAGATTTGTTTGTTCAGTCATGCTGTTTTTCATTATTCTGGTTACCACAGATCACTCCACTTTTTCATTTTTGTTGCTAATAGTACCATTATTACTATTAGCATTATTACGACTGATTGCACAATCCATACGCCCAATCTTAATAACCTGTGTACAAAACACCGTCAATAGTGTATATTTTAATATTTATTTGTAGTTAAGTATATTGAGGTTAATTTGGCCTGATGAGAAGCAATTGAAAACGATTTATTTCGCTTAAGTTTGTTGCTTTGAATATGAGAATATTTAATAGACTGATATTGATCGAATATTTGAAAGCATTGCTGTCAGTATTAGAGAAATGGTGAATAAGTATCTAATTCTTCTTGTACATGCTGGTCAATGGAAGTTGGTAAGTTTTATTTGAACTAGGCGTTTTACAAACTGTTTTCTTCGCAAACATCAACTGACGATCATTGTGTAGTTTTAGCAAAAGCTGCCCATAATTGATTAGGTCAATACTCAGTTGCTTAAATTAGTCGAGTCAGTGCAACATCAACATCAGGATTCGTTTAAGTTATATCCTTACTGGCCTTTCTAAGGAGATGGCTGAAGAACGTTAAACAAAATTCACCGAATTTGACATTTCCTTCATGCCTTCCTTTGAATTTAGTTGTCTGTACGACAGCCATACTTACTGTCATGATTCTGTGTCATTCCTGACAGAGTAGTCAAAAGATGCTCCGAGCTCTAGTCGAAATAAATTGAATTAAATATTCAGGCCATCCGAATGTCCTATACTCGTCAATTCCTCACAAACAAAAGGAATTAATTTGAATTTTTCTTTGGTGCCCTTGTGTGTATACCTTTAATGTATAGCTGAAACAAGTAAGTGGAACAATAGCAAAAACTGAGTTAAAATGCATTGAAAATCTTATTGTCAACACTGTCTAAAGCTTATTCGAACACCACATGTAACTGTACAATGAGTCAACCGCGTGAACCATCCTCTGAAAAGCTGAGACAGAATCATTCAACACATTTTGGAAAGGTATCTAAGGGTTTTGACCACTAGTGGATAAACTACGTCTTCCTTCAAACTTCATTTTAATAAATAGCGTGTAAGAAATTAAAACAAAGAGAGCTGGAAACTTATGCGTTTTCAGCCTATACATATTGTTACTTGCAATTTTCTCAACCTTTTCTTCCAAACTAGTGCATTTGAATCTAGATGATGAAAGGAAGTAAAAACTTGAGTTTATTTTATCACAGGAAACTCAAGAGATGAATTATCTTCGCTGTTGGACTGAATCCCAGTCATATGAAAACGTTTCAATAATACGATTTTCTCTACTTCATTGTTTTATTTTCCATCAAAGAAAATGCGACCTTCTCTAATGTGGAATAGGTTGATCTCCTTATCCCATGGTGGAGATCAAAATAATAATAATAATAGTAATGGTGATAACGCTGTTATTAATAATTTGATGAGTTGATGAATTTTACCTGTTTATCTGGTATTTCTTCTCGCTTCAGTACAGAAACGTGAGTCATACTTTCCTTTGCCGTTTGCCTCTATTTCAGTAATTTAAAAGTTCTCATTTTACAACAGGTGATATTCAAGCCGACTTATTTTCTGCATCTCTTTCTTCTACAGTAATGAGTCCTGAAGACACTTTTACACAATCATCTACTCACAACTAGTTTAAAAGTTGAACTTGACCCCGTAAATCCAAATTCTCATTACTGACATATACACCGCATATCTGTGTAGCTACAGTAGAGCCATATTTTGTTGATAGTTATTGTAAGTGAGCTGATTTCATAAACTTATGTTAGAAGGGTGACAACAAGTGGGTTCATTTCCACAACTTCAACTTAAATAAAAAAATTTTGTTATTCTGAGACTGTACATACACAGTACAGACTCGTTATAGCCTGCTGCCATTCTGTAAAAGAGGTTTACAGATAACATCAATGATATTTTTTGGAGGTAAGATTTTAGTGATTCCCAGAGTGAATCCTATATAAACCTTTTTCTCATCATACCTCTTTTAGGCTTTATCTACCTTGATATATTTAGCCTCCTTCAGGTGTAGTGCATTTAGTGTATCTGTGAACGATTAGGCTTCTTTTTAATGTGGTGAATTAAATATGTCAAAATTTGGACCCACTGGCCAATTTGACTAGTGAATTTAGAGTGGGCCATCCTTTCAAAATATGTTTGTTCCTACAGCTGTATACGTTCAAAAACTTGAAGAGAGTTTTTTGTTGATTATATCGAAGTAGCTGGTTCCTTTTTAATAACACCCAAGACGACAATCCAGTCTCGATATTAGAACACTGTTTTGGACTGATAGTCTTTAAAACTTCAAGATGAGGCTTATTGAAGATAGTTCACTCGGTATACCCTCTTAATTGCAAAATGTAAACCAAAACAATCCATCAGTGAACCAATTACTTAAAAGAGATTTTAGAGCACCACTAAAAGGAGCTGATTTCAGACAAAAATATATGACAGTATGCGATATCAAAAAGAAAATTTTTATGAAAATAAATTATTTCTGCTTTTTAAACTTTAAGTTACTATGTGTGAGTTAAAATATGTATCAAATTACACGTACCTCCTTCCGAAGTTATTCATTCGCTTTATCAAATCAGATATTCCTAACTGGTCGAAAAATTTTTGAAGGTCAGATAATTTCAGACCAGTTTGAAAAGTGTGATCACTGGATCCCCGCCCGAATTTCACGCGTGTAACGGACATCTTATTATATGAAGTTTGGGGTGGGTTTATGAACCATACTGACAAGGAAACTTATTGAGTCATTATAGTTCCTTGACTGGCTGACAGGCGGATCACTATGCCTAATGAATCCTGATTAAAAAGATCGAACTCATTGGTGCTTCAGAAGTGAAGACAGGAATAAGACAAGATTTCCCAATATTACGATGATATTCCTGATTCGAGTCGACAGGATCATGTGTAGGACAGTGGAAACAAGGCGAAAAGACAGGAATACATGAGGTTGACAAGAAGATTTGATAAAATTCGGACTTTGCAGACTATTTATCTTTAATGTTACACAAATGTAAAGGTTCTCAGGCTGAACCCAGCGAGTCGGAAGAAGAAGCAGAAGAGAGATAGCTTCAAATGAACATAGAGGAGGTAGTGGTGATGAAGATACTTGACTAATCAAAACAAACACCAGTCACCATGTTTGATCTTCCTCGTTTATTGCCATCTCATTGGAGAAAAAAACTACTTCCAGTCTGTCAATTCCTCAAGCTATCAAAACAGCACTCATGATTTTATTGACAAAATTAAATATTCTTGACCGCCTCTCCCTAACTAGTTTACAACCTATAACAGCCACTTTGTGACTGAGTAATATGAAGAGCTTATCATCTGTGGTATTGAATGGAGTAAAACAACTTGTTTGTGTACTTTAGGTGTACGGAGTTTTGAAACCGAATAGATGAAAGTGCTAATATATTTGTGTGCTAATGGATAATTCGCCGTTCACTTCGTTCAACGTTTTTGTGAATTGTATCTGAAATCTTTCAGTTAGATCTACCTGAGATATCTGATCTAGAAATAAATTCCTAATTTATTGAATTACCAAAGGTTAATCAGCATGGTCTGATTTGCTTAATGTCATTATTCAAGAACATCTACCCGAGTGTATTAAAGTCCATTTTCGATTATCTATGATTTATCAAAATGAATTCAATTAGAAATAACGAAAACTAGACTTTCGTTCATTTGATCGAAAGGATAATTTAAAGCGCTTGATATAAAGTGGCATGCGTCATTATGCTAAAATGGAACTAGATAGTTTGTCCAATTACTCAGATTTTCACCAAATTCCCGTCAGTGAATTCTGGTTTTTGGTACGATTGGCAATGATTTTAGCGATAGATTCTTTGAAGTAGTTAAAAACACCACTCTTACTGCATGGTGGAAGCACACTGTATTTGGCTTCAGGACACGAACGTCTATGTGACGTCATAATGTGTTAACCAGTTCTTTTCCTGGTAACAGTAAATCCAAAGTTCCTTAGTAGAGTTCTTCATTCGTGGACAATTCTTATTTTGCGTGAGAATTTCGATAAACATTCTGTCCAAAAAGTATGAAAAGGAGAATAGAATGCGTCATTATGATTGGGAGTGTGTATTTCTATAACACTTGAGTTAGAAAGGAGGTGTTTCCAACTATGAATATTCTAGAAATCATTCTAGGATATTTATGATTCTCCAAGAGATTTTTCAAAAAGAGCTTTCTGAATTCGTCTCACAAAGTATAAGATGAAATTTCAGAAAATTGCGCAGGTTTCCATTGTATTCACGGTCAAAGCTAGTCATGAAAAAGATAAACATTCAAATTAACAGCAAGAAATAACTACAAAAATGCAGCAGACAGCCGCTTTCATGTGTAAATTCCAAAAGTCTTTCAGATGTTGAGTACGGTGTAAACTCCTGACACAAACACAAGAACTTCTATCAAAAAGTAAAAAATTACTCCATATACAGCATATTCATATTAATTACAAACTTTGAAGCAAACCGTAAGCGAACGGCATGTCTCATAATCAAAATGACCTAATGAATTTTAAAGACAAAAAGATATTCCAGAAAGGAAGAATAGAAAAAATCAAACTGTTGAATAATAAAGCTTTTCTAAAAACCACTCCATCATCCATTAACACAATATAAGCTAATCTGACTTTAAAAAAATGTTCAATGCAGGTATATACATTAGCCTGCGTTGAAACACAGAGTAACCGTAAGTAAAACACAGGAAAAATATAACATAAATATCAGAACTAGCGAAAATACTCAGGAAAATAAAGAAAATGAAACAAATAAGGCTTGAGCAACAGTGAAGGATTTCAAGTAAAAAAAAATACATCATTGTCGTAAGCCATTATGATGACGAATAAAGAGAATGTTGAGCATACCGGAGAACAGAGTTGTGAAAGTGAAGCTGATTTTGCACGAATGGACAATAGTCAACATGAAATGTCTGACTCGTGCCTCTGTCTACAAATGGTGTTGTTTGGAGTCTCAGATGTGTTGATATCGGTTGTCAAATGTGCAAGATTTCTATCCGTGGAGCTATCACATCTTCTGTGAGGGAACTGTGGAGCGAACGCACTCTCGGAAAGGAGAAGGCCTATTTCATGTGGAAGTGATGACCAGGAGTTCTGACATTTGGAGCATTTTAAGTGGTTCTCGTGTGTCACTTGATGTCACTTTTCATAATTCAGCCGAGTGACATACATGAACACACTCGATTCCCAATTCAATAACGATTCAATAAGCTCAATAATCGGAGATGAATTCAACCGGTAAATTTTAGTGTGCGTGGGAATCAGATGTGTAAAACAATGAAGTATTTGAGAAATGTGACTATTCGAATATTTCATGGAATTTCCTTGTTTCATAATAAACAAAAAGAAAAGAAACATTTATATTTTTCCTTAAAGCTAGTCTATGGAGTATGTTATCATTATTGAAAAGACATAATTGTTTATACACCTTTAAAAATATTTTTGAAGTTTTCGAAAATAAAATCACCTCTAAAACAAATTTTCAAATGATGAGAAAAGAAATCAATAAGGATAAACAAAAACCAACAAAACATTTCATTGAAACAGTTTGTAAATAATAATGCAGAAAAAAGCAAATGCATCCACGAACAGATAAAAATAACAGGTGAGGCGAAAAATAACTCAAATTAGAAAACAAGGATATCCATTTACACGAGTGTGGCTGTATGAGCCCATGAAATTTCTCTAAATATGTACATTCAAAAAAAATAATGGCTGAATAAAAAAATAGACTCAAAACAATAATAGTATAAGAAATGTAAAAATACTAACAGAACTCAGGAGTAAAACGAAAAGACAGAAAGAAATTAAATAAAACACAAGACATATTCATACCCATGCGTCAAGCCAAAGAGTAAATGTCAGCAAAAAGTGAACAGACATATATGCTATTCTGTCGTGAATCCTCTGATCACAGGAATGTATCCACGTGTCTCCAGCATAATATAATTACTGACATGCGAGTGAAGTGAGAATATGTTTCGGCACAATTTTTTTATTCCTTCACGTTCCCCAGTGGAACATATGGCTTCAAGCTAGAGTCTTGAAGTTTCTGTAGCAGTGTTTATTTTTACAGGATAGGGTTGCTAGCCTAATGTTCAACCTTTCCTCTTCACCAGCATTATTTCTGGCTTAGCAAGGTAAAGGAGTGCGCCAGCCGGGGATCGAACCACGGACCATGTGCATTCTTGGCAAGCGTCTTAACCACTATGCCACAGACGCACATCAATGGTTCTCTAACTGATATCAATCCGTGATCATCTCGTAAAAACAAAATAAATCCTTCCAAAGCAACGAAAAAAACAAATACTTTATGACTAGTATTAAATTCAAACACAAAACCTTCAACAAGGTGGCCACTAAGAGAAGCGCAACACAACATCGGCGCAATGCCACACCATAATTTGCACACAGAAGTAATCCATTCGTTGCAAGCCACCATCATGATGAGTACTCAAAACGACTGTTGAGCATACCGGAGAACAGAGTTGTGAAAGTGAAGTTGATTCTGCACGAACGGACAATCGTCAACATGAAATGTCTGACTCGTGCCTCTGGCTTCAAATGGTGTTGTTCGGAGTCTCAGATGTGTTGATATCGGTTGTCAAATGTGTAAGATTTCTATCCGTGGAGCTGTCACATCTTCTGTGAGGGAACTGTGGAGCGAACGCACTCTCGGAAAGGAGAAGGCCTATTTCATGTGGAAGTGATGACCAGGAGTTCTGACATTTGGAGCATTTTAAGTGGTTCTCGTGTGTCACTTGATGTCACTTTGTATACCTCGGCCAAGTGGCATATATAAACATACTCGATTACCTACTCAATAACGATTTATTTAGTTGATCAATGTAGACTGAATTTTAATGGGATGTTTTGTGTGAATAAAGATCAGATGTTTGAAACAGTGAAATAATTTCGACGGAGCTTGCGTATTCACCGACAAATTATTTCATATATAAATTATATTACATTTACTTTCGTTATAATTCTCTTCATGCACGAATTAATCCATGATGTTGTATATTCACATCCTCAGGCGATCATCAAGTCGGTACGCTAACAGATATTTTGCCATATCTATTTTATTTCTACGATTATTCTTGACAAAAAATAAACATATATAGAGTTATCTTCAAATACTGAGATTTTCGGTTAACAAAAAATATTCCGGTGGATGTTAACTTTACATATTTCGCAAGTGCTGGTTTGACGTGATTTGATTGGTCATAGGGTTTCTTTATCTGCTGACATCGGTCAAAGAATCATTGTACAGCATTGTAGTACTCTGCAGATGTTTCGTGCTGGTTTGAGTCTCTTTAGAAAAGGCGCCACTGTGGATCAAACCGAGCAGATTGTGTTCACAAGGCGAGTTCGTACACAATAACCCCTGTGACCCTATCCAATGACCCACGAATTCGAATTTACATCAGTTCATGAGATACTGCAGCGTCCAGCTATTATCCTAGGCGATTATTCGTCAACACAGCCGACCTCATGTACCCCACTGGTCACCACTTCTCACTAGAATCTAGTCGTCCTCTAAACGACGTCAGCTCATGGTGGTATTCTGCAAGAAAACACATCCCTGCAAAACAACTTGTCACTATTATTCTGGTGCTCACTAGCGCCTGGCTTCAAACAGATATGTGATTACCTTGGTTGAAGCGGGAAGTAGTGAACAGTATGGTGGAGCAGGTTCCACGTGAGAAGCAGTACACACCAAAGATATCGTACAGCAGTAGTGCAATATCGTGAATTTCCGTTAAATGGAATTCATGTGAACGTGGATAGTGCCACAAAGGATGAATGATATTTGAACAACGCAATGAAAGCTTAACATGCTGCGTTCAAAACCAACGAGGCGCGAACTACTGAGGACAACAGAACCAGAAGGGAAAATGTGTAGAGTAAAATCAAGTTGAAGCATGGCCAGATTAGAGAAATCAGCTAACAGAAATCTCGGAAAAACAAACAAATTCTACAAGAACAGAATATGATCAACCGAAGAATTCACACTGAATGCATTTCCGAACTGACAGAAAATCTTGGTTGAACCGACAATTACTTTGAAGTTTAACTGAAGGATCACCACCTACACGAGTTTGCTTGTATGAGTCTGTGAAATCACTCCTAATATGTACCGTGACCTTATGATTATACTGTCTTCACATCAATCTGCGATACCACATCAAATATACTAAATTTAGATATTTTTGAGACGAACTAACCTTGTAGTAACTAAATCGAAAAGCTTGTTTTAATATCACGAAATAAGGATTTGTTAACGTGCGTGTAGTTGAAACTGAAAATATGTATAATGCTGATCGAGACTGAGGGATTTCTCCCACATATCTTGTGATAACATGAACGTATTCAATGTGAGTGTTTTCTTCAAACATTTCGCGAATATTTAAACTATGTTTATTCTGTACTTTAGGAATAATTTTTTCTGCTATATTTTGAGACTAATACAATATATTTTGTATGAATTTGCGTGAAACCAGGACAATATTGTATGTTTCAAAATTATATGTATTACATCTGATATATTTTCAGTGACAAAATTTTATCTCATTTCTTGGATGAATGTTTGTTCACCGCGAATGAAAATACTATAAACCTACGACACATTTATATGACGGATAACACAACAACCCAAACAAATTTTGATATCGTCCGCGAATCAATCAGAAAACAATTCGAGGTAAATGGTTTCCACAACAATCGTAAAAGAATGGTTGGACCGATAATTACTGTGGTGTGAAACTGAAGGATCTCCATCGATAAGAGTTTGCCTGTTTGAGCACATTAAAAATCTCCCAAAATAAATATCATCAATGATATTTGTGACCCAACACGTGGTACTTACAAACACCGAATGATATAAAATAGAACATCAGAAAAATTGCATTCAATAAGGCCGTTTGAGCTGAAGGCGAGTTGAAAGACTACCAAGATAGATGTTATTCTGTCGTGAATCCTCCGATCACAGGAATGTATCCATATGTCTCCAGCATAATATAATCATTGACATGCGAGTGAAGTGAGAATATGTTTCGGCGCCATGCCACACCATAATTTGCACACAGAAGTAATCCATTCGTTGCAAGCCACCATCATGATGAGTACTCAAAACGACTGTTGAGCATAGTGGAGACCAGAGTTGTGAAAGTGAAGTTGATTCTGCACGAACGGACAATCGTCAACATGAAATGTCTGACTCGTGCCTCTGGCTTCAAATGGTGTTGTTCGGAGTCTCAGATGTGTTGATATCGGTTGTCAAATGTGCAAGATTTCTATCCGTGGAGCTGTCACATCTTCTGTGAGGGAACTGTGGAGCGAACGCACTCTCGGAAAGGAGAAGGCCTATTTCATGTGGCAAGTGATGACCAGGAGTTCTGACATTTGGAGCATTTTAAGTGGTTCTCGTGTGTCACTTGATGTCACTTTGTATACCTCAGCCAAGTGGCATATATAAACATACTCGATTACCTACTCAATAACGATTCATTTAGTTGATCAATGTAGGGTGAATTTTATTGGGGTGTTTTGTGTGGAAATCGACTAGATTTGTTAATCACTGCGGTCATTTTGAATGAGGTATTCGAGTCTCAGTCGAATATCCCATCGACGAATATTTTGGTGTCATCATATTTTCTTGCATTTAAGATTTCACAATTTATTCTCACTTGTATATTTACCTTGCCCAGCTTCCAATTGGGGTGAGATAATTCTGTGAATAAAACATATTTTGAAACGTTAGATAGAATTTTTTATTCATCGATGCGCAAAGCTCATTCAAGAAATAATAAGACATCTAAATTGTGATTTTAATATTAACCATTTTATATCCAGTGTTAATAAGCTATTTTATTTCATATCAGTAGAAATTATGAAATTATTCAGATATAATGCATTCGTCAACAGATATAAATCTTGACTGAAGTGAAAATTGCTTTGATGTGAAACTTAAGGATCTCCGTCTACACGAGTTTGCCTGTATAAGCCAATGAAATCTCTCCTAATATATATCTTCACTGTATGATTATACTGTCTTCACATCAATCTGCGATACCACATCATTTATAGTGGCTTTCTGCGCTTGCTTTTGTGTGGGTTAGACGGAGAATCAAAACAAGAATTTCCTTATTTTCAAAGTTCGTTGGCTGATTTTATAATATTATTTTGCGTGTTTTATTCGCAGTTTTACCTCGAGTTGAAAATTTTTCATAAAATATTCAAAGAGTTTGTTTATCCACCAAATTATTACCTTTCCTGCAGATGTTTTCTCACAATTATCTCACAATCGTCTTCCTCCGATACTTTCAAATATTAGGCAGAATGCGGAAGAAATCTAATTGAGAAAGTCCGTGATTATAGACTGTATGCCCTCCGGTAATAGTTTCATCAAAACACTATGAAATGGCGTGTACAGGCTGATATTTAAAGGAAAGAATTTCGATGCCAAAAAGATATAATCAGAAGCTCGTTGTATGATATGAACAAACACGTCGAATGACTACATACAACACGATATATTTCACGAACACAAAACGAAAATTCAATGTATATAAGTCAAACACATGTGACGTAAGAACTCACCAAAAAAGCTGCAAAAGAAAGTGGCAAGCAAAGCGTTGAACACATGAATGAATACACTTGTCTCCAGCATAATATAATCAATGACATGCGAGTGAAGTGAGAATACGTTTCGGCGCCATGCCACACCATAATTTGCACACAGAAGTAGTCCATTCGTTGCAAGCCACCATCATGATGAGTACTCAAAACGACTGTTGAGGATAGTGGAGACCAGAGTTGTGAAAGTGAAGTTGATTCTGCACGAACGGACAATCGTCAACATGAAATGTCTGACTCGTGCCTCTGGCTTCAAATGGTGTTGTTCGGAGTCTCAGATGTGATGATATCGGTTGTCAAATGTGTAAGATTTCTATCCGTGGAGCTGTCACATCTTCTGTGAGGGAACTGTGGAGCGAACGCACTCTCGGAAAGGAGAAGGCCTATTTCATGTGGCAAGTGATGACCAGGAGTTCTGACATTTGGAGCATTTTAAGTGGTTCTCGTGTGTCACTTGATGTCACTTTGTATACCTCGGCCAAGTGGCATATATCAACATACTCGATTACCTACTCAGTAAAGATTTATTTAGTTGATGAATCAGAGGCGAAATGGACCGTTGTGTTTTGGTGTGTATAGTAATCATATGTGTATCAACGAGGTCATTTCGTATGAGGTGTCCGAATCTCAGGCGGAGGATATATGGACTCATATGCTTAAATATTTAGATTTTATTTTAAGAATTATGATTTGATTGTCGCGTAGTCATTTATCTAATGCAGCTGAAACATGGGGTAAGATAAAATTTTTAAAATTTAATCTTCGCTAACACTAAGGAATTAATTTCAATCCCTATTTGTATCTCCGTAATCTTAGGAAAAAGTGAACAATTAAAAATGAATTCCACATACATGCGTATATAATTTGAGTCTTTTCTTGCAAAATTCATTTAAGGAATCAGAGCAATTCTTTCCTGAAACCGTAATTATTTTGAATCTTCAAAGACTGATATCCATTATCCCAAGGTTAAATGTATGGCCCCAAGGAATTCCTTCTCATATGTATAAAAAATTTATAACTGCAATGTCTTCGAATCAATCTCCGTATATATATCAAACAATCAAGAATCAACTGTCAGACATGTGATGTTGAAATTAGATAATTAAAAGCGGCAAACGATAATAAAAGAGAAATTCATAAAAAGAAATTTCCATGAATCCCGTTGAAGCTGTCGGTGAGTTAAAAGTATAGATATAAACATGCTATTCTGTCATAAAAACAATGATCACAGGAAAGTATACATGTGTCTCCAGCATAATATAATCACTGACATGAGAGTGAAGTGAGAATATGTTTCGGCGCCATGCCACACCATAATTTGCACACAGAAGTAATCCATTCGTTGCAAGCCACCATCATGATGAGTACTCAAAACGACTGTTGAGGATAGTGGAGACCAGAGTTGTGAAAGTGAAGTTGATTCTGCACGAACGGACAATCGTCAACATGAAATGTCTGACTCGTGCCTCTGGCTTCAAATGGTGTTGTTCGGAGTCTCAGATGTGTTGATATCGGTTGTCAAATGTGTAAGATTTCTATCCGTGGAGCTGTCACATCTTCTGTGAGGGAACTGTGGAGCGAACGCACTCTCGGAAAGGAGAAGGCCTATTTCATGTGGCAAGTGATGACCAGGAGTTCTGACATTTGGAGCATTTTAAGTGGTTCTCGTGTGTCACTTGATGTCACTTTGTATAACTCAGCCGAGTGACATATATAAACACACTCGATTACCTACTCAATAACGATTCACTTAGTTGATCAATCTAGGATGAATTTAACTGGGTTGTTGTGTGTGAAAAACAATCAGATGTGTGAAACAGTGAAGTTATTTCGACGGAGCTTGCATATTCAATGAAAAATTACTTCATATAAATTTATTACATTTAATATCGTTTTAGGTAATTTTATATTTGCGAAACTTTCATTGTGAAATATCATATTCGGAGTAGCTGCTCAATATGGTAAGATTAGTCAAATTTTCTTGATAATATTTTCAAATTTGATTTACATCTTATTACTTTTCGTTCTTCCACGTTATCGGCATTTTGTTGGTTTTGTTCACTCGGAAAATTGTTCCGGTGGATTTTTAACTTTACATATTTCGCAAGTGCTGGTTTGCCGTGATTTGATTGGTCACAGGGTTTCTTTATCTGCTGACATCGGTCAGAGAATCATTGTACAGCATTGTAGTACTCTGCAGGTGTTTCGTGCTGGTTTGAGTCTCTTTAGAAAAGGCACCACTGTGGATCAAACCGAGCAGATTCTGTTCACAAGGCGAGCTCGTACACAATAACCCCTGTGACCCTATCCAATGACCCACGAATTCCAATTTACATCAATTCATGAGATAGTGCAGCGTCCAGCTATTATCCTAGGCGAGTATTCGTCAACACAGCCGACCTCATGTACCCCACTGGTCACCACTTCCCACTAGAATCTAGTCGTCCTCTAAACGACGTCAGCTCATGGTGGTATTCTGCAAGAAAACACATCCCTGCAAAACAACTTGTCACTATTATTCTGGTGCTCACTAGCGCCTGGCTTCAAACAGATATGTGATTACCTTGGTTGAAGCGGGAAGTAGTGAACAGTATGGTGGAGCAGGTTCCACGTGAGAAGCAGTACACACCAAAGATATCGTACAGCAGTAGTGCAATATCGTGAATTTCCGTTAAATGGAATTCATGTGAACGTGGATAGTGCCACAAAGGATGAATGATATTTGAACAACGCAATGAAATCTCAACATGCTGCGTTCAAAACCAACGAGGCGCGAACTACTGAGGACAACAGAACCAGAAGGGAAAATGTGTAGAGTAAAATCAAGTTGAAGCATGGCCAGATTAGAGAAATCAGCTAACAGAAATCTCGGAAAAACAAACAAATTCTACAAGAACAGAATATGATCGACCGAAGAATTCACACTGAATGCATTTCCGAACTGACAGAAAATCTTGGTTGAACCGATAATTACTTTGAAGTTTAACTGAAGGATCACCATCTACACGAGTTTGCTTGTATGAGTCTGTGAAATCACTCCTAATATGTACCTTGACCTTATGATTATACTGTCTTCACATCAATCTGCGATACCACATCAAATATACTAAATTTAGATACTTTTGAGACGAACTAACCTTGTAGTAACTAAATCGAAAAGCTTGTTTTAATATTACGAAATAAGGATTTGTTAACGTGCGTGTAGTTGAAACTGAAAATATGTATAATGCTGATCGAGACTGAGGGATTTCTCCCACATATCTTGTGATAACATGAACATATTCATTGTGAGTGTTTTCTTCAAACATTTCGCGAATATTTAAACTATGTTTATTCTGTACTTTAGGAATAATTTTTTCTGCTATATTTTGAGACTAATACAATATATTTTGCATATATTTGCGTGAAAGGCGATTATTTGGGTATGCTTCCACAATATAATTTTTTATTCCAGATATGTTTTCCGTGACAAAATTTTATCTCATTTCTTGGATCAATGTTTGTTCACCATGAATTTTTATTTTAAATTCCCATGATTCGTCAATTTGATGGATAACACATTAACCCGATCGAAATTTTCATATCGTCCGCGAATCAATCAGAAAACAATTCGGAGTGAATGCTTTCCTGTACTTAAGTAAAATAGAGACTACAACGTTAACTACTTTCATGTGGAATTGAAGGATATCAATATACACGATTTAGCCTGTATGAGCCTCACAGATCTCTCCTAATAAATATGTTCACTGCATGATTATAATTCCTATATATCAATGTGCGATACCACATCAAATAATGTAGAATCAACTGTGATATTTGTGAACTAAAATGTGGTACTTACAAAACACAGAATGATAAAAAATAGAACATCATAAAAAATTGCATTCATTAAGGCCGTTGGAGATGAAGGCAAGTTCAAAGACTACCAAGATAGATGTTATTTTGTCGTGAATCCTCTGATCACAGGAATGTATCCACGTGTCTCCAGCGTAATATAATTATTGACATGCGAGTGAAGTGAGAATATGTTTCGGCACCATTTTTTATTCCTTCACGTTCCCCAGTGGAACATATGACTTCAAGCTAGAGTCTTGAAGTTTCTGTAGCAGTGTTTATTTTTACAGGATAAGGTTGCTAGCCTAATGTTCAACCTTTCCTCTTCACCAGCATTATTTCTGGTTTAGCAAGGTAAAGGAATGCGCCAGCCGGGGATCGAACCCCGGACCATGTGCATTGTTGGCAAGCGTCTTTACAAATACGCCACCGACGCACATCAATGGTTCTCTAACTGATATCAATCCGTGATCATCTCGTAAAAATAAAACCAATACTTATAAACCAACTATAAAAAGAAATATTTATGATTATTATTAAATTAAACAAAAAAGCTTTCAACATGGTGGACACTAAGAGAAGCGCCACACAACATCGGCGCAATGCCACACCATAATTTGCACACAGAAGTAATCCATTCGTTGCAAGCCACCATCATGATGAGTACTCAAAACGACTGTTGAGCATACTGGAGACCAGAGTTGTGAAAGTGAAGTTGATTCTGCACGAACGGACAATCGTCAACATGAAATGTCTGACTCGTGCCTCTGGCTTCAAATGGTGTTGTTCGGAGTCTCAGATGTGTTGATATCGGTTGTCAAATGTGCAAGATTTCTATCCGTGGAGCTGTCACATCTTCTGTGAGGGAACTGTGGAGCGAACGCACTCTCGGAAAGGAGAAGGCCTATTTCATGTGGCAAGTGATGACCAGGAGTTCTGACATTTGGAGCATTTTAAGTGGTTCTCGTGTGTCACTTGATGTCACTTTGTATAACTCAGCCAAGTGGCATATATTAACATACTCGATTACCTACTCAATAACGATTCACTTAGTTGAATAATTCGAGGTGAATTTTTATGTTTTATTTTGGTGTGCGGTAATTATATTTGTCAAACAATGAAGTTTTGAGACGAATTTCTTGTTATCTTCGACAAATTATTTCATGTTTATTTAATGCACTTTGTTTCGTTGAGATTCCTTTAATAATTTACGTATTCGATTTCGGTGTTATTTTGTGTTTTCAACTAGATGTGGAATTGGGTATGATTAGGAATTTTCATAATAATATTTTTAAATTTGATTTACATCTTATTACTTTTCGTTCTTCCACGTTATCGGCATTTTGTTGGTTTTGTTCACTCGGAAAATTGTTCCGGTGGATTTTTAACTTTACATATTTCGCAAGTGCTGGTTTGCCGTGATTTGATTGGTCATAGGGTTTCTTTATCTGCTGACATCGGTCAGAGAATCATTGTACAGCATTGTAGTACTCTGCAGGTGTTTCGTGCTGGTTTGAGTCTCTTTAGAAAAGGCGCCACTGTGGATCAAACCGAGCAGATTGTGTTCACAAGGCGAGTTCGTACACAATAACCCCTGTGACCCTATCCAATGACCCACGAATTCGAATTTACATCAGTTCATGAGATAGTGCAGCGTCCAGCTATTATCCTAGGCGATTATTCGTCAACACAGCCGACCTCATGTACCCCACTGGTCACCACTTCTCACTAGAATCTAGTCGTCCTCTAAACGACGTCAGCTCATGGTGGTATTCTGCAAGAAAACACATCCCTGCAAAACAACTTGTCACTATTATTCTGGTGCTCACTAGCGCCTGGCTTCAAACAGATATGTGATTACCTTGGTTGAAGCGGGAAGTAGTGAACAGTGTGGTGGAGCAGGTTCCACGTGAGGAGCAGTACACGCCGAAGATATCGTACAGTAGTAGTGCAATATCGTGAATTTCCGTTAAATGGAATTCATGTGAACGTGGATAGTGCCACAAAGGATGAATGATATTTGAACAACGCAATGAAATCTCAACATGCTGCGTTCAAAACCCACGAGGCGCGAACTACTGAGGACAACAGAACCAGAAGGGAAAATATGTAGAGTAAAATCAAGTTAAAGCATGGCCAGATTAGAGAAATCAGCTAACAGAAATCTCGGAAAAACAAACAAATTCTACAAGAACAGAATATGATCAACCGAAGAATTCACACTGAATGCATTTCCGAACTGACAGAAAATCTTGGTTGAACCGATAATTACTTTGAAGTTTAACTGAAGGATCACCATCTACACGAGTTTGCTTGTATGAGTCTGTGAAATCACTCCTAATATGTACCGTGACCTTATGATTATACTGTCTTCACATCAATCTGCGATACCACATCAAATATACTAAATTTAGATATTTTTGAGACGAACTAACCTTGTAGTAACTAAATTGAAATACGTATTTTATTATATCGATTTTATTGTTTTTTTCTTTTGTAACCTTGAAGCTCGAAGTAAGTTTATTTCCAGTCGATTGATGTATGTTTCTCACGACTATCTTCGGGAAACTGAAATGAATCCATTTTTCTCATATATAATATCATTAGTGACATGCGAGTGAAGTGAGAATACGTTTCGGCGCCATGCCACACCATAATTTGCACACAGAAGTAATCCATTCGTTGCAAGCCACCATCATGATGAGTACTCAAAACGACTGTTGAGCATAGTGGAGACCAGAGTTGTGAAAGTGAAGTTGATTCTGCACGAACGGACAATCGTCAACATGAAATGTCTGACTCGTGCCTCTGGCTTCAAATGGTGTTGTTCGGAGTCTCAGATGTGTTGATATCGGTTGTCAAATGTGTAAGATTTCTATCCGTGGAGCTGTCACATCTTCTGTGAGGGAACTGTGGAGCGAACGCACTCTCGGAAAGGAGAAGGCCTATTTCATGTGGCAAGTGATGACCAGGAGTTCTGACATTTGGAGCATTTTAAGTGGTTCTCGTGTGTCACTTGATATCACTTTGTATAACTCAGCCGAGTGACATATATAAACATACTCGATTACCTACTCAATAATGATCTGCTTATTTGATTATTCGGATGCGAATTCAGGCGTTATTTTTTTATGTATCGAGGCTTCTTTTCAATTTTTTTAAGTGTTTGTAATAGTTTTTTGGAAATATTATTATCATGTTTTTTTACGATGATTTCTTCTCGCTTTCTTTTTCATTTCTGTATTTCTAGAGTTTTCCTGGAGTAGGTCCTTTTGTACTTTATTTGCCTTCTTTTTCAACATTTGTTTTATGAAAATTTTCTTTTGTAACCTCATTTCATCTTGGATTTGCTGTCTGAATTACGAGAAACTTTGATATTTGGCATTTGTGACAGCTTATATAACTCATATTATCTTGAATCATGCTGTTCATAAATTATGTTTTGTCTGTTTTACTCTAAAACTTTGTTGAGCCAATTGATACTCCTAATTATGACGGAAGGATATCAATCTACAGGAGTTTGCCAATATTAGGCTTTGAAATCTCTCCCAATATGTTTCTTGATTACTTTCATCACCTTTATCTTGTGTACCTAATCAAATACTGTTGTCACTATATGAACTATTTTGCAATATTGATATATCTGCTTGTTTTAATGCACCATATAACTGAATTTCATGCGCTTTTAGTATTCAATATATATATTGATATTTTTCTTTCCGGTCATTTTAAGATGATTGTAAGTATACTTCCTGCTTATCGGCTTCATTCTTTATCTAATGATTGACGTTATCTGCGTTTAATTTCTTGCTCTTCAGCTCTTCCATTACTTTCTTATTTTTCTTATTTTTTAATAAATCAATTCACGTTCATGCATGACATTTTGGCCTTAAATTTAATAACATTTTCAAATCAGGAAATTCAGTCATGAAACCAATAGTCTATGCATGCTTTTATTTAATCGGAATAGGCTAATAGGCTTTTTTGTGTATTAATTGAAGTTACAGTTCACAATGTAATAATGTCGTGAGAATCGCAAGTAAACCACACAAACCTGAACGACATCGTTTCAACCTACTAAAATAGTGAATAATTCCGGTGAATATGTTTCATTGAATTTTGTTTATATTTTTGGTGGCACTTTTACTCATTCCAACATATTAGGTTTTTTATCAAACAAACTCATTGATCTATAATCCTCTCTGCAGGCTTTTTTATTTGATGAGAATGGTGAATACACGATGAAAATTTATGCGCGAATATTTGTGATGACATATAACATAAGAGATGAAATAAAACACTTCCAAAGTAGAAGTTCATTTTATTCTGTTTGTTTGAGATAACGCAAGGTGACTGTGTGCCATTGTTAGTCTGATCAATTGCACAACCCGGTATGAAACAAACTTGTGTCACGTCGGCCAACATTTAAGCTTGATAGATGACAAAATCTTCAACTATCAATGGATGAAATACTAATTCAATGAAAATAAGTAGACCTCTCTGTCAATACCAGTAGAAGTTCGATAATTTCATTTCGACAAAATAAAAACCTACAGATGAATGTCGACCAAGTGTCATGCTTCCATTGTAGTGACAATAGACATAATATTTGAAGTGATAAATCTAATAATGACTGTTCACTCTGTGATATAAATACAAGAAAGAATCAAACACACATGCAGTGAACTAAATTAGAATTTCAATGGAAAGTTGTTATTATCACTAAAAATACAAATAATTCACAGAAAGGTTATTTGGAATGCATGTGAACTATTTACGCGTAATTACAAAGTCTTAATCCGTCCCGATCGGTTAACCTGTATGGGAAACATCAAATAAAATATTTGGATTATTGATCTTTTGAAATGTATGCACACAAATTCGAGATTTTCAGCTAGTTGCTGTCAGAACCAGATAGTGGTTGTTTGAACAGGAAGAGATGTTTTATGACTGATAGACCTTAATTCACGTTCGATAGACATTTGATTGTAAAGTAGGTTGGAGATCAGATTAGTGGATTCTTATTGGTACATGCTAACCATTCGTAGTATATATATATATCATCAAGTGCCACTCACGAGATGACATCAGCCAGATAACCAGAATCTAGGAGTACTGAACAGATATTTTGAGTGTTGAAAGTATGCTTAAATGTCGGCGATGCTCGGCAGGTTTTCTTCAGCTTGAAGAGATTCGTATTCTCAGTTAGTCTACTGGGTTTTTTTCTGTGTGAAAATCATAGCCGAAAAATCAGTCATAACTTGTTTATTATTGATGTAACAGTTGAAACGAGCGTGAATCCAGTTTTACCTCCTTTACAACAATGATGCTAATAATAAATACTGATAATAATACTGATAACTTCAAATACAGAATTGTGTCTTGGTATTCACCTCATTCTAGTATGTGAACGTGAGTGAGAAAAATTGTATTAAGCAGGAAACTTAATCACATATTGACTTTTCGATTCATGTCATAAGTCAAATCCTATTAGAGGGATCCAAAATGAGAACTCAAATTCATAAATGAACATAAATGAACCTAAATGAATGGTGTAGTCATAAAAACGCCTTTCAGTTTGCAAAGTATGTTGAGATGTCTTATAAAACAACATCTCAAATATAAATAACATATTTCCGTATTGTTTGAATTTTAGAATTGATGAGTTAGTTGAAATAAATGAGATATTATTCATATCAAAATTTCAAATCTGTTTTACTGGCTATGACAACGTTAAAGTAGCAGCAACAGCGTCAGAATATGAGAACAACGATATCAATTCACTTGCTATATTGTCAATCGCTGACTCACTACTTAAACGTGATAAGCAGGTGGTTATTTCTGATCGAATCAAGTTTATTCGATCAAGCCTAGTTATCTAGCCATACCACTCGAGAAAATTTATTCAGTCGATAGTGAAACTTCATAGTACAGGAAAATGAACTTATTCTCCTCTGAAATGACGCCGAATGACAAAAGTCTTCGGTAGGACTTAATCAAAACAAAATCTACCAATAATGGAATAACCATTGCTACACAGATTCTTTATCTTATATATGAGACTGACAAAGCCATTCAGAAAATGAAGAGATAAATTGTAGAAGTATTAGGAATGTATGGGAGACGATGGTATGTATGTGAAATCTCCAAAATGTTAACTGGAGGGTCAGTAATCTATTCCGGTTACCCAAGCGAGGACCACAAGAACACAGTTGAAGTGGTTATCATGAAGTCACCAACAAGACTCAAGGGGCTAATTCAGTGAGAACCAATGTTCTTCAGGATAATGACAGCAAGATCCAATATAAAAGGCGAGAAATCTTACAGTTATACAGTGCAACACGCCTACAAGCAACTTGGGATGTGAGAAAAAGAAAGAATTTTGTTGACGCGAATTCGGTGGTGAAAAAGTAGTAATCGATTCATTTTTGTATATTTTTTACATACCACTTCTTTTTCCTTTGATATTAGTATGAAGTAATTGCAAAAGTTGTTTTATTCAAGATGAAACAATCAATGCGTCTTGGAATAACAAGCACGTGTGAGCTCATAGTTTTGTAGACAATTAGTTTATTGATGTTTATAGTGCACTGTCGTTACAAGAGTTGGGCGTTTAGAGCATTGTGGCGTCAGTGATTCAAAAGCTAACTGGATGTGATGTATAATTGTCTGCAATTATGGCAATTCCACAATGGGTCACTTATTATCCTACGTTTAATATAACGAAATCCACATTCATTTCTATGTATCACATTTTAGATAACTGTAAGTGAACAGCTCACCCACAGCATGTGCATTTTTCATTACTCTGGTGATCACATGAATGCATCCACTCGTCTCCAGCAAAATAGCATGAATGACATGCGAGTGAAATGAGAATACGTTTTGGCGACATGCCACACCATAATCTGCACACAGAAGTAATCCATTCGTTGCAAGTCACCATCATGATGAGTACTCAAAACGACTGTTGGACATAGAGGAGGTTGAAACAACAGAAGACAAGGGCCAGGCAACAGATCGTTTATTAAGGAAAATCAACACATATTTATAGATTTCAATGTACATTATTATAGATTATTGTTAGTAGAAAATACAGTCTTTTGATTGGTTGTTTCTCACAGAAAGTTAACCTTGCATCTCTTTGTGGCTGTGTCAAATCACCCATATGCTAACTGTATCCGCCTACGCAAAGCCTTTGTTCTCATTTTCTTACCACCAATATTGGAGACATAAACATTTACGTCAATTACTGTCTACCAACTTTGGTGAGCAGCCAGCTCTCACCACAAGGCCAGAGTTGTGAAAGTGCAGTTGATTCTGCACGAACGGACAGTCGTTAACATGAAATTTCCGACTCTTACCTCTGGCTTCAACAATTTTTTTTTTTTTAAAGTGTAAATGATGACGATTTTGAACTCGTAATAGGCTTTTCTTCAATTTTTGCTGAGTTAATCGAATCTTCAATTTTGTGTTGATTGTGAATTTAGAATCTGTCAGTGCTTTTCTTACTGGGATGATGAGTTTTCATGGCATTTTTGGTGGAGATGAAAATGTTGTCTACTCATAATTTTTTGAGGTCATGTGATTATTTTCATATTCCATTTGGAGCAGTTTGTTAAATAGTCGATTCTGCAATATAACTGTCCTCATATGAATTTATCAAGAAAGAAGCTGAATTATTTTGATGAATGGAACTGCTGTTTTGTATAATTCACCTGTACTTAAATTTATAAGGGAGAATGTTGAGAATTCAATCAGCTTACCTATACCAGATTCAAAACGTACATTTCAGAATTCAATAAATGATAATTTTTATAAAGCTTTGAATCCATGGAAGAGAATGCTTACTTCAAAATTCTCGCCTTCTGAAGTTAAGCCAGGTGAGTTTCCAACACTGTCATTTTCGTATTGTTAATCGCTTTTTCAGTGGTCAGTGATGTAAACCAGCAGCAACCTTTTAAATATGTGTAACTACAGCTTTGGTATCCTGATCTTACTGTAACATTATGTTTAGACCTCTTAATGTCGCTTAGTTTACAAGCTTGCTAGTTTTCTAGCCGGTCCCGAGCCGGGGTAAAGAGGAAGTGTTGGGCGTGAATTAGTAGCCCTTAACCACAAAAGCTATCAAATTTCTAGACAAACTTCAACACACATGAAATATAATAAAAATACAAAAATATAAAGAACAAACCTTTTTTCGCTGGAATCAGAGAGGCGAAATGACACAGCGGGCTGGTGAAAGTTTTTGGGAAGCCAGTCAGCCAATTTGTCTTCTCTCCATGAAAGGAGGCGTGGAATGTGCGCACAATGTTCGAGGCTAGCTGTGAAGGCCACCTAGGTAGCCAACGAAATGCAAAGATATGGCATAGAAGTACTGAGAGTCTGCGAGAACAGTTGGAATCAATGTGGACTGTCAAAATTATTATCTGGAGAGTCAGAAATCTACTTCGGTCTGGTCACCCAGATTACAACCACGAGCACACTGGGGGAGTGAGTAGCTATTGTGACGTCACGAGTGACAGCCAATGCCCTAATGCAGTGGCAGCCAAATTCATCCAGGATCATGACAGCAAGATTCAACTCAAAATGAAGGGGGAAGGTCACAATTATCCAATCCTATTCAAAGTGCTACAAACATCGCGGAACAAGACAAGAGGGAAACTTTCTACAGACAGCTACAAAGAGTAATCAATAACATCCCTATTGGTGACATCAAAATCCTCATGGGCGATATGGATACTCGCCGAACTGGGAGCACATAATACAGGAAAAGAACTCATGGTAGCTCGAGAGGCGAAATGAATGAGAACGCAGAAATCTTCAAAGACTTCTACACTTTCAGTGATTTGGTGATCGCAGTCAGTGTTTACGAACACAAGGATATACACAAGGAAACATGGATTTCGCCGGATAGACATAGGCAAACCAGACAGATGTCATCTCAGTGCTGCTCAAAGAAGTGAATAAGCAGCCAGTGTGCTGTGTGCAAAGTCGATGTGGGCTCAGACCATCATCTAGGTTTAGAAAATTTTAGTGTGAAGCTGAAATCCATGAAAACAACTGGACACAGGCCACTGTGATTCAAGTTCAACACTGAGAACCTGAAAGACAAAACTACAGGGGATGCCTGCACTACAGAAATCGCAGCAAAGTCAGAGACACTACCTGGCAACACTGAGGAAACCTGCGTGGAAGAACACTGGAACTAACTCTCTGAATGTGATGTTCAAGGAAGTGTGTTAAAACTGTTTAGGAAGAAATAAGGGACAAGACAAATAATGGCTGTCAACGGATATATGGAAGCCAACCGAAGAGAAGAGAGGAGGATGGTGAAAGAGAAGGTGACTCAATGAAAAGATTGACAAGAGATGGAGAAGCTAAGTTCAGTGCACACTCCACTGAATAAAGAAGTGAAAAAGAGTGCTAAGAGAGACAAAGGACAATTCCACGACACACTGACTGGGGACTGAAGCAGAACAGGCTAGCTGCAGGTAAAAGAGACCACAGAACATTATATCAGATAACTGGGTCAATCCGTATCCGGGAAGAGATCAACCCAGATGATGAAACCAATAAAAAATGTTCGTTGGAACCTGATTACCAAGTAGGATAAACAAATTAAACCATAGGCTGATAACTTTAAAGGACTGTTGAATCGACCATCACCTGCAACACGCCTTGAAATACACCCATCAACAACAGCATACACAGAACTGCCTACCAGTGAACCCTAATCCTTCAGCGAAAGCCGAAATCTTGAATGAGATCAAGCTACCGAAGTTCAGTCAGGAAGTCAGCAAGAACAGATGGAATTCACCCTGAAGCACTGAAAACCGACCTAGAAACTGCGGCAGGTGCGCTCACAACAATAATGCAAAAGGTTTGGACAGAAGGGCGAACCAGCCTCACTGTGCAAAAACTGGTGCGGAAAAATGCTACTGTCCACCAAAGCTGAGTAAAATACTAAGTTGCATCATCCAGAAGAGAATAAAAGATGCACTGGATGGAGAACTCCGCCTGCCCAGAACAAGTTGGATTCAGAAAAGGCAAATCGTATACTGATCGAACTGCAACTCTTCGCATTATCATCATCACAGAACAAAGCATAGAATGGCAGTAAAACATCTACCTCAACTTCATCAACTTCGAGAAGGCCTTCGACAGCGTTCATCGAGAGGTAATTTGGAAACTGCTTCAACACTACGGTGTGCAGTGCCCAACTCGTTATCAACCTCATTCAACAGGTACATGATATTGCTACCTGTCAGGTGATCCACAACGGAAAACTCAGCGAGGCATTCTAAGGGCATACAGGACTGAGACAAGGCTGGATGCCTATTATCACCTATGATATTCCTAATTGTGGTAGACTGGATTATGCGTCAGACTGTTGGGGGCGAGGAATCAGGAATACGCTGGATGACCGATAAGAAGACTCTGGAAGATCTGGATTTCACAGATGATGGATGTCTAATATCACACAAACTTGAAGACTTGCGAAAACCAACAAACTGGCTGAAGAGGCTGGCAGCGAAAACTGGACTGTGGGTGAACACAGAGAAGACGGAGGTGATGAAGATAACCAATCAACAGCAACAACAACCAACACCGATAACCATCAACTTGAGAGATATAACAGAAGTTGCCTCCTTCACTTATCTGGAAAGCATCTTCTCAACTAAGGCAGAAGGGATGAAAATGTCAAAGTCAAACAGAATCAGAAAGGCAGGATACGCCTTCAACAATCTAAAATCTTCCGCACTCAGAATAAGGAGCAAGATTCGCATTTTCCACACCAATGTGAATTAAGTTCTTCTATACGGGTCAGAAACTTGGCGTGTCACGGAAAGGATTTCCAACAGGTTGCAGACTCTTAACAATAACTGCCATCTTCGCCGGCCCCGTACTGAAGATCAAATGGCCAGAAAGAATTAGTAACAAGAAACTCCACATAGGAACAAATGTATAGTGGAAAATGGAGTTGAATCGGGCATACATTGAGGTGACCGCCAAGTGACATTGCACGGCAGACTCTCGAGTTTAAATCCAAATGAGAAGCGAAGAGTTGGTTATCAATGCCAGGGTGACATGAAAGAGATTGTTAGACGGGGAGCACATGAGAGATTATGGGCAATCGTGAACCCAGATGAGGAGGATGGCAGAAAATAGAGCAAAGTGCAGATGTGTTGTTGTAGCCCTACGCTTCACTCGGAACCCATGGAAACAACAGTAATAATAAAGGACCATTTATTTTGCCGGACCTGATCGATTGGTTGCTTTCAAATGGAGGCACATAGTACGGACGCTTCAACGATCCCTAAGGATTAACGTCATATTATTTAGATTCATGGAGATTAGAAGTGTAAGTAGCTACTGCTCATGATAATCCTTTGAGATTTGAAACTATCGGATAGGAAGCAATCACAAATATGACTAAATTCGCCCTTTTAATTCAACCAATGGTCATTATCAACCAAAAATATCCACCCCCCTCAAGGCTTCATCATCAGTGACTCCCTTAGAAATGTAACTCAGTTTTCAACTGTGTTCATTTTCTTCAATTTATTCAGACGAACAAGGTATGCATAAATTCACGGTTGACGTTTATACTGTCAGAATTTCAAGCAGAATTGGACACTATTCTGAGCATCCAGACGTAAAAATGGAAGTGGATTTCTAACAGTGAAATGTGACTCACACTTGAATAGCTTCAAAAGAACCGACTTTTGTCCTACAGAAGTTTGCTCGAGATTTCTAAATAAAGTGTTTGATGCAGCCAAAGCAACAAGCATGACACTATATTACTGATCTGATGAATGTTATACGATACTCAGGTCGCCAGCAAATTTATTCACCATAAATCACTTCAAAATATTTAGACATTTAAAGAAATTCCAATAACGTGAAAGCGAATCAAACACACGAAGACCATGATAAATCGCTCACATTTGAAAATTAGATCATAATCTCGTCAAACAAAGCGCATTGAATGTATGGAGAATAACTGTTGACTTTGCACAGGAAGGCTGACAGCAATGATAAAACTCAGTAACCTGGGACAGATCGGTCACATACCAGGCCATGAATTACACTTATTCTACGAGGACTGATGATATTACTCAGCTTAGCAGACTGGCGTATGTGAGACTGGATTGTAACCCAAAACTAACTGGCTTAAGGACCACTGTTAACGTGTTAACTAAAATGAGAGTTGTTGACGACATGCGATTAACTGTGTAACTGATCAGTCAAAGCGTCTTAGTTCTTTCGTCAGAATCTCATCCGGTAAATGGCTGAAAAAGTGAAAGTCATGTAGTGTAAATTAATTAAAACATTTTTCGGTGACAATCGGTTATATGGCTCAAAATCATTCTCAATGACATCGCAGATGCATCCGCACCTTGTGACTTATAATTTCAAATGAAACTATATTGTTCTTCGTTATTGCTATTCCTTTTGTCTCATGTCCCTGTCTACTGTCTCTATTTTGCATTTCTTCTCTTGCTTTGTGTTCTACATGGAGTGTGGCGACTTGAAATGCTGCACATCGGAGCAAAGTTCTATGTTGAAAACAGACAGACGGGAAACATTTTTTGACTTCGGTTTCAGACTGGTGAAATGAGTGCTAGTTCATTTAAATATCGTTTTCACTTAGCTTCTGATAGTGGTCAACCAACGTAAAACCATTGTTATGCATTGGTCACTACACATAACTACAAATAGATAGGAAGAATTATTCATTTAATTGAATCAAAACCTGAAGTTACCTAACTAATGTTTAACTCGCAGATCTCTACCATTTTCTTGTTAAGTCAGGAAAATGCTACTAGCGTCATCTACATAGAAGTGGCATATAATTTTCTCCGTGACGTTTTGTCCAAAGATGTGTTTCATAGGTTGACTGCAGCTACAAATTCCGTCACCACCGAAGTTTTTTTCAAAGCTCGGTCAATTATCATGCGTTATGGTGATCAGTAAGATATATGTATTTTCATGTATTTCTGAATTTATTTTCACTCTGAACCTCTGTTTAAAAGTCAGCGTGATTTTCATATCTTTACAGACGCATTATGTATGTATCACGATTAAATACATTGAAGACTTAAACTGACCACACATTCATTATTGTTTTTTGTCCATTCTCAACTGGTTTTGATCACACTTACTTTAAATTCGAATACACCATGACAATAATATTGGTAACGATGAAGTATTCTGATGTACTATTGTTCGTACTAGAGGAAAGATCTTAAAGTGTTTACGTCTTTTAGTATGTTTCAGACTGTGGAATTGATAAGGTTACATTTGAAGCAGGTCTTTTTCAAACTGATTTCTTCTCAAATAGCCAACAAACTATCAATCATTCTATGGAGGACTGCTCATAACTGTCCAAACTAATATTCTTTTGATCCGATGGTGTAACACAATTTTTCTTCAGAATTCGTTATAATCACTTTTATCTCTCCTTGCTAAAAAGAAGGTTTGGACATTTCACATTTGGCCCACTGAAATTAATCGCCTGCACGACAAACATTTGTTGCCTCTGAGGATCCGTTGCTAACAATATATTTTATCATGATTCTAAGCGATACCTCTGGTAACATAATTGACTGCTGCTTGAGATCTCCTACATATAAATTTATTCAAACATTCATATTTGGAATTGCACAAATAACATGACTTAATCTAGATTTCTGTCTAACATTTTTAACTTTAAATTGTAGTAGTTGAAAGTAAGTAGAACAATAGCAAAAACTGAGTAAAAATGTATTTAAAATCATATTGTCAAACAGAGCAAAATGTATGTAATTTACGAAACAGTCTCAGACTTATTCGAACACCACATGTAATTGTACACTGAATCAATCGTGTAAACCATCCTCTGAAAAGATGAGACAAAATCATTCATCACATTTTCGAAAGACCTCTAAAAGCTCTGATCACCAGTGGTTTAACTACGTCTTTCTTCGAGCTACATTTTAATAAATAGCGGGGAAGAAATTCAAACATCGAGAGCAGGAAAATGATGCATTTTTAGTCTATACATATAGTTATTTTCAATTTTCTCAACCTTTTCTTCCAAACTAGTGCATTTGAATCTAGATGATGAAAGGAAGCGAAAACTTGGGTTTATTTTATCACACGAAACTCAAAAGATAAATTTTCTTCAAAAGTGAGGTACTAACCTGGAGATTGCCACACAGCACTTGATGATAGTTGGATGGTTAGCTGAATCCACTGCCAACCGAATAGTAATTAAGACAAAGAATGAGGTATGATGACACTATTATCAGAAAGCTTGTAAGCGCAATACGGTTAGAGTAATCCAACACATGTGTTTACTGTTCGATTTGGACTGAATCTCAGTCACATGAAAAGTTCTAATTCTTAGATTTTCTCTACTTCAATGTTTTATTTTCCATCAAAGAAAGTGCGACCTTCTCTCATGTGGAATAGTCTGATCTCCTTATCCCATGGAGGAGATCGAAATAATAATAATAACAGTAATGGTAATAATTCTGTTATTAATAATTCAATGAGTTGATGAATTTTGTTCACCTGTACCTCTGGTATTTCTTCTCGCTTCAGTACAGAAACGTGAGTCATACTTTCCTTTACCGTTTGTCTCTATTTCAGTAATTTAAAAGTTCTCATTTTACAACAGGCGATATTCAAGCCGACTTATTTTCTGCATCTCTTTCTTCTACAGTAATGAATCCTGAAGACACTTTTACACAATCATCTACTCACAGCTACATTAAAAGTCAAACTTAATCCCATAAATTTGAATTCTCATCACTGATATGTACACATCATATGTGTAGCTACAGTAGAACCGTAATTTGTTGATCGTTATTGTCAGTGAACTGTTTTCACAAACCTAATTGTCAGAAGATTGACAACAAGGGGGCCCATCTACACACCTTCAACCTGAGTAATAATTTTATTGGTAATCTGAAAGTTAAGGTTCTGTATAGTTTCATATAATTTCGTATTAGAGATTTACAGGTAATATTCATGATCTCTATTGAAGCGACGTTTTTGAATACGGAATTGAAGTTCAGCGAAATCATTGTGTCATCGATGATGTTTTCATCTCAGTATTTCTACGAATAAGTGGGTATCACTGAAGTTATCTTCAAACGTTTTCATTTGCAGCAATTTCAATGTGTCGTTTAATCATCTTCTTCCTTTGTGAAATGATGTATTGATTATGTCCAATACTGCATGTGCTGATATGTTTAGTTAATGAGATTTATGTAGCCCATACACTCAAGTTGTATATGTTCATACACGCTGATGATAATCAAATATTTGATGAAAGAGTATGTTTTTGTTTAATAAAGTTTTCAGCTTGTTGAATAACTCTTTTTCCAGTTTCTCCGCATCATCTTTGCCTCTGAATGATTTTCGAAGTTTTGATCATTCGCTTGAATGCTGTTCAATTTTCATGAAGTTAGCTGTACTTAATAATGACACGCAAGTGGACAACTGGGTTACTTTATATGCAAAATTTGGTTGTAAAGGATTCACTTTTCGTCATCATGATGTGGCTTCTTAAGTATAATTTCCTCAGAGCGCCTATATTTTTTATTTTAATTATTTGCTTTGAATATTAGGAATTATGCAGTGAAATACTGTATTTTTATTATATGGCTGTTTGAAGACACCGTGGTGTCTCAGTTCTCTGTTATCTATCTTTGCATATGTGCACAGCTATGGATGAGATCAGGCAGTATAGATATAGATTTACTAAAAATCCTTCATGTACAATAACTTCTTATTTGCTTTCACTTCGTCTGTAAATATTCCCTTTCTGATAGACAAAGGTGAGTTCACTGTTTTAGTGAAATATCTTTTCTTCAAATCAATCTTCGACACCACAAAATATAATTCAAAATGTTTCTGAAACAATAATGAAGTTGACAGTCGTTTAAAATAAGGCAATAAGTCAAAAATTATGAGTAGTAGCTGTATATACTAGCTTATTAAATGCCTTAAAGGTAGGGTAGAACGGTAATGGACATTTAAAAATAAAGAATATAAGCATATACACTTTATTGTTCTCTGAACAATAAAACAATTATTACCTACTAATATAAGTGTAAAACTTGGGCACTGTGGTAGAGTTTAACTACATTAAAGATAAGATTTTATTTTGATAAACCGCACAGTGTTATCCAGTAATATTAACTGATGACTCACTCACGTGTGTTACTTTGATACTAATGAAACAGACACTGAAAAATAAATAAAAAAGCTTGTTGACCATCTTTGTATCAAACCTCTTAAGCCTGTGAATAACAAACTACGTAAAGAAGTTTTAAGTTTTAAAACTGTTATGTGACCGTCGCACAAACATTTCTTTACGAATATTGATTAATAAAACAATGATAATCACTGTAATGGGCAGCAAACAATCTGAATATCTCAAGTTCTCAATCTCTTACAAATACACAAAATCTCAAACTTTCATCATAATGCTAAACCTCCTACTTTCATATAAAAACGTGACGGATGACACAATTCCTACATTTATCCCCGTAGATTTCAATCATTTATTTTGATTCTGAACAATACATATGTAAAGTGATGTAGGTAAATGGTATTATGGCAGATAAGCTCGTATACTCAGCCCTTCACCTTATGCATGACAGCATATTCCATTATAATTTCAAGTTGGATGTTTCACACTGAATCAGTATTATTTGCCAGATGATGTTTCAGACAGAGTTTAGGTATCTGAATCACGTTTATAATCATGATTTCAGTATACTAGTAAAGTACAGAAGTTTCCTTCTCCTTTTCAACTTTGTGATTTTCCTCTAAAATATATAATTGACGTTTTAATTACCTTAAAATTAACTTTATTCGTATGCTCCACCTTAGTTTTTTAATCTACGAGCACGTTGTTTAGTTTGCTTTACATATATCAACCCTCATTTCTTTTTCGTTGAGATTATTTGGGTGACAAGCTGAGAGGCGCCATAGCATACGATATGTACAATCTGTGATTCAATATTTTATATTTGTAACATTTTTGAATTTTAGATTGTGCGTCGACTTGCTTTGAATTTTTGACCCACAATATCTGAATTTCTTCTGTTTTAATTAAGAAATATTTATTGTCTCAACGATTTCTGCAGAACTGGTTCTACATGGTTCTCACCACAGTCGAAAATCAATGAAGAGTTAACAGATAATGCATATGAAGGAGTGGATTCATTGCTTAGTAAATTTTGCATTTATTCAGAGGACTTTTGTAAGTGAAAATTTTGAATTGAAAGGCACATTGCAACTATTCAAGCAATTGGACCAGGGATTGGTAAAGATAAGGAAAAGAATTCCAGTTAGATTTAAAATCAGAAGTGTAACAGTAGCACAAACAGGCTTTGTGTTCAAAAACGGAGTGATTTCGCTTATATCGACGTCCTTTTACTTTGATTATTTGAATATTTGAGAAATACTTTTTTTCTGAATGAATAATGGCACAGAATTAATGCAAGATCACTCAACTTAAATAAATATTCCCTCTGTCATTTCTTCGATAAAATGTACACCTCAAAAGCCGAATAATACCCAAAATTCATCTGATTCTAATTTATTTACTGTCACTGACAGCTATCTTTGAGGACAGTTACCAATTCCCAATTCAGTAGGTTCATAATTTCAACGTTTTGAATACGAGAATCGAATCTGATGTCATCAAATGTCACATGTGAGTGTGTCTACTGGTAAATTTAAATATTCCAAGTTCACAGTATGAGGAAAAGTAAATGGGTATCAGGAACATCTTGATAAAAACGACTCTATAAACGTTATATGATCAAAACCAGAAAAGTGATTCGGAATAATATAAATTTTCGCACACGTAAAGTTGTAATAATAACTCAAACAGAAATAAATTCCAAACAGGTAAAAGTCTATATATCTGAAGCTATCATAAATAATGGAATTCACTTACAACTAAAAATCACCTTTTTATGAGTCTCCATATGATAGTACCAAGTTTTGCTTAGAAAAGGAGGTGATGATGTCCAATGTCATTTTTGTTTCCATTTAAGAATTCTGCATCATATAATATACTCACAGCTTTAATTTTTTTCATCTCTGATATCACTCGACACTTAAGTGAGCCTGTGTAAGTTATTTTAGTATATGTCGCTAATGTTATCGACGGCATACAACCAAGTGAACTTTCGGGAATGTCTTTGACAGTTAACCGCTCAGTGATTCAAAGTGAATGTACATTTTGATCTTATGTTAATACACCTTGATACAGGAAGTTTGGGAATATCACCTGTCAAAATGAATGAAAACGGAACTCTAAATGGAATTCCCTAAACGGAATATCTACTATGTCTTCCATAAAATAAATAAATAAATTCCGAACAGGTGTCTGGTGAACAACAAAATTCTGCATAATGGTGAGTAGGTTTCTCAGTTTAAGTAAAATTCATTCAAGCTGACTAAGTTAAATTCATCGCGTTGTAGGTAGGATTCAAACATCTGAGACTTAATTACTGGCAGTGTATCAACTGTGAACATCAGCACATAGGTAATCACGTCAGGTGACACTACACAGTGAGAAGTTCAACGTAATGGTGCGCTAGTGAAATGATGAAAAGTGAGAACTAAAAACCTCTTGGATGAACATACATTCCAAATTCTAAGCAGTTAATTGAGGTGTATTTTCGTGAAACATAGAGAAATGTTTAAAAAAGCGTATAAAACCAACCAGGAAAAACCAAATATCAGATCGAATCGTGCTTCTGGTAGCTGCAGCATTTTAACTAAAAATAACCTACAAGCCGACATTATGGTTTCCAAATAAGTTTTCATCTGGCTTTTTTCTAATATACATTACGTTAAACATAAATTCCAATAGTGAACTAATATGCGGAACTAACTGAAACGTATTCACATTATTAAATGGTATGTAAACTATGGATTATAATCTGTTCACTCAATCATAACAAACCTATTTTTTACGCATTTTGTCCAATTTCATTCTTTCAGTTTCTAAGTGTACGTAGAATCTGAAGTTTAATTCTTCTATTTCTACACTAAATAGAAAGGGTATTTATTGTTCATTTTTTATGAAATAATTATGGTTGGAATACCACTAAGGATTTACACTTGTGAGGGATGTACAAAAAGAGACCTTCTATTAATTATCCTAAGGTGTTTTGCTCTAAATGTATAAATTAGTATCTTGTCATCTGCCATTCACTGATATGAGTGTGATACAGTCACATTTTGCAGATGTTAATGTCGATGTGGTTTCTTTCACTTCATTGAATTTTGTCTAGCAAGCGTCTTGTGCATCAATTTTTATTTTCCAACCAAATAATCCACTATAATGTACACTGGTGAATATATAGTGAAATAAGGTTAAGATACTGCAAACTGTTTTTTCTATGGGGTACCATAATTATTATGACTTTGTTATATTACTGCGAAATTAGATTCAGACTCGTCAAAATTCTCTTAATTCAGAATAACAGCTGTATTTTAGCTAGTGAGCAAAGTCGCTTCAAATATATTTAATCATGAAATATGGGTTAGAAGCTTACAAAATATAGACGTAATTTGCTAGCCTACAGTGTGCTTTCTGAAAAATCACAATACTTAGAAGGAAAATAGGACTGCATAAGTAAATTCAGGCATAAAGACTTAAAAGTTATCACAAAATCTTGATAATGGATCTGTCCTCTTTGTTTCCAATTGAAATCAAATGGTCTACTTATACTGACAGGCTTCAAATTCATACGTAGATATATACACAGATATATATGTAAATATCCGTTTATGCATATATTGACAAATCAAAAGTTCATGGATATAGAGTGTAGCATAATCAATAAAATTACAGTAATTTTGCTTCTGTTTACTGCAGAAAGTCAAAGGCTGCACAAGCATATGCTTGAATGATCAGAAGACGCATATAATAAAAACAAAACTGTATTTAGAAATTCACAACATGAAACTCAGACAACTCACTTAAATCTCTGAATAGTATACAAATGTTTTCCTGAATCAAGTTGCAAAAGGTAAGTTAGTGAATATGTCTCTGAAAGTATATTAGACAGTGCTTTTACAGTTATAGCAACTTATGCAATTCAACCACGCCGTGGTGCGTGACAGAATTACCACAGTTGTAAAGGGTCATATACATGTCACCGAAAAGAACTAGTCTTCTAGTCAGTTTAAGCAGTGAATCAGCTTTTGGCACTTCTTCCAATAGAGTAGATTTGATCTGTCAGACAACGATGAAGTTCATCTCTTAAGAAATACGAACATAGTGAAAATCAAGTACTGTAATTTAGCGTTTTCGGGCAGCATTTATGGAGGCAATTATCAGATTCTCTCCACAGTAGTTATTTCATATTTACGATTGTTCATGTAATCGATCACCACTTTCAGCATTTCGAAAGTGATATTCCATGTAATAACACTTCACCTAATGCCATCCTGATGAACGATAAATGAACGAGATAGGTTGATGCAAATAAGCATATTATACACGTAACGGATATTGATGTGGTTTTCTTTATTCATACAACTCAGCACATCACTGTATCAAATGTTTTCTCTTTTAAACTCCAAAGACAGGGAGTCTAACGTGTAGTTTCAAATACAGAACTACTTTAGCCATTCGTTAACTCAGAAAAACTTTGCATCTGACTATTAGAATTTAGCGCGCTTGGAGTGGATAAGCTGTCTGTCTATGCCTGAATGTAGTCAACTGTCGTACACACTGTACTTCCCTAATCAAATTCACTTTTGTTAGATCGAGCTTCGTTATGAACCACATCCTCTTCTCCATATCACCTAATAAATTTAAGAAGAAACTAATTCTTCATCGATCGGAAAGAATTTAGATATATGGCCACAGCTGAGTTGTCTGTGGAGTTCAACAGTCGATCAATCTTCATCACAAACAACACAGGTACCACCAATAATTTTTTGTAAAAATGAACATTGTAATCAGCATCATTCAGTAACTTTCTTAAACGACAGGAATTATTGCACCTTCTGCATTAATATGTTAGCTTTTGAAGGTGAATTCCACCCCAACATGATGAAAGGAAGCCCCGATTCAATCTCCTGCTTGTTATTAATTGAATAAAGTAAACTCGAATGTGATTGCTCGTATGCATTAGAATATTCTGATAACTATTTATCTAATATGCAGGATTAATTTGTGTATTAGAAATATCCCAAAGTGAAAGGTTATTATTTACTCGATTACATTTCGAACATAAATGAATGATCATAATCCTGTCAACTGATATGACGTAGAGCCAATTTGGAATTACATACAGCCATTGTGTCTGAGTTTATTGCACATATTTGTGGAAATATGTTTATACCATCAAATAATCTATTAATTATAGATAATAATTTATTGGATTATTTGAAAGAAATCATAGACTCATGTTACGTATATTTTCCACAGAATTCTTTAGTGGATCCGATGAATTGGGTAAGTATCGATTCAAATGTTATTCTTTCATTTCTTTACGAAAAACGAGACAGTGGTCTCCGATTATTTATTGTGAAATAATTGTTGGGAAAGTCCAATGAATTTACATTTGTGTGAAGTGTACAAAACGATGTTCATATATTTTAAATAAGTTAGCCTTATATTCTGGTGAATTTATATTTAGATGTATAAATTAGTATCTTGTCATCCAATCGCATTTTGTAAATGTCACCGAAAATATAGTTTCCTTTGATATATATTAAATATAAACATATGACCAGTAATTACGAATTTCGTTACGTTTCATCTGCTAGATCGTAAGTACATTGGTAAATATATAAACAAAAGTTAATAATATTCTAAATTTATCTGGAGTTGGTCATCAAAATTTATCGAGGAAGAATGGAAGACCACAGAGATAAAGATTAAAAGTGAGGACGAAAGGGTGCAGTAAGAGAATGAAATCTTTTGCAAAATAACAATTTTATCAAAGAATTCAGTGATCATAATTTGACGGTATAACACTTTTGTAAGTGGTTTACTCACTCACTGTGCTCAAAAAATGTTTTACTTAAATGTCTGTACGGATATGTCATAAGCTTTGCAAAAAGAATTTCGCATCCACCTACCTGCTCAAGTCAGGTTGACTTTTGTTAGACTGATATTTGTTATGCACCATGTCCTCTTCCCCATATCATTTATGGAACTGAATGTAGAACTTGAGAATTCTTCGATTGCGAAGCATTAGATGAGTGGTCACATTTGAGGTGTCTGCGGAGTTCAACAGTCTACCAGTTTATACCACAAACAATAGAGGTACCATTCGCTTATCCCTAGTATAAGAGAAGACTGAAGGTCATCTTGTTCAGTCAGTAATTGTCCATGTTCACCTTGAAGCCTTTTATGAAATGAGACCCTGTGCAATTTCTCACCTTATGGTTATAAATCACTCACTAGATTTTAGTCACGCAATGGGTGTACATCTCAATATCGTTTCCTCTAATTGTCTCTTTTACGAACGTTTCTATGTTATCAAATTCAGCATGAACTCATGAATAAAAGATAATCTTTACTCAAAGAAGGAACATCCGGTGATACCATATGCCTATCGGCAGCATTTATTTCATCAATGCAAGGTAAATGTTTGCTTTGCAGATACACTGGAACCTTGGATTGTTGTATATTACAGTAAATGACATTCAGCCATAGAATGTATCTAGGCCATTTATATCACGTATTTCAATTTTACCTAGCTTGATAGTGATTCTCATCTGTCCAATAATTTTCTCGCTTGAAGTATATTTTTAAATGATTAAGAGGCTGATAATTCGTAGCCCATGTAATCATATGAAACCGTTTTCCAGATAAAATGAACATTTTAGAGAAATAGCCACCATAAGTTCTAATTCACCAATGACTATATAAGAAAAGCATTTCACTTGTCCAAAATTCTCAAAACGTTGGCCAAATAGACGCTGGGATTCTCAGAAATCAGATATATTTGCACGTTGGGTTTCGAATAAAACCCTTAAGCTTTGTACTAAGGTATGAAGATATTTCAGCTAGTGTAGCCGCGGATGCAGTGTGGAAATACATTGCTGCTTATTGTCAATTTGTGGCAAATAAATAACCAGTTCCATCACTGTGCTTTTTCAGTTGTTTACTTTTAATTTGTTTACTTTTAAGCCTATAACCTTGGATTTTTCGGAATATTAAATATATTTGCAATTCCCCCACGAGATATCTGTCGAACATTAACAACGTTTACACGCGGCTATATGCCGTTTATAAAGTAAATAATTTGAAAAATATTTTTCATCAGATTTGATAACCACTGGGAGAAGCAAACAACCAAATAACTGCTTATTCCTAGATGCACACTACCTATCAAGTTATCAGGCTTTGAAACCATCACCTTCATTTTGAGAGTAGAGCATATATATTACTAGAATAAGAGGAGATAACTGTTATGCAGTATGGAGTAATCCGGGTCATGTTTAAGGACACATTTTATCCCATAACCAGAAGTAATTCATTTTTCTAAGTACATTTCACATTTTGAACTGCGCATGTGCTTATTATTTTGTTGTCATACTTTGAATACATTTGAAAGGCGGCAGTTTATTTAAAATTTTAAATCTTCTCTGGCACATAATATGTCACACAGTTGAAATACATAACAGATAACTTCAAAAAAATGAAAAGAGTGTTAAGAATTATTCTCAGTATGGAGTAACTATTATTTTTCCCTTGTGTTCCAAGTAGAACGTAGGGCTTCAACAACACATCTTTACCTAATGCTATTCTCTGAAGTATTCTTTAGCTGGGCCGTGGATTCCCAATAGTCTCTCATCTCCTCCTCTCACGATCCCATCCATGTCATTTCAGGAAAACAGCCCCACTCGTTTCCCGTTCGGGTTCAACTCGAGGGCCGGACTCCCAATGTCATTCAACGTCCTCTTTAGAGTATGCATGATCAGTCAACCTCAATTTTCTCCTGCATATTTGTTGAGGGATCGGCTCTTGGTTGATTTGTAACACTGCAGAGTTACTCGCCGCTCAGCTATCTGCTCTTCACTATGAAGGCCACTGCAGATAAAATACTGTAACTTGCCGAGAATCCTTATCGTGAAACACATTGCAAGTTTTCGACGCGTATAGAAGAAGTCATAGACTTCATATTCGTGTTGAAATTCCGATTCTCCTTATTTATGCTGGCTGGGTGCGGAAGATTTCCAAACTGGTTTAAGGTTGGTAAAGGCGTGTCTTGCCCTTCCGATTTCAGCTTTGATTTCTTCATCTGATCGGAATTTCTGTGATTGAAACCGGGCTCCCTAGATATGTGTCGGGATTAACCTCATTTTCAAATTTTCTCTTATTGATGGTGATTAATGCTGGTTGTTGTTGCTGTTTCTAAGTTAACCTGGAGACCTGTCATCGCTTCATTTGCTGCCAGTTTGTCAGGCTTCGCCTGCAAATCTTCACGTTTGTGCGAAAATAACGAGAGATAATTTACACACGAAATATAGATCATTCACATTCCTATTATCGTTAAAAATATTCCATTCACCAATTTCTCAAAGCACAAAACGAAGCATAATCTAAAGCAAAAGAATTAGGAATTACATCGATGAGAACAGGAAGTGGTCCTACTTCTGCCTCAACTTCAAATGAATCGCTGAGTTTTCTGTTGTGCATCTTCCTGAATCGTGGCATTGTCATATCGATAGTTGTTGAGTGAGTTGGATAAAGAATTGGAGTACAACACTACGCTGAATTAGTTTCGAAATCACTCCTCATTCAAGGCTGTCTGTCGAAGGCATATTCGAAGTCAATTAAGTTGAGGTATAGGTTTGACTGTCATTCTATGCTATGTTCAATGACAACTATCAGAGCTAAAATTCGACCGGCATACGATTTATTATTGTGCAAATTATCGTTTCCTTTAGTTCCTAGAGGAACATAGGGCTTCAGCTTCACGTCTCCATTGCCTTCGGTTTTCTGCGAACATTTTCACCTGGCACCACGTCTGCCCACATGCTCTCATCTCCTCGCCACATTATCTTCTCCATGTCACCCTCCTACAAACGACCAACTCGCCGCTTCCCATTCGGGTCCCACCAGAGCGATGCCCTGGCGTGTGACGTCACTCACTTGATGGTTTTCTCAGGGTATGGCCGATCCACCTCCATTTCTTCCTGCATATTTGTTGCACAGTTTCTTCCTTCTAGGTTGGTTGGTTCGCTCCGAGAGATCCCTGTTGCTGATATTTTTTGGCTGGCTATCTGATCTTGAGTAGTGTTGGGTGGAGACAGCTGTTGATGAGGGACTGTAGCTAGTCCCAAGTGCACTTTATTAACGCGTCACGTCCCTGGTCAGTATATTAGCACTGACTCCACACTACAGTTGAAAATACTGATCTTGTTTTCCACCCTGGGCACTTCCGACCTCCACAGAGTCTTGAGAAAAATGAAAATTTGCCTTGCTTCCTGATCCTCGCTGCTTCGATATCTTCGTCAGTTCCGCCTATAGTTGAACCGATGCTTCCCAGGCAGGTGAAGGAGGTTGCTTCTTTCAGATTTCTCCCATTTACGCCGATTTTTGTCTGTTGTTATTGTTGTTGCTGTTTGTGAGGGATCCAAATCACTTCTGTTTTCTCTATGTTCACCCGAAGTCCTTCTTATCTTCTATGGATGCTTCTTCTGCCAACTTGCTGCTTTTCACTTGCATATCTTCCAGTTTGTGGGAAATCAGACATATATCATCGGCGAATTCCAGATGCTCCAAGTTCCTTGTGTGGGTTCATTTTATGCCTGTCTCCTCGTTGCCCGCCGCTGTCTGTCGCACTATCCAGTGTACCGCAATCAGGAAAATCACTGGAGATAATAAGCAGCCTGCTTGTCTTACTCCCGTCTTCACTTCGAAGGATTTCATGGGTTCTCTGTTGTGGATTACTTGGTATGCAGCATTATCGTACAACTGTTTGATGAGGTGCTGCCAAATCACCGCTCAATCGACGCTGTCGAGGACTTTCTCAAAAGCAATACAGTTGAGATAGAGAGTTGACTGCCATTCCAAGCTCCATTGAATGATGATCCATAGTGTTGCAATTTGATCGAAGCATGACTTGTTTCTTCTGAATCCAGCCTGTTCACATCAAAGTTTTTCATCCAAAGCGTATTTGATTCTCTCCAGAATGATGAGGCTTAGAATTTTTGCTTGGGATCGACAGGAGTATAATTTACGCCAGTTATAGCATTGACCCAGCTCTCCTGTCTTTGACAGTTTGAATAGGTAGCCTTTCTTACAATTAGCAGGTACCTTGCCTTCTTATCAAATTTTCTCCAGTAATGGCGTCATCAAGTCGACTGATTTCTCTGGGTCTATTTTCAGTGCTTCTGCTGGGATTCCGTCTGGTCCTGCAGCTTTTACAGCTTTTAGCATCTTGATTGCCTTTAGGATTTCTGTTCTCGTCGAAGGGTGATGTCCACTGGTGATACTGATTCCACTTTTGGTATTATTAGGAGTTGTAGGTGGCGGTCGATTTAGAAATCTTCTGAAGTGTTCACCTTATTGTTCCCTTTGCTCCACCTCTTTGTGGTGATTTACTTTCCATTGTCATTCTTCACTGACCTTATTTATGTTGAACTTCTCCCCGATAAGAACCTGGCGTTTTGGTAGAGTGTTGCGAAGTCTCCTTTGCCTGCAGTTTGTTCTGCTTCACTTGCCATAGTTTCATGATAGTGTCTTTTGTCTTCCCTGGCACTCTTCTTTACTCTTTTGTTTAATGTATTTTAGCTCGCATTCAACTCCTGTTTTTGTTGATCGTCAATGCACTTGACAATCTTCCGTTTCACCATCCTTCTCTCTACATATCTGTAGTGAGTCACCGTTTGTCCTGTCTCTTCTTTCTGCCTAGAACTTCCATGCAGGTTTGACTTCACACTGCTTTCAGGCTGTTACAGTGCTATTCAACGCTAAGCTCTTCTCCATTGTTGACTTGTGTCTCCACCTTTTTCCTCAGGATTGCAGCGAAGATATCCTTTGTATCCTGATCCTCCAGTTTTTCAGCACTGAACTTTGCTTGTGATCTATCTACGGCTTCTGTTTCTTTGGAATTTTTTAATTTTATTTGCAGTGTTCCTTGTACGAGATGATGATCTTAGCCAACGTCTGCTACTCTTCTTGCTTTTGTGTCCAGTAAGCTGCATCTCTACGTCCTTGAGTTGCATTGAGATGAAGTCAATTTGATTTTCAGTTCCTCCGTCTGGTGATACCCATGTAGCCTTGTGGATATCCTTGTGTTTTTATAGGCTACCGCCAACCACTAGTTCATTGAAGGCGCAGAAGTCAACGAAGAGTTCTCAATTTTCATTCATTTTCCTGAAAGCTTCTCGATCCAGGTTGAGTTCTCTTCTTGTGTTGTCTGGTCCCAGTATGATGTTCATGTCTCCCATTAGTATTTCAATATCACCAACTACAATATTGTCGATTGTTGCCTGTAGTTACATGTAGAACTCTTCTTTCTTATTGAGGTTTGCGTTGTTTGTGGGTGCATAGGATTGTATAACTGACGCTTTCCTTCCTTTTGAGTTGAATCTGACGGTCATTACCCTGAGCGAGACTGCCTCCCATTGTATCAGGGCCTTTGTTGCCATTGGTGGTATCATAGTAGCAACTCACTGCGTATGTGTGCTCGTGGTAGTTTTCTGAGTGACCGGAGTAAATCATTGACTCTCCCGTTGACAATTTTGTGAGTCCACTCACATTCCATCTGCTTTCATATATTCTCAGCACCTGAATATTATACTTTATCACCTCGTTTGGAATCTGGGCAGCTCTGACAGTCTCATACATGTTACCGACGTTCTATGTCCTCACACAGACTTTTTCTCTTGTCACAAAGAGACTCATCGTGCTGAATTTTTCGGTAGCTGCTTTGTTCACACGCTGTGGTTGCTAGCCTCACGCCTGAAAAGGGGGTTGTTACATTAGCGAATAGGTTACATAGTCGTGATGCTCCCCTTAAAATCAGGAAACTAAGGACTAAAGCAATCGGAAAAAGAAAATCTCAACAGAGAAAGCGGCGGTAAAAAAACTGTTTCAAAAATATCACTGTCTAGTTCAATTACAGAATATAACGCGCAAACTAGAGACTCAATGACTTTGGTCGGCTTGGGCATGTAAATCCAATAATATTTATGAAAATTGATATTACTTTATGGCCAAAAGCCACAAAATTCCTAACAGTCAGTTATAAGTATAAATAGTCAACAAGATTGCATCTAAATATTTAATGTTCAAAAGTAAACAAATTACAATAAATTCCACAATTTTCTAGCCAGAAAAATCAGAAAAAGGAGTTTTTTGTAACCAAGCGAATGCGGCGCAGTAATTGAAAAGCGCAAAGTCGATGTAGCTGAGATAGAGGTTTGACTGTATGCTTTGTTTGATGACGATTATTAGACATGAAATTTGATCGGCACATGATGTGCCTTTCCTAAATCCAGCTTGTTATGGGTGATGTTCTGCATCAAGTTAATCTTGTATTGTCTCCAGGATGACGCGCCTTGGTATATAAATTGGAGTCAGGATATCTGCATTGGTCTGTGGTCTTTTCTCCAGTGCTACAGTAGGAGTTTTGCCTTGTCCTGTCGCGTTTCCGGTTGGCTTTCAGTAGCTAGCTTCGCTTCAGTAACTTATATTCAAGATTTCCACTTCTGTTGGAATAATGTTGTGGTGGTATTTCTGAACGAGTTGAAGGGTACGCTAGATTCAAGTGCCCGTCGAATTGATCGGCCTGTCGTCTCCTTTCACTCCTACCAGAGACAATCATGTGTGGATCGATTATGTATCACATGGAGAATTTATCAACAACAGTAAGTTACGAAGGTATTTATGACAAAACTGGACATAAATCAGACAACACCGTAGGTTCCCACAAAACCATCCTTTCTGGTTCAGCTTGCATTTGGACAGCCAGCGATTTTGTTTCGAACACAGTGTGTTGTGTTCCATAATTTTGTAAACCTTAAATATTTCGTTCACAATAAGTACTGTCATAATCCTTCTTAGCAAGTGAATTCGCCTTGATCGTCAATGTGATGCGAATTTCAGCAGTTTCTCTCATATTATCACGATTTAAATAGTTCTAATCATCAACTCATCTCCCTGTCCATATATTTTAGTTTGTTTTTCACATTCCAAATAACCACTGAAATGAGTTTGAGTTGCCTTTCACTTCTCAGGAACAATTTTACTCACATATCTTATCGAATACTTTTTATAATTACACGTTGTAATATATCGTTTATGGTGTAAATAATTCGAAAATTATATTTTGCGACACAGGAACATCAATTTTAGAGCCCTGAAAGCATCAGACCATCGAATATTTGCTTCTTCCTAGATGCACACTATTCACTATCAATAAACTCACCGGTTTTCGAATCCATCAGCTTCATTTTTCGAGGAAATCAAATGTATGATCAACTGAAACAACTTGAGGAAATGGTTAGAAAACCACACATTATTTCCCTTATGCTTATTCTTATACAGGAAACCTGTTGTGCCCTATGAAGTAGTCCGTTTATGCCTAAGCGCACATTGTATTCCATAACGCAGTCACATGTCATTTTCTGAGTGCTTTTCGTAGTTCTTGGTGCTTTTTTGGCTACATTTGTTTTCATTCTTCATTTTGCTTTAATTTTGTCAACTTCAATATTTCGGCTTCATATAGATTACGGATGTATGTTTATATTTTTTTTGCTATTGTATATATTAAATCATGCAGGGAATATACATATTGAACAACTTCGTGAAGATGAAATAATGCATCAGTATTTTTCAGTGTCTTCAGGCGCGATTGTGCATGAACCGTTTATGTATGACACTAAAAAATTTTAGTAAAAATATTTATTGACAAAAGTATTTATGGTGAAACTTGATGCAGCATTAACAAAATTAGTGGTTCACAGAAAAGTTTTTATCTGGTTCAGCTTGCATTTGATACAGCACAGATTGCGTTTTGAACATGGTGTATTTCATTCCATTGTCAGCGAATGCTGTTGCCTTCCGCTCCACTCAGAACTTTTTCTGAAATACTGAATTTCTCAGCTAAATTAGGTATGCAAATTAATTGAATAGTATATCAGTAACATTTAATTTCATCTATCTGTCAATATTACTCATGATATCAGTATTTTTATTATTATTCCGATAGTGAGGAAATGAAACATATTCAACATTGATTTCAATATACGTGTAATCACCTTTGTTTACTGGTTTCACTGTTGCACTACATCACTGTAGCGGGACAGAGTAAGTCAATTTTTATTCTGTTGACTGTGATTGGCCTGAGTTTTAAATAGTATGTATTATTGGGTTTAGCAATGTTCTCTTCAACTACCTTACTGAAACGATTCAAATAACATTGTACATTTAAGTGAATTAAAGAGGAATTCATTAGTTTGCTTAACTGAGATCAAGATTACTACACTTGTAATGAAGTCATTTTGCGAAATGTACATTTCTTTTTGTTTGTAGACTTTGTGTGATATTTTTTTCTTGATCAGATTTCCGGTAGATTATTCATACCGTCACGTAGCGTGCAAATTAATTGGCTTTACGTTGAAGGAATGTGTAGATTACTATCAACAGATTTGGAGTTCGAATACTATTAGTTCAATGATGGGAGAACGTTGCAAAAATTCGCAGTCCACCTTTGTCAAAAAATGCTTTCCAACCACCAACAACTTTTGTTACATCTTTAACTTCTCAGGCGCTGAATTTATCTACTTTGCAAACTTTCTACAAATGTATGCTTCTCTGACGGATATACACTCAGGTTTATTTAATACTCAGTTGAAGCTACTACATTTTTGTTTAAAATAAAATGAATCATTGATTGTAACCTCTCCTTTCATAATTTCAATAAATTAAAACTCTCTCATCACAAAATAGTAAAGGAGAAACTTAAGGAACTGAGTGAGTAAAGTATTTCATTGTTTTCTTAACACTTTAAAGTTTTACCTACACGCTTATGTTATTCAGAGAAGTACAACACTGACATATATTCAAAATAATCTCCCGTCAACTACGAACACGTTTTCGCAGCAATATAGTAGATGTAATAATAAAAAAGTCAAAGTAACACGATACCATGGGACTTACACAAGAAGTCTGCTGTTGAGGTGATACTTATAGGCATACCAGAGTTTTCTGTATTCTGAGACATCAACTGGAAGAATTTCGGCAAAAATCAAAGTTATCTAGAAACTCTCTAGGATTCTTAGCATTATCTTTATGGGAGTTTTGCCCGCTTTTACCCTCACTGTACACACGGAACAGATTAATTATAATATATGCGGACTACTTATTTTTTGGATTTCATTCAAAACAAGCAAACGGAAATAGTGTTCATTGTAACATTCCGGTGTTGTTATTCATAGGAAGTGTGAATATAATATAATTTGTAGTTCAGATTTTCTCAGGGTGCCTGAATTCGCCACAATACCAGCATATGTTCACCAGTTCAAGGTTAATTATAAGCCATGTGGAACAGTCACTCCATACCATCTTTCAAGCAGAAATATAAGACTTTAAGCTTCCTCTCGAGAAGTTGTATAAATGTGGAATTCCCCGTGAATATCATATTGAATGATCAGAATCAGCTGTTAGAAGAGTATGGCGATTGAGAAACAGATGTTCTGTCCCAAAATGATAAAGATGTATACTGAGCATATTTTACATGATATGCGAATAATTTTATTATGATAGTTTTCTTCAATAGATGACATCTGACAGAAAATATTTTATTTGGAATTCAGCCACCACACCTGCTCCCACAACAACAAGTGAGTTTGATCACACAAGATATTCACTATTCAGTCTTTATGTGTAAACGATTCATTAGTGGTCAGGTAGTAAACAGGAATAATAATAATCATGATTAGACTGTAGATAGTAATGCTCTTTGCTGTGGGTCAATTTCATGGTTTAATCTGTCAGATGACTCAGGAGGTTATAAATACCCAACCACTTGTGCTGTTATCAATATTAACATTAAGGTGGTCGTTTGAAACTGAAGTTATTACTGAGCCTTCAGGAGTAAACAACCACATACTTGATTGCGAATTCGAACTTTTAACCACATATGTAATGCCTGAGTGGTTGTATTGTACGGGGATTGTGAAACAGAAATAAGGAAGTGCACTACGTAAATCTTACATAATATGCAGATAATTGTATTATTATAGTTATCTTCAATAAACGATATTTGACAGATAACCTCAGGAAATATTTCATTTGAAATTAAGGCACCACAACAGCTTCAACTCCAGAAAGTAAGTTTGATAACACAAGATATTCACTATTGATTCCTTTGTGTAAACGATACATCAGTCATCAAGTAGTAAACAGTAACATGAGTGACTAAAATCTTGATGACTGTCTTATTAGAGCATCATGGAAACATCACTACCTGCACAGTTAGTAAGTGAGGACTGGCATTGTCACATTCTCAGAAGTTCCGTGGAAGTGTTCAGTATATGTCATCGGATGAATTGTTATCCCACATAATTACACTTCACAACATCCAACAAGGCACTTTCGATTCTTTCGAAAGTGTATATTAACTCACACATTATTCAGAAAAATGATTTACAGACTTTAGGCTTGAACCACGCACAATTGAGATAATAATCAACTGACTTGCGGATAATTTTCACCTCAAAATCGCTCGATAATTGAAGTAGTATCATCAGTAGGTAACATTTCCAGCTGCTTCTCAAAAGGAATATAAAATGTTTCACATCGATGGAAGCTACTCGGAATATTACAAGATGACAGTCACTACTTTCAGTTTTCAAAATCTATCAAGGGATGGGCGTTTCTTTGTGTCACAAGACTGCAGTAAGATGTTTGCACAGCGCGTAGTAAGCTTTGGTTTCTTTCAGAGATCTTTGAATTATCCAAATTATTTGTTGTATGATCCTGTGGAGTAGCCACAACTACACACGATCCACTCATTTCAAGTGAGCACGCATAGCTGGATCAATAGGCTTAAGTGTATGCTTCAAGTATTCTGCAATGCCTAAAATCTAAAACTGTTTTGGAAAAAGTGTAATGATTATAGGAATTGTTCAACCTGATTTGCGTTTATTTTTGATTTCTTAAATTTCCATGGATATTTTCCTTTGAAAGTGAATCATGTCTTTTCGATAAATGCAGGTCATTCGAAAGAAGAGAGTACACAAGGTAAGCATATTTGTGGACGGTTGGTTGCAGTGATCGAGCTTACTTTCCGTGAGATATCACTTCGCTCACTGAACAATGTTGATCCTGCTTTCACGAAGCAGAAACATCTTTTTTCAGAGTTATAATATAAAACTACAGATTATGAAATAGCTGTAAATTGGCCCACCAACTGAAAAAAGTACACAGTGGTAATTTAGTGAATGATGGCTGTTGGACAATTGAATCAAATACCGTATACATCATAACAATTAGTTCGATTAAATATTCCTTCCAGATTCAAATAATAAAACCATACAAATTCATCAAATCAAGGATTTATCTCATATGGATGGTAATAAGTTCATAGTGATGAAGCAGTCACCAAATTACTTAACAGTTGGTACTACAGCAGGACTCTTTTTAGAGAAGATAAAGTTGAAGTTAACAATTGCCCACCATTCTCTGCACTATTAAGTGATAATGCATAGCGTTGCAGTTTGATCCATCCATGAAGCCCCGAGGTCAGCTTATTTGTAGCGGAGTTTTGAGTCCACAGCATCTGTTGGTCTCGACAAAATGACATAAATTGACACTCTCATGGTTGTAGACAGAAGCATGATTCCACGCCAGTCATAACAATAGATCAAGCTGTCCTCCTATGGGATTTCGACAGGGTTGACCTACTTATAATCTGTGCGTACATTTCCTTCTGCCTATACGCACTGCAATATTGCGGTGAGCATGTCTGCTGAGGTTTACGGCTCCGATTTTAAAGCTTTCGGAGGAATTGGAGCAGGTTTCGTTGATTTTCCGGCTTTCAGCAGATTTATAGAAATTCAAAACTTTTGGTTGCTTGGAATGATAGGTGTTTGCTATCAGGTCTCTGCCTAATGGAAGTAAATCCAGACGAAATGAAGATGATGCTGGATTCAGTAGTCGTTTAAAGTAATCAGTTCAACTTTTTCCTTTATTTCTTCCTTTTGTTCATTGAGTTCCATTCACTCTCTGTTTCATAGGTTTTGTCTGTGTGGCTACTAAATTACATGATGCAAAGCCCGTTAATAAATTTTGACAAATCTATTTAAGCAAAGAACCAGTCAGAAATTACCTTATGAATAAATTAGTCGAAATTATGGATGTGACGAAGAAAGGTAGTAAACCTTCATATGTTTGCGTTCATTTAGTACAAGTTAACAGCCTTTACAAATAAACAGTGTTATTTGCCGTTATTATGTCTATTTGTTTATGACGCTCACTTCGTGACTAAAGCATGTAACTTTATAAAAACAAGGTCCAAAGACAAGTGAGCATATTTCTATGCGTCGTACTGTTTTTGCGAATCGATACAAGTACCAGAATGGGTTTATAGACGATATCTACTTTGAGTGTATGCATAGTTTATCGTATCGCTTTTGCATTTTCTCTGTATATCTTTCGTTAGACGGAAACTACCAGAGTTGACATTTTGGAGTAGGACAGGGAAAATTCGAAACCTCAAATCTATGAAGACTAACATGAATAACAGAAGGGATCTGTCAATCGTCAGAATATGCACGTCAAAATTGTTTAACACTGTCAAGCCATGACTGATTACTTCGATAAAATGACTCTACATCTTTCCTCTGTGAAAGGGTATAAGTGGAAGATTGAAACAGAGGTGGATTATGCACATTAATTTGTTGTAGACAGTGGGATGTTCACTTGACAGTATTTTTTCACTAGTGCTAAGTCTAAAACCAATTTGAAACTTCAGTAGATTTGAGTAGTATTATTTAATGAAGGACTTTTTTGGAAAATGAAAAATTGTACAATATTTTTATAAACATTTGATCACACATTTACTTGTAGACATAATTTAAATGGAAATAGTCGAGTGTGGTATCAAATAAAATAAACAAAATAATAAGATATACGAAATTTAAGAGGATAGTAAGGGACAAAATCATATTAATCTACTAAGAAAAGGATTACTGAAGTATGCTAAGTCTCATGATAATATTTTCGTGCACTAACAATGCAGGCCTAATTTAAGGAACAGCTAGAGCTGTATTTCAGTAGATCAATTAGGTTAGGGTAAGCAAAGGTTAAATTTCATTGTTTTCACAAAGCACAATTATGCGTGCATTTGATTAATTCACAGTGCTTTCATCACCTTTGTTAATCCCCTTGTTTTGTGTATCTTAATTAAACCGCCATTGCTTTTTTATTTCCGTATAAATTGAATGAATAAGTAAATCTATGGTCAGACACTTTGAAGTGTAGAGCACAAACACATTTTTCCCACTTAGTCTGTCATTTTAGAACTTAGACCATTGAATGATTTTAAGTTATTCTGCGAAAAATTTCTCTCAATGATTCAAAATTTGTCCAATGTTAGGTACTATTTACCTTCCCGATGGCAAACGTAAGTTCCATTCAGAAGAACGTTTTATCTTCTTCATCTTTTCAATGGGACACGTACATCATATTTATTCAACTTATATAAAACTCTCACGCCATGGTAGGATTTATTTCCATATTAATTTGTAAATCGTACTGTGAGAAGAAACAATTCCTCACCAATATTTGATGGAACAAAGCGAATGACATGACTAGCAACGATAGAAGTAAGCTCAAGTAAAATAAAATAAAAGAACTCAACTACACAGTGATGGGTATGAAGCCAGAAATACTTAACTGGAAGACAATTAGTAACCAGTCAAACTGAAAAGGCCGCTGTTGATGAAGTTGAAACACATATGGTGCATAAAGGTTATACGAAGTGATGAATATGACACTAATTAGGTGAAACCAGCAAAATTCTCTACAGAATCGGAAGAATAATACCAGTGTGCTCTGATCTGAAGCTCATAGTTATACGTACAGTAGTAGATAAGAAAACTCCAGACCGCTTGGTTGAAGCCAATAAATTCACTTAAACAATAAAATACACAAAAAATTAATAAGCCCGGATAGATTATCATGAATAAAAAGCCATGAACGGAAATTCTGAATGTTACTTATTTTCCATAATGTTTGAGTATGGGCAAAGCTGTACTGGTTAATTGAATTGGTACAAAACAAGATTAAATATATTTGCACGATATAGACAATTTTTTAATTCATGGCTTTTCTTCAACTGTTTACCACCTAAAGAAGACATACGTCACTATAAATGCAAGCATCTTGCACTACTCAAAGATTATTTCTGCTCAAGAGGGATAGTAACAGAACACGAGATATGAATACAAAACACTTAACGATCTAACAACCAGAATTTATTAGTACAAAATTCGATGAAAAGATCGGTAGTAGAAAGTGAGAGTGAGAAGATATGGCAATTCAAAATAAAACTACTACATAAAAAATGAATAAGTAAATTGGAAGATTAGTAATGAATTCAGCTCAGATTTCAATGAAATCAAGTAACAGTTGTGACGTAGAAATAAACAGGGAAACGAAAAAGGTATCTAGTTACCAAGGTAGTGGGAGGTTAATCACACTGTTTCTGAATACAGTGATTATACTGAAATGGTTTAATAAAACTGATTTTTGCAAAGCGAAGTTACCAAATTGTCAAACCTTCAAAACAATCCGCATACGAGAAACACCTTGGTTATTTCACTTTCCAGAAACCACCGCTATTAAACGAATCAAACTGATTTTCCCAAACTCTTTCCCTGAAGTGAAACTATTTATATACATATACATGTGCACATGAAATGACTGAGAGTTAGTGCGGTATACCACTAGTATCATTCCATTGTGAAAAAGTATCAAACGGAAAACCAAGAAATTATGTGAGCGAATTATTGTAAATTTTTGTAGAGTGCTCGGAATATCTTTACCAAGTAGTTTTGTATCTGTTCGAGAGTTGTCAAACTTTCTTGTAAAGAAACGTACTGTAAAAACAACAATCTTTTCTCTATTTCCAGAAATAACCTGCCGCGATGATTGAAGAATCTAATATGGTAGGTTGATTACAAATTTATTAATTTTAGCTACACTGTTCACAAATAAGGTTTTTAATACATAATATTATAATAAGATGTCAGGTGGTCATCACAATACTTTAACATTTATCAACCTTAATAGTGATAATGCAAGACATTTATCATACTGACTTGTATTTTATTTACTCCTTCCATCTGAAACATCATATTAGGCAAACTTGAAATTTTATAAAATAAAATCATTTTGAAATTAAAAGACAGAAGTTCAATCAAATGGAATTTTGTGTTTTTCAGATTGCTGAGGAGAAGTCTTCTGGAACTACAACTATTTTGCCAGCTGAACTGATAATTAATCCAAACTGACATATTTTAATTTATCTGAAACATTAAATTTGTACTCTCTTTCTGAGTAACAGTTGTTCACCTAACTTCGTGCTACGTCATGACTTTCTGTTTTGAACTAATTACTAACTGTCATTGTCATTGCATGTTTAAATTATCCAGTGAATAATTAAATGTTTTTTGGAGTTTACTCTCATATGATCCTGTTCAACATAATATAATTTCAACCATTAATTTATTTGTCTTAATGATATTTTTCGCCATGGGGAATACGAGTCAGTGATGTTTACTCTCAAACGTGCATCTCTGCTTCATTGATTTGAGCGTCTCAGCTGAAATTGTTTTGTGTTTTACCTGCTCTCCTTGTCAAATTCACTATCGTCCAAACTTAAATCAAGCAACTCTATGCATATTTTACTGGAGAAGAGAGCTAAATGGAGTTGTGAATTTCTTTCAAAAGAAATTCGGGACGATAATCGAACGATTATTAAAACCACACGTAGAGTGACGCGTAAAATCCGAAAACACAGGGTTTTGCTAAAACGTGGTACTAAATTAAACATTAAATATGAAATATAATATACAAGCATCAGTTGTGGGGTGTCTAAGGATGAATGCTGTCAAAAAGCACAGTCAGTGTGTGTCTATAAGTGAAGCCAACAGAGTTGTGTGTAAGGCGATCCACGTGTTATCTAAACAGATCGCAAACGCCAGACACACAATAAGGGGATACGGATAAGTAATGTTCCGCCAGTAAAGGGTGCTCGAATAAATCATATACAGCAAATATTGTTCAACTATAAGAAAATAATTACAATACATCAAATAGAGCGTAAACAAATTCAGTGAGTTAAACCTCATGAGCGAAAACGACAGTTATAAGACGTAAAACATATTCATGCTACTTACTAATGCTAAGTAGCATCAAGTCGAATGCACATGAAAGAATAACAGAGAATAGCTAAGAAGGGAATTAACACAGTATCTATACCAAAATACCCGTTCACATGACCATGGATGCACTGAAAACAAGACGAAACGAAGATGATGACCTAAAAGACGGGACACAATTATCAGTAGGAGAGATGACAGAAGTCAGTGAATTCTGTGTAACAACAACATATTTTACATTTGAAGGAAAAATATTCCAACAAATGAAGGAGCAGCCAATGGATCGCCCATCTTACCAATAGTAGCTGACATACTCATGGAATTTTGGGAAGAGAATGCACTTAAACCATTCAGGTCATCAATAAAATGTTGGTGGACATATAAAGATGACACGTTAGTTATAAAGGAAAATATTGTTTTTGAGAAATTCTTCTCACACAACAACAGTTATATGGACTCAGTAAAATCCATCATGGAAATAGAGAATGAAATTGGGGAACTGCCTATGTAAGACTGCAAAGTACGAACAGTAACAGATAGCATCGTCGAAACGACGCTATATAGAAAAAACTACATATTCTGGGAGACTCCTTGATTATCACTCAGCTCATCCATTCACAGAAAAAGGAGGACTACTGCAAGATCTTTCGGACAGAATACGCAGACTTACAATAACACTAGATGACCGAAGAAAAGGAATAATTTCCTCATTCAAAATATCACTCGATACCAATTACCCAAAAGAATTTGTCATATATAATATGAAGAAGAGGAAAATGGGTGAAAACAAGGAATGACAAGAAAGAAATATGGTCACACTACCATACGAATCTGGTACATCCGAGGCAATTCGAAGAAACCTCAGAAATATTGGGATTCGTACCACGTTTAAAATAAATTAACTAAAAGGTGCAATAAAAATGCATAAAAATAATGTAATTTACAAAATATCCTGTGCCCACTAAATATGTGGGTCAAACGTCAATATCACTCAAAATCAGAGTGAATGAACATAAACGCCTAACTAAAGGTCATCATGTGTGAAATAAAAACAAAACAACTCCAACAGCTGGTCCAATCATGGGCATTTTGTTAGAAATATTACCAAAACAGAAAAATTATCATTGTGTGTAAACTAATGAAATATTATCACAATTTTTCGTCCTAGTTTAGCGGCCCTCGGAATTACAGAACCACTGGTCTCGATTACAGGACCTCCACATTATGAGGCGAGCTTACAGACCATTCCGGCACGAATTCAAGGAGCAGTGGCCCGTGAATTCAAGCCTCTGCCAGTTTGTGATTACGAGATTTCATCAATTCTGTTACTATCCTCTTTTGTTGAAAATACGATGTAAATTACATTGCACAGCTATAGAGAATAAATTCTCCGAAAATAGCTTCGCTGAACTATATCACATGCAATTTTACATCCATAAGGATCTCTACGTTCTGATAAAATCCACAGCCACTTGGAGGTTGGATAAAATTCTTCCCGAGTAGTTTATTCCCTTTCGGTCCTAGTCATAAAGTTGTATGCTCAGTGTTGTATGATTCGGGAGGATAATAAGATAAATGCTGAGTTCAGAAACACTGCCAGGCTTCAGACTTTGAAGTATCATTAACCGATATGGTTTCATTTCCTTCATGTCAACTTCGAACGAAAACACAACTAGTCGTTTTTCATTCGATTTCCAGTCTAGGGCCTGATGCACAATATCGCATAACGCTCCTAGCATCGTACATTCAGTCCATGTCCATTTGATTCTCAGTAGTTGTTGAGTAACCGCTTATTCCGTGTTACTTATCCATTCAGCCCATCTGGATTTCAGTATCGAGACAGCGAAAGGCAGGTGTTGATGAAAGTCTGCAGGAGACTGTTCCAAATGCCTTTTGTCACTCACTAAGTCTATGAATTACTTTGCATTTATTTAGAGTACAAAGCAAAGTCGAACTACTTTCACGAACAGTCAGTGAAAACTTCCTTCATAACTCCTATACAGAATTAAAAACATCATGTTGTGCTATTCTAATTTGAACGTGATTATCTATCTCTTCATTGCAGAAAAAATTTATAATTACTGCTGAATTGCATCTCATCAGCACGACTTGCAGATAACAATGAGTTGAGTGACTGAAGAGTGACTGATTCATTGATTTCATTGTTCATCACAATGCATTGGAAGTTGCCAAGAATTTTTTTGTAAATTTTGCATTTTCGTCCATGTTGGAAGCATGAAGGGAAAGTGGTAACCTGCATATGCATATCTGCGAACACTTTCTACTAGTTTCAGAATGCTGACCGACGGGGGAATCATGTTGTCAATGACATTGTCTACTGATGTCACTACTTATTTCTCTACACTTAAACAAAAGCATCCAAATTATAAAACCACTAACTTGTTCTTCCTCATCGTTATCTTATTTCGTTATACTGTGATTAGTATTCACTTCTCTGAAGACAGCTTATGGGAATTTGAAATGCAGGTGTGATTACATTCCCTGCTACTCTCCGATCATCATATTCAACTGTCCTCACGGCTGCCCACAAGCTTTTATTTCCTATTCACTTGATCTCCACGTCAACTTGAGAAACAAAACTCATCATTTTTTTATTTTAGGTTACATTCGAGGGTATGGAATGTATTGTCACATCAACGTTGCATCAGTATACATGAAGTCGACATCAATTTCCTCCAACGTATTCGTTGCGTACTAGATTTTTGACTGTCTTATTTTGTTTGAAGCAAACGAGGTTATGAAGTATCAATATTGGAATATTTCAGCTCAACTATGAAGGAATATAGGATTCAATTTCAGGAACAGTCACATTATTATTCGAGGAATGTACCGGCAAGATAATTATTTATAAGAAACCTCTGCTCCAATAGGAACTAATCAAGTGGTAAGTGCCATCTACCTCATCTATATGATGACAACTAACACTTAACAAATATATACACCGTAACAATAGTGTATGTTTTGCAAGTAGAAGAGGTACAGAGTATGAGACAATTACAGAAGGCCACTGACCAATCATTCACTTTATTTTCGACAGATTTCCATTCTGCAACAAAGCAAGAATAAGAAAATTGACGTTAATTCTGTTGATGAATGAATGTAATATACGTCAATTGGTTACTAGGTAGCAACTAATATGATCTGTCTAGTCCTTGGTGTTGCGGTAGTCTGTCAAGTTTGCAGTGAGTTCACAGTTGTAGGTGGCTGGTCACCACTGCGCACGCTTCCAACTCCTAATAATTTAACAGTTTACGCCATCCTAGAAATGCGTTACTTATAGTTCCTATCAATTACTTCTTGTCAACCGAAGAAAATATTCTCGAAACGTTTCTGCAACCGGTACTTTCGTATTGTTCTGGCTGCAACCATGAAATAATAATGATGAGCTGATTTAATCCTGTAAGGTTTATGCTTCTTTCAACGAGGTCGAATTATAGGTTCAAGGCTTACGGTTTATAGCCCTCAAGAAACTAATACGAATCTAAAAGTTTATCTGCAAGTCTATCAAAAATATTTCGTTATCTTTGACAACTGTAGTGAACAGGGGCTACTAAGATGCTATGCTAGGGAAGGTGGAGGGGACGAGTTGAAATAGAATCGTTCTCCACTTGAGCTTAGTTAGGATATTGAGTTTAGGAAAGCAGAGGAAAATTATCGTCTCACCCATGATTTTTAAGAATTGTGCCTTATTGAAAAATTATATTTCTGATGCAACATTACTGTGACTAACTCGTTGTATGTACCTCCTGAATGAAATAAGGATGAAGTAAACATCTCGATAGGATAGTTATGTAACAGTAAAATACAACAGTTTTCGATGGCGGAATTGTGTATTGGCGAATTTATGAACAGATATGGGAGAATGCATTTACTTTATGTGAAAATCTCTATTTCAGTATGCTCCACATATTGTACTTCCATTGTAATGCTTTCAGATTTTCCTTTGTTTCACAAGGATCTTTCATTTCTCTACATTACCATTGAAGTAGTGCCGCCTTTATCCTCCGAAGACAACACGCAATACATACTACTTACATGTTCTTGCTAGTAATACCCACCTTACTTGTAAAATGGTCACAGATGTAATGGTGCTTGGGAATCAGTTGTCACAGTAAACCTATAATGATTCATCCTTAAATAGTAGCTTAATAGTTGCACGACATATCGAAACCTTATTTGTCACATTAATATTAGTGTGAAATAAAAAGGTGCATAATCATGGTAACTATCATTATTATTCCACAAGTGATCAAGTTCAGAATATGTCAACCCTGATGAAGCAACGTTACGACGCATGTATTGAACCCATATGACCGACAATAAAAGTCAAGACTCCCAGATTATATCAGCGTAATATTGTCCATTGATAAATTCGTAATAGGGATTAAGCGTCAGTGACTATTCATTTTGCTCACAACCGTTTACTTTGGCTATTCTATAAGCTGATCGTTGCAGCTTATGCTGCTTATGCCACATCTACTGGAACTATGCCGGTTGGTAACTGACTTTCAAATCTCTCAACATTATGATGGAGAAATTAGCAGTGTTCAATGCGATAACATAAATTACGTGTTCATAAACTTCTACTGACTAAGGAAACAGTTGGCTTACGAAGTATTCACGAAATATAAGAAGGAATTTTCAATCTCACTTTATCACTGAAAGACGGGTACTGATCAGATTAACTATGTATCGCGAATATAGATGTACGTATGCTTTCAGGTCAGTATGTGCTTTACTCATTTTTCGCAGCATTGAAAACGAGGGATTGCTTGTAACGATTTATTTATGGGTCACATATTCAGGGAAGACGAAAAACAAAGTTGAATATTCAGTTAACATTCGAGTATTACCATGTATGCTGATTATGCAGCACTAATGGTCGAGTTGTTTAAGAATTCGGGTTGCTTGTTTGTCCTACACGTGGACAGATACATAAACAGATAGACAATGATTACACTGTGATGATTGAAATTGATATAAACATCTGGATGGCAGATAATTTTCATAAGTGGGCAATAAGTGAACTGACGGCTGCCGGTCACAGTGGGAACACCATCACTCACTGAAGAGGATGAGGGTTCATCTAGTTGACAATCCGAAATAAGATAAAACGGCACTGACCAAAATATTAGGTAACAGTTGTTCGTAAAATATTTCACAAGAATTATGTATATTTAACTTCAGCATGAAAAAGACAGGGGTGATGAAGATACTTAACCGACAATATTAGTGTTAGATCAGAAATTTGGTGCACGCGTCACCAAGGGATTATCCAACAGGCTGTAGACTTTAATCAACACAAGACTGCAGGGTACAGGATAGCGTAAGGGTGTGTACTTGAAGAGCCATGTTACATTCTGATCAAATGGAATCATAATAATAACAGTTAAGCTGTCTGAAACCATAGTTCGTAAAACAAACTCTTAGACTGATTTCACATGAATACAAAAAGACAATTGAAGTGAAGGGAAGTATTTCCTTTCGAAAAAGTCATCAACTCGGTTTTCTAGTTATACTGACATAAGAAAGAACTGTTCGCAGCTAGAGTTCAACGAACAACAATTGAGGATTAATACAGTAATAATAAGAAAAATAATGAGGAAGTTCTGATAAATATAGACAAGCAGACAATGGAGGAGTTAGAAAGAGGTATATTCCATTTCCTTGTTGTTTCGATATTAAATTAAGGAGAACAGCAGTAAATGGCCACACATCATGACACACTGGTCTAGTTTCAAACCGATATGGACAGACCGATTGATTTAATATTTGTTTTGAAAATGTGAATCTTGTTCTCTGTGCTGTCTGAGTGCAGAAGAGTTCCACACTGATTTCAGAGTTTTGAAGGTGTCCTTTGGCATTCCGATTCTGGCTATTGTATTTTCGTCGTGCCGACTGCCTGTGGTTGAAACGATGCTTCCTAGGTAGCTGAAGATATTAACCTTTGTCAAATCTCCCCAGTTGATTGTGATTGGTGCTGGGTGTTGTCGTTGTTGCTGCTGCTGGCTGTGAGTATGACACTCTTGAATTTTGTTACGATTCTCTTAAGTGGAAAATTCTATATAAATGCGAGTGTACAGCTAAGGAAATTCAATTCACTGAAAGGAGCATCTGGTGAACTACTTGTTTTGCTCTTCTCAATACTATCGATGTTAAAAATATCATCGTTCTCATTTATTCAACCTCGAGAACAATTAGATATATTTGCAGTTTCCTTGTAGATAAAATGTCTGCGATTTATCTGAACTACTCATAAGTAGGTAAATGCTTCTTAGGAAATTACATGTGTCAATTTTTTTCTTCATGTCGCTTTCACAAGTACATTTGTTCGTTCTCGTTTTTCGTCATGGATTTCGTGTGCCTTATGTCTTACGATTCAGGTGATTGTAGGATACTTTTTGTGGACGATTACCACTGGAACACTAACACATTTTCTCAATTCTGCGACCATAAATATTAACTGTGAGTTATTCGACGTAATAGGACGCCCAGGATCTATGTTTCGTGCTTGCTGGTACTCATCTTCAAGGCGAATTCGCTAAAATGAGGGAACTGATGTCCTATTTGGAACTAGGACTCACGTTAACATATGCCTTATTCAATAATATTACTGCTAAGATGTTTTAGATCACGATTGGCTTCGTGCATAACTGTAACGGATACATTAAATAGTGATTAGGGATTGAGTAATGTCATGTTTCTGCTCCATGGCGTCTGTGGTTACTAGACTATTTCAGTGAACATATGGACTTTTGGATTGTTATTATTATTATTTTTAATATCGATACAATAGTATTTTGATTTCCTATCGTACTGAGTGGCACATAGTTTTTCAACAAAACACCCCTAGCTTTTCTCTTTCTCCCCAGTCCTCTATTTCTGCCTGCAAGGATACACATACGATTTCAGTTCCTCCCCAAATGAGTTCCTCCACATATCTCTATAACGAATGTCAACTTCAACGTTTCACATTCGATATCCACTCAACCAGCCGGCGTTCGATTTTTCTCAACGATATCCTCAGAGTTTAAGGTCCAATCCATCTTCATTTGCTTCTGCATATGTATTTGGTGGTCACTTCTGTAGTGAGAGTTCCGTGTTTCCTATCATTTCTGCTCATTTTAACCTTGATGTCAAGTCAGTGAAGCCAGCTATTGATGATAGTCTGCAGCAGGCTGTTGGAAATGCTTTCCTTCACGCACCAAGTATACGATTTCATTTTGCATTTATTTAGAGTTCATACTACAGTGGAGCTATTTTCGAGAGCAGTCAGTGTATACTATTCATAATAATTCCTTTATTGAAGTACAAACATTATTTTATGCCATTCTAATTTGAACATGATTATTTATCTCTACAGTATAGAAAACTTAAACAAACACACCTTAATTCCGTTTCAATAAGTAAACTTAAACATTACAATCGGTCGGATGGTTGAGGACAATTGGTACAACGTCCTGGATTTATGTACCTCACTCATGATTAAGACATATCTGCAACCTAAGGGAAACTGATAACCTCTAGCAAACCCAAACACGCGTCAAAAATTGATGCAATCAGAGATATTATTTTTTATTCCTTCACGTTCCCAGTGGAACATAGGGCTTAAAGCTAGAGACTTGAAGTTTCGAGAGCAGTGGTGATTGTTTTTTACAGGATGGGGTTGCTAGCCCCATCATCTAACCTCCTTCTTTAACGGATTTATTACTGGTTTAGCGAGGTAAAGGAGTGCGTTGGCCGGGCATCAGGGATATTGCCACTCAGCTATTCATCCCACCAGTGACTTCCAGTAGGTAAATAGAAAATGCATTATTCCTTATCACCTGTCAGCTGGCGACAGACGTCGTCACCGATTTTAGTAATCATCGTACTTCCGTCCAATTTAGAAGTATAGACAAAAATTGAAGAGATTTTCGTTCTGATAATCTTTATTGATAATTGTTTGTAGCGTTCAAAATTGCTTTCCTATGAAATACAACCTGTATTACCCCATGCACGTGCTACAGATTTCATGCCTTATCTATGTTGAAGCGAAACAGATTATGAAATATTAATAATGAAATATTTGACTTCTGCAAGGAATGAATATAAGATTCATTTTCAAAACAATCAAACCATTATTTGTAGAATATAATGAGAAGGCGAAATTTGTTGGATTCGTCTGGTCCGATAGTTACTAATCAAGGGGGAAGTGTCATTTATCTTCCCTTACCACAGTGTAAATTTCGTAAGTGCAACAAGTCCAGATTACGAGACAATTATCGTATAGATGTCGTCTAACTAATGCAGAGCGATAATACCAATCGATTAATTGAACCACACGTTGATTTACGCGTAAAATCCAAAACACACAGGATTTGTCTGGTAAGAAGTACCATGTTACGCATAAATTAATGGAATATAGTATAGAAACCTCAAATTGTGAGATGTCTGTGCCTGAGTGTTTGTTGAATACACAGTCAGTAAGCGTCAATAGAAAACACAGAAAAGCTTCGTCAAAGGTGATCCAGGTTAAGAATTAACAGCGTTTGACTGCCAGACAAAAATGAAAGGAATTTGAACGAACATTGTTCAACAAAGAAGAGTATATAAATAAAGCACGTACAGCAGATACTGTTTAACTATAAGAAGTTAATTACCATATATTAAATAGAGTATTAATGTATTGAGAGTTTAACTTCAAGTGAAAGTAACACAATACAACAGCTGGCTACTTACTAATGATGAGTAGCATAAATTTGAACGCTAAAGAAAGAAAAATAAATGTCACGATAGAAATTAACATATGTGAAGCTACAGAATAATCATTCACTTGTCTAAATTTTTGACAGACTTCCATTAAGCAACAACGTGACAAGGTGAAAACTGAAGTTATTGCTGTTTGTGAATAAACGCAACATGATATTCATACCCCATTTTCTTGCATGAATATTTGTTTGACAGTTTACAACTGTATACAAGGCAAGTAGACTACATTTTCAGCATTCGCAACAATAGTTATGACTTTAATCAATTACAACAAATGTGTAACACTTGCCTTCCGATAATAAATTCACTCTGGAAATGGAAAACGAACCCAAAATTCCATTTCTTCATGTGCAAGTAACAAGAAAATCTGACGGAACCATAATAAGGTCAGCCAGGCTACGGGAAACCCACTTGGAACGGACATCAATGAAGTTTATACAGTTGGTGGCCTGTTGTACTAAAAAGAAATTTAATTGATTCCCTTGTCACTGGGGTCTAATACATTTGTAATCCTAACGCCATAGAAGAAGAACTAGATCTCTTGAAAGAAAATTTCATCCAAAATGGATACCTGTCAAGATTCACTGAAAAGAATATCGAAGCCCAGAGGAACGAAACATTACTTCTTCCAAAACGAAATTTATATGAACCTTCATTTTAAGGGAAACTTAAACAGCGATATTCTTGAGAGAAGAATTTCATCATCTTTGAGAAGAATATTCTTCACAGAAACGCTAAGGGTAGTGTTCTCCAGTCGTCCATTGGTCTGCAGAAGCAATATCTGGCACTGATCAAAAACAGTTTGTTTTGTAATAGGCGAAGAGATGCAGTTATCGTTTGAGAGCTAATGAAAGGACAGTAGTTAAAGAACTACCTCAAGTCGACTGCTGTTTCGGAACACCTTGTCACTGTCAATAGTCCACATCACTTCACCAGAGTTGGAAACGAAGAACTTGATACTGACAGATGAATACGTCGCACATCAGTCACTTAGGTAAAGTCCAATGGCCCATAATTTTCACATGCTTACAGTTCGTGATCTACGTTCACTACCAGTCATCGTTACAAGTGAGTGTTCATCCTGACACTCGAACCACTTGATGTTGCTGAGTGCCATTTCTATTCAGAACTCTTCGATGCCCTTCCTGTGGTCAGTCATTCGCCAACAGTGAATAATGATCATAATTCGAAAATGATCATTCATCATATGAATCAGTGTCTCACATATAAGTGAAGAGTATACATCTGATAACTTCTCTCTGGTGTGCTACAATTATTCATCAGCAGTGTTTATCCACAGGAATATTTACCGATCCATCTCAGGAGTAACAGCCTGTTACCACAAAATTAAATAAATGTACATGAGACACAAAAGACTGTTAAAAGTGAAACATCAGATAGGGTAATCGAGTGAAATTTACAGACCAAAGTTTACTTTAAACTGAAAACATCGAAGTGCAAAAATAATTAATAATGAGGAAATTCAAAAAAATTAAGATAGAAATCATCACTGAATAAAAGCATGTAATAAAACACCCTACATTCTATTTATAGGGTAAACGTGTGAATATTATTCCCACACTTGAATAGTGAGTGCATTAGCAACAGAATACTATATGTGTATTTGAACATTCTGTTTCGTGTCGTTTAGTTTAGTAAACGAAAATCACACGCTCGGTGATTGATTGGTTAAAGAATATAAACTGTATAGATAGATATAAATAGCTGTTTGATCACTTGAAGAAAATATACCTTGACTTCCGTGTCTCGCCTTCTGCTGTTCCAGTGGAAGTGGTAGTTGTAGTTGTGGTGGTAGTGATTTATTAATATTATGTGATTGACATGCTCAACCTTGTCATCATTACCGCATTACGTTGAAAGAAATATGAAAATTAACACTGCGATTCCTATTTTTATAGTTACACTTATTAGTAGTATTAAAATTATCGTTATTACTGTCATTATTATTACTATTACTATTATTATATTATTACTATTATTATTGTTATTATTACACTCTTGCTTAGTAATCTTATTATTATTAATTACATCTTGCTTGTTGCTTGTAATCCTCAACAGTTGGTTGACTGATTGGTCTACTCAGTCTGCAGTGACGGCATGGTGACAGTGCTAGTGGTCACTGTGAGTAGTGAGATGATGCTGATGACAGTGCAGTGCAGTGGTGTGCATCTTTTCGAGAAGATTTAGATTGGGAGAAGGAAAAAATGCTGTGTAACCAGCCAGCCGGCCATCCTTGGTGAGGTTGACATGACAGAGATTAGAATGTCTGTGTGTGTGAGAGAGGGATAGAGGGGTGGTGGAAGGAGGGAGGGAGGGAGGTATGTTGCTAGATAGTTTTGATGTGAGGTGATCGAAGCGATTCATGATTGAGTGTTTGTGGCGATTTCACGCGTCCTCTATGCTTCGTTGTATGCATATGAGCATTTGTGAGAAGGAGAGACGTTTTTTGTATCGCTTGCGTGGTGTAGAGCTGAGCTGAGCAGAGGAGAGCATAGTAGATTAGATCTGACGTCTTTTTCCATAGCTAGCTAGCTGTCTTCAAGTGGTGTGTGCATGCGTGTGTGCGGGTGGGCGGGCGTGCTCATGTGTCTGTTTTATGCGTATTTAAAATATTTGTTGACGTGATGCAGAAGCAGCAAGGAGATTGATTGACTAGTGTCAGTCAGTCAGTGTGTGTCTGAGTGAGAGCGAGTGTGACAGCGAGCCAGCGATGGAAAACGGGAGACAGATAGTGAGAGAGAGAGAGAGAGAGAGAGATAGAGATAGAGGGACACGGAGACAGAGTGAGGGAGGAAGATGTGACTTGTTTGAATATCAATCAGTGAAAGTGTGAGTGTGCAGAGAATTCTGTGTCAGTGTCAGTGAGTGACTTCTTCTTGTATGCTAGTCAATCTACGTGTGCATTCATGTACATTTCTTCTATTATATCTAGCTATCTACATATACATAAGCGAAAGTGTGGGGTATTTAAATAAACAAGATATTTTCTCCTATTTTGTAGTTCGTAGATCTGTAGGAGAATATTTGTGAAGTAAGTAAGTAAGTAAGTGAGAATGTGAGTGGGTAAGTAAGTAAGAAAGTGAATTAATAGGTGAGTTCTAGCCACATTTTGTTTTATACGCAGGATGACAAGACACACACACACAGACACACACATGAAGGAGAATAAGAAGACAGATTGTATGTAGTAGAGGTTAAATTAGTCGTGTGCAAGAACGAAATACGATCAGCCTTTATACACATTCATTCATTCGTTCATGCATTGAATGATGCAATCGTCATTATCAGCATCATCATCATCAGTTTGCAGCGGACTTAGTAATAATGCATTAATTCACTAAATAATTGACAAAAGTACAATTAGACATTTCCTCCTCAATGAGACGAAGAAAATGAGAGAGGAGAGCAAAACAAACAAGAATGATGGGTAGGGTGTTTACGTGAACATCACTCGCTGAAGACATATTCTTCAAGTGAACAAGCACCTACACAATTCACGTAATGATTACTCATCAGTGAAATAAGTGCTCAACTAAAAGTCTACACATTTCATTACGTGATTATTTGCATAATCACTTGCTTGCATGCATGCATGGATGCATGTATACTCGCTTGCTCGCTTGATTACTCACTTACTTACCTACGTACTTACTTACATGATCAATTAATTATTTACCAATTAATTAATTAATTATTTACCTGCTTACTTGATTGTTGACTGACTGACTGTCTTACTATCGTGGATGGATGCTGGTTTATTTGCCCGAATATCTGAATCAGATTTCCGTATGCTTTAAAATTCACTCGACAGAGATTCATGCCTCAATTCAACTGGCAGAAATTAACACGCCACAACATTCACTGCCTGCCTAACTGACCAACTGTCTCCATGACTCACTCACTCACTCGCTTCCTTACCTAATCGCTTACTCACTCGCTCACTGTCTCATTGACTGACTGACTGACTGACTGACTGACTGACTAAATAACCAGCCAACGAAGCAACGAAGTATCTGGTTGAAACAACACACAGGAATTTACACAACATGGCTGAATGCTGATTTCCGTGAGTGAGAGAGAAAGGGAGGGGAATGCAGGTGAGAATTATGGCTTCGCTGATAGACAGACAAGCGCTGATTCACAGACAACTAACTCAGAAGAACAAGTCTGAAAGGTGTGATTTGGATAGTGCAAGTGTATTTATTATTAGTAAGTTGTATAGACGAGATCTAAAAGTACACATTGGTCGCCGTCTTCAAATCAATGATGACAGCGTTTTCTTCACGTTGGAAAGCTTGCATGAGTAATGGGGTGTTCTATTTAATTAATTATTGTCTCCTGATTTAATGTTTAATGTCTTCGGCAGCCTTTGCAGCAGCCTCCTGGACAATTTCCACCTCGGCATCCACGGCATCCACAACACCCTCCACGGCATTTAGGGCATCCACCAGGACAGCCAGGACAACCACTGTTTGCTGCTGCTGCTGCTGCTGGTTCTGGAACTGGACCTGCAATAACTGAAATCACAAAACAACAAAACACTACAATTAAATATCCATTCACTCATTAACTCATTCATTCATTGTTTCATCAATCAATTAACTAATTAATTATGTCATTTCTACTCAGTGAATGTGTTATTTGTCTGCCCGTCTGTTTGTCTGTCTGCCCAAGTGTCTATCTGCATTGTATATAGCTTCTCGTATGTGAACTAGTGATCCTCATCATGATCACGATCACGGTGATGATGATGCTGATGACGATGTTGATGATGATCAGGAGTGGGAAGGGGTAGGAGGATGAGGAGGCGCGGGAACAAGACTTACCTCCCATTTCGAATTCCAACGATGCAACGAGTACAACTAAGACGAGCTGAAATGGAAATGCCCATCAGGAAGGCATGCAGTGTTATACAACCAGAGTATTCCAACATACAGTGAACATCTGCATTGTCGTTTACTGTCAACAACTGTTTACTGTCAACTTGAAGCTACCTACTCACATACACCGTGCTTTTTATACTCCTCGAAGTTAACCTGTCGAGCGAACACGGGGTCACACTCAAAGTCAGCGGATCATTAATCAATAGGCAGAATCAATGAGTACGCGTAATGTGAAACGGTTTGATTGACTTGCTCACTCGAACGATCGACCGCTCGCGCGCCCTCTCTCTTGCTCGCTTGCCCCCTTGCCAGGCAGTTCGTATTTCCTTTTCACCCATTCACCCTCTCTCTGTCTCTGTCTCTCTCTCTGATGAATAGACAAATCATCTTCGTATATGCGACTTAGCCAGTCATTGCATCTCCTCCGTTCCTCCATCCGTCCGTATATTGGTTGGTTGATTAGTTCGTCAGCTCCTTGCTTATTCATTTAGTTAATGGGTCGATACGTGCGTCCTAATTCCCATTTGGAATAGTTTCAATTCATTGGTTGATCGACTGACTGATTGACTGCCTGCCTGCCTGCCTGACTGACTGACTGACTGACATGGATGATTTGGAAAGCACTTTGCATTTTGCAATTCTTAAATGCAATAGCCAGCTAGCTAGCTGGCTAGCCCACTGTGTGAATATTTCCAGCGAAATCTGAGAACAGACAGTCTTATAAATTCTGGTGTGAATTGAAAGTATTCCATAGCTGTGAACCAATCACCCACACACAAACAAACATTGACTCTTCTACTCCCTCCTCCTGTTGTTCTCTACAGGGACGTGGGAACACTATATCAGATAACCAATTCTCTATCCGGGAAGAGATCAACACAAGTGAAACCTTTGAAAGACAGCCAAGGGAACCCAATTACCACGGAAGAAAGAAAGATTAAACAATGGGTGGATCATTTCAAAGGACTCTTGAACCGACCACCGCCCGTCCAGAAATACCAACAACAGCACGTACACAACTGCAAGTTGACACCAATCCTCCAACGAAAACTGAAGTCATGAATGCAATCAAGCTTCTGAAAGCTGGAAAAGCAGCTGGATCAGATGGAATACCCTCGGAAGCACTGAAAGCGGACCCAGAAACGACGGCAGATATGCTGACTCCATTATTGCAAAAGGTTTGGAAGGAGGGAAAAGTGCCTACCGACTGGAGGAAAGGTTCCCTCGTGAAACTACCAAAGAAGGGCGACTTAGGACTCTGCAAGAACTGGCGAGGAATCATGCTCCTCTCGACGCCAAGTAGAATCCTGAGTCGCATCATCCTGGAGAGAAGAAAGGACGCACTGGATACAGAACTCCGACCAGAACAAGCTGGATTCAGGAAAGGCAAATCATGTTCTGACCAAATTGCAACTCTACGCATCATCATCACAGAACAAAGCATGGAATGGCAATCAAACCTCTACCTCAACTTTATAGACTTTGAGAAGGCCTTCGACAGAGTTGACCGCGAAGTAATTTGGAAACTACTCGAGTACTACGGCGTACCCAAATATTCATCAACCTTATTCAACAGCTGCACGACAACGGCACATGTCAAGTGATCCACAACGGAAAACTCAGCGAAGCGTTTGGAGTAAACACAGGAGTCAGACAAGAGTGCTTATTATCACCAATGATATTCCTAATTGTGGTGGACTGGATTATGCGTCAGACAGTGGGAAACGAGAAGACAGGGATATCCTGGACATACGTGAAGAACCTAGAAGACCTGGACTTTGCGGATGATTTATGTTTGATGTCACACAAAATCGAAGACTTACAAGCGAAAACCGACAAACTGGTCGAAGAAGCAGCCAGAGAAGACAGGACTCCAGGTGAACACAGACAAGACGGAGGTCATGAAAATAACCAACCAACAACAGCAGCAGCAGCAACATCCACCGCCAATCACCATCAACGGGAGGGATGTGAAAGAGGTTACTTCATTCACTTATCTAGGGGGCATTGTTTCAATTACAGGAGGAACGGACGATGATTTCAAATCGAGAATCGGGAAGGCGAGAAACACATTCACCAACCCCAAACCAGTCTGGAAATCTTCGTCACTCAGCATCAACAACAAAATTCGGATTTTCAATACAAACGTCAAGTCAGTTCTTCTATACGGATCAGAAACTTGGTGGGTCACAAAGAATATTTTCAACAGCCTGATGCAGACCTTTATCAACATCTGTCTTCATTCTATACTGAAGATCAGATGGCCGGAAAGAATCACCAACAAGAAACTATGGGAACAAACGAAACAAGAACCAATCGCCCAACAAATATGCAGGAGAAAGTGGAGATGGATTGGACACTCGCCGAGGAGGCCGCTTGGTGACATCGCGCGTCAGACCATAGCTCGAGTGGAACCCGAAAGGGAGGCGGCGAGTGGGACGTCCCAGGGTGACATGGAGGAGATCGTGTGAAGAGGAGCTGAAACAGTATGGACTAACATGGATGCAAGTGAGAAGTACTGCAGAAGACAAAAGCAAGTGGAGATGTGCAGTTGAAGCCCTATGTTCCACTAGGAACCCAAGGGAACAATAATAATGTGACTGACATGCTCAACCTTGCCATCATTACCACATTACCTTTGAAAGAAATATGAAAACCAACACTGTGATTTCTATTTTTATAGTTACACTTGTAAGTTGTATTGTGGCTAATTCTACCGGCTTTCCTAATTATTAGACGATAATTTTCTTCAATATATACGTCCTCCATATTGGTCGTGAGAAAATTATAAACAAATTCTGATTCAAAATCTAGTCACAGCAGACTTTGAGTAGGCGAATACAATTTTCAGATAGATAATCTGAACTTCAACAAATGGCCACAAAGTATTGAACTAGTAACGTTCAGCGAATCAGAAGACTGTGTTTGTTTGCATAAAATAGTCCTTTATAATATACATGAAAATTTTTAAATATCTGTTGATATGCAAAATAAACGATTTGTTGCCTCGCCCTTGTCTTCTGTTGTTACAGGATTAATATCATATTTGTTACTAACTTAATTTCATCAACACCCAATTACCTTGACCAATTTTGCATTATGTAACTCCAATTAATTATCTTCACTTGTTTAGTTGAAATAACCACAACCAATTTTATTTTTGATTGACAAACTAAATGTAAACATACAAAATAGATATATATATATATATATATATATATGCGACTGTACGGATAAGAAAATGAATAAGCCGAAAGAGACTATTCGCTGAACCACGTGTTTTGTTTTCATTATGTATAATTCCCAAGATTTACATCGTGTGAGATTTGATGACTGCAGTATCATTTCACCTTTGAGTGGTCATAAGTACGCAAAACACATTCGATGATCTATTACGTGGTTTCAAAATTAAGGCATCAAGTTGGATGGATTTCTCACACACTCCCCAAACTAAATGTTAGACCTCTACAACTACGTACGTTTAAAAAATATTAACACGATAGTTTATCTGCATTTTCGGGATGCCTCACAACTTACATCGATGAATAAATGTTCAAATGTAATACCAACAAACTGACTAATGTTTGAATAAATGCACTGAATGTAAACGAACACTGAAGTTAAAATAGAAATAGTGTTCCTGAGTAGTGACAGTATTGGCACTGAAAGTACTTCGTTTGCTTTTTTGAGGAAACTAGCCTGAATTATAACATATTTCGCTAAACTGAATTTTAGGTCGAGAACGGTGATGTCAGGAAAAGAGAAGGTGAGGTATTCATTAAGAAATTAGTTTCTACTGGATAGGCATGAAAACTTTAGACACAGACAGTGTCATTCTTTTCAAACGTCTTGTGACAACTATTATGACTGAAGCTGATCTGGTCTTTTTGATAAATTCTTTACTAGTTTAGTGAAAAATGGATTGGTCTATGTACCACAAATGAATAGTTTCTCATTATTATAATAGCGTTGATTAGAAAAGTACATCAGGTTTTCTTTAAAACTTAATCCATTTATATCCAATAAGTGCGTAGATTGAAATGTAATGTGAAATCCAGTACACATGCTGCTTGAAATTCTGTCTGAATACTTCTTAGGCAAATATCATATGTAAAGGTTTAAATCACTGAGTAAAATAATATTTATTCAGTCCAGTGTTGTTATAAATTCATATCAGTGACGATATATGAATTTTCTAAATTGTATATGTTATCCAGTTTATTCATATAACGCCATACTTATGCTGAAATATGAACAGTGACAGATTATATTGTCAGGATTTCGACAGCCTTATTCCTTCGTCTGTACAAACATCAAGATATCCTGGTTATTAAAATTTTTCGTTTCTTTCCCAAAAGTTTTCATTACTGACCGACATTCACTAGAATCTAAAGACTTGTCATTTTCTGAGAAATGTCACATTTCAGTAGATAACCTGAAGAATTTGTAACTCTTAAGATTCATAATGTACTTTTCAAATCAGTTTCATTCTTCATGTAAAAGGAATAATAAATCCATAAATTTCAGAGTTTCTTATTAATGAGCTATTTACATTAGGCCTACACTTATAGATCCACTCTCCAACATGTTCAGATTAATGACTCAATACTGTCAATGACTACTTTCTTTGAGAGTTGATTTTCATTTGGGAGGAAATTAATTCTTGCACATAGCCCACCTGAAACAGCATTACTTGAGTCAGTTAACACACATTAATCAGCGGCGTTCTTGAACTGTGAAAAGCGATTGATCAGCTTGAAAGAATAAATTACAATTACCGCATATGACCACTCCACCTGCTCTTGCGGAGCTAGGTACATAGGTCGTTCTATGCGGGTCTTATCAAAAAGTGTTAGAACATCATCCAAGACTTGAAAATAAATCAGTTTCAACAAGTGGAGTCTTAGCTCAGGGAAAACGAGTCCAAAAATTTAGGTCGCCACTTGAGATTCTATCACCTGCCTGCGATTCACACTACTCACATCCAAAATTAGTGTTGTTGAATCACTTCTGAGGATTCTGAACATATCTTGTAAAATATTAGGGGTCTTGTGTGATATTTGCATAAAACTATTTATTCACCTTCATTTTGTTTATACCACAACAACTGAAGTTTATTTCACATATCTTAACTTCCAGAAACTGAACCATAGACGTTGATTCTGTTCAATCACAAATCTGAATGAATAAGTGACTATGCTTTTGATTTTTGTTCAAATTATATTACAATTTTACTTATGAATGTGAATAAATGGAACAGATTTATACCTATGTCGAAGCTGTTTCGATGTTTTATTATTCGGTTAGATCGGTTGTGGGGATCAGACCCAATGTCCCATGAACTTTCATTTCTGTCAGTTTGATATATGTATGATAAGGTTTCAGAAATCTGTATTTGGTGATGTGGGTTCTAGTCCTAAAAGAATTATTTGCTCCTCATTCGTTGCATGTATACCTTGATGATGAGTGCCAAGAACCATGAAACATAGATCCTGTAATTCTATATATGTACATACATCTTTCTGGCAACAACTCGAATAACTTAGTGTTAGCAGCCATGGTCACACAGTTGAGGAAATGTATGACAATGGGTTTCACTATTAAACTTCCTCCTGAATCCTGAAATAAAAGATATACAAATCTTCGACGAGGTTCAAAAGGGAGGAAAAGCACTTGTGAAGATTTATATTCCTCAATAACTTCAGCAGGCGAGTATTATGAGAAAATATATTTCTGTAATTTTTTAAATTCCTCTGCTATTGCTTATGAGCAGTTGAGCTGAGAGGAGGGCATTTTATCCGTATCACTTGGATGTTTCATCAGTGCACGTCTAGTCCACATCCGTTTCCTCCAGTATATTGGTTAGGTACAACGGCGGTGGCTGGTTAACTGGCAAAATTACTTCAGATTTACTTTGGTTATTATTTTATTACATATCATTTGTTGTTTTCTAAGTTCCTTCCCAATAAAATGCAACTGATAGTGCCTCATGTACGTGTCACATTATTGCCTGCCTTAATTTGGTTGGAGAGGAAACAGATTATGAAGAAATAACAATGAGATATTTCAGTTCTGCAAGGAAGGAGTGAATGATTCATTTACAAAAGCAGTCACATTGCTATTTGCAGAATATTATTCCTAAGTAAGATTTCATAGGATTCCTCTGATTGTGTAGCAACCAATCAAGTGAAAAGTGTCGTCTCACTCACCTAAATGGTAACAACTTATATTAAACAGATCTATTTCCCTTAACAACAAACTATATTTTGTGAGGAAAAGAAGTCCAGACTACGAGAAAGTCACTGACTAATCATCCATTTTCGACAGATTACTACTCTGCAACAAAGTCAAAATGTAAAGGTTGACTTAAACGCTGTTTATAGATAAATGCAATATACTTCGATAGGATAACAGGTTACACCTGATAACATGCTTCGAATCCTTGGTGTTGGTACAGTCTTAATTCATTCAGTAAGTGTAAGGTGGCCACCCGTTGTGGTGAGCACTTTCGACTCTTAATAGCTGTGCGATTTACACTGTTCCAGAGCTGTGTTACTTGCAGTTCCTATCAGTTACTACTTTTGTAACGTAAGTAAAGTAGGTCTGAAACATTTTGGCAATCGGTATTTTTGTATGGATCCTGTTGTAGCCGGTTGGAAATAATTCAAGAAAAACGCAAAAATGAGTTCATCTAATGTAGTTATATTCATTCTACTTGTTTTCTTCAATTTTATTAACTGGATCAAACTGCATGATGATTTCAACTAGCTTGAATCCTAGATCCAGAGCTTACTTTTGAAAGCTCCCAAAGAACCTAATATGTTATATCTGAAATCCTCAAACTATTTAACTTTCCTTAAAGACTGAATTGAACTGTTACTACCACGGTCATATGCCCACGGAGGTGAAGTGCAAGGGGTGGAATCAAATCACGCTACATTTGTTCGTCGTTTGTTTGTTAAATCTAGCGGAATAGCAAAAGATTATCGCATGATTTATAAGAATTGTCTATTATTCAAAAATCATATTTCTGATCCAACATGTATACGTTGACCAACGCGTATGAATTAGCCAGCTAGGTAGCTGGCTAGCCCGCTGTGTGAATATTTCCAGCGAAATCTGAGAACAGACAGTCTTATAAATTCTGGTGTGAATTGAAAGCATTCCAGAGCTGTGAACCAATCACACTCACAAACACACACACACAAACAAACATTGACTCCTCTACTCCTTCCTCCCTCCCTCTCTACATCTCACATGCATCAACAAACTATTCACACACTCACCACACACATCCCTCCGATTCAGTCTCTCTGTCTCCAACTCTCTCTCTCAATCTCACTCTCTAATTCCCTCTCGAATTCATCGTTTTTATGCATCGACTTGTAAGCTGAGCAATGAAGATGTTCAATGAAGACTCTTATCGATATGGAGAAATATTTGACTAGATAAGACAAGAAAATATATGAAGAGGATGAGTGAGTAGAAGAAGTGTTGATTTGATTGATTGATGGATTGTCGGAAATCCATCCTGGATGAATGAAATGAAAAGATCATAGATGATGATGCTGTTGCTGCATATATACAAGGATGGGTTTGTTCTGTCATGTATATATATTATGGCATTGCTGCTAGCTAGTCAGTTAATGACTGGAAAACCACACTAGGTAATTAGGTATGTCAGTAAGTAAGTAAGTAAGTAAGTAATTGAACGAGCGAGCTAGTGAGAGAGAGAGCGATTCGAAATCGTGCCGATCAGGATTCATTCAACGAAATCTAGTCGATTCGTAATAGACAGATTGATTGCCTCCATCAACCGCATATGAGGATGACAATCAATGTGATGGATGGATGACATTTGCAATACAAACTTCGGTCACCATCACAGCTACACCTACACAAATAACAACAATTATAAAATGAATAATTGCAATGGTCTTCCTTACAACTATCTTCATTCATCACCAGCATTTTAATCCCTTTCAATATTATCCACATTGAATCTAGCATTTTCATTATAGTGAGCAGTATTACTATCATCATTGCTACTACTTCTATAACTGTCACTATTATCATCATTGCCATTATTATTACTATAATTATTATTATGTTTATTATTATTATGATTAGAAGTAGTGGTGTAACAAGAGAAGTTAGGGCCAGGCAACAGATCGTTTATTTAGGAAATAAACAGATTATCATCTATATTATTATAGATTATTGTAAGCAAACAAACACAGTTTTCTGATTGGTGGTTCTTCGCTGAACGTTAATCTTTCATCTCTTTGTGGCCGTTTATTGAAGTTCAGATTATCTATCTGCAAACTGTATCCGCCTACGCATAGTCTGAGGTGATTGCTTATTGAAACAGTCTTTCTTCTTATTTCTCTCGAAACCAATATTGGGGACGCAAACACTGACGTAAAATAGTGTCTTCTAATTTTGGCTAGAAACCAGCTCTCACCACAGTAGTAGTGGTGTAGTAATGTGGTGATCGTATGATTGATATACACAATGGGTTCCAACGGAATAATATTCTGACAGTAAGAGTCATTGTATTTGTTGGTGTTAACGTCTGAACACTATTCCCACACTTGAATAGTGAGTGCATTAGCAACAGAATACTATACGTGTATTTGAACATTCTGTTTCATGTCGTTTAGTTTAGTAAACGAAAATCACACGCTCGGTGATTGATTGGTTAAAGAATATAAACTGTATAGATAGATATAAATAGCTGTTTGATCACTTGAAGAAAATACACGTTGGCTTCCGTGTCTCGCCTTGTGCTGTTCCAGTGGCAGTGGCAGTGGCAGTGACAGTGACAGTGGCAGTGGTAGTGATGGTCGTAGTTGTAGTGATCAAACAGCTATTCATATCTGTCTATACAGTTTACATTCTTTAACCAATCAATCACCGACCGTGTGATTTTCGTTTACTAAACTAAACGACATGAAACAGAATGTTCAAATACACGTATAGTATTCTGTTGCTAATGCACTCACTATTCAAGTGTGGGAATTGTATTCAGACGTTTACGGTGTCTTATACAATGTAGCGAGTGATGATTTCTACCTGAATTTGTTTTAGCTAACTCATTCTCAAATATGTGTGAGCTTCATTGGTGTTATTTAAAAGGAAATAATGATTTGTGAAATTTAATCGATTACGCAAGCTAATTGTTCACTATTTACAGATTGTTTTTCTCTGATGTACATTTATTTAACTTTGTATTAACAGTCAGTAACTGCTGAGTTGATTTGGAAAATACCTGCGTGCATAAACACTGCGTATTAATAATTGTTGCACAACACATAGAAGTTTTCAGAAATTTAATCCTTACTGTTAAGTGAGGTACTGATTCTTATGATAAATTATCATTTCCGCATTATTATCATTATTCACTTTAGGCGAATTGCTGACCACATGATGGGCATCGAAGAGATCTGAATAGAAATGGTACTCAGCGACATCATTTGTTTCGAGCGTCAGGATGAACACTCACTTGTCACAATGACTGTTATTTAACGTAGTTTAGAAACTGTAAGCAGGCAAAAATTATGGGCCATCGGACTTTACCTAAGTGACTGATGTGCGACGTATTCATCTGTCAATATGAAGTTCTTCGTTTCCAACTCTGGTAGGTGATGTTTGTGGACTACTGACAGTGACAAGGTGTGCTGAAACAGCAGTCGACTTGAGGTAGTTCTTTAACTACTGTCATTTTATTAGCTCTCAAACGATAACTGCATCTCTTTGCCTATTACAAAACAAACTGTTTTTGATCAGTGCCAGATATTGCTTCTGCAGACCAATGGACGACTGGAGAACACTAGCCGTAGCGTGGCTGTGAAGAATATTCTTCTCAAAGATGATGAAATTCTTCTCTCAAGAATATCGCTGCTTAAGTTTCCCTTAAAATGAAGGTTCATATAAATTTAGTTTTGGAAGAAGTAATGTTTCGTTCCTCTGGGCTTCGATATTATTTTCAGTGAATCTTGACAGGTATCCATTTTGGATGAGATTTTCTTTCAAGAGATCTAGTTCTTCTTCTATGGCGTTGGGATCACAAATGTATTAGACCCCAGTGACAAGGGAATCAATTAAATTTCTTTTTAGTACAACATGCCACCAACTGTATAAACTCCATTGATGTCCGTTCCATGTGGGTTTCCCGTAGCCCGGCTGACCTTATTATGGTTCCATCAGATATTCTTGTTACTTGCACATGAAGAAAGGGATTTTCAGGTTCGTTTTCCATTTCCAGAGTGAATTGCATTACCGGAAGGCAAGTGTTATACATTTGTTGTAACTGATTAAAGTCATAACTATTGTTGCGAATGCTGAAAATGTAGTCTACTTGCCCTGTATACAGTTGTAAACTGTCAAACAAATATTCATGCAAGAAAATGGGGTATGAATATCATGTTGCGTTTGTTCACGAACAGCATCAACGTCAGTTTTCACTTTTCTCGTTGTTAGTTTATGGTAGTCTGTCAAAAATTTATACAAGTGAATGATTATTCTGTAGATTTACACATGTTAATTCCTATTGTGCCATTTATTTTTCTTTTTTTAGCGTTTAAAGTTATGCTACTTATCACTAGTACGTAGTCTGCTGTTGTATTATGACATTTTCATAACCATGAGTGTTGTTTTCTCTTGATGTTATACTCACATAATATATTAATGCTTTATTGAATATATATGGTAACTGCCTTCTAACAGTTAAACGGTATCTGTTGTAAGTGCTTTATTTATATACTCTTCTCTGTTGAACACTGTTCGTTCAAATTCCTTTCATTTTTGTCTGGCAGTCAAACGCTGTTAATTCTTAACCTGGATCACCTTTGACGAAGCTTAACTGTGTTTTCTATTGACGTTTACTGACTGTGTATTCAACAAACACTCAGGCACAGACATCTCACAATTTGAGGTTTCTATACTATATTCCATTAATTTATGCGTAACATGGTACTTCTTACCAGACAAATCCTGTGTGTTTTGGATTTTACGTGTAAATCAACGTGTGGTTCAATTAATCGAATGGCATTATCGCTCTGCATTAGTTAGACGACATCTATACGATAATTGTCTCGTAATCTGGACTTGTTGCATTTACGAAATTTACACTGTGACAAGGGAAGGTAGATGACACTTCCCCCTTGATTATTGACTTTCGGACTGGACGAATCCTACAAATCTCGCCTTCTTATTATATTCTACAAATAATGGTTTGATTGTTTTTGAAAATGAATCTTATATTCATTGCTTGCAGAAGTCAAATGTTTCATTATTAATATTTCATAATCTGTTTCGCTTCAACATAGATAAGGCATGAAATACTGTAGCACGTGCATGGGGTAATACAGGTTGCATTTCATAGGAAAGCAATTCTGAACGCTACAAACAATTATCAATAAACATTATCAGAACGAAAATCTCTTCAATTTTTGTCTATACTTCTAAATTGGACGGAAGTACGATGATTACTAAAATCGGTGACGACGTCTGTCGCAAGCTGACGGGTGATAACGAATAATGCATTATCTATTTACCTACTGGAAGTCACTGGTGGGATGAATAGCTGAGTGGTAATATCCCTGATGCCCAGCCGACGCACTCCTTTACCTCACAAAAATAGTAATAAGACTGGTAAAGAGGGCATGAGGCTAGTGACCCCATCCAGTAAAAAATAAACACCACTGCTCTCGAAACTTCAAGTTCCGCTTGGAACCTGAAGGAGTAAATAAATAATAATATCTCTGATTGCATCACTTCTTGACGCGTGTTTGGGTTTGCTAGAGGTTATCAGTTTCCCTTAGGTTGCAGATATGTCTAAATCATGAGTTTTAATACGTGGGGTACATAAATCCAGGACGTTGTACCAACTGTCCTCAACCATCCAACCCATTGTAATGTTTAAGTTTATTTATTGAAATAGAATTAAGGTGTGTTAATTTATATTTTCCATAATGTAGAGATAAATAATCATGTTCAAATTAGAATGGCATGAAATAATGTTTGTACTTCTGTATAGGAATTATTATAAATAGTGTACACTGATTGCTCCCTAAAATAGCTCCACTGTGGTATGAATTCTAAATAAATGCAAAATTAAATCTTATACTTGGTGCTTGAAGGAAAGCATTTCCAACAGCCTGCTGCAGACTGTCATCAATAGCTGGCTTCACTGATTTGACATCAAGGTTCAAATGGGCAGAAATGATAGGAAACACGGTACTCTCACTACAGAAGCAACCGCCAAATAAATATGCAGATGCGAATGAAGATGGATTAGACCTTAAACTCTGAGGATATCGTTGAGAAAAATCGAAAGCCGGCCGGTTGAGTGGATATCGAAAGTGAAACGCTGAAGTTGGCATTCGTTCGAGAGATATGTGGGGGAGATCATTTGTGGCGGAACTGAAATCGTATGTGTATTCTTGCAAGCAGAAATATAGAACTGCGGAGAAAGAGAAAAGCTAAAGGTGATTTGTTGAAAAACTATGTGCCACTGAGTACGATAGGAAATCAAAATACGAATATTGGTATTAACAAGACTAATAATAACAATGGTAACAATCCAAAAGTCCATATCTTCACTGAAATAGTCCAGTAACCACAAACGCATGGAGCAAACACATGATATTGCTCAATCCCTAATCACTATTTAATGTATCCGTTACAATTATGCACGAAGCCAATCGTGATCTAAAACATCTTAGCAGTAATATTACTGAATAAGGCATATGTTAATGTGAGTCTTAGTTCCAAATAGGACATCAGTTCCCTCATTTTAGCGAATTTGCCTTGAAGATGAGTACCAGAAAGCACGAAACATAGATCCTGGGCGTCCTAATACGTCGAATAACTCACAGTTAATACTTATGGTCGCAGAATTGTGAAAATGTGTTAGTGTTTCAGCGGTAATCGTCCAAAAAAAGTATCCTACAATTACCTGAATCATAAAACATTAGGCACACGATATCCATGACGAAAAACGAGAGCGAAGAAATGTACTAGTGAAAACGACATGAAGAAAAAAAAATTTACACATGTAATTTTTTGAAAAGCATTTACCTACTCATGAGTAGTTCAGAAAATCGTGGATATTTAATATAAAAGGAAACCGCAAATAAATCTAATTGTTCTAGAGGTCGAATAAATGAGAACGATGATATTTTTAACATCGATAATATTGAGAAGAAAAAAACAAGTGGTTCACCAGAGTAGCTCCTTTCAGTGAATTGAATTTCCTTAGCTGTACAATCGCATTTACATAGAATTTTTCACTTACGAGAATCGTAACGAAATTGGAGTCATTGACAAAAATACCATAGCCAGAATCGGAATGTCAAAGTACACCTTCAAAACTCTGAAGTCAATGTGGAACTCTTCTGCACTCAGACAGCGTAGAGAACAAGATTCAGATTTTCAAAACAAATATTAAATCAATCGGTCTGTCCATATTGGGTTGAAACTATACCAGTGTGTCGTGATGTGTGGCCATTTACTGCTGTTCTCCTTAATTTAATATCGAAACAACAAGGAAATGGAATATACCTCTTTCTAACTCCTCCCTTCCACCTCTCAAGAGCATATCATCCTGGCATGTAAAGTCCAGTTCAGTCGTTAAAACAATATAAAGATTTGCTTATTTCCTGCATGAGATGTTGCGTTTCTATTAGATAGTTGCAGCCTATTAGTAGGAAGCTTTCGACCTAGGGTTCGTGCTTATTGTCACTCGCCAGCAAGAGGTATTTATAATATTCAAGGAAAACAAGTGCCTTCATTGATTCCAATCCATATCTCTCAGTTCCGCGTTCAGCGACGTTATCTTTGGGCTATACTGGCCAACAGCGTTTCGTGTGTATTTGATGAATTTCAGTTAGTAGCAGGAAGAATAAAGATAACAGGATAATCTGACCTCATCCCTTTTATTTCGTGGATTATTTTTAATTGGCAGCAACCAAAGCTAAACAAAACAAACAATTCCCGAGACGTCTCAGACATACTCCTCTTACAGAGTAACTACAATTAATACAGATCTGGAATATTGTGAATTATTATTTTCCTAAGAGTAGAATGCGCGTAATATGATGGCGAGCATCCTAACAATGTGGCCACATTTTTGAAGTGACTGATGAAATTCGGTTTGCGAAAACAGGAAGGACTGGATGCATGCGATTACTTATTTAATCAAAGCATACTAAATATATCCACCACTACCACTAATGCTGGTTTTTGATATAAGTATACAGCTTGGGCACTGTGGTAGAGTATAACTCCATTATGGATAAGATTTTATTTTGATAAATCACACAGTGCTGTACAGTTATATTAACTGATGACGTTTCGAGCACAAACTATTGCTCATAATCATATCAAGTTGATTTTTGACTTGTCACTTTGTCACTAAGTAGTAAACTTTCAAGGATTGGATGACTATTCACTACCCTTCTCTCTGTTAAGTCTTTTAACTTTTATCTTTTTTATTGCGTCTTTCTCCAGACTGTTTGTTATTTTCAATTAATTTAAATAAGGCGTTAGGGAAGACGAATGTCATGAGATGATATCACTTCTGTACAGTCGCTTTACAACTGGCATGATTAACAGTAATAAAATAAAATGTATAACAACTACTCAGTTACATGAAACCAAAGTTTATGCTGGCAGTCAATCATATTTAAGTGGATCAAGCTGTCCACACTAAGAGACGTTTGGAGTTTATTGTTAGTTTGGACACAGTGATCTCAAGACTACCTGCCTGTCATGCTTGAATGATCTCGGTTGAGAAAGTGAATATTTATTGGTAGCAATTTTCGGGTAGGATACAGAAATCATTCTTCGTTTTCCTTTCGGGTTACACTGAAAGGTCTGGCAGGTGATGTTGTTGGACATTGTCATCAGTGTCTATCCGGTCCACCTCCACCAAATACAGTCTACTTTGTGAAGGCAATCATCATTATCTGCTTGTCTATATTTATCAGAACGTCCTATTTATTTTTCTTATTATTACTGTATTAATCCTCAATTGTTGTTCGTTGAACTCTAGCTGTGAACAGTTCTTTCTTATGTCAGTATAACTAGGAAACCGAGTTGATGACTTTTTCGAAAGGAAATACTTCCCTTCACTTCAATTGTCTTTTTGTATTCATGTGAAATCAGCCTAAGAGTTTGTTTTACGAACTATGGTTTCAGACAGCTTGACTGTTTTCATTATGATTCCATTTGATCAGAATGTAACATGGCTCTTCAAGTACACACCCTTACGCTATCCTGTACTCTGCAGTCCTGTGTTGATTAAAGTCTACAGCCTGTTGGATAATCCCTTGGTGACGCTTGCATCAGCTTTATGATCTAACAGGAATATTGTCGGTTAAGTATTTTCATCACCTGTCTTTTTCATGCTGAAGTTAAATATACATAATTCTTGTGAAATATTTTACGAACAACTGTCACCTAATATTTTGGTCAGTGCCCACTTTGTCTTTTTTGGATTGTCATCTAGATGAACCCTCATCCTCTTCAGTGAGTGATGGTGTTCCCACTGTGGCCGTCAGTTCACTCTTCACTTATTGCCCAAATGTGACAATTTTCAGCCATCCAGATGTTTATATCAATTTCAATCAGCACAGTGTAATCATTGTCTATCTGTTTATGTATCTATCCACGTGTAGGACAAACAAGCAACCCGAATTCCTAAACATCTCGACCATTAGTGCTGCATAATCAGCATACATGGTAATACTCGAATGTTAACTGAATATTCAACATTGTCTTTTTCGTCTTCCCTGAATATGTGACCCATAAATAAGTCGTTACAAGCAATCCCTCGTTTTCAATGCTGCAAAAAATGAGTAAAGCACATATTGACCTGAAAGCATGTGTACAACTGTATTCGCAATACATAGTTAATCTGATCAGTACCCGTCTTTCAGTAATAAAGTGAGATTGAAAATTCTCTCTTATATTTCGTGAATACTTCGTAAGTCAACTGTTTCCTTAGTCAGTAGAAGTTTATGAACACGTAATTTATGTTATCGCATTGAACACTGCTAATTTCTCCATCATAATGTTGAGAGATTTGAAAGTCAGTTACCAGCCGGCATAGTTCCAGTAGGTGTGGCATAAGCAGGAACATTACAGCTGCAACGATCAGCTTATAGAATAGCCAAAGTAAACGGTTGTGAGCAAAATGAATAGTCACTGACGCTTAATCCCTATTACGAATTTATCAATGGACAATATTACGCTGATATAATCTGGGAGTCTTGACTTTTATTGTCGGTCATATGGTTTCAGTACATGCGTCCTAGTGTTCCTTCGTCAGGGTTGACATATTCTGAACTTGATCACTTGTGGAATAATAATGATAGTTACCATGATTATACACCTTTGATTTCACACTAATATTAATGTGACAAATAAGTTTTCGATATGTCGTGCAACTATTAAGCTACTATTTAAGGATGAATCATTATAGGTTTACTGTGACAACTGATTCCCAAGCACCATTACATCTGTGACCATTTTACAAGTAAGGTGGGTATTACTAGCAAGAACATGTAAGTAGTATGTATTGCGTGTTGTCTTCGGTGGATAAAGGCGGTACTACTTCAATGGTGATGTAGAGAAATGAAAGATCCTTGTGAAACAAAGGAAAATCTGAAAGCATTACAATGGAAGTACAATATGTGGAGCATATTGAAATAGAGATTTTCACATAAAGTGTATGCATTCTCCCATATCTGTTCATAAATTCGCCAATACACAATTCCGCCATCGAAAACTGTTGTATTTTACTGTTACATAACTATCCTATCGAGATGTTTACTTCATCCGTATTTCATTCAGGAGGTACATACAACGAGTTAGTCACAGTAATGTTGCATCAGAAATATAATTTTTCAATAAGGCACAATCCTTAAATATCATGGGTGATACGATAATATTCCTCTGCTTTCTTAAATTTAATATCCAAACTCTGCTCATGTGGAGAACGATTCTGTTTCAACTCCTCCCCTCCACCTTCCCTAGCATAGCATCTTAGTAGCCACTGTTCTCTACAGTTGTCAAAGATAACGAAATATTTTTGATGAACTTGCATACAAACTTTTAGGTTCGTATTAGTTTCCTGAGGACTATAAACCGTAAGCCTTGAACCTATAATTCAAGTTCGTTGAAAAACAAAATAAGCCTAACATGATTCAATGAGCTGATCATTATTATTTCATGGTTGCAACCAGAACAATACGAAAGTACCGGTTGAAAAAACGTTCCGAGATTGATAGGAACTATAAGTAACGCATTCCTATGATGGCGTAAACTGTTAAATTATTAGTAGTTGGACAATACATTCCATACCCTGGGAGGGAATACAAAATTTAAAAAAAACGATGAGTTATGTTTCTCCAGTTGACGTGGAGATCAAGTGAATAGGAAATAAAAGCTTGTGGGCAGCCGTGAGGACAGTTGAATATGATGATCGGAGAGTAACAGGGAATGTAATCACACCTGCACTTCAAATTCCCATAGGCTGTCTTCAGAGAAGTGAACACTAATCACAGTATAACGAAATAAAATAACGATGAGGAAGAACAAGTTAGTGCTTTTTTAATTTGGATGCTTTTGTTTAAGTTTAGAGAAATAAGTGGTGACATCGGTAGACAATGTCATTGACAACATGATTCCTCCGATGGTCAGTATTCTGAAACTAGTAGAAAGTGTCCGCAGATATGCATGTGCAGTTTACCACTTTCCCTTCATGCTTCCAACATGGACGAAAATACAAAATTTGCAAAAAAAATTCTTGTCAACTTCCAATGTATTGTGTTGAACAATGAAATCAATGAATTAGTCACTATTCAGTCACTCAACTCATTGTTATCTGCAAGTCGTGCTGATGACATGCTATCCAGTAGTAATTATAATTTTTTTCTACAATGAAGATATAGATAATCACGTTCAAAATAGAATAGCATAAAATGATGTTTTCAATTCTGTTTAGGAATTACGAAGGAAGTTTCCACTGACTATTCGTGAAAGTTGTTCCACTTGGCTATTGTACTCTGAATAAACGCAAAGTAATTCATAGACTTGATGAGTGACAAAAGGCATTTGGAACAGTCTCCTGCAGACTTTCATCAACACCTGCCTTTCGCTGTCTCGATATTGAAATTCACATGGGCTGCGATAATGTGCATCATGCCCTAAAGTGGAACTCGAATGGGAAACGACTAGTTGTGTTTTCGTTCGAAGTTGACATGAAGGAGATAGTGTGGAAGGAAATGCAACCATATCGGTTAATGATACTTAAAATTCTGAAGCCTGGCAGTGTTTATGAACTCAGCATTTATCTTATTATCGCCCCGAATCATACAACACTGAGCATATAACTCTATGACTAGGACTGAAAGGGAATAAACTACTCCGGAAGAATTTTATCCAGCCTTCAAGTGGCTGTGGATTTTATCAAAACGTAGAGATCCTTATGGATGTAAAATTGCATGTGATATAGTTCAGCGAAGCTATTTTCGGAGAATTTATTTTCTATAGCTGTGCAATGTAATTTATATCGTATTTTCCCGAAATTCCATGAGTATGTCAGCCACTATTGGTAAGATGGGCGATCCATTGGCTGCTCCTTCATTTGTTGACATATTTTTCCTTCAAATGTAAAATATGTTGTTGTTACACAGAATTCACTGACTTCTATCATCTCTTCTACTGATAATTCTATCCCGTCTTTTAGGTCATCATCTTCGTTTCGTCTTAATTTCAGTGCATCCATGGTCATGTGAACGGGTATTTTGGTATAGATACTGAGTTAAATCCCTTCTTAGCTATTCCCTGTTATTCTTTCATGTCCGACTTGATGCTACTTAGCATTAATAAGTAGTATGAATATGTTTTACGTCTTATAACTGTCGTCTTCGCTCATGAGGTTTAACTCACTGAATTTATTTACGCTCTATTTGATGTATTGCAATTATTTTCTTGTAATTGAACAATATTTGCTGTATATGATTTATTCGAGCACCCTTTACTGACGGAACATTACTGATCCATATCCCCTTATTGTGTGTCTGGCGTTTGCGATCTATTCAGATAACACGTGGATCGCCTTACACACAACTCTGTTGGCTTCACTTATTGACACACACTGACTGTGCTTTTTGACAGCACTCATCCATAGACACCCCAGAATTAAGGCTTGTATATTAAATTTCATATTTAATGTTTAATATAGTACCACGTTTTAGAAAAATCCTGTGTTTTCGGATTTTACGCGTCACTCTACCTGTGGTTTTAATTATCGTTCGATTATCGTCCCGAATTCCTTTTGGAAGAAATTCACAACTCCATTTAGCTCTCTTCTCCAGTAAAATATGCATAGAGTTGCTTGAGTTAAGTTTGGACGGTAGTGAATTTGACAAGGACAGCAGGTAAAACACAAAACAATTTCAGCTGAGACGCTCAAATCAATGAATCAGAGATGCACGTTTGCCAATAAACATCACTGACTCGTATTTCCCATGGTGAATAATATCATTAAGACAAATAAATTAATGGTTGAAATTATATTATGTTGAACAGGATCATATGAGAGTAAACTCCAAAAAACATTTAATTATTCACTGGATAATTTAAACATGCAATGACAATGACAGTTAGTAATTAGTTCAAAACAGAAAGTCATGACGTAGCACGAAGTTAGGTGAACAACTGTTACTCAGAAAGAGAGTACAAATTTAATGTTTCAGATAAATTAAAATATGTCAGTTTGGATTAATTATCAGTTCGGCTGGCAAAATAGTTGTAGTTCCAGAAGACTTCTCCTCAGCAATCTGAAAAACACAAAATTCCTTTTAATTTCAAAATGATTTTATTTTATAAAATTTCAAGTTTGCCTAATATGATGTTTCAGATGGAAGGAGTAAATAAAATACAAGTCAGTATGATAAATGTCTTGCATTATCACTATTAAGGTTGAGAAATGTTAAAGTATTGTGATGACCACCTGACATCTTATTATAATATTATGTATTAAAAACCTTATTTGTGAACAGTGTAGCTAAAATTAATAAATTTTTAATCAACCTACCATATTAGATTCTTCAATCATCGCGGCAGGTTATTTCTGGAAATAGAGAAAAGATTGTTGTTTTTACAGTACGTTTCTTTACAAGAAAGTTTGACAACTCTGGAACAGATACAAAACTACTTGGTAAAGATATTCCGAGCACTCTATAAAAAATTGCAATAATTTGCTCACATAATTTCTTGGTTTTTTATTTGTTACTTTTTCATAATGGAATAATACTAGTGGTATACAGCCCTGACACGCAAATGTATATTTAGTTTCACTCCAGGGAAACGGTTTGGAATAGGCAGTTTGATTTGTTTGATAGCGGTAGTTTCTGGAAAGTGAAATAACCGGGGTGTTTTTCGTATGAGGATTATTTTGAAGGTTTGACAATTTGGTAACTTTGTTTTGCAAAAGTGAGGTTTGTTAAAACATTTCAGTGTAATCACTGTATTCAGAAACAGTGTGAATAATCTCTCACTACCTTGGTAACTAGATACCTTTTTCGTCTCACCTCTTTATTTCTACGTCATAAATGTTATTTGATTTCATTGAAATATGAGCTGAATTCATCACTAATGTTCCAGTTCACTTATTTGTTTTTTATGTAGTAGTTTTATTTTGAATTGCCATATCTTCTCACTCTCACTTTCTACTATCAACCTTTTCATCGAATTTTGTATTGATAAATTCTGGTTGTTATGTAGTATTTTGTATTCATATCTCTTATTTTTGAGCAGAAATAATCTTTGAGTAGTGCAAGATGCTTGCATTTATAGTGACGTATGCCTTCTTTAGGTGGTTAACAGTTGAAGAAAAACCATGAATTAAAAAATTGTCTATATCGTGCAAATATATTTAATCTTGTTTTGTACCAATTCAATTAACCAGTACAGCTTCGCCCATACTCATACATTATGGAAAATAAGTAACATTCAGAATTTCCGTTTGTCTTTTTATTCATGATAATCTATCTAGGCTTATTAACTTTTGTTTATTTTATTGTTTAAGTGAATTTATTGGCTTCAACCAAGCGGTCTGGAGTTTTCTTATCTACAGCTGTACGTATAACTATGAGCTTCAGATCAGAGCACACTGGTATTATTCTTCCGATTCTGTAGAGAATTTTGCTGGTTTTACCGAATTAGTGTCATATTCATCACTTCGTATAACCTTTATGCACCATATGTGTTTCAACTTCATCAACACTGGCCTTTTCAGTTTGACTGGTTACTAATTGTCTTCCAGTTAAGTATTTCTGGCTTCATACCCATCACTGTGTAGTTTAGTTCTTTTATTTTATTTTACTTGAGCTTACTTCTATCGTTGCTAGTCATGTCATTCGCTTTGTTCCATCAAATATTGGTGAGGAATTGTTTCTTCTCACAGTACGATTTACAAATTAATATGGAAGTGAATCCTACCATGGCGTGAGAGTTTTATATAAGTATGAATAACTATGATGTACGTGTCCCATTGAAAAGATGAAGAAGATAAAACGTTCTTCTGAATGGAACTTACGTTTGCCATCGGGAAGGTAAATGGTACCTAACATTGGACAAATTTTGAATCATTGAGAGAAATTTTTCGCAGAATAACTTAAAATCATTCAATGGTCTAAGTTCTAAAATGACAGACTAAGTGGGAAAAATGTGTTTGCGCTCAACACTTCAAAGTGTCTGACCATAGATTTACTTATTCATTCAATTTATACGGAAATAAAAAAGCAATGGCGGTTTAATTAAGATACACAAAACAACGGGATTAACAAAGGTGATGGAAGCACTATGAATTAATCAAATGCACCCATAATTATGCTTTGTGAAAACAATGAAATTTAACCTTTGCTTACCCTAACCTAATTGATCTACTGAAATACAGCTCTAGCTGTTCCTTAAATTAGGCCTGCATTGTTAGTGCACGAAAATATTACCATGAGACTTAGCATACTTCAGTAATCCTTTTCTTAGTATATTAATATGATTTTGTCACTTACTATCCTCTTAAATTTCGTATACCTTATTATTTTGTTTATTTTATTTGATACCACACTCGACCATTTCCATTTAAATTATGTCTACAAGTAAACATGGGATCAGATGTTTATAAAAATATTGTACAATTTTTAATTCTTCCAATAAAGTCCGTCGTTTAAATAATACTACTCAAATCTACTGAAGTTTCAAATTGGTTTTAGACTTAGCACTAGTGAAAAAAATACTGTCAAGCGAACATCCCACTGTCTACAACAAATTTATGTGCATAATCCACCTCTGTTTCAATCTTCCTCTTATACCCTTCCACAGGGGAAAGATGTAGGGTCACTTTATCGGAGTAATGAGTTATGGCTTGACGATGTTAAACAATTTCGACATGCATATTCTGACGATTGACAGATCCGTTCTGTTATTCATGTTAGTCTTCATAGACTTGAGGTTTAGAATTTTTCCTGTCCTACTCCAAAATGTCAACTCTGGTAGTTTCCGTCTAAAGAAAGATTTACGGAGAAAACACAAAAGCGATACGATAAATTATGCATACGCTCAAAGTAGATATCGTCTATAAACTCATTCTGGTACTTGTATCGATTCGCAAAAACAGTACGACGCATAGAAATATGCTCACTTGTCTTTGGACCTTGTTTTTATAAAGTTACATGCTTTAGTCACGAAGTGAGCGTCATAAACAAATAGACATAATAACGGCAAATAACATTGTTTATTTTCAAAGGCTGTTAACTTGTACTAAATGAACGCAAACATATGAAGGTTTACTACCTTTCTTCGTAACATCCATAATTTCGACTAATTTATTCATAAGGTAATTTCTGACTGGTTCTACGCTTCGATACAAAATTTATCAACAGGCTTTGCATCATGTAATTTAGTAGCTACACAGACAAAACCTATGAAACAGAGAGTGAATGGAACTCAATTAACAAAAAGAAGAAATAAAGGAAAAAGTTGAGCTGACCACTTTAAACGACTACTGAATCGAGCATCATCTTCATTTCGTCTGGATTTACATCCATTACTCAGAGACCTGATAGCAAACACCTATCATTCCAAGCAACCAAAAGTTTTGAATTTCTATAAATCTGCTGAAAGCCGGAAAATCAACGAAACCTGCTCCAATTCCTCCGAAAGCTTTAAAATCGGAGCCGTAAACCTCAGCAGACATGCTCACCGCAATATTGCAGTGCGTATAGGCAGAAGGAAATGTACGCACAGATTATAAGTAGGTCAACCCTGTCGAAATCCCATAGGAGGACAGCTTGATCTATTGTTATGACTGGCGTGGAATCATGCTTCTGTCTACAACCATGAGAGTGTCAATTTATGTCATTTTGTCGAGACCAACAGATGCTGTGGACTCAAAACTCCGCTACAAACAAGCTGACCTCGGGGCTTCAAACCCTATGCATTATCACTTAATAATGCAGAGAATGGTGGGCAATTGTCTACTTCAACTTTATCTTCTCTAAAAAGAGTCCTGCTGTAGGACCAACTGTTAAGTAATTTGGTGACTGCTTCATCATTATGAACTTATTACCATCCATATGAGATAAATCCTTGATTTGATGAATTCGCATGATTTTATTATTTGAATCTGGAAGGAATATTTAATCGAACTAATTGTTATGATGTATACGGTATTTGATTCAATTGTCCAACAGCCATCATTCACTAAATTACCACTGTGTACTTTTTTCAGTTGGTGGGCCAATTTACAGCTATTTCATAATCTGTAGTTTTATATTATAACTCTGAAAAAAGATGTTTCTGCTTCGTGAAAGTAGGATCTGTTAGGAAGAAGCAAAACACATGCAATTATCAGGTATTATCATGTCCATCAAGTTATTATCGCTTATTAACAAGTCGTTACATGCAATTGTTCCTGCTTCTGATTGGACGCTTGCACAATTCCAACTCTCAACCGGATTGTTGATTTCCAGTCTACTTATTTTCTGTATAAATACAGTCACTTTTGTCATAATAAATTAACCTGGTTTTACCGCTGATTCTGCGTGTTCTGCTTTACTAGTTAAGTGGGTACTGGTCAGTAGTTAAGCAGTGACTTCGTGACAAAAGATCTAGCATCATAACAGGATCAACATTGTTCAGTGAGCAAAGTGATATCTTACGGAAAGTAAGCTCGATCACTGCAACCAACCGTCCACAAATATGCTTACCTTGTGTACTCTCTTCTTTCGAATCACCTGCATTTATCGAAAAGACATGATTCACTTTCAAAGGAAAATATCCATGGAAATTTAAGAAATCAAAAATAAACGCAAATCAGGTTGAACAATTCCTATAATCATTACACTTTTTCCAAAACAGTTTTAGATTTTAGGCATTGCAGAATACTTGAAGCATACACTTAAGCCTATTGATCCAGCTATGCTTTCACACTTGAAATGAGTGGATCGTGTGTAGTTGTGACTACTCCACAGAATCATACAACAAATAATTTGGATAATTCAAAGATCTTTGAAAGAAACCAAAGCTTACTACGCGCTGTGCAAACATCATACTGCAGTCTTGTGACACAAAGAAACGCCCATCCCTTGATAGATTTTGAAAACTGAAAGTAGTGACTGTCATCTTGTAATATCTCGAGTAGCTTCCATTGATGTCAAACATTTTATATTCCTTTTGAGAAGCAGCTGGAAATGTTACCTACTGATGATAATACTTCAATTATCGAGCGATTTTGAGGTTAAAAAATATCCGCAAGTCAGTTGATTATTATCTCAATTGTGTGTGGTTCAAGCCTAAAGTCTGTAAAACATTTTTCTGAATAATGTGTGAGTTAATATACACTTTCGAAAGAATCGAAAGTGCCTTGTTGGATGTTGTGAAGTGTAATTATGTGGGATAACAATTCATCCGATGACATATACTGAACACTTCCACGGAACTTCTGAGAATGTGACAATGCCAGTCCTCACTTACTAACTGTGCAGGTAGTGATGTTTCCATGATGCTCTAATAAGACAGTCATCAAGATTTTAGTTACTCATGTTACTGTTTACTACTTGATGACTGATATATCGTTTACATAAAGGAATCAATAGTGGATATCTTGTGTTATCAAACTTACTTGCTGGAGTTGAAGCTGTTGTGGTGCCTTAATTTCAAATGAAATATTTCCTGAGGTTATCTGTCAAATATCGTTTATTGAAGATAACTATAATAATACAATTATTTGCATACTATGTAAGATTTACGTAGTGCATTTCCTTATTTCTGTTTCACAATCCCCATACAATACAACAACTCAGGAATTACATATATGGTTAAAAGTTCGAATTCGCAATCAAGTTTGCGGTTCTTTACTCCTGAAGGCTCAGTTATAACTTCAGTTTCAAACGACCACCTTAATGTTAATATTGATAACAGCACAAGTGTTTGGGTATTTATAACCTCCTGAGTCATCTGACAGATTAAACCATGAAATTGACCCACAACAAAGCGCATTACTGTCTACAGTCTAATCATTATTATTATTATTCCTGTTTACTACCTGACCACTGTTGAATCGTTTACACAAAAGGTCTGAATAGTGAATAACGTGTGTGATCAAACTCCCTTGTTGTGGGAGCAGGTGTGGTGGCTGAATTCCAAATAAAATATTTTCTGTCAGATGTCATCTATTGAAGAAAACTATCATAATAAAATTATTTACATATCACGTAAAATATGCTCAGTATACATCTTTATCATTTTGGGACAGAACATCTGTTTCTCAATTGCCATACTCTTCTAACAGCTGATTCTGAACATCCAACATGATATTCACGGGGAATACCAAATTTATCCAACTTCTCGAGAGGAAGCTTTAAGTCTTATATTTCTGTTTGAAAGATGGTATGGAGTGACTGTTCCACATCGCTTATAATTAACCTTGAACTGGTGAACAGATGCTGGTATTGTGGCGATTTCAGGCGGCCTGAGAAAATCTGAACTACAAACACATTGTCGTGAAATTATATTATATTCACACTTCCTATGAATAACAACACCCGAATGTTACAATGAACACCATTTCCGTTTGCTTGTTTTGAATGAAATCCAAAAAGTGAGTAGTCCGCATATATTATAATTCATGTGTTCCATGTGTACAGCGAGGGTAAAAGTGGGCAAAACTCCAATAAATATAATGCTAAGAATCCTAGAGAGTTTCTAGCTAACTTTGATTTCTGTTGAAATTCTTCCAGTTGATGTCTCAGAATACATAGTACTCACCAGCCACTCAGACACACTTAACTCAGTAAGGTGATCAAACATTTAGCCATTTATATGATCTTGTTTTCCCGGGAACTTATTCAAGACTTCCAGGTCAAACGAAGAACTTGATGTCGGTATTATTAACAACCCAAGTGATCGATTACCTGCAAGCTTCTGAACGATCCGACACTTTAAAATATACCATTCACTGGAATTGATGCACAATACAGTGAACAATTCTTCTATGGGATTCAGGGATGCCAAAGGTATAATTTCAATGTTTTGATAGAGTCAGACAAATGGTCCTGACTCCTGTTTCTAAGTGTAATAGGCCATAAAAAATACAAACGTTTTTAGTCATTCTATAAAAGGATAGTTTGTTTTCTTACCTAGTCCTGGTATTAGTTGAAAATAAATTTATGAGGAGTTAGCTAGTTTCATTAGGTTTCAGCTACTGAAGTAATAAATTGTCTCAATTACGATAATCATTATAGCATCATTCGCTAAAATGGATGAGGAATTTACAAAGTCGAAAACAGTTAAGCAAATGTTTGGCGAATAGATGTGTTGCATATATAATCTAGCTGCATAAGTTATTCTTAAGAAATCATATTTCACACTCCATAGCGATTGTAGTATACAGCAATTCAGTGATTTTGTTGAGAAATATCAGTCAATTCTAATGCGAAAACAAAAGGATTATCCATCGTAATAGTGCAGCTATGGAGACTTAGCTATTTTTCGAAGTAGTTCTTTACAGATTGTGATCTTAGTGCAACCTTTACATGTTTAAAGTGTGTTAAAGTCGAACACGAACTTGAATTAAGGAGCTGAGGATCCGAAAGTGACACGGAGCCAATCATGTCAAGAATGAATGTAAGTTCGTAGACAGAAGTAAAGCTAACTGAATGTGGATGCAGAGTGTCCTATGCAACGGAGATTCGTTACTGATTACAAATGTTCCGCTATGAAAGAAAGAATTCAAATAATAATGATAGCAACAGTCTCTCAAAAAGGTCATTGTGTTTGGGCACAGATATTTATCATATCTTCTTCGATATTCATAAAATAAATTAAGTATTTTTATCTACTCCAAGACATAATTTCTCATAATTCATATTCAAAGTGACTTATCATTACTTATAGGCCTTTAAGGTACGAGTTGATTTAGCGGAATATGCTTCTTCATCTCTGAGACTCTTCGATACAGAGTACAGAACTGGACTCAAACATTTTCTGCTGCACTGTGCTTAGAAATGGTTTCCGCCAGGCATGTGACGCTTATCAGCGATACTTAACACTGTTTGTTTCGCTTACTCTGATATTCAGTGCAATACTCTACATCTAGACTTCTTGTGTAACGCAACCTGAGATAATCTACTGAATCATCTTTCAGGGCTAACTTTGGTATGTCTATAAGTATCACCTCGACAGCAGACTTCTTGTGTAAGTCCCATGGTATCGTGTTACTTCGACTTTTTTATTATTACATCTACTATATTGCTGCAAAAACATGTTCGTAGTTGACGGGAGATTATTTTGAATATATGTCAGTGTTGTACTTCTCTGAATAACATACGCGTGTAGGTAAAACTTCAAAGTGTTAAGAAAACAATGAAATACTTTACTCACTCAGTTCCTTAAGTTTCTCCTTTACTATTTTGTGATGAGAGAGTTTTAATTTATGGAAATTATGAAAGGAGAGGTTACAATCAATGATTCATTTTATTTTAAACAAAAATGTAGTAGCTTCAACTGAGCATTCAGAAAACCTGAGTGTATTTCCGTCAGAGAAGCATACATTTGTAGAAAGTTTGCAAAGTAGATAAATTCAGCGCCTGAGAAGTTAAAGATGTAACAAAAGTTGTTGGTGGTTGGAAAGCATTTTTTGACATAGGTGGACGGCGAAGTGTTGCAACGTTCTCCTATCATTGAACTAATAGTATTCGAACTCCAAATCTGTTGATAGTAATCTACACATTCCTTCAACGTAAAGCCAATTAATTTGCACGCTACGTGACTGTATGAATAATCTACCGGAAATCTGATCAAGAAAAAAATATCACACAAAGTCTACAAACAAGAAGTAATGTACATTTTGCAAAATGACTTCAATACAAGTGTAGTAATCTTGACTTCAGTTAAGCAAACTAATGAATTCCTCTTAAATTCACTTAAATGTACAATATTATATGAAGCGTTTCAGTAAGGCAGTTGAAGAAAACATTGCTAAACCCAATAATACATACTATTTTAAACTCAGGCCAATCCCAGTCAACAGAATTAAAATTGACTTACTCTGTCCCGCTACAGTGATGTAGTGCAACATTGAAACCAGTAAACAAAGGTAATTACACGTATATTGAAATCAATGTTGAATATGTTTCATTTCCTCAATATCAGAATAAATTAACGATACCAGTTGACTGTTTACTTCCATCATCGTTCAATTTTATGAAAAATACTGATACCATGAATAATATTGACAGATAGATGAAATAAATTGTTACTGATATAGTATTCAAATAAATTTGCATACCTAATTGAGCTGAGAAATTCAGTATTTCAGAAAAGGTTTTGGGTGGAGTGGAGATAGTTAACTCATGACAAAATGTAATGGAGAAAACAATTTCACTTTCTTAGGCAGATAGCAACAGCATTCGCTGACAATGAAATGAAATACACCATATTCAGAACACAATCTGTGCTATACCAAATGCAAGCTGAACCAGATAAAAACTTTTCTGTGAACCAAGAAGGTTGTTAAAGCTACATCACGTTTCACCATAAATACTTTTGTCAATAAATATTCATAATAAAAATTCTTTGTCTCATACATAAACGGTTCATGCACAATCGCGCCTGAAGACACTGAAAAATACTGATGCATTATTTCATCTTCACGAAGTTGTTCAATATGTATATTCCCTGCATGATTTAATATATACAATAGCAGAAACAAAAATATAAACATACATGCGTAATCTATATGAAGCCGAAATATTCAATTTGACAAAATTAAAGCAAAATGAAGGATGAAAACAACTATAGCCAAAAAAGCAGCTAGAACTACGAAAAGCACTCAGAAAAATGACATGCAACTGCGTTGTGGAATATAATGTGCGCTTAAGCATAAACGGACTACTTCATAGGGCACAACAGGTTTCCTGTATGAGAATAAGCATAAGGGAAATAATGTGCGGTTTTCTGGCCATTTCCTCAAGTTGTTTCAGTCTGATCATAGATTTGCTTTCCTCGAAAAATGAAGCTGATGGATTCGAAAACCGGTGAGTTAATTGATAGTGAATAGTGTGCATCTAGGAAGAAAAGCAAATATTTGATGGTCTGATGCTTTCAGGGCTCTAAAATTGGTGTTCCTGTGTGGCAAAATATAATTGTCGAATTATTTACATCATAAACGACATATTATAACGTGTAATTATAAAAAGTATTCGACAAGATCTGTGGGTAAAACTGTTTCTGAGAAGTGAAAGGCAACTCAAAGTCATTTCAGTGGTTATTTGGAATGTGATAAACAAACTAAAATATATGGACAGGGACATGAGTTGATGATCAGAACTATTTAAATCGTGATAATATGAGAGAAACTGCTGAAATTCGCATCACACTGACGATCAAGGCGAATTCACTTGCTAAGAAGGATTATGACAGTACTTATTGTTAACGAAATATTTTAGGTTTACAAAATTATGGAACACAACACACTGTGTTTGAAACAAAATCCCTGGTTGTCCAAATGTAAGCTGAACCAGAAAGGAAGGTTTTGTGGGAACCTGGGGTGTTGTCTGATTTATGTCCAGTTTTGTCATAAATACCTTCGTAACTTACTGTTGTTGATAAATTCTCCATGTGATACATAATCAATCCCCACATGATTGTCTCTGGTAGAAGTGAAAGGAGACAACAGGCCGATCAATTCGACGGGCACTTGAATCTAGCATACCCTTCAGCTCGTTCAGAAATATCACCACAACATTATTCCAACAGAATTGAAAATCTTGAATATATTCAGGAGCCTCATCTTGGAGACAATACAAGATGAACTTGATGCAGAACACCAACCATAACAAGCTGGATTTAGGAAATACATATCATGTGCCGATCAAATTTCATCTCTAATAATCGCCATTAAACAAAGCATACAGTCAAACCTCTATCTCAGCTACATGGACTTTGCGCCTTTCGATTAGAGCACCGCATTCCCTTGGTTACACAAAACTCCTATTTCTCTGATTTTTCTGGCCAGGAAATTGTGGAATTTATTGTAATTCGTTTCCTTTTGAACATTAAATATGTAGATGCAATCTTGTTGACTATTTATACTTGTAACTAACTGTTCGTCATTTTGTGACTATTTGACATTAAACAATATCAATAATAATATATTATTGGATTTACATGCCCAAGTCAACCCAAGTCATTGAGTCTCTAGTTTGCGTGTTATATTCTGTAATTGAACTAGACAGTGATATTTTTGAAACGGTTTTTTTACCGCCGCTTTCTCTGTTGAGATGTTTTTCCGATTGCTTTAGTTCTAAGGGGAGCATCATAAAACGTCGCTAATCTGTAACCTATGGGTTTATGTAAAAACCCCCTTTTAGGTGTGAGGCAAGGCACAGCGTGAACAAAACTGCTACGGAAAATTTAGTACGATGAGTCTCTTTGTGACAAAAGAAAAAGTCTGTGTGGGGACATGGAACGTCCGCACCATATACGATATTGACAAAGCTGCCCAGATTGTAAACGGGATGAAAATGTATAATATTCATGTACTGGGAATATATGAAAGCAGATGGAATGTGAGTGGACTGACAAAACTGTCAACGGGAAAGTCTTTGATCTACTCCAGTCACTCAGAAGACTACCACGAGCACACATACGCAGTGAATGGCTACCATGATGTCACCAACGGCAACGAAGTCCCTGATACAATAGGAGGCAGTCTCGCTCAGGGTAATGACCTCCAGATTCAACTCAAAAGGAAGGAAAGCGTCAGTTATACAATGCTATGCACCCACAAACAACGCAGACCTCGAAAAGAAAGAAAAGTTCTACATGTAACTACGGGCAAAAATGGACAATATTCTAGTTGGTGACATTGAAATACAGATAGGAGACATGAATGCCAAACTGAGACCAGACAACACAGGAAGAGAACTCATCATGAGTAGAGAAGCTCTCGGAGAGATGAATGAAAAGAGGGAACTCTTCACCGACGCCTGCGCCTTCATTGGAGTATTGGTTGGCGGCAGCGTATACAAACACAAGGATATCCACAAGGCTACATGGGTGTCACCAGAAGGAAGTACCGAAAATCAAATTGACTTCATCTCAATGCAGGTCAAAGAAGTGAAGATGCAGCTTACTGGACACAAAAGCAAGAAGAGGAGCAGACTTTGGCTCAGACCACCATCTCGTACAAGGAACACTGCAAATCAAATTAAAATCTTCCAAAGAAGCAGGAGCCGTAGATAGACCACAAGCTAAGTTCAGTGCTGAAAAACTGAAGGATCAGGCCACAAAGGACATCTTTACTGCAATCCTGAGGAAAAAGGCGGAGACACAAGTCAGCACTGGAGAAGAGCAATAATAATATTAATTATATCCTAATTTAATTAAATTAGCATTGAATATCACTGTAACAGCCAGAAAGCAGTGTGGAGCCAAACTTGCATGGACGTTCTAGGCAGAAAGAAGAGACAGGACAAACAGTGGCTCACTACAGATATATAGAGAGAAGGATGGTGAAACGAAAGATGTGGGCTATGGGTTCACCACTAGGCCCTCTGCTTGCGGATTTCTTTATGTCGAAACTCGAAAACACTTGCCTAAAGAATATGATTGACAACTTTGAACTCTACAAGAGATACGTCGACGACACCTTCATCATCTCCAACAACGAAGAGAATTTAGAAGATATCTTGAAGTTCTTCAACAACTGCCACCCTGCGATTCAGTTCACACTAGAGAAAGAGTCTAACTCAAAGATATCTTTCCTTGACGTTCAACTAACGAGACGCCAACAAGACGGAACATTAAAAAGATCCATCTACAGAAAGCCAACGTGGAACAGACAGCTCACTAACTTCCACAGTTGGGTGCATCTATATACTAAACGAAACCTAATCCGTTCATTAAGCCACAGAATACGTAGAATTTGCAGCCTGGATGCCATAGAAGATGAAATGAACACTCTTAAGAAAATCCTCCTTGAAAATGGCTATCCAGAAAGATTTATCACAAAATCAATGAAACCCAGACCAGAGAAGCCGCCCACACCCAGTGTTCCAAAAAGACTTCTCTATATGAACCTACAGTTCAGTGGAGACCAATCTACAGAAATACTGAGAAATCGGCTCTCCCGCTCATTGAAGAAAGCCTTCTTTGCAGCTGAATTACGACTGACGTTCTCGACGAGACCAATGATTCGTATGAACGTGAAGGATAAGCTACCGCTGTTGGCCTCATCTATGTGCATCTACCAATTCACCTGCTCGTGTGGAGCCAGCTATATCGGCGTACTCAGCGTTTGCTATCCAAACGCGTTAACGAACATTTATTTTCATGGTTTTATAAAGGAGAAAACCGATGCCCCCGCAGCTCGATCCTTGAACATTTGATCAACTCTGGACACCAAGTCAAACTAGAAATAAACTTCAAAGTTATCTACAGAATACAAGGCAATCTTGCTAAAAGTGTACGGATCAAACTTCTCCACATCGCAGAAGCAATGGCAATTCATCTGCTAAATCCTGAACTCTGCATACAAAAGAAATTCGTTCATTCATTAAATCTACAATGGACGTAATCTTTCTTAATTTCAGTCTTACTAATTGTATTCTTTTGTCTTTTGCATTTTATTATTTCACATCTTCATTTATATTATTCTCTACCCCACCCTTTTGTAATCTCTACCCTCATTAACAATGTTGCTAACTTGACCCACGTCCAATTTCTAGTCAACTATGTTACGTCATCCGATTACCTTACTTATTTTCAACTGTATTATTCTCTACCCCCACCCTTATTTAATTTTAACCACCACTCATTAACACTGTTGCCAACCTGACCTACTCTGAATTCTACTCAATTGTATTACGTCATCCAATTCACTTAATCAATTCTATTTTATTTTCTATCTAATTAACGTTTGTTTCCAAGCCAAATAATACTTATATTACATAATTATCCAAACTTTATAAATCTAACGTACACAAACACAAACAAAATTGTATATATATGCGATTGTATAGCTCAGTGAATGAATTCGCCGAAAAGAGTCTCTTCGCTGAACGCCTTCTTTTCTTTTATAAAACGAAAGATTGTCAAAATTGCAGGTGCCTGCCGATTGGAAGAAAGGCTACCTATTCAAACTGCTAAAGAAAGGGCAATTGAGTCAATGCAAGAACCAGAACAGGTTGGATTCAGGAGAAACAGGTCATGCATCAATCAAATCGCAACACTACGTAATATTATTGAACAGAGCTTGGAATGGCTGTCAGCTCTCTATCTCAACTTCATCGAGTATGAATATGCCTTCGACAGCGTATATCGAGAGGTGATTTGGAAACAATTTTGCTACTGCGGGTTGCCGCCAACAATTATACATGTCACCTAGCAGTTGTACGACAATACTGCATACCAAGTTATCCACAACGGGAAACTCATGGAATCCTTCGAAGTGAAGACGGGAGGAACGCAATGTTGGCTGCCTACCATCTCCAGTGATTTTCCTGATTGCAGTTGACTGGATAGTGCAGCAGAAAGCGGGAAACGAAGAGAGAGGCACGCACACAAAAATTGGAGGATCTTGACTTCGCCGATGATATATGTCTGATTTCCCACAAACTGTAGGATGTGCAAGTGAAAAGTAAAAACTTCATGCAATTCTTCCCATTAATAAACTTGAAAAAAGCAAGAACAACAATTGTACCAGGATAATATGAAAAGTATGTTCAAATCTTTAATGTAATGTAATTCATATTTCTTATCGTTCAGGTTGTAACCAATTGAGAAGAATCCTCGAAATAATAAAAGATGAGCTCATATTATCCTGGTACAGTTGTTGTTCTTGTTTTGTTCAAGTTTATGAAAAGTAAAAAGTTGGCTGAAGAAGCAACCAAAGAAGATAGGAAGGACTTCAGGTGAACATAGAGAAAACAGAGGTGATTTAGATTTCTGATAAACAGCAGCAGCAATAACAACAACAGACAAAAATCAGCGTAAACGGGAGAGATTTGAAAGAAGCAACCTCCTTCACCTGACTGGGAAACATTGTTTCAACTACAGGCAGAATTGACGAGGATATCGAAGCAGCGAGGATCGGGAAAGCAAGGCAAGCCTTCATCTTTCTCAAGACTCTGTGGAGGTCAGCAGTACTCAGCGTGGAAAACAAGATCCGGATTTTCAGCTCCATAGTGGAGTTCAGAGACTTGGCGCGTTAAGAAAGGGCACTTCGGAGAAGCTACAGACCTTCATCAACAGCTGTCTTAGCCCAATACTACTCAAGATCAGATAGCCGGCCAAAAAATATCAGCAACAGGAATCTCTAGGAGCGAACCAACCAACCCAGAAGGAAGAAACTGTGCAACAAATATGCAGGAAGAAATGGAGATGGATCGGCCATACCCTGAGGAAACTATCAGTGGAGTGATATCACACGCCAGTCCTTCGCTCTGGTGGGACCCGAATGGGAAGCGACGAGTTGGTCGGTTGTAGGAGGGTGACATGGAGGAGATAATGTGACGAGGAGATGAAAGCATGTAGACAGACATGGTGCCAGGTGAAAATGTTCGCAGAGAACCGAAGACAATGGAGACGTGCAGCTGAAGCCCAATGTTGCTCTAGGAAATAAAGGAAACGATAATTGGCACAATAAATAAATAAAACATATGCCGATCAAATTTCACCTCTAATAGTCGTCACTGAACAAAGCATAGAATGACAGTCAAACCTCTACCTCAACTTCATCGACTTCGAATAGGCCTTCGACAGACAGCCTTGACTGAGAAGTGATTTCGAAACTGATTCAGCGTTGTGTCGTACTCCAATTCTTTATCCAACTCATTCAACAACTATCGATATGACAATGCTACGATTCAGGAAGATGCACAACAGAAAACTCAGCGATTCATTTGAAGTTGAGGCGGAAGTAGGACCACTTCCTGTTCTCGTCGATGTTATTCCTAATTCTTTTGCTTTAGATTATGCTTCGTTTTGTGCTTTGAGAAATTGGAGAATGGAATATTTTTTAAAGATAATAGGAATGTGAATGATCTATATTTCGTGTGTAAATTATCTCTCGTTATTTTCGCACAAACGTGAAGATTTGCAGGCGAAACCTGACAAACTGGCAGCAAATGAAGCGACGACAGGTCTGCAGGTTAACTGAGATTAGACGAATGTGATGAAGATAAACAACCAGAAACAGCAACAACAACCAGCATCAATCACCATCAATAAGAGAAAATTTGAAAATGAGGTTAATCCCGACACATATCTAGGCAGCCTGGTTTCAACCACAGGAATTCGGAACAGATGAAGAAATCAAAGCTTGAATCAGTAGGGCAAGACACACCTTTACCAACCTTAAACCAGTTTGGAAATCTTCTGCACCCAGCCAGCATAAATAACGAGAATCGGAATTTCAACACGAATATGAAGTCTATGACTTCCTCTATACGGGTCAAAAACTTGCAATGCGTTTCACGATAAGGATTCCCAGCAAGTTACAGTATTTTATCTGCAGTGGCCTTCGCAGCATAGTGAAGAGCAGATTGCTGAGCAGTAAGAAACTCTACAGTGGTACAAATCAACCAACAGCCGATCGCTCAACAAATATGCAGGAGAAAATTGAGATGGATTAATCAAGCATACTCTGAGGAGGCCGTTGATTGACATTGCGAGTCCGGCCCTCGAGTTGAACCCGGACGGGAAACGAGTTAGGTGGTTTTCCGGGGATGACATGAATGGGATCGTGCGAGGAGGAAATGAGAGAATATTGGCAATCCACGGCACAGCTAAAGAATACCTCAGAGAATAGCATTAGGTAAAGATGTGTTGTTGAAGCCCTACGTTCTACTTGGAACGCAAGGGAACAATAATAGTAACTCTATACTGAGAATAATTCTTAACACTCTTTTCATCTTCTTGAAGTTATTTGTTATGTATGTGACATGTGTGACATATTATGTGCCAGAGAAGATTTAAAATTTTAAACAAACTGCCGCCTTTCAAATGTATTCAAAGTATGATAACAAAATAATAAGCATATGCGCAGTTCAAAATGTGAAATATACTTAGAAAAATGAATTACTTCTGGTTATGGGATAAAATTTGTCCTTAAACATGAGTCGGATTACTTCATACTGCATAACAGTTATCCTGTATGAGATTAAGCGTAAGGGAAATAGTGTGCAGCTTCCTAGTCATGTTCTCATCTCCTCTTATTCTAGTAAAATATATGCTCTACTCTCAAAATGAAGGTGATGGTTTCAAAGCCTGATAAATTGATAGGTAGTGTGCATCTAGGAATAGGCAGTTATTTGGTTGTGTTGCTTCTCCCAGTGGTTATCAAATCTGATGAAACATACTTTTCAAATTATTTACTTTATAAATGGCATATAGCCGCATGTATCCTTTGTTAATGTTTGACAGATATCTCGTGGAGGAATTGCAAATATATTTAATATTCCCGAAAAATCCAAGGTCATAGGCTTAAAATAAAACAACTGAAAAAGCCCAGTGATGGAACTGGTTATTTATTTGCCACAAGTTGACAATGAGCAGCAATGTATTTTCACGCTGCGTCCGCAAGTACATTAGCTGATATATATCCATACGTTAGTAAGAAGCTCAACGGTTTAATTCGAAACCCGCGTGTAAATATATCTGATTTCTGAGAGTTCCAGCGTCTATTTGGTCAACATTTTGAGAATTTTGGACAAGTGAAATGCTTTTCTTATATAGTCAGTGGCGAATTAGAACTTATGGTGGCTATTTCTTTAAGTTGTTCTTTTATCTGGAAAACAGTTTCACATGATTACATGGGCTACGAATTATCAGCCTCTTAATCATTTGAAAATATACTTCAAGCGAGAAAATTATTGGACAGATGAGAATCACTATCAAGCTAGGTAAAATTGAAATACGTGATATAAATGGCCTAGATACATTCTATGGCTGAATGTCATTTACTGTAATATACAACAATCCAAAGTTCCAGTGTATCTGCAAAGCAAACATTTACCTTGCATTGATGGAATAAATGCTGCCAATAGGCATATGGTATCACCGGATGTTCCTTCTTTGAGTAAAGAATATCTGCTATTCATGAGTTCAGATTAAATCAGATAACTTAGAAAGGTTCGTAAAAGAGACAATTAAAGGAAACGATATTGAGATGTACACCCATTGCGTGACTAAAATCTAATGATGTGATTTATAACCATAAGATGAGAAATTGCACAGAATCTCATTTCATAAAAGGCTTCAAGGTGAACATGGACAATTACTGACTGAACAAGATGACCTTCAGTCTTCTCTTATACTAGAGATAAGCGAATGGTACCTCTATTGTTTGTGGTATAAACTGGTAGACTGTTGAACTCCGCAGACAGCTCAACTGTGACCACTCATCTAATGCTTTGCAATCGAAGAATTCTCAAGTTCTACATTCAGTTCCATAAATGATATGGGGAAGAGGATATGGTGCATAACAAATATCAGCCAAACAAAAGTCAACCTGACGTGAGCAGGTAGGTGGATGCAAAATTCTTTTTGTAAAGCTTACGACATTTCCGTACAGACATATAATTAAAACGTATTTTGAGCACAGTGAGTGAATAAACCATTTGCGAAAATGTTGGATAAAATTGTTATTTTGTAGATTTCATTCTCTTACTGCACCCTTTCGTCCTCACTTTTAATCTTTATCTCTGTGGTCTTCCATTCTTCCTCGACAAATTTTGATGACCAACTCCAGATGAATTTAGAATATTATCAACTTTTGTTTATATATTTACCAATGAACTTACTCGCTAGCAGATGAAACGCAACAAAATTCGTAATTACTGGTCATATGTTTATATTTAATATATATCAAAGGAAACTATATTTTCGGTGACATTTACAAAATGCGATTGGATGACAAGAAAGTAATTTATATAACTAAATATAAAATCACTAGAATATAAGGCTAACATCGTTTTGTACACTTCACTCAAATATGAATTCACTGGACTTTATTTTAAAAATTATTTCACAATAAATAATCGGAGACCACTGTCTTGTTTTTCGTAAAGAAATGAAAGAATAAAATTTGAATTGGTACTCACTTAAGGAACCTGATCCACTAAAGAATTCTGAGGAAAATATAGATAACATGAGTCTATGATTTCTTTCAAATAATCCAATAAATTATTATCTATAATTAATAGATTATTTGATGGTATAAACATATTTCCACAAATATGTGCAATAAACTCAGACACAGTGACAGTATGCAATTCCATATTGGCTCTATGTCATATCAGTTGAAATAATTGTGGTCAGTAGTTTATGTTCGAAAAATAATAACCTATCATTTTGGGATATATCTAATACACATTAATCCTGCATATTAGGTGAATAATTATCAGAATATTCCAATGCATACAAGCAATCACATTCTATAAGAATGAAACTTGTGCACTGTGGTAGAGTGTAATTCCTTGATGTGATTATGAGCGATAAATTGTGCTCGAAACGTCATCAGTAAACATTACTGTATGACACGGTGAGACTTTATCAAACAAAGTTTTCCCATAATGGAATCATATTCTAGTTTATTTTATTGAATAAATAAGAAGCAGTAGATTGAACAGGGGCTCCCTTTTATCATGTTGGAGTGGAATTTACCTTCCAAAATTAACGTATTAATGTAGAAGGCAGGATAATTCCTGTCATTTAAGAAAGTGACTGAATGATGCTGATTGCATTTTGCTTTTGTGCTGAAAGTGAATTGATGGTACTTGTGTTATTTGCGATGAAGGTTGATCGACTGTTGAAGTCTAGAGACAACTCAGCTGTGGCCACATATCTAAATGCTTTCCGATCGATGAAGATTCAGTTTTTACTCTAAATTTATTAGGTGATACTCAGAAGAGGATGTGGTTCATAACGAAGCTCGATCTAACAAAAGCGAATTTGATTAGGGAAGTACACTGTGTACGACAGTTGACTACATTCAGGTATAGACAGACAACCTATCCACTCCAAGTGCTGTAAATTCGAATAGCCAGATGCAAAGCTTTTCTGAGTTAACGAATCGTTTAGGTAGTTCTGTGTTTGAAAATATACGTAAGACTCCCTATCTCTGGAGTTTAAAAGAGAAAATACTTGCTATAGGGATGTGCTGAGTTGTATGAATAAAGAAAACCACATCAATATACGTTACGTGTATAATATGCAGATTTACATCAACCTATCTTGTTCATTTATCATTCATCAGAATAGCAATACGTGAAGTGTTATTATATGGTATATCACTTTCGAAATGCTAAAAGTGATGATCGATTACTTGAATAATTGTAAATTTGAAATAACTACTGTGGAGAGAATTTGATAATTGCCTCCATAGATGCTGCATGGAAGGCCTAAATAAGAGTACTTGATTTTCACTGTGTTCGTATTTCTTAAGAGTTAATGTTCATCGTTGTCTGATAGATCAAATCTATTCTGTTGGAGGAAGTGTCAAAAGCTGAGTCACTGCTTAACCTGACTAGAAGACTAGTTCATTTCGGTGACATGTATACGACCTTTTACAACTGTGATAATTCTGTCACGCAACACGGCGTGATTGAATCGCATGAGCTGCTTTAACTGTGCAAGCACTGTCTAATATATTTTCAGAGACATATTCACTAACTTACCTTCGGCAACTTGATTCAGGAAAACATTTGTATACTATTCAGAGATTTAAGTGAGTTGTCTGAGTTTCATGTTATGAATTTTTAAATAGAGTTTTTTTAATATGCATCTTCCGATCATTCAAGCATATGCTTGTTCAGCCTTCGACTTTCTACAGCAAAAAGAAAAGAATTTACTGTAATTTTATTGATTATGCTACACTCTATATCCATGATCTTTTGATTTGTCAATATATGCATAAACGGATATTTACATATATATATATATGTGTGTATATATGTACGTATGAATTTGAAGCCTGTCAGTATAAGTAGACCATTTGATTTCAATTGGAAATAAAGAGGACAGATCCATTATCAAGGATTTTGTGATAACTTTTAAGTCTTTATGCCTGAATTTACTTATGCAGTCCTATTTTCCTTCTAAGTATTGTGATTTTTCAGAAAGCAGACTGTAGGCTAGCAAACTACGTCTATATTTTGTAAGCTTCTAACCCATATTTCATGATAAAAATATTATTGAAGCGACTTCGCTCACTATTCTGAATTAAGAGAATTCTGACGAGTCTGAATCTAATTCGGCAGTAATATAAAAAAGTCATAATAAATACGGTATCCCAGAGACAAAACAGTCTGCAGCATCGCAACCTTATTTTAATATATATTCACCAGTGTACATTATATTGGATGATTTAGTTGGAAAGGAAAAATTGATGCACAAGACGCTCGCTAGACGAAATTCAATGAAGTGAAAGAAACCACATCGACATTAACATCTGCAAAATGTGACTGTATCACACTCATATCAGTGAATGTCAGATAACAAGATACTAATTTATACATTTAGGGCAAAACACTCTAGGATAATTAATAGAAGGTCTCTTTTTGTACATCTCTCACAAGTGTAAATCCTTAGTGGTATTCCAACCATAATTATTTCATAACAAATGAACAATAAATACCCTTTCTATTTAGTGTAGAAATAGAAGAATTAAACTTCAGATTCTACGTACACTTAGAAACTGAAAGAATGAAATTGGACAAAATTCGTAAAAAATATGTTTGTTATGATTGAGTGAACAGATTATAATCCATAGTTAACATACCATTTAATAATGTGAACACGTTTCAGTTAGTTCCGCATATTAGTTCACTATCGGAATTTATATATAACGTGATGTATATTAGAGTAAAGTCAGATGAAGACTTATTTGGAAACCATAATATTCGCTTGTAAGTTATTTTTATTTAAAATGCTGCAGCTACCAAATGCACGATTCGATCTGGTATTTGGCTTTTTTCAAACATTTCTCTATGTTTCACGAAAATACACCTCAATTAACTGCTTAGAATTTGGTGATTATGTTTATCCAAGAGGTTTTTAGTTCTCACTTTTCATCATTTCACTAGTGTACCATTACGTTGAACTTTTCACTGTGTAGTGTCACCTGACGTGATCACCTATGTGCTGATGTTCACAGTTGATACATTGCCAGTAATTAAGTCACAGATGTTTGAATTACTACAACGCGATGAATTTAACTTAGTCAGCTTGAATGAATTTTACTTAAACTGAGAAACCTACTCACCATTATGCAGAATTTTGTTGTTCACCAGACACCTGTTCGAAATTTATTTATTTATTTTATGGAAGACAAAGTAGATTTTCCGTTCAGGGAATTCCATTTAGCGTTCCGCTTTCATTCATTTTGACACGCGATATTCCCCAAACTTCCTGTATCAAAGTGTATTAACATGAGATCAAAATGTACATTCACTTTGAATCACTGAGCAGTTAGTTGTCAAAGACATTCCCGAAAGTTAACTTGTATGCCATTGATAACATAAGCGACAGATACTAAAATAACTTACACAGGTCCACTTAAGTGTCGAGTGATATCAGAGATGAAAACAATCAAAGTTGTGAGTATATTATATGATGCGGAATTCTTAATGGAAACAAAAATGACATTGGACATCATCACCTCCTTTTCTAAGCAAAACTTGGTACTATCATATCGAGACTCATAAAAAAGGTGATTTTAATTGTAAGTGAATTTCATTATTTCTGATAGCGTCAGATATAAAGACTTGTACCTTCTTGGAGTTTATTTCTATTTGAGTTATTATTACAACTTTACGTGTGCAAAAATTTTTATTATTCCGAATCATTTTTCTGGTTGTGATCATATAACGTTTATAGAGTTGTTTTGTTCATAATGTTATCAAGATGTTTCTGATACCCATTTACTTTTCCTGATCATTTTCTGGTTCTTGGATGAGTCTCTATGCATAATACGTTTCAAAATTCTTACTTACAAAAGTCCTCTGAATAAATGCAAAATTTACTAAGCAATGAATCCACTGCCTCATATGCATTATCCGTTAACTCTTCATTGATTTTCGGCTGTGATAAGAACCATGTAGAATCAGTTCTGCAGAATTCGTTGAGACAATAAATATTTCTTATTGAAAACAGACGAAATTCAGATATTGTGGGTCAAAAATTCAAAACAAGCAGACGCACAATCTAAAATTCATAAATGTTACAAATACACAATATTGAATCACAGGTCGTACATATCGTATGCTAAGGTGCCTATCAGCTTGTCACCCTAAATAATCTCAACGAAAAAGAAATGAGTGCTGATATATGTAAAGCGAACGAAACAACGTGCTCGTAGATTAAAAACTAGGGTGAAGCATACGAATAAAGGTAATTTTAAAGTAATTAAACCATCAATTATATATTTTAGAGGAAAATAACAAAGCTGAAAAGGAGAATGAAACTTCCGTACTTTACTAATATACGGAAATCATGATTATAAACGTGATTAAGATCCATAAACTCTGTCTGAAACACCATCTTGCAAATAATACTGATTCAGTGTGAAATATCCAACATGAGATTATAATGGAACATGCTGTCATGCATAAGGTGAAGGGCTGAGTAAACGATGAAAGTTTGAAATTTTGTGTATTTGTAAGAGATTGAGAATTTGAGATATTTAGATTGTTTGCTGCCCATTACAGTGATTATCATTGTTTTATTAATCAATATTTGTAAGGAAATGCTTGTGCAACAGTCACATAACAGTTTTAAAAATTAAAACTTCTTTACATAACATATAAAACCGATTCCATAGTTTGTTAATCGCAGCCTTAAAAGGTTTGATACAAAAATGGTCAACAAGATTTTTATTTATTTTTCAGTGTCTGTTTCATTAGTTTCAAAGTAACACAAAAGAGTGACCACAGGAAACATCTATGAGGAAAACATTCCGTCATACATTTTAGGTGGATCACATGGAATTTATTGTATACATTTTCGTTTCATCATCACAAACTGAGAGTAATTGCAGAATATTTTGCTAAAAGCTCCAGAATAAAAGATCTAGAGTAATTTCCTGGTAGTTGTTTTCGGCAGAGTATTATCCTCAGTTTACTGCAAAGACTATGAATAGCCCATTAACTTTAGTAAATTATGTATAAGGGAGATAATTGTCTGCTTCATCTACGTCATTTCAACAAATGAAGTGACTAAGTTTATACTCATCTGGTTGAACACGATATTGTTCAAGTATTTCCTTCAGATGCTTCGTGAATTCGAGGTTGCTTTAGTGAATTAATGAACTAAATTTAAGTGACCTGTTTAGTAAGTAATAACTCCATTATAGATAAGATTTTATTTTGATAAATCACTCAGTGTTGTCCAGTAATATTAACTGATAGCCACGTCTCGAGCACAATCTATTGCGCATAATCATATCAAGTCTCTCACACAACTTTTCACTTCCTTTATATATACATGAGTGAAATTGATGATTAGACATTTGAATAAAATTCAATATAGGATAACGTACATTCAGAAACAATACTAGTGTTATCAATCAAGTACAATCAGATAAAAGATATGATGATTTTATTATCGTATTAAGTAAGGTGTTGCTCAAACACAAACTCTTATAAAGGCTAAATGATAAAGATTAAGAAATTGTGATTGAAACATCCAATAAAGCTAGAGAAGCAACATTAAATAAATCAGTAACCACGCTAATATAGAAATTCAACAAATTATTACAAGAAAAGAACGGCACAATGAACGAAAAATGACAACAATATTTCATCTTCTATTGACAAAACAAAGTGGGTAATTAACTATTCATAAAGAGAATTTAGATCTGGTTAGATAAAACTGCTTGAAAAAGGATTAAATTTCAATATAACGGGTAGCAGACTGAAATCAGATGTCATCCCTAACATACAAATAGCAGTAAGGTCATTAGATAAGACGAAAACAGGAGAGGCTCGAACTCAATGTGCATTAACTCTTAAGAAACAAAAGAAAGTACAGTCAGACTCAACGACATCGGAAAGACTAGCTCTAATTAGTCTAAAACAGGATAAAATCATCGTCATCACAAAAGTTTATAAAGGAACCTCTACAGCAGTTTTGGATAAATCTTTCTATATCAAGAAAGTCACTTAACAAATTGAGACGAGTCCATATGGGGAAATTATGTAATCTGTGGATACAGTAATGAATAAGATTAAGAAATCTACAGCGTATTCAATTCGCAGAATGAAACCGTCACTGGGTGAGTCTAAATGGTTTAATTTAATGCCTAAAACTAATGATGTTAGTAAAATGTATGGCTCTATTGAAAAACGTAAACCAGGTTTCCCCATACGACCAACAGTAGATTTCAGATATATGAAAAAATATGAATTATCGAAACACTTAGCTCTAATTTTATGCCCCATTAGAAATAGCTCAAACTCTATGCTAAATAATTCATATGAGATGAAAAACTAAATGACATTCAGTTAAAGAATGACGACAAAATGGTTAGTTTTGACATGACTAGTCTTTATACTAATATACAAATCAGTATGGACTTAGAAGCTGTGAAAAGGGAAACAACTTCTGATCCCGAAATAATTCATAGGACAAAGCTGTCCATTGAGGACATTAATTTAGGAATTCAGTTATGCCCCACATCTACTGTCTTTAAATTTAAAGGCAAAATACACAGACAGTCAGAAGGTGTAGTAATGGAATCACCAATATCCCTAATCGTAGTAGATATCTTTATGGACAGCCAGGAAAATATTGCTCTTAATACATTTAATTCTACTCCGAAAATATGGTGGAGGTATGTGGATGACACTTCCACAGTGTTAGAAACAGAACATATCTCTAGCTTCTTGACAAACATAAAATCACTAGTGACTTTTACTTCGGAAAATGAACAAAGATTATTATCGATGTAACAGTGCTAAATGAAACGAAGAGAGAAAGTAAAACTGTACACTGGTGTTTATAAAAAGACAAGGCATTTTAACAGATATTTTGACTTTAATTCATCTCATCTGTTGTCCGCAAAGGCTTGCCTAGTTAAGTGCTTAACAAATCGAGTGGTAGCACTAAGTAGTACAAGAAAAGACCTAAACAATGAAATGAAAAAAGGCGTTGGTGTTCAGTAAGTATCCAATAAAATTCATTAGGAATATGATTATGATTATTATGATTATGAGCAATAATTTAGAGAGAAACTCAGTGATAGCACTGCATGCATTAACACACAACCACAAAATAGGGTGGGACATAATCAAAATTCTAAAAAGTAATATAAGTAGATGGAGAGAGGGGTTGACTACTGAATCCTGGTTCATCGAGTCTACACACAACACATGCTACAGAAATGACTCAATGCAAATACCAGAAATATGGAAGATATTAATACCAGTCAAATCAGAGGAGGATAATAAATAATCTTAAAATTCTATTTCAATTCACATACATTATAACAGTTACTTATTTCGACCACGAAATCATCTTATTTCCTATCTGACTGTATTTGATTGATAACACTAGTATTGTTTCTGAATGTACATTATCCTATATTGAATTTTATTCAAATGTCTAATCATCAATTTCACTCATGTATATATAGAGGAAGTGAAAAGTTGTGTGAGAGACTTGATATGATTATGCGCAATAGATTGTGCTCGAGACGTGGCTATCAGTTAATATTACTGGACAACACTGTGTGATTTATCAAAATAAAATCTTATCTTTAATGTAGTTAAACTCTATCACAGTGCCCAAGTTTTACACTTATATTAGTAGGTAATAATTGTTTCACTGTTCAGAGAACAATAAAGTGTATGTGCGTATATTCTTTATTTCTACATTTCTCTTAACGTTCTGCCCTACCTTTAAGGCATCTAATGAGGTAGTATATGCAGCAACTTCTCATAATTTTTGACTTATTACCTTACATTAAACAATTGTCAACTTCATTACTTATTATATTGGTGGTGTCGAAGATTGATTTGAAGGAAAGACATTTCACTAAAACAATGAACTCACTTTGGTCTATCAGAAAGGGAATGTTTACAGACGAAGTGAAAGCAAATAAGAAGTTATTATACATGAAGGATTTTTAGTAAATCTATATCTATACTGCCTGATCTCATCCATAGCTGTGCACATATGCAAAGATAGATAACAGGGCATTGAGGCACCACAGTGTCTCCAAACAGTCATATAATAAAAAACAGTATTTCACTGCATAATTCCTAATATTCAAAGCAAATGATTAAAATCAAAAATATAGGCGCTCTGAGGAAATTATACTTAAGAAGCCACATCATGTTGATGAAAAGTGAATCCTTAGCAACCACATTTTGCACATAAAGTTACCCAGTTGTCGGCTTGCGTGTCATTAATAAGTACAGCCAACTTCGTGAAAACTGAACAGCATTCAAGCGGATGATCAAAACTTCGAAATCATTCAAAGGGAAAAATGATGCGGAGAAACTGGAAAAAGAGTTATTCGACAAGCTGAAAACTTTATTAAACAAACAAGTACTCTTTCATCAAATATTTGATTATCATCAGCGTGTATGAACATATACAACTTGAGTTTATGGGCTACATAAATCTCATTAACTAAACATATCAGTACATGCAGTATCGGACATAATTAATACACCATTTCGCGAAGAAACAAGATTATTAAACGACACATTGAAATTTCTGCAAATGAAAACGTTTGAAGATAACTTCAATGATACCCACTTATTCGTAGAAAAACTGAGATGAAAACATCATCGATGATACAATGATTTCGCTGGACTTCACTTCCGTATTCACAAACGTCGCTTCATTAGAGATCATGAATATTACCTGTAAATCACTAATACGAAATTATATGAAAATATGCAGAACCTTAACTTTCAGATTACCAACAAAATTATTACCCAGGTTGAAGGTGTGGAATTGGGCCCTCTTGTTGTCAATCTTCTAACAACAAAATAAGGTCCTGCAGTAGTAACATAGATATGAGGTGTACATATCAGTAATGAGAATTCCAATTTATAAGGTCAAGTTCGACTTTTAAAGTAGTTGTGGGTAGATGATTGTGTAAAGGTGTCTTCAGGATTCATTACTGTAGAAGAAAAAGATGCAGAAAATAAGTCGGCTTGAGTATCTCTTGTTGTAAAATGAGAACGTTCGAATTGCTGAAATAGAGACAAACGGTAAAGCAAAGTATGACTCACGTTTCTCTACTGAAGCGGGGAGAAATACCAGAGGTACAGGTAAACAAAATTCATCAACTCATTGAATTATTAATAACAGAATTATTACCATTACTATTATTATTATTTCGATCTCCACCATGGGATAAGGAGATCAGCCTATTCCACATTAGAGAAGGTCGCACTTTCTTTAATGAGAAAGAAAATATTGAAGTAGGGAAAATCTAAGAATTGAAACGTTTTCATGTGACTGGGATTAAGTCCAAAGCGAACAGTAAACACATGTGTTGGATTACTCTAACCGTATAGGCTCACAAGCTTTCTGATAATAGTGTCATCATACCTCATTCTTTGTCTAAATTACTATTCGGTTGTAACTGGATTCAGCTCACCGTCCAACTTTCATCAAGTGCTGTGTGTAAATCTCCAGATTAGTATTTCACTTTTGAAGATAATTCATCTTTTGAATTTCGTGTGATAAAATAAACTCTAGTTTTTGCTTCTTTTCTCCATCTAGATTCAAATGCACTAGTTTGGACGAAAAGGTTAAGATAATTGAAAGTAAATATATGTATAGACTGAAAACACATCATTTTCCAGCTCTCTTTGTTTATATTTCTTCCCCGCTATTTATTAAAATGTAGCTCAAAGAAAGACGTGGTTAAACCACTGGTGATCAGAACTTTTAGATGCCTTTCGAAAATGTGGTGAATGATTGTGTCTCAGCTATTCAGAGGATGGTTCACACGATCGATTCATTGTACAATTACATGTGGTGTTCGAATAAGTCTGAGACAGTGTTTCGTAAATTATATACATTTTACTCTGTTTGACAATAAGATTTTAAATACATTTTTACTCAGTTTTTTGCTACTGTTCTACTTACTTGCATCTACTACAATTTAAAGATAAAAATGTCAGACAGAAATCTAGAGCAACTCATGTCATTTGTGCAGAATTCACGAGTATACAGTATTCGAATAACCTGAATGTTTGAATAAATTTATGTGTGGGAGATCTCAAGCAGCAGTCAATTATGTAGCCAGAGGTATCGCTTAGAATCATGATAAAATATATTGTTAGCAACAGATCCATAGAGGCAACAAATGTTCGTCGTGCAGGTGATTAATTTCAGTGTACCAAATGGGAAATGTTCAAACCTTCTTTGTAGCAAGTAGATATACAAATGATTATAACGAATTCTGACGAAAAATTATGGTACACCATCGGATCAAAAGAATTTGAGTGTGGCCAGTTATGCGCAATCCTCCATAGAATGATTGATAGTTTGTTGGCTATTTGAGAAGTAATCAGTTTGAAAAAGACCTGGTTCAAATGTAACCTGATCAATTGCACAGTCTGAAACATACTGAAAAACGTAAACACTTTAAGATCTTTTCTCTGGTACGAACAATAGTACATCAGAATACTTCATTATTACCAAATCATGGTGTATTCGAATTTAAAGTGAGTGTGATCAAAACCAAGTGAGAATTGTCAAGGAAACAATAATGAATGTGTGGTCAGTTTCAGACTTCAATGTATTTAATCGTGGTACATACATAATTCTTCTGTAAAGATATGAAAATCACGCTGACTTTTAAACAGAGGTTCAGAGTGAAAATAAATTCAGAGATACATGAAAATACGCATATTTTACTGATCACCATAACGCATGATCTTTGACTGAGCTTTGAAACAAACTTCGGTGGTGACGGAATTTGTGGCTGTAGTGAACATGTTAAACACATCTTTGCACAAAACGTCCCGGTGAAAATTATATGCCACTCCAATGTAGTAGTAGCTAGTAGCATTTTCCTGACTTAACAAGAAAATGGTAGAGATCTGTGTGTAAAAATCTAGTTAGGTAACCACAGTGGCTAAGTGTTGCGCGATTGCCTTATATCCGAAGGTTTTAGGTTCGAATCCCAGTGGAAGCGTACTTGTTAGAACTCTCATTTTAGTTAACAGCTTAACAGTGGACCTTAAGCCAATTAGTTTGGGGTCCCAATCCCGTCCCACATACGCCAATCAACTAAGCTGAGTAATAGCATCAGCCTTCGTAGAGTAGGTGTAATTCATGGTCTGGTATGTGAAAGATCTGTCCCACGTTACTGAGTTTTATCATTGCTGTCAGCCTTCCTATGCAAAGTCAAAAGTTATTCACACATTCAATGCACTTTGTTTGACGAGATAATGATCTAATTTTCAAATGTGAGCGATTTATCATGGTCTTCGTATGTTTGATTCGCTTTCACGTTATTGGAATTTCTTTAAATGTCTAAATATTTTGAAGTGATTTATGATGAATAAATTTGCTGGCAACCTGAGTATCGTATAACATTCATCAGATCAATAATATAGCGTCATGCTTGTTTCTTCATCTGCGTCAAACACTTTACTCAATAATCTCGAGTGAACTTCTATAGGAAAAAAAACATTTTTCAGGGGAAACAAAAAACAACTATGGACTTAAATCTAATGATTTGTTGAACACTTACTGCAATAAGAATATTCAGTTACATTTTTTTATTTTGCTTTGCTCATCACCTTGAGATTCATAAGTTCCTTTCATTTCTTCGGCTGCATTGAAAACTTTACTTTATAATCTCGAGTAAACTTCTGCAGGACAAAAGGCTGTCCTCTTCAGTCTATTCAGTTGTGAGTGACATATCACAGTTCAAAATTCACCCTGAATTTTAAATGTGAATGCTCAGAATAACGCGCAATTATCCTTGAAATTCTGACCGTATAAATATCAACTGTGAGTTTATGCATACCTTTTTCATCTGAATAAATCAAAGAAAATGAATACAATTGAAAATTAGAGTACATTTCTAGGGGAGTCATTGATAATGAAGCATTGACGGGGGTGGGTAATTTTGGTTGATAATGACTATTGGTTGAATTGCAAGGGCAAATTTCGTCATATTTGTGACGGCCTCATACCCGGTAGTTCAGAATCCAAAAGGAGTATCATGAGCAGTAGCTACTTACACTTCTAATCTCCATGAATCTAAATAATATGAAGTTAATCCTTAGACGTCGCTGAAGCGTCCTTACTATTTGCTTCCATTTGATAGCAACCAAGAGATTCGGTCCTGGAAAATCAATCATCGGGAAATGCAAATTGGCCTAGAAACAAAAGTGACTTGATATAAATTTAATATTCCTTGGCTTCCGAGTAAAACATTGGGCTACAACAACGCATCTGCACTTTGTTCTAATTTCTGCCATCCTCTTCAGCTTGGTCCACGGTTGCCTGTAATCTCTCCTCCTCCGACGATCTCTTCCATGTCACCCTCGCACTGATAACCAACTCATCGCTTCTCATTTCGATGAAAACTCGAGGGCCTGCAGTGCGATGTCATTCGAAGGTCTCCTCAATGTATGCCCGATCCATCTCCATTTTCCACTATACATTTGTTCCAATGCATAGTTTCTTGTTACTAACTCTTTCTGGTCATTTGATCTTCAGTATGAAGCCAGCGAAGGTGGCAGCTGTTGATGAGATTCTGCAACCTGTTGAAAATCCTTTCCGTGACACGCCAAGTTTCTGACCCGTATAGAAGAACTGACTTCACATTGGTGTGGAAAATGCGAATCTTGCTCCTTATGCTGAGTGCGGAAGATTTCAGATTGGTGAAGTCGTATCCTGCCTTTCAGATTCTGTCTGACTTTGACATCTTCATCTTTTCTGCCTTTGTTGAAACGATGCTTTCCAGATAAGTGAAGGAGGCAACCTGTGTTAAATCTCTCCAGTTGATGGTTATCGGTGCTGGTTGTTGTTGCTGTTGACTGGTTATCTTCATCACCTACGTCTTCTCTGTGTTCACCTGCAGTCCTGTTTTCGCTGCCAGCCTCTTCAGCCAGTTTGTTGGTTTTCGCTTGCAAGTCTTCGAGTTTGTTTGATATTAGACATTCATCTGTGAAATCCAGATCTTCTTGAGTCTTCTTATCGGTCATCCAGCGTATTTCTGATTCCTCGCCCCCAACAGCCTGACGCATAATCCAGCCTACCACAATAAAGAATATCATAGGTGATAATAGGCATCCAGCCTTGTCTTACTCCTGTATGCACTTAGAACGCCTCGCTGAGTTTTCCGTTGTGGATCACCTGACAGGTAGCACTGTCATGTAGCTGTTGAATGAGGTTGATAAAGAGTTGGTCACTGCACCTCATAGTTTTGATGTAGCCTCCAAATTACTTCTCGGTGAACGCTGTCGAAGGGCTCCTCGAAGTTGATGAAGTTGAGTTAGATGTTTGACTGCCATTCTATGCTTTGTTCTGATGATGATTATAATGCGTAGAGTTGCAATTCGATCAGCATATGATTTGCCTTTTCTGAATCCAACTTGTTCTGGTCTGGCGGAATTCTGCATCCAGTGCATCCTTTATTCTCTCCAGGATGATGCAACTTAGTATTTTACTTGGCTTTGATGGACAGTAGCATTTTTCTGCACCAGTTCTTGCACAGTGAGGATTATTCGCCCTTCTTTGGCAGCTTGACGAGGTAGCCTTTCTTCCAATCGATTTGTACCTTTCCTTCTGTCCAAACTTTTGCATTATTGGTGTGAGCGCACCTGCTGCAGTTTCTGGGTCCGTTTCCAGTGCTTCAGGGTGAATTCCATTTGGTCTTGCTGACTTCCTTCAGTCCTTTAAAGTTATCAGCCCATGGTTTAATTTGTTTATCCTACTTGATAATCAGGTTTCAACGAACATTTTATATTGGTTTCATCATCTGGGTTGATCTTTGACATGCAGCCAGCCTGTCCTGCTTCAGTCCCAGTCAGTGTGTCGTAGAATTGTCCTTTGTCTCTCCTAGCACTCTTTTTACTTTTTTATTCAGTGCAGTGTGCGCTGAACTTAGTTTCCCCATCTCTTGTCAATCTCTGCATTGAGTCATCTTCTCTTTCACCATCCTCCTCTCCTCTCTTCCATATATCCGTTGACAGCCATTCCTTGTCTTTTCCATATATTTCTTCCTAGAACAGTTTAACACATTTCCTTGAACATTACCTTCAGAGAGTTAGCTTCAGTGTTCTTCCACCCAGGTTTCCTCAGTGGTGCCAGGTAGTGTCTCCAACTTTGCTCCGATTTCTGTAGTTTCGTCCTTAAGGTTCTCAGTGTTGAACTAGAATTACAGTGGCCTGTGTCCAGTTGTTTTCATGGATTTCTTGACCTAGATGATGGTTTGAGCCCACATCTGCTCCCCTTTTCGACTTTGTATCCCGCAGACTGGCTGCTTATCCACTTCTTTGAGCAGCACTGAGATGACATCTATCTGGTTTGTCGTATGTCCATCGGGCAAAATCCATGTTTCATTGTGTATATCCTCGTGTTCGTAAACACTGACTACGATCACCAAATCATTGAAAGTGTAGAAGTCTCTGAAGATTTCTGCGTTCTCATTCATTTCGCCTCTCGAGCTACGATGAGTTCTTTTCTTGTATTATGTGCTCCCAGTTCAGCGAGTATCCATATCGCCCATGAGGATTTTGATGTCACCAATTAGGATGTTATTGATTACTCTTTGTAGCTGTCTGTAGAAAGTATCCCTCTTGTCTTGTTCCGCGATGTTTGTAGCACTTTGAATAGGATTGGATAATTGTGACCTTCCCCCTTCCTTTTGAGTTGAATCTTTCTGTCATGATCCTGGATGAATTTGACTGCCACTGCATTAGGGCTTCGGCTGTCATTCGTGACGTCATGATAGCTACTCACTCCATCAGTGTGCTCGTGGTTGTCATCTGGGTGACCAGACCGGAGTAGATTACTGACTCTCCAGTTAATAATTTTGACAGTCCACATTGATTCCATCTGTTCTCGCAGATTCTCAGTACTTCTGTGCCATATCTTCGCATTTCGTTGGCTACCTGGGTGGCCTTCACAGCCAGCCTCTTACATTGTGAGCACATTCCATGCCCCTATTCTTATTCTCCCTTTCATGGAGAGAAGACAAATTGGCTGACTGGCTTCCCAAAAACTTTCACCAGCCCGCTGTGTCATTTCGCCTCTCTGATTCCAGCGAAAAAGGTTTCTTTCTCTATATTTTTGTATTTTTATTATATTTCATGTGTGTTGAAGTTTGTCTAGAAATTTGATAGCTTTATGTGGTTAAGGGCTACTAATTCACGCCCAACCCTTCCTCTTCACCCCGGTTTGGGACCGGCTAGAAAACTAGCAAGCTTGTTAACTAAGCCACGTTAAGAGGTCTAAACATAATGTTACAGTCAGATCAGGATACCAAAGCTGTAGTTACACATATTTAAAGGGTTGCTGCTGGTTTACATCACTGTCCAAAGTAGAATGGAAACTACATCGCTGAGTGAATTAAAGCAAGATCTGTCTTCGATATGAAATCTACAACATATATTGCAACTTCCTTCAAATAAAAATAATAATTTTTTATAACTGTTTTGTCTTAAAATCATTAGAACAATATGTTTTATTAGAGATCCAGTTATTTTCCCAATACCTAATACCCTCAAGGTGTCCATGTCAGTTGACCCCTCTTTAGTTCTCTTAATTGTTACAAGATGCGAAAGATAAACAAGACTGTAATTTTTGTTTCGGCTTCCTTATTTTCCTGTGTATCTTCACAATTACGTGTTGGTAATCTACTTCCTAATAATTTGGCGAAATAAGTGGGAACATTCGCTTTTCGAAAATATTTCCAATAGGTAACTGAAATGAAGTGCGCGAAAAAATTGTTGCTCAAGATATCTGAATTGAGTAATGAATGAGTTGTTGTGGCGCGAATGGATGCTGTGTGTTTCGGATTTGAAAACTAACTAAACTCAATCCAAATGAACTAATTATCGAAATTGCACATGGTGGATACTTCTCATTGATAGATATTAGTAGTTTGATGCCATTCACATCATGTGGTAGGGTTTCCCAGTCAGATCAATGTATTCTAAACAACGGATACACGTTTCGCTCATTTACTGCCAAGTTCTCAAGTGGTATACCATGTTCAACGTAGGTAACGAATTCGAATCACTTTACATCACTCAAATAATGTAGGTTTCTAAATTTCACATTGACCTGTGTAACTTGCAAATTAAGAATTTTTATAGTGAGTAACTTTCTTAGATACACCTGAAAAAAAATGATTAACATTACGAAAATGACAGTGTTGGAAACTCACTTTGCTCAACTTCAGAAGGCGAGAATATTGAAGTAAGCATTCTCTTCCATGGATTCAAAACTTTATAAAAATTATCATTTATTGAATTCTGAAATGTACGTTTTGAATCTGGTATAGGTAAGCTGACTGAATTCTCAACACTATCCCTTATAAATTTAAGTACAGGTGAATTATACAAAACAGCAGTTCCATTCATCAAAATAATTCAGCTTCTTTCTTGATAAATTCATATGAGGACAGTTATATTGCAGAATCGACTATTTAACAAACTGCTCCAAATGGAATATGAAAATAATCACATGACCTCAAAAAATTATGAGTAGGACAACATTTTCATCTCCACCAAAAATGCCATGAAAACTCATCATCCCAGTAAGAAAAGCGCTGACAGACTCTAAATTCACAATCAACACAAAATTGAAGATTCGATTAACTCAACAAAAATTGAAGAAAAGCCTATTTCGAGTTCAAAATCTTCACCATTTACACCGTAGAAAACAAAAAATTGTTGAAGCCAGAGGCACGAGTCAGAAATTTCGTGTTGACGATTGTCCGTTCGTGCAGAATCAACTGCACTTTCACAACGCTGGTCTCCACTATCCTCAACAGGTGTTTGAAGTACTCAAAATGATGGTTGCTTGCAACGAATGGATTACTTCTGTGTGCAACTTATGTTGTGGCATGGCGCCGAAACGTGTTCTCACTTCACTCGCATGTCAATCATGCTATTATGCTGAAGACGAGTGGATTCATTCATGTGATCACCAGAGTAATGATAGATGCTCATGCTGTTGGTGAGCTGTTCACTTACGGTTATCTAAAAAGTGATACATAGAAATGAATGTGGATTTCGTTATATTAAACGTAGTATAATAAGTAACCCATTGTGGAATTACCATAATTGCAGACAATTATACATCACATCCAGTTAGCTTTTGAATCACTGACGCCACAATGCTCTAAACGTCCAACTCTTGTAACGACAGTGCACTATAAACATCAATAAACTAATTGTCTACAAAACTATAAGCTCACACGTGCTTGTTATTTCAAGACGCATTGATTGTTTCATCTTCAATAAAACAACTTTTGCAATTACTTCATACTAATATCAAAGGATAAAGTAGTGGTATGTAAAAAATATATAAAAAAGAATCGATTACTACTTTTTCATCACCGAATTCGCGTACATTCTTCGTTCACGCCATTTACTTCAAATCTTCATTTACAGCCTGCAGTTTATACAGCGGTTACTCTCACCCGTTGCAGAACGTATGAAAATCCGAAATGAGACTATACATCCCTTACCATGTTATGATGTGACTGTAGTCAGTTTAATCTATTCAAATCGCCTGATTACCTCAATCAAGTGAATAGAATGATGAAGCAATTCGAGATTGCTTTGGATATGACTTCAAACTTAGTAGATAGTGTGAAATATAACAGTGTTTTCGGAAGCTTCCGTTGGCAGGACAGTGAGAGGATGAATCGATCACATTATCTGCTATAATATATGGAGTTATCGTGATATTTAAAGACTCATCAGACTCCATATCAATATACTCTTTCCTTTGTCATGCTTTTTAGATGTCCAGTAATCTCCATGCCCTGTTCAGCGGATTCCCACACTGATTTCAGAATAATGAAGGCCTGTCTTGTTCACCCGATCCGGCATCCCACATCCCCATTTGAGTCACTTTTAGTTGTAACGACTCTCTCTAGACATGTGAAAGAAGGTACGAAGTTCAATTTTTCCCGTTGATGGTGATTGATATTCGTTTTGATTAGTCAAGTATCTTCATCAGCTCTACCTTCTCCAGCTTCATTTGAAGCTTTCTCTCCTCTGCTTCTTCTTCCGACTCGCTGGGTTTAGCCTGAGAACCTTTACATTTGTGTGACATTAAAGATAAATAATCTGCACAGTCCGAATCTTATCCAATCTTCTTGTCAGCCTAATGTATCCCAGTCTTCTCGCCCTCTTTCTACTGTCTTGCACATGATTCTGTCGACTCCAATCAGGAATATCATCGTCTTATTCCTGTCTTCACTTTTAAAGCACCACTGAGTTTGATGTTTTTAATCAGGCGTCATGTGGCATCATGATGCATATGTTGAATGAGGTTGATAAGGGTGCGGCTCACTTCGCAGTTATGAAGCTGACTTTCAGTATCTTTATGGCATTCGTGAATTCCGGCTTTGTCAGAAGGCCGGCGTTTTTCTGGCATGTTTTTCTGCAAAGGCTACGTTTACTTTTCTGTTGAAGAGCCTTTCGAACTGATTAGCCTTTCCTTTTCTTACCTATCCTCTCTTGTTATTAGGTTCACTTCACCATGTGTTATTGGCTTAATCTCTGTTGATCTCTTCCTCCGATCACGAAGGTCCTGTTTATCCGATGTAATTTTTTGAGATCCCTCTTACCGACAGCCTTTTCTGCTTCTGGGGCCAGTATATAAAATAATTGTCATCAGTGAATCGAAATACCCTTCTTTATTTTTATTCAGTGAGATGAACATTGAACTCTCTTTTGTCTATATCCCTCCCGATATTATTAGCCTCCAGGTGTCTGTAGAAAGAGATATCTTGTCTTGCTTCTTATTTCTCTTAAAACAGCTATACACGTTTCCATCAGCATCATTTACAGAGGGTTTCCGTGTTCTTCAGCACGGGTCATCTCAGTGATTCCATATAATTTCTCCGACTTCTCTCTGATGGCTAAACTGAAGATGTCCCTTGTAGGTCTGTTCTTCATTTTCTGGATGTTGGGTTACAATTTTGGCTTATCTCCCGCTCTTTTGAAGCCTTTCTGCCTGATTCCTTGTGCTGCTTGCAAAAGATTATGGTTCAAGCTCAAATCTGCCCCTATTCTCCATTTTGTGTCTTGCAGGTTACGTCACCACTTTCTTGAGATGGAGATACAATCTGCCTGATTTTCGGTGTCCATCTTTCGAAACACATCTCATTTTGTTTATATTCTTGCGTTTGTTCTCCCTGCCTCCTGTCACCAGATCATTGAATGAACAGGAGTTTGATAAAAGTTCTCTATCCTCCATTTCTCCAAGAGTCATTTGACCCATGATGGATTCTCTCCCTTTATTGTCTGCTCTGGTCTTTGCATTCATATCAACCATTAGGTTTTTGATGTTGCCATTTAGAATCTTTGTAGTCGTCAATAAAATTCTCCTTTTTTCTCTCATCCAAAGTTGTTTGTAGGCGTGTTGCACTGTATAATTGTAAAATTTCCTGCCTTTTATATTGAATCTTGCTGTCATTATCCTGAAGGACATTGGTTCTCACTGAATTAGCCCTTTGAGTCTTGTTGGTGACTTCATGATAACCACTTCCACTGTGTTCTTGTGGTCCTCGCTTGGGTAACCGGAATAGATTAATAACCCTCCAGTTAACGTTTTGGAGATTTCACATCCATTCCATCGGCTCCCATACATTCGTAACACTGCTACAATTTATCTCCTCATTTTCTGAATGGCCTTGTCAGCCTCATGTATAGGACAAACAATCTGTGTAGCAATGCCTATAACTGAGTTAATCAAAAAGGACGCATTGGTCGACTTTCCTACCGAAGACTTTTGTCATCCTGCGTCATTTTAGCGGAGAATAAGTTCATTTTCCTGTACTTTGAAGTTTCACTATCGACTGATGAATTTTCTCGGGTGGTGTGACTAAACATTCCCACTCCTAATCTTTTTTATTCATTCTAGGGCTTAGGAGAGGCTAGTAACCAGTAACTAGATAACTAGGCGCGATTGCATAAACATGATTCGATCAGAAATAACCACATGCTTATGACATTTAGGTGGTGAGTCAGTGACTGCAATATAGCAAATGAATTGAAATCGTTGTTCTCATATCCTGACGCTGTTGTTGCTACTTTAACGTTTTCATAGCCAGCAAAACAGATTTAAAATTTTGATATGAATAATATCTCATTTATTTCAACTAACTCATCAATTCTAAAATTCAAACAATACGGAAATATGTTATTTATATTTGCGATGTTGTTTTATAAGATGTTCCAACATACTTTACAAACTGAAAGGCGTTTTCATGAATACACCATTCATTTAGGTTCAGTACTGTTCATTTATGAATTTGAGTTCTCATTTTGGATCACTCTAATAGGATATTGACTTATGACATAATCGACAACCATTAAGTTTCCTGCTTAATACAATTTTTCTCACTCACTTAAACAAACTGGAATGAGGTGAATACCAAGACACAATTCTGTATATGAGGTTATCAGTATTATTATTAGTAATTATTATTAGCATCATTGTTGTAACGGAGGTAAAACTGGATTCACGCTCGTTTCAACTGTTACATCAATAATAAACAAGTTATGACTGATTTTCCGGCTATTATTTTCGCACGGAAAAAATCTCAGTAGACTAACTGAGAATACAAATCTCTTCATGCTAAAGAAAACTTGCCGCGTATCACCGACATTTAAACATACTTTTAAGACTCAAATTAGGACAAAATATCTGTTCAGTACTCCTAGATTCTGGTTATCTAACTGATGTCATCTCGTGAGTGGCACTTGTTGATATATATATATATATATACTACGAATGGTTAGCATGTACCAATAAGAATCCACTAATCTGATCCCCAACCTACTTTACAATCAAATCTGTATCGAACGTGTAATAAGGTCAATCAGTCATAAAACATCTCTTCCTGTTCAAACAACCACTCTCTGGTTCCGACATCAACTAGCTGAAAATCTCGAATTTGTGTACATACATTTCAAAAGATCAATAATCCAACACCATCACATGGATTCTCAAATATTTTATTTGGTGTTTCCCATCCAGGTTCACTGATCGGGACGGATTAAGACTTTATAATTACGCGTAAATAGTTCACATGCATTCCAAATAACCTTTCTGTGATTAATTTGTATTTTAAGTGATAATAACAACTTTCCAATGAAATTCTGATTTAGTTCACTGCATGTGTGTTTAATTCTTTCTTGTTTTTATATCACAGAGTGAACAGTCATTATTAGATTTATCACTTCAAATATTATGTCTGTTGTCACTTCAATGGAAGCATGACACTTGGTCGACATTCATCTGTAGGTTTTAATTTTTTCGAATTGAAATTATCAAACTTCTGCTGATATCGACAGAGAGGTCTATTCATTTTCATTGAAATAGTATTTCATCAATGGATAGTTAAAGATTTTGTCATCCATCAAGCTTAAAAGTTGGTCAACGTGACACAAGTTTGTTCCATACCGGGTTGTGCTATTGATCAGACTAACAATGGCACACAGTCACCTCGCGTTATATCAAACAAACAGAATAAAATGAACTTCTACTTTGGAAATGTTTCATTTCATCTCTTATGTTATGTCATCACAAATATTCGCGCATAAAGTTTCATCGTGTATTCACCATTCTCATCAAATAAAAAAGCCTGCAGAGAGTACTATGGATCAATGAGTTTGTTTAATAAAAAAATCTAATATGTTGGAATGAGTAAAGTGCCACCAAAAATGCAAACAAAATTCAATGAAACATATTCGCCGGCATTATTCACTATTTTAGTAGGTTGATACGATATCGGTGAGGTTTGTGGAGACCACTTGCGATTTTCAAAACACTATTACACTGTAAACTGTAACTTCAATTAATATATTAAAAAGCCTAATAGCCTATTCCGATTAAATAAAAGCATGCATAGACTATTGGTTTCATGACTGCATTTACTGATTTGAAAATGTTATTAAATTTAAGGCCAAAATGTCATGCATGAACGTGCAATTGATTTATTAAAAATAAGAAACATCAGAAAGTAATGAAAGTACTGAAGAGTAAGAAATTAAACACAGATAACGTCAATCATTAGATTAAGAATGAAGTCGATAAGCAGCAAGTATACTTACACATACCTTCAAATGACCGGAAAGAAAAATATCAATATATATTGAATACAAAAAGCGCATGAAATTCAGTTATATGGTGCATTAAAACAAGCAGATATATCAATATGGCAAAATAGTACATATAGAAACAACAGTATTTGATGAGGTATACAAGATAAAGTTGATAAGCCTAATCAAGAAACATATTAGGAGAGATTTTAAAGGCTCAAATTGGCAAACGCGTGTAGATCGAGACCATTCAGTCATAATTAAGAGTATTAATTGGCTCAACAAAGTTTAAGAGTATAACAGATATTATATAATTTTGTGACACAATGACACTAGATACTGAGATTAATATTAGGTGTCGCGTATGATAAATAACAAATTTTAACGGAATTCAGACAGAGAATCCAAGAAGAATAGAACAATAACTTTTCAAAAAATAGAAACAATTATTAAAAAAAGTCATATATTTTTCAAAAAGACCCACTCCAGGATCCACCTGTAAGAGAGAGAGAAATAAAAGAATAAGACAAAGAAAGAGCAAACAAATCAGCGTATGAAAAAAGGAAAATACAAAAATAATGAGAAAATAATAATCATCATAAAAGTTTGACGGAAACATCTTCAATCATTTCATTGAAATAGACAAAAGAATCGATATCTCACCAAACTATAACAGCTAAATTCGCCTCTGATTAATCAACTTAGTGAATCGTTATTGAGTAGGGAATCGAGTATGTTTACATATGTCACTTGGCCGAGTTATACAAAGTGATATCAAGTGACACACGAGAATCACTCAAAATGCCCAAAGTGTGAGAATTCCTGGTCATCACTTGCCACATGAGATAGGCTCTCTCCTTTCCGAGATTGCGTTAGTTCTACAGAGTCCTCACAGAAGATGTGACAGCTCCACGGATAGAAATCTTACACATTTGACAACAAATATCATCACATGTGACACTCCGAACAACACCAGTTGAAGCCAGAGGCACGAGTCAGAAATTTCCTGTTGACGATTGTCCATTCGTGCAGAATTAACTGCGCTTTCACATCGCTGGTCTTCACTATCCTCAACAGGTGTTTGAAGTACTCAAAATGATGGTTGCTTGCAACGAATGGATTACTTCTGTGTGCAACTTATGTTGTGGCATGGCGCCGAAACGTGTTCTCACTTCACTCGCATGTCAATTATGCTATTATGCTGAAGACAAGTGGATGCATTCATGTGTTCTGCAGATATTTAAAAGAATAATATCCGTCTCGATTTGTCTTCCACTTACCTCGACCTTTTAAGTGACACATGTTAACGAATTTATATTTCGTATTATTATTAAAAGTGTGAATTTAGGTGATACCATGTTTTATACCAGATTTTAAATAATCAAAACAATATTTTATCTGCTATGGCACATTGATGTGAAGACAGTATAATCATAAGGTCAGGGTTCTTATATGGAGTGATTTCATAGACTCACAAATGCAAAATCGTGGAGACGGTGATCCTTCAGTTCCACTTTAAAGTAATTATCGGTTCAACCAAGATTTTCTGTCAGTTCGAAAATGCGTTTAGTCTGAATTCTTCGGTTGATCATATTCTGTTCTTGTAGAATTTGTTTATTTTGCAAAATGTTTCTTACCTGATTTCTCCTTTCTAGCCGAAATTAACCCGGTGCTACTCTACATATTTTTTCACTTCTCGTTATGTTCTCCTAAGTAAATCGCGTTACGTGGATTTCAAAAGTAGCATGTTGAGATTTCATTGCGTTGTTCAAATACTAATATTGGTTGAATCAAGATTTTTGCCTGTTGATGAAGGACTTATATCTGAATAATTTCATAATTTCTACAGATTTAAATTTAAATAACTCATTAACACCTGAAATTATATGGTTAATATCATCGTCAGAATTCGGCTGTTTCATCATTTCTTAAATGAGCTTTGTGCATTGATGGATAAAATATTGCTCTCCCCGTCCGAAAATATATATTATTCACAAATTTTTCTCACCCGAAGATCTATCTAAATAAGATGAATACATAAGTGAGACTCAACGACGAAATTTTACTTTCAAAAAATATTATGACTTCAAAATATATATACATAAATGCTTTGGCTGAGATTCGGAGACCTTCTTTGCAATCACCTCACCGATTTACATATCTGACTACTACTCACACCAAAACAACCAGGTTTAATTCGCCTCCGATTAATCAACTTAGTGAATCGTTATTGAGTAGGGAATCGAGTATGTTTATATATGTCACTTGGCTGAGTTATACAAAGTGATATCAAGTGACACACGAGAATCACTCAAAATGCCCAAAGTGTGAGAATTCCTGGTCATCACTTGCCACATGAGATAGGCTCTCTCCTTTCCGAGATTGCGTTAGTTCTACAGAGTCCTCACAGAAGATGTGACAGCTCCACGGATAGAAATCTTACACATTTGACAACCAATATCATCACATGTGACACTTCGAACAACACCAGTTGAAGCCAGAGGCACGAGTCAGAAATTTCCTGTTGACGATTGTCCATTTGTGCAGAATTAACTGCGCTTTCACATCGCTGGTCTTCACTATCCTCAACAGGTGTTTGAAGTACTCAAAATGATGGTTGCTTGCAACGAATGGATTACTTCTGTGTGCAACTTATGTTGTGGCATGAGGCCGAAACGTGTTCTCACTTCACTCGCATGTCAATTATGCTATTATGCTGAAGACAAGTGGATACATTCCTGTGTTTATAGGGTTTATGAGAGAATAACATCCATCGTGTTAGTCTTTTTACTTACATTGAGCTTGAACGGGATAAATGCAGATTATTATTTCTTATGTTCTATTTCAATATCGTTACACATTTATACGTATCACGTTTGTAGATCACAAGTATCAAATTGGAAGCTACACTTTTTGATGTGGTATCGCAGATTGATGTGAAGGCATTAATATCATGCAGTGAAGATACATATTAAGAGAGATTTCATGGGCTAATACAAGCAAACTCGTAAAGATTGATATCAAATTCTAATAATTTAAAGTAATAATGTTTTCAGGAATGTATTGCTCTGTGTTCCTACATAGATTTCTTATGAAAAGCCGCTGAATTCAAACGCTTGCATGTGGAATTCATTATTCGTTTGTTCACTTTATACTTAAATTATGCCGATGGAGAGTGGGATTAAAAAATTAATTCGTAAGTGTAAGGTATTATTTAATTTTCAAAATTTCATCTTACCCCAATAGCCACCTGCATTAGATATAACATCAAGTAAAAATCAAACTATAAAATTTTTAATAAGAATCTAAAAACTCAAAGATAAACGTCGATATATGCCACGGCTGAGATTCGGAGACCTTTTATGCAATCACCTCACCGATTTACATATCTGACTACTACTCACACCAAAACAACCAGGTTTAATTCGCCTCCGATTAATCAACTTAGTGAATCGTTATTGAGTAGGGAATCGAGTATGTTTACATATGTCACTTGGCTGAGGTATACAAAGTGATATCAAGTGACACACGAGAATCACTCAAAATGCCCAAAGTGTGAGAATTCCTGGTCATCACTTGCCACATGAGATAGGCTCTCTCCTTTCCGTGATTGCGTTAGTTCTACAGAGTCCTCACAGAAGATGTGACAGCTCCACGGATAGAAATCTTACACATTTGACAACCAATATCATCACATGTGACACTTCGAACAACACCCGTTGAAGCCAGAGGCACGAGTCACAAACTTTCTTTTGTTGACGATTGTCCATTTGTGCAGAATTAACTGCGCTTTCACATCGCTGGTCTTCACTATCCTCAACAGGTGTTTGAAGTACTCAAAATGATGGTTGCTTGCAACGAATGGATAACTTCTGTGTGCAACTTATGTTGTGGCATGGCGCCGAAACGTGTTCTCACTTCACTCGCATGTCAATTATGCTATTATGCTGAAGACAAGTGGATGCATTCATGTGTTCAACGCTTCGCTTGCTACTTTATTTTGCAGCTATTTAGGTGAGTTTTTTCTCAGTTTTGTGTCACTTATATACACTGAGGTGTTTTTTTTTTTGTTCATGGAATGTATTGTGTGTATCTATTGATTGTACGTGTTTATTTATTGCAAACAACGGGCTTCTGATTATATCTCTTTTTGCATCGAAATCCATCCCTTTTTATATCATCTGTACATACCATTTCTTAGTGTTGTAATGAAACTATTACCGGAGGGCATACAGTCTATAATCACATACATTCTCAGATAGACTTCTAATTCGTTCTCTCTAATCTTTCAAGGAAACGGAGGAAGACGATTGTGAGATAATTGTGAGAAAACACCTGCATGAAAAATAATAATTTGGTGGATAAACAAACTCTTGAAATATTATATGAAAAATTATAAACTCGAGGTAAAACTGCGAATAAAACACTCAAAGTAATACTATAATATCAGCGAACGGACTTTGAAAATAAAGAAAATCTTGTTCTGATTCTCCCTCTAACCCACACAAAAGAAAACGACAAAAAACCACTATCATTGATGTGGTATCGCAGATTGATTTGAAGACACTATAACCATACAGTGAAGATATATATTAGGAAAGATTTCATGGGCTCATACAGGCAAAATTGTGTAGATGGCGATCCTTCAGTTCCACTTCAAAGTAATTATCGGTTCAATCAAGATTTTTGCCTGTTGATGAAGGACTTATATCTGAATAATTTCATAATTTCTACAGATTTAAATTTAAATAACTCATTAACACCTGAAATTATATGGTTAATATTATCGTCAGAATTCGGCTGTTTCATTATTTCTTAAATGAGCTTTGTGCATTGATGGATAAAATATTGCTCTCCCCCGTCCGAAAATATATATTATTCACAAATTTTTCTCACCCCAAGTTCTATCTAAATAAGATGAATACATAAGTGAGACTCAACGACGAAATTTTACTTTCAAAAATATTATGACTTCAAAATATACATACATAAATGCTTTGGCTGAGATTCGGAGACCTTTTTTGCAATCACCTCACTGATTCACATATCAGACTACTACTCACACCAAAACAACCAGGTTTAATTCGCCTCCGATTAATCAACTTAGTGAATCGTTATTGAGTAGGGAATCGAGTATGTTTACATATGTCACTTGTCCGAGTTATACAAAGTGATATCAAGTGAATTCCTGGTCATCACTTGCCACATGAGATAGGCTCTCTCCTTTCCGAGATTGCGTTAGCTCTACAGAGTCCTCACAGAAGATGTGACAGCTCCACGGATAGAAATCTTACACATTTGACAACCAATATCATCACATGTGACACTTCGAACAACACCAGTTGAAGCCAGAGGCACGAGTCACAAATTTCCTGTTGACGATTGTCCATTTGTGCAGAATTAACTGCGCTTTCACATCGCTGGTCTTCACTATCCTCAACAGGTGTTTGAAGTACTCAAAATGATGGTTGCTTGCAACGAATGGATAACTTCTGTGTGCAACTTATGTTGTGGCATGGCGCCGAAACGTGTTCTCACTTCACTCGCATGTCAATTATGGTATCACTCTGGAGATTTTCTTTTGTTTTGCAAATACTATTCATGCTGTGTGGCACTATCCACATTCACGTGAATTCCATTTAACGGAATTTCCTCATATTTTACTACTACTCTCGGATATCTTTGGCGTGTACTGCTCCTCACCTGGAACTTTCTCTACCACACTGTTTACTACTTCTCACTTCAATCAAGTTAATCACGTCTGTTTGAAGCCAGGCGCTATTGATCATCAGAATAATAGTGGAAAGTTGTTTTGCAGGTATGTGTTTTCTTGCAGAATACCACCATGATGGGACGTCGTTTGGAGGACGACTAGTTTCTAGTGAGATACGGTGAGCAGTGTGGTAGATGAGGTCGGCTGTGTTGACGAATACCCGCCTTGAATAATAGCTGGACGCTGCACTATCTCATGAATTGACGAAAATTGGAATTCGTGTGCCACTGATGAGGGTTGCAGGGGTCTAATTGTGTACGAGCTCGCCTAGTGAACAGAATCTGCTCGGTTTGATCAGCGGTGGTGTCTTTTCTAAAGAGACTCCTACCTGCACGAAACACCTGCAGAGTGCTACAATGCTGTGCAATGATTATATGACCAGTATCATCAGATAAAGAAACCCTATGATCAATCAAATCACGGCAAACCAGCACTTGCAAAATATGTGATGTTAAAAATCTGTCAGTATAACTTCCCAAGTAAACCCAATGTATTAAAATGCCGATAAAATTTAAAATACTGAAATTAATCAAATACTAATCACATCATTAAAACATATAAGGAAAAGAATCAGCGAGCGTACCATCTTGATGATCGCCTCAGGAAGAGAATATACAACAAACTGGATTGAAATACACATAAATGGAATTTCAATGAAAGTAAATGTAATAAATATGTATGAAGTAATTTGTCGATGAATACGCGAACTCCATATCAATGAATTCACTGTTTTACACATCAGATTACTATTAACACCAAAACAACCAGGTTTAATTCGCCTCCGATTAATCAACTTAGTGAATCGTTATTGAGTAGGGAATCGAGTATGTTTACATATGTCACTTGGCCGAGTTATACAAAGTGATATCAAGTGACACACGAGAATCACTCAAAATGCCCAAAGTGTGAGAATTCCTGGTCATCACTTGCCACATGAGATAGGCTCTCTCCTTTCCGAGATTGCGTTAGTTCTACAGAGTCCTCACAGAAGATGTGACAGCTCCACGGATAGAAATCTTACATATTTGACAACCAATATCATCACATGTGACACTTCGAACAACACCAGTTGAAGCCAGAGGCACGAGTCAGAAATTTCCTGTTGACGATTGTCCATTTGTGCAGAATTAACTGCGCTTTCACATCGCTGGTCTTCACTATCCTCAACAGGTGTTTGAAGTACTCAAAATGATGGTTGCTTGCAACGAATGGATTACTTCTGTGTGCAACTTATGTTGTGGCATGGCGCCGAAACGTGTTCTCACTTCACTCGCATGTCAATTATGCTATTATGCTGAAGACAAGTGGATACATTCATGTGTTTAGAGGGTCAATGAGAGAATAATATCTATCTTGCTAGTCTCTTTACTGACATTAATCTTTGACTTGACAAATAGGTGCGAATATGTCTAGTTGTGTAGTAAATTTTTTCTGTTGATTTGTTAACCCCGTACTTTCTAAAAGATTCATACTTTGCTTCTACAATTATTGTGTTATTCTTTATTGATATTTAGACATATGGTTATGCTTTGAATATACATATCTAGAGAAATTTCATGTTTTCATACAGCCACACTCGTGTAAATGGATATGCATGTTTTCTGATTTTAGTTATTTTTACTCCACCTGGTATTTTTATCTGTTCGTGGATGCATTTACTTTTTTCTGCATAATTATTAATTAACTGTTTTGATGAAATGTTTTAAAGGTTTTTCTTTATCCCTACTGATTTCTTTGCTCATCATTTGAAAATGTTCATAGAGGTGAATGTTGTTCGAAAACTTCAAAAATGTGTTTAAAGGTGTTTAAACAATTATGTCTTTCCAATAATGATAACGTACTCCATAGATTAGCTTTAAGGAAAAATATCAATGTTTCCTTTTCTTTTTATTTATCATGAAACAAGGAAATTCCGTGATATATTCGAATATTCACACTGAATTATTTCATATCGTTTTCCAGCCAGCTCCTTCTCAATGACTTCCTTCTGTTACACATCTGATTACTATTCACACCAAAACAACCAGGTTTAATTCGCCTCCGATTAATCAACTGAGTGAATCGTTATTCAGTAGGGAATCGAGTATGTCCCAAAGTGTGAGAATTCCTGGTCATCACTTGCCACATGAGATAGGCTCTCTCCTTTCCGAGAGTGCGTTAGCTCTACAGAGTCCTCTCAGGAGATGTGACAGCTCCACGGATAGAAATCCTACATATTTGACAACCAATATCATCACATGTGACACTTCGAACAACACCAGTTGAAGCCAGAGGCACGAGTCAGAAATTTCCTGTTGGCGATTGTCCATTCGTGCAGAATTAACTGCACTTTCACATCGCTGGTCCCCACTATCCTCAAAAGTCGTTTTAAGTAATCGTTATAATGCCTTTTGTCAATGATTCATTTTATATTCTTTGAAATCTTTCACTGTTGCGATAACACAATTTGTGTCGTTTTTTATATTTACCTGAGTTTCTTCTCTTGTTTATGTACTTTTTTATTTTTCCTGTGTCTTATCTTCGTTTTCTCTGTGTTTCAACGCAGGCAACAATATATGCCTGCATTGAACATTTCATAGTTTTTTTAAGGAATATAACCTGTTATAGTATAAATGGATGATGGGTCATTTTTTTGAAAACCTTTATTTAACGATTAGAGCTTTTTCTGCTCTTGCTGTCGAGAATATCTATTTGCTTTTTAAGTTGATACGGTTATTTAATTATGAGACGTGCTGTTTGCTTACGGTTTGCTTCAAAGTGTGTAATAAATAGGAATATGCTGTATTTGGAGTAATTTTAAATTCATGATAGAAGTGTTTTATGTATGTTTCTGGATTTTCCATTTTACTCAACATCTGAATGTCTTTTGGAATTTACACATGAAATCGGTAATCTACTGCATCTTTGTAGACATATTTTTGCTGTTATTTTTTATGTAAATCTTTTTCATGAATAGCGTTGACCGTGCATGCAATAGGGATCTGCGCAATTTTCTGAGATTTCACGTTATGCTTTGTGAGACGAATGCAGAATGAGTTTTTTGAGAAATCTGTTGAAGAATTATAAATATCCTAGGATGATTTCTAGAATAGTCAAAGTTGGAAACACCTCCTTTCTAACTCAAGTGTTATAGAATAACACACTCCTAATCATATTGACGTTTCCTGTTCTCCTTTTCATAGGTCTTGAACGGAATGTCTGTCAGAATTCTCATGTGAAATACGAATTGTCCACGAATGACGAACACTACCAAGGAACTCTAGATCTACTGTTACCAGGATAAGAAATGGTTAACACATTGTGATTTCACATAAACATTTATCTGCTAAAACCAAAGACAGTGTGTTTCCACCATGCAACAAAAGTGGTGTTTTTAACTACTTCAAAGAATCTGTCGCCAAATTCATTGCCAATCGTACCACAAACCAGAATTCGGTGACAGGAATTTGAGTCATTGGACAAACTATCTAGTTCCATTTTAGCATAATGACGGAGACCACTTTATATCAAGCACTTTAAATTATCCACTCAATCAAATGATCGAAAATCTAGCTTTCGTAATTTCTAATCGGATTCATTTGGATAAATCAAAGATGAATGAAAATGATACACTCAGGCGGATGTTCTTGAATAGTGCCACTAAGCAAATCAGACCATGCTGATTAACCTTTGGTAATTCAATAAATTAGGAAGTTATTTCTAGTTAATGATTTGATTCTGTCAATACAATCATGATTGCTGTTTCGATAGTTAGAGGAATTGCAGACTGGAAGTAGTTCTTTTCTCCATGAGATGGCAATAAACGAGAAAGATCAAACATTTCCATGTGATTTAACCAATCCAGTAATGCGGATGTTTGTATACCACTTCGGATCACGAAGTAGTTCTTTCTGAGATTTGAAACTGATCTTGGCCAAAGGTTTTATATCAAGCCCAAAAAATGTTATATTAAGTGCGACAATGAATTACCTCAATCAGTCACTGAGGAGATCTATCTATAAAAGCCTATATTCTGAACTATGATGAATGCTATTCAGGACAGATTCTCGTTTCCTTGCAAAATAATCATGAATGTGTGGCCTATTAAAAGGTTAATTGGATAGAAACAATTATCTCTTTCTTCCCCAAAACCGCATTTTCTCTTTCCTATCATGCAGTGACAAAACAACACAGAGAATCGACTACTACCTTATAATTACCGAATTCGCATACATTCCATTTTCACACTCCGTACTTCAATCTCTTTATATACGTGCTGCAGTTTATATAAGGGCTTTCGTCACCAATTGGAGTACCTAAAAAATCCAAAATCAGCCTTTACATCCCCTATATTGGCGTGAAACGACTGCAGTCACTTTAATCCATTCCCCGATTCACCGATTACCTCTTGCGAGTGAATAGAATGATGAAGCAATTCCAGATTGCTTTGGTATGATGTCAAACTTAGTAGATAGTGAGAAATACAATAGTGTTTTCAGAAGCTCCCGTTGGCAGGACAGTGAAAGGGTGAATTGATCACATTATCTGCTATAATATATGGAATTATCATGATAATTGAAGACTCATCAGCCTCCATATCAATATACTCTTTACTTTTTCATGCTTTTTAGATGTCCAGTAATCTCCATGCCTTAGGATTACACTGATTTCAGAATAATGAAGGCCTGTCTTGTTCACTCGATCCGGCATCCCACATCCTCATCTGAGTCACTTATAGTTGTAACGACTCTCTCTAGACATGTGAAAGAAGGTACGAAGTTCAATTTTTCCCGTTGATGGTGATTGATGTTTGTTTTGATTAGTCAAGTATCTTCATCAGCTCTACCTTCTCCAGCTTCATTTGAAGCTATCTCTCCTCTGCTTCTTCTTCCGACTCGCTGGGTTTAGCCTGAGAACCTTTACATTTGTGTGACATTAAAGATAAATAGTCTGCGAAGTCCGAATCTTATCAAATCCTCTTATCAGCCTCATGTATTCCTGTCTTCTCGCCCTCTTTCCACTGTCTTGCGCATGATTTTGTCGACTCCAGTCAGGAATATCATCGTTATACTGAGAAATTTTGTCTTATTCCTGTCTTCACTTTTAAAGCACCACTGAGTTTGATGTTTTTAATCAGGTGTCATTTGGCATAGTAATTTGGCTGTCAGCCTGTCAAGGAACTATAATGACTCAATAAGTTTCGTTGTCAGCACGGTCCATAAACCCACCCCAAACTTCATATAATAAGATGTCCCTAAAACTCGTGAAATTTGGGTGGGGACCCAGTGATCACACTTTTCAAACTTATCTGAAATTATCTGACCTTCAAAATTCTTTTGACCAGTTAGGAATATCTGATTTGATAAAGCAAATGAATAACTTTGGAAGGAGGTACGTGTGATTTCATTCATATTTTAACTCACCCATAGTAACTTTAAGTTTTAAAACCAGAAATAATTTATTTTCATCAAAGGTTCTTTTTGATATCGCATAATGTCATATATTTTTGTCTGAAATCAGCTCCTTGAAGTGGTGCTCCAAAATCTCTTTTAAACAATTGGTTCAGTGATTAATAGTTTTGGTTTACATTGTGCAATTAAGAGGGTCTACCGAGTGAACTATCTTCAACAAGCCTAATCTTGAAGATTTAAAGACTATCAGTCCAAAACATTATTGTAATATCGAGACTGGATTTTCGTCTTGGGTCTTATTAAAAAAAGAGCCAGCTACTTCGATAAAATCAACAAAAAACTCTTTTCAAGTTTTTGAACGTCTACAGCTGTAGGAACAAACATATCCTGAAAGGATGGCCCACTCTAAATTCACTAGTCAAATCGGCCAGTGCGTCCAAATTTTGACATATGTAATGCTCCACATTAAGAAGAAGCCTAATCGTTCGCAGATACACTGAAGCCACTACACCTGAAAGAGGCTAAATATATCATGGTAGATACAGCCTAAAAGGGCAACGATGAGAAAAAGATTTATATAGGATTCACTCTGAGAATCACTAAAATCTTACCTTCAAAAAAGACCATTGATGTTATCTGTGAACGTCTCTTACAGAATGGCAGCAGCCTATAAAGAGTCTGTACGATGTATGTACAGTCTCAGATTAACAAAATCTTTTTTATTCAGGTTGAAGTTGTGGAAATGAACCCACTTGTTGTCAACCTTCTAACAGATAAGTTTATGAAATCAGCTCACTTACAATAACTATCAACAAAATATGGCTCTACTGTAGCTACACAGATATGCGGTGTATATATCAGTAATGGGAATTTGAATTTATGGGGTTAAGTTTGACTTTTAATGTAGCTGTGAGTAGATGATTGTGTAAAAGTGTCTTCAGGATTCATTACTGTAGAAGAAAGAGATGCAGAAAATAAGTCGGCTTGAATATCGCCTGTTGTAAAATGAGAACTTTTAAATTACTGAAATAGAGACAAACGGTAAAGGAAAGTATGACTCACGTTTCTGTACTGAAGCGAGAAGAAATACCAGAGGTACAGGTGAACAAAATTTATCAACTCATCAAATTATTATCAACAGAATTATTACCATTACTGTTATTATTATTTCGATCTCCACCATGGGATAAGGAGATCAGCCTATTCCACATTAGAGAAGGTCGCACTTTCTTTGATGGAAAATAAAACATTGAAGTAGAGAAAATCTAAGAATTGAAACGTTTTCATGTGACTGGGATTCAGTCCAAGGCGAACAGTAAACACGTGTGTTGGATTACTCTAACCGTCTAAGCTTACAAGCTTTCTGATAATAGTGTCATCATACCTCATTCTTTGTCTAAATTACTATTTGGTTGTAACTGGATTCAGCTCACCGTCCAACTTTCATCAAGTGCTGTGTGGCAATCTCCAGATTAGTATTTCACTTTTGAAGATAATTTATCTTTTGAGTTTCGTGTGATAAAATAAACTCAAGTTTTCGCTTCCTTTCATCATCTAGATTCAAATGCACTAGTTTGGAAGAAAAGGTTGAGAAAATTGAAAGTAACTATATGTATAGACTAAAAACTCATCATTTTCCAGCTCTCTATGAAGCTCGAAGAAAGACGTAGTTTAACCACTGGTGATCAAAAACTTTAGAGACCTTTCCAAAATGTGTTGAATGATTCTGTCTCAGCTATTCAGAGGATGGTTCACGCGATTGACTCAGTGTACAACTACATGTGGTGTTCGAATAAGTCTGAGACAGTGTTGACAATAAGATTTTCAATACATTTTTACTCAGTTTTTTGCTACTGTTCTACTTACTTGTTTTTCCTATACATTAAGGGTATACACAGAATAACGGCAAAGAGAAATACAAATTAACTCCTTTTGTATGTGAGGAATTGACGAGTGTAGGACATTATGAATGGCCTGCATATTTCATTTAATTTATTTCGACTGGATCTCGGAGCATCTTTTGACTACTCTGTCAGGAATGACATAGAATCATGACAGTAAGTATGGCTGTAGTACAGACAATTAAATTCAAAGGAAGGCATAGTAAATGCCAAATGTGGTGAATTTTCTTTAACGTTCTTCAGCCTTCTCCTTAGAAAGGCCAGTAAGAATATATTTTAAACGAATCCTGATGAGTATTGATGTTGCAATGACTTGACTAATTTAAGCAACAGAGTATTGGCCTAATCAATTATGGGCAGTTTTTGCTAAAACTACACGATGATCGTCAGTTGATGTTTGCGAAGAAAACAGTTTGTAAAACGCCTAGTTCAAATAAAACTTACCAACTTCCATGGACCAGCATGTACAAGAAGAATTAGATACTAATTCACCATTTCTCTAATACTGACAGCAATGCTTTCAAATATTCGATCAATATCAGTCTATTAAATATTCTCATATTTAAAACAACAAATTTAAGCGAAATAAATCGTTTTCAATTGCTTCTCATCAGGCCAAATTAACCTCAATATACTGAACTACAAATAAATATAAAAATATACACTATTGACAGTGTTTTGTCAACAGGTTAATAAGATTGGGCGTATGGATTGTGCAATCAGTCGTAATAATGCTAATAGTAATAATGATACTATTAGCAACAAAATGAAAAAGTGGAGCGATCTGTGATAACCAGAATAATGAAAAACAGCATGACTTCACAAACAAATGTTGAGGCAGAAGTGATCGATAAAGGCTAAGAGAAACAAATCAACCGGTTAAGTAATTCTAGTTTGTATGGGAAGTAAACAAACTATATATTAATGAAGATGTGATAAGATTAAGGGATGATAAGATGGTGGTTGAAAATACAAGTAAGGCTGGTGGTGACTTCATCAGTTGGTTAGGTTTAATGAGACAAGGGAGTGATAATGGCTGTAGGAACTTGTTTTCAATTCATAGATCAGGCTTGATAGCACTAATGACTATCGCCTCAGTTATGTGCAGTAGACAAATACGTAGTCCATTAGAAAGATTCGGTGTGAAGTGATGAATCACCGTGAATGCTTTGGTTTTCTCCATCAAATGACCACTATCAGCTAAATGTGACTAAAATACATCTATGAATGGTTTTTGTCTGTCTTTTGCCAAACCACGATCAGCGATTTTCAGTAACACGTTGTTTGAGCTGTCTAGTAGAATGCCCAAAACAGCTGTCTCCTCAGGCTCAGTTGAATTGATAAATACACATAGATGTGGCAAAACTATCTAGCTTATCCTTCGTTTGTGTCTCAGTGTATTCGTCTGTTGGAGAATGACAAACATACGTTTTCTGCGTAAATGTTCTTCATTTACAACTGGAAAGTTTCTGGAATAAAATCCTATTTGACAAATCAACAATAAATTGTCACTTAATAAAGAAAGGTTTTTTTCCATAATGTCACAGTCTTAAGTTTTCTTTCCAATGTTCTCATTTAATTAAGTAACTAGTAGGGCAGCTCGTTTCATTCAAGGAATAATAAATGTATTCAAATTCATTTTGCAACCAACCATCCATAAATATCTTTCTTGCTGTGCTCATAAGACACCTAACAACAATGTTATATTTAACGAGCACGTAACGAAGAAAGCGTGTGTGCAGCGCTGTGAATGTGCATTTTATATACACGCTCCTCAAATGTGACCCATCTTCTCACTTACTAAGCAAGACACCCAGAATATGCAGTTTATTGTCCTACACCTCTTCACAAGTAAAAGAGAGGTAAGAATGTTATTAAATATCACCAAAAATTTGTCTAGGCTTGCATTCTCAGTAACTAAGATAAATGTGTCATCGACATAACGGTATTATATATCCATATCGTTGTCTGCTGTTTTCAAGTTATGTGAGGAAGAATTGAGCTAACAGTGAGTCTAATGATGAACTCGTATCAATATTACTGTCAGAATTTATCCACATGCAATACGAAAGTAATGGAAACACTGTTAAAATTATCAAGGAAACAGTAATGAATATAAACCGAAATGTGCTGCATTATGTAACGAATCCTGGCTAATTCTGTTTATCCTCGAACTTGAAAATTGCTCGAATACAAATTGTCTTACTGTCTCTTCACAAAAATTGCACAAAGTCGTGGACGCCAAAAACTAAGAGATGCAGAAATTATTGACAAAAGATAATGCCAGACAACTACTTCAACCTGTTAAAGGAATTGTTTTCAAAAGACCAGTCATAAGCGAAGCGTTTGATAACAAGCATGCCGCTTCATTCACATTGTATGGTAGATCACTAGAACATTGCAGTGGGTGCTTTGAGGATCAATTCAAAAGGCTTACACTCACACTAAATTCTCCCAACATCCAAAGAAAACCTGAAGTGATACTGACATCCGCTTTCCGAATGAAATTGAAGTCTGTAATTTAAGAGGAAGTATATCAGCTGAACCTGAGAGTATGGTTTCAGAGGCGTCTGGGTATAGTGGTGATAAGTTTGGTTATGGTTCAGATTCCGAAATAGTTTCCTTTGACTGGAATTGATTCGCATCAGCTTTTAAAATGAGGAAGAAATCCTCTCGTGATTTTCTTACTGAGATTGGCATGACTAACGTAGTATCTAAAATTCTAGGTTCAACAAACAGTCGCATACTAAGCCGTGCTCAAGAGAGCCAAGTTCATGAAAATCAGGCAGGCTTTAGGCCCAAACGAGTGACTATTGACTGAATGTTCAATCTGTAACAACGGCGTACTAACCAGCGTCTAACGCTTTTCATATTTCTAAACCTGAAGGAGACATTTGATTGTGTCGAACGAGTGGTGTTATGGCAATGTCTGGTGATGGAGGGAGTGTATATCACTGATCAATGGACTATATACCAATCCACCCAATCATATCAGAGCCTACACTGAATGGTCATCTGAAGTGATACAACCAATGCTATCCATTAGGTATGCCACACTTCTGGAACTAAAGAAGGTATTTGACTGTGTCAGATGGTTTCTCATCGAATCTCAGCACGGAGAAAAGGTTCATGTGGAACTTGTCAAATCACATCATCTCTGGTGTAGGAGTAATGTCAGGTTATCGATCAAGCTACACAGCAGTTGACTCTATCCTTCCTAATGGCTCTGACATTTGGCTACTGAGACTAAAACATGGGAAAGTTTATATATTTTGTACCATAAATAGCTGCATCCTGTCGCTTGTGTTAAACGGTATAAAGTGGTGAGTAGTATTGAAGTGAGGTGAGCAGTCTTAGATAAGGTGTCATGTCTTTCAATAAAGTTGTGAAACTGAGCTTATTTAATGGCCTAGAACACGCATTCATCATGATAAGCCGTCGTCATATTCGTCTAACTACGTTAATTGACACAGCATTGAGCTTATTCATTTCATCCATACATTCCCGTCCATAATATTTCCTCTGGATACGTAACTCTAGCTTGGTGTGTTGTTTAGAGTGTGGCAAATTTAACTGCCGTACTATATGTAAAGTTTCAAATTAAAAGTCAGTAGCACATAACAAATTTAGGAATCAATTAAATTTAATTAAGGCACATACCTTCATCTGAATCGCCATCGGCTTGTGAACGCAGATGGAAAGTAAGAATATGGATAAAATATGAGAGAGTTAACTTATTTTAGTGATCAACTTAAAGAAGAATTGGTGATTCAAATTCAAAACAAACTACATTGATAAGAGTGAAATTCACGAAGAAAATTATAGCTGACTTCTAATAAAGATGGAAACGTTACACTGAAAAGATATCCTCGAATCAAGAAACAATAATCAGAGATATCAGAGTTCAACATTCCCTCGATAAATACAGTTTCTCATCGAGGCAAACGAATGCATTTCCCAAGACATACATATCAAATGATGTATCAACTGATGGCAATATAAAGAAATATGGGAAAACATACAGATTAAGAAAAGAACAGCGTACAGTGCAAAATTGATACTGACGACTGCGAAATTTTAAAGCCGTAAACCAACTGTGGTTCAATAAATCACATGACTACCTGCAGATAACATGAAAAGATTGCCGATGGCATGACGAATCAAATGCGCAGCATTGACTGAGCAGCTACACAATTACCAAAAGTGGTCAAAAGCTGTTACTGTAGTCAGCAGTCTCATTCTTGCACTCCTGTTTTCTCTTATTATGTTTGATTAAAAATCTACTTGACCATCTCATAAAAAGCCATCACTCATTCACATGACGGCAGCAAGTAATCCGTGATGAGTACATCTAAACTACTTACTGGTTAGTTATTGAATTATGTTACTCAACATGGCAATTAAGGGCGTTTTGGTTTCAATTCTGCTGTTACACACGTTTATCCATGATGATTACTCATCACATCAATACTAGATGTGGCTTGTTGCGTTAGACAGCAGATGTGCAGCCACTTGGTTCTGGGTTCCAGTCGCGTTCCACCTACGAAACTGAATTACATCATCAGGGGTCATATAGTTAGTGTGACTCAAAGTGTGTGAAGTGAGGGATCTATCCCACGTTGCTGAGTTTTATCAGTGCTATCAGTCTTTCACTTCAAAGCCAACACACGTTCTTCACCAGTGAAATACATTTTATTTGATGAGATATTTGATTGATTTTCACGCGTGGACGATATATCATCGTCTTCACACATATTCGACCAGCTTTATAGCATTCAGATTATTTTATTTGCCTAAATATTTTGCAGCGGTTTTCGGCAAATTAAAGGTCCTGTGATCTGGTTTTAACATGGTATTCGTCAGAGTAATGATACAGTGAGACACACGTGTTGTGGTCTTCATAGAGAAGGAAACATATTGTAACAGCAGAAGGCAAGACAAGGCAAAGTTATGTTTTCCATTGATCAAATCGCTTTTCATATATATGCAGTTTATATGCTTTAACCAATCACTGAGTGTGCGATTTTGGCTAAAAGACATTGAAAGACATGAAACAGAATGTACAAATGCATGTGAGAGTAATATTCCGTAAGAACAGATTGCTCGTATCACACCACTACAATATTACTAGACAGGAGAATTTTCAAACACAAACGTAAGAATTGTCTTGAATCTGTTTTTACTTAACTGCAGAACGTTATGATGTATCATCGTATGAAACACCAGAAAAACATTGTGTAAATAATAGCTGAATGAATAAAGTTGCGCCTTATAATGAAGCATATACTTGACATGGATATCGTAATGTCAGAATGTCACTCAACATATGTACAACTACTTCCCAGAATAACCCTTTTCGTTGCATTCAACTGCTTGATTTCTGCGGACGAAACTACCTTATTATACAAGCGATTGATTGAAAGTTATCTGTAAAAGTTTCTCAATGAATATGAAGGTTTCCCATACGAAACAACAAGAATTATGACTACCAATTCATTGGTTGACTGAACAGTCACTATGACACAGATATATATCTACATCCCTGTTTTGTTTTAATAAACACATTGGGATTTATATGTTGCTTGCATTTCTTCGTCTGCACCGAACACTGCAGAATAACTTTTACTAATCTTCTGTAGGAACAAAGACTGTTCCGTTTATGCTTTTCAGGTGTGAGTGAAAATTCACTGATAGAAACACACTCTTATCTATTTAATGTGAATGGGCAGAATAAGGCGACATTCTGCATTGTGCTCAGATTACTAAATACCAATAAAATATTTATACATACTCTTTGCTGTTAAATAAATCAAAAACATTAGGTCACCCCACTGTAGCTTAAGATTATGTATTGGGATGGATTAATATTGTTGACATTTACGATGAAGCAAAACTGAATGGAAATTTATGTGTTAGGCTTCATTTTAGTGCTGCGCAGCCGCACATATGTTCAAGGGTCTCTGCTAGCTGGCTTAGTTACTTTAAATACTCTGCGCGAATTTATTTAAAAGATGTCTATCTGTTCTTTCCGTTTTCTTGTTATTTCCAATAGATATATTCTGAAATCTTTTACTGATTATTTCTGAAACTGTGTTTGTTTTGCCAGTATTCTAGATCCGTTCTTTCTCTAAGTTTTGGCGTGTTGGGACCCATGGCTGCATGATTACCATTCATTTTGACTACTCTTCTTATCTCAAAATGTTATCTTAACATTTAATAGGTAGTTAATCTTATTGGCTAGATGATACACATGATGTACAGGAGCCTAATTACTATCATCACAAAGAATTGAGAAAGCACCTTCATATTGCAATAATCCTTCGAATAAACTTGTTGAAATGTATGCTCCTTCTAAAATATTACTGAAGTTATTTTAATGAAAGATTGAATAAAACAGAATGAAATATATTCATAGTGTACAGATTTCAGGTAATAAACGGTAAGCCTTCTGAAGGCAAAATTATTAGGAATAACAAAACTAATATGTTGGGAACTCACTTAAATTATCGACTGGACAACAAAAGAATTTTGAAATATTCTTAGATATTGAGCGAAAATTCACATCAGTGTTTATTTTTCTCGGTTACAGCTGAATTTATGTTCACTTAAAATTCCCTAATATCCTCTTTGCGAATTTGATAGGGACTACTTGATGTGGCTAATAATTTTTTCTCGCTTAGACTACTAAAATGAGCGTAGAAGTCTTACTTGAATCACAAATATAAATCAACTCATTTCAAGATAGACTCCATATGTAAATGCTAATCTTCACCTTAACAATTTCTTATGTGATACCATTAACTACAGATTGACTGAGACTCACTCAAATTAATCAGTAGTGTCTACTAGCCAAATTGGAGTGTACAACACAACGGTGGCGGCTTCACTCGTTTAGGGCCAGGCTCATCAGTGATGTACCTCCTCTTATTCGGTTCAGAAAGCCGGGACAGTTCAAAACATCCAAAATTTAGAAGGCTACATGGCCGAACTGGTGATGCTTCGAACCAAATTTTGTGGAAAAATTCCACCGCGATTTGTGTGACTTTCGAATCACTAGTTAGTTTAGCAATTAATCAGTTGTAGCTTATAAACAAGTGACATTTTTTGAAAACAGCCACGATTCAAATTATAAATCATTTGTGCTCGATCGGTATGTTTCTTCCACTTTTCACTCCTTCTCAAAAGTCAAATGTATTCAGGGAAGAAAAGCAATTAAAACGAGTGTTCAAAAAGTATTGATGTCAGCTCATGATGATATCCTCCATGTTCAAAAAATTACAATCCATCTCCGATGCCTCATTAGACTTTTTAATTACTCAACAAAAATTGAGTTAGAACCTCTTTAACACTCAGATTTATCACAATTAACGCACCACAAAGTAGTAGCAGGAGCTGAAGACATTAGTCAGAATCATCGATTCTATTTATGCTCGCTTGTGCAGTATCAGCTGCACTTTCAAAATTCTGGTATCCGCTATCCTCAGAAGTCCTCTTAAGAAACGATGATGATTAGTTTCAGCAATTGAATGCATTATCTCTGTGTGCACCTTGTGAATTAACATGGCGATTAAACCTATTCTGAGTCGGTCTTCATACAATGTTTGCTATTACATGAGTCGCACCACTTTTGTAAAGCTGGTGAATACTGAAACCTCAATAAAATTATGACTCAAAAAACATACACTTAAACCTGTCTGACATTCCAAAAGGCTGTCAGTGTTTTATCATCAGTAACAGAGGTTCTGTAATTTTTTTAACGTAGTTTCAGTGGGGAATTAAATGAGAGATAATGCTATTCATTAACTTGCAATTTTCGCTCTCTCATTGAAGAAATTGCTGATATCATGCCATCTAATTCGTGTGATTTCCCCAGTCATTAGAAATGCTTATCTAGTTGGTTAGCTATTTACTTACGTAAATCTTGAGCATGAGACAAAAATGAATGATAATTTTGTTCGAATAAAATTCGTTGATGAAGTGAGCCATTTACACGAATTATAACTATAAGTATTTTCCTGATTGTTCCTTTTTGTCTGTCATCTCTCTAGATATTCAGTTTTTAAAATGCGCTGAGATCCAGTTAACAGCTAATGATTCTGAAATATACGCATTTTCCATTTTCACAACACGCATTTTTTAATCTTCCTCTTCGTTCTCAAATCTGTACCAAGTATTCTCTCACTAACTGTTTTACGAATTCATATTCAAATGCTGCACATACACCTCGTTAATCGGTCTGATGAGATCGCTGTTACTTTTGGGTAACCTTATAACTTGCTTACAAATGGATAATCTAAGGGGTATTAAGAAAGTTTAAATTGTGTTGATCTAATGATAGATGCATGAATTACTTGGAGATTGTAAAGTATCTACGAAGCTTTAGTACAATATCGATTTCTAAATCTACTTTACTTTACACTTACTTCACTCAGTCAGAAACTCCCATTTACTTATTTATTAATTCCAGGTGGTGAGTAGGTGATTACATATAACGAGGTAAATAAAAATCGCGTTTTTCTGATCTTAACTCTGTCATTTGTGAGTTGGCCACCTCGGAATCAACAAAGTGAATGAAGAATTTAATATGAATTACCCGCCATTTTACATATATTTCAACTGACCTGCCAATTCTGCAATTCCGATAATGTTAAAATCCGGTAAATGCAATAAATTGTGACTTATACATAAAATTTGTTGTTCAGCCTTTCTTGCAGTATAACTAATCAGACGGGTGCTTCAAAATATCACTGTAATTTCACTTCAGTATGTTTCCTTTAATAGTGGCTGTATGTAATCTCATGGTGTCTTCTTCCCTTTATTTTGTATGACATATTAATAATGTGAATTGCTGAATATTGAAAAGTTTGAAGGAGGAACTCCCACATGCACAATTCTGAGCGATAAATGTCTAAGACGTCTTTTCATTATTCATCGCTAGCTGTCTGAACATTGAGATTTTACTTGTTGTTTTATTAAACGTCGCAACATTTCTTAAAAATTAAAGTCCACTCTCGTGATTACATCAGTGATTCAGACAAAACAACTAGCGTTCTAATGAAAGGGTGATGGCCTAATGACACCAATTTTACGATGAGATAAACATTTGAAAAACCAATATATGATAAAGTCATAAATTCAGTACTATACTAACGGTCACATCCTAGAACAAGGTGAATATAGACACACAATTATTTATATACAATTATTAGTATTTAAATTTATAGAAATGTTTCGTTTGAATATTTATATATCTGACAACAGTACAGGGAACAGCAAACCCTCCTACCGCAAATATATGCGAACATGGTGCATAACTACTTTCTAGTCTCTAGGTAAACCAAATAGAAATCTCAGACTTGGATAAACAAAACTCCCGGCACCATTATTCAGTCACTAGCACATGCATTCCGGAACATTTCATTTCATGTATATATATCACTCATCCAGCTTCACAAATTAGTGAGAATTAGGCTTTTATAATAACGTATGGATAGTTCATAAGCTCTTCAAATATGTTTCCTGTGGTCAATTGGTATTTATGGTAACAATGTCCACTTTACAGTTGAAATCAGATTCATTTAAACGAATATGCGTTTCACAGTATCACGTATTTGTATCAAAGAGTGAGGCAAAATTGTTAACTTCATTATTTCGAATACATTGTCTATCGCAATTTCAAGAGAGACTTTGTAGACATTTACTTATCTCAACAAGGAAACCACTCCATTTAGCACAATGACTTTTCCGCTTAAGTATAATAACAAATAACAATAAAGTTTAAACGTTGTGTGATGCCGTAAAGGACCACTCAATATTATTTTGTCTATTTTGTCTAACAATCTATTTCACTTATTTTAAAAATGTGATCGCCTGAGGATCAGTTAGATTTAAGGATCATCACCTTCACAGCAGTATTTCATACGACCTACTAAAATAGATCTTAATAAAGTCATTCAATAAATAGCCCTTATTCTTTCTAGTGCATACCTCAGTTATGTGCAGCATCCTCAAAAATACATGTATATATATATATATAAAGAGCCTATGAGTGTTTGCCTAATAAAATTCAACTCCGTATAGCTGTCGATAAAAAGAGACTCCAAATGGTACATCCACATACACATTACAACAGACGTGACTGCCTTATTAAGATAAACATTCACAGGTGGAGACAATCCAGTGGAATTTCATACTCATTCTCAAACTATGAAAGATAAATCAACCACCGTTTTCCAAATATAAAACAGGGGATTCAACGAAGAAAATGTTGCCTGCTACGATTTCATTTTGTGATGCCTGCTACAATTTGATAGTGAGTGGGAATATCTAAATACAATAATATTAGTGTATATCATTATGAATCACAAACATATTAAGAAGAGAGATAAATAAGTGTTAGAGCTATGTACAGCAGCCATTTGAGTAATAGTTGACAGGAAATTTAATTACTTTGGGAAGTGTGAATATGTGAATTTGTCCGGTTCAATAATATAAAACAAAGAGTCATGATGTGTGAACCAACGTCAATAAAATAAGTAGCATGAATTGAAATATGTCAAAAGAAAAGCAGATATTACGAAATAAAGGTGAGTGATAAAATTTCCTGCATCGCGAGGTAAAACTAGGATTTAGGAAATGAAAAAGAGTGTAAAGATTGCGTCTGCAATCAATATTCTTTCTTAATATTATGCAGTGTCACGTCTTCCACTGTAAAAACGTAAGTGTACTACTTAGACGTAATGAAAAAATGTAGTAAACAATAGTAAAGAAAGAGTTCATACTGCTTCTCCGATACCAGCCTAGTTTTCTCTAATCAACCTTCTGGAAAAGCATCCAAAAGGCACAGTTTCCTATTGTGACATCCTCAAGCAGCCTCGCCTAGTTTGCTAGTTCGCCATTCCTTGTAGAATACAGCTTTAAGGGAACCCTTCCACTGTACTAGCTGTCCACAGTCACTTTCAACTAGCTCTACAACTACCCACAAATTTTCGTATTTTCATATCATTATGTCCACCATGTCACCCTCAGACGACATACTTATCGACTCCCATATAAGAGTCCGACGTGTGGTATCACCTGCACATCTCCTCAGAGCTTTTTGAACATACTGCTGAAACAATATTCCTGATTGCTATTAATCACCACAAATCTGATTGTCTTATTTCAGAAAATTGTTTGAGGGAAAACAAAAGTGGACATTTCAATAATGAATAAAACGGAATTATATATTTTATATATATATGTATATATTCATCAGTATTTCTATACATTGACTTACTATCGTTGTCGTCTATGAGATGATCATTTTCAATATTTTAAGTATTCTACTATTTCAATGCGAAGCAAACAAACTAGTAAGACTCCATTCTGGGAAAAATTTGTTTTGATAAAGTCTCACAGTGTTATACAGTAGTATTTCCTAATGACGTCTCAACTACAATTTATTGCTCATAACCATATCACGGAAAGACGTTTATTTATATCTTCACAAATGATTAAGTTAGCTTTAGCCTAACTTTACACCGGGTGACTGATTTTATATATTTTAGACATCTCGTTTCATTGCACCAGAAGACACCATGCATTAAAATGTTTCCAACTGAATAGTAAATAAATATTGAAAATTGAAATGGAGGACGTATTCACACACTATGTACATGTCACGTGGTAAACGTACAAAAAGTGGGATAAAATAGCGCATGAAAACACTCCCAATACCCTGAAATCTGGAGCAATAGTCATCACTCACTACACGGGATGGACTCGTTCTACTTTCCAATGTAAGCTGTACGATTTTGTTAGAGGAAATGTGAGAATTTAACAGAATGAAAGAAGTGATTGATGAACATTTTTGGTATACAGTTATAGTAATGTCTCTAAAACTTGTTGAGGGAAATGTAATTATTTGTAAACACTCATGGCTCTATCAGCATTTTGCTATACACCGTGATAAAGTGAATGAGAAAAATGTAATAAACTTCAGATAGAAGACGACTGATGGTTTGAAACTAAGTAGAATTTAGTCGACAATAGTGTTCAGGTAGGTAGAATGTGCCTATGAATTGGTGAATAATTAATATGCAATTGACATGATAAAATTATATATTATATATTATTATTGTTCCCTTGGGTTCCTAGTGGAACATAGGGCTTCAACTGCACGTCTCCATTTGCTTCTGTCTTCTGCTGTACTTTTCACTTGCGTCCATGTTATTCCATACTGTTTCATCTCCTCCTCACACGATCTCCTCCATGTCACCCTTGGACGTCCCACTCGCCACTTCCCTTTCGGGTTCCACTCGAGGGCCTGACGCGCGATGTCACTCAACGGCCTCCTCAGCGAGTGTCCAATCCATCTCCACTTCCTCCTGCATATTTGTTGGGCGATTGGTTCCTGTTTCGTTTGTTCCCATAGCTTCTTGTTTGTGATTCTTTCTGGCCATCTAATCTTCAGTATGGAGCGAAGACAGTTGTTGATAAAGGTCTGCAACAGGCTGTTGAAAATATTCTTGGTGACCCGCCAAGTTTCTGATCCGTAGAGCAAAATTGACTTGACGTTTGTATTGAAAATCCGAATTTTGTTGTTGATGCTGAGTGACGAAGATTTCCAGATTGGTTTCAGGTTGATGAATGTGTTTCTCGCCTTCCCGATTCTCGACTTGACATCCTCGTCCGTTCCTCCTGTGGTTGAGACAATGCTCCCTAGATAAGTGAAAGAAGTAACCTCTTTCAAATCCCTCCCGTTGATGGTGATTGGCACTGGATGTTGCTGCTGTTGTTGGTTGGTTATTTTCATGACCTCCGTCTTGTCTATGTTCACCTGGAGTCCTGTCTTTGCTGCTTCTTCGACCAGTTTGTCGGTTTTTGCTTGTAAGTCTTCGATTTTGTGTGACATCAAACATAAATCATCCACGCGCGAAATCCAGGTCTTCTATGTTCTTCACGTCGGTCCAGGATATCCCTGTCTTCTCGTTTCCCACTGTCTGACGCATAATCCAGTCCACCACAATTAAGAATATCATTGGTGATAATAAGCACCCTTGTCTGACTCCTGTGTTTACTCCAAACGCCTCGCTGAGTTTTCCGTTGTGGATCACTTGACATGTGCCGTTGTCGTACAGTTGTTGAATAAGGTTGATGAATATTTGGGGTACGCCGTAGTACTCGAGTAGTTTCAAAATTACTTCGCGGTCAACGCTGTCGAAGGCCTTCTCAAAGTCTATGAAGTTGAGGTAGAGATTTGATTGCCATTCCATGCTTTGTTCGATGATAATGCGTAGAGTTGCAATTTGGTCAGAACATGATTTGCCTTTCCTGAATCCAGCTTGTTCTGGTCGGAGTTCTGTATCCAGTGCGTCCTTGATTCTCTCCAGGATGATGCGACTCAGGATTTTACTTGGCGTCGACAGGAGCATGATTCCTCGCCAGTTCTTGCAGAGTCCCAGGTCGCCCTTCTTTGGTAGTTTCACCAGGTAACCTTTCCTCCAGTCAGTAGGCACCTTTCCCTCTTTCCAGATCTTTTGCAATAATGGAGTCAGCATATCTGCTGTCGTTTCTGGGTCCGCTTTCAGTGCTTCCGGGGTATTCCATCTGGTCCAGCTGCTTTCCCAGCTTTCAGAAGCTTGATTGCATTCATGACTTCAGTTTTCGTTGGAGGATTGGTGTCAACTTGCAGTTGTGTACGTGCTGTTGTTGGTATTACTGGACGGGTTGTAGGTGGTGGTCGGTTCAAGAGTCCTTTGAAGTGGTCCGCCCATTGTTTAATCTGTCTTTCTTCCTTGGTAATTGGGTTCCCTTGGCTGTCTTTTATAGGTTTCACTTGTGTTGATCTCTTCCCGGATAGAGACTTGGTTATCTGATATAGTGTCCTCAGGTCCCTTTTGCCTGCTGCCTTCTCAGCTTCAGTAGCCAGGTTGTCGTAGAATTGTCTTTTGTCCTTCCTGGCACTCTTCTTCACTTCTTTGTCCAGTGCTGTGTAAGTTGAGTTCAGCGTCTCTTTCTCTTGTCCATCTTTGCATTGAATCATTTTTTCTTTCACCTTTCTCCTCTCCTCTATTAGTTTCCAAGTGTCTGTTGAGAGCCATTCCTTGTCTTGTTTCTTCTTTCTTCCTAAAACCGTTGAACACGTTTCGTTGAAAATTACCTTCAGAGAGTTCCAATGGTCTTCCACGGATGATTCCTCAGTGGTGCCACGTAGTGTTTCCTGCTTTGCTCTGACAGTTGCAGTGAAAGTGTCCTTTGTGGTTGTGTCTTTCAGTTTTTGCGTGTTGAACTTGCATTGTGGCCTGTCCCCAGGTATCCTCGAGGCTTTCAGCTTCACCTTGAAAGTCCCTTGTACTAGATAGTGGTCTGAACCCACATCTGCTCCTCTCCTCGATCTTGTGTCCAGTAGGCTCCGTCTCCACTTCCTTGAGATTGAAATGAAGTCTATCTGGTTTTTGGTGTGTCCATCTGGTGAAATCCATGTTGCCTTGTGTATATCCCTGTGTTTGAACACACTGCCACCAATCACCAAATCATTGAAGGCGCAGAAGTCTGAGAAGAGTTCGCCATTTTCGTTCATTTCACCGAGGGCCTCACGACCCATGGTGAGTTCTCTTCCTGTATTGTCTCCTCTCAGTTTCGCATTCATGTCGCCCATCAGGATTTTGATATCGCTCTTTGGGACGTTGTCCATTACTGTTTGTAGTTGACTGTAGAAATCCTCCTTCTTCTCATGTTCTGAGGCGTTTGTAGGCGCGTAGCACTGAATGATTGTAACCTTTTTTCCTTTTGAGTTGAACCTGGCTGTCATAATCCTGGAGGAGATTGGTTCCCACTGCATGAGAGCTTTAGCCGCTGTTGGTGACATCATGATGGCTACTCCCTCGGTGTGCTCGTGATTGTCCTCTGGGTGACCGGAGTAGATTATTGTCTCTCCAGTTGATAGTTGGCTCCTTCCACATCCGTTCCATCTGCTCTCGCAGATTCCCAACACTTCTATTTTATATCTCCTCATTTCTGCGGCTACCTGAGCAGCCTTCCCAGCTTCGTACATTGTCCGAACATTCCACGTCCCCATCCTTAATTTCGCTTTCATCGAAAGAAGGCACATCGGCTGACTGGCTTCCCGAAGGCTTTCACCAGCCCGCGTCATTTCACTTCCCCGATTCCAGCGAAAAATAAGGTCACTATTTGTAATTTTAGAATTTTGAATATATTTGTGCGTTGAAGTTTTAGTAGCAATTTGGTTAAGTTTTGGGGGTGGAGTTGCTAGCACCACGCCCCAACCCTCCCTCTTTATCCGAGCTTGGGACCGGCTAGAATACTAGTGACCTAGTAATCTAGGCGAGGTTGGCATGATAAAATGGGCACTTAAATTTACTGAACATATTTGTGGCTTGGAATTTAATACAATTTAAGTTAATTTGTGCGGGAAAGCACTGGTTGAGATTAAAAAGCGCAAACCTAAATGATTATTACTTGTAGATATTTTATTTTGTATCCAAAGAATCTTAATGGCAGGTTTTCTTAAACAAAGTTGCAGCATATTTATATATCATGACATTTTCCTGATTCAAAATGTCTACAGAGACATGGTGTTCACTGTCCAGCCCAAAACCAGATTCTTCCAGTATTATTCACTAACTTCATTGTTGAGTAAATGTGGATATATTTCAACAACTGCTTAGGCATAGCGCATCATATGGCTCACCTCTAAGTGAATAAAGTTCGATATCATACTCGTCAAAGACACTTTTCATCTCAAAAATTCAAATGGATTAAACCCGGTCAGAGTTCTCTTATTAATTCATAAATCTAGTCGTCAATTTGGAAATTTCATTGCATAGATGTTCAGTAAGAGATTTGAAAATTGTGAAATAAGTCATCCTGGCATAGACCTCAATACAAATGATAACACAATAATCACGAAAGAAGCTGTTGGCTGCTTAATTTGTTCCGAAACTGAATTACCATAGACTTAGGGGCAATACTCAGGGAAGGTAAAAAATGTTTGCACTGAATGAATAATTTGCTGTAGTAAGCCACAACAACATAATACTAGAGATACGTGGTATTGATGATTTTTATTAGAAGCATTGAAAATCCCTATACGACATCCATATTACAGTTTATTTCAACAGATGATATAATATCACTTAGTGTGACAATCTCAGTGCTACAAATACTAAGAAATTATCGCCTAGTTGGCCTTGAGTGTTACAAAAGGGATATTAACCAGTTGGAGTGGAATGTTATAAAGGGATATTGCTGTGAATTCTACAGCGCCTAACTGACACTGCAAGAGCCCAAACAACGATCAGTTGAGTACATCGCGGACTGGAAAGACTTCGCATAGAAAACAGTTAATAAACCAACCTCATAAGTTTTATGAGTGATAAAAAGCTGTTTAGAAATGCTCGCCTTATTTGACACAGTCATAGTCATTTTCGAAAAGCATTGATAATCATTAGGCTGTGTTCTTTCGAATGACGCACAGAAGATGACGCTTAGGATTATTTCCCTGATTCGACACGCTCACGCTTTCTGTATAGACAATCAGGAAAGAAATATTCATGTCATTCAGACTGTAAATTTTATCATCACAATACGCTAATCTGTGTTGCAATATAATATTTACCAGTTAGCGTTTATTAGTCGCATGAGTGATTGGAAGTGTTTGAATTATCGCTGACTAGGATTAGAGGTATCAGAAGACCTACATATGTAACGGCGTCCACATTCAGCAAGCCGTCATACAAAACATTTGAGGGTTGTGCATCTAAGGTACGGAGGCAATCATTTGACCATTATTAACTAAAGCGTAGATGATTTCAATCAGTAATAGTTTACATCGCATTAGTCATGAATCCCTCTGCTACAGGTACCTAATCACAACCATTTGTGGAAGAAAATTGAATTCAGTTTCATTATGACAATTTACTCAATGCGTTTTTAAAATGATGTCGAAAAAGAGACTGATTTTCTGTTTCTGTATTGGATAAGTGTGGGTTATACCTTTTAGTACACTATAATTAATCGACAATTTCGTCAAGTATCTTTTGTGGAGTAAATGTAAAATTATTGACGGAGTCACTGGTTCTCGTACTTGTTCTTGTCAAATGAATTACATCAAGAAAGCATCGGCAAAAATTGGATATATGAAAAGTCATTCATGCTATTGATGCAACCGATTTTAACATGTTAATACAGATTCTCATACGAAAAGCAAGAGTATTTCGGCCGTTATTAACAAATGGAGGAAAGCGGTGTGAAATGGAACCGACAATCAATGATGAGAACTGAAAGCATATCAACCAGCCAAATAACAGACTCCGTTTAGCCTCCTCACCTTGCAGAAACATGCTGCAAAACTGTGCTCCGAATGCGTAGTACACACAAGAATTTGACCGATTATTAAGATAACATCACTGAATATACTAATCACTACAAGATTTGATCATTTCGATTCTGCAAGTAGTGGAATCTGAGACAGGCATTCCGTCACATTCACTATAAACATGCATCCTACTGAAATTCAAATGCGAACCCATATAATACGCAAACATGAATCAAAAAAGTCAATTAAAAATTGCATCATAAGTCTACGATATCCCACGATACAAAAGTCTTACTATTCAACCTCAAATTCATTTGTTGATGACCAAGGAACGTCACAAAAATTGTTACACATTCACTCTGTGTATTTATGAAAGTAATGGCAAACAGACAGACTGATTTCCTGTTGATATACTCCACTGATGCGAATGATATGTCACAAGATATTCATCAAATTTATTGCCTCGTTACTTCATATTTCACTCCTTTCATAAAAATGAAATGTTGTTAGGACTTGTGGCTTCGCTACCACTGGAAGGAGGATATTTCAGAAGGCATTCAATCCAAATATTCTATCAAAGTATTCTGTCAGCTTACGTTCCCATCAAACATAAAACTTTAGTGCCTCATGAAATGAAGATTAAAACTAAAAAAAAACATGTATGTGAAAATCTCTGGCATTGTATTTCTTCAGGATTTTGAGAAATATTTTGTAATTACAACCAAATTTAAGCTGATATTTTACAATTTCAAATGGATATTCGATTAAAAGTTAACTAGAAAAGCATCAAAACTTACTTGATATACTAGCGGTGTTGACCACGAAGGCGAATAAGCAGAGAATAAGCCACAGTACCATTGCTAGTTCTGTAAAATCGAGGCAAAATAATCTGAGCATTATGTAGTTCTTTGACTATTTATACTAAGTCTGAAACGATCTATTGCGTGTTGATATATAAAAAATAATCAGTTTATAAGAATCATACAACTGAATGCAAAAAATATATACTGCCTCTAGGTATGCCTTTATTCATAAAAAAATCAGTGATATCGCGTAAAAGCACAAACTATGAATAAAACATTTTATACATTTGTACAGTTTCGGATATCTGAAGTTTCAACTTAAACGATGACATTGAAAAAGTATATGATATAGACAGATTTCACTAATCTGTCATGATCACATGGAAGAAAAACATCATCATTCTTATAACTCAAAAAAATCATCATTTTTCATATCGTTTTTTGAGAGATTTACGCATTTCTATCGAGAATGTTAAACATCGATTTGAGAATAGAATTAAAACATTCTGAACTTCTGTTAGAACTACTTTTATTCTTTATAAAATCGTTCAATGTATCACTCACTGTATTGTATCAAGTAAGAATGCTCTCGTAGAATGTAAAACCTCGTATTCAATTCGTTAGCATTTTGTCATGGATTTTCCATTGTAGAATTCATTCACAGTTAGGAATTGTTTTCGAGAGGAGCTGTTTACTGATCATATTATCATTCTTGTTTGTGACAGAATCTACCTTGAAGATGATTGCTACGCTTGGCATCCATAATGTTAGCTTAAACAAAGCTGTGAATATTCCCCTTTTGTCTGCTGCTTAAGCACATAGAATGATGTTAGGAAATCTATTGATGAACATGCCTAATTATACACCCATTTTAACTGACTTCTCGAGAGCACTCAAACCGAGAGGGGAAGTTCTTAGTTTCCAAACGTAAATTTGAAGTGGCCCTAGAGAGGTAGTGTAACTTTCACCCCCCCCCCTTATTGCTATTTTCACTGCATTCTCATCATGTTATTATTTCATAAATGTACACAAAGTGCCTTTAAAGATCTTCATTAGTAACAAAGAATAAACTAGAAATTTAGAATTGTGAAGTAGAATAAACCCACGAAATTCACTGCAATATGGATATCTCAGATCAGTTGAGAAATATAGATCAGTGGATTCTTTGCTATATGACTGAATTGTTCATTCTTTTATTGCATCCGGAAAGCACTAAAGGTTGGTTCATCTAATGCTTTGAAATATACATCACTTTGTTATTCGTTGCATGAATCAACAGTTACCGGTTTCAACCTCACGCCTTCGCTCTTAAGAGTGAAGACCACAAAAATGGTTGAGTGCTTTTCTCTAAGTGGTTTAGAATTAGGTATTTTCTTCGTGACTATTAGCTGCAAAGTCTAAGTGAATTCGAGTAGAAAAGACAGTACAAGTGCATATGTCAATCAAGGCAACCTTGACAGAATCAAGGGAGTAGCTAGAATAAATTAAAACGATAAGCATTCGTAGTCTTCTACAATCCCGATATCAATCACCACAGGTACACCTAAGGCGAATATAACGGGAATAAACCTGCTAACTCGAATGTTTTAGGAAAGTGGACGAAATCAATAAACCGAACTTGATTTCGATAGAAGAAATTGTCTTGTGTGACGTTATCATAACCAGTTAAAGATAACCCCACAAGACTTTTGCCTTAATTGGATTTTGTATTACATTCCAGTTCCTCGGAAAAATATCTGAGTATGGGACGGAAACCAAACTAGGATGCCATTGATAATAAACTCGATGAAAGTTTTGAGAACAAAAATTATCATAGCTAATAATCAAACGAATATTGAAATGAGATCTATGCCAGTAATCAGGCCGATGCGTAATATTAATATATGTGTAAAACTTGGGCACTGTGGTAGTAAATAATTCCATATTAGTTTGTTTATTAGGTATATCACACAGTGAAGAAACAGTATTATTTACTAGATGACGTTTCGAACAAAATTTAATGTTCATAATCAAATCATCAATTATAATGACACGACTTTGAAACTTGAGTTTTTTAGTTTTCTTTGTCCTCTCCTATTCTTCGTAGGGGTAGTAGAATTTTCCAGATATCTGGGACAGGTGATGAATCATTCCTATTACATATATTTGCAGTTGATTCGATAAACAAAGCTTCTGTTATCAGTCTCTCCCTCCACCCTGCGGTTATATTAGATTTTAAACCTGTCATCCTATCCCATCCTAGTGTGTGGTTGTGTGTAGATTTCTTATCTTATTCGGGTCAACCAATCTAGATTTCGCTGGGTTTTTATGTTCGGCTAGTCTGACTGCCCCTTTTCTACTAGTTCGACCTATGTGTTTGACCTGACAATCATTGCAGGATATTAGACAAACTAAATTGTTTTGTTATAAAGGCTACACAAGATTGATCCTTTAACCGATAAAGCATGTTTTTTTTCCATTATGGGTAAATTTTATTTTGATAGAGTCTCACAGTGTTATACAGTAATATTTACTGATGACGTTTCGAGCACAATTTATTGCTCATAATCATATCAAGTTAATCACACGACTTCCTAAATTCATTTATATAGTTCCATTGTTTTTCACTTGATTTTCACTTGATTTGATTGGTAGTATTATTTTCCATATTTCGGGTATGAGTGATGATTCATTCCTATTGCATGTGTTGGGTGTAGATTCGATGAACAAAGATTCAGTAATCAACCTCTCTCTCCACCTACCTAGATTACTTTTTAGAATTTTAACCCTCTCCCACCCTATTGTGTGGTTGTGTGTTAATGCATGCATTGCAATTGCCGAGCTTTTTTCTAAATTACTTATCTTTTCTGGGTCAACCATTCTTATCTTAGCTAAATTCTTATGTTCTGACAATCTGACTATTCCTGACCTACTAGTTTGACCTATGTAGTTGACCTCACAGTCATTGCAGGGTATTTTGTAAATTATATTATTTTGTCTAATTGGGTCCACTGGGTCCTTTAACCTACAGAGCTTGTCCCTGAGTGAGTTTGTAGGTTTAAATGCCACCCTAATTCCTGCTTTATTTAGAATCCTACGTAGGGTCTCAGATGTCCCCTCTTTATATGGTATAACTGTCGATGACTTATATTCTCTCTTATTTATGTTATCATTACTAGTTCCACAATTATTTTTATTTTTATTTTGTTTTTGGCCTTTAGTTATCTTCCTAATGAATTTTAAAGGATAATTATTCAACACCAACGCTTCTTCTATCTGTTTTATCTCGTCGTTTAGGTCTTTTTTTGTGCTACTTAGTGCTATGGCTCGGTTTGTTAGACACTTAACTAAGCCTGCCTTAACAGTTAACGGATGCGACGAATTAAAATCTAAATATCTATTAGAATGCGTTGGTTTTCTATACACACTAGTGTGAAGTTTACCTTCTTCTATTCGTTTTATTTTACAATCTAGCATAGCTAACTCTCCTTGTTCATCTTCCGATTCAAATGTGAATTTTATCCCCTCTACTAGTGAGTTAATATGTGTCAAGAAGCTAGAGATATGTTCTGTTTTTAACACTGTGAAAGTGTCATCCACATATCTCCACCATATTTTTGGAGTAGGATTAAACGTATTAAGTGCCATATTTTCCCAGCTATCCATAAATATATCTGCTACGATAGGGGATATTGGTGATCCCATTGCTACACCTTCAGTTTGTCTATATATTTTGCCTTGGAATCTAAAGATAGTAGATGTGAGGCATAGCTGAACCCCTAAAATAATTTCTTCAATGGACAGCTTTGTCCTATGATTGAGTTCAGTATCCGCAGTTAGTTCTTTTTTAACTGCTTCTAAGGCCATATTGACTGGTATATTAGTATAAAGACTGGTTATATCAAAACTAACCATTGTTTCATCATTATCTAGTTGTATGTCATTTAGTTTATTTTTCATTTCATATGAATTAGTTAGTCTAGAATTTGAACGATTTCTAATGGGACATAATATTAGAGCTAAATGTTTTGATAATTCATATGTAGGGGTATTTCTGAAATCTACTATTGGTCTTATGGGATAACCTGGCTTATGTATTTTAATAGTACCATACATCCTACTAGCATTATTAGTTTTAGGCATTAAATTAAACCATTTTGACTCACCCAGTGACGGCTTCATTCTGCGTACTAATTCCGCTGTGGATTTTTTAACCTTATTCATTATTGTGTCTACGGGCTTCTTAATTTCCTCATATGGACCCATTTCAATATGTTCATTGACTTTCTTGATGTAGTCAGATTTATCCAAAACTACGGTGGCGTTTCCTTTGTCATCGGTCGGAAAGAGAAGCTTTAATTAATCTAAAACAGGATAAAAATATTGTCATCGCAAAAGCTGACAAAGGAAACGCCACCGTAGTTTTGGATAAATCTGACTACATCAAGAAAGTCAATGAACATATTGAAATGGGTCCATATGAGGAAATTAAGAAGCCCGTAGACACAATAATGAATAAGGTTAAAAAATCCACAGCGGAATTAGTACGCAGAATGAAGCCGTCACTGGGTGAGTCAAAATGGTTTAATTTAATGCCTAAAACTAATAATGCTAGTAGGATGTATGGTACTATTAAAATACATAAGCCAGGTTATCCCATAAGACCAATAGTAGATTTCAGAAATACCCCTACATATGAATTATCAAAACATTTAGCTCTAATATTATGTCCCATTAGAAATCGTTCAAATTCTAGACTAACTAATTCATATGAAATGAAAAATAAACTAAATGACATACAACTAGATAATGATGAAACAATGGTTAGTTTTGATATAACCAGTCTTTATACTAATATACCAGTCAATATGGCCTTAGAAGCAGTTAAAAAAGAACTAACTGCGGATACTGAACTCAATCATAGGACAAAGCTGTCCATTGAAGAAATTATTTTAGGGGTTCAGCTATGCCTCACATCTACTATCTTTAGATTCCAAGGCAAAATATATAGACAAACTGAAGGTGTAGCAATGGGATCACCAATATCCCCTATCGTAGCAGATATATTTATGGATAGCTGGGAAAATATGGCACTTAATACGTTTAATCCTACTCCAAAAATATGGTGGAGATATGTGGATGACACTTTCACAGTGTTAAAAACAGAACATATCTCTAGCTTCTTGACACATATTAACTCACTAGTAGAGGGGATAAAATTCACATTTGAATCGGAAGATGAACAAGGAGAGTTGGCTATGCTAGATTGTAAAATAAAACGAATAGAAGAAGGTAAACTTCACACTAGTGTGTATAGAAAACCAACGCATTCTAATAGATATTTAGATTTTAATTCGTCGCATCCGTTAACTGTTAAGGCAGGCTTAGTTAAGTGTCTAACAAACCGAGCCATAGCACTAAGTAGCACAAAAAAAGACCTAAACGACGAGATAAAACAGATAGAAGAAGCGTTGGTGTTGAATAATTATCCTTTAAAATTCATTAGGAAGATAACTAAAGGCCAAAAACAAAATAAAAATAAAAATAATTGTGGAACTAGTAATGATAACATAAATAAGAGAGAATATAAGTCATCGACAGTTATACCATATAAAGAGGGGACATCTGAGACCCTACGTAGGATTCTAAATAAAGCAGGAATTAGGGTGGCATTTAAACCTACAAACTCACTCAGGGACAAGCTCTGTAGGTTAAAGGACCCAGTGGACCCAATTAGACAAAATAATATAATTTACAAAATACCCTGCAATGACTGTGAGGTCAACTACATAGGTCAAACTAGTAGGTCAGGAATAGTCAGATTGTCAGAACATAAGAATTTAGCTAAGATAAGAATGGTTGACCCAGAAAAGATAAGTAATTTAGAAAAAAGCTCGGCAATTGCAATGCATGCATTAACACACAACCACACAATAGGGTGGGAGAGGGTTAAAATTCTAAAAAGTAATCTAGGTAGGTGGAGAGAGAGGTTGATTACTGAATCTTTGTTCATCGAATCTACACCCAACACGTGCAATAGGAATGAATCATCACTAATACCCGAAATATGGAAAATAACACTACCAATCAAATCAAGTGGAAATCAAGTGAAAAATAATGGAACTATATAAATGAATTTAGGAAGTCGTGTGATTACCTTGATATGATTATGAGCAATAAATTGTGCTCGAAACGTCATCAGTAAATATTACTGTATAACACTGTGAGACTCTATCAAAATAAAATTTACCCATAATGGATTTACACTCTACCACAGTGCCCAAGTTTTATTCTTATATCAAAGCATGTTTTTAATTGAGTTTGTGGGTTTGAACGCCAGCCACTTTTATTCCTGCCTTGTTAACAATTCTGCGTAAGGTTGCCGAGGTTCCTTCCTTTAATGGAATTACTACTGATGATTTAGATTCCTTATTGTTGGTGTTGTCTTGCGCACATTTAACTTGGATGTCGTCAATAATATTATTATCACTATAACTTATATGATTATTTATTTCATCTTTACATTTACCTACATATTTTGTGACTAATTTATCAGGGTAATTATTAAGTTTAAAAGCTTCTCTTATATGTATCACTTCCTGTCTTAGATTTTCTTTGGTACTACTTAGTTTTTGTGCTCTATTACTTAAACATTTCACCAAACCTATTTTCACTGATATAGGAAGGATGATCGGAAGTCCAAATATCTGTTTGAATGTGTAGGTTTCCCATAAACACTAGTGTTTAACTTCCCATATTCTTTCCTTTTTACGCTACAATCTAACATTGGAACCTTCCCTTCCTGACTTTCCAGTTCATAAGTGAAATGAATTACTTCCACCTTTGAGTTAATGTGTTCAAATAATCCATCTATATCTTGCGTTCTAAGTACAATGAATGTGTCATCTAAATTCCTCCACCATACTTTTAGGGTGGAGGTGAACGTTTCAATTGCTATGTTTTCCCACTTATCCATCAGCATATCTGCTACAATCGGGGATATTGCTGATCCCATGACAACTCCCTCAGTTTGTTTGTATATTTTCCCTTGGAATTTAAAAACTGTGGAAATCACGCATAGCTGCACACCCAGTATTATTTCCTCAAGTGGCACTTTCGTCTTAAGTTCGAGTTCTTGGTCAGAAATGAATTCATTTCTGACTGCCTCTATAGCCATATTCATTGGTAAACGTGCATGTAAACTGACAATGTCTTCGTTACCTAATGAGTAATGTATATATGTATGAGTAATATATTGAAGGGAAACTTACACAGACATAAGTGAAGACAGCGCATACTATCAATATATTTGTTTGTATCGATATCCAGCAGTGACAGATGTATCCGATGGTGCATTCATCTTCAAAGTAGATTCTGTCACAAACCAGAATGATAATATGATCAGTAAACAGCTCCTCTCGAAAACAATTCCTAACTGTGAATGAATTCTACAATGGAAAATCCACGACAAAACGCTAACGAATTGAATACGAGGTTTTACATTCTACGAGAGCATTCTTACTTGATACAATACAGTGAGTGATACATTGAACGATTTTATAAAGAATAAAAGTAGTTCTAACAGAAGTTCAGAATGTTTTAATTCTATTCTCAAATCGATGTTTAACATTCTCGATAGAAATGCGTAAATCTCTCAAAAAACGATATGAAAAATGATGTTTTTTTGAGTTATAAGAATGATGATGTTTTTTTCTATGTGGTCATGAAAGATTAGTGAAGTCTTCAGTCTAATCATATAGTTTTTCAATATCATCGTTGAAGCTGAAACTTAAGATATCTGTAACTTTACAAATGTATGAAATTTTATTCATATTAAATTGGTTTGAAATATTTGATTTTACAAATACTTATTGCTCACATTATTTTGCTTCGACTTTACATACCTGGTGATTTTATTCTGTTTTATTTTCTACTAATTCACCAATGTGGTCAATATGGAAAATATTTTGACTTAGATGAATACTTTATGTGGTTTTGCCTTGCTTTATCACTGCGGAGCGCTTTCGAATTACTGTCATTAAGATGAAGTACTGGTGAAGATGACGGTGAAGATTGCTCCTTCTATATATTGCACACAGTTTATTGCTTGAATCTGTTGAACATTCATCGAAAGGTGAGCTCATTATGAATGCATGTTTGGGAGGTTTCTGAATCTGCAGCTGTTCAGTTTCTTCGCTCCACCTCGAATATTTTGTTTACTTTGGCCGCTAATACATAACTTAATGTTTTATCGGCTGGGAAATGAATATTTGGTTTCGAAATTTCACACATATAAACTACTTCATGCTGTCGTCCTAAAGGTGGGTTTTCCCTAATGATAGAAATTATAGCTAAAGATGCTGCTATATGATAATTATAGTCAAGGATAACTGACGATTTACCAGAGAAAACGAGCAATTCATGTAGATTTTTACACATTGTGATTGCATCTGGTAGACACAAAGATAAACTACACGACTTGACTGACAAGTTTAAACAGACACCTTCAATAATGCCTGCTAAAGATGTGTTAAAAGTCTTTTGAAATAGTTGGAAAGCACCACATCATGATTAAATATGGAATACTAATGAAATGCCAGTTGTTCATTCTGTTCACATCTGAAAAATAATATTTGGAAGGCGTCATGAATTCCACATTCACAAACAGCAGACACAGCATTAATCATTGTACATCATTATGTTCAGAACCCCTAACAAACATCTCATGACCGGGTGAATTTGCAACACACATCTACTAATAGCCTTAAGAGTACAATATTCAATACTGATATGCTGTTTCTGGAATAGGCTTTGCCAAGGAGATTGATTAGGCTGGATATTGTAAGAGATGCTTACGGTTACGCTTTTCATCAAATGAGCATCAAAAGTTTAGGAAGAGCTATTTCAAGGAAAAATCTTAGAGTCATTGTTTTTAGATGAAGCTGGGAATTAGGTTGTGGCCGTACTTGATAAGCTTTCGAAACAACTCTCTTGAAGTGAAGACGAATTTCACTATCATCGTATCAAGCTGTTCTCAAAAGAAGATGGTGGTAATAAGTGTCGCAATCAATTAAAAATAATCTTCAGCACTCAGTTTCAATCAGTAATCAAAATCGAAAAACGATGATTCAGAAGATGAGTTAAAAGTGAACTCCATCAGGCCAAATTCATGCGAATAATTATGAAGGAGAAAGCATCCTCGACGATTGCAATATCCAGACTGATTTGGTCACATGGAAGCTAAAAGAAGCACTGCACTAGAGCATGTGCAACAATACTGCTACCTTAACATCCACCTTATATTTAAGCCTTTTCTTCGAAAACATAACCAGTTTTGATACCTAGAAACTGAGGTTTTGATATGGACAGTGAAAACCACTTGCCTAGCTAGGTTTTGATTTAGGGAACCCTTTTAGATGAATGATTCTGAAGACTCTTAATGAAGGACTTAATTGTTGGGAAATACTCACTAGTTCTGAAATGTCGCTTATCTGATGTCAGTTAGGTATTCTGATTTTCTTACCAACATTTGAATATGCATTTCTGTGTATATCCTTAGTCGGAAGAAACAAGAGATATTGAATTTCGTCACTGACATTTCAACCACTACTTCACGAATGATTTTCCTCTGATTGCCGTCCATATGTGAATAGTATCATTGGTGAATCGTTAATCAATACGTCTCATCAGTTGTCAAAGTGCGTGTTTCCATAGTCCTTGAAACTAATTCTTTACAAATCTACATTCTTCTTCTTGTCACAGACAGTTGGAATGACGACTCATTCTATCACAAGCTAAAATTCGGCACCATAAATTGACAAGACGAAAGCACTCCGAATCATGAAATTCGTTGAAGCCGTCTAATGACTCAGAGTGAATGTGTGCCATCGGTTTATCTGATTTAACGCTAGTTTATTTGCTTTGTCTGGTAGACTAACTATACAAACCAGTATCGAACGATCCTGTATCGCATTAAGCAACTCCCGCACAAAATTGCTGATACACTATTAGAGAAACAATAATTCAGTGCGACTGAATAGACTTCTGTGTTGATGTCAGCAAACATTTGATAATTTTATTACGAAAGAATAAAAACATATAGTTAAATGTCAACAACATCAAACATGGTTTTAAAGACTCACTTGGAATTATGATGGGCAACATATTTGAAATGATACAAACTAATGATTGCGTTTCACTCTGTCATATTTCCAAGAAACATTGAATCGTATATGAAGTCAACTAAATCAGAATTTCGCTGGGGAACGTGTATTACTGCTCTAAATACAATCTAATTACTGGAAATATTTGAAATGCATGTGAATTATTTATACTTATTCATACAAATTTCAAAGACTTATGCCGTTGTTATAAATAACCTTAATGAATATGTATCATTTCAGCGGACGTCGATGATAGCAGGTTGAGGCGGTCTGGGTAATGCTACAAAATCCAACATTGTTGAAATGAAATATTTATTTTTATGGAATTAAATACGCATTATTTGATATACAGAATTTTATGTTTACACCTACCTCATTTCAGTAAGTCAATGGTGAATTGCCTGTTTAGTCACACTGTGATGTTTCAGGTGTCCACCCAGTCATAAATCAATATCACGAAGAGACTAGTCTATCATTATAATGCCTATTTACAAACGTGAGATGTTCTGTCTGAATGACTGATTCATTCATGAAAACGCCCTTCAACCAGTAAGGTGTGTTGTAAAAAGTTATATAAAACATGTTATACTTCAATGTTCAGACATTTACAGGGTTGTGATGAAGGCGTATTCTAGATCAATGAATCAGTAGCTCAGCACACAACGTTTGCCTGTACTCATCATTTTACACTCATCGTGTGTCATCCAAAAGTGAAAGGAAAGACACATGATTCTTACCCTTGATAACCACCACGAAATAAAGATAACAAAGACAATGACAAATGAATTTCAAAGCATCACTTCCTGCAGCTATACTGTAAAGAAGACTGGACAAACCACTTCACATATTAGTCATAGTGTAATGCATTTACCATACTTCCGTACTGACTGAATTTTAGGCTTGATAAGGAAATTGAAATGTGTAATAGATGTGAGGTGAGTTACATCGAAGGTTTCATTAGGTTAGTTGATTCCTGGGTCACGCTTTCCAGTAACTCACAATAATATGAATGCACTTGGATTTTTTCCTCACATTTAAGGCGCTGAAACTAACTCACCAATTCATAGAAATATTTTAAAAATATTTTTGTTCTCCAGGTACAATTAGAAGTGAGTTTCAAATTATTCAATTTTGATATTTCTGGTTATTTTGCTTCGTTGTTGTCCACGACTGCAGCTCTCACGAAAATATGTATACTGATTAATATAAAATGAATTAAAATAATACAAGCTTGTTGAAATAATCAAAAGAGAATTTTCCTGAACGCTTCGTTATGTAGATTACATCCTCTCCAATAGAATTACTCGGATTTTTATTATGTACCAAAACATATAGTTAAGAGTTATATTGAAGTGAACTCCTTTGAAGGTCACCGGGGGTAGAGTCTTGTACCAGTAAAAACCGCAAACAGTTATCACATATCTGTAATGACTAATATCAAATTATCAGGTGTCGGTTTGGCAGTGACTGATCTCTTTCCTAGATTGGTAGACCCTGATGGTAACGACGTCTTACAAGAACTCCAAGTAACTTCCTGTATAGAGTCCATGACATTGACTGCTGTTTGCATCTCATCTATGTCGAAATGACAGAAGTTGAAATTCATAGGTGCCGGATGGCGTCCCAGTGGCTGAGTGATCAACAATCTCGCTTTATAACCAGAATGTCGTGGTTACGAACCCAAGGGTTTCGTACTGCTAAAGAGTCCCAAAGTGGGACGAAACAGCCTCCCAGTAATTCTAGCCTTTCCAACAGCTCTCTAACTGATGTCTACTCATGTTCACACCTGTTTTATTGAACTGTCACATATAGATATTTGTCTGAATGTGTGTATGTGTGTTGTTTCCTTTGTGGAAAATACGTTAATTCACATGTGAAGAAAATGACAATAATTTGCAGAGGTCACAACATAGGACTGCATAAATTTTTATCTTTTTCTCATCCATTTTGCTCTATTTGGTCTGCTTTTTAGGTCAAAAGTTCATCCCTTCTCCCATATTTATTGTATTCGATGTGGTTAAAATATGCAGGGCTTAAGAGGTCGATCTTTCTCTATGTGAATGAAAGTCTTCTTCACGGAATTTCGAAATTTCCAAAGTAGATCTTATATCCACTTTCTATAGCACGCATTTCTAGAGCTGATTTTTTTCGAGACTCTTTAATTTAATTCATTTACAGGTGGACGTTTAGTGTACAGTCTGTGTTAATTCACTCTATCCTTCACCTATCTGCTCCTTTCCCATTTATAGGAAGCCACAAATTTTGAAAATGTTATCAAATAGACAGACATGGAACTTTTCACTTCAGGATCGCTAAAGTAATAAGGAATCGATTTCTAGTTTTATAATTGTGTTAACTGGCATAGAATCTCGCAATGACTTTCGTTCCTTCACATGAAAGTGGTTGTGAATGCACTTGGGAAGGCAAAAGTGCTCATCATGCTTACCTTTTGCATACTTACATTCTATTCCTGTAAAATATTGAGTGTCAGTTAGCAGACTACCACCAATAATTTTAAGCCTTTTTCTCGTGTTACATAAAACGGCTAAGTAAAGTGTATCATAAATGCCCACAGCAACTCGTCTTACCTTGACGATATTCAAGGCTGCCTACCACTTGAAATCTTCTATCAGTCCTGTTTCTTTATCAATTTTTCCATTAGAAGTCTATCTGAAAATACAATGAATTCAGTTTCTCGGTTTATTCAGAAGCAAAGTGTATGTATAAATTCTCATACAGTCAGAATTTAAAAACGAATTTAGAGGTATTCCGAACACACACATTTAATTAACGGGGATGTATTTCGACCAATGAAATGTTACACAAACTTAGATAATGAGATAACATAATTTATCCGAAACGCGTAATGTATTTGTGCAACACATTTCAGACAAAGTGATCACACATTTACTTGTCACACACATTTATATTGGATACAACAGAGTTACAATGATTATAATATAAGTCAAGTTTTTCACACTTTAAGGTCATACATAAGAGGTAGGAAAATGACCTAAAACTATAGGATTATACGAAGAAAATATAGAGGGAATAAAATTGTTATTAAATAATCTGAACCTTCTTTCTACAGTTGGATTACCAAAGCAGGTTCAGAGAAATGACCAGTAGTAATTTATTTGTTTATCAGCCTTATATCACTTAATACATTCGCAATGGTGTACTTATCCTTGGAGTGGAGTATTCAGTTGAATAGTTCTACTGGAACTTGATGAATTCATTTAATCCTGTTTTATAGAACTTTTTCCTTTGTTTTATTTCATCATTAATATTTTCTAACACAACACATGTTTAAGCCATTTTCTAGCTAAGGCTTCAAAGAATTTAATTATGTTACCAAAACGTGTTTCGTAGATGGGCTTAAAGGCGTTCCAATGGACGATATTGGACGTCTATTTCCAGGATCAATTAGGGTAGGCACCGAGACACTGCCAAACTCATATGCCACGCTGCCACACCAACAGTGTTGCCTGGCGCCTCATAATATATTCACTCTATAATATCACATTCTAACACTAACTCATAATAGCATCCACATATTTCGCCTTTCCTAGTGTTTACACAATCCAAATTTATCCTTTGTCACTTTTTCTTTTTTGTTTGACATTCTACTACTTAGCATTACTAAGTAGTATGAATTCATATTTTCTACTTCATACCCATAACTGTAGTTCTCTTTCGAAATTTTTCTCAAAGTATGAATACTCTGCTTGCTATATATTGGTAAAACGTTTATGTTACACAGTATATGCTGCATATGTTTTATTAAAATTCCCCTATCTATAGAACACAGTTTATTTAGATCCGTTTATTCCTTATCTGGCATTCGTGAGATTTAAATCTAACCACCTTTATTAGAGCTTTACTGCTCTTCCTACTGACGCAAATTGACTGTGCATCTGACGGCATTCATCCACAGATCCCCCATAATTTGAAGATTGTTCACAACATTTAATTATTGTAGGTATGTTGTAGTACTGTACCTCAAATAAAGCTTTTGGTTTCGATTTTAAGCGTAACTAACAACCTTGGTTAATCAATTCCTCGTAAGTATCTATCCAACCTCACCTAATTAACTAGCTCGATACTTTCATAGCCAATCGGAAGCCGGTGTAAAGAGGGAGAGGTTGGTTGTGGGGCTAGCAAATCTCTAAATCGCCAGCGAAACCTCGACACATAGAAAATATATTTAAAATACAAAATCTAGAAATGAAAAACTTTTTATCCTCCACTCGAATCAGAGAGTCGAAATATTTTATTTTTTTTTATTTTGATTACAGCTTGATTCATGTATTCAGTACAAGAATTTTGATATACATTTTGCAGCCGACACAGATATCGGGTGTGCGTCGGCGGGGGGTCGAACCCCGAACCATGTGCATGGTGGCGAGAGTCCTAACCACTGTGCCACCGACGCACATGACATAGAGGGTCGGTGAAAGCCTTCGGGCAGCCAGTCAGTCAGTCGATGTGTCTTCTCTCCATGAAAGCAAGGACAAGAATGGCTCCGTGGAATGTCCGTATAATAAACGAGACTGGGAATGCTGGTCAGGTGGACAAAATACGCGAAGTTATGGCTTATAAGTACTGGGTGTCTGAGAACGCATATGGAATAGATGTGAATCGACAACATTGTCAACGGGAGAGTCAACAATCTACTCCGGTCTCGTCACCCAGATGACAACCATGAACACACTGAGGGAGTGGTTATAATGATGTCATCAGTGCAGCTAAAGCCTCAATGCAGTGCAGTGGATACCAATTTCATCCTGCAGCGAGATTGAACTCCAAAGGAAGGAAAGTAACAATTATCCAATGCAACGCACAGAACAAGAAAAAATGAACGAGGATTTTCACTGACAACCACAAACAGTAATGGGCTACATCCCGAATGGCGACATCAAAATCCTCATGGGCGATATGAATGTCAAGCGAACTGGGTGCAGATAATACGAGAAGAGAACCCATCTTTGGTCGATGGTCTCTGGTTCGGAAAAATAAATGAAAACGGAGATCTTTTCTCGGACTTATGCTCTTCCAACGATTTGGTGATCGGAGGGAGCGTGTTCAAACACAAGGATATACACAAGGCCAGCGACATGGATTTCGCCTGAGGGATATACCGCAAACCAAAAAGATTTCATCTCAAACTCAAAGAAGTGGAGACGCAGCCTGCTGGATACAAAGTCGAGAAGGGAAGCAGATGCGGGCCAGAGCATCATTTAGTTCATGGAACCTTCAAGGTGAAGTTGAAATCCATGAAAACAAATGCAAACAGGCTGTGATTCAAGTTCAGCATTCAAAAACTGAAGGAAAAACTTCAAAGGTGTGCCCTCTACAGATATTAGAGCAAAGCCGGACACACTACGCGGTATCACTGAGGGAAACTGTGTGAAAGAACATTGGCAATCTCTTCCAGGAAGAAAGAAGAGACAAGACAAGGAATGGCTGTCAGTGGACACCTACCTGGAATCTAATCGAGGAGAGGAGGTTGGTGAAAGAGAAGATGCCTCAATGCAGAGAAGAAGCTTATTTCAATGTACACTGCACTGAATGAGGTAGTGACAAATGACAATTCTAGGACACACTGGCAACTGAAGCAGAACGCGCCGCAGGATACTATTTCAAATAACCAAGTCTTTATCCGGGAAGTGATCAACCCAGATGATGAAACCAATGAAAGATGCTCAAGGAAACCTGATCATCAACAAGGAGAAACAAATCGAACCATGGACTGATCATTTAAGGGGACTCTTGAATCGACCATCAGAGGCAACTAGCCCGGAAATACCACCAACAGCACAGATGAAAATGCAAGTGGACACCAATCCTCAACGAAAGAATAAATCCTGAATGCGACCAAGCTTCTTAAGTCCGGGAAGGCACCGGGACCAGATGGCATCCCTCCCGAAACACTGAAGATGGCACCAGAGACTGCGGAAGATATTCTCACTTGGAAAGAAGGAAAGCTATCTACTGATTGGAAGAATGGCCGGCTACCTGATCAAACTGCCAAAGAAGGACGACTTACGCCTGTGCAAGAACCGACAGGCATGGAATAATACTCTTGTCCACTCCAAGTTAAGTCGTATTATTCTGGAGAGAATAAAGGATGCACTGGATACAGGACTACGCCACCGTGAAACAAGCTGGATTCAGAAAAGGCAAATCATGAGCTGATAAAATTGCAACTCTACGCATTACCATCGCAGAAGAAAACATAGAATGAGAGTCAAACCTCTATCTCAACTTTTTTCATATAATTCGAAAAGGCCTCCGACAGGCAGTGTTGAACAAGAAGTAATTTGGAAACTACTTTAACACCACGGCTCAAGTCTTTGTCGACCTTAATTGACACCTGGTTATATGACAATGCCAAGTGTCAAGTGATCCACAACGGAAAACTCAGCGAGGTGTTCGAAGTGCATACAGGAGTAAGACAAGGCTACCTGCCTATTATTACCGATGATATTCCTAATTGTGGTGAGCTGGATTATGCGTCAGACAGTGCATGGGAGTAAGAAGACAGGAATAAGCTGACCAGCGACAAAACGACTCGAGAAGATCTGGATTTCGGAAATGATATATGTCTAATGCCACACAACCTTGAAGACTTACATACGAAAACCAACAAACTGGCTGAAGAGGTTGGCAGAGAAAATAGGACTGTGGGTGAACACAGAGAAGACAGAAGTGATGCACATAACCAACGAAAGAACAGCAGCAACAATCAGCATCAAACACCATCAATGGGAGAGATTTAATACAGGTTGCCTCCTTCACTTATCTGGGAAGCATTGTCTCAACTACAGGTGGAACAGACGAAGATGTAAAAGCCAGTCAGAATCAGAAGGGAAAGATAAACCTTCATCAACCTGAAACCGGTTTGGAAATCTTCTGTTGTCACTCAGCATAAGGAACAAGATTCACATTTTCAACATCAATGTGAAGTCGGATCTTCTATACGGGTCAGAAACTTGGCGTGTCACGAAAAGCATTGCCAACAGGCTACTTCAGACTTTCATCAACAGCTGCCTTCGCTGGCTCCATACTAAAGATCAAATGGTCAAAATGAGTTAGCAACAAGAAACTATGGGAACAAACCAACCAAGAGGCGGTCGAACAACAAATATGTTGGATAATTTGGAGGTGGATCGGGCATACATTGAGGAGACCGTCCAACAAAATCGAAAGCAGGGTCATCACTCTACTGGAATCCAGATGGGAAGCAATTAGTTGGTCGTCCTAAGGTGGCATGGAGGAAATCGTGTAGGGAAGAGATCAGAAAGTTTGGTCAATCGTGGATCCAGCCGAAGAGGACAGCAGAAAACAGAACAAAGTGGAGATGTGTTGTTGAAGCCCTATGTTTCACTCAGAACTCAATAAAATAATAAACAATAATGATAATTATCTACGCAGATTTCTTAAAAGAAAGCTACACTGAACTTCAGTTCACTTTAAAAGAAATCAGTCAAACCGCATACACTGGTAAAATAATTTGAAACTGAAGGGAAAACAGAACTTGTTTGACTCAGAGTCAAATCTTCAATATATACGTGTCTAGAAAGCAATTTCTTACAACCCAAAATGACAACATGAATAACATGAGTTAGAAGGAAGAGTGCCTGTTATTTCTCATCACATATCTTCTGATGATTTCCATCCTTCTGTTGTGATATTCCTTATTTATAGGTGGAATAGTGTAGGAATTTGCACCTGCTTGGTGCAAACGGGGACCATGCTGTTCTCTATTACAAATGTAGACTGCGGCACTAATTGTATTTATCTGATAGGCAACCAGTTTACATAAATGTGACTTTTACAGTGATCAGTGAGTTGCTCTTATGTATTAGCAATCACATTGGACGATAAATGATAGAAGCGTTCAGTTACGTGTTCTTTGATAGTCCATATATTTTCTGGTAAGTGGTGTGACAAAGTGAATCTGATCAGGGAGAAAACATGTCACCATCAGGTGTAAGGAAAAAAGACATGATCATGAATGTTTAAGCAAGGTAAGTAAGCGAGCAATGAATTGGAAATAAGTAAAAGAAGGATAATAAGACATTTCGGGAACCTGGATTCAGTTTCTAGTATGATTTGTCTGATTTGTGGTTGAGGGCCATAGGAAATCAAGCAACCCGATAAACTTTGTGTGAATCCCCATTATAAAATTACTGTCTACTTAGATAATGTAAGTCTTTGCTTGTTTTTATCATTGGCATTATGATCATTCTGATTATTACCCACTAATTCATATTTTGGAGTGATAACTCTACCATCTGCAAAAGTACTATATGCCTGTGCCTAATTAGAAATTACACAAAGAGTGCATCTTCTTAAACAGTTATCCCTAAACATCATCAAAGAAATATTAAAATCTGTGTTTATTCCACTTATCAACATGAGGAGGTGTAGTAGTGGACATCATACAAGAATACTGAACAACCGTAAAAGGGATGCGTGTTATCTGCGCAATTGCATACTCTTTGCGCTAAGCATCTTGCATTTGGTGCAAATAACCGGAATGACATTTGGCAGGTAAATGGGCAGGACGAGTTGTGATTCAGCAATACTTCATTCATTCATGGATAGGATGGCATATAGGTGAGTTTTAGTAAACCTTGTTTTAGTGTGTCAACGATCTAATTCACTGCAATCAACGTCTCAGTGGTTAAATCATTGGGCTATCTATAGTTCTGTAGAGCAGAGTGCGTAAAATTTACTCAATTTCGCTTTGGTCTTAGCACCTAACTAATTCTTTGAAGAGTTATCTGCCATTAAATGCATTATCAAAATGCCTTCAATATACCATTAGGTATATTCTGAAAGGACAACAGAAGGAACAGTAATCTGTCGAGTGATACACTGTAGACCACCGTACTACTTTACCCAAAGTTCTGCACCAGGAGTAGGTAAGACACGCTGAAAACTCCATATTCCATATAAACACATTTTCAAGACAAGGAGTTTATTATTATTATTACTAAATAAATATGTTGTTTTGAAAAACAGAAGAAGAAGAAACATTTTCTTTAACAACGAAATCGTCTTTGACATAATCTTTAACAACTTCGAATAAAAGTTATGTGAAATAATTGAGTGGCAGCCATTATTATTGATTCTGTAAGCATATATTAGCGTCGGTGGCATAGCGGTTAGGACGCTCGCCTACCATGCACATGGTTCGGGATTCGATCCCCGGCCGACGCACTCCTTTACCTCACTAAGCCAGAAATAATGCTGGTGAAGAGGAGAGGTTGGGCATGAGGCTAGCAACCCCATCCTGTAAAATAAACACTGCCACAGAAACTTCAAGCCTCTAACTTGAAGCCCTATGTTCCAATGGGGAACGTGAAGGAAAGAAAAAAAAGCATATATTAGTAAGCGTTTTGGATAATTTCTACTCAGAATAAATATTTGAGTTACAGGGGTCCTTTCAACCATAAGAGATTCCTTATCGAAACCATCCAACAAAAGTTCATTCGATATTGCTAACAGAACCGGAAACATGGATAATATGATAAAGGTCATAAGCGTAGTCGACATAGAATCTTTGTTCATCGATATTCCACTTCTGAAAACTGTCAATCACCAAATATTTCTTAATGTCTCATTACAAAATCACGATTAATGGCTACTTACCACTTACTTCACATAACTTTATTTCAGCGCTACTAAAGCCGTTCGGATTAATCACTTGCATCACAGAGTATGAGCACTGAATTCAATAGATTTCAACATTTTCCTATCATAAACTACTTGACCTACTGAGATACGATTGATTACAAACATGCACTTTTTATTTGTCATGTGATGGATTAATTATTAAAGATTTTATTTTGTTATTGTGAATGATTCTAGTTATAAAGAGATCGTAAGGAGACGACGAAGTAACATCATCTCGAAATGTGTACCTTCTTATAGCTCTATTTAGATTTGCCAGGAGCTGTTATTCATGAGTGATTAGTTAGAGTTCCAGCAGCTGAACGGCCTAAAAGCTCACTTTGTAAGCGGAAGGTTCTTTATTAGAAATTACGATGGGACTACTAGTTTCGAATTCATGATAGTGCTGTCGTTATGAAACGATCATGTTTGGTGGGATATGTCCAAAATCGCAACCAACAAATTAGCTGCAGAAGCAGGTAGCAGAGGATATAAGAGAATACAGAGAAGACATGGGTCATGAAGACGCCCAATTGCTAAGAATAAGCAGAATTTACTATCAGAAGGAGAAATTTAAACATCGTCATTTCTTTCACTTATTTGGGAGACCTTATTTCAATTACAGGTAGTGTGGGTAGAAAAGTAAATTCCAGGCAGGATTAGACAAGCAAGACAAACATTGACTTCTCTGCAATCAGATGGCTGGTCATGAGGAATAAGGGACAGGGAAAAATACAAAGCATACTAGAGTATATCGGGCAACAAATAAGTGTAAATTAATAGGACTGAATCAGACACATTCTGAGGAGACCATTCAGTGAAAAAACGAACCAGACAAGGCATCAAGTGGAAATCTAAGCAACACGTTTTGATGACATGGAAAGGATAGTATGAAGAGGCTATGGGAGCTCATGGATACTGGACAACTGTGGAGTGAGCTGAATGGAACTACAGAGAAGTAGTAGTTTTAATTGAAATCCAGAATGTCCATTTCTCCCCCTTCACCTCTAGTATCTCTATGTTTCTCACTCGTCAGTTACATTTTCCAGAGTATATTGTGCTGAATTCTAAGTTGTTACACAGTATTCTGTGGAGTCATAATAGCCATTTATGTTGAAGCTCACCTAACCTAAGTGTCTGGATTTTGAAAATCTGATAAGCTGAAAATAACAATTCTCATCAGTCGGGTAACTACTGAGAACTCCTAGTGTACTAGATAGCTGTTTTGACATAATATTCTACAAGTGTGCAAAATGTTTACGTTACGAAGGACAGAGCGTTATATATTACTGAAGTAATGCGATAAAATACTTCACAAATTCTAACTTCTAACAATTAGTGATAAAAAAATAATTAAATTAAAATAATACTTAATCATAATTATTCATTTATACGTGGAAATGATTATTCTCTGTTGTTTGATAAACGAAAATATCTGAAAAAAGGAAGTATTCACTGTGAAACTGCATTGTTCAAAGTTTTTCATCGTTGAACTTTGGAGTGAGTAAATTCATTGAGTAAAATAAAATAAATAAACATACGATAAATGTCTGATTCCTACTGACTTCAATGAATTTCCAAATTTTGTTTCATCAAAATATTCATGTAGAATAATTACCATAATTTTAAATATCTTCACTTGAACAATCCAAAGTCCATTGTGAACAAACTAGATTATAAAAATGGTTAAGTAATTATTTTTTATTGGAAAACACACCATGATTAACCTGATTGTTGTATAGACGAATTCATTTTATGAGAACAGTGAGTATTTTTTTCAATGTTTTTAATATATTTTAATATTAACAGTTTCATAATGAAAACTTCACTTTAAACGCATTAGGGCATTTTCAGCTTATTTTACTGCCAGGTATTTATTCCATGCTCAAGATCTTCAAGTTATAACAATACTAGATAGTGTGCTATCCAAAGAGTGCCTTATTACTTCACGAAATTTTTCTTTCATTTCCTTGAAAAAATTCCTGGCACTTGTTTAAAACCCACTTGAAAATGTGTGTTAGAGTAGGTTATGATTCAGGAAAGTAGTTGGATGGTTGAACCGATAAGAAAGGCAGTAAATATAATACATTCTGATGGGTGGCGAAACCATTTTGATAGCCTAATAATATTAGCAGGCCACCGGTTTTGGAACAACATAAACCGTATTATTTCTTTTGTACCCATGAATCCCTAGGGGGATATAAGGCTTCGAAAGCATGTCTCTATTTCATTCATTTACTACAGTCCTCTTTATGTGACTTCGTGACTGCTGAAAAGCTTCTAACCTCCCTTTAAATGACTTATTACACGTCATTCTCAGACAAATGCCAAACTCATCGTTTCCTTTTAAGGTTCAACTCAATGGCTAACCAGGCGTATGATGTCACTCAACGGTCTCATAAGCGTCTCTCCGATCCATCTTCGCTTCCTTAAGTATATTTGTTAGTCCAGTTGTTCTTAGTCTATTTGCTGCGCTGCCAGAGTTACCTGTTGCATATTCGTGCTGACCAGACATCTGATCTCGACTGCTCTGTAAGGTCAGGCATTAGTGATTTGCTGCAGCAAATTGCTAGAAATGCAATCGGTGATACGCCATTCGTGCCTCAAGCACTGATGGGCTTTGGTGCATCTCTTTCCTTATGCTGAGTGCAGTGGACTTCCATCGTAACTTCAGATTAGTCTGAATGTCTAAAGCATATATGTAAAATCATGAACACACATGGCCTGACGCATGATGTTATTCGACTTCCTCTTCAGAGTGTGCCAAATCCGTCTACATTTTCTTCTGCATATTTCTTGAACAATAGGTTCGTATTTGGTTCAATCCCCCAGTTTCTTGTTGCTCATTTCTTTCTGGCCATTCTATTTCTAATATGGAGCCAGTGAAGGTAGTTGGTGATAAAAGTCTGCAACAGACCGTCGGAAGTGCCTTTTGTAAAGCGCCACATTTCTGACCCATAAAGAAAAAGTGAATGATTTAACAATTGTGTTGAAGACCGGAATATTATTTTTTACACTGAGTGCAGGAGATTTCCGAACTGATTTTAGAATGATCACATTTTGGATGGTCCATATCTATTCAACGTGCTCTCACAGATTGCTAGGACTTCTACGCCATATTTTCTATTTTCATTGGCTACCCCGGCAATTTTCCCAGCTTCATTCATCATACGAACATTCCACTGCCTCACCCTATTTTGCTTTCATCGAATATAGACAAGTAGGCAGACTGGCTTACCGAATGACTTCCCCAGCTCACAGTGTCATTTTGTCTCTCCTATTCCAGGGGAAACCTGGTTTGTTTTTCATGCTTTTATTATTCTGCTTTTGTTTTCAAGTTTCTGTAGCCGTCTGACTCATTTTCCAGGGTCAGGCCGACCCTCTTTTGCGAGCTTTGAACCGGCTAGAAAAATTGAAGAGGTTAACTAAAACCATTCAGCACATTATTAGGTCTAGTCACGCGGTTTCATCAGAGACTTCATTTGAAAGCCTATCTTAAATAAGTTGAAGACAATGAAATGATGTTACTCACATTCACTTGGGGCGACCAAATCATTTATCACCTATAAAGATGAAATAGACATTTCATAAAGGCTTGGTATTAAAGCCAATTTTATTCTCTTCACTGCTTCAGTAAAATAAATTCATTTGTATCATTTAGAAGAAAATATCAATGATTCTCTTAAATAATAAAAATCATTATAAAATTTTATCCGTCATTATTCACACACTGCTCTTTAGTATATACACACATTGAACTTCCTAATAATAGATAGCAACTCCTAAAATACATCGGGAAATAACACTGCTCATAAACACTGTTCATCAATGGATGTAGAGCATCAGAATTATACTCTTTACTGACATATGTAACAATGATTCAATTTGTGAATGCTCATTTGTAAATTATGATTATCATCAAGCCTTGACCAATGAGTGTCTTCGAATAGTTCTAAAAAGAAGTGTTGTCCGTGAATGTCAAATAATTTGAGCTTGAATATATAAAAACCCTCGTACAACATTGACTGGTGGTGCAAGTAGATCACAAACCAACAGAAGCCTAGAGTCATGGACCATTTAAATTTAACTTGGTGACTGATGGGTGACGCATTCATGCCATAAGATAAAGGTCAAGGATTAAACTTCTGGTGAGTTGAAATGTGCGACCTGTTGAGAATGGTAAAGTGAGATGAAACAGTAGTAGAATTCAGGTGCTGTGCAACTGCCATCAGTTCATTAACTCTTAAACGATGAGTACATCTCGTCGTATACCATAAAAAAATCTGTTTGGTCCAAATGAATTTTGATCAAGCTAAACTGTGGAGAATTTTTAATATAATTATGCGTTGAAGTTTAAGTAGCAATTTGGTTAAGTTTTGGGGGTGGATTTGCTAGCACCACGCCCCAACCCTCCCTCTTTATCCGGGCTTAGGACCGGCTAGAAAACTAGTGACCTAGTAATCTAGGCGCTTATGGGTGCTTATTATCACCAATGATATTCCTAATTGTGGTGGACTTGATTATGCGTCAGACAGTGGGAAACGAGGAGACAGGGATATCCTGGACCGACGTGAAGAACCTAGAAGACCTGGATTTCGCACGTGGATGATTTATGTTTGATGTCACACAAAATCGAAGACTTACAAGCAAAAACCGACAAACTGGTCGAAGAAGCAGCAAAGACAGGACTCCAGGTGAACATAGACAGGACGGAGGTCATGAAAATAACCAACCAACAACAACAGCAGCAACATCCAGTGCCAATCACCATCAACGGAAGGGATTTGAAAGAGGTTACTTCTTTCACTTATCTGGGGAGCATTGTCTCAACCACAGGAGGAACGGACGAAAATGTCAAATCGAGAATCCGGAAGGCGAGAAACACATTCATCAACCTGAAACCAATCTGGAAATCTTCGTCACTCAACATCAACAACAAAATTCGGATTTTCAATACAAACGTCAAGTCAATTTTGCTTTACGGATCAGAAACTTGGCGGGTCACCAAGAATATTTCCAACAGCCTGTTGCAGACCTTTATCAACAACTATCTTTGCTCCATACTGAAGATTAGATGGCCGGAAAGAATCACCAACAAGAAACTATGGGGACAAACGAAACAGGTACCAATCGCCCAACAAATATGCAGGAGAAAGTGGAGATGGATTGGACACTCGCCGAGGAGGCCGCTGGGTGACATCGCGCGTCAGGCCCTCGAGTGGAACCCGAAAGGGAAGCGGCGAGTGGGACTTTTTGGGTGACATAGAGGAGATCGTGTGAGGAGGAGATGAAACAGTATGGAATAACATGGACGCAAGTGGAAAGTAGAGGACAAGACAGAAGCAAGTGGAGGCGTGCAGTTGAAGCCCTATGTTCCACTAGGAACCCAAGGGAACAATAATAATAATAAACTGTGGAGATGTGGCTAATTGAACTAAGGCGTCGATTCTCTTCCGGGGAGTCACAGGTTTTCTTCACTTGTCGTAACACCTATTTTATTCTCACCAACTCACTACTATCATCAGTCTTCACACAGTGAGTATGAATCATCTTTTCCGGGTAATTAACTTCAAACTAGAAACTCAAATAAAAATCATTTTTTATTTTTCTTATAAGAATATACGATCAAGGAACATAGACGGATTTCACAGTAAATTTTATATCCGAATGTAGCATGAATTACTATCTGAACTTAACACATAATCTGTATAATTTCTTATCGCTTCAATAATTCACGCCTAAATCTGAATTCTAGATGGACTTTTCACTTTATTTCACTCACTAATGGGGAATATGACAGAATTTAATATCTAATGATGGAGTGAAGGGATATTTTCTGAGAAAAATTAGGTGTTATTTGTAAACATTCACATCAGAATTATTCAAAGACACATTCTTTTCTATCTGTTATAGGACCACATATTTCATGAAATAATATGTGTATTTAATGGCTGAGTTCTGAAACCGAAATTCCGCCTGCAGATAACATCTTCAGTGTTATTTTCCGGATGAATTCTGCATCAGGCTTCCCTGATGACCTTAACTCTGGTTATTTGTGCACTGAGATTTTCTTAACACTCTATTCATTGATGTTGAACTTATTTACCTTAGTGGTATGAATAAAGAATTCAAGAATCTACCAAACTGAGACATAACTTCTGACTGATGACGCCATGTAAAGACGCAAAGTACATTATTACAGAAAGTCAGTATGCACCGAATACTCTTCTCCAATATGACTACTTTAACAATGAAAATATAGTATGAATGAATTGAATACATCAATTACAATGAATGATTTATATTAACAAACAAAATCTTCATAGTATGATGTTAAAAAATTCATTCTATTTTAACAAAACTATTCGAAATATCCAACTGTCCAACAACTGGTAATTTTTGATTCACTTCATGGAACTCTGATATATGCTGGTAAAGTATACATAACTTTTCACCGATAAAAATGTAACTATGTAGATCTCATCACAAATGGAGATATGTTGGATAATCCCTGGAAGAACTACATCAGTTGACAGGTATTTTTCTAGTGAAGGACAAGTGCAGTACAGACGCTGTGTTCCGATGGAATATTATTCTCACATATTCTCAGAGTTAAATTTGGCATCAGCGAAAGAATACAATATAGCTTTTTGAACATTCTGTTTATTGCTAGTGTCAGAATAATACTATCACAGTTCATTACTATGTTAGCGACAGAATAATATGTATTTGAACATTCTATTTCATGTCGTTTAATGACAGACCTTAAATCACACGTTCAGTGATTGGTTAGAGAATATAAAACAATTTCTGTATAAACAGCGGTGTGAAAAATCATCAATGCCTTCTGCTGTTACACTACTATTACCACGTCTATCTGTGCATTTCCTTGTGTAAACGATGCAGCCACATCTCATGATCATCCTCAACGACAGTTACCTTAATTCCTCATATTTGATTTCAAAAAAAATAGAATTTATTTATTTCATAGCCAATCTGATTAGTGACATCCTCCATGGCGGTTATCAAGTCCTAATTATGAAATAAATGAACACTCTGAATCAGGAAACACAGATGTATAACATCTTTGTCATTTTTAATATTTCAGTGCAATGTTGTTCATCATGCATTTCACTATTTCAATCACTCATATTTTGCAATGCTGAAGTTGATTTGAGTTTTCACGTGTAATTCTCAACCACAAGATGATTAGTTATATGAAACAGCAAACAGAAAAGAAAGTCACTCACAAACTGTTGATGCATTATGAAAAAATTCCAACTAGAACTATTCCTGCGAAAAACACCATCAGAGAGAATCCAAAATAACCATCTGTAGTTTTTGTCAGATCAGTCTTGATTTTGTATCCCAGAAGTAATCCCAGTGCACATACGAGAAGGCCAACACACCAAACAATCACGGTGACCATTCTTATCTCAGACATCGCAAGTACGAATAAAATAACAGCCAAAGTGATCGCCTATATGTAAGTAGTTCAAATGAAAATAGAAGTGAGAATATGAATAAGAAATGAACTTCGAAAGCATAAATTTGTTTTGTAGGCATACCAATTTCCATTCATCATGTCATTCACAAACTTACAGAAGAAAATAAGTGTGCGATATACTTTCATCCATGAAGTAGGTAAAATGGGATGGTTGGAGAAGAGATGAAAAGCAACAAGGAGCACGATCCCCAAAGAATACTATGAAAAAAATGGAGACGGATTCAACTAAATTTGATAAGAACATGATATGGCAGTGTGCATCAGGACTTCGAGTGGAGCCAAAGTGCGAAATGACAAATTGAGTTTGAGTTCAAAGAAGAAATGGAGGAGATGGTGTGAGGAGGAAGTGGAACTTCATCTGTTACTGATAATTAAAAGTATGAAGCTTGGTGAGGTTTCAGAATGCACCATTTGGTGATGTGCGTTGTAGTCTCTAACGAGGTATTAGACACTTGTTGCAAGTATACATCGATGATGAGCGTTGAGTAACACGAAACAGTGTTTATTGACTTCCTAATGTATACCTACATCTTTCTTCCAATGACGCCAATAACTCAGTGTTAGTATCCATGATCGTAGAGTTGAGAAAATGTGTGATTATGAGCTTGACTAGGAATCTTCTTCCTGATTCAAGAGACATAAGGTATACACATTTTTGGCAAAGACCGAAAGGGAACGAAAGTACTCGTGAAGATTTATATTCTTCCTCAAATTACCTGTAGATTTTATTTGAAATCCAAAATGTCTATGGCTCTGAGATGCGAGTATTGTGGATAATTAATTTTTGGAATTCTCTTACATTTGTTTAACAGTAGTTGAACTAGAAAGCGAAAATCTTATGAAGAGAAAAATTCCAAAGAATTATTCTCAAAGTGGAACAATAAGAAGAATGAAAGGAACAAAATAAATAGTTCAGGGAAGGGTCTATTTTTCGAGAGATCATCTTAGGTTATACAATCGCCTTTATATAGAATTTTCTGTGAAAGGGGTTATAAAGAAAACTTTTAAGTTGTCATAACCAGGTACATATAAAATTGACAGAAGTTAAACCTCATGAGCCATTTCATTATGGGTAAATTTTATTTTGATAGAGTTTCACAGTGTTATACAATATTATTTACTGATGACGTTTCGAGCACAATTTATTGCTCATAATCATATCAAGGTAATCACACGTCGTTTGATTACCTTTACCCATAATGGAATTACACTCTACCACAGTGCCCAAGTTTTATTCTTATATCATGAGCCATTGCTTCTGTTCACCATAAGTGAATAGTCTACGTGGTCGTCTTCTAATCTGAAGGTCCTGGGTTCAAACAAAAGGCGGTTAAAATGGTCGAAAAGTCCTAAACTAGAATAAACAGCTGTCCAGTTGAGAAATGTTTAGGTGATATTCTCAAAACTGCGAAGAAATATGTATGCGTGTACTGCCTTCGTGAAATTTTTCATTTGATTGGTTGCATATAAGTACTGAATGTTGTTAAAAAAAGTATCCCCTCATTTTATGCTGAATCACTTTTCACCACAATTCCACGTACAGCAAATGTCCATTTAATGTGAGAGTGTGTGAATGAAAACTTGCTAAGCGCTGGAATGACAAAGCGTACTTGAAAGAAATGCTGCTTAATTGTACTCTTAAATTACAACTCACTTTCTATCACACCACTTTAGGCGAAAACGACGGGACTGTAATAGCATCTCCTTTTGATCAGACTGTTTCAAGGCTAGCCTCGAATACGCTTCATAAAATGCGACTGTTGATAATTTTACACCGCATACAAGTTACGTGGATGGCACTTATGTCAGTCAGAGCAGTGATTGTAGTCTCAGTCATTTGTTAAGGGTAGTTGACGGCTTTCAACTGACGAGTTTCTACATTTGATTGCCTGTTGAACAAAAGGAAATTTACTTTAATTTCTTCCCATTCGAACAGGGCACATCTTTATTCCTGGTGCTCCAGGAGAAGAATGATACGCTGTGAAATAAATCTTCAATCGAAATGGGTAGCCACAGGAAATTATTGACAAGAACGTAAACGAATGTCCCAGAGAAGGGAAACACTACTTGTACCAAGAAAGAAACTCTACAATAACCTTAATTACAAAGGACATGTTAACATTAAATTCCTTAGGGAAAGTATTTCATAATCTTTGATGAAAACATTTTTCGTATAAACACTATCTGTATTCATATACCTCTACTTCCAATTCAATAATGTTGTTATTATTACTGCTATGATGTTATAACTGTTCCTATAGGAGCACAGTGCTATTTGAGATTCTGTTGAGGACAAAAGTGTGCATCATATCTCAACTAGTTACAAGTAAGTAAGGCGATATGGACCTCTGGCAACTCAGCTTTTAACAAATTATCACCACACGAATATGCCGCAGGAATTGGAGGTGGATTTGACACACACTGAGCTGACCACTGAGTGTAATCCTCCGCCGAACCAACCCACCAGTCGATGGAAGGCTATGGGTAATCGTGGACCTAGCTGACATGGGCCGTAGATGAAACGGAGTAACGACGATGTGCTGCTGTAGCCCAAAGGAACAGAAGGGAATATTAACAACATGTTAGGTATAATCATAATTACAACCACGTTGTGTCCTCTCCGTTTGTTTGTTTCTTTTCATTATTGTTGTTGTTCCTTTTGAGGAATACAATATTTGGAATTCCTTTGTAGATGAAATGTCTGCTTTCTATCTCAACTACTCATGAGTAGAACAAGGACAATTTCAAAATTTACAGGCATGTACCTTGTCATATAACTGGGCCTTTTAGAATCATTAGGATTTCGATGTTCTAATAAAATCTACAGTCACTATGAGGAATAGTAAAAATCTTCACGATTGCTTCTGTTCCTCTTTCGTCCTCGTCAGTTATTTTTGCACCAAATATTGTTTGAATCAGGAAGACTATGAGATCGCTTCAATTTAGAAGATTAACAATCAAATTCAGACCCGAACAATTTTGCAACTCTGTGCTCATGGATGCTAACATTAGGTTATTCGACTTGTTGCTAGAACTATGTAGATATTTATTGTGAGTGGACAAGATTTATGCTTGTGATTTTTGGTACTGGTCATCAAGGCAAATTCGCAACGATGAAGGAACTAATGTCCCGTTAGGGACTTGAACGCACATCAAAGTGTACATGATGCAGTGAATAACCACTTACGTATTCGGACTTACCATTGATTTCATGCAGGTCCATAAGAAGTGCATTTGTTGATGATTACAGTGGGATCAATGTTGTGTGTCCTGACTTTACTTCTGCGGCGTTATGAATTCCATCAGTAAATGAAACTGTCTTCTTTCCAGTATTACTTGAATAATATGCATCATCAACAAACAATGATACTTTCATCTCTGGCACAAACAAAAGGAAACCGTATTGGAACATCTCTATATTTTGAAGTTTTTTTAACTTTTCTCCTTTGAAGGTTTCAAGATTCAGGTTTTTATGTTTGAGTTACCAATTGTCTTAAACGTCCAATTAGTTTTAGTTTGAATGATTTTCAGTGGGGTATAATATTTGAGCTAAGCACATTTCAATAGCGTTATTGAAGAAAGTAAATTCAAGACACACAGGAATATGCAGCTGACAATCGAATATTATCATGTAAGCTGTTCGTACATGTTTGGTCCTTTACCTAACTAATTGACGTATAGATAGAGAGTATATATATATATATTAGTTGAGAAGTGAAATTCATAATGTTTCAATTTTTGAAAAGTATAATATCCCGTCAGTGATGATGATGAGAACTGTGATTATGACATTGACTTTTTGTGCTGCAATCACTTGAAGACAGATTTTCATAAGTACAAAACCATTTCATATGATGGGCACAACGAACAATCAACGAAAGATGAAGGACGAAAGAAACAGTCAAAAGTGATCAGTGACTCTAAGTACTACCAACGCGTGGGTGGAATTTATGTTGAAGATAATTGTATTAGGTGATTGTATTCACAATGATACTGGTCATAATTACCACGGTCATCGTGATACCAGGTAATTACTTGTAAGTATCTCAAGTTAGTTTCAAAATAAAAGCTGTTTTTTATCTTTCAGAATGGAGGCAATATAAACACCCTGGTGGTGGCGATTTTCGGGCAGGAATAAGGAATCTTTATTTATTCAGTCATTGCATTATGATAAGTATGATTTATAATGTTTATTGATGCATCTAGTTTGTGCCACTTGAAGTCCTACAGGACCCATCTATGCATTCCAAGAGTAACAGTAATAACATTCAGTTCTTGTAGTCTCAGAAGCACAAGGTGGATACGTGTTTGCCTAAAATATGTATATGAATATTCTGCTTTCAGTTTCACATCAGCAGAAACAATAACGGAACGATTTCCGAGTTCCTCACTGCTCAAAACAGTTCTGCTATGAAAACAAACAATATAGAAATAATTATTTATGTGTTTAATACCATCGGTTGTAGTTAACTAGGTCTTAACCACAGATTGATACGAGTAGTCTGGAAACTACACAAGTAAAGCAGCAGTTTCACTAGCCAGGTCACCATGATCGGAACATTCCATGTGGCCTACAGTCAGGCCGACCAGCTGGAAAGAACTACTATTTCACCCGAACGCTTCACCACCATACATGTTAATTATAAGTATATGTCGTGGAACACTTTCCAAAGATTATGAAATTCGATATTTTTTCAAGTCCACAGAGGTGACATTTATGCATAGATTTTAACTAGTACAGAAATTCTAATTCCAAAATAACTACTTCAAATTGTTTCATTTTCATTCTCAACTTTTTCTGAATACAGCACGTTGGCCATTATAGTTGTCTTCGTCCTGCTATTTGTTGATGCAACACAGGATAAGCCATTCGTTGGATTCGTTTTCCTATGCTTGTATGTAAGTTCTATCTATATATTCCTACAATGAATGGTGTACTTATATTTTTTACCTATTTATTTGCACAAATACAACAATTATTTTTATTTATTATTGTTTCCTTTAATCCCTAGAGGAACATAGGGCTTCAGCCGTGCGTCTCCATTGCGTTCGGTTCTCTGCTAGAGTCTTTACCTGGCTCCCAGTCTGTCCACACGTTTTCATCTCCTCCTCACATGGCCTCCTCCAAGTCACCCTTGGACTACCAACTCGTCGCTTCCCTTTCGGGTTCCACTCAAGCAATGGCTTGTCTAGTGATGTCACTTGATGGTTTCCTTAGAGTATGGCCAATCCATCTCCATTTCTTCCTGCCTATTTGTTTCACAATCGGTTCCTGGTTGGTTCGCTCTCAGAGATCTCTGTTGCTGATCTTTTCTGGCCATCTGATCTTGAGTATTGAGCGAAGACAACTGTTAATGAAGGTCTGTAGTTTGTTTGAGATGCTCTTTATGACGCGCCAAGTCTCTGATCCTTACAGTGAGAAGCACTGACTTCACATTGGAGTTGAAAATCTGGATCTTATTTTTGATGCTGAGTGTTGTTGACCTCCACACAGACTTGAGAGTAGTTAAAGCTTGTCTTGCTTTGATATCCTCGTCAGTTCCGCCTGTAGTTGAAACGATGCTTCCCAGGTAGGTAAAGGAGGTTGTTTCTTTCAGGTTCCTCCCATTTATGCTGATCGTTGTCTGTTGTTGTTCTTGTCCAGGAGTCTTCATGACCCCTGTTTTCTCTATGTTCACCTGAAGTCCTATCTTTGATGCTTCTTCTGCCAACTTGTTGCCTTTCGCTTGCATATCTTCCAGTTTGTGGGAAATCAGACATATATCATCGGCGAAGTCCAGATCCTCCAAGTTTTTGTGTGAATCCATTTTATGCCTGTTTCCTCATTGCCCGCTGCTTGTCACATTATCCAATCTACTGCAATCAGGAAAATCATTGGCGATAGTAGGCAGCCTTGTCTTACTCCTGTCTTCACTTCGAAGGATTCCGTGAGCTTCCCGTTGTGGATTACTTGGCATGCAGCATTGTCGTACAGCTGTTGGATGAGATGTATAATTGTCGATGGCACCCTGTAGTAGCGAAGTAGTTGCCAAATCACCAGTCGATCAACGCTGTCGAAGGCCTTTTCAAAGTCGATGAAGTATAGATAGAGAGGTGACAAATACAACAAAGAGAAATCAAAATTTGTTATACAGCGACATGATGAGTGATAGTGATGACATTAATAGAATTACCGTGAGTGATAAAACAATACTGAAACACTCAGAGGTCGTAATGAATAACTTCAGAAGGAGGCTGTAACGGTGAATGATCTAGAATTCCATTGTCTTCAGGTTTTAATCTGCTCTAAAGTCGGCCAATCATCAGTCCAAATGTCTCGGTGGCCTGGCATATGACTACAGCACCAGATATCGTAGGTTCGAAAAACTGAGGCTGGATCGCAGATAAGCATTCTGAATGACTAGCACCATGCACAAAACATAGACCCAGGCAGGTTTCGCACTGATTGCCTCCAACCATCCCATTTTACCTACTTCATGGATGAAAGTATATCGCACACTTATTTTCTTCTGTAAGTTTGTGAATGACATGATGAATGGAAATTGGTATGCCTACAAAACAAATTTATGCTTTCGAAGTTCATTTCTTATTCATATTCTCACTTCTATTTTCATTTGAACTACTTACATATAGGCGATCACTTTGGCTGTTATTTTATTCGTACTTGCGATGTCTGAGGTAAGAATGGTCACCGTGATTGTTTGGTGTGTTGGCCTTCTCGTATGTGCACTGGGATTACTTCTGGGATACAAAATCAAGACTGATCTGACAAAAACTACAGATGGTTATTTTGGATTCTCTCTGATGGTGTTTTTCGCAGGAATAGTTCTAGTTGGAATTTTTTCATAATGCATCAACAGTTTGTGAGTGACTTTCTTTTCTGTTTGCTGTTTCATATAACTAATCATCTTGTGGTTGAGAATTACACGTGAAAACTCAAATCAACTTCAGCATTGCAAAATATGAGTGATTGAAATAGTGAAATGCATGATGAACAACATTGCACTGAAATATTAAAAATGACAAAGATGTTATGCATCTGTGTTCCCTATTTCAGGGTGTTCATTTATTTCATAATTAGGACTTGATAACCGCCATGGAGAATGTCACTAATCAGATTGACTATGAAAGAAATTAATTTAATTTTTCAAGTATTGATTTTTGTAGGGATTTTATTAGATTGGTTGGATGATTTCATCATGAGCTGACATTAGTCAGAGAACCATTGGAAAACTAGCTGGGAGTACTATACAGCTGTTTCGTCCCAGTGTGGGATTCTTCATCGATGTGGAACAATACAGAAAGCGTGAAAGGAAGGCAAAAGTTGAAAGAAACCAAAAAATGTGGAAGTGGCAATCATAAAGATGACAAAGTTAACATTATTAGAGTAGACGACGAGAATTTTATAGCCTCAGTTAGAAAGCTGATGATGAATGCAGAACAATAATGGTAGCTGTCATCAATTTTCTACATTAATTCCTCATTTTTTTAATCTTTTATCATCTCTCACTTATTAACCAACATGATATTTTAATACTTATAAATAATTTTGAGTAGCACATTTCGTCGCAGTGAATTACATGGATTCAAATTATTTGAATGCCAAACAAGTAAACCTCGGTAATGCCTTTATTTTTATTACCACAACTGTCTGTTTTACGGCAAAACAGCGCTCCGGGCTAGTGTAGTTTTGGGCACCACCACTCATTTGGGTCTAGGTTTCCTTTTACTGATGTAGCCAAAATATAAATAATTGATCCTCCTGGTTTTTTCAACTGACTCAAACCAAGGAAATCGGTGTCCATATTTATAACAAGAAGGGTCATTCTCCGAAACTGACAGACGTTTTAAAAATAATATGAACAAGTAATATTGAAATTTATGAAGTTTCCCAAGATTTTCTGCGAGAATTTGTGTCTATGTGAAGTTGGTGGTCGAAGTGACACCGGATACAGGGCGGTCGAATCCATTCCCAATGTGAAGCAACGAACTCTACAATTGAGATTGATACGAGGAAACCATGAACAAAGGGAAATTCAAAATTGTAGGAAGTCGTAGAGGTAGTTGAAATTGATCCCAGAGAATTCAGTGCACTGTAAATGTACTACTAAAACTCGAAGTTCCATTCGCAATGCAATTATCTGATTCAATGGTGTTAGCAGAAAAGCCGGATATATTTGCGGAATTCCCTTAGAAAAACCTGACCACATATCTACTTGTCGGTGCAATTTATGTGAAATAAGGAGATAGAAGGACAAATAAACAGAAGTCTTAGAAGTGAAAATGATGAAACTGGAAGCGTTACACTTACAAGTTGTTTTCCAATCTTATACAGACATAAGACTAATGCTAAGACTGCCAATAGGACCTTATAAAATCCTATCTACGGTTCATAAGGTTGTATTTTCGCTTAGAGCAAAATCTGATAGAATTAAACCCAGTGGTGATGTCTTAGCAAAACCACCTAATTGACACAGAATGTACGTTCATCATGAATCTTGGAACAATTCCCTTCAATTAAGTCGGGGAAATACCAGTCTGTACACATTCACGATATATATATATATATATATATTGACTACATACCCCCAGAAGTGTCATGCTCAGTCGAATATGTAGACATGATCGAGAGACCAGTGCATCAGCTACTCAGTTTATGATTACGCTTCTTCAATTCGTTGACTTAGAAGTCATGAATGCAAGAAGCCAGTTCAGATGAGGACAGAGTGACAAACCGAAACATACTATCATAAAATTTTAAACATACAAGCTAAAAACGCAGGGAAATTTTATTCACCACTCACACAACCTGACTACTTTTACTATCGATATTCCTGTCAGAAGTCTCTCTACTTCAATCTTTCCAAAGAGTGAAATGGTGATATGTTGTTCAAGTCTTATGTTCCACTCATAACCCAAGGGAAAAATAAACATATATATACACATACGCATACATAAAAGGATATATGCACCTATAAATACGTTGATTCACATACAAGATGAAGTCACTGACACACTGAATTCTCTGCAGACTCACACTTCCGATGAGGTTCAAACGATCCACATCTCCTTCCCTATCTCTCTCTCTCCCGTTGTCCATCGCTGGCATGCTGGTTCGCTCGCTCACTCGCTGTCGCTCAGACACACACTGACTGACACTCACATTGACACCAGCTAATCAACCTCCTTGCTGCTGCTGCTGCCGTTTCACGTCAACAAACATTGTGAAAACACACATTAGATAGACACATGAACACGCACTCAGGCACGCACACACCAGTTGAAGACAGCTAGATTTGCCAGAAGACGTCAGATCTGATCCCATCTGCTCTGATCATCTCTTCTCAGATCAGATCAGCTCCACACCAAACAAGTGATCACCTTACTCCCAAACTAACTGCCTACCTGTTATATCTGGTGAGCTGCTAATTTGTATAACGGTAATGAACTCGACTGCTACGTTAATACGCCTATTTGTCCGTTGTACCTTCCGATTCACTGAGCCACGCGAATATCAAAGACAAGAGCTGGCCTGTCAATGTAAAGTACTGGACATTTATTAGGAAAACTACACATGATATTTATACATTTTTAACACAATAAAGTCGGCTCACAGTCGTGAGAAATGATTGATCGCACAATATGTGTCACAATATGCGTGAGAAAGGGTGAAATACTATATAATGCGGTATCCTATCACTACCTAACTCACTCACTACCTCCCTCCCTCCCTCCTCTCTCTCTCTCACACACAGACACTCGAATTTCCGTCATGTCAACCTCACCTAGACTGTCTGGTGACATACAATTTCTCTATTCACCTGATTCAAATGTCATCGAAAGCAATGCACTTCACTGTCATCTTCATCTTCATGTCGTGATGTGATAGAGACAATCTGTGCCAACGGAATGTTATTCTCACATGTTCCCACAGTTCAATTCGACATTAGCAACAGAATACGATGTATCTATTTGAACATGCTATTTTTTGCCGTTTGATGTAAACCACGCTCAGTGATTGGTCAACGAATATAAACTGAACATATATAAACAGCGGTCTGATCAATGAAAATATACCTTGGCTTCAGTGTCCTACCTCCTGCTTTTAGAAAACGATCATCATTGAAGATCGTTGTTATGAATATTATTATTAATTTTATAATTACTGCAATTTTTGTAAGTATAGTGGTGGCGGTGTCGGTGGTGGTGTTGGTGGTGGTGTGTGATATTTGCATTGCGAATACCACCCATCACATTCATCTTCCTCATGTGCCATTGACTGAGCCAATCTATCTACGACGAATTGACTAGGTTTCGTAGAATGAATCCTGAATGTCACGACCTCGAATCACTCACTCACTCACTAACTTGCTTACTTACTGTGGTGTGCCAGGCATTGATTAGACAGCAGCAATACTATACTATATAAACATGACAGAACGAAACCACCATTGTATAAATGCAGCTGAAGCAGCAGCAGCAGCGTGAATGATGTTTCGATTTTATTCATCCAGGAAGCATTTCACCCATTACATCAATCAATCAATCAATTCAACTGTTCTTACTTCTACTCACTCATCATCTTCACACATTATCTTGTCAAATATTTCTCCACATCGATGTGAATCTTCATTGTACATCTCCATCGCCTACAAGTTGATGCATAACTACGATGAATTCAAGAGACATAGAGAGGGGAGACGGGGTTTGAAACAGAGACAGAGAATAGGAAGGATGTGGTGAGTGTGTGAATAGCTTGTCGATGAATGTGAGATGTAGAGAGGAATCGATAGAGCAGTCAATCCGTGTGTGTGTGTATGTGTATGTGTGAATGTGAGATTGATTCACAGATCTGGAATGCATCTGATTTATACTAGAATTAATAAGACTGTCTGTTCCCAGATTTCGCTGAGAATGTTCGCACAGTGAGCTAGCTAGCTATCTAACTTTGTCCGCCGAATGACGGCGACTAAGCAAAGTTTGCATTTAAGAATTGCAGAATGCAAAGTGTTTTCCAATTTATCCACGTCAGTCAGCGAGTCAATCAATCAATTGAAACTATTCCAAAATGGGGATTAAGACACATGCATCGACCCACCAAATAAATGAATAACCAACGAGCTGAAGAACTAATCAACCAACGGATGTACGAACCAACCAATCAACCAACCAACCAACCAGATGCAATGACGGACTGAGCCACAAATACAAAGATGACTTATTTGTTCATCACATGGTGAATAGGTGAAAGAGAAAAACGAACTGCCAGGCAGGCAGGCGAGTGAGCGAGCGAGCGATTCAGCCACCTGGTGAACAAGTCATCGATCTTCCAAACGATCGAGCGGTCGATCGTTCGAGTGAGCATGTCAATCAAACCATTTCACATTACGCGTACTCGTTGATTCCACTGATTGATTACTGATCAGCTGACTTCGAGTGTGACCACGGGTTCGCTCGACAGGTTAACTTCGAGGAGTATAAAAAGCACGGTGTATGTGAGTAGGTAGCTTCAAGTTGACAGTAAACGACAATGCAGATGTTCACTGTATGTTACAATTCTCTTGTATAATATTGTATGCCTTCCTTCCTGATGGGCATTTTCATTTCAGCTCGTCTTAGTTGTACTCGTTGCATCACTGGGATTCGAAATGGGAGGTAAGTATTCCTCCTGCGTCTCCTCCTCCTCCTCCTCCTTCTCCTCCTGCTCCTCTTCCTACTCCACGTCATCATCAACACAATCATGACCATGATCACTCGTTGACATAAATAAGAGAAGAGATAGACAATGCAGACAGACGAATAACACATTCACTCAGTAGAAATGATGTCATTACATGCTACCTTAATTGATGAGACAATGAATGAAGGAGTGACTGAGTTGGTGATAGAGCGAGTCAGTGGGTCAGTGAGTGAGTGAGTAAGTGAGTGTGTGAGTGAGTGAGTGGGTGAGTGAATGTATGAAGCGAGTAATGACTGAGTATTAAATTGTGGTGTTTTGTTGTTTTGTGATTTCAGTTATTGCAGGTCCAGTTCCAGAACCAGCAGCGGCAGCAGCAAACAGTGGTTGTCCTGGCTGTCCTGGTGGATGCCCTAAATGCCGTGGAGGGTGTTGTGGATGCCGTGGATGCCGAGGTGGAAATTGTCCAGGTGGCTGCTGTAAAGGCTGCCGAAGACATTAAACATTAACGCAGCAGACATCAATTGACTAATTAAACAGAACACGTCATTATTCAAACAAGCTTTCCTGCGTGAAGAAAATACTGTCATCATTGATTTGAAGACGGTGGACAATGTGTACTTTCAGATAGATATCCTCTGTACAACTTACTAATAATAAATACACTTGCATTATCCAAATCACACCTTTCAGACTTCTTCTTTTTCACTCAATTGTCTGTCAATCAGCGAAGCTCTGATTCTCCCCTCTCCTCCCGCTCACCGAAATTACCATCGAACCATCTTGTGTAAATTCCTCTGTGTTTCAACCAGATACTTCGTTGCTTCATCGGTTGGTCATTTAGTCAGTGAGACAGTTTGTCAGGCTGTTGGTCAGTCGAGTAGGCGTGCAGTCAGCCAGTGTGAGAGAGAGAGAGAGAAAGCCAGTAAGTGGCTAAGTAGGGGAGGCAGGGAGTGAGTAATTAAATGAATGAGTAAGAGAGTGAGTGAGTGAGTCATGGAGGGAGTTGGTCAGCTAGGCAGTGAATGATGCTGCGTGTTGATTTCTGCCAGTTGAATTGAGGCATGAATCTCTGCTGAATGGAATTTAAAGCATACGAATGTATGATTCAGATATTCGGTCAAATAAACCAGCATCCATCCATCCAAAATGGTCAGTCAGCCATTCAGTAGTCAGGCAGTCAGATGGGCAGTCAGTCAGTCAGCAAGCACGTAAGCACGTAATCAAGTCAGTAAAACAGTTATTGAGTAGGCCAGGAAGCAAGCAATCAAGTGATTATGCAAGTAACTACGTAATGAAATGTCCGGATTTTTAATAGAGTACGAAAGACAAAGCAAAACACCACAATGGATCATTCAAATTACGAAATATATTTCGAGACCAAATCTGATTGCGAGATAATTTCTTAGCTGGCTGGGGATTGTGCAGGAACGTGACACTATGGAGTACCAAATGGCATGGATGCTTGACTGGAAGCCTTCAGATAAACAAGTCGACTTAAACCCCAAGCTCACAACAATTCTGAACTTATTCCAACCTATGCGTCGATAATGCCTTTTTGTGGTAAATGAATAATTTTTCTACCCACTATGCTCTGAAATAAAGCTGGTCGTTCTAAAAAAGAGAGCTGGGTGCTTAATCAATGCGACAAAATCTTAAAAAAGATCAACATCTGAAATAATGCCTTCAGTGCTGAAAATAAGCACTGCATGCGTTAACTGCTGCGGTTAATACTGAAAAATAGCACTCTCTCTCTCTCGACATAGTATATTGGAACCAACCAATCAGAAAAGAGTAGGTTTCACACAGAGTGTGTAGTGTGACGGCTGCATACTTGTCTGCGAATTACATTTGATGTAATTGGTCTATTTGACCGGAGGTGTGACAGTAAATAAGAGTCCAACGAAAACGCAATTCAACAGGGGGTAGGAGAATGTGAATTTATCACATATGAAGATTGAAATGAATAACATATTTCGTTTGTGATAGTGTCCCTGAATTTGATTACAGTTCAGTTGAGACGAGGTCACCAATGAAAACAAAATTATAAGCAAGGTAGGTTGTGTCTAATGTGTATTCTACCAGCCATGGGAAAAAATTTTTTAGTGCGTCGTTCCGAAATTCGATAACAACTCAATAAAAATGAGGTCCAAAATGGAAAACCGAAACAAAGGGGGAATGAAAACTGAAATCCCTTAGATGAAAAAGGATACTTGTCATAAGTGAAGTGTAAATTTTTTCGATTGTTGAGCACTCTTTACGAGGTCATATATTAAAACCTTGGGAATCCAAACGAAACAAGGTGGGGGTGATTGTGCTGATTCCCCGACGAGAACATATACTTCCTGTAAGAAAACGGATGTTTGCCTAGAGGTATATAAGCAGTACTCCTTACATACAGAGACCATCCTTACAGGATTTATAAATCATGCAGGTGAGTTAGATTTTGGTTGTCTATTTGTCCATTTCTGTTATAAGGAAAACAACTCAGATAATGCGTTAGATACGGGTATTCAGCATTCTGCAACAAGTCGTAAGAGAGGAATATCTTCTGGCAGACTGCATGAATGCCTTGGATACAGCTACTCCACATTTTATCGCCGTCAAAAACGGTTACGTGATGCAGCATTTAGTGACTGGGACTTCTGGAAACGTTACTGCTTATCTAGAGAAGAGGTGACAAGGGATAATAAAGTAACTTTGCCTTCAAGTTCATCTATACAGGGGACAGTGGGTATACCTAGTACTAGGGAGACCGCCGCTGTTGTTTCACAAATTGAAGAGAACCGTAACATTTATTATTATGTAATAATTAATTTTAATAGGACTTCAGGTTGTTCCTGAAAAGATGACCCAAAAAGAGCTGGTCAGAAAGTCAATTATGGAATTGTTCCTTAGGAACAATGTAACAGGGGCTGTTGCGCAAGATATCTTGAACTGTATGCGTAAATTTAATCCACATGTACCAACAACCATAAGAGGCTTGCTAAAAGATAGCGGCATGTGTGTACCTAGATTTCTTGGACAAGGTGTTTACTATCACGTTGGACTGAAGGAAAATCTACAGCGTTATCAAGATAGTTGGATTGACTACGGTACTTTTCAACATATTGGCTTGCAAATCAACTATGACGGTTTATCTATATCGAACAGTTCTTAGCAGCAATTATGGCCATTCCTAGGTCGTATCACAACTCCATACGTCAGTGACGTTTTCTTAATTGGCATACATGGCGGTTTGAGAAAACCGAACAACTTCAATGAGGTTTCTATGGACCTATTAGTTGAATTGAAAGATCTTTATAAAAACGGTCTATATGATGAGAAGTGGGGTGGGAGTGTGACTGTAAGTGTTCTAGCATTTATATGTGACACGCCTGCTCGTTCTAAGGTAAAACAAACCGTCGGTCACAATGGAAAAACAGGTTGTGATAAATGTGAAGTTATAGGTTGTCGTTTGGAGGGTAGGATGATATGTCTGATTATTATCATGATTCTTATTATTAATATTTTTGAATGAATGAGTGAAAATTGTCTTTAAGATGTAGTTGAATGTCAAGAATTCCCGTCCTCTGGCGTTACTTTCACTCAGTAGTCTCCTACCGCACGACTAATTTCTCCCAAATACAATCTCTCTTCACTGACTGGCTAACAAAATACTGCCTTGATAATCTCACTCTCATACTCATTCATTTACTTATTCACTCCTCCCTTATCTAGGCACTTAATGATATTTTGTCTCTAACACTGGCTGACTGCCCATGAATATCATTCACTGAAGACGTCTTCAACTAAACAAGCACCTGCCTAATATTCACGCAATCATTACTCAGTGAAATAAGTACTCTATTAAAAATCCGGACATTTCATTACGTAGTTACTTGCATAATCACTTGCTTGCTCGCTTGCTGGCTTACTCAATTACTGTTTTACTGACTTGATTACGTGCTTACGTGCTTGCTGACTGACTGACTGCCCATTTTGGATGGATGGATGCTGGTTTATTTGGCCGAATATATCAATCATATTTTCGTATACTTTAAATTCCATTCAGCAGAGATTCATGCCTCAATTCAACTGGCAGAAATCAACACGCAGCATCATTCACTGCCTAGCTGACCAACTCCCTCCATGACTCACTCACTCACTCACTCACTCTCTCACTCACTCATTTACTTACTCACTCCCTCCCTCCCTCCCTCCCTTACTTAGCCACTTACTGGCTTTCTCTCTCTCACACTGGCTGACTGCACGCCTACTCGACTGACCAACAGCCTGACAAACTGTCTCACTGACTAAATGACCAACCGATGAAGCAACGAAGTATCTGGTTGAAACACAGAGGAATTTACACAAGATGGTTCGATGGTAATTTCGGTGAGCGGGAGGAGAGGGGAGAATCAGAGCTTCGCTGATTGACAGACAATTGAGTGAAAAAGAAGAAGTCTGAAAGGTGTGATTTGGATAATGCAAGTGTATTTATTATTAGTAAGTTGTACAGAGGATATCTATCTGAAAGTACACATTGTCCACCGTCTTCAAATCAATGATGACAGTATTTTCTTCACGCAGGAAAGCTTGTTTGAATAATGACGTGTTCTGTTTAATTAGTCAATTGATGTCTGCTGCGTTAATGTTTAATGTCTTCGGCAGCCTTTACAGCAGCCACCTGGACAATTTCCACCTCGGCATCCACGGCATCCACAACACCCTCCACGGCATTTAGGGCATCCACCAGGACAGCCAGGACAACCACTGTTTGCTGCTGCCGCTGCTGGTTCTGGAACTGGACCTGCAATAACTGAAATCACAAAACAACAAAACACCACAATTTAATACTCAGTCATTACTCGCTTCATACATTCACTCACCCACTCACTCACTCACACACTCACTTACTCACTCACTCACTGACCCACTGACTCGCTCTATCACCAACTCAGTCACTCCTTCATTCATTGTCTCATCAATTAAGGTAGCATGTATTGACATCATTTCTACTGAGTGAATGTGTTATTTGTCTGTCTGCATTGTCTATCTCTTCTCTTATTTATGTCAACGAGTGATCATGGTCATGATTGTGTTGATGATGACGTGGAGTAGGAAGAGGAGCAGGAGGAGAAGGAGGAGGAGGAGGAGGAGGAGACGCAGGAGGAATACTTACCTCCCATTTCGAATCCCAGTGATGCAACGAGTACAACTAAGACGAGCTGAAATGAAAATGCCCATCAGGAAGGAAGGCATACAATATTATACAAGAGAATTGTAACATACAGTGAACATCTGCATTGTCGTTTACTGTCAACTTGAAGCTACCTACTCACATACACCGTGCTTTTTATACTCCTCGAAGTTAACCTGTCGAGCGAACCCGTGGTCACACTCGAAGTCAGCTGATCAGTAATCAATCAGTGGAATGGAATCAACGAGTACGCGTAATGTGAAATGGTTTGATTGACATGCTCACTCGAACGATCGACCGCTCGATCGTTTGGAAGATCGATGACTTGTTCACCAGGTGGCTGAATCGCTCGCTCGCTTGCTCGCTCACTCGCCAGCCTGGCAATTCATTTTTCCCTTTCACCTATTCACCATGTGATGAACAAATAAGTCATCTTTGTATTTGTGGCTCAGTCCGTCATTGCATCTGGTTGGTTGGTTGGTTGATTGGTTGGTTCGTACATCCGTTGGTTGATTAGTTCTTCAGCTCGTTGGTTATTCATTTAGTTGGTGGGCCGATGCATGCGTCTTAATCCCCATTTTGGAATAGTTTCAATTGATTGATTGACTCGCTGACTGACGTGGATAAATTGGAAAACACTTTGCATCCTGCAATTCCTAAATGCAAACTTTGCTTAGTCGCCGTCATTCGGCGGACAAAGCCAGATAGCTGGATTCTAATCTCTGTCATGTCAATCTCACCTACTCTGACTGGCTGGCTGGCTGGCCGGATAGCTGGATACACACCATTTCGTTCTTCTCCCCAAATTCAAATGTCCTCGAAAAGATGCACACCACTGCACTGCACTCTTCTGCACTACACTACACTGCACTGTCATCAGCATCATCTCACTACTCACAGTGACCACTAGCACTGTCACCATGCCGTCCCTGCAGACTGAGTAGACCAATCAGTCAACCAACTGTTGAGGATTACAAGCAACAAGCAAGATGTAATTAAAAATAATAAGATTACTAAGCAAAAGTGTAATCATAATAATATTAATAATAATGACAACAGTAATAACGATAATATTAATACTACTACTAATAAGTGTAACTATAAAAATAGAAATCACAGTGTTGGTTTTCATATTTCTTTCAACGATAATGTGGCAAAGATGACAAGGTTGAGCATGTCAATCACATAATATTAATAAATCACTACCATTACAACTACAACTACGACTACGACTACGACTGCCACTGCCACTGCCACTGCCACTGCCACTGCCACTGCTACTGCCACTGGAACAGCACAAGGCGAGACACGGAAGCCAACGTGTATTTTCTTCAAGTGATCGAACAGCTATTTACATCTATCTATACAGTTTACATTCTTTTACCAATCAATCAGCGAGTGTGTGATTTTCGTTATTTTTTTCGTTGGTACTTTACAGTTTACATCAGTTTTAATTTATGTTTCCGGACTTCTAAAAGGCTGGACTCACACTGTGATCATTGATTATAGATGATCACTCACTTTGAGCCACTACTCATCAGCTTGAATTACACACTGGTGAGGGATTCGGGAGCTTAAGAAAACATTCTCATGAACGATCCTTCTATTCTTATCCATCACTGATAACCTCGGCTTTGAAGAAATGTGACAGGTCATAACTTATCTAGTCATTACCCTTAAGAAGTGGGGAGATAAAACTAGATGGATATCCACAGGAATATATCGAAGATTCCAGGAAAGAATGATCCACAGGTATTGGTATGCTGCTGATGAGCATTTGATTTTTTCATGAATAGACAGAGATTCCACAATGTGCAAAAGTTGGTAGGAGAACGGGCTTGCAGTGCGCTGTGCACAGATGTTCGCATTTGTTTATTCATTATCCACCGCATATTTACAATGTATACGAATAGACAAAACATACCAAGCGGTAGCTAAGTAAAAGGATTTAGTTTAGACAATTGGTCTCGACTCCCAGACTGCACTCTAGATTGACAGTATTTGACTTTTAGACTATTAAGGAGTGATACTCAGAATGACGGTCGAGTTTTTATGGAGTTGTGAAGAAACCAATGAGCATTAATGAAAGACGGTCACCTGAACGTGCTTTCAATTGTATGTCTGTTTCTAAAAACTTGAGTCTTCTCCCGGATCTATGAAGATTTCGTTGATATATGAATGACTACCTGACAATTATCATACGGAGTTTATGGGTATGTTATATCGGTTCTTGTATCGTGCAAATGTAGGGAAATAGTCCTAGGGATTTAGTCTTATACATGAAACAATCTCCTATGTGTATGATATTGTGTATAGCCAATGATTCCTTGACAATATAATTCAGCAATTTCCACTGTATTAGAGAACAAAAGGCGATATCCGCTCATTGTAATTGAGACAAGTGATATGAGTTAGTAGAACTGTTTTCGCATTTACATGGGTAGGTTTAATCCACAAATCGAAAATTACTAGAAACATGCATAACTGAGACAGATCACGTGCACATCAAATAATCGAAAGAAGGGAAAGAAAGAGATGTGAATGTCAATACAGACTAATAACTTACCTGGACGGTTAGCCGGTAGAGTCTGGTTCTCATATAAGAGAAGATGAGTGATTCACTTTCCTTGTGGTCATTAACACATATGGGATATGCAATAATACGGATGTGAGTTGTAACTATGTAGACTGGAAATGAAAACAACAACATCTGTGAGCTGTCGATAATACCTAAGTCACGTCTCATAATCTAACCGTCAAACCTGGTTCAATGACCATTCACTGTTTAGATTACAGTAACTATATTGACTTAAACATCTAGATCGTCACTAGAGGTTTTCAAGCTGCGACGTTCTCCAGTAGCACCATCTATTCATAGTCAGTCAGCACATGTTGCAAGGTGCCACTTCATATTCCAAATAAACGTATCTAATATGGAATATCATGATGAGAGTAACTGAGTGGGATTCATTGTACCTGAACATTAGGTGCAGAGGTTCCAAAAATAGATTATGTTACAACATCTGTGGCGTTGAATGTGTGACAAAAATCGATAGTTCATAGTTTGATTCAAATTATTCCGATTTCATTAGGTGACTTGTTTCTTCTCGACTATTCTCCCTTAATTATTGTAGGTCAATTAAGATGGAAGATGTTTGGTGGACGAAAAGTTTAGCTGTTTCTCGGGGAGTGTATCACAATCGTTTGGCTTCTTTTTAGTTCAAATATCCAATGCCTAATTTAGAATGTCCCTGAAGGCTAACTTATCCTCTAAACATGGTGAATAGAAAAGCCAACACAAAACGTTAGAAATTGAAACAATCCATTACTCGTATACATTAGTAATTAGAAGTCACTCACAAAGTTAATCACTGGAATATACATATACCTAAAACGTAATGTATTGAGTTCTGAAGATTATGCAAGAGAATTCAGAGAAAATGTTGTTCTTATCAACTAAGTCCTGTTCATTTGATTCACTCAAGTATTGTACTAGAACATTTGAACTAGGGATTATTTCCGTTTTTTTTTATTGTATAATACAATGTTACACATAATCAATTCAGTTATGTATACGCCTAAAACTGACGATTCCTTAGTTTATAGACATTGATACCATAGTGAGAAGGATACTTACCTCTTCTAGACATTTGGGGAACAAGATCAAATTACACTTCATGCCTTATTTTAATTCCACGTAATAGTAATGAAATGAAATGTGATAAAATATTTTTGTTTGTACTTACATTGAAGGACTTTTAAGTAGAAGAGCAGGAGGTGTTAAAGAGAATCACATCTTTGTAAGCTGGCACAGAAGTACCGGAAAGGCTTTCTGTGAGGAGATGAATTTGAACCTATATACTCAGTGGAATAATGCACATATGTTCACCACTAGGCGATTTCTCGGCGGATTGGAATGCTTTGAAATACTGCTAGCCTGTTCATCAGAAGTAGGATAGTATTTTCCGAATCGAAAATTACTCCTAATCTCATGTAACTGCATAGTTCAGTGATGTGATGGATGGCATACACGCTGTTCATGCATATGACGTTAAACGCACCTCTAGCTCCGCGTTACCTTGTAGGAACGAGTTATTTTCCCCTAGAAACAAATCAATCATCTTAAACCTGGGTGTAGTAATCTCAACTATCCTGAGTAACGGTTAGGTTTCAATGATTTTGCTGTGAGGAGGACTTGATTAATTAATATTTGTAACTACTTTGTTCTGTGGGAAACAAACGCCTGAAATCGATCTTGTACAGCACTTGAAAGTGAAACAAATCAAAGATGTTCTGACAGTTACGAGATTGGTCCCTGTCTAGTCTAAACTGTTAGCATAAAAAATACATAAGAGTTAAAATCAACTGGCGAATAATTGCTCCTAAAGAAAAGTAAGTCGATTTAAGAGTACGAGGCTGAGCAGTTGACAATGCAGGAAAGAACATAAAGAAATACGAAATGGAGGAAAAATATGCATACATGTTTCGTCCATGTAAAGTGTTAAATGAATTACAGAAATTAACTTGTAGCCTATCACATTATTCGAATAATAGTACAGATAATTTACAAACTGAGCGGCATTCCCCTCTCAAGACAGTGATATTACATGCCTGTAAACCTAAGTGCCATATATCTACTAATATGTCAATAAAATTGCATCGATACACAGAACATAAAAGCATATCATTCGTCGGTGAAAGGAAGAAGAATCATGAAGACAGTGGCGGATATTCCGTATAAAATATAATAGGGGAAAGCAAAATATATCCAGAAAAACATACATAAAACAAAATCAACATAATATGACAATCTACAAATAGAGCAGAAACTAAAAAATTATATATGTTAAATTACAAAGAAGAAGGAAAAATCAATGAGACAGCGAATGATCGTTTGAGTGAGCATGTCAAAACGATCATGACTGAAGATAGTTGTAAGGACTATTAATATTAATTTTATAATTACTGCAATTTTTGTAAGTATAGTGGTGGCGGTGGCGGTGGCGGTGGCAGTGGCGGTGACGGTGGCTGTGGCGTGCGATATTCGCATTGCGAATACAACCCATCATATTCATTTTCCTCATGTGCCATTGACTGAGCCAATCTATCTACGACGAATTGACTAGGTTTCGTAGAATGAATCCTGAGTGTCACGACCTCGAATCACTCACTCACTTACTTGCTTACTTACTGTGGTGTGCCAGGCATTGATTAGACAGCAGCAATACTATACTATATTAACATGACAGAACGAAACCATCCTTGTATAACTGCAGCTGCAGCAGCAGCACGTGAATGATGTTTCGATTTTATTCATCCAGGAAGCATTTCACCCATTGCACCAATCAAACAACCAATCAGTCAATCAATCAATTCAACTGTTCTTCCTTGTACTCACTCATCATCTTCATACATTATCTTCTGAAATATTTCTTCACATCGATGTGACTCTTCATTGATGCATAACTACGATGAATTCAAGAGAGAGAGAGAGGGAGGAAGAGAGGAGGAGACAGAGTTTGAAACAGAGACAGAGAATAGGAAGTATGTGGTGAGTGTGTGAATAGCTTGTGGATGAATGTGAGGTGTAGGGAGGAAGCGATAGAGCAGCCAATCCGTGTGTGTGTGTGTGTATGTGTATGTGTGAATGTGAGATTGATTCACAGATCTGGAATGCATCCGATTTATACTAGAATTAATAAGACTGTCTGTTCCCTGATTTCGCTGAGAATTTTCACACAGCGAGCTAGCTAGCTATCTCACTTTGTCCGCCGAATGACGGCGACTAAGCAAAGTTTGCATTTAGGAATTGCAGAATGCAAAGTGTTTTCCAATTTATCCACGTCAGTCAGCGAGTCAATCAATCAATTGAAACTATTCCAAAATGGGGATTAAGACGCATGCATCGGCCCACCAACTAAATGAATAACCAACGAGCTGAAGAACTAATCAACCAACGGATGTACGAACCAACCAATCAACCAACCAACCAACCAGATGCAATGACGGACTGAGCCACAAATACAAAGATGACTTATTTGTTCATCACATGGTGAATAGGTGAAAGGGAAAAATGAATTGCCAGGCTGGCGAGTGAGCGAGCAAGCGAGCGAGCGATTCAGCCACCTGGTGAACAAGTCATCGATCTTCCAAACGATCGAGCGGTCGATCGTTCGAGTGAGCATGTCAATCAAACCATTTCACATTACGCGTACTCGTTGATTCCACTGATTGATTACTGATCAGCTGACTTCGAGTGTGACCACGGGTTCGCTCGACAGGTTAACTTCGAGGAGTATAAAAAGCACGGTGTATGTGAGTAGGTAGCTTCAAGTTGACAGTAAACGACAATGCAGATGTTCACTGTATGTTACAATTCTCTTGTATAATATTGTATGCCTTCCTTCCTGATGGGCATTTTCATTTCAGCTCGTCTTAGTTGTACTCGTTGCATCACTGGGATTCGAAATGGGAGGTAAGTATTCCTCCTGCGTCTCCTCCTCCTCCTCCTCCTCCTTCTCCTCCTGCTCCTCTTCCTACTCCACGTCATCATCAACACAATCATGACCATGATCACTCGTTGACATAAATAAGAGAAGAGATAGACAATGCAGACAGACAAATAACACATTCACTCAGTAGAAATGATGTCAATACATGCTACCTTAATTGATGAGACAATGAATGAAGGAGTGACTGAGTTGGTGATAGAGCGAGTCAGTGGGTCAGTGAGTGAGTGAGTGAGTGAGTGAGTGAGTGAGTGAGTGGGTGAGTGAATGTATGAAGCGAGTAATGACTGAGTATTAAATTGTGGTGTTTTGTTGTTTTGTGATTTCAGTTATTGCAGGTCCAGTTCCAGAACCAGCAGCGGCAGCAGCAAACAGTGGTTGTCCTGGCTGTCCTGGTGGATGCCCTAAATGCCGTGGAGGGTGTTGTGGATGCCGTGGATGCCGAGGTGGAAATTGTCCAGGTGGCTGCTGTAAAGGCTGCCGAAGACATTAAACATTAACGCAGCAGACATCAATTGACTAATTAAACAGAACACGTCATTATTCAAACAAGCTTTCCTGCGTGAAGAAAATACTGTCATCATTGATTTGAAGACGGTGGACAATGTGTACTTTTAGATAGATATCCTCTGTACAACTTACTAATAATAAATACACTTGCATTATCCAAATCACACCTTTCAGACTTCTTCTTTTTCACTCAATTGTCTGTCAATCAGCGAAGCTCTGATTCTCCCCTCTCCTCCCGCTCACCGAAATTACCATCGAACCATCTTGTGTAAATTCCTCTGTGTTTCAACCAGATACTTCGTTGCTTCATCGGTTGGTCATTTAGTCAGTGAGACAGTTTGTCAGGCTGTTGGTCAGTCGAGTAGGCGTGCAGTCAGCCAGTGTGAGAGAGAGAAAGCCAGTAAGTGGCTAAGTAAGGGAGGGAGGGAGGGAGGGAGTGAGTAAGTAAATGAGTGAGTGAGAGAGTGAGTGAGTGAGTGAGTGAGTCATGGAGGGAGTTGGTCAGCTAGGCATTGAATGATGCTGCGTGTTGATTTCTGCCAGTTGAATTGAGGCATGAATCTCTGCTGAATGGAATTTAAAGTATACGAAAATATGATTGATATATTCGGCCAAATAAACCAGCATCCATCCATCCAAAATGGGCAGTCAGTCAGTCAGCAAGCACGTAAGCACGTAATCAAGTCAGTAAAACAGTTATTGAGTAGGCCAGCAAGCAAGCAATCAAGTGATTATGCAAGTAACTACGTAATGAAATGTCCGGATTTTTAATAGAGTACTTATTTCACTGAGTAATGATTGCGTGAATATTAGGCAGGTGCTTGTTTTGTTGAACACGTTTTCAGCGAGTGATGTTCACGTGAACACACTACTCATTATCGCTTGTTTAGAGGCTGACGGTATTGACGTTCACGGATAGTACGAAGTATACTAACGCAAGGTCTAATATCCACAACTTTCGTAGTATTCGTTCCGGGTAGACCAAAGACAAAGCAAAACACCACAATGGATCATTCAAATTACGAAATATATTTCGAGACCAAATCTGATTGCGAGATAATTTCTTAGCTGGCTGGGGATTGTGCAGGAACGTGACACTATGGAGTACCAAATGGCATGGATGCTTGACTGGAAGCCTTCAGATAAACAAGTCGACTTAAACCCCAAGCTTACAACAATTCTGAACTTATTCTAACCTATGCGTCGATAATGCCTTTTTGTGGTAAATGAATAATTTTTCTACCCACTATGTTCTGAAATAAAGCTGGTCGTTCTAAAAAAGAGAGCTGGGTGCTTAATTAATGCGACAAAATCTTAAAAAAGATCAACATCTGAAATAATGCCTTCAGTGCTGAAAATAAGCACTGCATGCGTTAACTGCTGCGGTTAATACTGAAAAATAGCACTCTCTCTCTCTCGACATAGTATATTGGAACCAACCAATCAGAAAAGAGTAGGTTTCACACAGAGTGTGTAGTGTGACGGCTGCATACTTGTCTGCGAATTACATTTGATGTAATTGGTCTATTTGACCGGAGGTGTGACAGTAAATAAGAGTCCAACGAAAACACAATTCAACAGGGGGTAGGAGAATGTGAATTTATCACATATGAAGATTGAAATGAATAACATATTTCGTTTGTGATAGTGTCCCTGAATTTGATTACAGTTCAGTTGAGACGAGGTCACCAATGAAAAAAAAATTATAAGCAAGGTAGGTTGTGTCTAATGTGTATTCTACCAGCCATGGGAAAAAATTTTTTAGTGCGTCGTTCCGAAATTTGATAACAACTCAATAAAAATGAGGTCCAAAATGGAAAACCGAAACAAAGGGGGAATGAAAACTGAAATCCCTTAGATGAAAAAGGATACTTGTCATAAGTGAAGTGTAAATTTTTTCGATTGTTGAGCACTCTTTACGAGGTCATATATTAAAACCTTTGGAATCCAAACGAAACAAGGTGGGGGTGATTGTGCTGATTCCCCGACGAGAACATATACTTCCTGTAAGAAAACGGATGTTTGCCTAGAGGTATATAAGCAGTACTCCTTACATACAGAGACCATCCTTACAGGATTTATAAATCATGCAGGTGAGTTAGATTTTGGTTGTCTATTTGTCCATTTCTGTTATAAGGAAAACAACTCAGATAATGCGTTAGATACGGGTATTCAGCATTCTGCAACAAGTCGTAAGAGAGGAATATCTTCTGGCAGACTGCATGAATGCCTTGGATACAGCTACTCCACATTTTATCGCCGTCAAAAACGGTTACGTGATGCAGCATTTAGTGACTGGGACTTCTGGAAACGTTACTGCTTATCTAGAGAAGAGGTGACAAGGGATAATAAAGTAACTTTGCCTTCAAGTTCATCTATACAGGGGACAGTGGGTATACCTAGTACTAGGGAGACCGCCGCTGTTGTTTCACAAATTGAAGAGAACCGTAACATTTATTATTATGTAATAATTAATTTTAATAGGACTTCAGGTTGTTCCTGAAAAGATGACCCAAAAAGAGCTGGTCAGAAAGTCAATTATGGAATTGTTCCTTAGGAACAATGTAACAGGGGCTGTTGCGCAAGATATCTTGAACTGTATGCGTAAATTTAATCCACATGTACCAACAACCATAAGAGGCTTGCTAAAAGATAGCGGCATGTGTGTACCTAGATTTCTTGGACAAGGTGTTTACTATCACGTTGGACTGAAGGAAAATCTACAGCGTTATCAAGATAGTTGGATTGACTACGGTACTTTTCAACATATTGGCTTGCAAATCAACTATGACGGTTTATCTATATCGAACAGTTCTTAGCAGCAATTATGGCCATTCCTAGGTCGTATCACAACTCCATACGTCAGTGACGTTTTCTTAATTGGCATACATGGCGGTTTGAGAAAACCGAACAACTTCAATGAGGTTTCTATGGACCTATTAGTTGAATTGAAAGATCTTTATAAAAACGGTCTATATGATGAGAAGTGGGGTGGGAGTGTGACTGTAAGTGTTCTAGCATTTATATGTGACACGCCTGCTCGTTCTAAGGTAAAACAAACCGTCGGTCACAATGGAAAAACAGGTTGTGATAAATGTGAAGTTATAGGTTGTCGTTTGGAGGGTAGGATGACATTTCCTAATGGGAACCAGACACTTAGAAATGATAGGTCATTCCGTGGTCAAGTTCAAGCAAGTTACTATGGGGACAGAAGCTGCCTTGAGGAATTGCCACTTGACATGGTAAAATCGTTTCCCTTGGAGCCAATGCATCAAATATACCTTGGTGTTGTTAAGAAGTTGGTGTTCCTTTGGCAGGGTCTTGCAGCACGGCGAGAGAAGCAAATGGATAGTAAGATTATTGCAGATATTAATAACGGACTGCAAGTAAGTAGGAAACACATTCCTTCTGATTTTCAGAGGAAATGTCGGTCATTAGATGACCTTAGCCAATGGAAAGCAACTGAGTGTAGACTTTTCCTATTATATTTGGGTCCCATCCTACTCATAAACACTCTGCCATGCCAACTGTACGCATCCAATGTTCAGTGATGATTGCTGTGGTCCCAATATTTGGGGAATTATTTACCAGTACACTTGTTTTGCTGCCCGCCTCTCTCTCCTCTGTGACTCTCTTCTTCGTTATGAGGTGAAAATGTCTAATTCTAGTTCTCTTCATTGATTAATCAACTGATTAATTAATTAATTAATTAAAGCATTATTACCAGGCCTGCTGTCTGATTATTATCATTATTGTTCTTATTAAAATTTTTGAATGGATGAACGAAAATTGTATTTAAAAGGTAGTTGTATTTCACGGATTCCCGTTCTCTGGTGGGAATTTCGCTCAGTACTTACCTATCGCACGACTAATTTCACTTATATACAACCTCTCTTCACGGCCTGGCTGACAATATACCCACTTGATACTGTCACATTCTTACTCATTCATTTACTTACTCAGTCCTTTCCTTACATAGTCACTTACTGACTTTCTGTCGCTCACACTGTCTGACTACCCGTGAACATCACTCGCTGAAGACGTCTTCAACTAAACAAGCACCTGCCTAATATTCACGCAATCATTACTCAGTGAAATAAGTACTCTATTAAAAATCCGGACATTTCATTACGTAGTTACTTGCATAATCACTTGCTTGCTCGCTTGCTGGCTTGGCTTACTCAATTACTTTCTTTCTGACTTGATTACGTGCTTACGTGCTTGCTGACTGACTGACTGCCCATCTGACTGCCTGACTACTGAATGGCTGACTGACCATTTTGGATGGATGGATGCTGGTTTATTTGGCCGAATATCTCAATCATATTTTCGTATACTTTAAATTCCATTCAGCAGAGATTCATGCCTCAATTCAACTGGCAGAAATCAACACGCAGCATCATTCAATGCCTAGCTGACCAACTCCCTCCATGACTCACTCACTCACTCTCTCACTCACTCATTTACTTACTCACTCCCTCCCTCCCTTACTTAGCCACTTACTGGCTTTCTCTCTCTCACACTGGCTGACTGCACGCCTACTCGACTGACCAACAGCCTGACAAACTGTCTCACTGACTAAATGACCAACCGATGAAGCAACGAAGTATCTGGTTGAAACACAGAGGAATTTACACAAGATGGTTCGATGGTAATTTCGGTGAGCGGGAGGGGAGGGGAGAATCAGAGCTTCGCTGATTGACAGACAATTGAGTGAAAAAGAAGAAGTCTGAAAGGTGTGATTTGGATAATGCAAGTGTATTTATTATTAGTAAGTTGTACAGAGGATATCTATCTAAAAGTACACATTGTCCACCGTCTTCAAATCAATGATGACAGTATTTTCTTCACGCAGGAAAGCTTGTTTGAATAATGACGTGTTCTGTTTAATTAGTCAATTGATGTCTGCTGCGTTAATGTTTAATGTCTTCGGCAGCCTTTACAGCAGCCACCTGGACAATTTCCACCTCGGCATCCACGGCATCCACAACACCCTCCACGGCATTTAGGGCATCCACCAGGACAGCCAGGACAACCACTGTTTGCTGCTGCCGCTGCTGGTTCTGGAACTGGACCTGCAATAACTGAAATCACAAAACAACAAAACACCACAATTTAATACTCAGTCATTACTCGCTTCATACATTCACTCACCCACTCACTCACTCACTCACTCACTCACTCACTCACTCACTGACCCACTGACTCGCTCTATCACCAACTCAGTCACTCCTTCATTCATTGTCTCATCAATTAAGGTAGCATGTATTGACATCATTTCTACTGAGTGAATGTGTTATTTGTCTGTCTGCATTGTCTATCTCTTCTCTTATTTATGTCAACGAGTGATCATGGTCATGATTGTGTTGATGATGACGTGGAGTAGGAAGAGGAGCAGGAGGAGAAGAGAGGAGGAGGAGGAGACGCAGGAGGAATACTTACCTCCCATTTCGAATCCCAGTGATGCAACGAGTACAACTAAGACGAGCTGAAATGAAAATGCCCATCAGGAAGGAAGGCATACAATATTATACAACCAGAGAATTGTAACATACAGTGAACATCTGCATTGTCGTTTACTGTCAACTTGAAGCTACCTACTCACATACACCGTGCTTTTTATACTCCTCGAAGTTAACCTGTCGAGCGAACCCGTGGTCACACTCGAAGTCAGCTGATCAGTAATCAATCAGTGGAATCAACGAGTACGCGTAATGTGAAATGGTTTGATTGACATGCTCACTCGAACGATCGACCGCTCGATCGTTTGGAAGATCGATGACTTGTTCACCAGGTGGCTGAATCGCTCGCTCGCTTGCTCGCTCACTCGCCAGCCTGGCAATTCATTTTTCCCTTTCACCTATTCACCATGTGATGAACAAATAAGTCATCTTTGTATTTGTGGCTCAGTCCGTCATTGCATCTGGTTGGTTGGTTGGTTGATTGGTTGGTTCGTACATCCGTTGGTTGATTAGTTCTTCAGCTCGTTGGTTATTCATTTAGTTGGTGGGCCGATGCATGCGTCTTAATCCCCATTTTGGAATAGTTTCAATTGATTGATTGACTCGCTGACTGACGTGGATAAACTGGAAAACACTTTGCATTCTGCAATTCCTAAATGCAAACTTTGCTTAGTCGCCGTCATTCGGCGGACAAAGTGAGATAGCTAGCTAGCTCGCTGTGTGAAAATTCTCAGCGAAATCAGGGAACAGACAGTCTTATTAATTCTAGTATAAATCGGATGCATTCCAGATCTGTGAATCAATCTCACATTCACACATACACATACACACACACACACACGGATTGACTGCTCTATCGCTTCCTCTCTACACCTCACATTCATCCACAAGCTATTCACACACTCACCACATACTTCCTATTCTCTGTCTCTGTTTCAAACTCTGTCTCCTCCTCTCTTCCTCCTCTCTCTCTCTTGAATTCATCGTAGTTATGCATCAATGAAGAGTCACATCGATGTGAAGAAATATTTCAGAAGATAATGTATGAAGATGATGAGTGAGTACAAGGAAGAACAGTTGAATTGATTGATTGACTGATTGGTTGTTTGATTGGTGCAATGGGTGAAATGCTTCCTGGATGAATAAAATCGAAACATCATACATTCTTCTGCTGCAGCTGCAGTTATACAAGGATGGTTTCGTTCTGTCATGTTAATATAGTATAGTATTGCTGCTGTCTAATCAATGCCTGGCACACCACAGTAAGTAAGCAAGTAAGTGAGTGAGTGATTCGAGGTCGTGACACTCAGGATTCATTCTACGAAACCTAGTCAATTCGTCGTAGATAGATTGGCTCAGTCAATGGCACATGAGGAAAATGAATATGATGGGTTGTATTCGCAATGCAAATATCGCACTAGCCACCGCCACCGCCACCGCCACCGCCACCACTATACTTACAAAAATTGCAGTAATTATAAAATTAATATTAATAGTCCTTACAACTATCTTCAGTCATGATCGTTTTGACATGCTCACTCAAACGATCATTCGCTGTCTCATTGATTTTTCCTTCTTCTTTGTAATTTAACATATATAATTTTTTAGTTTCTGCTCTATTTGTAGATTGTCATATTATGTTGATTTTGTTTTATGTATGTTTTTCTGGATATATTTTGCTTTCCCCTATTATATTTTATACGGAATATCCGCCACTGTCTTCATGATTCTTCTTCCTTTCACCGACGAATGATATGTTTTTATGTTCTGTGTATCGATGCAATTTTATTGACATATTAGTAGATATATGGCACTTAGGTTTACAGGCATGTAATATCACTGTCTTGAGAGGGGAATGCCGCTCAGTTTGTAAATTATCTGTACTATTATTCGAATAATGTGATAGGCTACAAGTTAATTTCTGTAATTCATTTAACACTTTACATGGACGAAACATGTATGCATATTTTTCCTCCATTTCGTATTTCTTTATGTTCTTTCCTGCATTGTCAACTGCTCAGCCTCGTATTCCTAAATCGACTTACTTTTCTTTAGGAGCAATTATTCGCCAGTTGATTTTAACTCTTATGTATTTTTTATGCTAACAGTTTAGACTAGACAGGGACCAATCTCGTAACTGTCAGAACATCTTTGATTTGTTTCACTTTCAAGTGCTGTACAAGATCGATTTCAGGCGTTTGTTTCCCACAGAACAAAGTAGTTACAAATATTAATTAATCAAGTCCTCCTCACAGCAAAATCATTGAAACCTAACCGTTACTCAGGATAGTTGAGATTACTACACCCAGGTTTAAGATGATTGATTTGTTTCTAGGGGAAAATAACTCGTTCCTACAAGGTAACGCGGAGCTAGAGGTGCGTTTAACGTCATATGCATGAACAGCGTGTATGCCATCCATCACATCACTGAACTATGCAGTTACATGAGATTAGGAGTAATTTTCGATTCGGAAAATACTATCCTACTTCTGATGAACAGGCTAGCAGTATTTCAAAGCATTCCAATCCGCCGAGAAATCGCCTAGTGGTGAACATATGTGCATTATTCCACTGAGTATATAGGTTCAAATTCATCTCCTCACAGAAAGCCTTTCCGGTACTTCTGTGCCAGCTTACAAAGATGTGATTCTCTTTAACACCTCCTGCTCTTCTACTTAAAAGTCCTTCAATGTAAGTACAAACAAAAATATTTTATCACATTTCATTTCATTACTATTACGTGGAATTAAAATAAGGCATGAAGTGTAATTTGATCTTGTTCCCCAAATGTCTAGAAGAGGTAAGTATCCTTCTCACTATGGTATCAATGTCTATAAACTAAGGAATCGTCAGTTTTAGGCGTATACATAACTGAATTGATTATGTGTAACATTGTATTATACAATAAAAAAAAACGGAAATAATCCCTAGTTCAAATGTTCTAGTACAATAATACTTGAGTGAATCAAATGAACAGGACTTAGTTGATAAGAACAACATTTTCTCTGAATTCTCTTGCATAATCTTCAGAACTCAATACATTACGTTTTAGGTATATGTATATTCCAGTGATTAACTTTGTGAGTGACTTCTAATTACTAATGTATACGAGTAATGGATTGTTTCAATTTCTAACGTTTTGTGTTGGCTTTTCTATTCACCATGTTTAGAGGATAAGTTAGCCTTCAGGGACATTCTAAATTAGGCATTGGATATTTGAACTAAAAAGAAGCCAAACGATTGTGATACACTCCCCGAGAAACAGCTAAACTTTTCGTCCACCAAACATCTTCCATCTTAATTGACCTACAATAATTAAGGGAGAATAGTCGAGAAGAAACAAGTCACCTAATGAAATCGGAATAATTTGAATCAAACTATGAACTATCGATTTTTGTCACACATTCAACGCCACAGATGTTGTAACATAATCTATTTTTGGAACCTCTGCACCTAATGTTCAGGTACAATGAATCCCACTCAGTTACTCTCATCATGATATTCCATATTAGATACGTTTATTTGGAATATGAAGTGGCACCTTGCAACATGTGCTGACTGACTATGAATAGATGGTGCTACTGGAGAACGTCGCAGGTTGAAAACCTCTAGTGACGATCTAGATGTTTAAGTCAATATAGTTACTGTAATCTAAACAGTGAATGGTCATTGAACCAGGTTTGACGGTTAGATTATGAGACGTGACTTAGGTATTATCGACAGCTCACAGATGTTGTTGTTTTCATTTCCAGTCTACATAGTTACAACTCACATCCGTATTATTGCATATCCCATATGTGTTAATGACCACAAGGAAAGTGAATCACTCATCTTCTCTTATATGAGAACCAGACTCTACCGGCTAACCGTCCAGGTAAGTTATTAGTCTGTATTGACATTCACATCTCTTTCTTTCCCTTCTTTCGATTATTTGATGTGCACGTGATCTGTCTCAGTTATGCATGTTTCTAGTAATTTTCGATTTGTGGATTAAACCTACCCATGTAAATGCGAAAACAGTTCTACTAACTCATATCACTTGTCTCAATTACAATGAGCGGATATCGCCTTTTGTTCTCTAATACAGTGGAAATTGCTGAATTATATTGTCAAGGAATCATTGGCTATACACAATATCATACACATAGGAGATTGTTTCATGTATAAGACTAAATCCCTAGGACTATTTCCCTACATTTGCACGATACAAGAACCGATATAACATACCCATAAACTCCGTATGATAATTGTCAGGTAGTCATTCATATATCAACGAAATCTTCATAGATCCGGGAGAAGACTCAAGTTTTTAGAAACAGACATACAATTGAAAGCACGTTCAGGTGACCGTCTTTCATTAATGCTCATTGGTTTCTTCACAACTCCATAAAAACTCGACCGTCATTCTGAGTATCACTCCTTAATAGTCTAAAAGTCAAATACTGTCAATCTAGAGTGCAGTCTGGGAGTCGAGACCAATTGTCTAAACTAAATCCTTTTACTTAGCTACCGCTTGGTATGTTTTGTCTATTCGTATACATTGTAAATATGCGGTGGATAATGAGTAAACAAATGCGAACATCTGTGCACAGCGCACTGCAAGCCCGTTCTCCTACCAACTTTTGCACATTGTGGAATCTCTGTCTATTCATGAAAAAATCAAATGCTCATCAGCAGCATACCAATACCTGTGGATCATTCTTTCCTGGAATCTTCGATATATTCCTGTGGATATCCATCTAGTTTTATCTCCCCACTTCTTAAGGGTAATGACTAGATAAGTTATGACCTGTCACATTTCTTCAAAGCCGAGGTTATCAGTGATGGATAAGAATAGAAGGATCGTTCATGAGAATGTTTTCTTAAGCTCCCGAATCCCTCACCAGTGTGTAATTCAAGCTGATGAGTAGTGGCTCAAAGTGAGTGATCATCTATAATCAATGATCACAGTGTGAGTCCAGCCTTTTAGAAGTCCGGAAACATAAATTAAAACTGATGTAAACTGTAAAGTACCAACGAAAAAAATAACGAAAATCACACACTCGCTGATTGATTGGTAAAAGAATGTAAACTGTATAGATAGATGTAAATAGCTGTTCGATCACTTGAAGAAAATACACGTTGGCTTCCGTGTCTCGCCTTGTGCTGTTCCAGTGGCAGTAGCAGTGGCAGTGGCAGTGGCAGTGGCAGTGGCAGTGGCAGTGGCAGTGGCAGTGCCAG